>CM035843.1:156449914-157928737 GCA_020510985.1 Pholidichthys leucotaenia | reverse complement strand
GACATGGGTTAATATGTTATATACTGGAGCTGAGTGTTTGGTAAAGTTGGGGGCAGGGCTGAGTCGGCCAATCCCTGTACATCGGGGAATAAGGCAGGGTTGTCCGATCTCGGGTCAACTGTATAGCTTGGCTATTGAGCCTTTGCTGTGCAGGTTGCGCACTCAGCTGGGTGGTTTGACCCTGCCGGGGCCCTCCAGTAGTTGTCGTCCACTCGTCTTGTCTGCTTATGCAGACGACGTTAACATTTTCATCACATCCCACAGGGATGTACAGTGTTTGGTGGACACTCTGTCTATTTATGAAAAAGCATCTTCTGCACGGGTAAACTGGGGCAAAAGTGAGGGTTTATTGGTGGGGCAGTGGACACATCAAGACATTCCTCATCTACCTGGAGGTCTTCTGTGGGGGAAAGCCGGTCTTAAAGTGTTGGGGGTGTTTTTGGGTTCTGAGGACTTTGAAAGCAAGAACTGGGAGGGATGTAAGGAGAAGGTGTGTGCCCGTTTTTCTAAATGGAATTGGTTGCTACCACAGCTGTCTTATAGGGGAAGAGTTCTGGTCGCCAATAATCTGGTCGCTTCGGCTCTTTGGCATAGACTTATCGCTTTGACACCGCCCAGGAGCCTGGTGGAGGAGGTCCAGAAGATGATCGTGGGTTTCTTTTGGTCTGGTCGACACTGGGTGCGTGCGGCTGCTCTCTACCTGCCTGTTGCCGAGGGAGGACAGGGCCTGGTTGACATACAGTCCAAGATCACCTGTTTTAGGCTTCAGACTGCGCAACGGTTCCTCTATGGATGTGGCCCCTGCTGGATGGACACTGCAAAACTGCTCCTGAGGAGAGTTGGCCAGCTTGGGCTACGACAAGCAGCTTTTCCTCGTGAAATCCGGGGAGGTGGACTTTACTGGACTTACTGCCTTTTATGCCTCTGTTTTGCATGCATGGCAAGTCTTCGCTGTAGCTCGTATTCCTGAGGAGACACCAGGTATGTGGCTGTTTGAGGAACCGTTGTTTTTCAATGGATTCATGGACACTCAGTTGCTGCAGTCTGTCAGTCTGCGAACCTGTTTAAGAGAGGCGGGCTGCACCAAGCTTGGCCATCTGATGAAGATGTCAACCACGTCCATAGAAACGCTGAGGCGGAAAGCCAATATTACATCCGTCAGACTGGTGCATAGGGTGGTGATGGAAGTGTGTGCTGCCCTGCCACGACCACTGAGAGCCTTTGTGGAAAACCGCACTCTTTCTGATCAATGGGATGAGGACACTGTGTTCAGCTTTCCTGCCCTTTCCATAAGTCCAGCAGTGGGAGAGTGGCAGGAGGAAGAAGACCACCTGCTGTCTTTTGGAACTCCCCGTCTGGGCAAGTTCCAGGCTGTAGGGAAGAAGGCGGCGTATCACATTTGTGTGAAAGTTATAAATCTGCGCTCTCTGACGGGGGTAAAAGAGTCGAAGTGGGCGGGGTTTTTGGGGCCGGGATTCTCCCCAAAGGGCAGCTGGCGCTCCATGTACAAGCCCCCTGTAGAGAAACGGACAGCAGATCTCCAGTGGAGGATTGTGCATGGGGCAATAGCTACAAACAAATACAGAGCACACCTGGATCCTAGTGTTGGGGAGGGTTGTTTGTTTTGTTCACAAGTCGAGACCCTGGAGCACTTGTGTGTTGGATGTTTTCGTTTGTCTGGGCTTTTTGATCTTTTGAAAGTTTGGTTTCATGATTTTGGTGAATGTTTTTCTTTTGGTTTGTTTATTATGGTCCGAAGTACAAAGTGGCAAAGAAGTCTGTGCATATTTTGATAAACTTCTTGTCTGGTACCGCTAAACTTGCCATTTGGCTGACGATGAAAAACCGGACTATTAACACTGGCAATGTGGGACCCCGTGTCTGTTTTTAAGGCCCTGTAAAAGTCAGACTCCGGGTGGAGTTTTCTTATTATAAAATGGTGGACAATTTGGAGGAGTTCTCCAATAAATGGACTGTTGGGAGTGTTTTGTGTTCTGTGGGGGAGGGGGATGAGTTATGTTTGAATTTTTGAAATGTGGAACACTTGGGTGGAATGATGGTATGATGGTGATTTTATATTTTTGAATTGTACAATAAAGGGACTTTTTAAACGTCAAACGTCTCTCTCTCTCTCTCTCTCTCTCTGCCTGTTTTACACATTTTTGGGATATTGTTTGAACAGACTGGTATATGACATTTAATTGACTGTAATTGACTGTCACAGAACTGGATCTTTGAATAGGTGGACTGCAGGGACTGCTCTGTGTTGTGTCTGGGGGGGAACATTTCAGTTTGCACTTTTTTCCAGTGTGACACACTTGGAGGAATGATGTTTGTGTGCTTACATTTTTTTGAAGTGTGCAATAAAAGCTTTTATCAAAGTCAAAGTCAAGTCTCTCTCTCTCTCTCTCTCTCTCTTTGAACGAAAGAACTGGGAGGGTGTTAAGGACAAGGTGTGTGCTCGCATTTCTAAATGGAAATGGTTGCTACCACAGCTGTCATATAGGGGCAGGGTTCTGGTCGTGAATAATCTGGTTGCCTCGGCTCTCTGGCATAGGCTGGTGGCTTTGACGCTGCCAAGGAGCCTCGTGGAGGAGATTCAGAAGACAATCGTGGACTTCTTTTGGTCTGGTCGCCACTGGGTCCGCGCGCCAGTTCTCTACCTGCCTGTGGCCGAGGGGGGACAGGGCCTGGTGGACATACATTCCAAGATCGCCAGCTTCAGGCTTCGAACTGCACAACGACTCCTTTACGGATGCGGACCCTGCTGGATGGACACTGCTAAGCTGCTTTTGAGGAGAGTTGGTCGCTTGGGCTATGATAAGCAGCTCTTCCTCATGACATCTGGGGAGGTGGACCTTACTGGACTATCTGTTTTTTACACGTCCGTTTTGCATGCATGGCGAGTCTTCAACGTGGCCCGCATCCGTGACGAGGCGCCGGGCTTGTGGCTGTTCGACGAACCACTGTTTTTCAATCGAATTCATCGCAGCAGAGGGATGCTGCAGTCTGCAGTCTGCGGAGTTGTTTGCGGGAGGCACGCTGTACCAAGCTTGGTCATCTTATGAGGATGTCGACCACATCGAAGGATAAACTGAGCAGAGTGCAAACATTACATCTGTCAGAATGCTGCAAAGGGGGGTGGAGGACGTATGCGCCGCCCTGCCACAACCACTTCGAGCGTTTGCGATGAACCGCACTCATTCCAATCAATAGGATGATGGACACTGCGTCCACCTTTCCTGCAATTTCCATAACTCCAGACTGTGGGGGAGTGGCAGGGGAGGAGAGGAATCACCTACTGACCTTCAGGATTCCTCGTCTGGGCAAGTTCCCAGTTTGTCGAGACAAGAGCGGTGTATCACATCTGTGTGAAGGTTCTGAATCTGCGCTCTCTGAAGGATGTCACGGAGTCGAGGTGGGCGGGTTGTTTGGGGCAGGGGTCTCCCCAAAGGGCAGCTGGCGGTGAATGTACAAGCAAACCTATTGAGAAACGCACAGCAGATCTCCAGTGGAGGATTGTGCAATGGGCAATAGCCACAAATAAATACAGGGCACACCTTGATCCGACTGTGGGGGGGGGATGTTTGTTTTGTTCCCAAGTTGAGACCCATCGACATTTGTTTGTCCACTGTTTTTGTTTATCTGGACTTTTTGACATTTTGCGCGGGTGGTTTCGGGCTTTGGAGTGAACGATACTCTTTTGGTCTGTTCATTTACGGTCCGAAGTATAAAGTGGCCCAAAAAGGCTGCCCACACTTTGATGAACTTTCCTATCTGGGGACTGCTAAGATTGCCATCTGGCTGACGAGGAAAAACCGGGCAAGCAATGCTGGCAATATGGATTCTGTGTCCACTTTCAAGGTTTTGCTGAAAGTCAGACTCCAGGTGGAATTCTCTTACTATCAAATGGTAGACAATCTGGAGGCGTTCATCAATAGATGGGCTCTGTAGGGAGAGTTTTGTGTTCAGTGGGCTCAGGGGGATGAGTTATGTTTGCACTTTTGAGATGTGACACACTTGGACAACTGATATTGGTTCTTTCTGCAATTTTGAAATGTGCAATAAAGCCTTTTTTTAAAAGTCAAAGTCTCTCTCTCTCTCTCTCTCTCTCTCTCTCTCTGAGTGGGTGTGGTCGTGAGTGCGAGCTGAGAGCGTGTGACAGCGTGAGTGAATTATTTCAAACTTTTTCTCTATCTTTTCGTGTTTAAGGTGTTTTTTTGTTAAATAATCTTAAGTTTTGTTGTTTTCTGTAGCTGGGGTGGGGTAGGCATTTTGGGAGGGGGTTTCTGCTGCCAGCTCTGCTGGTCAGCATGGTTTTTGGAGCGAGGCTCCGGATTCGAGACGCTGACACGCGGCATGCTGTCAAACTGACACCGGCTGTCAGCTGCTCAGTGGAGGAGTGTAGTCTGGCTGTGGGGGAGCTGGTCGGTTATCGAAGGCGTTAGATCAGCTTCGAGAATGAATAGTGCCGTGGTGATTTTCCTCGATAGTGTGGAAAAAGTTAACCGGGTAGTGAGAGCGGGGTTGTGATTAAAGACACACTGGTTCCTGTTCTGTCTCTGTTAAATCCCGCGAAGAGAATTACCATCTCAAATGTCACACCATTTTTAAAGAACGAGCTGTTGGAGAATGATCTGTCGAGACACGGGCAGCTTTTGTCCCATTAAGCACATCCCTCTCGGTTGTAAGTCCCCGCGTTTTAAAGCATGTCATGTCTTTTAGGCGACAGGTGCTCATGATTTTAAAGAATAGCGAGGAAAGCCTCAACCTCGTATTTAAATACCGGATTGACGGCTTTGATTATACCATCCACGTCACCTCCGATAATATGAAGTGTTTCGGCTGCGGAATGGAGGGACATTTGATTCGATCATGCCCTCAGGGAGTGGGGGGGTGATCACTCGGGGAGGCCGCTAGTGCCGGCCTCGGGGCCGTCTGGTGATGGAGCGGCTTTGCCGTCCTCCGAGGCTGACGGCGCTGCCGCGCTGTCGGGAGTTTCGGCCGGAGGCCGCGGGGCCGTCGGCGGCGGCGCTTCAGCCGAGGCTGCGAGGCTGTCTCGCGGTGGCGCGGCTTCACCGCCCTCCGCAGCCGGCCTGTCGATCATAACTGAAACAGCAACAAAAGTTAAAGCACATCGCGGGGCTGCTGCACAGACCAACATTGCGGACAAGGGTGAGATTTACGAGAGGGATCACGCTGGGGTCAGACAGATGAGCCAAATGAGGCCCAGGTAGATGGTGGGACCAGAAAGATGAATATAAAAGCACAGCACAGGGTGAGCAAAAGACAGGAAGAGACAGCTACCAGGGTGGCTGAGTCAGTGTTGGAGGATGAGGATGACATTGAAATAGATGAAGAATTATGTAAATCTCAATCAAGTGGAAGAATTTGGAAACCAAACAGCAGAGGATCAAAGTAAAAAGGGTTGTCAAAGACAGTTCTGAGGTTTCTCTATCTCAGCCAGATTCTTATGCTGGGTCTGAGATAGAGAGTGATGGTGAAGTAGTGATGATGGGGCAGTGGAGGCGGTTACCCCTTCACAAAAATACAGAAGTTTTGCAGGACACTAAGGGATCCAGAATGGTTAAAGTTGAAAATTTCTTCCCGATCTAAAACGTTTTGTTGACTCTGCTCGGGCCTACATGAAAAATAGGGGAGAGCTTGAGCAGGAAAGTTTCACTGATCAGGAGATCTACAGACTAAAAAAGCTTGTACTAAAAGTTAAGAACCAAATTGCCCAGGATGATTAGTCTTTTATCGCTCATTCTTTCTTTTCTGTTTATGTATTGGCTTTGCCCTCTTATATACATGTGTAGTTTTAATTTTGGCACACTCAACATCAATGGGGCAAGAGAAATGTCCAAGCGAGCGAGTGTTTTTACTCTTGCAGAATGCAAAAAAATTAATGTTCTGTTTGTTCAGGAGACTCATAGTTCTGAGGACAATGCTGCTGACTGGAGGAGGGAATTTCGGGGTGAAATTATTCTTAGTCATAAAAACAGCAGTAGTGGTGGAGTGGGTATTTTATTTTCTCGAGATTTTATTCCACTTTCTTATGACATTGATGAGATAATTGCAGGCCACATTTTAAAAGTTCGAGCTGTTTTTGAGAATGTGAAAGTTGTTTTTATAAATGTGTATGCTCCAACCGTAGGCACAGAAAGATTGGCCTTTTTAAATATTTTAGATGACACAATCAAAAATTGCAGTAATGATGACTTTTTATTTGTGGGGGGTGATTTTAATTGTACAGAAAATCCTCTTATGGATAGGAATCACCCAGAGCCACATGCTGCATCCAAAAGAGTTTTAAAGGTCTCATAGAAGCTCATGATCTGTGTGATGTGTGGAGAAATTTTCATGGCAAGGCTAGACAATACACATGGAGCCATAGAAAGGACAATATTCTGTCCTTCGCTAGACTGGATAGGGTTTACAGTTTTAAGCACCATTTTAGCATTTTTAAAAGTGCTTTTATAGTCCCTGTTGGCTTCACAGATCATTCCCTGGTTCAGTGTTGTGTTTTTATCAAGAATATAAAGTGCAGTAGTGCATACTGGCATTTTAACACGTCACTTTTATCGGATAACAGTTTTAAAACTGCTTTTATGTTTTTTTGGAGTAATTTTAAATTAACAAAATCAAATTTTAGTTCTTTGCAGCAGTGGTGGGATGTAGGGAAGAGCCAAATAAAGAATCTGTGCCTACAGTATACTCGCAATGTCTCTGGAGACTTGGCCAGGTCTCTCAGGGACCTGGAGAGAGAAGTAGTGGAGCTGCAGTCTTTGGCAGGCTCCACAGGAGAAAGAGGACATTTTGAGGCCCTCAATGGCAAAAAGTCTGTTTTAACTGACCTACTGGGTGTGGCTGCCAGGGGCGCTGTGGTACGCAGTAGGTTCCAGAACATCGCACTAATGGACGCTCCATCTCATTTTTTCTTTGGTCTGGAGAGGAAGAATGGTCAGAGGAGGATGATCCACTCTCTTAGCTCCGAGGACGGGCGGCCGATCCATGAGTCTGCGGAGATCCGTCGCTTTGCAGTTGCTTTCTACAAGGATCTCTTTAAGAAAGAATTTGTTGAGAATCCACATGCATTGAGTCATTTTTTGACGGACTTGCCAAAGGTGATGGCTAGCGTGAATGCGGAGCTGGAGAGCGGGATCACTCTGCAAGAACTGGCAGTGGCTGTCCAGTCTCTTCAGTGTGGAAAAGCCCCAGGGATAGATGGCCTACCAGCAGAGTTCTACAAGGCGTTCTGGTCTGAGATCTGTGAGGACTTGCTGGAAGTACTGTCTGACAGTCTGCGGAAGGGTCACCTCCCCCTAAGTTGTAGGAGAGCAGTCCTCACCCTCCTTCCAAAAAAAGGCGACTTGAAAGACATTAAGAACTGGCGTCCGGTGGCCCTCCTCTGTACTGACTACAAAATTCTCTCCAAAGTGTTGGCTACCAGACTGAGGAAGGCGATGGAGCAGGTCATACATGTAGACCAGACCTACTGTGTACCTGGTAGGTTGGTTACAGACAACATTTTTTTAATTTGTGATGTTTTGGACCTCTCCAGCTCATTGGTCAAAGAACTTGGTCTTATTTCAATAGACCAAGAAAAGGCGTTTGACCGAGTTGAACATCCATACCTTTGGCAGACATTAGAGGCCTTTGGTTTCAGCTCAGGGTTCATCGCCATGATCCAGGCTTTGTATAGAGACATTGAGAGTATTCTTAAGATTAATGGTGGTTTGAGTGCTCCTTTCAAAGTTGAGAGGGGTGTCCGACAGGGCTGCCCCCTCTCAGGTATGCTGTACTCTCTTGCCATTGAGCCCCTCCTTTGTAAACTAAGGCAAGGCCTCACTGGTTTTAAAGTCCCCAACTCTGACTCTATTTTTAAAGTGTCTGCCTATGCTGATGACGTTGTTGTTTTTACAAGAAATCAAAATGATGTAGACTACCTTTTAAGAACTGTCAATCTTTTTGGTGAGTGCTCCTCAGCGAGAGTGAATTGGGGTAAGAGTGAAGCTGTTGTGGTGGGGGGGAGATCACAAAAAATTGCCCTACCTGGTGGCCTCTCGTGGACACAAGGTGGTTTTAAATATCTTGGTGTGTTCTTAGGGAATCAGACTTTTACTGGGAAAAATTGGGAGTGTTTTTTAGAAAAAGTTGAAGGAAGACTGAAAAAATGGAAATGGATTCTGCCAAACTTGTCCTTCAGAGGTCGTGTTTTAATCATCAACAATTTGATTGCTTCGATGCTGTGGCATCGACTGTCTTGTCTGGACCCTCCACCCAATTTGCTGGCCAGAGTGCAGTCTATAGTCGTGGACTTTTTCTGGGACCGTCTTCACTGGGTTCCACAGAGCATCCTGTTTTTACCGAGGGAAGAAGGTGGTCAAGGGCTCATCCATCTGGCCAGCAGGGGGGCTGTCTTCCGCCTGCAGTTCATTCAGCGACTGCTGAGTGGCCCCCTCGACCTTGTGTGGAGACCTATTGCCAGGGCTGTCCTGGCTCGCTGTGGAGGGCTTGGACTAGAGGAGTTGCTGTTTTTAATGGACTTAAGGAGCCAAAAACTCCCAGAACTTCCCCAGTTTTACCAAAGTGCTTTTAAAATCTGGGGACTTTTTAAAAAGAACTCTCCCCAGGCTTCCTTGTCACCTTTCTGGCTTTTAAAGGAACCACTTGTGTTCGGGACCCGTTTTGATGTGGGCAATGCTTTAGGACCTTCTGTTTTAAAAAAGTTCATTTCTGCAAAGGTCACAACGCTGGGACACTTGGTAAATTTATGTGGTCCTAACTTGGACAATGCTGTTGCCCTGTGCTCTGCTCTTGGCGTTTCTTCAGTCAGAACTATAGTGAATTTGCTGAAAGATTGGAGAGACTGCCTGTCTGCAGAAGAACACTCTGCTATTGTTTTACACTGCAAAAACTCTGTGCGAACTTCTGATGATCCTTTTCCTTTTAGTGTTTTATCTCCTGATTTTAAAAATGGCACTGGTGTGTTTTTAAACTCTGAACACATTAACATTTGTGACTCTCCGGGTAAAAAAATATATGGACTCTTGGTGAAAGTTTTAAATGTAAATAAGTTAAAAGGTCGAGCTGATACACCATGGAGGAAACACTTGGGCTTGGGTTCAGAGGTGAGGCCTGCCTGGAGAGCACTCTATAAACCACCATTAACTAAGAAGGTTGGAGACCTACAATGGCGAGTTTTACATGGTGCTGTGGCTGTAAATGCTTTTATCTCCATTTTAAACCCAAATGTTGCTGAGGTTTGTCCTTTTAGTCCTCAGAAAGAGACTGTGTTTCATTGTTTTCTGGACTGTAACAGACTGCATTTGTTGTTTGTTTTTTTGGGGAAACTGTTTTATCTGTTTGGAGAAGTATTTTCCCTGCAGATTTTTATCTTGGGTTTTCCATATAGGCAGAGAACTAAGAAAAAGAGTGAACTTTTAAATTTCATCCTGGGTCAGGCTAAAATGGCTATTTATGTTAGTAGAAAAAGAAAAATTGAACAAATACTGGATTGTAATGTAAAAGACATGCTGGTTGGCATGATTAAGGCTCGAATAATGATTGATTACAATTACTATCATCTGATGCAGAATGTTGAAACCTTTGAGGCTATGTGGTGCTTTAAGCACATCCTGTGTTGTGTTAAGGAGGGGAAAATTACCTATGGTATAATCCTGATGTAAGAAGCAAGTTTTTTGTTTTAGTTTTCCTGGTTTGGTTACTTATGTCTTTGATTTCTTGTCAGTGAGACATTTTTCTTTTCCATTGCTTCTTTTAGTTGTTTTAGTTGTTGTGTTTTTCTGTTGAATTTGTGACAATAAAGGTGTGTTGAAAAATCAAATCTCTCTCTCTCTCTCTCTCTCTCTCTCTCTCTCTCCCTCTCTGTATTCGGGTCTGCAGCTGTCAGGGGCACTTCTGGGTTTTACTCTGGTAATGGGCGGTGCTCCTGTCAAGCTGTCAGTCCCATTTCCTCCCCTCTTATGGCTCACAGTTGAGCTGTATTGTGTAATCACTCTCTCCTCCTGCGTGCTCAGAGCCTCATCATTGAATATGTTTCAGTTAGTACCCATACCCCGTTCTAACGACCTTCTTCTGACTCATCATTATTTGTAAGTTGTTGTGCTCTGTGTGAATTTTGTGTTTCTTTAATAAATACCACAAGCTGCAGTTCAGAGACTGGGTCTTTCCTCTCTGCCCCGAACAGGTGAATCATGACAGCATGCTTAAAGTCTGTACTCCCCAAATTCCACCAACAAGTTAAGTGTCCCACAAGAGGAGAAAGAACACTGGATCATGTTTACAGCAATGTTAAGCACGCCTACAGAGCTGCACCCTCCCCCACCTTGGACAATCAGACCATCTTTCCCTTCTTCTAATTAGGATCGCCAGTGTTACGTAGTGTTTACATAATTGACCAAGTGCATTCTGGGTACTGTAGGACTCAGTAGTTCGCTACCAAGAACACATCAACGTAGCAGACATGGGGAAGTATTGCTGTGTTGTAAACTGTAATAGTTGTTCTCACAACCACCGTGGAGAAAAGGTAAACCACGGAATACGCTTTTATGGTTTTCCAGTATGAAAGAAGAACAGCACAGCCCACGTTTTGGATGTAACAAAGAGGCGACTTCTGGCCTTGCTTGCAGCAGTGAGAAGACCCAATATAACATTCAACCACACTCCTTTATTGATGGTGGTGTGCTCAGAGCATTTTCACAAAGATACGTTATGATTTACTATATATTGACATGTTTCGGGACCCAGGAGACAGACACTGACACGGGCAAATTAGTGAACAATAATCTTTATTAGAGTGAAAGGGTGTGTAGTGCAAGTGTGAGCATGTGGATAGTATCCTGGTCACTGGAGCTGAGCACTCTGGACGGAGACCCGGCAACCCTGGAACATATAAGCACAGACAATTACTTTTGTCCCACGCTAATGACAAGCTATCAGTAGTGAGGCTTACTTGGGAGAAGCACAGGTTACGTCCTGCTGAGAACCAGCGGCCGTGCAACGTGGAGGTGAAGGCGTCCGGGAACGAGCTGGGGCTTCCACCTGTGACTGAGATGAGGACAGGTCTTCCAGTGACTCCGGCTGTGACACCACAGACTGGGGCGATGACAAACCAGCTGATGACAAGACGAGTGATTCCACAGAACGTGGTGACGATGATAATCCAGACGATGACAAGGCGAGTGATTCCACAGAGCGTGGTGACCATGACAATCCAGACGATGACGAGGTGAGTGATTCCACAGAGCGTGGTGATGATGACACAACAGATGACGATGACACAAACTCCACCGGTAACGGTGGCCAGTACTCCTGTAACTGATACAGTAACAATTCAGGAATTTGTGGATCCAGACATACCGGTAGTCGTGGTGGTAGCGAACCGCTACATGTGCGAGTTGGCGTAACCCCGTCAGCTGGGGACGTAGGTCCGCCGCCAAGGGAGTCCACCTGTGCACAGGGGTAGAGGTTAGGAGTAGAGTAGCAAACAGCTCTCTTACGTGCTTGACTTTGAACTGAAGTCCTTGACGAGGCGAGAGACGTTCTAGACGAGACCAGAGAAGATTCTGACGAGGCAGTTCCTGACGAGACAGTTCCTGACGAGACAGCTTCTGACGAGACAGCTTGAGACGAGACAGCTTCCGACAAGACAGCTTCTGACAAGACAGCTTCTGACAAGACAGCTTCTGACGAGGCAGTTTTTGACAAGACAATTCTTGACGAGACAGATTCTGACGAGACAAGAGAATACCTTGACGAGGCCAGAGAACGGAGTTCTGGTTCTTTCTCAGACGAGGAGGACAGACGACTCCGTGCCGGGCTGTCAGCAACGCTGGCTTTTAACAGCTGCTGATTAACACCTGTGGATCTGTGCGCAGCTGGAGTTAATGATGCCAATGACGGCCCAGAGGCCGCCATGACAGTACTCCCCCCTCTAGCAGTGCCTCCAGGCACCTGCCCAATTCTACCTGGATTCGCCCGGTGGAAGTCGCGAATCAGCTGCTTATCCAAGATCAACGCTGGGCGAATCCAAGACCGATCCTCCGGTCCAAAGCCCTCCCAGTCCACCAAATACTGAAGGCCACGACCCCGCCTACGAACATCCAAGATGGCAGTCACCCCCCAGGCCGGATGGCCATCGATCATCCTTGGGGGTGGGGGTGCCGCGGGAGCAGGGCACAGGGGGTCAGAGACGTACGGCTTGACCTGAGAGACATGACAGGTGGGGCAGATATGCATCAAAGAGGGGAGAGACAAGCGCACAGACACAGGGTTAACAATGCGATTAATGGTGTAGGGACCAATAAAGCGTTTAGTCAGCTTACACTTTTCAGCCGGCACACCAATATTCCGGGTAGATAACCAAACCTTCTGACCCACCTTATACTCCGGGGCGGGTCTCCTATGCCGGTTGGCCACCTGGATATTACGTTCAGTAGTTTTCAACAAAGCTTTGCGAGCGAGGAGCCACACTTGCCGGCAGCGTTTAATATGTGCCTGGACAGAAGGAACCGCTACCTCCTTCTCCTCCTCAGGAAACAACGGAGGATCAAACCCACAAGAGGCTTTAAACGGTGAGACGCCTGTGGCCGTGGAGATCGTAGCGTTGTGAGCGTACTCAATCCAGGGCAGGAACTTGCTCCAGGAAGATGAGCAGGAGGAGATGACACAACGGAGGGCGGCTTCCAGCTCCTGATTAGCCCTCTCGCACTGACCATTACTTTGGGGGTGATAGCCAGAAGAGAGGCTGGCAGTGGCTCCTAGTGCCGTGCAGAAGGCCTTCCAAACTTGAGATACAAACTGGGGTCCTCGATCGGACACAATATCCACAAGGATGCCATGAAGACGTACCACGTGTTGTACCAGGAGGTCCGCAGTCTCCTGGGCCGAAGGCAGACCCCGAAGTGGCACAAAATGGGCCACCTTCGAGAACCGGTCAACAATGGTTAATACTGTGGTTTAGTCATCTGAAGTGGGTAACCCAGTCACAAAGTCCATTGCTACATGAGACCAAGGGCGTGAAGGAACAGGTAACGGATGTAGTAAGCCTGCCGGGGGAGATGACGTCGTCTTCCCGGTGGCGGACTGAGCGCAGGCCCGGATGTAGCCAACAACGTCCTTCCGCAACCCTGGCCACCAGAAGGTCCTTTGAAGAAGATCCACAGTCCGACCCACTCCAGGATGACAAGCCAACTTGGAAGCGTGACCCCACTCAATCACCTTGTCTCGGACAGCACGTGGAACAAACCTGCGGCCCGGGCCCCCCCCCCCCCCCCCAGGGTCCGGCTCAGTCTTCTGGGCCTGGCGAACCGTCTTGCAGATTCCCCAGGACAGGGCGCCCACAACGCAGGAAGGCGGCAGGATAGGGGTCTCCTGATCCTCGGAGGATGGGGGGTCAAACTGCCGGGATAGAGCGTCCGGCTTACCGTTCTTGCTTCCTGGCCGGTACGTGATGGTAAAATTAAACCGGCCGAAGAAGAGGGACCAGCGAGCCTGGCGTGCATTCAGGTGCTTAGCCGTCCTGAGGTACTCCAGGTTACGGTGATCAGTCCAAACCACGAACGGCTGAGCAGCCCCCTCCAGCCAATGTCTCCATTCCTCCAAAGCCAATTTCACAGCCAGTAACTCCCTGTCCCCGATGCTGTAGTTCCTCTCTGCAGGGGAGAGACGATGAGAGAAAAAAGCACAAGGGCGAATCTTACCATCCATGGGAGATCGTTGGGAGAGTACTGCTCCAACTCCCGCATCAGATGCGTCCACCTCCACCAAACATTGAAGCTTCGGGTCCACCTGGGTAAGGACTCGGGCCGAGGTGAACTCCCTCTTGAGCTTCTCAAATGCATCGGCTGCTTCCTTACTCCAGCAAAATGGAATCTTAGGGGAGGTGAGAGCAGTCAAAGGATGGGCAATATTACCAAAGTTAGGCACGAACCTCCTATAAAAATTAACAAACCCCAGGAACCCTTGAAGCTGCTTTCTGGAGGTGGGTGCAGGCCATTCCACCACTGCCTTGACCTTGGCAGGGTCAGGAAGCACCTGGTTCCGAGCAATAATAAATCCAAGGAAAGAAGTCTGATCAGTATGAAATTCTCATTTCTCGGCCTTGACGAACAACTGGTTCTCCAGGAGGCGCTGTAATACTCTGCGGACATGCACCCGATGTTCCTCTAGTGTGCGGGAGAAGATGAGGATATCATCGAGATAAACGAAAACAAATGAGTTCAAGAAATCCCGTAGTACATCGTTAATTAAACGCTGGAAAACGGCTGGGGCGTTAGTTAACCCAAACGGCATTACCAGGTACTCAAAATGACCGCTGGGGGTCCGGAAAGCCGTTTTCCACTCATCACCTTCTCTAATGCGCACTAGATGGTAAGCATTCCTGAGGTCAAGTTTAGTAAACCATGATGCCCCCTGGAGGGAGTCAAACGCAGTGTTCATCAAGGGCAGTGTATATTTATCCTTGACCGTTATTTCATTCAACCCCCGGAAGTCAATACAGGGGCGTAGTGAACCGTCCTTCTTTCCAACAAAGAAAAATCTGGCCCCCACGGCCGACGACGACGGGTGAATAATACCAGAGGCCAAAGATTCCTTAATGTAAGTGTCCATGGCCTCGCGCTCCGGGGCTGATAGGCTGTAAAGGCGGCTAGCAGGTAGAGGGGCCCCAGCCTTCAGATTAATGGCGCAGTCATACGGACGATGGGGGGGTAAAGACAACGCCCGAGATTTGCTGAACACTTGCCCCAAATCGTGATAAACCTCAGGTACCTTAGATAAATCCGGTGGAGATGAATCGGGCAGAGGCACTTTCACAGATGGGGTGCACGCCGCTGATTGGAGACAGGCACTAAGGCAAAACGTACTCCATGCCGTTATTCTCCCAGCTTGCCAGTCAATAGTGGGGTTATGTAGGCGCAGCCAGGGATATCCCAGAATAACGGGCGAAGAGGAAACGGGCAGCACAAGGAACTGAATCTCCTCCCTGTGATTTCCTGAGACAATTATAGACACAGGTGCTGTCTGAAGGTTAATGGTAGTCAACGACGCCTTCGACAGGGTAATCAGTCTGACAGGGGGTTCTAAAGTCTGACAACTAAGGCCCATCCGGGTTGCCAGGTCTCTAGAAATGAAATTTTGCTCAGCTCCAGAATCAACTAACGCTAGTGTAGAGTGTTCTGTGTGAGTATGAATGAGTCTGAGGGGTAAATGACAACAAGTAAGGGGTTCCTCTGTGTTCTTGCCCGTGAATCCCCCTACTGCGATCCAGGGGCCTTCCCTTTTAACTTACTAGGACATTCGGAAACCCCATGTGACTCCTTCCCACAATAGAAACACAGGCCTTGATCCCTACGGCGCTGTTTCTCAGCTGCAGACACCTTAGAATGACCAACAATCATGGCTTCCTGATCCGGGGCCTTCTCTGACGTGGGTAAAGCGAGAGGAAGAGAGACAGGGACACAAGGGCGGGGTTTAACCGGACGGGAAGTAACTCGCCAACCAGCCGCCCGTTCCCTTAACCTACTATCGATACTAACTGCTAAAGCAATTAAATCTTGCAAGTTATCTGGTTTATCCCGTGCCGCTAACTCATCCTTTAGCTCGTCGCTAAGGCTGCGTAGAAAAATGCCACAAAGAGATGGCTCCCCCCACCCAATCTCTGCGGCCAAAACCCGGAAGTCAATGGCATAATCTGCAGCTGATCTCTTTCCCTGCTCTAGGCTTAAAAAACGTTCTGTCAACACCTCTCCCCTATCCGTGTGATCAAATACAGACAGAAATTCAGACACAAACTCCTGGTAGGTAAGCAGAGAATAGCTAGGTCTAGCCATGATCGAATATGCCCCGTCCAAGGCTCTACCTGCCAGCAAATTTATGACATAGCCTATCCGGCTAGAGTCGAGAGAAAAATCCCCCGGCACACGCAGAAAAACTGATTCACACTGTAAAATGAATCCTCGAGCTTCCCCGAGTTTTCCGCTGAACCGGGCAGGTGTTGGAATAGGAGTGAGGCGAGAGGATGAGGAGGTGTTAGCTAGTTCTGACGCTAAGCCTGCAGGGGTTGAGGTATTTGCGGTCGGGGAAAACGTTTGGTGTCCCTCCAAACAATCCAGCCGACCATTAATTTGAGTTAATTGATTCAAGATTACTGTCTGCTGGTGGGCTAGCAAATCTACCCGGGCGCTAAGAGTGTTAATTAAGCGCGACAGTGAACTGTCCACTGGGTCAACGTGACGGAGTCGTACTGACATGTTTCGGGACCCAGGAGACAGACACTGACACGGGCAAATTAGTGAACAATAATCTTTATTAGAGTGAAAGGGTGTGTAGTGCAAGTGTGAGCGTGTGGATAGTATCCTGGTCACTGGAGCTGAGCACTCTGGACGGAGACCCGGCAACCCTGGAACATATAAGCACAGACAATTACTTTTGTCCCACGCTAATGACAAGCTATCAGTAGTGAGGCTTACTTGGGAGAAGCACAGGTTACGTCCTGCTGAGAACCAGCGGCCGTGCAACGTGGAGGTGAAGGCGTCCAGGAACGAGCTGGGGCTTCCACCTGTGACTGAGACGAGGACAGGTCTTCCAGTGACTCCGGCTGTGACACCACAGACCGGGGCGATGACAAACCAGCTGATGACAAGACGAGTGATTCCACAGAACGTGGTGACGATGATAATCCAGACAATGACAAGGCGAGTGATTCCACAGAGCGTGGTGACCATGACAATCCAGACGATGACGAGGTGAGTGATTCCACAGAACGTGGTGATGATGACACAACAGATGACGATGACACAAACTCCACCGGTAACGGTGGCCAGTACTCCTGTAACTGATACAGTAACAATTCAGGAATTTGTGGAGCCAGACGTACCGGTAGTCGTGGTGGTAGCGAACCGCTACGTGTGCGAGTTGGCGTAACCCCGTCCGCTGGGGACGCAGGTCCGCCGCCAAGGGAGTCCACCTGTGCACAGGGGTAGAGGTTAGGAGTAGAGTAGCAAACAGCTCCTGACGAGACAGTTCCTGACGAGACAGCTTCTGACGAGACAGCTTGAGACGAGACAGCTTCCGACAAGACAGCTTCTGACAAGACAGCTTCTGACAAGACAGTTTCTGACGAGGCAGTTTTTGACAAGACAATTCTTGACGAGACAGATTCTGACGAGACAAGAGAATACCTTGACGAGGCCAGAGAACGGAGTTCTGGTTCTTTCTCAGACGAGGAGGACAGACGACTCCGTGCCGGGCTGTCAGCAACGCTGGCTTTTAACAGCTGCTGATTAACACCTGTGGATCTGTGCGCAGCTGGAGTTAATGATGCCAATGACGGCCCAGAGGCCGCCATGACATATATAAGTCTGTTGTTGTTGCTGCTGAGTGGTTAAAACTTGCTTGGTCATAGCTTTTAGCCTACGTTACCAGTGCTAAGCTAAACAAAGCTAAGCTAAGCTAAAAAAAGACTCCGATATCCGAGTAGCTAGAAAAAGTTTCCACTTGCACACGTGTGTAAGTGGGTTTAATTTGTTCTACACCAAAGTATTATCTTACCATTTCCTTTGCTTTAACAGGCATATCAGCTTATGAAATGCTAGACTGTGATCCTGACTGGGCACCTTCTCTAAACGTTGGCCATGCAGAGCTTCCAGCTACCACTCCTGACAGGTTTAAACGCTTATGCAGAAGGACGAGATCACGACAAAAAGAATCGACAGGGCATGCAAGTGAACCCCCAACAAAGACCGCCAACACCACTGGCCCCGTGACTGAGATGGATAATGTAGCTCCTTTCTATTCCGGTAGTCTTTTTTTGGCCAGTGTTTTTCTTTGGAAAATGTGTCTTGGGATTCCTTTTGATTGCAAAATATATTAACTGAAGTAGTATATTGTCCTTATCACCAACGATAACACCACACCTCTGGCTGAGATGGAGGAAAGAACATCTGATGAAGGAGCACAGATCCGTCAGGCTGATGATGCTCCAGTGGCAAATGTGCAAGAACAGCAGAACTGTAACATGTGTCACCTGAGGCTTAACCACATTTTACTCTTGCCAGAGGAGAATAGAATAGGCCTTATTGTCATTGTACAGTAGTACAGCACAAAAAAATTGTGGGACTGTGGCTTTCTTCAGAAGCTGTCACCAAGAGACAGTATTGACAGACTGTGGATTTAATATTTAGGAAAGCATTGCCCTTGCAGGTGCCACACTGAAAATACCTGCATTTACCAGGGGCCACAGTCAGCTTGATGCCAGAGGGTAGCCTAAACCCACCCTTCTGTGAAGTGCCTTGAGATAACCCTGTGTTAAACCCAACCAGTTTACATGTGTTTTGGGGACTTGGAGAAGGCATTTGACCGCGTCCCTCGTGTTTTTTTGTGGGGGGTGCTTCGGGAGTATGGGGTATCGGGCTTGTTGTTACGAGCTATTCGGTCTCTGTACGACCGTTGTGGGAGTTTGGTTCGTATTGCCAACACTCGGTCGGATTCATTCCCAGTGAGAGTTGGACTCCGCCAGGGCTGCCCTTTGTCACCGATCCTGTTCATAATTTTTATGGACAGAATTTCTAGGTGCAGCCAGGGAATGGAGGGTGTCATGCTTGGTGACCACAGGATCTCATCTCAGTTGTTTGCAGATGATGTTGTCCTGTTGGCTTCATCTAGCAATGACCTACAGCTCTTGCTGGGACGGTTTGCCGCTGAGTGTGAAGCAGCTGGGATGAGAATCAGCACCTCCAAGCCCGAGTCCATGGTCCTCAGCCAGAAAAAGGTGGATTGTCCTCTCTGGGTTGGGGACAGGCTCCTGCCCCAAGTGGAGGAGTTTAAGTATCTTGGGGTCTTGTTCACGAGTGAGGGGAAAATGGAGCGAGAGATTGACAGACGGATTGGAGCAGCATCTGCAGTGATGCGGACGTTATACCGGTCTGTTGTGGTGAAGAGGGAGCTTAGTTCTAAGTCAAAGCTGTCGATTTACCAGTCAATCTACGTTCCTACTTTCACCTATGGTCACGAGCTTTGGGTAATGACCGAAAGAACAAGATCGTGGATACAAGCGGCTGAAATAAGATAAGATAAGATAAGATAAGCCTTTATTAGTCCCACAACGGGGAAATTCCAGGATTGCAACAGCACAGGGATAGCAACACTCAGAGCAATAATCAGAAGGCAAGAAAAAAACAAGCAAGCAAGAGCAGCTAATATACATATGTACGTATTACTATAAAATATATATATATACACACACACACAGACACACAGTGCAGAGCATTGTAGCTGGATGGAATAAATATATGAATATATGAACACACAGTGCAGAGCATTGTAGCTAGATGGAATAAATATGTAAATATATAAACACCCACAGTACGGAGCATTGCAGCTAGGTGGAATAAATATGCAAGTATATAAACACACACAGTGCGGAGCAATGTAGCTAGATGGAATAATATGTAGATATATAAATATATAAACACACCCAGTGCTGAGCATTGTAGCTAGATGGAATAAATATGTAAATATATAAACACACACAGTGCAGAGCATTGTTGCTAGATGGAATGAAACAGCATAACCGTCTACTTAGTTATCCTACATGGTATGATTATGTGCCCATACATATTCTCACCCTCCATAGCGACCGGTATGTTCCTAGTTGTATGCCGGAGGGGACCATTGTGTAAGTCTATTGCATCTTTTGCATTCAAAAAACTATTAGTTTGTTACGTCTTTTTGCTATCTCTGCGAGCAGCCCTGCTTAGGTTGTACAGTCTGACAGCCGTTGGTAGGAAGGACCTACGAAACCTCTCGGTTGTGCACCTGGGATGATGTAGTCTGCTGCTAAATGAGCTCCTCAGTGCATTCAGTATGTCCTGCATAGGGTGGAACTCGGACTCCAGCAGAGATGACAGTTTAGCCACCGTCCTTCTCTCTCCTATCTCCTCCATCGGATCAAGGCGCTGCCCCAGGACAGAGCTAGCTTTCTTAATCAGTTTGTTCAGTCTCTTCCTATCGGCTGCAGTAATGCCACTGCCCCAGCAGACCACTCCAAAAGTGATGGCTGATGCCACCACCGTGTCATAGAATGACTTCAGCAGCGCCCCTTGTACACCAAAAGACCTGAGTCTCCTCAGCAGGAACAGCCTGCGCTGTCCCTGAAATGAGCTTTCTCCGTAGGATTGCTGGACTCACCCTCAGAGATAGGGTGAGGAGCTCAGTCATCCGGGAGAGGCTCAGAGTAGAACCGCTGCTCCTCCACATTGAAAGGAGTCAGTTGAGGTGGTATGGGCATCTGATTAGGATGCCTCCTGGACGCCTCCCACTTGAGGTGTTTCATGCACGTCCCACTGGGAGGAGACCTCGGGGCAGACCCAGGACTCGGTGGAGAGACTATGTCTCCCAGCTGGTCTGGGAATGCCTTAGTATCCTCTCTGAAGAGCTGGAGCAGGTGGCTGGGGAGAGGGAAGTCTGGGCTTCTCTGCTTGAACTGCTGCCTCCACGACCCGGACCTCCGGAAAAGCGGTAGAAGGTAGATGGATGGATGGATGGATGGATAAACAAATTGAATTGAACTGAAAGAGTAACAGGGTGCATGCGCTCCATATATAAAATACTGAATGACACCATGTGAAGGCGACAATATGACTTTACTCGATAAGATTGTTGCTGCAACCTGTGCTTTGACCAATATTTTTTTTTAGATTTAGTATACTTTATTGATCCCCAGAGGGGAAATTGAGGGTCATCCACCACCTGGATGGATGAAGCAGCCACGATACGGCGCTATCCCTTAACCATTCACACACACATTCACACCTAGGGCCACTTTAGAGTCTCCAATTAACCTAACCTGCATGTTTTTGGCATGTGGGAGGAAACCGGAGAAATCCTGGGGTAAACCCACGCATACACGGGAAGAACATGCAAACTTCACATAGATCACTGTTGGTTGGGGGCTGGGATCGAACCCACGATCCCATGATCCCCACGATCCCCCGGCCAAGGGTAAACTGTGCTGCCACAGTGCTAACCACTGCGCCACCGTGCAGCCAATACAATATGTGTCCAAGTGTCGTTATAAAGCCATAGTTTTAGAATGTAGACACATGTTTTGGTATGGTTTACCCCTTCACACATAATGTCTTTAACAGTTTTGTAACAATTTGAAAATAAAGTACACAATGGTTTACAAATTCCAGCTCTTTATTTATAAGGTGCAAAATTCTGAGTGTAACTTAAAAGGAACTCCGATTATATTAGCATGTTAGCTCTATATGCTTTATTTTTGTTAGTAACATAACTATAACATAATTTTTTTGAAAATAATTCCCAGTTTTATATATTTTTAAAAAAACTTTATTATGATGTAAATCGCCATTTTTGTTTACGTCGCAATGCATTCTGGGTAGTGACGTAAAATGGTTGCAGCCGTTTTTTCTGTCTTATACAAGCCAAGAAGCGAAGCTACGAACTACTGCCATTTGTCAGTGAAAATGCCACATTGTGCGGCTTTTGGATGTAATTTCCAATCAAAGGGAAATAAAGAGAGCGGGGTAAGCCTCCATAGCTTTCCTAAAGAGGGAAAGTTGAGGAAAAAGTGGGGCGGCAGCGGCTCAGGAGGTAGAGCCGGTCGTCTAATAACCCGATGGTTGGTGGTTCGCATCACGCTCTCCCCAGATATCCTGCCGTTGTGTCCCTGGGCAAGACACTTCACCTGCATTGCCTCCAATGCCCATAACGCTGGGTATGAATGTGTAAAAATGTTTAAATGCTTGGTGGTGGCTGGAGAGGCCGTTGGCGCGGACTGGTAGCCACATTTCCGTCACTCTATGAGTGTCTATGATCAAGCGCTATAGCGCATGCTTGATAAAACTGATATATATATATTAATCACGCTATGATAAAGCACTATATCGCTCAAAGCGTGCACTTGAGACACTCAAAGCGCACGCTTTATCATAGCGTGATTAATATATACACTACCGTTCAAAAGTTTTGGTTCACTTAGAAATTTCCTTATTTTTGAAAGAAAAACACTATTTTTCAATGAAGATAACTTTAAACTAATCAGAAATACACTCTATACATTGCTAATGTGGTAAATGACTATTCTAGCTGCAAATGTCTGGTTTTTGGTGCAATATCTACATAGGTGTATAGAGGCCCATTTCCAGCAACTCTCACTCCAGTGTTCGAATGGAACAGTGTGTTTGCTCATTGCGTCAGAAGGCTAATGGATGATTAGAAAACCCTTGTGCAATCATATTAGGTCTGCAATGCTGTAATTGCTGCAAATGGAGGATTCTTTGACGAAAGCAAAGTTTGAAGGAAAAAATTATTATTTCAAATACAAATCATTATTTCTAACCTTGTCAATGTCTTGACTATATTTTCCATTCATTTTACAACTCATGGTGATAAATAAAAGTGTGACTTTTCATGGAAAACACAAAATTGTCTGAGGTGACCCCAAACTTTTGAACGGTAGTGTATATCAGCTTTATCAAGCGTGCGCTATAGCGCTTGATCATAGACATGTCTCAAGCGCACGCTTTGAGCGATATAGCGCTTTATCATAGCGTGATTAATATATATGTCAGCTTTATCAAGCGTGCGCTATAGCGCTTGATCATAGACACTCATAGAGTGACGGAAATGTGGCTGCCAATCCGTGCCAACAGCCTCTCCGGCCACCACCGAGCATTTATACATTTTTACACATTCATACCCAGTGTTATGGGCACTGGAGGCAATGCAGGTGAAGTGTCTTGCCCAGGGACACAACGGCAGGATATCTGGGGAGAGCGTGATGCGAACCGCCAACCATCGGGTTATTAGACGACCTGCTCTACCTCCTGAGCCGCTGCCGCCCCACTTTTTCCTCAACTTTCCCTCTTTAGGAAAGCTATGGAGGCTCACCCCGCTCTCTTAATTTCCCTTTGATTGGAAATTACATCCAAAAGCTGCGCAATGTGGCATTTTCACTGACAAATGGTAGTAGTTTGTAGTTTCGCTTCTTGGTTTGTATAAGACAGAAAAAACGGCTGCAACCATTCTACGTCACTACCCAGAATGCATTGCGACATAAACAAAAATGGCAATTTACATCGTAATAAAGTTTTTTAAAAATATATAAAACTGGGAATTATTTTCAAAAAAATTATAGTTATGTTACTAACATAAAAATAAAGCATATAGAGCTAACATGCCAATATAATCGGAGTTCCTTTTAAGTTGTGAGAAACACTGTACAAAATGTGTGCAAAGTACAGTCCAAAAATGGGTCTTTTTGGCTGTAAGTGGCTCAGTTGGTAGAGCATCCGCCCCACACCCGGGAGGCAGGGGTTCAAATCCCGGCCGGGTCGTGCCGAAGACCATATAAAAGTGGAACTTCCTGCCGTCCAGCTTGGTGCTCAGCAATAAATGGAATGGAGGAGAGAAATTTGTGGCGGCGCCTTGCATGGCAGCGGCCCTCTGATTCTACACTTGGGGTGTGTGTGATTAACACAGTAGATAGGTAAAGCACAATCTCGTTTTTCTGTACATGATTGGTTGTACAGTTGAATGACAATAAAGGGTGATTTAATTTAATTTTAATTTAATACTTTTCAAAAGTTTTGTAAAATGTGGAACACTTTCAAGTCACAAACAATAGAATAGAATAGGCTTCACTTTCATTGTACAGTTGTACAGTACAACCAAATTTTGGGTGCTCCACCAGGCTACTGCACAATCAACTATAAGAGAAGGATTAGATAAAACAGTTACAGAATACACAAGTGAAATAAAAACAGCCCAGGATTATGGAAAACCTGTAGTAAAAAAAAATACAGGAATATAAAATGACATGCATCAGTGTGTTTCACACAACAATGTTCTACTATATAACCAGACTCATGTTATAGTATTCCAGTGTGCACATGTGGTATAACCACTGCTGCTGTGGGGCTGCTGCTGGACTGAGTCCCACATCCTAGATGGAACCACTGGTTTACAGTTTTGGTTCTCACAGGAACCATGTCATCGAGCTCTTCTGGCTGCCTGCAAGTACACCACAACACATTCAGAATTACAACAGATTAAGCAGAAGAGCTATAATCACAACAAGTTTATTTGTATAATCAAAACAAAGTAAACAATTTGATAAATGTTTCATATAGATTTAAAAGAAATGACAAGTTCACACATTTTTTTCACAGTACTTGAAAATGATACAATTTCTTTACATTTTGAAAAACACTAGTGCATACCTTTGCATGCACGTGCATGCCCTAAGAAACAAAGTATAAGCAAGGATTCCTGCGTGCCCGTAGAATGCAGGTGTAAGCAAGCCTTCTTCTTCTTCTTCTTTAGATTTGATTTGCGGTTGGCAACCAGCTTTCGGGTGCATTATCGCCACGTACTTCACGCTCTATTATCACTCTATCTGGTCTCGACCCATCATAAGCAAGCCTTTGATCTTTGATATCCTATGATCATGAGTGAGTGTGAGTGATTTCTGCTTTTGATCTTTGATGTCATAGCGAGTCCTATGATCTTTGATGATGTCTTAGCGAGTTCTATTATCATGAATAATGACTGCCTTTGATCTTTGATGTTGGCATAGCAAGTCCTATGATGCCTGCATTTGGTCTTTGTGACATGATTGGGTCACCCAGGAACAGACGTGGACTCAGAATAGACACAGTTACCTTTTATTATAGAGTGTGTGAGTGTGGATGTGTGCGTGTGTGCAGAAGTGTAGCAGCAGGGCAAGCAGAGCACCGTTCAGACTGGCAACCCTAGGAGGAAACACAGACAGATGGATGGGTGCCTGAGGTTTGGAGGAATGTATCAGAGAATGTGCAGTCTTACGAGTAGGCTGGAGAGCTGAAGCACTGAAGAACTCCCAAGGCTCAGGTGCAGTCGTTCCGCCGCTGCCGACGAGGTGAAGTGGTGCAGGTTTGTACAGTGCAGGTGAAGTGCGGGTTGTGCTCAGGTCCGACGCCAGGATGAGGAGGTCTTCCTCTAGGATGCTTCCATCTGTGCACAGGGGATCCTGTGTCCATGTGGATCCTGCTGTGGCAATGTGGATCCTGTGTCCGCTTTCAAGGTCTTGTTGAAAGTCAGACTCCGGGTGGAGTTCTCTTACTATCAAATGGTGGACAATTTGGAGGCATTCATCAATAGATGGGCTGTAGGGAATGTGTTGTGTTCAGTGGGTCAGGGGGATGAGTTATGTTTGCACTTTTGAGATGTGACACACTTGGACAAGTGATATTGGTCTTTTTGCAATTTCGGAATGTGCAATAAAGCCTTTTTTTAAAAGTCAAAGTCTGTGCACAGGGGAGATGGAGAGGAGCGGAGAAGTGCAGGAAAGGATGACAGCTTACTTGTCGGTGGGGAGTTCAGACTCCCAGGAGAAGTGACGAGTAGGACGAGACTGAGGAGGCAGAACTCCAGAGCAGAACGTGTAGAGTAGGTGAGAAGGTCTTGGCAGACCATGGGAGCGTTGATGTCTCCAGAGTGCAGACCAGAGGGCAGCGCTGCTTAAATAGGCCGCTAGGTGAGACAATCAGGTGTGCGCGCAGCTGTGGAGATAATTAGGGCAGCAGGCACAAAGAGCGAATCATGACAGTACTCCCCCCCTACGGGATGCCTCTCAGCGGCCAATCCAACCTACCCGTGTGCGTCCGGTGGAAGTCCCTGATGAGTTGTGGATCCATCACAAAGGAGGAACGCACCCAGGACCTCCATTCTGGACCATAAACCTCCCAATCCACCAGGTACTGGAGGCCACGGCCCCAGCGTTGGACGTCAAGGATGGAGTTGACTCTCCATGCGGGGTCACCATTGATCAATACCGTGGGGGTGGCGTCTTGGGAGGGGGTACAGAGGACTGGAGACGAACGGCTTGACCTGTGAGACGTGAAAGGTGGGACAAATGTGGAAGGAGGAGGGGAGAGCCAGGCACACAAGGACAGGATTCACAATATGTGTAATGCAAAAAGGCCCAATAAAATGCTGTGATAGCTTCCTGGACTCAGCCTTGAGATTAATGTTTTTAGTGGATAGTCATACCTTCTGCCTGACCTGGTAGGGTGGAGCTGGAGTCCTGCGGCGGTTGGCAATGTCAGTGTTGCGGTCCGCCGTGCCCCGAAGCGCGGCCCAGGTAGCCTTCCACAGCGGGCGACAGCGCTTCATATGGGCCTGCATGGAGGGTACTGCGATGTTCCTACTGAGGAGACTCAGGTCTTTTGGTGTACAAGGGGCGCTGCTGAAGACATTCTACGACACGGTGGTGGCATCAGCCATCACTTTTGGAGTGGTCTGCTGGGGCAGTGGCATTACAGCAGCCGATAGGAAGAGACTGAACAAATTGATCAAGAAAACTAGATCTGTCCTGGAGCAACGCCTTGACCCAGTGGAGGAGATAGAAGAGAGACGGATGGTGGCTAAACTGTCATCTCTGCTGGAGTCCGAGTCCCACCCTATGCAGGACATACTGAACGCACTGAGGAACTCATTTAGCAGCAGACTACGTCATCCTAGGTGCGCAACCGAGAGGTTTCGCAGGTCCTTCCTACCTGCGGCTGTCAGACTGTATAACCTAAGCAGGGCTGCTCGCAGAGATAGCAAAAAAAACGTGACGACCTAATAGTATTGAATGCAAAAGACGCAACAGACTTACACAATGGTCCCCTCCAGTATACAACTAGAACAATATCGGTCGCTACGGAGGGTGACAATATGTATGGGTACATATTCATACTATGAAGGGTAACTAAATAGACGGTTATGCTGTTTATTCCATCTACAGTAGCTACAATGCTCCGCATTGTGTTTATATATATATTTATATATTTATTCCATCTAGCTACAATGCTCCGCACTGTGTGTTTATATATTTATATATTTATATGTACATATGTATATTCGCTGCTCTTGTTTTTCTTGTCTTCTTGATTGTTGCCCTGAGTGTTGCTATCCCTGTGCTGTTGCAATCCTGGAATTTCCCCATTGTGGGACTAATAAAGGCTTATCTTGTCTTATCTTATGTCTTTCTCCTCCTCTGGGAACAGCAGGGGATTGTATCCCAAAGAGACCTCAAACAGAGACAGACCTGTGGCAGAGGAGACCGTGGTGTTGTATGCACACTACTTGACCCACGGCAGATAGGAGCTCCAGGCTGCTGGGTTGGAGGTGGTGACGCACCATAGCGCTGCCTCCAATTCAATTCAATTCAATTCAATTCAGCTTTATTTATAATGCTGAATTTATTTATAATGCTGCTATAATTCCTGATTGGTGCGCTCACACTGGCCATTACTCTGCGGGTGGTAACCCGAGGACAGGCTTACTGTGGCCCCAGTAGCCTTACAGAAGGCACGGCACACCTGCGAGACAAACTGGGGACCACAATTGGACACAATGTCCATCGGGATGCCATGGAGCCATACCACATGGAGGACAAGCAAGTCCGCCGTCTCCTTGGCTGTGGCAAGACCCTATAGGGGGACGAAGTGGGCTGCCTTGGAAAATCTTTCTACGATCGTAAGGATGACTGTGTTGTCCACAGAAGGAGGAAGGCCAGTGACGAAATCCAGCGCTATGTGAGACCAAGATCTGCAGGGGATGGGAAGGGGGTGGAGCAACCCCACCAGAAGAGAGGAGGACGTCTTACAGGTGGCACACTGGGGACAGGCTCAGACGTACTCCCTGACATCCTTCCGAAGGGATGGCTACCAGAAGGTCCTCTCCAGCAGAGCCACTGTACACCACAGGAGCTTGAAGGAGTGGGCCCAATTGATGACTTCACCCCGGACGGCAGAGGGCACGTACATCTTTCCTGCTGGCACCCCGCCCGGGTCAGCCTCAGTCTCCTGCACTCTTCTGACGCTCTCCTTGATGCCCCATGAGAGGGCGCCCACGATACACGAAGGAGGCACCACGGGGTGTGACGGTGCCTCGGTTGTATCCGAGGAGAACTGTCTGGACAGGGCATCAGGCTTGGTGTTCTTGGACTCCGGGCAGTAGGTGATGGTGAAGTCGAACCTGCCGAAGAACAAGGAGCAGTGGGCTTGCTGGGCATTGAGTTGCTTGGCCGTCCTGAGGTACTCCAGGTTCTTGTGGTCGGTCCAAATGACGAATGGCTGGGAGGCCCCCTCCAGCCAGTGGCGCCACTCCTCCAAGGCCAGTTTGACTTCTAGGAGCTCCCTGTCCCCAATGTCATAGTTTCTCTCTGCCAAGGTGAGATGTCGGGAGAAGAACACACAGGGGTGGCTCTTGTTGTCCACGGGGGAACATTGAGACAGGACTACTCCCACCCCGGAGTCTGAGATGTCCACCTCCACTAAACACTGCAGCGTGGGGTCCACCTGGGCCAAGATGGGAGGAGAAGAGAATAATGACTTTAATTCCATAAAGGCTGCCTCCGCCTCCCCTGTCCACCGGAAGGGCACCTTGGAGGAGGTGAGGCAAGTGAGGGGTAGAGCAATGATACTGTAATTTTTGATGAAGCGGCGGTAGAAGTTGGCAAACCTGAGAAACTGCTGTAACTGTTTCCGGGAAGATGGAACCGGCCACTCCACCACCGCTTTTACCTTGGCTGAATCGGCGATGATCGGGTTGTGAGATATGACAAATCCCAAGAATGAAGTGCAAGGGGCGTGAAACTCGCACTTCTCCGCTTTGACAAACAACTTATTCTCCAACAGACGCTGCAACATCCGCCTGACATGGACTCGATGCTCCTCGAGGGACTGCGAAAAGATGAGAATATCGTCCAAATACACAAACACAAAAGAGCCTAAGAAATCCCTTAACACATCGTTGATGAGACGTTGGAATACAGCGGGAGCATTAGTCAGACCAAACGGCATCACCAGGTATTCGAATTGTTCACTAGGGGTCCGGAACCCCGTCTTCCACTCATCCCCCTCTCTAATCCTCACCAGGTGGTATGCGTTGTGCAGATCTAATTTCGTAAACACAGAGGCCCACTGGAGAGAATCAAAAGCCGTGTTGATTAGGGGAAGAGTGTATTTGTCCTTAACATTAATGTTCAGTTCCCGAAAGTCAATACAGGGCCACAAAGAGGAATCCTTTTTTCCCATGAAGAAAAATCCCGCCCCCACCACCAAGGAAGATGGTTGGATAATGCCTGAGCTCAGAGACTCCTTAATGTACAGACATGGACAAATTTGTTGGTACCCCTCTGTTAATGAAAGAAAAACCCACAATGGTCACAGAAATAACTTGAATCTGACAAAAGTGGTAAATAAAAATTCTATGAAAATTAACCAGTGAAAATCAGACAGTGCTTTTGAATTGTGGTTCAACAGAATTATTTTAAAAAACAAACTCATGAAACAGGCCTGGACAAAAATGATGGTACCCCTAGAAAAGATTGAAAATAATGTGACCATAGGGACATGTTCAACCAAGATGTATCCTCTAATTAACATCACAGGTGTCTACACACTTGTAATCAGTCAGGTAAGTAACAGACATGGACTCAGAATAGACACAATTATCTTTTATTATAGAGTGTGTGAGTGTGGATGTGTGCGTGTGTGCAGAAGTGTAGCAGCAGGGCGAGCAGAGCACCGTTCAGACTGGCAGCCCTAGGGGGAAATGCAGACAGACAGATGAGTGCCTGAGGTTTGGAGGAATGTATCAGAGAATGTGCAGTCTTACGAGTAGGCTGGAGAGCTGAAGCACTGAAGAACTCCTGAGGCTCCGGTCCAGTCGTTCCGTGTCTAGGCCGCCGCTGCCGACGAGGTGAAGTGGTGCAGGTTTGTACAGTGCAGGTGAAGTGCGGGTTGTGCTCAGGTCTGCCGCCAGGAGGCTTCCATCTGTGCACAGGGGAAATGGAGAAGAGCGGAGAAGTGCAGGAAAGGATGACAGCTTACTTGTCGGTGGGAAGTTCAGACTCCCAGGAGAACCAACGAGTAGAACGAGACTGAGGAGGCGGAACTCCAGAGCAGAACGTGTAGAGTAGGCGAGAAGGTCTTGCCAGACCATGGGAGCGTTGATGTCTCCGTGCAGACCAGAGGGCAGCGCTGCTTAAATAGGCCACTAGATGAGACAATCAGGTGTGCGTGTAGCTGTGGAGATAATTAGGGCAGCAGGCATGCAGAGCGGATCATGACACTTTGATGATGCTATAGCGAGTCCTAGGATCTTTGATGATGGCATACTTTGTCCTATGATGCCTGAGATCATAGGAACATCATAGGTGAAGTCCAAGGATGGATAATTTTTTCACACATAAGTTGTTCAGAACTCCTTATATAGGAACATCATAGGCGGTCCTATGATCTTTTAGCGAGTCCTATGATCGCGACAGAGATTTATTGAATTATAATGCACCTGTAAGCTGGTTGCCAACCCAATCAAATCTAAAAGAAGAGTGCTGCACATTTTAATTTCATCTGGTTGTATAGGGAAAGAACAATGTTTAGCAAAACAAGAGAGGAAATAAAAAGAAACCTACCTTTGTGCTCACAGCTGTCTCCAGGTCTGCCTTGTACATCTGCAGTCATCACCCATCCATCTGTGAACTGCTGCAAAGACATAGTTACTGAAAACTTCCCGTATATATGAACTTACAGTCAAAATCAATAAAATAAAATAAATAAAGGCATGCTAGGAGTTAGGCAGAATGTTTACGTCTGAACTCCACATGTTGGTAGGGATCAAGCCCGTTAACCCCTTAAAGCCTCGCTAAATAGCATGCCTTTGCAGTCCTATTCAGTCTGGAGTAGTACTGTCCCTTTAAATTTTTCTTCGATCAGTCTATTTTGTGATTTTTTTTCATTCATTCACAAGAAATGTTGAGGCGCAGTGTTCTTGCAGTCTGCTTACAATCGCTGAACCTACTAATCCCAGAATGCATTGCGCGTTTTGTAGGATAATAATATAATATATTAGTATGGCCGTGCCCTAGGCTGGGAGAGGTGATGCCCCACCTCCGGAGGGTGGCGTCACCTGGAATATAAAAGCCTGATGCAGTCACACTCCTGTACTCGTGGTAGGGTTTCCCATTTGTGTGTTATAGTTCATGTAAAAAAACCTTATAAAACGTCACCTCGCCTCCTCATTATTCCAGACACTACATTTGGTGACAAGGAAAATTTGAGATGGATAGAGCTGCAGCCACGTTTTGACCTTTTTTGGAGGCTCCGGGAGAGCCGCTGATCCCTTGGACCAGGTGGTTTGCGGCCTTCCAAAATTATCTACTCGCGTCAGACCTCGGCGACCTGGATAAATTATGTGCACGGGCTATCCTGGTCCATAACCTGGATGAGGAGAGCCGGAGGGTCTTAAGCATGCTTGAAGGAGGTAACCTGTTCGGCCATGTGACTGGGCTCATGGCAGGCTACTTTCGTGCTGCTGGAAACATCATAAGACGGCACATGCAAGTCAAGCAGCGGAACCAACGACCCGGAGAATTGGTTCGACGGTTTGCGGCAGACCTTCGGTGGCTGGTGGGTAAGTGCAGGCTTGGGATTTTGGAGGAGGAGTTGGGCCGTGGACAGTTAGTGGAACACACAGCTGGCCCCCCAGCAAAAGGGCTGCTAACTCGCGCTGGTGAGCTAGCACCAATGCCAGCACGACGAATAGAGACAGCGGAGTGGCTGACGAAGCACCTTAGCCGCGAAGAAGCTCCTCAGAAGAGCGGAGCACACGGGACGGCCCTGGCTTTGGATTCGAACGAGGGCAGCGACGACGAGTACGCGGCCATCGTCAAGATATAGTCCACCCCGGGCACACCACGATGCTACGGCTGCGGATCCGCTAAGCACCGTTATCGAGCCAGGGAGTGTACGGCTAGGAGCGAGCATTGCGGACAGTGCGGTCTGTTCCATCACTTCACCAGATTTTGCCGCAGTTTCAACAAGGAGGAACGGAGGTCTGCTAGGGATGGTGGAACGAAAAAGGTGCCTACAGTGGTCCACACTGTCTTTCCCAACACGATTGGGACACCAGTGCCAATGTTGGCAGACTCGGAGTCGGCGACCTCCCTTTTGAACTTGGAAAGCGTAAGACGGTGTTTTCCTCACCGCAATATGAGTAAAATGCGCACTTCATGTTGTGATTATGGAAATAATCCCCCTGACATTATATTGTCTCAAGAAGGCAGTAATCTGACAGGTAGTGTTTTGTTTTACGTGGGAAGTGGCAAAGAAGTGTGGGACTTAAGGTGGCCCATTCCGGGTGGAGGGACACCGCCAGCACCTTAGTACGCCGACAAGGCAGGGGTTGCATGCCAATGTTTGCAGTCCAGCGGAGGATGAACTCAAACGGCATGGTTTGATCCCTGCAGTGGCTGAAAGGTCCAGAGAGCATGAGCTACAGGGCTCCGGTGGCCGACAGGTTCCAGCTGCTGAGCCAACAGTGACTGATGCTGCTCTGACGCACCATCATCTGGTATCCAGGGCAAGACCAGATGGCACAGACCCAGGCCGTGGCGGGACCAAAGGCAAAGTACATGGCTTGAGTAATCTTGGCAGTCTGCTGAGGAGCCATAAGGGAGCCAGATCGCAGCGCAAACAACGGAGGAAGCCAGTGAGTGCTCCACTGGGTGAGGTTGAAAAGGTGCGCCCTACGGTTGAGCCTCGGCTTGGTTGGGTGCGCAGTTCCAGAATCGGGACAGCGGGGCAGGATGACCTACGGGTGGTCCAGTCAAGAGGCGACGGCTATCTGAGTTTGACTGATGGGTTGAGACGGCACCCCAATGAGCTGCGACCTCGGAGCACAGTGATGCATCAATGCAGTCCACCTCCGATCACTGCAAAACGGAGATGCTCTGGAAGTGGGCCGCGTGACGGCCACTCCAGGGAAGGGGGGGGGGGGGCTTCGGGAGACCCGGGTTGAATGTATGGGGGCTAACAGTGTATCTAAATGTGCAATTTGTTAAAAAATGTCCTGTGTTATGGTTGATTGTTCTGTTTAAAAAAAAAGAGTAAATACAACTGATACTGTGCGTTTACTGTAAGGTCACTTGTTGGCGTGTAATACCTTTTCGTCAGGGTATGTATGTGCAGTATTTCACATTATTCTACAGTGTTATATTTTACTTAATTCCGGCATGTGTTGCCGTGCATGCTCCCCTGTTTTAAGTTGGGCCTTTATCGTTTTGTGGTCTCATTAGGGACATGATTACCACTGTGACAGGGTGAGTCAAGTAGAATAAGCACAAGGCCACTGTTGTGAGTGAGTGAATATTTGGAGTGCTGAATGGTTTGATTACTGCCCTATTGTGTGAAAATGTATTTTTTCTTTGGGAGTTCCCTGATTGCATATTTATGTATCCTGTGAGTTTATGGGTTCGGGTACTGCCATTATCTGTGTTTATATTTGTTATGTGTTTAGATTAGGAGGGTTTTTTTGTTTTTCTCTCGGCGCCACACCAGTCGGCTGCCTTTTGCAACAGCGGCTCGATTCCGAGTCTTTTTCCCTTCCTCTCTCTTTTGATCCGTCTTTTTTTTTCACCCCACTTATATCACGGACACACAGATCGTCCTAAATGTCTCCTGAGCCGGTGGACGGAGCCACTGTTTATAGCAGGATACGATACAGCAGAGAACAGCTGCTAGCATTCAACCGCCACCCGGTCCCATTGGAAAAACTCGACATACCGAGAGAACTGAGGCGAAAACGCCGCGGCTGCCGGGCTGGAGTAAGGCGGAGGACAAAAAATATAAGGTACAGACCCTCCCTTCCATCTGTTGTCATGGGAAATGTACGGTCGATACTGGGAAAGTTAGATGAGCTAGCGGCTATCTCCCGTTATGATAGCACATACCGGGAGTGCTCTCTCCTTTTGTTTACTGAGACGTGGCTAACTGAACTAGCAGCAGATGCTAACATTGAGCTGGAGGGTTTTCACATGATACGAGCTGACCGAACACCAGACAGTGGCAAGGCTAGGGGCGGTGGAGTGATAATGTATGTTAACAACAACTGGTGCAGACCGGGACATATCACTGTTAAACAACGACACTGCAGCAAAGACATTGAGTTGCTAGCTGTTAGCATGAGGCCTACATATCTCCCGAGAGAACACTCACACGTGATCTGCATTGTTGTTTATGCAAATCCGACGGCGAACGCTGGGACAGCACGTGACGTCATCCATTCAGTAACCAGCAGGCTGCAGACAGAACACCCAGATGCTCTTCTCCTCATCTCAGGCGATTTCAACCATGTTTCACTGTCTCCCATTCTACCCACGTTCACCCAGTATGTCACATGCCACACTAGAGACAATAAAACACTGGATTTATTCTACGCAAACACTAAGGAGGCGTACACCTCATCACAACTCCCCCCACTCGGGAGATCGGATCACAACTTGGTTCATCTCCAGCCGGTGTACAAACCCCTAGTGCACAGACAACCTCCGGCCATGCACACTGTGGAGTTATGGTCTGAGGAGACAATGGACACCCTAAAGGGCTGTTTTGAAGCCACCGCCTGGAAGCAGCTCTGCGATCCACATGGTGAGGACATCGATGGCCTCATTCACACCTTCACGGGCTACCTCAGCTTCTGTGTGGACAAATCCGTTCCCACCAAGACCATACGGCGTCACTCAAACAACAAACCCTGGATCAACCCTGAGATAAAAACACTTCTGAGAGAGAAGAAGAGGATCTTCAGGTCAGGGAACAGGGAGATGCTGAAGTCCGTACAGAGGGAGCTGAGGAGAAAGATCAGAGAAGGCAAGGACAGCTTCAGGAAGAAGATGGAGGACAAGCTGCAACAGAGCGACATCAGCGGGGTCTGGAGAAACCTCAAAACCATCTCGGGGCTCCAGAATACCTCCCCCCAGGCCACAGGGGGCAGGGAGTGGGCGAACAACCTGAATCTGTTTTTCAATAGATTTGACCAACCGCCCTCCCCCCCTGACTGCACAACAACCACTGCTGCCTCTAAAGAAATCAAGTCCTGCTGCCCACTCCCCACTCCACCAACACCCCCCCACTCCCAACACACAGCCCCCCATCCTGACCCTGACCAGGACCCAGGTGAGGACGGAGCTGAGGAAGATCAAGGCGAGGAAGGCGCCGGGACCGGACGGCATCAGCGCAAAGCTCCTCAAGTCCTGTGCAGACCAGCTGTGTGGGATTGTGACGTATATCTTCAACATGAGCCTGAAACTGGGGAGGGTACCACAGCTGTGGAAAACATCTTGTGTGGTACCTGTACCAAAAACTTCCCACCCCAAAGACCTGAACAGCTACAGACCGGTGGCCTTGACGTCCCACTTGATGAAGACCCTGGAGAGACTGCTCCTTGCTCACCTCCGCCCCCTGGTGGAACCAGCGATGGATCCACTCCAGTTCGCCTACCAGCATGGCATTGGGGTGGAGGATGCGGTGATCTTCCTCCTTCACCGTTCTCTGTCCCACCTGGAGAAGCCCGGGAATATGGTGAGGATCATGTTCTTTGACTTCTCCAATGCTTTCAACACCATCCAACCGATGATCCTGAAGGACAAGCTGCTGCGCGCAGGGGTGGACCAGCACCTGTCATCATGGATCCTGGACTACCTCACGAACCGGCCTCAGTTTGTGAGAACCCGGGACTGTGTGTCCGACACGATCATCAGTAGCACGGGGGCCCCCCAGGGAACGGTGCTGGCTCCCTTCCTGTTCACTCTTTATACTGCGGACTTCTCACACAACACAACACACTGCCATCTACAGAAGTTCTCTGATGACTCTGCGATCGTTGGCCTCATCTCCAATGGAGATGAAGCTGAGTACAGAGGGCTTATCCAGGACTTCGTGGACTGGTGCCATCGGAACTGCCTCCAGATCAACGCGAGGAAAACTAAGGAGCTGGTGGTGGACTGCCGCAGGCATGGGCAGCCCCTCACAGTACCAGTAAATATACAGGGAACAGACATCGAGATGGTGACATCCTATAAGTACCTGGGTATTCATCTGAACAATAAACTAGACTGGTCACACAATACTGATGCACTCTACAAGAAGGGACAGTGCAGGCTGTTCCTGCTGAGGAGACTCAGGTCTTTTGGTGTACAAGGGGCGCTGCTGAAGTCATTCTATGACACGGTGGTGGCATCAGCCATCACTTTTGGAGTGGTCTGCTGGGGCAGTGGCATTACTGCAGCCGATAGGAAGAGACTGAACAAACTGATTAAGAAAGCTAGCTCTGTCCTGGGGCAGCGCCTTGATCCGATGGAGGAGATAGGAGAGAGAAGGACGGTGGCTAAACTGTCATCTCTGCTGGAGTCCGAGTTCCACCCTATGCAGGACATACTGAATGCACTGAGGAGCTCATTTAGCAGCAGACTACATCATCCCAGGTGCACAACCGAGAGGTTTCGTAGGTCCTTCCTACCAACGGCTGTCAGACTGTACAACCTAAGCAGGGCTGCTCGCAGAGATAGCAAAAAGACGTAACAAACTAATAGTTTTTTTGAATGCAAAAGATGCAATAGACTTACACAATGGTCCCCTCCGGCATACAACTAGGAACTTACCGGTCGCTATGGAGGGTGAGAATATGTATGGGCACATAATCATACCATGTAGGATAACTAAGTAGACGGTTATGCTGTTTCATTCCATCTAGCAACAATGCTCTGCACTGTGTGTGTTTATATATTTACATATTTATTCCATCTAGCTACAATGCTCAGCACTGGGTGTGTTTATATATTTATATATCTACATATTATTCCATCTAGCTACATTGCTCCGCACTGTGTGTGTTTATATACTTGCATATTTATTCCACCTAGCTGCAATGCTCCGTACTGTGGGTGTTTATATATTTACATATTTATTCCATCTAGCTACAATGCTCTGCACTGTGTGTTCATATATTCATATATTTATTCCATCCAGCTACAATGCTCTGCACTGTGTGTCTGTGTGTGTGTGTATATATATATATTTTATAGTAATACGTACATATGTATATTAGCTGCTCTTGCTTGCTTGTTTTTTTGTTTTTTTTTTTTTTTTTTTTTCTTGCCTTCTGATTGTTGCTCTGAGTGTTGCTATCCCTGTGCTGTTGCAATCCTGGAATTTCCCCGTTGTGGGACTAATAAAGGCTTATCTTATCTTATCTTATCTTATCTTTGATTTAATTTGGTGTGTGGCTCACTTTTATTTCAGAGACTGTTGTGTTTACATTGCGGAGAGCTCACTGAGCCAGTGTGGAATGAATTGATAGGACTGTTCTTCCTTGTGTTAGTGTATGATTCGGGTGTAAATTTATTGGTTGGGTAATTTGTGTGTTTGCAATTTTTCAAGGGGGGGTGTAGGATAGTAATATAATATAATACATTACAATGGTGGTGCCCTAGGCTGGGAGGGGTGATGCCCCACCTCCGGGGGGTGGCATCACCTGAAATATAAAAGCCTGATGCAGGAGACCTCTAGTCTCCTTGCCACACTCCGTACTCGCGGTAGGGTCTCCCATTTGTGTGTTATAGTTCTTGTAAATAAACCTTATAAAACGTCACTTCGCCTCCTCGTTATTCCGGACACTACGGAATTGTCATGTGGGCTGGCAAGCTCAATACCTGCCTACACCCCCTCAGGAAGACCCCCCCCAAAACAAACAAACAAATAAAACCTGGCCTGAAAATGCTCTCCTCCAACAACAAGACTGATTTTCCTGCACTGATTGGAGCATCACTGATCAGCAGGACCTGGACTCCGACATTGAGTTTGCCCTTTTCTTCATTAAATGCTGTGTAGAAAATGTGACAGTCACCAAACACATCTGAGACTTTCCAGACAGCAAACCCTGGATGACCATTGAAGTCCAGGCTCTGATCAGAGCCCGCAACTCAGCCTACAGACAGAGGGACAGCTCTCTGTACAGCATTGCCAGAGCCAACCTGTGGAGAGGCACAAAACTCACTAAGAATGCCTATAGGAGGAAAGTGGAGGACTTCCTCACAGACAACAACGCCCAAGAGATGTGGAGAGGCATCCAGGCCCACACCAACTACAGGGGCCAGGGCCCTCCAACATCAGACAACAGCCTCACTCTGGCAGAGGTTAACAGCTTCTTTGCCAAGTTTAAGCACAAACCCCCCCCCCACTCCCCCCCCCCCAAAAAAAAAACTTGTCAGACTTGACAGACAGCATCCCAGGAGCAGTGGTCAAAGTATGTGAAGACCAGCTAGCAGAGATCCTCACCAAGCGGTTCAACATCTCCCTGACGCACGTTACTGTCCCCCCCTCCCTCAAGGCCTCCACCATCATTCCCATCCCCAAAAAGTCCACAATTGACAGTCTGAGTGACTACAGACCAATAGCACTCACGTCTGTAGTCATGAAGTGTTTTGAGCGACTGGTGTCCCAGCAAAATCAGGAACTTTCTTCCCCCCTCCTTCGACCCCCACCAGTTCACCTACAGGTCAAACTGGTCTACAGAAGACGCCATCGCCACCACTCTCCACAGAGCACTGAGCCATCTGGAGAACCCAAGGAGCTATGTGAGAATGTTCTTTGTGGACTACAGCTCAGCTTTCAACACCATCATCTCAGACATCCTGCTTAACAAACTGCACCTCCTCCAGACCCCCCACCCCCACCCCCATCTGCTCCTGGATAAAAAACTTTCTCACCAACCGCCCACAAACAGTCAGACTTAGCCCCCACCACTCCTCCACACTGTCTCTTAGCACTGGCTCCCCCCAGGGCTGTGTGCTAAGCCCTCTACTGTACTCCTTGTACACCTTTGACTGTATTCCAACCCACCCAACCATCGTCATCATGAAATATGCGGACGACACCATCTTTGTTGCGATCATCACCGATGATGATGAGAAGGCATACAGGGCAGAGACAGAGAATCTTCTTCTGTGGTGCCACGCAAACAACCTGAAACTGAATTTCAAAAAACCCAAAGAACTCATACTGGACTTCAGGAAGAACAGACAGGACCCCCCCCCCCAATAAATGGTGAATGCAACACCAAGGCCCTGCTGAAGAAAGCCCAGCAGCGGCTGCACTTCATCTGTGTCCTGAGGAAGAACAACCTGGCCCAGAAGCTGCTGCTGGCCTTCTCTCACTGCTCAGTGGAGAGATTGCTCACCTACTGTCTGGGTGTGTGGTACGCCGTCTCCACAGCCATGAACAGGAAGGCTTTGCTGAGGGTCATCAACACCATCCAAAAATAATCGGCGGCCCTCTGCCCTCCCTGGAAGACATCTCCAGATCCTCCTGTCTCAGAAGGATCAAGGCCATCACAGGAGACTCCTCACATCCCGCCCACCACCTGTTTGATCTGCTTCCCTCTGGATGATGGTTCAGATCAATCAGGTGCCACACCTCCAGACTGACAGTCTCTTCCCCTGGGCCATCCGAACTGCAAACAGTCAGAGGCCCCACCCCCTCCCTCCAAACGCTGACATGCTCAGAACTGAGGACCTTTTAATTTTCATAATAACTCACCTGTCTTTACACAGACATGAAGAAAAGAGGATGATGCCTGTACAAACTTTCATTAACAATAAGATAAGATAAGATAAGATAAACCTTTATTAGTCCCACAATGGGGAAATTCCAGGATTGCAACAGCATAGGGATAGCAACACTCAGAGCAACAATCAGAAGGCAAGAAAAAACAACATCTAGTAAACATATGTCCATATTACTATAAATGTATATATATAGACAGACAGTGCAGAGCATTATGGCTGGTGAATGTGCAGCAGAAAGTCTAAGCTCTCTCTCTGCGGATGCAGCGGGCCAGCTGGAAGTCTTTGGGCATGATGGTGACCCCCTTAGCGAAGAAGAGACCACCAGGTGGGCCTCGCTGGTCTCCTGCAGAGCCATGACGGCGAAGCTCAGGAAACGCAGGACGGTCTTGAAGTCCTGAGCGATCTCCCTCACCAGGCGCTGGACGGGCAGCTTACGGATGAGCAGCTCCGTGGATTTCTGGTAGTGACGGATCTCTCTCAGAGCCACGGGCCTGTGACCTGTGACGGTGAGGCCTCTTCACTCTGCCGGTGGCCGGAGCGCCTCTCCGAGCAGCCCTGGTGGCTAGCTGTCTCCTGGGGGGCTTCTTCCTCCAGTAGATTTACGGGCGGTCTGCTTGGTTCTTGCCATCGCTCTTTATTATTCTGTCTTATATTTCTTTCACGCCGCCTAAACTCCAGCCCGGCACCCGCGTCGTTTTCGCTACAGCTCCCGGTATGTTGAGTTTCCCATTAGCACCAGGCGGCGGCCAAGTGCTAGCTAGCACTAGCTCCTCCCCGCTGTAACGTCTCCCGCTGCAAACCGTGGCTCCGTCCGCCGACCCGGGAGACCCCCGGGGCGATCCGTGAGTCCGTGATATATATACAGAGTGAAAGGTGTAGAAAGAAGAAGGAAGATTAAAAAAAAAGGCTGTTGCAACAGGCAGCCCACTCGTGTGGCGCCGCCGGTTTGGCGGAACCGGAACCGGAATGGCGCTGAAGTCCCTCCCGGCTATAGAGTGCTCCTTCTCCTGTTGCTTTTGCCAACCGAGGGTCTTCCCCTATATGTCCTGGGTAGGAGGGAAGGAGGCAATCTGGCGCAGCTTCCTCTCCACCTCCGGCCCCCACCATGAAGCAAGCCCGCTCTCAGCAGCCTCTGCCGGGGCTGACAGGTGGCTGCCGGGTTGCTGTCGGGGTGCTTGCTGGGCTGGAAACCCGGGGCGTATGGCCAATGCAGATGTGGACACATCTCCTGTCTGTCTGGGGAGTTAGTGAAAAGTAAAATGTTGCACACACCTTGTTCATTCATTTAGTCCCCTAAAAATTAACACATTAATACCCAATAAGTCTAGGATGAAAATGAACCCCCCTTCCTCCTGGCTGCACATCACACTGGAACATACTGGCACACATGCTCCCTGTTCATTCATTCATTTATTCCCCTAAAACATCATTTATTAATGTGAAATCTGTAGACTCCAATTGTAAGTCCGCAATTAAGATGAGAGTGTCGTCGGCCTCCGTCGGTCTATGATGACCATGGAAGAGAATCCTAAATGTCTACTCTGCTGGAACAGCACCGCCTGTGGCTGAACAGGCTGATGCGCGAATGGCAGTCCCTGTCACACAGGTCGCACTTGTGGGTGGTCTCTGTGCTGCTGGGTCTGTGGCGGTTCTTCCTGCGGGTCCTTTTTTCATCTGCTACAGCAGTCAGTCTCTCTTCACCTGCCTTGAGCTGTCTGGTCAGGGTGCCTCTCCATTTGGAGCGGTCCGTTGCGAGGTCCTCCCAGCGCTCTGTGTTGATCTCCAGGGCCTTCATGTCTCTCTTGCAGACGTCTCTAAAGCGCAGCTGTGGGCAGCCAACGTCTCTCCTGCCAATCGCCAGTTCTCCGTAGAGGACGTCTTTGGGGATTCTGCTATCCTCCATACGGTGAACGTGGCCTAGCCAGCGGAGCCTGCGCTGCCTGAGTAGAGTGAACATGGAGGGAAGGCCGGTGCGGGACAGAACTTCTGTGTTGGGCACTTTGTCTTGCCAGGATATGTCCAGGATGTGGCGAATGCAGCGCAAGTGGAAGAAGTTCAGTCTCTTTTCCTGCCGGGGGTATGTTGTCCACGTCTCACTCCCATAGAGCAGTGTGCTGATAACGCAGGCATTGTACACTGCCATCTTCGTCTTGACAGAGAGTTTGGGATTCTCCCACACTCGTGTGGTGAGGCGAGCGAGTGTGAAGACTGATTTTCCAATCCTCTTGTCGATCTCTGTATCAAGGGAGAGGTTGTTGCTGATCGTGGACCCCAGGTACGTGAACTGATTCACGACCTCCAGCTCGTAGTCATCGATGGTGATGGTTGGTGGTGCTTCCGTGCCTTGCGCCAAGACGTTAGTCTTCTTCAGGCTGATGGTAAGCCCGAAGTCCTTGCATGCCTGGGAGAAGCGGTCCATCAGAGTCTGAAGCTCCTGCTGTGTGTGGGTTGCGACTGCAGCGTCGTCTGCGAACAGCATGTCTCTGATTAGAGCCTCGAGTACTTTGGTTCTGGGTTTCAGGTGGGCGAGGTTGAAAAGCCTGCAGTCAGATCTTGTGTGCAGGTAGATTCCCTCTGTTGCTGTGCTGAAGGCATGCCTCAGGAGCATAGCAAAGAAAATCCCAAAGAGGGTTGGCGCAAGTACACAGCCCTGTTTCACTCTGCTGCATATGTTGAATGGCTCTGAGACATTGCCGTTGTGCTGCACTATCCCCTTCATATTGGTGTGAAACGATTTGATGAGGCTTTGCAACTTTGGTGGGCATCCTATCTTTGGCAGGATCTTGAAAAGGCCTTCTCTGCTGACCAGATCGAACACTTTGGTGAGGTCGATGAAGGCGACGTACAGGGGCACGTTCTGTTCTCTGCATTTCTCCTGGAGTTGGCGGATGGAGAATATCATGTCTACCGTCGATCGCTCAGCGCGGAAGCCACACTGAGACTTGGGGTAGACACGTTCGGCAAGCTTCTGTAGACGAACGAGAACAACTCGTGCGTAGACTTTGCCAACAACACTGAGGAGGGAGATGCCCCTGTAGTTGTTGCAGTCGCTTCTCTCCCCTTTGTTTTTGTAGAGGGTGATGATCTTGGCGTCCCTCATGTCCTGTGGTATGGCACCTTCCTTCCAGCACTGGCAGAGGACGTCATGCAATGGCAGCAGTAGGGCGGTCTTGCAGTGCTTGATCAGGTCGGGGGGTATGCCGTCGTTGCCAGGTGCCTTGCCAGCGGCCAAGCTATCAATGGCCTTGCTGAGTTCGTCAATGGTTGGCTCGGCGTTAAGTTCATCCATGGATGGCAGGCAGTCAATGGCATCAAGGGCTGACGGTGTCACGGTGTTCTGTCTGGAGTAGAGGTCGGAGTAGTGTTCCACCCATCTCTCCATCTGCTTGTTCTTTTCTGTGATCATCTCCCCAGTGGAGGATTTGAGGCGGGCTGTCTTGCTCTGAGCCGGACCAAGTGCTTTCTTGATGCCATCGTACATACCACGGATGTTCCCTGTTATGGCAGCGGTTTGAATGTCTTGGCTGAGCTGAGTCCAGTACTCGTTGGCACAGCGCTGAGCAGTCTGCTGAACTTTGCTTCTCGCAGCCCTGAGAATCTGGAGATTCTTCTCGTTTGGGTACTTCTTGTACTCAGCAATGAGTACAAGAAGTACTCAAGTACTCAAGTACTCTTGAGAAGCACTCAAGAAGTACTCAAGAAGTACAATGTACTTCTCCAATGGTAAGTCCGCAATTAAGATGAGAGTGTGTATGGAAAAAAAAAAAACTAGTGTGTGATCATCATGTAATTAGAATGATGGCAATTATGACTGTTACAGGATCCCAGCACATGCTGTTTCCTGAGCTCCAGAGCTGCGTGATTTCAAAACACCCCACTGAAATATCAATAAACAATGTACTTCTGATGATAGACTTCCTTTTTCCTGATCAAATGCGGATTCTCATAGAATGCACAATAATAGTAATGAACATTATATTGCGCACCACCACACCTGTTTGAAATGAGGCACATTTTCCCAGTGCATAGTGGGTGCACTGTCTACTGGGATTTGATGGCATCACACAAGGTGTAAAAAACAGACAATGCTCTTTCAGAAACTGACAAAAACACTGGTGTACAGTGAAAAGTCTGTCTGAAAAGTGCATGGATGACCGTCAAAATAGGGTCCTACAATTTTAAATCACCTTGTTCAGGCTGCAAAGACACAAGATTTTTTACCAATCTGAACTCTATAAGGTGGCGTGCACTTGAAGCTAATATTTTTTACTATCACAGAAAAGCCTTAGTGGAATAAAACACAAATAGCTTAAGTTGCACTACAGAAATTTATTTTGAAATTTAGGAGGGGTGACAGTTAAAAAAAATAAATAAAATAAAATAAAAAAATCAACATTACAGTACCAGTCAAAATTTTGGATGCATCTGCTCATTGAAATGAATGTGTGTCATGTTTGCCCATGGCAGCCACAGAGATGGACCCAAATGCAGGCAAATCCAGTTCCCACAATTTATTATTTTTCCCACGCTTTTGTTAGCTCGAGATTAGATTATTGGAATTCTTTATTATCAGGCTTGTCATGACGGCCGCTGGGCCGTCATCTTCCTCATCATCTCCAGCTGCGCATACACCGGCAGGTGCCAATCAGCAGCCTTTAAAGGCCGGCATCACTGACGGCTCGGCACGGAGTCGCCTGTCGTCTTTGCCTGGGAATGAGCCAAGACCACGACCTCAAGCCAAGCTGAGAACGTCACGTCAAGACCGGTCACGTAAGAGATCTCTGCACTCATCATCTCCTAGCCTTTTCCCCTGTGCACAGGTGGACCTCCCTGGCGGCAGACCAGCCTCCCCGGCCAACGGGGCATCGCCTCCTCCATCACGGAGTTCCTCCTCACTCCTGCAACTACGGGCACCATCACTACCACGTCGCACGGGCACTCGGAGCCAGCAGAACACAACCTGTGGCACATGCAAGTAAGCCTAATCATCTGCAATTACCCGCCATCGCTGAACAGCTGTAATTGTTTATGCTTGTGTGTGTTCCAGGGTTGCCAGGTCGCCACCAGAACTGCTCAGCTCCTGTGACCAGACATCAATACTCGCACTCACACACACACTACACTCACTTTCCATTAATAAAGAATAATTGTCCAGATCTGCTCGTGTCAGTGTCTGTCTCCTGGGTCCTTAAACATGTCAGTATGACTCCATCAAGCTGACCCAGCAGACAGTGCGCTGTCGCGCAGACTAAACACTCTTAGCGCTCGGGTAGATATGATATCACACCAACAGACAGTTATTCTCAATCAACTGACTCAAATTAATAGCTGGCTGGATCGTCTGGAAGGACACCAGACGTTTCCCCCGGCCGCCAGAGCTTCAACCCCTGCAGGCTTATCGCCAGGTCAAGCTAACATATTACCTACACCTCGCCTCACCCCTGTGCCAACCCCTGCCCGGTTTAGCGGAAAACTTGGGGAAGCTCGCGGTTTCATTCTGCAATGTGAATCAGTATTCCTCCGTGTCCCGGGAGACTTCGCCATTGATTCAAGTAAGATCGGATATATCATCAACTTGTTGGGGGGTAGAGCCTTAGACTGGGCATATACAGTTATGGTTAAACCAAGTTATCCTTTGTTAACTTACCAGCAGTTTTTGGCGGAGTTCATGGATGTGTTTAATCATTCAGATGGGGTGCGGTGTTGACAGAACGGCTGTTGAGCCTGCAGCAGGGCAATAGATCCGCTGCTGACTACCCCATTGATTTCTGGGTCCTGGCCGCTGAGATTGGGTGGGGGGAGCCGTCACTTTGCAGTATTTTCCTTTGCAGTCTCAACGCCAATTTGAAGGATGAGTTAGCGGCACGGGACAAACCGGATAATTTGGGAGAATTAATTTCCCTCGCTATTAGTCTAGATAGCAGGTTAAGGGAGCGAGCGGCCAAACGGCGGTTACTTCCCGTTCGATTAAGCCCCGCCCTCGCTCCACTAGCTCTCCTCTGCTCGCTCTACCCGCGTCAGAGGAACTTCAGGATCAAGAGGCTATGGTGATAGGGCAATCTAAAGTGTCAGCGGCTGAGAGACAGCACCGCAGGGATCTGGGCCTTTGCTTCTATTGTGGGAAGGGGTCTCATGGGGTGTTTGAATGTCCTAGTCGGTTAAAAGGGGAAGTCCGTGGATCGCAGTAGGGGGATTCACGGACAAAAACCTAGAAGAACCCCTCACTAGTTTCCGCATACCCATCAGGCTAATTCACAAGCATACTGAACACTCCACACTGGCTTTAGTTGACTCAGGAGCTGAGCAAAACTTTGTTTCCAGAGACCTGACAACCCAGATGGGCCTCAGCTGTCAACCTCTGGATCCTCCTGTCAATCTCATCACCCTGTCCAAGGCGTCACTGACCACCGTTTCCCATCAGACGGCCCCTGTATCCGTGATCGTCTCGGGCAACCACAGGGAGGAGATTAGGTTTCTGATCCTGCCCGTCTCGTCCTCAACCGTCATCCTGGGGTGCCCCTGGCTTCGGCTTCACAACCCCACCATTGACTGGCAAGCCGGGAGCATTACAGCATGGAGTACATTCTGCCTGAGTGCCTGTCTTCAATCTGCGGCGTGTACCCCATCTGTCACGGTGCCTCCACCCTCGACGCCACCCCTGGATATGTCCAACGTACTGGAGGTTTACCATGACCTGGGGTTAGTATTCAGCAGGTCACGGGTGTTGTCTCTACCCCCCCATCGACCGTATGACTGTGCTATAAACCTGAAGGCTGGGGCCCCTCTTCCTGCTAGCCGCCTGTACAGCCTATCAGCCCCAGAGCGCGAGGCCATGGACACTTACATTAAGGAATCCCTGGCCTCTGGTATCATCCGCCCGTCGTCCTCGGCCATGGGTGCCGGTTTCTTCTTCGTTGGGAAGAAGGATGGCTCATTACGCCCCTGCATCGACTTCCGGGGTCTCAACGAGATCACAGTCAAGGACAAGTATACTCTGCCTTTGATGAACACCGCCTTTGACTCCCTCCAGGGGGTGTCCTGGTTTACCAAGCTGGATCTCAGGAATGCCTATCACCTGGTGCACATCAGAGAAGGTGACGAGTGGAAGATGGCTTTCCGGACCCCAAGCGGACATTTCGAGTACTTGGTGATGCCGTTTGGGTTAACCAACGCTCCGGCCATCTTCCAACGGCTAATAAATGATGTTCTTCGGGACTTCCTCAATTCATTCGTGTTCGTGTACCTAGACGATATATTGATCTTCTCCCGCACTTTGGAAGAGCACCAGGTTCACGTTCGAAGAGTATTGCAGCGCTTCCTGGAGAACCGACTGTTCGTCAAGGCAGAAAAATGTGAGTTTCACACTGACCAGACTTCCTTCCTTGGGTTTATCATTGCCCGGAATCAGGTGCTCCCCGACCCGGCCAAGGTCAAGGCGGTAGTGGATTGGCCCACACCGACCTCCAGGAAGCAGCTACAGGGGTTCCTGGGCTTTGCTAATTTCTATCGTCGGTTTGTGCCCAATTTCGGGAATATTGCCCGCCCCTTGACTGCTCTCACCTCCCCAAAAACCCCTTTTTGCTGGAGTGAAGAGGCGGCCAGGGCGCTTGGAAGACTCAAGGAGGAGTTTGCCTCGGCCCGTGTACTGACCCAGGTGGACCCTAATCTACAATGCTTGGTGGAGGTGGACGCTTCGGATTCGGGGGTGGGGGCGGTGCTCTCTCAACGTTCCCCGGAGGACGGCAAGATCCGGCCATGTGCCTACTTCTCTCATCGCCTGTCGCTGGTGGAGAGGAATTACAGCATAGGAGACAGGGAGCTGTTGGCAGTGAAGCTCGTCTTGAAGGAATGGAGACACTGGCTGGAGGGGGCTGCTCAGCCGTTCATCGTATGGACTGACCACCGCAACCTGGAGTACCTCAGGATGGCAAAGCGTCTGAACGCACGCCAGGCTCGCTGGTCTCTCTTCTTCGGTCGATTCAACTTTACCATCACCTATTGGCCGGGGAGCAAGAACGGTAAGCCGGACGCCCTCTCGCGGCAGTTCGATGCACCTTCTACCGAAGATCAGGAGGCACCCATCCTACCGCCCTCCTGTGTAGTGGGCGCCTTGTCCTGGGGTATTTGCAAGAAAGTCCAAAGAGCGCAGAAGACGGAGCCAGATCCGGGGGGGGGGGGTCCCCCGGGTCGCTTATTTGTTCCTCGCTCCATTCGGGGTCAAGTGATTGAGTGGGGTCACGCTTCCAAGCTGGCGTGTCATCCGGGAGTGGGTCGGACTGTGGACCTTCTCCAGAGGACCTTCTGGTGGCCAGGGCTGCTGAAGGATGTTTTCAGTTATGTCCGGGCCTGCGCTCAATGCGCCACTGGGAAAACGTCATCATCCCCCCCCGGCAGGCCTGTTACATCCTCTGCCCATTCCTTCTCGCCCCTGGTCCCATGTTGCCATGGATTTTGTGACTGGCTTGCCCCCCTCAGATAACTTCACCACTGTTTTGACTATTGTGGACCGTTTTTCTAAGGCGGCCCATTTTGTACCCCTTCGGGGGTTGCCTTCGGCTCAGGAAACGGCGGACCTCCTTGTCCAGCATGTGGTCCACCTTCACGGCATCCCCGCTGACATAGTGTCAGACCGGGGACCACAGTTCATCTCCCAAGTTTGGAAGGCGTTCTGCGCAGCATTGGGAGCCACAGCCAGCCTCTCCTCTGGGTATCATCCACAGAGCAACGGCCAGTGTGAACAGGCTAACCAGGAGCTAGAGGCAGCGCTGCGTTGTGTCATCTCCTCCTGCTCTTCTTCATGGAGCAAGCATCTACCTTGGATTGAGTACGCCCACAACACCACGGTCTCTTCGGCCACGGGATTTTCCCCCTTCAAGGCGTCGCTCGGTTTTGATCCACCACTGTTCCCTGAGGAGGAGAGGGAGGTAGCAGTCCCATCTGTACAGACCCACGTCAGGCGCTGTCGGCAGGTCTGGTCCATCGCTCGCAGGGCCCTTCTGAGGACCACTGAGCGCAACATCCAGGTGGCCAACCATCATAGGAGACCCGCCCCGTACTACAAGGTGGGTCAGAAAGTGTGGTTGTCTACTCGGAACATCGGTGTGCTGGCTGAGAAACGCAAACTAACTAAGCGCTTCATCGGTCCCTACACCATCTCTCGTATTGTCAATCCTGTATCTGTGCATTTGTCTCTCCCCCCTTCTATGCGCATCTGCCCCACTTTTCATGTCTCCCAGGTCAAGCCATACATCTCTGATCCTTTGTGCCCGCCCCCCGCGGCCCCTGCCCCCCCGAGGATGATCGATGGCCATCCAGCTTGGGGGGTGACTGCCATCCTGGACGTGCGCCGGCGGGGCCGAAGTCTTCAGTACTTGGTGGACTGGGAAGGCTTTGGACCGGAGGATCGTTCTTGGATTCGCCCAGCGTTGATCCTCGATAAGCAGTTGATCCGCAACTTTCATCGGGCGAATCCAGGTAGAATTGGGCAGGTGCCTGGAGGCACTGCTAGAGGGGAGAGTACTGTCATGATGGCCGCTGGGCCGTCATCTGCCTCATCATCTCCAGCTGCGCATACACCGGCAGGTGCCATTCAGCGGCCTTTAAAGGCCGGCATCACTGACGGCTTGGCACGGAGTCGTCTGTCGTCTTTGCCTGGGAATGAGCCAAGATCACGACCTCAAGTCAAGCCGAGAACGTCACGTCAAGACCGGTCACGTAAGAGATCTCTGCACTCATCATCTCCTAGCCTTTTCCCCTGTGCACAGGTGGACCGCCCTGGCGGTCCACCTGTCCACCTGGCGCCTTGTGGCACACGCAAGTAAGCCTAATCATCTGCAATTACCCGCCATCACTGAACAGCTGTAATTGTTTATGCTTGTGTGTGTTCCAGGGTTGCCAGGTCGCCACCAGAACTGCTCAGCTCTTGTGACCAGACATCAATACTCGCACTCACACACGCACTACACTCACTTTCCATTAATAAAGAATAATTGTCCAGATCTGCTCATGTCAGCGTCTGTCTCCTGGGTCCTGAAACATGTCAAGGCTGTCCTAAAACATCTTTAAAAAGTCTTCAGCTGATCCAAAATGCTGCAGCAAGAGTTTTAACAGGTACTAGAAAGAGAGATCATATCTCTCCGGTTCTGGCCTCCCTTCATTGGCTTCCCATAGAGTTTAGAATTAAGTTTAAAATCCTTCTTCTTACTTACAAAGCTCTAAACAATCAGGCTCCTTTTTATTTAAAAGATCTGATACTACCGTATTATCCTAACACAGCACTACGCTCCCAAAATGCAGGATTACTTGTAATACCTAGAATCTCCAAAAGTACAATGGGAGGCAGAGCCTTCAGTTATCAAGCTCCTCTCCTGTGGAACCAGCTGCCAATCTGGATTCGGGAGTCAGACTCGATCTCTGTTTTTAAGAATAGGGCTAAAACCTACCTTTTTGATATAGCCTACAATTAGGGAGGGATCATGTGTTTCTGAACCCTCCCTTAGTTATGCTGCTAATAGGTTTAGTCAGCCGGGGGACCTCCAGTAATGTACTGGGCCTCACTCCTTTCCTCAGTCTCAATGATTTTTTTTTTTTTTTTTTTTTTTTTTGCTGGTCATTAACATTTGTTTGTTCTCTCCCATAGATTGAGTCCCCATCGTGCTGTTTGCTCTCTACATGTCTGTTCTTTTCATCTTCTCTATCCCCTCACCCCCCAGCCAGTCGCAGCAGTTGACTGCCCCTCCCTGAGCCTGGTTCTGCTGGAGGTTTCTTCCTGTTAAAAGGGAGTTTTTCCTCTCCACCATCGCCAAGTGCTTGCTCACAGGGGATCGCCTGATTGCTGGGGTCTTTCTGCAACTGTGGGGGTTCCCCTTAGAGTTGATAGTGCTATGAGATGACTGTTGTTGTGAAATGGCGCTATATAAATAAAGTTGAATTGAATTGAATTGAATTATTAATAAAAGAAAACAAACACAGCTCATGAGCTGAAATATAAAATAAAGAGAGTCATGGAAGGCAGAATAAACATACACATTAGCGGAAAGGAACGGTGAAGGAAATAATCCATCTCGTGACAGGAAAACCAAGTAGGATTATTAATGTCACCACGAAAAGCAGACAACTGAGGGTAAACTAAATACACAATTGATAATGAGAAAGCAGACAGCAGCTAAATGGGGTTACATGATTGATAATGTAAATCATGAATCATAACAACAAATAGGAAAGGAACCCACAAAAATAAAACTAAACAGGAACAAAACACAAAGTACTTCAAAATAAAAACAGAAGTCAGAAACTAAGACTAGGCGGGAAAAATATAGGAAACACTTTCAAAATAACTGAGGTCTAACAGAATAAGTCATAATGATGATAACAATGAATTCAAAACAAACTCAAAGGGTGGGGCATGTTGACAAAACACACCCCCATGACAATGTGCCTGTGTGTCCAAACTTCTGACAGATAGTGTTAAATCTATCAATGACCAATTTTAACTCAATCAAGCCAAACTTGTAACACCAATTGACACCAATTGATATATTACCTTACCATTGGGGCTGAAGCTGAGTGGGAGAGATCTCTTATTTTTACAAGAAGAAGAGAAAATAGTTTGGCCAGGACAATGGTTCTTCCCTGTCAAGGTTTGTTCACAACCAGAAAACCAATGGAATACACACAAGGCTCTCAGTCTTATCCACTCACATTCCTAAGCCATCAGGGAGAGCCAACCGTTCCTCCACCAGCATGCTGTATGTGGATTCATACAGTAGCTTAAGGAAAAAGTTGATCAAAATGTTGTTGGACTTTTAGGGGTAGTAAACCCCTCCAGTCATGAATTCTGGGATTATCCCCACAGTCCCACCAGTCTGTCCTTTGGGGGAGTGAGCATACACAGAACACACACATCAGTTTCTTTCTACCATTCAATATTAATGCATAATAGCACATTTAAAGAGATTACATTTCAGAAGCAATGCATTTGCTTACATATCATATAATTACACTACATCATTACATATTTTTTTACAGCAAATACAACAGATTTAGGAACAGATTAAATATTTTTATGTTTTCATGTTTATGACAGGCTCCGTACCTTATCTCCAAAAATGAGCACAACCACCCTATAAAGAAAACTCATTTTGACGGCTTGTATTTATGATCTCATACTTTCAGTCATTACCCAAAGCTTATAAATGAGAGTAGAGGTACATAGATCAACCAGTAGATCTTTCTTCACCACAACACACTGGTGCAAATCCTGCATCACTGCAGGCTCTGCAAGTTCTGCACTAATCTGTCTGTCAGTTTCTTGCTTCATTCTCCCCTCAGCTCTAAATAAGCTATTTGATTCCTCCACTTGAATCAAGACCCCTTTCCCACTCTGGAGAGGACAGTCCACCATGTTTTGACTGGGAACAATGGACTTGGAGCTGCAGGTGCTGATTCTCACCCTGACTGCATCACACTCAAACTAGGACCCATCTCTACAGAACCATGTCTTCAACAAAAGCAACAACACTGGCCCCAACCTCAACATTTTTGTTATTTTGTTAGTGCATGTTCCAAAAACATGGTTTTCCTATGACTGTGTTTGGACAGACATGTATTGGGATGAGCAGGACCAAGGGCCAGTGTGAGCAGATTCAGCAAAACCAAATGAAGTGACGAGTCACCTTTACAGTAGAACTATTTAAGCTGACATGCATCATGTATTTTAATTTGTACTGATGGTGTTTTAAATATCATACAAGTAGATTTTCCACTGTGCTCTACTTAGGAGTGAGACAGTGTTAAGACGGCATTTGAGAAAAGAGTATAGAGAACATTAAAGCTATGGTTTGAGCATGAAGTTTATTCTTTTTCATTCTGTTCTACTGATATGATTCAGTAGGGAAGAAAAGCCATGTTAAAGTTAATCCTTCAGTGTAGGTTTACGTCACAGGAGCCAGGTTTCAATATGTGAAGATTAATAATGAGTCTGAGGCATTTTCTGAACCAGGGGTAGAAGAAAGCATAAATTACAGGGTTTAGACAGGAGTTGAGATACATGAGAAAAGTCATATAGACCTCAGTGGAATACCCAATTTTTATACTGCGGCCTGTGACAGAGACACAGTAGTATGGGCAATAACACGTCAAGAACACAGCTACTACAACACCAAGAGTTCGGGCTGCTTTAACTTCAGATTTCCCAGATTTCATTGTCTTGGAGGTTTGGAGTGTGACTGCGGCAACGTGGGAGCGTATGGCACGAGCCTGAGACACAGCCACCACAAACACCTTCACATACAGCACTATGATAATTGTGATGGGAATAACAAAGCTAAAAACAAGGTCAACATCTCCCTGAATGACAACAAGACATTCTCCAAGGCAAGAGTTATACCTGCCAGGCTCCTTCAGGTGATCATAAAATATGAAAAAGCTGATGAAAACAGAGTAGAGCCAGCACACACATACACACACCATTATCTTGGTTTTAGTGATTCTGGTGGAGTAATGCAGGGGGTCACTTATGGCCATGTAGCGGTCTACAGATATGAGTACCATGACTCCCACAGAGGCTGCAATGATGATGGAGGGCAGCACATAATACACGGCACACATGAGGTCACCGAGCATCCAGCAGGTCTGCATGAGGAGGATTTCAACCGGCATCACCAAGAGACCCACAAGGAAATCAGAGACGGCAAGTGAGAGGAGGAGGAAGTTGGTGGGTGTGTGGAGCTGTCTGCAGCAAGAGAATATCAGGCATCAGCAGTAATAAAGCAGCATTCATATTCAATGGAGAAAACAATTAGTATTCACATAATTAATAAAAATCCACTGAAATGCTGACAAACGCTTTGAGCAAAAAGGAAATTCTATCTACAAACATCATATCAGAGAATAAAGAAATCTTGTGTGTGCCTGAAGTGTGAGATGGAGACGATGACCAGCAGGTTGAGAGCTGCAGTTATCATGGAGACGATGTACAGCACACAGTAGACAAGCACGGTCTCTGAGTGAGGAGGGTCTGGCTTCCTGCAGGAGGCATTGTGAAGGTGTGGAAAACAGAGTCCATCTCCCTCCTCTGTCATTGCCCAGACAAGCAGAAGGAGGAGCTCTGGCAGCGTTCTGACCACACCCTTGGATCACCAGGACTTTTCTAAACCTCTAATCTTTTTCCCCTCCTATTTTTCTGTTATCACTCCCTATAAATTCCCTAGGGTCTGGTGATGAAGACATGGATCATGTATAACTTTATGGAGCCCAATGGAAGTCAATATTTTCAAAAAAACGTATTTATAACATATCTTGGAAGTAGTGATGTTAACACATAATTAACTTTAAGTTAATTGTCAATAAGAATTTCATTGACTAAAATAAATCAATTGTCAGTTTACATTTACATTTACGTCTGTGTTTACTGTAATTTCCCAGTTTGTGATCAATAAAGTATATATATGTATCTATCTTTATTTAAAACCTGGCAGTCTTTTTCAATGAGAATTTATTCTATGAAATGTAGTGGTATCACCAGTCCAGGTGGAGGCTTATGAGACCATTCATTGCTGTTTTCCAATCAAAAAAACAGAAATAAGGCAGAAGAAGACCCCAAACCCCAAAGCGCATGCAAGGTGCAGAGTATAATGTTTTATTTCTCTAACTGCATTGGACATGGAGAGCCAAAACAAGAATGGCCAGCCCAGACAGTCACAACAGCCAAAAGATCTGCCTGCCAGCTCCAAACTAACAGCGCTGGAAAAGCATTGACTGTAAGGTGGAAAGTCCAGGGCTTCCCACAACCTGCAGCGGCAGTAGAGAACATTGGTGGACAAGACAAAAATGGCACGCCGGTGCCACAAGATTACTGCAAGGCACTGGCTGCCATTTTCATGGCTAACACTTCCACAGCAAACAGCCACACCATATTGGGTATGTAACTGTTGTTTTCACAGCACTTCTCGGACAGAACATTGGTCCATTTGTCCATTTCCCAATCCATTGCTCATTAACAGGAATCCAAGATACTTGAACTTGAACAAAACCAGGTATACACTGGGCCAAAGACAGGGAAGCATGGAGCCCAACAAGGGATTAGATTAATTTAGTTGCCTGGGTGACTGCAATCAACATTCCCCCACCATAATACCAAGACATATGACTTCAGAGGAATTGACTGTCATCCCAACCTCTTCATTTTCAGCAGCAAACTGTCCCAGTATACATACTGAAGGTCCACAAAAAGCAGGGATGCAGCCCTGGAGTTTCAGAAGTAGACCCCCTTACTCATCATGGCTATACTTTGAGATCCTCTACCATGAAAAACCACAATCGGGGTCAGAGACAAGGGGCAACCCTGGCAGAGACCGACTCGCTCCATCAGTTCTGTTTGCGAATGTCTGCTCCCTAGAAAGCAAATTAGACTATCTACCACTGGAATTCACATCAAAAAGACACCAATGGCCGATCATGGAGTGCAAAATAACTCCTGGAAGTTTACTAAAAGCCCTACCTAGCATTGCCAGATCTGATGGTTCTGAGATACTTTTAAGGAGTAACACATTTAAAATTTTAGATTTAAGTTATCAGAGCATCATAATCAAATGGGTATGAGGAGTTTAGTATGTTTTTTGAATATTTTCCACTGTATTATTAAATTTAGGCAACATTAATAAATAAAACATTATGCTAGGATGTTCAAAACATTCACTCCATCTCTCCTCCCTACTGCCTTTAAAGGGATTTCAAATGTACCGGCTGATATAGTGAACTCAGTATAACGGTAAAAAATTGAGCTTTTGGACACAATCAGCTTATTTTCTCTGCACCCCTAATGATGCCATCATGGTGAGAAAGAAAGACTATCAGGTGAGCCCCTCCAGGGCAGAATTAAGACCCAAATGCAGGATTCAGTTTTGTGAAATTTAATCTAAATAATCCTCAGCTGAAAAACAAGGCAACAACAAACTTACAGGACTTGGCTAGAATACAGACTAAAGCATGTGGTCCATGCCAACGTGACTTTAGGACGTTGCCCCAAACTACAGGGCGGCGTCCCTTAAATAAGGCAAAAGAAGTTAACTAAATAACAAACAGTTGTGGAAAATCAAAGACTAATTGCAAGGATGATTAACAGAAATAATAAACAGCCGTGGACGATCAGGAACCAAATATATACGAACAAGCACGAAGAAACGGAAGTAAACAAAGAACATTGTCAAAATAAAAGCCCAAACCAACATGCCAACAGGAATACATTAACAGATGTGACTGTGATGAAAATAATACTAAAAACTGACTAAGACAAAGACAGAAATAATAAGCTGAAAAGATGAAGCTGCGAACAAGGAATAAGTACATAACCAAGGACATAATGACACAAATAATGATAATAGCAATAACAATAAGTACAAGTACAAAACTCCCAAAGGAGAACCAAAGGCGAGGACGTGAGTTGAGACTTGACCCACAGAGACCTCTGGCAAAGCTGGATCATCCTCGGTGACCCTGGAGGACAGGCCAGACAGGACAGGTAGAGACAAAGGGTCAGGGTCACCGACAGCAGTGGAGCCCGGCGAGGTGTGCTCAGGTGCAGCTGACAGTTGGACTCGACTTCCCCCACCAAGAGCACAAGATCTCTCCAAAATTGGCACAAGAAAAACAAAGGAGAACACTTGCCTGAGCTCGAGCTCCATCGCCGTCCAGGATTCTGTCGATCCAGACGATGGTTCTTCGTGCCAGGCCCTCTGAAGATCCAGCTCCAACTCTGCTGTGGTGGCCCCTGCAGCAGGCATGGTGGTAGGTGCAGTCCTGAGACCCTCCAGCGAGGTGACCAACGTAGATGGCTCGTCCGGCATGGATTCTGGAGGTTGGCTTCCTGCTGGCGCTGGATCCTGTGTAGCTGAAGCCAGGGGGCACTCTATCGTCAGTGCAGGCTTCAGGTAGGAGGCAGCACTCCCCCTCTGCCTGAACCACGGCTGCGGGGCTGGAACCTGGTCCTCCAGACCCGCAGGCTCCTCCATCACACGGTAACTAAACCCTGGGACCGGCGGGCACTCGGGGAAAGTAGGAGGAGACATGGAGAGAACCAGAAAGGTGGTGTGGGCTGCAGCAGGTGGTGAGGACTCAGAGGACTGCATAGACTGAGCTTCACTACCGGGAATCAGGCAAGGCATATCATCGTAAACTGTGGGAGAATGAAAAGACACTTGGCTGTTTTCCCAGGGCACAATGTTTTCTGCTGCAGCTAGCATGGAATCCACCCTCTCTGTGGCTGCAGCTGTTGTGGGCTCCTCAGAGGCACATAGAGGTGCCACCCCTGCAGACGTGGTGATGGGTGGAGCCGAGAAGGACGCGACCAGTCCTTCAGCAGCGGGAAGAATCTCCGAGGAGGAGGGAGAAGCAGCAGCAGGGGCGGAGTTACTGTAGCTGACAGAACAGCCAGAGAAGAAAAAACAAATAAGGGAACTGCTGTGGGGGTTTTCTGCCTCAGCGAAGGAGGGGCTGCTGACGAGGAGGTGGAGGCGTTCCTTCAGCGGTCTGGATGGTGGAGCCAAGTAGCTGGAGCCAGAGCTGATGAACTGGAAGAGGAGAAGGAGGTCTGCCACATCTCTGCGACGGCTTCGGTCTTGCTTGAGGCAACCCCATCATCAGCCCGGGAAAAGACCGCCAAAGCAAGGAGACCATGGACAGCAGTTCCACGAATTGGGAATATTTCCACAAGTTGGGGTGTGCCTCCACAATCACCATCGCTTCATTTACACTCTCCCAGGTGTCCTCCAGTCCGGGGCGGCGAAAGCTTCATCCACCAGGTTCTGGATGAATTCAGTAGCCCATTCCTCCTCCAGTCTTGGGGACCCAGCTGCAATTTCCCTTTAATTGGCAGAGGCCGGCGTGCCAGGGACATGATGAGCTCCAGGTGAGTCAAACAGAAAAGAAGGCAAAAATCCACTAACTGCAGCAGCTGGGTCTTTTACTGGCCAGAGTCTTCTGTCATGATTTGCCCCTTGGGGCAGAGAGACAGACCCAGACGTTGACTGCAGTTTGTGGCATTTAATAACACAAAGTTCCAAAGTGCATCAACGCAAAATCTAAACACATAACAAGATAAACTTAAAGATGGCATATCGGGGCGAACTCACCAGAACGGGGAAGGGGTTCTGGTGGTGAGGAAGAAGTAACATGAACCCTTTGAGTGTGAGATTTCGTGTGCCCCTAGTGGGAGAGCACGGCGCTGCACCTGTCATCACACTCTGACATCCCCGGCTGCACTGAGGATTTGAACTGATTTGTACTGATCTGCCAGTTTCAGAAGGTGGCAGACACGCATTGGGGACTCAATGGATGACACGTAATACACCAAAGATGAAGAACTCCTCATTTTCTCTTCCTGTTTTCATCCTTTTAGCTCAGAAAGCTAATATGGCTGCCGTCTATCATTGTGCACCATCATTTAGACAGCTTCGTACATGGAAAATAGCTGTGGGATGCAAGCAAAATTTTATGTGGGATAATCATAATAAATGACCTACATAATGCAAAATAACGACCACGATGGGTGAAAACGGACCAACCATGGGTCCCCTTAGCCGCCGGTAAGTGACGAATTTCTTTGTTTTGTTTTGTTTTTTTTACATTATACTGATTTCTTGTTCATATACTTTGAAGATAAGATGATAATGTACCCCTGTAGAAGAAAAACAGTGTCAAAAGACTGAACCATTCTTTGTGTACGTATGTCCAAAGTCCGCTTTTGACTGAGTTATGTAATTTAATATAGCTGCTGCGGCATTATGCAAATTAGATGCGTAAAATCACTCCTATCTGAAACTTTGGATCATATTTTACATCTTTCTAATTGACAGTAAGCCATTATCTCTTACCATTTTCAAGTTATATCCTTGGAAATCTGAACTATTTTACTGACAAAATATATTCACCACTTTTGACCACTAGGGGTCATGAGGCAAGTCGGCGACAGTCAGAATCAGAATCAGAATCAGAATCAGGTTTATTGCCATTGTTCATGTAGTACACAAACTAGGAATTTGTCTCGGTACAATGCTGCAACATTAAACATGATAAGATAAGAGAAATAAACTATACATGTAATAAAGTGTAGGATAAGACTAAGTGATACTGGTCAACAGTTAAAATATATATTAGCCAGCAGCAGATACTGTGGAGAACTATATAGTGCAGTCGGTAATGCAGGAAGAAAACAGTGATGATTGACATGAGTCTGGTTGAGCTGCTGTACATGGTGCACGAGAGTCACTTAGTGTTCAGCAGTCTAATGGCAGAGGGGAAGAAGCTGTTCATGTGACGGGAGGTTTTAGTCTGGATGGACCGAAGTCTTCTACCAGAGGGGAGGGGGGCAAACAGTACATGACCAGGGTGTGAGGGATCGGCTATGATCCGGCCAGCACGCCTCCGGGTCCTGGAGATGTACAGATCCTGGAGAGATGGGAGCTTGCAGCCGATCACCTTCTCAGCAGTGCGCACGACGCGCTGCAGCCTTAGTCTGTCCCTGGCAGTGGCTCCTGCGTACCACACGGTTATGGAGGTGGTGGTGGTGGTCACACTCAAAGCCTTAAGACTGCTGCAGAGAAAAGGCAAAACAACAGTCTTTAAATAGCTGAAAACATAATTGATGGCAATTGCGGATTCACAAGAGTGGGCAGGTGACCTAATTACTAAACACAGAGCACACGGACAAAATAGAAAGATAGATTGATAGATTTTTTTTTTTGTTACTTATTTGTATCCGTAGGTAGATTTGGTTTGCAGTCTGGTGACAAGCCACCGGCTGCCGGTCGCTGCATGCGCGAGCGACCTAAACCTACATGTTTTTGGTATGCGGGAGGAAACCGGAGAAATCCCAGAGTAAACCCACGCAACACGGGGAGAACATGCAAACTCCACACAGCTCACTGTTGGTCGGGGGCTGGGATCGAACCCACGATCTCATGATCCCCGCGATCCCCCGGCCGAGGGTAAAACTGTGCTGCCACAGTGCTAAACCACTGCGCCACCGTGCAGCCCATTATCATTGGATAATGATGAGTGAGGGGCTGCCACAGGCATGGGCAGCCCCTCACAGCACCAGTAAATATACAGGGAACAGACATCGAGATGGTGACATCCTATAAGTACCTGGGTGTTCATCTGAACAATAAACTAGACTGGTCACACAATACTGACGCACTCTACAAGAAGGGACAGCGCAGGCTGTTCCTGCTGAGGAGACTCAGGTCTTTTGGTGTACAAGGGGCGCTGCTGAAGTCATTCTATGACATGGTGGTGGCATCAGCCATCACTTTTGGAGTGGTCTGCTGGGGCAGTGGCATTACTGCAGCCGATAGGAAGAGACTGAACAAACTGATTAAGAAAGCTAGCTCTGTCCTGGGGCAGCGCCTTGATCCGATGGAGGAGATAGGAGAGAGAAGGACGGTGGCTAAACTGTCATCTCTGCTGGAGTCCGAGTTCCACCCTATGCAGGACATACTGGATGCACTGAGGAGCTCATTTAGCAGCAGACTACATCATCCCAGGTGCACAACCGAGAGGTTTCGTAGGTCCTTCCTACCAACGGCTGTCAGACTGTACAACCTAAGCAGGGCTGCTCGCAGAGATAGCAAAAAGACGTAACAAACTAATAGTTTTTTGAATGCAAAAGATGCAATAGACTTACACAATGGTCCCCTCTGGCATACAACTAGGAACATACCGGTCGCTATGGAGGGTGAGAATATGTATGGGCACATAATCATACCATGTAGGATAACTAAGTAGACGGTTATGCTGTTTCATCCCATCTAGCAACAATGCTCTGCACTGTGTGTGTTTATATATTTACATATTTATTCCATCTAGCTACAATGCTCAGCACTGGGTGTGTTTATATTTATATATCTATATATTTATTCCATCTAGCTACAATGCTCCGCACTGTGTTTTTATATATCTACATATTATTCCATCTAGCTACATTGCTCCGCACTGTGTGTGTTTATATACTTGCATATTTATTCCACCTAGCTGCAATGCTCCGTACTGTGGGTGTTTATATATTTACATATTTATTCCATCTAGCTACAATGCTCTGCACTGTGTGTTCATATATTCATATATTTATTCCATCCAGCTACAATGCTCTGCACTGTGTGTCTGTGTGTATATATATATTTTATAGTAATATGTACATATGTATATTAGCTGCTCTTGCTTGCTTGTTTTTTTTCTTGCCTTCTGATTGTTGCTCTGAGTGTTGCTATCCCTGTGCTGTTGCAATCCTGGAATTTCCCCGTTGTGGGACTAATAAAGGCTTATCTTATCTTATCTTATCTTATAATGGGCTCTATCATTCATTGTTGTACAATAGTGTGAACCCAAGATGCCAGAACCCGCCAAGTCTGCGCCCAAGAAGGGCTCTAAGAAAGCCGTGACCAAGACCACCGGTAAAGGAGGCAAGAGGAAGAGGAAGACCAGGAGGGAGAGCTCCGCCATCTACGTTTACAAGGTACTGAAGCAGGTCCACCCTGACACCGGCATCTCCTCCAAGGCCATGAGCATCATGAACTCCTTTGTCAACGACATCTTTGAGCGCATCGCCTCCGAGGCCTCTCGTCTGGCCCACTACAACAAGCGCTCCACCATCACCTCCAGGGAGATCCAGACCGCAGTGTGCCTCCTGCTGCCCGGTGAGCTGGCCAAGCACGCCGTGTCTGAGGGAACCAAGGCTGTTACCAAGTACACCAGCTCCAAGTAAACTCCTGACTACACTGATATCAACCCAGTAAAATAAAACCCCAATAAAACCCCATTATCATCAAGATAGATAGATAGATACTTCATTTCGAACAAAAAAGTATAACAAAAACAAAACAAATGACAAATGCAATAAAGTAAGAGTATACAGTGTTTGAAAGGGAGAAGGAAGAAGTGAACACTTATTAATTCAATCTCCTCTTTTCCATAAATACACCCATGTGAATTATATACAAATTACCACCTTTAAGACCCCAAGTAAACAATTTACTGTATTTTTTACATATCAGCATTAACACCCATCCATCCTAACATACATTGATGTCCATACATCAAAACCAGCCTCAAACAACACAGATATACACAGTGCTATCCCACCCACCATTCCATATTGTCCCATAATGTCCCAGGGTGAGCATAGTGAATCGTACATATAAATACTACCCTTCTAACATATATCCTTTCAGCAAATAATGTTTATACCTCTTTTTGAATTGATTTCTGTTTGTACATAGTTTCAGTTCCGGCTCCATACTGTTCCACAAATCCACCCAACAGACAGATATGCACATACTTTTCTTGGTTGTTCGTATCTTGGGTTTTGTAAAGTTTAAGTCTCCTCTCAAATTATGATCATTGTCTCTTTTTTTAAATATTTTTTGTATATTAGTTGGGAGTTGATTATTAATTGCCCTGTACATTACTTGTGCTGTCTTAAATTTAACTAAATCGATTAGCTTTATGACATGTGACTTTAAAAACAACGAATTGGTATGGTCTCTATATCCTACATTATTTATTATCCTTATAGCTCTTTTTTGTAATGTGCATATTGACTGTAGGTTGGTCTTGTAGGTGTTTCCCCAGACTTCTACACAGTAGTTAAGATAAGGTAAAAACAGTGAATTGTACAGTAAGACCAATGATTTATAGTCCAAGATGTGTCTTGTCTTCCCCAGTATGCCTATACATTTTGCTAACTTGGCCCGGATGTGACTGATGTGAGGTTTCCAGCAGATTTTATTGTCTAGCGTCACCCCCAGAAACGTATTTTCCTGTACTGTTTCTATTCTGGTATCATCTATCGTTACCATTATTTCATGATTTATTTTAAAATTTCCAAACAACATAATCTTTGTTTTTTTTTTTTTATTTAGAGATAATTTATTTTTGTTGAACCACTGCGTTAACTTTTTCACTTCTGTTGTGACCACCTCTAAAACCTGCTGCAAATTCTCACCAGTGCAAAGGATATTTGTGTCATCCGCAAACAAAATAAATTTCAGAATTTTTGATACTTGGCATATGTCATTTATATACAAAATAAAGAGTTTGGGTCCCAAAACTGACCCCCTGGGGCACACCACAAGTGATGTCCATGAAGGGTGATTTGTGCTCACCAATTTGTACAAATTGTTGTCTGTTACTTAAATAACTTTCCACCCAACTCAGTCCTACCCCTCTTATCCCATACCTTTCCAGTTTCCTTAGTAGTATTCTGTGGTCAGTGGTGTCAAAAGCTTTCTTTAAATCTATAAATACTCCTACAGCAACCTTTTTTTTATCTATACAACTAGTAATTTCTTCTATAAGTTCGATCAGTGCCAAAGATGTAGATTTTTCTGCTCTAAAACCATACTGGCTATCTGTAAGGAGGTTGTGTTTTTCAATGAAATCATCCAGTCTCTTAGTGAAGATTTTTTCAAGTATTTTGGAGAATTGTGAGAGTAAAGAGACTGGCCTGTAATTTGCAAAGCAATGACTGTCTCCTGTTTTGTATAGAGGTATTACTTTTGCTATTTTCATTTTGTCTGGAAATTTACCAGTTTGAAATGACAGGTTACAGATGTGGGTGAGTGGCTTAACAATTCCTTCAATTACTTTTTTCACTATTGTCATGTCAATTTCATTCCAGTCCGTTGATTTTTTATTCTTAAATTTACTCACAGTCTCGATAATTTCCTTTTCAATAACTGCACCCAAAAAGATTGTGTTTGGATTTCTATCTTCTATTTCATTTACAGAACCACTGTTGTTTGTTTCTGTTGTCACTATCGATTTTGCTAATTCAGGACCAACGTTTACAAAAAATTTGTTGAAACCACTGACCACATCCTCCATATTGTTTATCAAATTGCCATTTTCAATAAAATATTCTGGATAATTAGCATTCTTAGGTCGATTACTAATAATCCCTTTGAGTACTTGCCATATTCCTCTTAAGTTATTTTTGTTATCCTCTAATATTCTGTTGTAGTATTCTTTCTTACAGGTCCTCATTATATTAGTAAGCTTATTTTTATATCTTTTATATTTGATCTCAGCTTCCACCGTTCTGCATTTAATGAATTGTGCCCTTCAGAGGTAAAGTGGGCTATCCCACATTTTTAACCCCTACTCTCTTATTGTTGTGAATATGTGATTTAAATATATTTTCATATTTAAGTAACACCTTGAAGGTAATTATAGGGGGTAACTTTTTAATGATATAGGCACACTGATTTTTTGAGAATATTTCAACTTTAAAGCTCATTTTCTCAAAATAATGGTTTTGTGGGATAGCCCACTTTACCTCTGAAGGGCACAATTGTTTATATAATGTATTCTTCTTTTTATATGCATTTATTAACCCCTTGGTGACCCAAGGAATATTTTTTTTGGTTGTCTGTCACTGTATTGTTTTATAGGACAGTTTTTATTGTACAATGATTGAAATATTTGTAAAAATTTATCATATGCTTTATTTTTATCATTTTCATCATAAACTATCTTCCAATCTTGTATTAATAATTCCTTTGTCAGTAAATACATTGATTCTTCGGTTCTTATTCTATTATATTTAATATTTTGGGTATACTTTTACTTCCTATAATCACATTGATAGACAACAAAAATCGGCAGGTGGTCACTGATAATGACAAAGTGGGAGTGGCTGGAACAGGTGAGGAGCTCATGCCATGAGGAAGCAAAATATAAACACAGAGCAAAATAAAACAGGAATCTAAAAATACTGACAGAATCAAAATCATAGTAATAAGGACATGCAAAAAAAATAAAACAACCAACAGCAAGGAACACATCTAAAATTAGCACAAACGAAAATAATACAACACTGGAAAAATACAAAAAAATACTTAGATATAAATTAAGAGCCTGAGCCTGGTGACGCACCACACTCAGCCTTATGCCTCTGCAGCTGTCAGGGAAACTTCCAGGTTTTGCTCTGGTTGTGGGCGGTGCTCCTGTCAAGCTGTCAGTCCCGTTTCCTCCCCTCTCATGGCTCACAGCTGAGCTATATTGTGTAATATCTCTCTCCTGCTGCCCTCTCATGTGATCCACACCTGATGTCATGTGTCATGATTTATTGCTTGCCCTATTTATAGTCTGGCTGTCTATCCACTCCTTGTTGGAGCCTCATCATTGAATCCTTTTCCGTTAGAACCCATACTCCGTTCTAACAACTTTCTTCTGACTCGCCATTATTTGTCAGTTTTTGTGCTCTGTGTGAATTTTGTGTTTCTTTAAAAAAATACCACTAGCTGCGGTTCAGCAACTGGGCCTTTCCTGTCTGCCCTGAAGGGGCAAATCATGACAGTAGGCTACAACCAGTTTAAGATCCAGCTGCTGTAGCTTGTGTTATTTTTTGTTTCATTTACCCGTTTCTTTCGTGAGCTTTCCATCATGTCTCCAGCACGCTGGTCTTCAGTCAATAAAGGGAGATCAGCAGCTGGGTCCCCGAGCGTGGAGGAGCAGTGGGCCGCTGAATTCATTCAGGGCTTTGTGGATGAAGCTCTCACTTTCCGTTGCTTCAAGGAGATCTGGGAGAGTGTGGATGCAGCGGTTGGGATTCTGGAGGCACACCCTGGGTTGAGGAAGCTTCCCCAATTCGCAGAGTTGCTGTCTACGGTTTCTTCACTTCAGCAGTCATTTCTCAGGCTGACGTGGGGGCCACCTCAAGGGGGACAAAAAACTGACCCGGAGAAAGTCTCCATGGCAGAAATCCTTCTCATCACCCTGCTCGTCCACTCTGCTGGCTCCTAGATGCCACCATCCAGCTTCCGACCGCTGGATGAATGCCTCCACCGCCCTGTCTGAAACCCCTCCTTCACCAACGATGACAATCCCCACAGCAGTCATTTCTTCCGGTTTTCTTTCACTGTTCCGTCAGCCTCCTCCTCCTCCTTTGCTGATGTGACTCCCATCTCCTCGGCATTTCCCCCTGCTGCTGAGGGCCCAGTTGCTTCCTCTCTGGCTCCGCCTGTCGCCATGTCTACAGGGGCGGTTTCTCTATGTTCCTCTGGGGGGCCCTCAACCACTGAAGTCACGGAGAGGGCTGATTCTACACCAGCTGCAGCAGAGAACACTGTGTCCTGGGAACTCAGGCAAGTGTTTCTTAATTCTCATTCACCAAAATATGAATTATCCTTCCTGATTCCCGGTGGTGAGGCTCAGCTTATGCAGTCCTTTGAGCTCTCACCGCCTGCTCAAGCTATAATCTTTTCCCCTGCTCTCTCCATGTCTCCACCTTTGGCCCTTGAGTGTCTGCCGGCTTCAGAATTGAGCCGCCGAATAATGTAGGAGCCTACGGCTCTGGAGGACCTGTTTCCAGCCCCGCAGCCACGGTCCCGACAGAGGGAGAGTGCTGTTTCTCTGCTGAAGCCTGCGCCGATGATGGAGGTCCCCTGGCAACAGCAGTGCAGGATCCAGTGCCAGCAGGAAGCCGACCACTTGTGTCCACACCGGGTGAGCCACCTGCGTGGGCCACTTCGCTGGTGAGTCCCGGGACTGCATCTAATACCATGCCTGCTGCAGGGGCCTCCGCAGCAGAGCCAAAGCTTGTCCTCCACAGGGCCGGGCCCAAGACGTCGCCACATGAATCAACAGAGTCCTGGAAGGCGGTGGAGCTTGAGCTCAGGCAAGTACTCTCCCTTGTTTTCACTATCTCTGTTTTAGAAAGATCTTGTCTGGCTCTTGGTGGGGAAGGCGAAGTGCAGCCATCAGCTGCACCTGAGCTCACCTGGCCGGGCTCCACTGCCGCTGATGGCCATGATCCTGTCTCTTTGTCCCTCCTAACGGAGTCTTTCCCCAGAGTCACCGAGGATTGTCCAACTTCACCAGAGGGCTCCGTGGGTCCGGCCTTGCCACCTGAGATCTCCATGGGTCCAGTTCCTCCAGCTTAGGTCATCGCAGGTGCTCCGTCCCAGCCCGGGACCTCCATGGGTGCAGCTCCCCCATCGGCTGAGGTCTTTGCGGGTGCTCCGTCCCAGCCTAGGACCTCATTGGGTGCAGCTCTTCCTCAGTCTGGGTCTCAGTGGGTGTTGTGTCCCAGCCTCAGACAAATGTGGGTGCTGCGCCCCAGCTTGGGTCCACCATGGGTGCCACACTCCAGTCCAGGGTCCACCATGGGTGCAACTCTGTCCCAGTCCAGGACCACCATGGGTGCAGCTCTGTCCCAGTCCAGGACCACTGTGGGTGCAACTCTGTCCCAGTCCGGGGCCACCACGGGTGCAGCTGCGCTCCCATCTACAGCCACCATGGGTGCACTCACACTCCTGTCTGGCGCCACCGTGGGTGCAGCTTTGCTCCAGCCCGGAACCACCGTGGGTGCTATAGGCCAGTCCTAAGGTGTTGTGGTTCACTCTCCTCTGCCCGACGGTGTTGCGGTTCCCTCTCCTCTGCCTGATGCCATCGGGGTTCACTCTCCTCTGCCTGACACCGTCGTGGTTCCCTCTCTTCTTCCTGATGCTGTCATGGTTCCTTCTCCTCTGCCTGACGTCATCATGGCCCCCCTCTCCTCTGCCTGACGTCGTCGTTGTCCCCTCTCCTCTGTGTGCCTTCGTCGTGGTCCCCTCTCCATTGCCTGATGTTGTTGTCGTCCCCTCTCCTCTGCCTGACGTTGTTGGGGTTCCCTTTACTTCACCTGACGTTGTCATGGTTCCCTCTCCTCTACCCAATGTCATCAGGTGTCCCCATTCCCCTCCGTCATCCATACCACTGACTCTTCCCATTGGCGACTGCCCCCTGAACTACCCCTTCTGTTTGGGTTGTTAAAGGACTCTGGAAGACCACCCGACAGTCGGTGCCACTGGGGCAGGGGGTCCGAGTTCTCTGGGAGGCCGCCTGACTCCTTCCGGCTTGCTATCCGGTAGGCCTGGGATTTGGGCCGCCCGCCTGTGGGTGGGTCCTTTTTTCTTTTCGATATTACCCTGGGTGTCTTGAATCCACCCTTTTTTTTTGGGGGGGGGGGGGGCTCTGTCACAATCTGTCACAGTCTCATCGCCTTTTCCATATTTGTATAGTTGTTGTATTTTTGAGTTCTAGTTCCTGTTATTTTATCCTTGGTTGGTTTGTATTATTTCTTATTTCTCCTCATTCCCCTGTTTACATTTGTCACAGTTTTGTTATTTATATAATTGGTATTATCTGAATTTATCCTTCAGTTTATTATTTGCTCTTACTGTATTTTCGCCTTATATTTGTGTTGTTGCCAGCACCCTTTTGATCCTGTGTTCTCTCTCTCTCTCTCTCTCTCTCTCTCTCTCTCTCGTGCGCATGCGTGGGCGTTTGTGGGAGCAGGGGTGTGGAGTGGTGTGGAGTGAGTACTTTAAACTTTGTATTTTCTAACTTTTTCTCTATCTTGTGTGTTTGAGGTGTGTGTGTTTAATATAGTGGGTTGAGTGTGTGTGTGCTGGGGTGTGAGTGTTGGAGTGAGTGTGTTGGGGAACGGTAGCTTCTGCTGCCGGTTTTTGCCCAGCCGGCATCATGCCGGTGATTGATGGTGGTGTGGAGTTTGAGCGCTTAACCCGGCGTCATGGTGTGAGAATCCTCCCGACAGTTCCCTGTTCTGTGGAGGAGGCCAGCCTCGCTGTAGGACAGGTGGTTGGGCATGGCAGCATAAAATCAGCATCGAGGATGAACAGCGCAATTGTGATCTTTCTGGATTCGACTGAGAAAGCTGATCAGGTGGTGGCACAGGGAGTGGTCATAGGTGACACTTTTACTCCCGTTTTACCGCTGGCGAATCCGTCTAGGAGGATCACCATCTCAAACGCTCCTCCTTTCGTTAAAAATGATCAGCTGATTAGAGAGTTGTCCCGTTTTGGCCAGGTTGTGTCCCCTATCAGAATGGTCTCTCTGGGTAGTAAATCACCCCTGCTGAAGCATGTTGTATGTCATAGGAGGCAGTGTTTCATGGTGTTGAAAGACAGCTCTGCTGAACTGAACGCGTCTTTTAATTTCAGGATTGATGGCTTTAGCTACTTGGTGTTTGCAACATCTGAAACCATGAAGTGTTTTGCGTGTGGCGCAGAAGGCCATCTTATTAGGTCATGTCCTGAAAAGGCGAACACAAAGAGCACTGGCGGTAAGAAAGGTGACGCCGCTGTTTCTGGTGGTCCGGAGGGTAGCGCTACATGTGGTGCGGCGGATGCCGCTGCGGCGCCCGCTTCTGCTGGGGCGGTCGTGGCCGCGGCCGCGGCCGCGTCCGCTTCTACTTCTGCGGGGGCGTCCGCGTCCGCGTCCGCGTCCGCGTCCGCTTGTGCTGGGGCGGCCGCGGCCGCCTCTGCTGGGGTGGCCGCGGCGGGCGCGGTAGTTGTCCCCCCAAACAGTGATGGTGGGGAATTTCTGTCTGGCGGCAGCTCTGATCATTGTGATGAGCCTGTCGCCCGGGGTAAACAGGTGGAGGGTGTAAGTAAAAGTGCAGTTAAACGAAGGAACGTGAATGAACAGACTTTGCAGGCGGGGGAGGAGCGGTTTGAGGCTGTAGCGGACACACAGAGCAAACACTGCATGACAAACGTTGCGTTTCATGAAGAAATGCAGGAATGTAGTTTTGTTGAAGAGGATCCTTTTAAAGCTGCACAAAAAAGGAAAAGTGCGGAAAACTTGCAGAGCTCTGCTAAATCTAGTAGGGTTGGGAATTTAGATTTAGTGAATGAGAGCGCTTCTGACGAAAGTGGAGATGAGTCTGAACTGATGCAGACGCAGACGCAGGAGGAGCAAAGCTCCTATTGTTTTACTAAAATTAGACAATTTCTCCAGGTGACTAAGGGGAGCAGAGCTGTGAAAGTGGAAAATTACTTTCCAGATCTGGAGTTATTTGTGGCATCAGCTCGCAAGCTGATGAAACCGAATGATGGGAATGAGACTTTTACTGATCAGGAATTTTTTCGTTTAAAGAAACTGGTTGTCAAACTGAAATCACAAATTTCTAACAGTCATGTTGACTCTTAGTTTGTTTCTTCCCTTTTATGCTATGTGTGTGTTTTTTTACTGTACCTTATTTTTATCCTTTTTAATGCCCCACCTTAGAATTGGCACTCTTAATATAAACGGGGCCAGGGATGATGTAAAAAGGGCCTCTTTATACAAGCTTTTTAATTTAAAGGCACTTGACGTGCTGATGGTCCAGGAGACTCACAGCACTGTAGACATTGAGTGCCAGTGGAGAAAAGAGTGGGATGGCTGCATTTTTTTTAGCCACAAATCCAATAATAGTGGAGGGGTGGCTGTACTTTTCTCTCGGGGTTGTGTGCCTGTCTCTTATGAGGTAGAAGAGGTGGTGAAAGGACATGTACTCTTGCTAAAGGTACAGCTTGAAAACGTAAACTTGGTTCTTATAAACGTGTATGTGCCAACCCAGAGAGCAGAAAGGATCAGGGTCTTTAATATGCTATCAGATACGGTTAGATCCTGTAATCCAAATAGTTTTTTATTTCTGGGGGGTGATTTTAACTGTACATTAAACCACAGACTGGACAGGAACCATCAGGAACCTCACCCTGCTTCTGCCAATAGGCTGAGGGAACTAGTGAAGGCACATGAAATGGCCGATGTGTGGAGATCACATCATGGGGACCAGAGGCAGTACACCTGGAGCCATGCTAAAGATAACCTCTTATCTATGGCCAGGTTAGACCGTTTCTATGGTTTTAAACACCAAATGAGTGTTTTTAAAAATAGTTGTATCTGTCCTGTTGGTTTCACTGATCACTGCCTGCTGATTTGTTCTGTTTTCATTGAAAATGTAAAGTGTAAGAGTGCTTTTTGGCATTTTAATAATACACTTTTAAATGATGTGTTTTTTAAGGGAGTTTTTCATGATGTATGGAAGTCACACAGGGAACAAAAATCTTCTTTTAGTTCTCTCCAAATGTGGTGGGATTTTGGTAAGGCACAGATAAAACAATTCTGCCAACAGTACACTCAAAATGTCACTCGTAGCTTGACCCAATCCTTGAAAGTTCTGGAGACTGAGGTGGTAGAGCTAGAGGAGTTACTCAGTTCTACCGGAAAACAGGAGCACTTAGAGGCTCTTAAGTCAAAAAGGTCAGCCTTGGCTAGCTTGCTAGGGGTCACCGCACAGGGTGCTCTGGTCCGCTCGCGCTACATGGATGTAGCTCTGATGGACTCGCCCTCCCAGTACTTTTTTGGACTGGAGGGGAAAAATGGACAGAGAAAGCTCATTCACTCCTTGTTGGGCGATGACGGGAGAACAATCTCCACAGCAGCAGAGATCAGGAAACAAGCTGCTAGCTTTTACAGTGAATTGTTTAGAGCAGAGTGGAGGGAGGACACGTCACTGGGCCAGGTCTTCCTTGATGGTCTTCCAGTGCTCTCAGAGGACCTTGTTGCCGGCTTGGATGCTCCACTGTCTCTGTCTGAGCTGCATACGGCGCTAATGAGCCTCCAGAATGGAAAATCACCAGGCATAGATGGTCTCTCTGTGGACTTTTTTAAGGAATTCTGGCCCCTGCTTGGTCCAGACCTGCTGGAGGTTCTCCAAGATAGCTTGGAAAGGGGGACCCTACCCACGACCTGCAGGAGGGCCATCATCACACTGTTGCCGAAAAAGGGGGACCTCCAGAGCCTAAAGAACTGGAGGCCAGTCTCTCTGCTCTGCACAGACTATAAGATTCTCTCAAAAGCTCTGGCCCGAAGACTGAGAAAGGTGATGAGCGAGCTCATTCATGTAGACCAGACTTACTGTGTGCCTGGCAGGCTGATTAGTGACAACGTCACTTTAATTCGGGATATTTTGGAGGTCTCTGGTTCATTGGCGGTAGAAACTGGTTTGATTTCAATTGACCAGGAAAAGGCGTTTGATCGGGTTGAACACCAATATTTATGGACAGTTTTAACAGCTTTTGGGTTCAGCCCAGGCTTCATAGCCAGGATACGGGTCTTGTACAGTGACATTGAGAGTGTACTGAAGATAAATGGGGGCCTGTCTGCCCCTTTAAAAGTCCAGAGGGGGGTTCGGCAGGGCTGCCCTCTCTCAGGGATGCTGTACTCCCTCGCCATAGAGCCTTTGCTTCACTGCCTGAGAAGGGACCTATCAGGAGTCACTTTTCCTGGCTGTGACACCACGTTCAAGCTGTCGGCCTATGCAGATGATGTAGTCATTCTGCTAAATAAGCAGAGTGACATTGACGTTCTGGTTAGGAGTGTCAATCTTTTTGGCCAACTTTCCTCTGCAAAAATAAACTGGGGAAAAAGCGAGGCTCTGATGGTGGGGGAGAAACTAGAAAATCAGCTTACGCTGCCTGGTGGGTTGATTTGGAAAAAAGGAGGTTTTAAGTATCTAGGTGTCTTTATTGGAAATCAGCAGTTTGAGCAAAAAAATTGGGATGGGGTCATAGAGAAAATTAACGGGAGACTAAACAAATGGAAGTGGCTAATGCCAAGAATATCTTTTAGAGGAAGAGTGCTCATTTTAAATAATCTTGTTTCCTCATCCCTGTGGCACCGCCTCATGTGCATGGACCCCCCTGCTGGTTTGTTGTCCAAAATTCAGTCTGTTTTGGTGGACTTTTTTTGGGGGGGTGGACTCCACTGGGTTCCTCAAGCCCTGTTATTTCTTCCCAAAGAGGAGGGGGGGCAAGGAGTGATTCATTTAGCTAGTAGAGGTGCTGCTTTTAGACTGACTTTCATACAGAGACTGCTGACGGGCCCCCAGGACCTGGTATGGAGGCCTTTGGCCTGTGTTATTTTACAGAGAGTCCTTGGGCTTGGGCTAGACCTCCCTGTGTTTTTAATGGATTTTAAGAACTCTAATGCACTGTCTTTACCCAGTTTTTACCGCAGTCTCTTTTCAGTGTGGACTCTTTTTAAAAAACAAAGAGGGCCATGTGATTCCCTCTACTGGTTGTTGAGGGAGCCGCTGGTTTTTGGTGGTCGCCTTGGTGTCCTGCCGGGAGTTGGAAGGACCTTCCTTGATAGGCTGTGTTCCAGGAACGTTCTCACTCTGAAGCAAGTGGTGGAACTGGCTGGTCCTGGCCTCAACAACGCCTCAGCTTTAGCAGCTCATCTTGGTGTCAGGTCGAATCGTTTCATCGATGGTCTTCTTGCACACTGGAAACAGGAGCTTCATGGACTTGAGCACTCCCTACTCTTGGACTTTAGCAATGGCACGCTGCAGCCGGAAAGCACTGACCCCTTTCCCTCTCTCACGCTCTATATGGACTTTGACGTCGCTCCTTGCTCCTTACTGGCATTCTGTGCTCCCACTGGTGTGGACTTTGGAGGAGCCAGTGGTAAGGCACTCTACAGACTGGTTGTGATGGCACTCAACAAGGACAGATTGAACACCTGTGTGGACACTCCTTGGAGAGCCTATTTTAAGCTAGGAAAAGGGCATCGGCCTGCCTGGAGGGCTCTTTATAAAGCCCCTCTCCCTAAGAGGCATGGAGACTTACAGTGGAGGGTCTTGCATGGTATTATAGCAGTCAATGCTTTTGTTTCTGTGATTAACAGCAGTGTCAGTGATCAGTGTGTTTTTTGTTCCTCTAGGGAGACTGTTTTTCATTGTTTTATTGAATGTCAGCGCCTGAGTGGCCTCTTTGAACTTCTCACAGAACTTTTTCATATTTTTAAGGAAGTTTTCTCTAAGCAGGTTTTCATTTGTGGTTTTATGTACAATCGTCGTTTTAAGCAGAAGTGTCAACTACTGAACTTTGTTTTAGGGCAGGCAAAGTTGGCTATCTATGTAAGCCGGAGAAGAAAACTTGAGAATGTTGAGAGTGATGTTGATGTCAAAATTTTATTTGTGAGGCTACTTAAAGCCAGAATCAGGCTGGACTTTCAGTTTTTTATGGGGAATGGGGATGTGGAAGGTTTCAGGACCCTCTGGTCCCTGGAGAATGTCCTCTGTTCAGTTCATGATGGACAGCTTTTTTTTGGGGCGTTTTTTGGGGGATTAATTTTCTGTGTAATATAGCATGACATAGAAATTGTATTGACTGATGGACAAATGTGTTTATTAAAGATCTTTTAAAAATCAAAATCAAAATCTCTCTCTCTCTCTCTCTCTCTCTCTCTCTCTCTCTCTCTCTCTCGTGCGCATGCGTGGGCGTTTGTGGGAGCAGGGGTGTGGAGTGGTGTCGAGTGAGTACTTTAAACTTTGTATTTTCTAACTTTTTCTCTATCTTGTGTGTTTGAGGTGTGTGTGTTTAATATAGTGGGTTGAGTGTGTGTGTGCTGGGGTGTGAGTGTTGGAGTGAGTGTGTTGGGGAACGGTAGCTTCTGCTGCCGGTTTTTCCCGGCCGGCATCATGCCGGTGATTGATGGTGGTGTGGAGTTTGAGCGCTTAACCCGGCGTCATGGTGTGAGAATCCTCCCGACAGTTCCCTGTTCTGTGGAGGAGGCCAGCCTCGCTGTAGGACAGGTGGTTGGGCATGGCAGCATAAAATCAGCATCGAGGATGAACAGCGCAATTGTGATCTTTCTGGATTCGACTGAGAAAGCTGATCAGGTGGTGGCACAGGGAGTGGTCATAGGTGACACTTTTACTCCCGTTTTACCGCTGGCGAATCCGTCTAGGAGGATCACCATCTCAAACGCTCCTCCTTTCGTTAAAAATGATCAGCTGATTAGAGAGTTGTCCCGTTTTGGCCAGGTTGTGTCCCCTATCAGAATGGTCTCTCTGGGTAGTAAATCACCCCTGCTGAAGCATGTTGTATGTCATAGGAGGCAGTGTTTCATGGTGTTGAAAGACAGCTCTGCTGAACTGAACGCGTCTTTTAATTTCAGGATTGACGGCTTTAGCTACTTGGTGTTTGCAACATCTGAAACCATGAAGTGTTTTGCGTGTGGCGCAGAAGGCCATCTTATTAGGTCATGTCCTGAAAAGGCGAACACAAAGAGCACTGGCGGTAAGAAAGGTGACGCCGCTGTTTCTGGTGGTCCGGAGGGTAGCGCTACATGTGGTGCGGCGGATGCCGCTGCGGCGCCCGCTTCTGCTGGGGCGGTCGCGGCCGCGACTGCGGCCGCGTCCGCATCCGCGTCCGCGTCCGCTTCTACTTCTGCGGGGGCGTCCGCGTCCGCGTCCGCTTGTGCTGGGGCGGCCGCGGCCGCCTCTGCTGGGGTGGCTGCGGCGGGCGCGGTAGTTGCCCCCCCAAACAGTGATGGTGGGGAATTTCTGTCTGGCGGCAGCTCTGATCATTGTGACGAGCCTGTCGCCCGGGGTAAACAGGTGGAGGGTGTAAGTAAAAGTGCAGTTAAACGAAGGAACGTAAATGAACAGACTTTGCAGGCGGGGGAGGAGCGGTTTGAGGCTGTAGGGGACACACAGAGCAAACACTGCATGACAAACGTTGCAGTTCATGAAGAAATGCAGGAATGTAGTTTTGCTGAAGAGGATCCTTTTAAAGCTGCACAAAAAAGAAAAAGTGCTGAAAACTTACAGAGCTCTGCTAAATCTAGTAGGGTTGGGAAGTTAGATTTACTAGATGAGAGCGTCTCTGACGAAAGTGGAGCTGAGTCTGAAATGATGCAGACGCAGACGCAGGAGGAGCAAAGCTCCTATTGTTTTTCCAAAATTAGGCAATTTCTCCAGGTGACCAAGGGGAGCAGAGCTGTGAAAGTGGAAAATTACTTTCCAGATCTGGAGTTATTTGTGGCATCAGCTCGCAAGCTGATGAAACTGAATGATGGGAATGAGACTTTTACTGATCAGGAAATTTTTCGTTTAAAGAAACTGGTTGTCAAACTGAAATCACAAATTACTAACAGTCATGTTGACTCTTAGTTTGTTTCTTCCCTTTTATGCTATGTGTGTGTTTTTTTACTGTACCCTATTTTTATCCTTTTTAATGCCCCACCTTAGAATTGGCACTCTCAATATTAATGGGGCCAGGGATGATGTAAAAAGGGCCTCCTTATACAAGCTTTTTAATTTAAAGAAACTTGACGTGCTGATGGTCCAGGAGACTCACAGCACTGTGGACATTGAGAGCCATTGGAGAAAAGAGTGGGATGGCTGCATTTTTTTTAGCCACAAATCCAGTAGCAGTGGGGGGGTGGCTGTACTTTTCTCTCGGGGTTGTGTGCCTGTCTCTTATGAGGTGGAAGAGGTGGTGAGAGGTCATTTCCTCTTATTAAAGGTACAGTTTGAAAACGTGAACTTCGTTTTTATAAACGTGTATGTGCCAACACAGAGAGCAGAGAGGATCAGGGTCTTTGACGTGCTTTCGGATACGGTTAAGTCCTGTGATCCAAATAGTTTTTTATTTCTGGGGGGTGATTTTAACTGTACATTAAACCACAGACTAGACAGGAACCATCAGGAGCCTCACCCTGCTTCTGCCAATAGGCTGAGAGAACTGGTGAAAACACATGAAATGGCCGATGTGTGGAGATCACATCATGGGGACCAGAGGCAGTACACCTGGAGCCATGTCAAAGATAACCTTTTATCTATGGCTAGGTTAGACCGTTTTTATGGTTTTAAACATCAAATGAGTGTTTTTAAAAATAGTTGTATCTGTCCTGTTGGTTTCACTGATCACTGCCTGCTGTTTTGTTCTGTGTTTATTGAAAATGTAAAGTGTAAGAGTGCTTTTTGGCATTTTAACAATACACTTTTAAATGATGTGTTTTTTAAAGAGGTTTTTCATGATGTTTGGAAGTCACACAGGGAACAAAAACCCTCTTTTAGTTCTCTCCAATTGTGGTGGGATTTTGGTAAGGCCCAGATAAAACAACTCTGCCAACAGTACACTCAAAATGTCACTCGTAGCTTGACCCAATCCTTGAAAGTTCTGGAGACTGAGGTGGTAGAACTAGAGGAGTTGCTCAGTTCTACAGGAAAACAGGAGCACTTAGAGGCTCTCAAGTCAAAAAGGTCAGCCTTGGCTAGCTTGCTAGGGGTCACCGCACAGGGTGCTCTGGTCCGCTCACGCTACATGGATGTAGCTCTGATGGACTCGCCCTCCCAGTACTTTTTTGGACTGGAGGGGAAAAATGGACAGAGAAAGCTCATTCACTCCTTGTTGGGCGATGACGGGAGAACAATCTCCACAGCAGCAGAGATCAGGAAACACGCTGCTAGCTTTTACAGTAAATTGTTTAGAGCAGAGTGGAGGGAGGACACGGCACTGGGCCAGGTTTTCCTTGATGGTCTTCCAGTGCTCTCAGAGGACCTTGTTGCCGGCTTGGATGCCCCACTGTCTCTGTCTGAGCTGCATACGGCGCTAATGAGCCTCCAGAATGGAAAATCACCAGGCATAGATGGTCTCTCTGTGGACTTTTTTAAGGAATTCTGGCCCCTGCTTGGTCCAGACCTGCTGGAGGTTCTCCAAGATAGCTTGGAAAGGGGGACCCTACCCACGACCTGCAGGAGGGCCATCATCACACTGTTGCCGAAAAAGGGGGACCTCCAGAGCCTAAAGAACTGGAGGCCAGTCTCTCTGCTCTGCACAGACTACAAGATTCTCTCAAAAGCTCTGGCCCGAAGACTGAGAAAGGTGATGAGCGAGCTCATTCATGTAGACCAGACTTACTGTGTGCCTGGCAGGCTGATTAGTGACAACGTCACTTTAATTCGGGATATTTTGGAGGTCTCTGGTTCATTGGCAGTAGAAACTGGTTTGATTTCAATTGACCAGGAAAAGGCGTTTGATCGGGTTGAACACCAATATTTATGGACAGTTTTAACAGCTTTTGGGTTCAGCCCAGGCTTCATAGCCAGGATACGGGTCTTGTACAGTGACATTGAGAGTGTGCTGAAGATAAATGGGGGCCTGTCTGCCCCTTTAAAAGTCCAGAGGGGGGTTCGGCAGGGCTGCCCTCTCTCAGGGATGCTGTACTCCCTCGCCATAGAGCCTTTGCTTCACTGCCTGAGAAGGGATCTATCAGGAGTTACTTTTCCTGGCTGTGACACCACGTTCAAGCTGTCGGCCTATGCAGATGATGTAGTCATTCTGCTAAACAAGCAGAGTGACATTGACGTTCTGGTTAGGAGTGTCAATCTTTTTGGCCAACTTTCCTCTGCAAAGATAAACTGGGGAAAAAGCGAGGCTCTGATGGTGGGGGAGAAACTAGAAAATCAGCTTACGCTGCCGGGTGGGTTGATTTGGAAAAAAGGAGGTTTTAAGTATCTTGGTGTCTTTATTGGAAATCAGCAGTTTGAGCAAAAGAATTGGGATGGGGTCATAGAGAAGATTAACGGGAGACTAAACAAGTGGAAGTGGCTAATGCCGAGAATATCTTTTAGAGGAAGAGTGCTCATTTTAAATAATCTTGTTTCCTCATCCCTGTGGCACCGCCTCATGTGCATGGACCCCCCTGCTGGTTTGTTGTCCAAAATTCAGTCTGTTTTGGTGGACTTTTTTTGGGGGGGTGGACTCCACTGGGTTCCTCAAGCCCTGTTATTTCTTCCCAAAGAGGAGGGGGGGCAAGGAGTGATTCATTTAGCTAGTAGAGGTGCTGCTTTAAGACTGACTTTCATACAGAGACTGCTGACGGGCCCCCAGGACCTGGTATGGAGGCCTTTGGCCTGTGTTATTTTACAGAGAGTCCTTGGGCTTGGGCTAGACCTCCCTGTGTTTTTAATGGATTTTAAGAACTCTAATGCACTGTCTTTACCCAGTTTTTACCGCAGTCTCTTTTCAGTGTGGACTCTTTTTAAAAAACAAAGAGGGCCATGCGATTCCCTCTACTGGTTGTTGAGGGAGCCGCTGGTTTTTGGTGGTCGCCTTGGTGTCCTGCCGGGAGTTGGAAGGACCTTCCTTGATAGGCTGTGTTCCAGGAACGTTCTCACTCTGAAGCAAGTGGTGGAACTGGCTGGTCCTGGCCTCAACAACGCCTCAGCTTTAGCAGCTCATCTTGGTGTCAGGTCGATTCGTTTCATCGATGGTCTTCTTGCACACTGGAAACAGGAGCTTCATGGACTTGAGCACTCCCTACTCTTGGACTTTAGCAATGGCACGCTGCAGCCAGAAAGCACTGACCCCTTTCCCTCTCTCACGCTCCATATGGACTTTGACGTCGCTCCTTGCTCCTTACTGGCATTCTGTGCTCCCACTGGTGTGGACTTTGGAGGAGCCAGTGGTAAGGCACTCTACAGACTGGTGGTGATGGCACTCAACAAGGACCGATTGAACACCTGTGTGGACACTCCTTGGAGAGCCTATTTTAAACTAGGAAAAGGGCATCGGCCTGCCTGGAGGGCTCTTTACAAAGCCCCTCTCCCTAAGAGGCATGGAGACTTACAGTGGAGGGTCCTGCATGGTATTATAGCAGTCAATGCTTTTGTTTCTGTGATTAACAGCAGTGTCAGTGATCAGTGTGTTTTTTGTTCCTCTAGGGAGACTGTTTTTCATTGTTTTATTGAATGTCAGCGCCTGAGTGGCCTCTTTGAACTTCTCACAGAACTTTTTCATATTTTTAAGGAAGTTTTCTCTAAGCAGGTTTTCATTTGTGGTTTTATGTACAATCGTCGTTTTAAGCAGAAGTGTCAACTACTGAACTTTGTTTTAGGGCAGGCAAAGTTGGCTATCTATGTAAGCCGGAGAAGAAAACTTGAGAATGTTGAGAGTGATGTTGATGTCAAAATTTTATTTGTGAGGCTACTTAAAGCCAGAATCAGGCTGGACTTTCAGTTTTTTATGGGGAATGGGGATGTGGAAGGTTTCAGGACCCTCTGGTCCCTGGAGAATGTCCTCTGTTCAGTTCATGATGGACAGCTTTTTTTGGGGCGTTTTTTGGGGGATTAATTTTCTGTGTAATATAGCATGACATAGAAATTGTATTGACTGATGGACAAATGTGTTTATTAAAGATCTTTTAAAAATCAAAATCTCTCTCTCTCTCTCTCTCTCTCTCTCTCTCTCTCTCTCTCTCTCTCTCTCTCTCTCTCTCTCTCTCTCTCTCTCTCTCTCTCTCTCTCTCTCTCTCTCTCTCTCTCCCTCTCTCCCCCTCTGTATTTGGGGCTGCAGCTGTCAGGGGCACTTCCGGGTTTTGCTCTGGTAATGGGCGGTGCTCCTGTCAAGCTGTCAGTCCCGTTTCCTCCCCTCTCATGTCTCACAGTTGAGCTATATTGTGTAATCACTCTCTCTTCCCGCATGCTCATGTGATCCACACCTGATGTCATGTGACATGATTTATTGCTTGCCCTACTTATAGTCTGGCTGTCTATTCACTCCTTGTTGGAGCCTCATCGTTGAATTAATTTCCGTTAGAACCCATACCCCGTTCTAACGACCTTCTTCTGACTCACCATTATTTGTAAGTTGTTGTGCTCTGTGTGAATTTTGTGTTTCTTTAATAAATACCACAAGCTGCAGTTCAGAGACTGGGTCTTTCCTCTCTGCCCCGAACAGGTGAATCATGACAGCATGCTTAAAGTCTGTACTCCCCAAATTCCACCAACAAGTTAAGTGTCCCACAAGAGGAGAAAGAACACTGGATCATGTTTACAGCAATGTTAAACACGCCTACAGAGCTGCACCCTCCCCCACCTTGGACAATCAGACCATCTCTCCCTGCTTCTAATTAGGATCGCCAGTGTTACATAGTGTTTACAGAATTGACCAAGTGCATTCTGGGTACTGTAGAACTCAGTAGTTTGCTACCGAGAACACGTCAACATAGCAGACATGGGGAAGTATTGCCGTGTTGTAAACTGTAATAGTTGTTCTCATAACTGCCGTGGAGAAAAGGTAAACCACTGAATATGCTTTTATCGTTTTCCAGCATGGAAGAAGAACAGCACAGCCAGTGTTTTGGATATAACAGATAGGTGATGGCTGGCCTGGATTGCAGCAGTGAGAAGACCCAATATAACATTCAACCACACTCCTTTATCGATGGTGGTGTGTTCAGAGCATTTTCATAAAGGTACGTTGTGATTTACTGTATATAAGTCTGTTGTTGTTGCTGCTGAGTGGTTAAAACTTGCTTGGTCATAGCTTTTAGCCTACGTTAGCAATGCTAAGCTAAACTAAGCTAAGCTAAAGAAAGACTCTGATATCCCAGTAGCTAGAAAAAGTTAACACTTGCACACGTGTGTAAGTGGGTTTAATTTGTTCTACACCAAAGTATTTTCTTACCATTTCCTTTGCTCTAACAGGCATATCAGCTTATGAAATGCTAGACTGTGATCCTGACTGGGCACCTTCTCTAAACGCTGGCCATGCAGAGCTTCCAGCTACCACTCCTGACAGGTTTAAACGCTGATGCAGAAGGACGTGATTGCGACAAAAAGAATCGAAAGGGCATGCAAGTGAACCCCCAGCAATGACCGTCAACACCACTGGCCCCGTGACTGAGATGGATAATGTAGCTCCTTTCTATTCAGGTAGTCTTTTTTTGGCCAGTGTTTTTCTTTGGAAAATGTGTCTTGGGATTCCTTCTGATTACAAAATATATTAACTAAAGTAGTATATTGTCCTTATCACCAACGATAACACCACACCTCTGGCTGAGATGGAGGAAAAAACATCTGATGAAGCAGCACACATCCGTCAGGCTGATGATGCTCCAGTGGCAAATGTGCAAGAACAGTAGAACTGTAGCATGTGTCACCTGAGGCTTAACCGCATTTTACTCTAGGAGAATAGAATAGGCCTTATTGTCATTGTACAGTAGTACAGCATAAAAAAAAATTGTGGGACTGTGGCTTTCTTCAGAAGCTGTCACCAAGAGACGGTATTGGCAGACTGTGAATTTGATATTAAGGAAAGCATTGTCCTTGCAGGTGCCACACTGAAAATACCTGCATTCACCAGGGGCCACAGACAGCTTGATGCCAGAGGGTGGCCTAAACCCAGCCTTTTGTAAAGTGCCTTGAGATAGCCTGTGTTGTGATTTGGTGCTATATAAACAAATTGAATTGAACTGAGAGAGTAAAATATACAATTTGCAATACTAGTAAAATATACAATACAAATATACAATACTGAATGACACCATGTGAAGGTGATGATATGACTTTACTGGATAAGATTGTTGCTGCAACCTGTGCTTTGACCAATATGTGTCCAAGTGTTGTTATAAAGCCATAGTTTTAGAATGTAGACACATGTTTTGGTATGGTTTACCCCTTCAGACATAATGTCTTTAACAGCTTTGTAACAATTTGAAAATAAAGTACACAATGGTTTACAAATTCCAGCTCTTTATTTATAAGGTGCAAAATTCTGAGTGTAACTTAAGTTGTGTGAAACACTGTACAGAATGTGTGTAAAGTGCAGTCCAAAAATGGGTCTTTTTGGCTGTAATACTTTTCAAAAGCTTTGTAAAATGTGGAACACTTTCAAGTCACAAACAATAGAATAGAATAGGCTTCACTGTCATTGTACAGTTGTACAGTACAACCAAACCGTGGGTGCTCCACCAGGCTACTGTGCAATTAACAATAAGACAAGGATTAGATAAAACACAGTTACAGAATACACAAGTGAAATAAAAACAGCCCAGGATTATGGAAAACCTGTAGTAAAATAATACAGGAATATAAAATGACATCCATCAGTGTGTTTCACACAACAATGTTCTACTATATAACCAGACTCATGCTATAGTATTCTAGTGTGCACATGTGGTATAACCACGGCTGCTGTGGGGCTGCTGCTGGACTAAGTCCCACATCCTAGATGGAATCACTGGTTTACAGTTTTGGTTCTCACAGGAACCATGTCATCGAGATCTTCTGGCTGCCTGCAAGTACGCCACAACACATTCAGAATTACAACAGATTAAGCAGAAGAGCTATAATCACAACAAGCTAATTTGTACAATCAAACCAAAGTAAACAATTTGATAAATGTTTCATATAGATTTAAAAGAAATGATAAGTTCACACATTTTTTCACTACTTGAAATGAATTTCTTTACATTTTGAAAAACACTAGTGCATACCTCTGCATGTACGTGCATGCCCGCCGAAACAAAGTATAAGCAAGTATTTCTGCATGCCCGTAGAATGCAGGTGTAAGCATGCCTTCTTCTTCTTTAGATTTGATTTGCGGTTGGCAATCAGCTTACATTACCGCCAAGTACTTCACTCTCTATCATCACTCTATTTGGTCTTGACCCATCATAAGTAAGCCTTTGATCTTTGATATCCTATGATCGTGAGTGAGAGTGAGTGATGCCTGCCTTTGATCTTTGATGTCATAGCGAGTCCTATGATCTTTGATGATGTGTTAGCGAGTTCTATGATCATGAGTAATGGCTGCCTTTGATCTTTGATGTTAGCATAGCGAGTCCTATGATGCCTGCATTTGATCTTTGTGACATGATTGGGTCACCCAGGAACAGACGTGGACTCAGAATAGACACAATTACCTTTTATTATAGAGTGTGTGAGTGTGGATGTGTGTGTGTGTGCAGAAGTGTAGCAGCAGGGCAAGCAGAGCACCGTTCAGACTGGCAACCCTAGGAGGAAACACAGACAGATGGATGGGTGCCTGAGGTTTGGAGGAATGTATCAGAGAATGTGCAGTCTTACGAGTAGGCTGGAGAGCTGAAGCACTGTAGAACTCCCGATGATGTCTTAGCGAGTCCTATGATCGTGAGTGATGGCTGCCTTTGATCTTTGATGTTGACATAACGAGTCATATGATGCCTGCATTTGATCTTTGATGATGCCATAGCGAGTCCTCTGATTTTTGATGATGTCATAACGAGTCCTTTGATCATGAATGATCCTATGATCTTTGATGATGGCATAGTTTGTCCTATGATGCCTGAGATCATAGGAACATCATAGGCAAAGTCCAAGGATGGATAATTTTTTCACACATAAGTTGTTCAGAACTCCTTATATATAGGAGCATCATAGGCAGTCCTATGATCTTTTAGCGAGTCCTATGATCGTGGCAGACAGAGATTTCTTGAATTATAATGCACCTGTAAGCTGGTTGCCAACCGCCAATCAAATCTAAAAGAAGAGTGCTGCACATTTTAATTCAATCTGGTTGTATAGGGAAAGAACAATGTTTAGCAAAAAGGAGAAGAAATAAAAAGAAACCTACCTTTGTGCTCACAGCTGTCTCCAGGTCTGCCTTGTACATCTGCAGTCATCACCCATCCATCTGTGAGCTGCTGTAAAGACCTAGTTACTGAAAACTTCCTGTGTATTTGAACTTACAGTCAAAATCAATAAAATAAAATAAATGAAGACATGCTCGAAGTTTGGCAGAATATTTACATCTGAACTCCACATGTTGGTAGGTATCCAGCCGGTTAACCCTAATCTAAACCCTATAGTTAACCCGTTAACTATAATCGTCGGAAGATTGGACAACACAAACCAATTCCAGACTACATGTGCTGGAATCATTGTCGATGTTTTCAACCGCTTTCATCCTGTGTGTACAATGAGCAGCCAAGCGCTGTGTTCTGTCGATGACGTGACTACATGGCAGCGGGGTTTTCCAGCCACTGACTTAATAGGTGACGTGGCGCTCATGAAAATGTTGGCTTTTCGCGTGAAAAAAAGCCTGTTTGACTTAGAACTGCAAAGACCAACCTTTTTTGTCATATTGTATTATGTGCTGAAAAATTAGAGGAAGTCAAAAACGTGTCATCAGCACTTTAAAGCCTCACTATATAGCATGCCTTTGCCGTCCTATTCAGTTTGGAATAGTACTGTCCCTTTAAATTTTCCTTCAATCGGTCTATTGTGTGATTTTTTTCATTCATTCACAAGAAATGTCGAGGCGCCGTGTTCTTGCAGTCTGCTTACAATCACTGAATCTACTAATCCCAGAATGCATTGCGCATTTTGTAGGATAGTAATATAATATATTAGTATGGCCGTGCCCTAGGCTGGGAGGGGTGATGCCCCATCTCCGGGGGGTGGCGTCACCTGGAATATAAAAGCCTGACACAGTCACACTCCCGTACTAATGGTAGGATCTCCCATTTGTGTGTTATAGTTCTTGTAAATAAACCTTATAAAACGTCACCTCGCCTCCTCATTATTCAGGACACTACATTTAGCGATGAGGAAAATTGGAGATGGATAGAGCTGCAGCCACGATTTGACCTTTTTTGGAAGCTCCGGGAGAGCTTCTGGTCCCTTGGACCAGGTGGTTTGCGGCCTTCTAAAATTATCTACTCGCGTTAGACCTCGGCGACCTGGATAAATTATGTGCACGGGCTATCCTGGTCCATAACCTGGATGAGAAGAGCCGGAGGGTCTTGAGCATGCTTGAAGGAGGTGACCTATTTGGCCATGTGACTGTGTTCATGGCGGGCTACTTTCGCGCCGCTGGAAAACATCATAAGATGGCGAATGCAAGTCAAGCAGCAGAACCAGTGACCGGGAGAGTCGGTTTGACGGTTTGTGGCAGACCTTCGGCGGCTGGCGGGTGAGTGCAGGCTTGGGACTTTGGAGGAGGAGTTGGGCTGCGGCCAGTTAGCAGAACATGAGGCTGGCCCCCCAGCAAAAGGCCTGCTAACTCACGCTGCTGAGCTAGCACTGATTTCAGCCATGGAGCTAGCACGATGAAAAGAGACAGCGGAGCGGCTGACGAAGAACCTTAGCAGTGAAGAAGCTCCTCAGAAGAGAGGAGCACATGGGACGGCCCTGGCTTTGGATTCAGACGAGGGCAGCGATGATGAGTACGTGCCATCGTCAAGATGGGGCGGTGCGGTGGCGCAGTGGTTAGCACTGTTGCAGCACCGCAACTCACCCTTGGCCATGGGATCCCTGGTTCAATCCCAGCCCCTGACCAACAGTGATCTGTGTGGAGTTTGCATGTTCTCCCCGTGTCTGCATGGGTTTACTCCGGGAGTTCTCCGGTTTCCTCCCACAGGCTAAAAACATGCAAGTTAGGTTAATTGGAGACTCTAAAGTGGCCCTAGGTGTGAATGTGTGTGTGAATGGTAAAGGGATAGCGCCGTACCATGGCTGCTTCATCCATCCAGGTGGATGCCCTCAATTTCCCCTCTGGGGATCAATAAAGCATACAAAATCAAAAAAAAAAAAAAAGATTTGGTCCACCCTGGGGACACCACGATGCTATGGCTGCAGATCTGCTAAGCACCATTACTGAGCCGGGGAGTGTACAGCGAGGGGTGAGCGTTGTGGATGGTGCGGTCTGTTCCTCTGTTCATCCGCCACCCCTCAGCTTAGCCCCTGTCTTCCCCATCAGAGAATCGTTGTCTGCTCCCTCCAAAGTAAATAAAAATATAATGTATAAGCATCCCAAAGTGATAAAGCAAAATATTGGTAAAACTCAAATTAAACATAAAGCCTCTAAATTGAATGATTTGGCCTCTGTTCCTCCTCATAATTTAAAAATTAAATGTGGTTTATTAAATATTAGGTCTCTAACTCCCAAGTCTCTGTTAGTCCATGATCTGTTAATTGATCATCAGATTGATTTAATTTCCCTTACAGAGACTTGGTTAGGACAAGAGGATTATGTTGGTTTAAATGAATCAACTCCCTCTGGTTATTTAAACTGTCAAAATCCCAGAAGTTCTGGTCGTGGAGGAGGAGTAGCATCAATTTACCATTCCAAATTACTAGTTAATGTAAAGCAAAAAACATGTTATAATTCCTTTGAGGGCCTGGTCCTCAGTATTGGGCACTTTAGCAATTCCAGGTTAAACCCAATTTTATTTGCCATAGTTTATCGTCCCCCATCAACCTATTCAGAATTTTTATCCGAATTTCCTGATTTCTTAGCTGATTTAGTGCTGAAATCTGATAGAATAATTATAGTAGGGGACTTTAATATACATGTGGATGTAGATAGTGACTGCCTTAATGTGGCTTTTAATTCAATATTAGACTAGATTGGGTTTTCTCAGAAAGTAGGAAATTCTACTCATTACCTCCACCATACATTGGACCTTGTTCTGACATATGGCATAGAAATAGAAAATCTGGTAGTGTCTCCTCATAACCCTGTACTGTCAGACCATTGTCTGTTAACCTTTGATTTTACTATTTCTGACTATTTGGCGCCTAAAGAAAAATATTATCACAGTAGATGCCTCTCAGATGATGCTGTTTCCAAATTTATGCAGATTGTTTCCTCTATGCCATGTGTCAACACAACGGAAATAAGCTATAGACAGCTTGCTCCTTCTGTAATTGATAACATGGTGGATAGTGTTTCAGCTTCTCTGCATCAGGCTCTAGACTTGGTGGCCCCCTTAAAAAAGAAAAAGTCTAATCAGAGATTTTTAACTCCTTGGTTCAACACAGAAACTCGTAGCTTAAAACAGAAGACTCGTCAATTAGAAAGAAAATGGCGCTCTACTAATTTAGATGAAATCTATTTAGCTTGGAGAAATCATCTTTTAATTTATAAAAAATCTCTTAGAAAAGCTAGAGCGAGTTATTACTCTGCATTAATAGAAGAGAACAAGAATAATCCCAGGTTTCTTTTCAGTACTGTAGCCAGGTTGACAAAGAGTCAGGACTCTGTCAATCCTAGCATCCCCTTAGAGCTTACTAGTCAGGACTTTATGAACTTTTTCAATAATAAAATTTCATCCATCAGAGATAAAATCAATCAGATTCTTCCCACAGTTAACTTAAATACTGTAACTACTACAACTCCTTCTATTGATGTCTGTCTTGATGAGTTTACTCCAATCGACCTTTGTGAGTTAGACAAAATAGTTTCCTCATCCAAACCTTCAACTTGTCTTTTAGACCCTATTCCTACCAGGTTATTTAAAGAAGTCTTCCCACTTATTGGTAGCTTTATTCTTCATATAATCAATTCTTCATTAACTTTAGGCCATGTACCGCAGGCTTTTAAAACGGCTGTAATTAAACCCTTACTCAAAAAGCCAACGCTAGATCCAGGAGCTTTAGCTAACTATAGACCAATCTCTAATCTCCCTTTCATTTCAAAAATTTTAGAAAGAGTTGTTGCTATGCAATTATTTGACCACCTGCAGGGAAATGGTTTATTTGAGGAGTTTCAATCTGGGTTTAGAATCCATCATAGCACTGAAACAGCCTTAGCGAAGGTCACTAACGACCTCCTCATTGCATCTGATAATGGACTAGTTTCTGTACTTGTCCTTTTAGATCTTAGTGCAGCTTTTGATACTATTGATCATAATATTCTACTTGATAGATTAGAACACTATGTTGGACTTAATGGAACTTCGTTGCAGTGGTTTAGATCTTATTTATCTGATAGGTTCCAGTTTGTTCATGTAAATGATGAGTTTTCTCTCAGCTCAAAGCTTAGTCATGGAGTTCCACAGGGATCTGTGCTTGGCCCTACTCTTTTTAGTTTATATATGCTTCCGTTAGGCAACATTATTAGAAAGCACTGTATACATTTTCACTGTTATGCAGATGACACACAATTATACCTGTCAATGAAGCCAGATGATACTAATCAATTAGCCAAGTTAGAAGCCTGTCTTAAGGAAATCAAAGTTTGGATGACTTGTAATTTCCTGCTATTAAATTCAGATAAGACTGAAGTCATTCTTGTTGGTCCAAAAAACCTTAGAAATTCCTTTCCAAATCAAACTTTCAGTTTGGATGCAGTTACTCTTTCTCTTAATAGCTCTGTGAGGAACCTTGGAGTTATTTTTGATCAGGATTTGTCCTTCAATTCACATATTAAATTTGTTTCTAAGACTGCCTTCTATCATTTGCGTAATATTGCCAAGATTAGGAGCATCTTGTCTCAGAGTGATGCTGAGAAGCTGATCCACGCTTTTGTTAGCTCGAGATTAGATTATTGTAATTCTTTATTATCAGGTTGTCCTAAAACATCTTTAAAAAGTCTTCAGCTGATCCAAAATGCTGCAGCAAGAGTTTTAACAGGTACTAGAAAGAGAGATCATATCTCTCCGGTTCTGGCCTCCCTTCATTGGCTTCCCATAGAGTTTAGAATTAAGTTTAAAATCCTTCTTCTTACTTACAAAGCTCTAAACAATCAGGCTCCTTTTTATTTAAAAGATCTGATACTACCGTATCATCCTAACAGAGCACTACGCTCCCAAAATGCAGGTTTACTTGTAATACCTAGAATCTCCAAAAGTACAATGGGAGGCAGAGCCTTCAGTTATCAAGCTCCTCTCCTGTGGAATCAGCTGCCAATCTGGATTCGGGAGTCAGACTCGATCTCTGTTTTTAAGAATAGGGCTAAAACCTACCTTTTTGATATAGCCTACAATTAGGGAGGGAGGGATCATGTGTTTTCTGAACCCTCCCTTAGTTATGCTGCTAATAGGTTTAGTCAGCCGGGGGACCTCCAGTAATGCACTGGGCCTCACTCCTTTCCTCACTCTCTATGAAATATTTTTTTTTTGCTGGTCATTAACATTTGTTTGTTCTCTCCCATAGATTGAGTCCCCATCGTGCTGTTTGCTCTCTACATGTCTGTTCTTTTCTTCTTCTCTATCCCCTCACCCCCCAGCCAGTCGCAGCAGATGACTGCCCCTCCCTGAGCCTGGTTCTGCTGGAGGTTTCTTCCTGTTAAAAGGGAGTTTTTCCTCTCCACCGTCGCCAAGTGCTTGCTCACAGGGGATCGCCTGATTGCTGGGGTCTTTCTGCAACTGTGGGGGTCCTCCCTACAGTTGATAGTGCTATGAGATGACTGTTGTTGTGAAATGGCGCTATATAAATAAAGTTGAATTGAATTGAATTGAATTGAATTGTTCCATCACTTCGCCAGATTTTGCCACAGTTTCGACAAGGAGGAACGGAGGTCTGCTAGGGATGGTAGAAAGAAGAAGGTGCCTACAGTGGTTCACACTGTCTCTCCCAACACGGTCGGGACACTGGTGCCGATGTTGGTGTACTCGGAGTCGGCGACCTCCATTTTGAACTTGGAAAGCGTAAGACGGTGTTTTCCCCACTGCAATGTGACTAAAATGCGCACTGCATGTTGTGATTATGGAAATAATCCCCTTGACATGATTTTGTCTCAAGAATACAGTGATCTGATGGGTAGTGTTTTGTTTTACATGGGAAGTGTCAAAGAAGTGTGGGACTTAAGGTGGCACATTCCGAGTAAAGAGGGACACCACCAGCACCTTAGTACGCTGACAAGGCAGTGGTCCCATGCCAATGTTTGCGGTCCAGCATAGGACAGACTCAAACTGCATGGTTTGATCCCTGCAATGGCGAAAAGGTCCAGAGATTGTGAGCTACAGGGCTCCGGCTGCTGACCCACCAGTGACTGATGCCGCTCCAACGCACCATCATCTAGTATCCGGGGCACGACCAGATGGCACAGACACCGGCCATGCCAAGACCAAAGGCAAGAGGCATGGCTTGAGTCATCTTGGCAGTCTGCTGAGGAGCCATAAGGGATCCAGATTGCAGCACAGACGGTGGAGGAAGTCAGTAAGTGCTCCCCTGTGTAGCAATATTTAATAAAATATAGTGTAATAAGGTACAGGAATTATCTATTTTTTTTAAATAGTGGGTGTGCGAGGGGACAGAGTTAAACTGTCACCCCTACACTCACTAAATAAAATAGGAAAGCACTCTTAAAAAGGGGGCACCAGTTCTAAAAGAACAACTTGTATTAGTAACTTAATTTCAATTATTTTTTTTCCGTACCTTCAATTACTTAATGGATCAATCTCAAAATTTAAATGAGTTCTTTTCCTGACGTGATCTAGGAAACATACTGTATATGCAGAAGGAAAATGCTTCAACTTCTCTCATTTACACTTTTATTAAATTAAACTCATTCAGGTTACATGGTATGGCATTCAAATGATGGATAAACAGATTTAAATGATAAACAGGTGTTTAATATCACATCAACTGTTAGTGGATTCCTGAACATAAAATCTAGAATTAAACCTTTGTGGAACCAAGAGGAATCCAGATTTTATGTTTCAACTGTAATGCAGTGGAAGGCTGAAATATCTAACAAAACCAGAATGCAATTTTATGGAGAAAAATTTCATGAGCTGATTATCTAAAAATAAACTTCTGAATTAATCAACAAAAATGAAAGAAAGTTACTAAAACAAATTAATAAAAATTTCCCTTCAGTTTATAGCTTTGTCCTACGGCTGAGGGACTAATTGTACCATGAAATAGATTAGATTAGATTAGATTAGATTCAACTTTATTGTCATTACACATGTATGAATACAAGGTAACGAAACACAGTTTAGCATCCAATCAGAAGTGCAAAGGACAGCAGTGCAGTATATACAGTAATTGACAGTATGTGCAATTTAAGCAAATATATGCAAATATATGCAGCAGTGCAGAAAGTTAAGAGTACTGTTATGTGCAAATAATGTACAATAAGTTAGATGGGCAGTTATGTACAGGTGAGGATGGTAAGAGATGATGGTAAGAGAGTCAGTGGGGAACTAAGTTCAATAACGTGACAACTGTTGGAAAGAAACTGTTCCTAAACCTGCTGATTCTAGTCCGAAGGCTTCTGAAACGCCTTCTGAAGGGGAGAAGCTGGAACAGTCCATGAGCAGGATGGTTGGAGTCCCTAAGAATGCTGCGTGCCCGGCGCAGACATCTTTTCCTGTAGACGTCCTCTATAACTGGAAGTGGAGTCCCTGTGATGTGTTGGGCGGTTTTCACCACCCGCTGCAGCGCCTTACGGTCAGCGACAGAGCAGCTCCTATACCAGACTGTGACACAGTTGGTCAGGGTGCTCTTTATCACGCAGCGGTAGAAGTTGCCCAGTTTGTCAGTTGACAGATGGTTCTTCTTCAGTGTCCTCGAGAAGAAGAGGCGCTGATGGGCCTTCTTGATCAGGCTGGTGGTGTTAACTGACCAGGACAGGTCCTCCGAGATGTGGGTCCCCAGGAATTTGAAGCTGGGGACACGTTCAACAGCTATTCCATTGATATGGATGGGGTCATGTGTCTCTCCCCTCTCCTTCCTGTAGTCCACTATGAGCTCCTTGGTTTTGCTGGTGTTAAGGAGCAGGTTATTGTCAGCGCACCAAGCAACCAAGTGCTCAACCTCTGCCCAGTAATCTGATTCATCGTTGTCCCTGATGAGTCCAATCACCGTGGTGTCATCTGCGAACTTTATGATGGAATTGGATCCATACATAGGCCTGCAGTCATGGGTGAAGAGGGAGTAGAGGAATGGGCTGAGCACACAGCCCTGTGGTACACCAGTGTTGAGTGTGATGACGGAAGAACGGTTGGGGCCTGATCTAACATGCTGGGGTCTGTTGGTCAGAAAGTCCATGATCCAGTTGCAGGTGGAGGTACTGATTCCCAGGTCCCCAAGTTTAGTGATCAACTTGGAGGGGATAACTGTGTTGAATGCTGAGCTGAAGTCAACAAACAGCATTCTTGCGTAGGTGTTCTTGTCATCCAGGTGTGAGAGTACATAGTGCAGCGCTGTAGAAACCGCATCCTCTGTACTCCTGTTGCTCCGGTAGGCAAACTGGTGAGGGTGCAGTGTAGGGGGCAGGCATTTTTTGAGCTGTGCCAAGACCAGTCGCTCAAAGCACTTCATGACTATGGGCGTCAGTGCCACAGGGCAATAGTCATTTAGGCACGATGGTGTTGAATGTTTCGGCACTGGTACTATAGAAGTGGTCTTGAAGCACGCTGGTACCATGGCCTGGGCCAGGGACAGGTTGAAGATGTCTGTGAAGACCCCTGCCAGCTGCTCAGCGCATGCCCTCAGCACACGCCCAGGAATGCCGTCAGGGCCAGCAGCCTTACGTACGTTGACATGACTCAGTGCGTTACGGACGTCGGTGTGGGTGAGTGTGAGGTGGTGGAGGTCGTCAGAAGGTGGGAAATTGATGTTCTTTTCGTTATTGTCCTTGTCAAAACGAGCATAGAAGTCATTTAGCTCATTGAGAAAGGGCACAGTCATGGCTATAGGTATGGAGTTGCTGGGCTTATAATCAGATGTTATAATCTGATGTTCAAATACTGGCTATGTTCAATTGTAATTGAAATTTTAGGACATCACGTTTAAACCCAGCAGATAGGAAAATGGGAGTCTCACTTACGAACAGCTGTAGGTCCACGTGTTCAGCGGGTAGGTGCCAGCTTGGGTTTTTAAGGTAGGGACCCAGGGAGAAAGTGACTGCCGCTATGCTTTCTGATGTTCACAACCATAAGAAGAGTAGACTCGGCCAGGGGCTCACAGTTTGGATAGTGAACAGGCAGCAGTGAAGGCTGTCTCGGAGCAGGCGTGGAGTCCTTTGGCAACCGGTCCTAATTTAATAGGTCTCCAGCCTGAGGAACAAAACCCAAAGACTGAAGGAAGAACATTTTAGTCAGTTTCACCCACGAGTTCCTGGTTTCTTTATGGGGTCAGACATGGATGAGGCAGGAAAAGAATGTCCAAAAAAAATCTCTCAGTTCACTTTAAAATAGGAAAATTAAAAGTCCACTTTAACTGCATGAAAAGTCAGAAAAATCAAAGGAAAAACCATTCAACTAGGATAAGAATTGCTTCTGAGGTGAAGAAAAAAGTAATTTTGAGAGTTTGACTCTCTTTAAGGCGAGCTTGTAAGAAAAGAATGGTTTCTCCTCAGTTAACCAGAAAAACAAGGAAAACTAACGCAGGATTTGACAAGGTTCCCACATACACAAGACTTCTTAAAATTCACAGAACAATTTAGACAAAAGAAAACTGCAAGGAAGTACAAGGAACCCTGAAGAAGTGAAAACAAAAACTTTCTTTGATCTTTTTTTCGATCTACACTACCGTTCAAAAGTTTGGGGTCACCCAGACAATTATGTTGTGTTTTCCATGAAAAGTCACACTTATTTACCACCATGAGTTGTAAAATGAATAGAAAATATAGTCAAGACATTGACAAGGTTAGAAATAATGATTTGTATTTGAAATAATATTTTTTTCTAGATAATCAACCTGCTCAAAGGAAGGTCAGTTTTATAGCTTCTCTAACCAGCTAAACTGTTTTCAGCTGTGCTAACATGATTGCACAAGGGTTTTCTAATCATCCATTAGCCTTCTGACGCAATGAGCAAACACATTGTACCATTAGAACACTGGAGTTATAGTTGCTGGAAATGGGCCTCTATACACCTATGTAGATATCGCACCAAAAACCAGACATTTGCAGCTAGAATAGTCATTAACCACATTAGCAATGTATATTAGATATTAGAGTGTATTTCTGATTAGTTTAAAGTTATCTTCATTAAAAAAAACAGTGCTTTTCTTTCAAAAATAAGGAAATTTCTAAGTGACCCCAAACTTTTGAACGGTAGTGTAGATCTTTTCTCCTTTTTTTTCTTGTAACTTCATCTAATTTCTTCTTTCCTTCTTCTAACATGCAGGGCAACTCTCGTGCATTTAACTGAAGCATGCTGCTGGATAATAAAAACAGGGCCGGCCGCAAGACAGGCCAATCATCTTTCATAAAGAGGGGTTTGAATGGGCTTTTGTCCAATGAGGGAACATCTCTTTGTTTGGGAACAGCCAATCAAATGAAAAGGGGCATTATCCAGTGGAAGGCTGCCTAGTGATTGGTTATCTTGAGTGATAACGTACGGAGATTGATACACATTCAGTTCTTGTGAAATTATGTGCTCAATGTAAAATCTAACTAAATTAATTGACTTGGCTAATATTCAGTGATCATGCATTTATACCATTACTAATAATATGAACATTCGTTTGAATAATACTCATGACAATAAACATTCCTCATACATGTTCCTAATACATGCACTCACATTTAAATCAAGGATTAATAAATTACTGCAAACCCTGGTCGGTGATCAAAAGGGTGATGATTTTCACAGTGTCCTTAGAATCCTGAGGAGATGAAAGCTGGAAAAAAGCTTAATGTTTAGTCAGAATTGACAGTCAGATTACACAGTGAAACATATTATGTAGATGTCCACCAGGAGGTACTGTTGAGCTGTAGATAATTTTTAGGTCTCTGTCATGTGATAAGGGAGGGAGCATATAGGGCTCTGGAATCCATCTAAAGGAGGAAGAAGGCCATATATCTGCCCGCTTAAGAAGTTTATGACTTTTTAAGAGCATCAGTTCCTGTAGAGCGGATACTATCAGCATGAACTGTTTATTTTGGGATCTGGACTTCACGAGTTTTATGGTCCACTTAAGCCTTTAAAAGCAAAACTTTATCAAGTCTCTCTCTACAAAAGTGAAATGGTTTACACTGGGGTCCTGTTGAAGACACAGCATTCTTAGAGTTGAGACCCTAGACCTTGAGTGAGAGTTGCTTTAAAATGAAGAAAAGTGAAATTCCTGTAAAATGAAGAAAAGTGATCTCCTGGATTGGCCTTGAGGAGACGTTGATGCTACACCTGGGTGAGGGTGATAAGGTGCGCCCTAGGGTTGAGCCTCATCTTGGTCGGGTGTGCAGTTCCAGAATCGAGACAGCGGGACAGGATGATCTACGGGTGGTCCAGTCCGGCAGCAACAGCTATCTGAGTTTGACTGATGGGTCGAGACGGCACCCCAATGAGCTGTGACATCGGAGCACAGCGGGGCATTGATGCAGTCCATCTCCGATCACTGCAAAACAGAGATGCTCTGGAAGTGGGCTGCGTGACGGACACTCCAGGGGTGGGCCTTAGGGAGACCCGGGTTGAATGTATGGGGGCAAACAGTGTGTCAAAATGTGCAATTTGTTAAAAAATGTTCTGTGTTATGGTTGATTGTTCTGTTTTTTTTTGTTTGTTTTTTTTTAAAGGAGAAGAGTAAATACAACTGATACTGTGTGTTTACTGTAAGGTGACCTGTTGGTGTGTTTTACCTTTTGGTCAGGGTATGTATGTGCAGTATTTCACATTATTCTACAGTGTTATATTTTACTTAATTCCGGCACGTGTTGCCGTGTATGTTCCCCTGTCTTAAGTTAGACCTTTATGGTTTTGTGGTCTCATTAGGGACATGATTACCACTGTGACAGGGTGAGTCAAGTAGTATAAGCACAAGGCCACTGTTGTGAGTGAGTGAATATTTTGAGTGTTGTGAGTGTGAGGTGCAGTAACACCTGTGTGTGAATGGTTTGATTACCGCCCTATTGTGTGAAAATGTGTTTTTCTTTGGGAGTTCCCTGATTGCATATTTATGTATCCTGTGAGTTTATGGGTTTGGGTACCGCCATTGTCTCTGTTTATATTTTGTTATGTGTTTAGCTTAGGAGGGTTTGATTTACCCTTAGATGCATGACCAACCAATTCCTACACTCTTCCATGAGTGTGGTCAAAAATGACCCCAATTAGAATGTATGTGTTTTATGCTGTAAACTTCAGAAATTTCTTTCATTTTGGTTAAAGATGATTATTTTTATTGTAGGAGTCATGAAATGAAGAGACTGAATGATTTCTCAGTATTGGTTTATTCCATCTCACGTCCTACAGCTCCTCTCTCAGTCAGGGAATAAGAGATCCGAGCTGCGGTAAACCACATACCTTTATACCTCCACATCAAACAAAGAATCACATTCACATTTAGTCCCCCCATTGTGCTCTCGGCTCCTCTGTCTGACCCCAGGAGGTCAGACAGTCCTTTCAGGTTCCTTCTCCAGATCTTCTCACTTCCTCCCCAGTTCGCAGGTGGTCCAGACTCAATGTCCATTTGAGGCGTGATGTCAATACACACTGCGAGTTCAATGTTCTTTTATGTTTGGTTCTCTGCCAAGGAATATGTGAGCTACATAATGTTACGCCACATCACTCCCCCCGAAACGCCCAAGAATGGACATACACCAACATTACTCTAACAGTTATACACATTATGCCAATAATGGACAGTCATACACCTTATGTCAAGAATGGACACACACACCAACCTCACTCTAAGAGCTGTACCATTATATCACCCCCCCCCCCCTTTGCAGGATCTACAGCACAATCTACACGGGTTGATCAAAATACACATCACTCTGCCCGTTGCCTAGGCTTCAATCTCCTCCCGAATCTGCTGTACGCAGGCTTCGCAGCCCGTGTTGTGCCGTCCTGCGGTGCACCTGTGGAATGAGGGGGAGAAGGGTTATTTGTCCCCTGCGGGGGAAAAAGGGGCCGTTCCCTGGGAGGTCTGCTGCGTCGAGGGGCCCTCGCCGGTCGTACAGGTTCGTCACGTAACACAAAAGCAGGCTTTAATCTGTCAACACTGATCGTTTCTTTCCTGCCCCCCAAATCTAGCACAAAATATTTCTCCCCGGATTCCAGCACTCGAAATGGACCGTCGTAAGGTGAGCGGAGGCTGTGACGCTGGGCGCCGTGCCTGACAAAAACAAACTCTGCGTTTTGCAAAGCCTTGGGAACAAAAACCCGCGGAAAAGTGTGATGAGTGGGGCCCGGGAGCATTTCTGCTCCCGTGCCACTTAGAGGTCCCCGCACCGGGGGGCGCTCTGGTGCTGCATGGGCTGGCAGGAATTCTCCTGGCAGCCTGAGAGGTTGAGTAAAAACTAATTCAGCAGGTGAGGCATCTAAATCCTCTTTGGGTGCCGAACGCAACCCCAATAAAACCCATGGTAGTTTGTTTACCCAATCTGTATCCGTGAGCGACGCTCTGAGGGCTGCCTTCAACGACCTGTGAAAACGCTCGCATAAACCGTTGGCCTGTGGGTGATAAGCGGTGGTGCGATGGGCTGTCGCTCCTAAGCCGCTGGCCATTGCTGACCACAGCTCTGACACGAACTGCGGACCCCTATAGGACGTAATGTCTGATGGGACTCTGAACCGCGCTACCCAGGCTGTTAAAAAAGCGCGAGCCACCTCTGCTGCTGTGGTCGATTGCAATGGGACTACTTCCGGCCAGCGCGTGGTCTGGTCCACCATTGTCAGGAGGTGTGTGAACCCTTGCGATGGCGGCAGGGGTCCCACTAGATCTACGTGCACATGATCAAACCTCTTAGCCGGAATGTGGAAAGGTTCTAAAGGAGCTTTCGTGTGCCTGTGAACTTTGGTCCGCTGGCAAGACATGCAGGCTTTCGTCCACTCCTTCACGTGCTTGCGCAGGCTCAGCCAAACAAACTTCTCCGTTACGTGCGCTAGGGAGTGCACCGCGTCAAAAACGCGACGGCGCCACGTGGCCGGTACCACTGGGCGCGGTCGCGTGGTGGATACATCGCAGATTAGCGGGGGTGAATCGGTTTGTAAACTTATGCTCTCCAGCCTTAACCCTGTTTGTCCAGACAGGAGCGCGCGCACATCTGTGTCTTCGCTCTGCTCCACTGCCATGGCCGCGTAATCTATCCCCACATGCACCGGAGCCGCGTGCGTGTCCGCGCTGTTACCTCGCTCCGCGTCTGTGGCATTACAGTCCCCATCCGCGCGGACAGGCGCTGTTACCGCTCGCGAGAGGCAGTCTGCTACCACATTAAATTTACCGGCTACGTGCTGTATATCGTTAGTGAATTCTGAAATTGCGGCCAGCTGCCTCTGCTGTCGGCCTGACCACGGTTCTGAGATTTTGGACATTGCAAAAGTGAGCGGTTTGTGGTCGACAAACGTGGTGAAACGCCGCCCTTCTAACCAGAACTGAAAATGGCGAATGGCCAGGTGGAGCGCTAGCAGTTCCCTGTCAAACGCGCTATATTTTCGCTTCGCATCGCGTAGGGATCTGCTGAAAAAAGCGAGTGGCTGCCAAACCCCTGCGACTTGCTGTTCTACAACGGCTCCTATGGCCACATCTGACGCGTCTGTGGTTAGCGCTATTCAGGCTGCTGGGTCTGGGTGAGCCAGCAGTGCTGCGTCTGCCAGTGTTTTTTTAACCTCAGTGAATGCGCGCTCCCGCTCTGGGGACCACTCAATCACATTGGAGGGCTTCTGTTTTTTTAGCGCGGCGTACAACGGTTGCATGAGCTGCACTGCGTGGGGTATGAAACGGTTGTAAAAATTTACCATACCTAAAAATTCTTGCAACGCTTTTACCGTTTGTGGCTGGGGAAACTCAGCTACTGCGCGTACTTTGGACGGCAGCGGGACTGCACCCTCTGGGGAGACGCGGTGCCCTAAAAAATCGATCTGCGCTGTGCCAAAATGGCACTTGGCCGGGTTGATTATCAACCCATGCGCTCCCAACCTCTGAAAAACTGTCATGAGGTGACTTTCGTGTTCCTCCTCAGAGGCGCTGGCGACCAAAATATCGTCTAAGTAGACAAAAACAAAAGGGAGGTCGCGCAACACGGCATCCATCATGCGTTGGAAGGTTTGCGCGGCGCCTTTAAGGCCAAAAGGCATGCGTAAAAACTCAAAAAGCCCGAATGGGGTTATTACCGCTGTCTTGGGAATATCCTCTGGTCGGACCGGGACCTGATGGTAACCGCGGACCAGGTCTATTTTAGAAAAAATGCGTGCCTTGGCCAAATGCACCGAAAAATCTTGGATATGCGGGATTGGGTAGCGGTCCTGTGCTGTGGCATTGTTTAACCTGCGATAATCACCGCAAGGTCTCCACAAGCCGTCAGCCTTAGGCACCATATAAGATAAGATAAGATAAGATAAGATAAGCCTTTATTAGTCCCACAACGGGGAAATTCCAGGATTGCAACAGCACAGGGATAGCAACACTCAGAGCAACAATATGGAGGGGGGAAGCCCAGGCGCTCTTCGAGCGGCGAATTATGCCCAACCTTTCCAGGTTGGTGAACTCCTCCCACGCAATGGAGAGCTTAGTTGCATCCAAGCGCCGAGCCTTAGCAAAAACAGGTGGGCCACTTGTGGTTGTAAAGTGCTCCACCCCGTGTTTCGCCACCTTAGCTGAAAACGTGGGAACTGTGAGTGCTGGAAACTGGTTTAGGAGAGTGTAAAACTTACCTCCTGCTGTGGCGACGTTGGTCTGTACTGGTGGCGGGGACACTCGCGCTGCACAAGGGATGGAACAAAAAGAGAGTGCATTAACCAAGCGTCTATTAACCAGATCTATCAACAAGCCATGTGAGCACAAAAAGTCAGCGCCTAACATGTTGAAACTCACTGCCGCTACTATGAAGGTCCATTCATAGATGCGGCCGTGCAAGGACAGGCGCAGAGTCCTTTCGCCAAAAGTCTTGATCGACGAGCCGTTTGCGGCCGTTGCTCCGTCTCCGCGGGGACCGGCCACCCGGTCCGCGTAGGTTGCGGTGATGAAACTCCTCTGCGCTCCGGTGTCAACGAGGAATTGCCGTCCAGAGCTCACATCTGTCAGGTACAGCAGCTTGTTCTGTTCACCGAGGGTTGAAGCTGCTAACGACCCCCGGCTCGTGCGTTTCCCTGCTTCTTGAAATTGCATGGTGGGATGCATCTGTGCGCCTTGTGCGCGAAGCGTCGATGGTAGAAACAGAGCTCGTCCCCTCCTCTGCTTCGGGACTGCGCCACTGCTGTTGTCGTTGGGGTCGCTTCTGCTGCCACTGGTTCTCCATCGCCCTCGGCTGCCGCGCCGAGGTCTGCTGCTGCCACTGAAGTCTCCTGCTCACCGCAGGCGTCTAGGAGCCGCTCCGCTTCCACGGCCAGCGCGCAGAAATCCTGCTGGTTCACACACCTCATGCTGGACAGGGAACCCCTCATGTGTGCTGGAAGGGTCCTTAAGAAGATGTGTTTAAATAGAAACGCATTGTTGTCTGCCCCGATCATCTGCAGCATGTCCTCCATGAGGACAGTTGGCCTGCGTCCTCCTCTGTCGCGCAGGTCCAGAAGTGTTCTGGCCCTCACCTCGGCTGATGGCACAAAACTCCGAATGAGGGCGGCTTTCAGGGCGTCGTATTTGCCAGCAGCGGGCGGCTGCTGCACCAGGCTCCGCACGCACCGGGCTGTGCGGCTGTCGAGTCTTGCAATGACATTATGGAACTTAATGTCATCTGCTGATACCCCGTTGAGCACGAACCACGACTCCACGTGTTGGAACCATGAGTGCGGGTCATCTTGCCAGAACTCGGGGAGTTTAATTGAGTTTACGCCCGTGCGGGCGGTCTCTGGTGAATCCGGGTCGGAGAAACGATCTCCAAGCCTTTCCATATCTCTCACGTGTGGGTCACCAATGTAGGAGTCATGAAATGAAGAGACTGAATGATTTCTCAGTATTGGTTTATTCCATCTCACGTCCTACAGCTCCTCTCTCAGTCAGGGAATAAGAGACCCAAGCTGCGGTAAACCACATACCTTTATACCTCCACATCAAACAAAGAATCACATTCACATTTAATCCCCCCCATTGTCCTCTCGGCTCCTCTGTCTGACCCCAGGAGGTCAGACAGTCCTTTCAGGTTCCTTCTCCAGATCTCACTTCTTCCCCAGTTCGCAGGTGGTCCAGACTCAATGTCCATTTGAGGCATGATGTCAATACACACTGCGAGTTCAAAGTTCTTTTATGTTTGGTTCTCTGCCAAGGAATATGTGAGCTACATAATGTTACACCACATTATTATATTTTGGGTGATTATTATTATTATTATTATTATTATTATTATTATTATTATTATTATTATTTTAAATTATATTTTGGTCAACAAAAGAATTATTTCATGTTTGACATGCTCATTTATTACTTTTTATTAACATTTTATCACAGAAAGGTAAAAAAGGTAAACAATCAGAAAGGACAAAAATGGTAAAGTCAAAGTCAAAGTGCCTTTATTGGCATTCCATTGCTAATAAACAATGCAACGAAATCGAGATACTGCTCCCTAAAAACAAACTATCACACTCACAGTTCACTCATGCATTTCACATTCTTATAATTACAACAATAAATAATGCTTGAAACAATATTACCTAAAAGTTGAATACAATATGTACACAGCAATAATTAAAGCATACTGAGCGATAAACAGGTGAAGGTATGAGGGTTTGTGAGCTCACTGTGAGCAGCTGTTACACAGTATCCTTTTCTGGCTGTGATCACTGCACACAGGGTCATTGCATTTCCAACAACAATTGCTGACTTTGCGGTCTTGTTTTCTTGTGCACATCTTACACCTCTTCCTCTTCTGTTGGCCCTGTGTGTTTTCCTCGTGTGGCTGGATTGCAGCTTTTATCACCCCACACCTTTCCATCGCTGCAGTGATGTAGGTTGGTAGGCGTGGGTTACCTTCCAGTCGAATTCTCATATAAGGCATCACAAGCTCATGTGAGAGCTCTGCATGAAAGCGCCGCCGGGCGTTTGTGATACCTGCACATAATTCAGGGTGCTGAGCCTTGAAAAAGGAGTAGGCATTCAGGGTGGCAACATCAATCACATTGTACCACAGCACCATGGGCCACCTCTGCATTTGGCGTTTACAGGTGTAGGTGCCAACCATCTGGTCCACAATATCTACACCTCCTTTAGTCTGGTTGTAGAAGTGGATCACTTCTGGGTTTTTTTTTTTGTTTTTTTTTTCTGGGTGTTTTCATCCACCATTTTGCTGTGGTGCATTGTGCTGAGGAGCAGAACAGCCTTCCCCTTTTTTCTGACATAGCTGACCATGGTCATGCTGCCATTGAACCCAAATTCAGTGCTGAAGAGCTCCCTGGTCTTGGAAGCCTTCATCACAGGAGGGATGTCTGGCTTGTTTTGTCGCAATGTTCCCACAATAGTCAGACCCTTCTCCAGGAGGTGCTCTGCAAGAGGCACACTGGTGAAAAAGTTGTCTGTGGTGATGTTGCAACCTGTGTGTCTGAGTCCACTGCACAACTGACTGACAATGTTAAGACCCAGATTCTTACTGGCTCCTTCCCCGGTTGTCTCCCAGTGTACACAATCCCATCAATTGCGTAGGGGGTTTTTGCATCACAAGCCCAGAAGATCTTTATGCCGCACTTCGCGGGCTTGCTCTTCATACAGTATATTGCATAAACTTGGTCCTCCCTCTGAATGGCACAGGTTGTTTGTCCACTGTGATACAATCACTGGGGATGAATCTCTGCCTGCAGTTGACCAGGAACAGGTCCCATACGTAGCGGGAGGGTGCCAAGTGGTCTGTTTCCATTTGGGTGGCTCTGGTCCTCTTGTCATCAAAGCGCAAGAATCGGCGAATATCTTCAAATCGTCCAACTGACATAGTGGCCTTGTACATGGGGTTATATAGAGGACCCCCAAAGAGCTCAAGGATTGATACATCACAGTTCTTCTCACTTCCTGCAAGAATGGTCAATCCAATGAAGGCCATGAGTTCATCTTTGCTGACCTTTTTCCACTCCTTTCCTCTGCCTGCAGCTGCTCTTCAAAAAACTTCTACAAAGACATTGCAAAAAAACAACCGCTGGGTCATTTTTGACACCTGCATCTAACAATACCCATTGTCCTTATCTGTTTACCCTCTCTGTTTACCCTCGGCATCCAGTCTGTGACGTTAATTGCAGCGTCTACAGTGTTACTTATAACCATGGTGAAATTCCAAGGGGACAACTTTGAGAACTGCTTGGGGTCATTTTTGACCCCACATATGGAATAGTGTGGTACTGATACAAAAAATGCAATTACTTAAAAAATATAACAATTAGATACAAATCCAAATGGCCTCATGTCAAAGACAACCTATTTGAGGAATACATGGAAGATTAAATGATAAAACATTAAAGTTACAAAGATATTGCAAAAAAAAAAAAAAAAAACCTCAGGGGCCACTGTTACCCCACTTATGCATCTAAGGGTTTAATTTGGTGTGTGGTTCAATTTTATTTCAGAGACTATTGTGTTTACATTGCGGAGAGCTCGGCTGAGCCAGTGTGGTATGAATGGATAGGCCTCTTCTTCCTTGTATTAGTGTATGATTCAAGTGTAAATTTATTGGTTGGGTAATTTGTGTATTTGCAATTTTTCAAGGGGGGGGGGCATGTAGGATAATAACATAATATAATATAATATATTAGTATGGCGGTGCTCTAGGCTGGGAGGGGTGATTCCCCGCCTCCAGGGGGTGGCGTCACCTGGAATATAAAAGCCTGATGCAGGAGACCTCCGGTCTCCTTGCCACACTCCCATACTCGCAGTAGGGTTTCCCATTTGTGTGTTATAGTTCTTGTAAATAAACCTTATAAAATATCACCTCGCCTCCTCATTATTCTGAACACTACACGTTTGTCACATGGGCTGGCGAGCGCAATACCTGCCCACACCCCCTCAGGAAGACCCCGCCCCCAAACAAGCTAACAATTAAAACCTGGCCTGAAAATGCTCTCCTCCAGCAATAAGACTGCTTTTCCTGCACTGAATGGAGCATCACTGATAAGCAGGACCTGGACTCCGACACCGAGTTTGTCCTTTTCTACATTAAATGCTGTGTAGAAAATGTGACAGTCACCAAACACATCTGGGTCTTTCCAAAGAGCAAACCCGGGATGACCATTGAAGTCCAGGCTCTGATCAGAGCCCGCAACTCAGCCTACAGACAGAGGGACAGCTCTCTGTACAGCATTGCCACAGCCAACCTGTGGAGATGCACAAAACTCGCTAAGAACGCCTATAGGAGGAAAGTGGAGGACTTCCTCACAGACAACAACGCCCAAGAGATGTGGAGAGGCATCCAGGCCCTCACCAACTATAGGGGCCAGGGCCCCCCAACATCAGACAACAGCCTCACTCTGACAGAGTTTAACAGCTTCTTTGCCAAGTTTGAGCACCACCCCCCCCCCGCCAAAAAAAAGAAAAAAAATCCCCTTCAAACTTGTCAGACTTGATAGACAGCATCCCAGGAGTAGTGGTCAAAGTATGTGAAGACCAGCTAGCAGAGATTTTCACCAAGCGGTTCAACCTCTCCCTGACACACGTCACTGTCCACCCTTCCCTCAAGGCCTCCATCATCATCCTCATCCTAAAAAAGTTCACAATTGACAGCCTGAGCAACTACAGACCCATAGCACTCACGTCTGTAGTCATGGAGTGTTTTGAGCGACTGGTGTCCCAGCACATCAGGGACTTTCTTCCCCCCCTCCTTCGACTCCCACCAGTTCGCCTACAGGTCGAACTGGTCTACAGAAGATGCCATTGCCACCACTCTCCACAGAGCACTGAGCCATCTGGAGAACCCAAGGAGCTATGTGAGGATGTTCTTTGTGGACTACAGCTCAGCTTTCAACACCATCATCTCAGACATCCTGCTTAACAAACTGCACCTCCTCCAGACACCCCCACCCCCATCTGCTCCTGGATAAAAATCTTTCTCACCAACCGCCCACAGTCAGACTTGGCCCCCACCACTCCTCCACACTGTCTCTTAGCACTGGCTCCCCCCCAGGGCTGTGTGCTAAGCCCTCTACTGTACTCCCTGTACACCTTTGACTGTATTCCAACCCACCCAGCCATCGTCATTGTGAAATACGCGGACGACACCACCATTGTTGCGATCACCTATGACGATGAGAAGGCATACAGGGCAGAGGCAGAGAATCTGCTTCTGTGGTGCCATGCACACAACCTGAAACTGAATGTCAAAAAACCCAAAGAACTCATACTGGACTTCAGGAAAAACAGACAGGACCCCTTTCACCCCCACCCCCCCACCCCCATAAATGGAGACTGCGTGGAAAACATTCCCACCTTTAGGTTCCTGGGCACCTACATCTCCTCTGAGCTCTGCTGGACTATCAACACCAAGGCCCTGCTGAAGAAAGCCCAGCAGCGGCTGCATTTCATCTGTGTCCTGAGGAAGAACAACCTGGTCCAGAAGCTGCTGCTGGCTTTCTATCACTGCTCAGTGGAGAGATTGCTCACCTACTGTCTGGGTGTGTGGTACGCCGTCTCCACGGCCATGAACAGGAAGGCTTTGCTGAGGGTCATCAACACCATCCAAAAATAATCGGCGGCCCTCTGCCCTCCCTGGAAGACATCTCCAGATCCTCCTGTCTCAGAAGGATCACGGCCATCACAGGAGACTCCTCACATCCCGCCCACCACTTGTTCGATCTGCTTCCCTCTGGATGATGGTTCAGATCAATCAGGTGCCACACCTCCAGACTGACAGTGTCTTCCCTTGGGCCAGCCGAACTGCAAACAGTCAGATGCCCACACCCTCCCTCCAAACACCCACATGTTCAGAACTGAGGACCTTTTAATTATCATAATAACTCACCTGTCTTTACACAGACATGAAGAAAAGAGGATGATGCCTGTGCAAACTTTCATTAACAATGGCGTGGAAGTCCTTCCCAGCTGTGGGGCAATAGAGTGCTCCTTCTCCTGTTGCTTTTGCCAACCGAGGGTCTCCCCCATATGTCCTGGGTAGGAGGGAAGGAGGTGATCTGGCGCAGCTTCCTGTCCACCTCCGGCCCCCACCATGAAGCGAGCCCGCTCTCAGCAGCTTCTGCCGGGGTCTGTCAGGTGGCTGCCAGGTGGCTGTTGGGGTGCTTGCTGGGCTGGAAACCCGGGGCGCACGGTCAGTGCAGATGTGGACACATCTCCTGTCTCTCTGTCCTCTTAAAATAAACACATTAGTACCTAATAAGTCTGTGATGAAAATGACCCCCTCCCCCTTCTCTCGTGGCTGCACATCACATTGGGACATACTGGCACACATGTTCCCTGTTCATTCATTCCCCTAAAACATAATTTATTCATACCTAATCTGTCGACTCCAATGGTAAGTCCGCAATTAAGATGAGAGTGTGTATGGAATAAAAAAAAAAAAAACTAGTGTGAGATCATCATACAATTAGAATGATGGCAATTATGCCTGTTCCAGGATCCCAGCGCATGCTGTTTCCTGAGCTCCAGAGCTGCGCGATTTCAAAACACCCCACTGAAATATCAATAAACAATGTACTTTTGATGATAGACTTCCTTTTTCCTAATCAAATGCAGATTTTCATAGAATGCACTATAATAGTAATGCACATTATATTGCGCACCGCCACACCTGTTTGAAATGAGGCGCCTTTTCCCAGTCCATAGTGGGTGCACTGTCTACTGGAATTTGATGGCATCACACACGGTGTAAAAAACAGACAATGCTCTGTCAGAAACTGACAAGAATACTGGCGTACAGTGAAAAGTCTGTCTGAAAAGTGTATGGATGACCGTCAAAATAGGGTCCTAGAGTTTTAAATCACCTTGTTCTTGCTGCAAGGACACAAGATTTTTTACCAATCTTAACTCTATAAGGTGGCGTGCACTTGAAGCTAATCAATCAATTAATCAATCAATCAATCAAACTTTATTCCAGACTCATGGTCCATCAAAATAAAAATAAAAATAAATAAAACAAGACAATTAAAACAGTTATTAAAAACAAGACAATTAAAAAATATAAAAAACAATAAGAAACAATTAATAAAAGAAGTACAAAAACAGTAGACTTTAAAAAGACATCTGTACCAATGCCTTCTAAGCTGTGACTGACAGCGAATAGAACTGAGCTTAATGCTAGACGTAACCTGAATGATTTCATTTCCAGATACATCAAGCCGACAGATGAATTTATACATAAGATTCCTTATTACTGCATGCAATGTATTTACACGTGATGATACAAATAAATCGGAAGCACTGCACCATCAAGGCTTTCTAATCTTTTTTACTATCACAGAAAAGCCATAGTGGAATAAAACACAAATAGTGTAAGTTGGACTTTAGTAATTTATTTTGAAATTTAGGAGGGGGTGATAGCTTAAAAAAAAAAAAAAAAAATCAACATTACAGTACCAGTGAAAATTTTGGATGCATCTGCTCATTGAAATGAATGTGTGTCCTGTTTGCCCATGGCAGCCAGAGAGACGGACCCAAATGCAGGCAAATCCAGTTCCCACAATTTATTAATAAAAGAAAACAAACACAGCTCATGACTTGAAATATAATATAAAGAGAGTCGTAGAAAGCTGAGTAAACTCAGACATTAGCGGAATGGAACGGTGCAGGAAATAATCCATCTAGTGGCAGGAAAACCAAGTAGATTATTAATGTCATCACAAAGAGCCGACAACTTAGGGCAAACTAAATACACTATTGATAATGAGAAAACAGACAGCAGCTAAACAGGGATACATGACTGAAAATGTATATCGTAAATCATAACAACAAATAGGAAAGGAACCCACAACAATAAAACTAAACAGGAACAAAACTAACTAACTAACTAACCTGCACTTATATAGCGCTTTTCTAGTCACAAAGACCACTCAAAGTGCTTTCACTAGTACTAACCCTCTATTCTAAGGGCCTATAGGAAACAGATATCTAGGGACAATTTAGAACAGCCAATTAACCTAACATGCATGTCTTTGGATTGTGGGAGGAAACCGGAGCCCCCGGAGTAAACCCACGCAGCACAGGGAGAACATGCAAACTCCACACAGAAAGGTTCCAACCCCTGCCAGCCTGGGGATTCGAACCAGGAACCTTCTAGCTGTAAGGCAACAGTGCTAACCACTGCACCACCGTGTACTTCAAAATAAAACCAAAAATCAGAAACTAAGACTAGGCAGGAATAATATATGAAACACTTTCAAAATAACTGAGGTCTAACAGAATAAGTCATAATGATGATAACGATGAATTCAAAACAAACTCAAAGGGTGGGGCATGTTGACAAAACACACCCCCATGACAATGTGCCTGTGTGTCCAAACTTCTGACAGATAGTGTTAAATCTATCAATAGCCAATTTTAACTCAATCAAGCCAAATTTGTAACACCACTTGATATATTACCTTACCATTGGGGCTGAAGCTGAGTGGGAGAGGTCTCTTATTTTTACAAGGAGAAGAGAAAATAATTTGGCCAGGACAATGGTTCTTCCCTGTCAAGATTTGTTCACAGCCAGAAAACCAGTGGAATACACACAAGGCTCTCAGTCGTATCCACTCACATTCCTAAGCCATCAGGGAGAGCCAACCGTTCCTCCACCAGCATGCTGTATGTGGATTCATACAGTAGCTTAAGGTAAAAGTTGATCAAAATGTTGTTGGACTTTTAGGGGTAGTAAACCCCTCCAGTCATGAATTCTGGGATTATCCCCACAGTCCCACCAGTCTGTCCTTTGGGGGAGTGAGCATACACAGAACACACACATCAGTTTCTTTCTATCATTCAATATTAATGCATAATAGCACATTTAAAGAGATTTCAAAGAGATTACATTTCAGAAGCAATGCATTTGCTTACATATCATATAATTACATTATATCATTACATATCATTTTTACAGCAATTACAACAGATTTAGGTACAGATTAAACATTTTTATGATTTTATGTTTATGACAGGCTCCTTACCCTATCTCCAAGAATGAGCACAACCACCCTATGAAGAAAACTCAATTTGATGGCTTGTATTTATGATCTCATACTTTCAGTCATTACCCAAAGCTTATAAATGAGAGTAGAGGTACATACATAGATCAACCAGTAGATCTTTCTTCACCACAACACACTGGTGCAAATCCTGCATCACTGCAGGCTCTGCAAGTTCTGCACTAATCTGTCTGTCAGTTTCTTGCTTCATTCTCCCCTCAGCTCTAAATAAGCTATTTGATTCCTCCACTTGAATCAAGACCCCTTTCCCACTCTGGAGAGGACAGTCCACCATGTTTTGACTGGGAACAATGGACTTGGAGCTGCAGGTGCTGATTCTCACCCTGACTGCATCACACTCAAACTAGGACCCATCTCTACAGAACCATGTCTTCAACAAAAGCAACAACACTGGCCCCAACCTCTACATTTTTGTTATTTTGTTAGTGCATGTTCCAAAAACATGGTTTTCCTATGACTGTGTTTGGACAGACATGTATTGGGATGAGCAGGACCAAGGGCCAGTGTGAGCAGATTCAGCAAAACCAAATGAAGTGACGAGTCACCTTTACAGTAGAACTATTTAAGCTGACATGCATCATGTATTTTAATTTGTACTGATGGTGTTTTAAATGTCATACAAGTAGATTTTCCACTGTGCTCTATTTAGGAGTGAGACGGTGTTAAGACGGCATTTGAGAAAAGAGTATAGAGAACATTAAAGCTATGGTTTGAGCATGAAGTTTATTCTTTTTCAGTCTGTTCTACTGATATGATTCAGTAGGAAAGAAAAGCCATGTTAAAGGTAATCTTTCAGTGTAGGTTTACGTCACAGGAGCCAGGTTTCAATATGTGAAGATTAATAATGAGTCTGAGGCATTTTCTGAACCAGGGGTAGAAGAAAGCATAGATTACAGGGTTTAGACAGGAGTTGAGAAACATGAGAAAAATCATATAGACCTCAGTGGAATACCCAATTTTTATACTGCGGCCTGTGACAGAGACACAGTAGTATGGGCAATAACACATCAAGAACACAGCTACTACAACACCAAGAGTCCGGGCTGCTTTTCCTTCAGATTTCCCAGATTTCATTGTCTTGGAGGTTTGGAGTGTGACTGCGGCAACGTGGGAGCGCATGGCACGAGCCTGAGACACAGCCACCACAAACACCTTCACATACAGCACTATGATGATTGTGATGGGAATAACAAAGCTAAAAACAAGGTCAACATCTCCCTGAATGACAACAAGACATTCTCCAAAGCAAGAGTTATACCTGCCAGGCTCCTTCAGGTGATCATAAAATATGAAAAAGCTGATGAAAACAGAGTAGAGCCAGCACACACATACACACACCATTATCTTGGTTTTAGTGATTCTGGTGGAGTAATGCAGGGGGTCACTTATGGCCATGTAGCGGTCTACAGATATGAGTACCATGACTCCCACAGAGGCTGCAATGATGATGGAGGGCAGCACATAATACACGGCACACATGAGGTCACCGAGCATCCAGCAGGTCTGCATGAGGAGGATTTCAACCGGCATCACCAAGAGACCCATAAGGAAATCAGAGACGGCAAGTGAGAGGAGGAGGAAGTTGGTGGGTGTGTGGAGCTGTCTGCAGCAAGAGAATATCAGGCATCAGCAGTAATAAAGCAGCATTCATATTCAGTGGAGAAAACAATTAGTATTCACATAATTAATCAAAATCCACTAAAATGCTGACAAAAGCTTTGAGCAAAAAGGAAATTCTGTCTAAAAACATCAGAGAATAAGGAAATCTTGTGTGTGCCTGAAGTGTGAGATGGAGACGATGACCAGCAGGTTGAGAGCTGCAGTTATCATGGAGACAATGTACAGCACACAGTAGACGAGCACGGTCTCTGAGAGAGGAGGATCTGGCTTCCTGCAGGAGGCATTGTGAAGGTGTGGAAAACAGAGTCCATCTCCCTCCTCTGTCATTGCCCAGATGAGCAGAAGGAGGAGCTCTGGCAGCGTTCTGACCACACCCTTGGATCACCAGGACTTTTCTAAACCTCTAATCTTTTTCCCCTCCTACTTTTCTGTTATCACCCCCTATAAACTCCCTAGGGTCTGGTGATGGAGACATGGATCATGTATAACTTTATGGAGCTCAATGGAAGTCAATATTTTCAAAAAATGTATTTATAATATATCTTGGAAGTACCGATGTTTATACATAATTAACTTTAAGTTAATTGTCAGTAAGAATTCCATTGACTAAATTAAATCAATTGTCAGTTTACATTTACATTTATGTCTATGTTTACTGTAATTTCCCAGTTTGTGATCAATAAAGTACATATATCTATCTATCTTTATTTATAACTTGGCAGTCCTTTTCATCCATCCATCCATCTTCTACCGCTTAATCCTTTCGGGTTGCGGGGGGGCTGGAGCCTATCCCAGCATCTTTGGGCGAGAGGCAGGGTACACCCTGGACAGATCGCCAGTCCATCGCAGGGCCAACACAGAGAGACAGACAACCATTCACTCTCGCATCCATACCTAAGGACAATTTAGAATCCCCAGTTTTGATGCTAATTAACCTAACTTGCATGTTTTTGGCATGTGGGAGGAAACCGGAGTGCCCGGAGTAAACCCACGCAGACACGAGGAGAACATGCAAACTCCACACAGAAGGGTCACCGATGGTCTGGGGGTGGGATCGAACCCACGATGGTCAAGGGTGGAATCGATCCCATGACCTTCTTGCTGTGCTGCCACTGTGCTAACCACTGCGCCAGTCCTTTTCAATAAGAATTTATTCTATGAAATGTAGTGGCATCACCAGTCCAGGTGGGGGCTTACATGACCATTCATTGCTGTTTTCCAATCAGAAAAACAGAAATAGGGCAGAAGAAGACCCCAAACCCCAATGCGCATGCATGGTGCAGAGTATAACGTTTTATTTCTCTAACTGCATTGGACATGGAGAACCAAAACAAGAGTGGCCAGCCCAGACAGGCACAATAGCCAAAAGATCTGCCTGCCAGCTCCAAACTAACAACGTTGGAAAAGCATAGACTGTAAGGTGGAAAGTCCAGGGCTTCCCACAACCTGCAGTGGCAGTAGAGAACATTGGTGGACAACACAAAAATGACACGCCGGTGCCACAAGATTACTGCAAGGCACTGGCTGCCGTTTTCATGGCTAACACTTTCATAGCAAACAGCCGCACCATATTGGGTATGTAACTGTTGTTTTCACAGCACTTGCAGACAGAACATTGGTCCATTTGTCCATTTCCCACTCCATCGCTCATTAACAGGAATCCAAGATACTTGAACTTGAACAAAACCAGGTATACACTGGGCCAAAGACAGGGAAGCATGGGGCCCAACAATGGGGTCAGATTAATTTAGTTGCCTGGGTGACTGCAATCAACATTTTCCCACCATAATACCAAGACATATAACTTCACAGAAATTGACTGTCATCCCAACCTCTTCATTTTCAGCAGCAAACTGTCCCAGTATACATACTGAAGGTCCACAAAAAGCAGGGATGCAGCCCTGGAGTTTCAGAAGTAGACCCCCCTACTCATCATGGCTATTCTTTGAGATCCTCTTCATGAAAAACCACAATCGGGGTCAGAGACAAGGGGCAACCCTGGCAGAGACCGACTTGCTCCATCAGTTCTGTTTGCGAATGTCTGCTCCCTAGAAAGCAAATTAGACTATCCACCACTGGAATTCACATCAAAAAGACACCAATGGCTGATCATGGAGTGCAAAATAACTCCTGGAAGTTTGCTACGAGCCTTAGCATTGCCACACCTGATGGTTCTGAGATACTTTTAAGGAGTAAGAGATTTAAAATTCAAGATTTTATGTTATCAAAGCATCATAATCAAAAGGGTATGAGGAATTTAGTATGTTTTTAGAATATTTTCCACTGTATTATTAAATTTAGGCAACATTAATAAATAAAATATTATGCTAGGATGTTCAAAACATTCACTCCCTCTCTCCTCCCTATTGCCTTTAAAGGGATTTAAAATGTAGTGGATGATATAGTGAACTCAATATAACAGTAAAAAATTGAGCTTTTGGACACAATCAGCTTATTTTCTCTGCACCCCTAATGATGCCATCATGGTGAGACAGTAAAACTGTCAGGTGAGCCCCTCCAGGGCGGAATTCAGACCCAAACGCAGTACTCAGTTTTGTGAAATTTAATCAAAATAATTCTCAGCTGGAAAACAAGGCAACAACAAACTTACAGGACTTGGCTGGAATACAGACTGAAGCATGTGGTCCACACCAACATGATATTAATACGTCGCTCCAAACTACAGGGCAGCGTCCTTTAAATAAGGCAAAAGAAATTAACTAAATAACAAACAGTTGTGGAAAATCAAAGACTAAGTGCAAGGATGATTAACAGAAATAATAAACAGCTGTGGACGATCAGGAACCAAATATATATGAACAAGCATGAAGAAACAGAAGTAAACAAAGAACACTGTCAAAATAAAAGCCCAAACCAACATGCCAACAGGAATACATTAACAGACGTAACTGTGATGAAAATAATACTAAAAACTGACTAAGGCAAAGACAGAAATAATAAGCTGAAATCATGAAGCTGCTAACAAGGAATAAGTACATAACCAAGGACATAATGACACAAATAATGATAATAGCAATAGCAATAAGTACAAAACTCCCAAAGGAGAACCAAAGGCGAGGACGTGAGTTGAGGTTCATGTCAAAAAACAAGGAATATAATTTAAAACACAAGATGAGAATGGAAGCTCAACCCACACTCTGACATTACCCCTCTCTTAAGGGGCGGCTTCCAGATGTCCTTATATAAATAAACAAAAACACCCTCCCAGGGTGAGCGGTGGGGGTACAAGGCCAAGAGGGCCAAAAACAAATCCTCACACCCCCTTCCGTCAGAGTCCAACACCAGACAATATAGTTTGTGGGGCATAACCAAACTCCACGGCCCTAAACCAAAAACAGGTAGGGACAAAAAAACAAGGCAGGTTGGGTGGTCTTCCAGAGTCCCAGGGCCACCAGATGGGAGAAAAGACACTGGCATCCTGCTCTGAAACTGACACACAAGCCCTTTGCTCTAAAAATAACACATAAGCTCTCTCTTCAAAAGAAAACAACATAGGGATCTCTTGCCCTGGAGATGGCAACATAAAAACTTCAAACTTAGGAGATGACCACATGGAACCCTTCACCTCTGAATGTGTCAACAAGAAATTTACAAGCTCAGAGAATGGTAACATGAAACCTGTATCCATGGGGAATGATAATACAGGAACTTTAATTTCAGAAGTGAATGACATGAGAGCTCCCTGTCCTGAAGGGCCCCATTTGGAAACCTCTTGCTCAGAAAAAAAAAAAAAAAAAAAAAGACCTTTTTGGTGTGGAGAAAACAAAGTAGGAGCCCTAGACTCCAGAGAAAACACTGGGGTTTCTTGCTCACCAGAAAACTTCTTAAACTCAGGAGAGGACCACATAAGGCCTTTACACTCAGGAAGTGGCAACATAAAACTTTCAAGTTTAGAAAATGAAAACATGGCCCCATTAAGCCTAGGAGATAACATTGGAGCTCCTTGGTCAAAAGAAAACATGGGGGTTACAAACTCAAAAGGCAACATTGAAACTCTGTGTTGGAGACCAAAGAGGAGCTTTTTGCCCTGGGAACAACACAGGAATCTTTAGCTCAGGGGATACCGGTACAGGAATTCTTAATTCTGAAGATATTAATACAGGCCTTTCTCATTCAAAAAATATCATGGAAACCTTAAACTACAGAGATGGTAACATAGATATATCAAACTCAGGTGTGATGAGCAGGCGAGTGTGCTCCCCCTCCCCTCCTGTTCCTATCTTCCCGGCTCTGGAGTAGTACCTGTACCTGCGTTATTACACACCTGCTGCTTCCTAGTGGAAGAGCGTATTTAAGAGCCAGCATGTGAAGAACTCATCGCTGGATCATTAGGTTTGCCACTGAAGAATCAAAGCCACATTACATTATTTTCTCTCAGTTGATCTGTGTTTTCACTCCCTGTGTCTTCCTCTCTTCTTAGGTTTGCTGCCACTTTCGCAGTGCTTACTCCAGGGCTGATTAAGCTCACCTGACCAGAAGACAGGGGACGTCCACCCAGGTCAACCGTCTTCCCCCCTGTTTCCCTGGACCCATGCAGGAGTTCCCCGCCGGGCTCCTCTGCTCACAGCAGTAAGAGTGTTCTCCCTATCTTATTCTCCTCTTGTGGAGATTGTGTCCCTAATCATCTCTTTCTGCTCTTTTCCCGTAGGCTGTGTGTGTCCCAGCATCACTGGTTTTGTATTAAATTTAATGGTATGTTTTTGTTTTGTGTTTTTGTTTATTCATGCACATTTATTTAGATTTGTATGTTAGGATTTATTTTTACAATAAACTGGTGAACTTTTACATCTATGTCTGAGTGTTCATTCTGGCAGCTCTGCGTTTGAGCCTCACTTGCTCTGAATCATGACAGAGCGATCCAGCCAAGCTCGAGGCTCAGTGAGCACTCAGACGGGCGAACAGTCAGCACTCTGGCGCTTGGAGGCCACGGAACACTGGGTCATGTTCCTTTGTGAGCACTTCGAAACCGTTACCCGACAACTGGCTACCATCATCGAGCACTTAGGTAGGCTTCCTGGTGCAATGTCTCCCCCTGCACCTACTGCTCCGACAGTGTCTGCCATCCACAGGAACATCTCTGTTCCTTCGCCTACCCCCTATGGGGGAGAGGTGGGAGGATGCAGCGGGTTCCTGCTCCACTGCCGGCTTTATTTTCAGCAGGTGGGAGGTGAGTATAGGGATGATTCGGCTAAGGTCCATTTCATGACCTTGTTGCTGCGAGACCGGGCAGTTAAGTGGGCACAATCCATCTTGAGCAGCCCAGACAGTCCCCTATACACATACGAATGATTTGTGCAGGAATTCTCGGAGACATTCGACCATACGGAGAGTGAGGGGAACATAGTTAGCCAGCTTATGGGACTTCAACAGGGAAACCGGTCTGTAGCCAAATTCTCCGTCGAGTTCCGGGTCGCTGTGGCCAACTCCGGATGGAACGACACTGCCCTGCGCAGCACCTTCCTCTGGGGCCTGGAGATGCACCTCTGCAATGAGCTGGCTATCCACGGGTCCCCCTCCTCTCTGAATGAGATGACTGCGCAGGCGGTGGCCCTGGATAACCAGTTTAGGGAACGTGCAAGGGAGCAGAAGGCCGCTGCTTCCTCGTTTGCTCCACTGGAACCCCCCCTCCCCCCCCAGCCTCTGATGCTGTTCTGCCGGCATCGTTACCGGAGCCGATGGACCTCAGTAGGGTCCGCCTAACTCCAAGGGAATGCAGGTGTCACAAGAGGGCGAGGGTGTGCATATATTGTGGGGTCCCTGGCCACACAATATCGAAATGCCCAATTTGGCCCAAAAGGCCTGGCCCGCCAGTCGCCGTGGGGGGTCTGGCGAGAAGGTCTTCGCAAAATTCCCCCAATTGTTTTGAACTCCCGGCCCTCATTCAGTTACCGGGGGCCAAGTTCAAAACCTCTGCTCTGATTGATTAAGGAGCAGAGCAGAATTTCATTCAACAGGCCATAGTCAGAAAATTTCAGATACCCATCAGGAATGTCCCAACATCCTTAAGTGTCTCGGCAGTTTCAGGCAGCAGCATTGCGGGGGTTACCGAACAAACTCAGCCCATTTTGGCCATTTTGTCCGGTAATCACCACCACACTGTTCAGTTTTATGTTCTGCCTCCATCCACCACTGCCATGATTCTTAGGTATCCATGGCTCTGCATCCACAACCAAATTATAAACTGGAGTCAGGGCTCCATTTCGCCCTTGAGTCTTTTTTGTCTGCCATCGTGTCTCCGGTAGGCCGTGTGCTTGCCCTCGCTCCCGATGTCCTCCCCTCCAGCTGACCGGGTGGTTCTCAGCTCCGTGCCCAAGGCCTGTCATCACTTAGGGGAGGTCTTTAGCAAGACCAGGGCCCTTTCTTTACCACCTCATCGGGCCTATGACTGTGCTGTCAACCTCCTCCCGGGCGTGCAGCTGCCATCCAGCCAGCTCTACAGTTTATCTGGGCCGGAGAGGGAGGCGATGGAGACCTACATAAAAGACTCCCTTAGCGCCGGCATTATTCGTCTATCATCCACCCCTCTTGGCGCTGGGTTCTTTTTTGTAGGGAAAATGGACTGGACATTGCAGCCATGCCTTGATTACCATGAGCTCAACGCGATTACCCGTTAGGATAAATATCTGCTGCCCTTTTCAACTCAGCATTTGAGCTACTCCAGTAGGCATGTTTTATCACCAATCATAACCTCCGTAATACGTACCACTTGGTCTGTATTCATGAGGGAAACGAGTGGAAGACAACATTTAAAACACCTCTGGACCATTTTGAATATTTGGTTATGCCATTTGGGCTGACCAATGCCCCTGCTGTCTTCCAGCGGTTAATTATTGACATTTTATAGGACGTGGTGAACCAGTTTGTTTTTGTGTACCTGGACGATATTTTGATTTTCTCCAGCACGCTGGAGGAGCACATAGCACATGTTCGTTCTATCCTGCAGCGCTTGCTGGAGAATCAGCTTTTCGTGAAAGTGGAGCTGTGCAAATTTTCCACTCTCTCAACTTTGCTCCTGGGGTTCATCATCGCCGAGGGCACGTTAAAGGTCGATCTGGCAAAAATCAAGGCAGTAGCAGACTGGCCAACCCCCCAGTCCAGGAAGGACCTCCAACGCTTCCAGGGCTTTGCCAACTTCTACCGCCGATTTTTCCGTGACTATAGTAAGGTGGCACAACTGCTTACACACTTCACATTCAAGTGGTTCGAGGCTGCTGAATGAGCTTTTGTTACCCTGAAAGGCCTCTTCACCAACGTACACGTCCTGGTGCAGGTGGATCCATAGGCACAGTTCGTGGTCAAGGTGCATGCCTCCGATTCTGGGGTGGGCGCTGTCCTCTCCCAGTGTTCCAGCTCCGATGAGAAGCTCCACCCGTGCGTGTATTTCTCCCAGCGGCTAACGTCATCCGAGAGTAATAATGATGTTGGGGACAGCAAACTGTTGGCAATTAAGCTGGCGCTGGAGGAGTGGAGACACTGGCTGTGGGGAGCTAGGCAACTGGTCATTGTCTGGACCGATCATAAAAATTTAGAATATCTTCGATCAGCCAGACAGTTGAATTCTTGGCTGGCTTGGTGGGCCCTGTTCTTTAATAGGTTCAATCTTTCCATCTCGTACCACCCAGGATCACGTAATGCCAAGGCTGACGCTCTCTCATGCCAGTATTCCTCCGATTCCTCCTTCTCCCCCTCCTCCTCTGCGGAGGCTGCATCTCCCCCAGACACTATTTTCTCCTCCTCTTGCTTTCTCGGGACACTCTCGTGGGAGATTGAGCAGAGGGTCTTGGAGGCCCAGTCATTGGAACCCATCCCGTAGGGAGGTCCACCTGACCAGCTGTATGTGCCCTCCGTGCTATGCGGCTAGGTGATTAAGTGGGGGCACACCAGCTTCTTTGCCTGCAATCCCAGCATCTCCCACACAATTGAGCTGCTCAGGAGAGCATTTTGGTGGCCTGCACTTGGGAGGGATGTGCGGGAGTATGTCAAGGCCTGTCACACCTGCCTAATAAATTTGACTCTTCCCCGCCAGCTGGCCTCCACCATCCCCTCCTGGTGTCAAGTCGTCCGTGGTCTCACATCACATTGGACGTTGTCACGGCCCCCCCTCCATCCCAAGGCAACACCGTTAGCCCCACCATAGTCGACCGGTTCTTCAAGACCATCCACCTGGCCCCTCTCCGCAAGTTACCATCTCCCACGGAGACGGCCGATCTGGTGAGGCAGCATGTGATCCGGCTGCATGGGATTCCGATGGACATCGTCTCAGACTGGGGGCCACATTTCACATCCCAGGTGTGCAAGACGTTATGCCGTTTTTTGGGTGCTACTGCCAGCCTGATGTCTGGATACCACCCACAAAGTAATGGTCAGGCCAAGTGTGCCAATCAGTCCTTGGAGGCCATCCTAAGGTGTGTATCAGCCTGCAAGCTGTCCACCTGGAACTTCCACCTCACCTGGGTGGAGTACGCTCACAACTCGGCTGTCTCCTCTTCTACTGTGCTTACTCCGTTTGAGGCCTTGATGGGCTACACACCACCTTTGCTGTCCACAGTGGAGAGGGGCCTCACCGTCTCATCCATGGAGGCCCAAGCACCCCGGTGCCACCGTGTGTGAAGGGCTATAACAGCTGCCCTCCTCCGCTCCGTGGAGTGGAATAAACAATATGCTAACTGCACACGTGTGCGAAGTACACAGTGGGACAAGAGGTCTGGCTCCCGCTCAAGACAGAGTCCCGGAAGCTCTCCCGGTGCTATCTGGGCCCGTTCTCCATCAAGCGGGCTGCACGGTGGCGCAGTGGTTTAGCACTGTGGCAGCACAGTTTTACCCTCGGCCGGGGGATCGCAGGGATCATGAGATCGTGGGTTCGATCCCAGCCCCCGACCAACAGTGAGCTGTGTGGAGTTTGCATGTTCTCCCCGTGTTGCGTGGGTTTACTCCAGGATTTCTCCGGTTTCCTCCCGCATACCAAAAAAAACATGTAGGTTTAGGGCGCTCGCGCATGCAGTGACCAGCAGCCGGTGGCTTGTCACCAGACTGCAAACCAAGTCTACCTACGGGTACAAATAAGTAACAAAAAAAAAAAAAAAAAAAAAAAAAAGCGAATCATCAATGACGTCACTGTTCGGTTGGACCTGCCACCTTCGATGCGGATCCATCCCACCTTCCACATCTTCCACATCAAGCCCCTCTCTGCCAGCCCTCTCTGCCCTTCTCCGGATCCCCCAACTCCCCCCCAGGTGATCGACGGTCAGATCACGTACACTGTTGAGAGGATCTTGGACATCCATCAACGGGCTCATGGGTGCCAGTACCTGATTGATTGGAAAGGGTACGGTCCAGAGGAGAGGTCCTGGATTCTGGGGTCCTACATCTTGGACAAGCAGATGGTGCGGCCATTCCATTGGCGCACCCGTGTAAGCCCAGCGGGATGCCAGGAGGTGCCCCTGTAGTGGGGGATACTGTGATAAGCAGGCGAGCGTGCTCCCACTCCCCTCCTGTTCCTGTCTTCCCAGCTCTGGAGTATTACCTGCACCTGCGTGATTACACAACTGCTGCTTCCTAATAGACTAGCATATTTAAGTGCCAGCATGGAAGAACTCATCGCTGGATTTTTAGGTTTGCCACCGAATCAAAGCCACACTACATTATTTTCTCTCAGTTGATCTATGTTTTCACTCCCCATGTCTTCCTCTTTTCCCAGGTTTGCTGCCACTTTCGCAGTGCTTACTCCAGGACTGATCATGCTTGCCTGACCAGAAGACAGCAGACGTCCACCGAGGTCAACCACCTTTCCCTCCATTTCCCTGGACCCACACAGGAGTTCCCCGCCGGGCTCCTCTGCTCACAGCAGTAAGAGTGTTCTCCCTATTTTATTCTCCTCTTGTGGGGATTCTGTCCCTAATCATCGCTTCCTGCTCTTTTCCCATAAATTGCGTGTGCTCCAGCATCACCGGTTTTGTATTAAATTTAATTGTGTGGTGTTGTTTTGTGCTTTTCTTTATTTATGCACTTTTATTTAGATTTGTGTGTTAGGATTTATTTTTACAATAAACTGGTGAACTTTTACATCTATGTCTGAGTGTTCATTCTGGCAGCTCTTGAGTCTCACTTGCTCTGAATCATGACACAGAAGGAGACAACATGGACCCATCAACCTCTGGAGGTGACAACACGGACACTTTACCCTCTGGAGGTGATAACATGGACATTTTAACCTCTGGAGGTGGTAACATGGACATATTAATCTCAGGAGGTGATAACATGCTAACTTTATCTCCAGGAGATAACATGAACAGTTCAACCTCTAGAGAAACAGCTGGAGGTCCCTGTCATGATCCTGGCTGCACTCTGTTTTCTCTGCCTCCTTAATTACTTATGCCCCATAGCTGTTGCAGGTTCACCAGCCGCTTCTCATTTGAGCAGCCTTTAAATAGGGAGCACAGCTTCACTGCTTCACGAGGCCGTCGACTAAACATGCTACAGCTGACAGCTCTTCACTCCTGACTCAGCCTCTCCTCCAACATGGGAAGCGGTAAGATTAAACTTCTATCTGCCTGCCTCCTCATTTCTATGTTATCCTCCACTTATGTACCTGTGCACAGGTGGATCATCCTCCTGCCGGACATAGGCTTCATCCTCCCGGCAGTTCCACATCTCCTGTCCTCCTGGTGGACCAAGGATTCAGTCCTCCCGATGGAGGGAAGCCGCTGTCTCCAGCCCAACACCTGTAAGTGGACATTAATGAACTGGGCAGTGATCTATCTTTTAATTCCTCATCTCATTTGTCACAACAGCCGGAAGGGGATGAGGAGCACTGGTGGTTTCAAAGCCTGCAGCTCTCTGACCCGTAAGGCAGCAATTCATTAAATCTGTGCCATTTTCTGTGTCACAGTTGCTCATACCCCTCCTCTCTTCTCCCTGCAGGGTTGTCAGACTCTCCACATCTCACGTCACTTTCTGCACAATAAATCATTGTTACAATTTCTAACTGAGTCCGTAGTCTGCTTCTGGGTCTAGATACCAAATCATGCCAGCCCCCTGGTCTTGGGAACATAGGCTAGATGTCTTCTGACCTCAGGAACATCAGCTAGAACGTGGTCCTCCTGTGACCACATCCTCGACACATCCAAGGTGGCTGTGTCAAGGATGTGGTCACAGGAGGACCTTGGACGATGGAGGGAAACAGGAGGTCAGCGAGGCGACACCACAGTCATTAACAGCAGAGACTGGTGGGGAGGACTCGGCCGCTGCTGAAATCTGCGCAGGGGTCCCCCCACCAATAGCAGGGCAAGACTTTTCAAAAATGGTATTTGAACATAAATAAAAGGGTACTTGTCTTAACTCCTGGTCTTCTGTTGCCTGGGTGACCACCTCAGAATCAGAAGCTGTAATGATGACAGGCTGAGCAGGAGCGCGCACCTCAGGCTGAGTAGATGATAGCTTCTTGCTAAGCTCAGAAGCGGGTGGCACGCTGAATTCTGAAGAAGGAAAAAACAGAGGGGGTTTTAACTCAGCAAAATGCAGCAGACGAGTCTTAAGTTCAGTGACCACTAGTTGGAGAGACCCCAGCTCAGAGCCCAATGACGATATGCAAGTGCTGACCTTGGTGACTGCTGACAGGAGCTCGACAGCCTCTGGAATCAATGATGGAGGCACACCAGCCTCAACCACAGATGGCTGGCAAGCATCGGTCTCAGGAGCAGGCTGTTGAGATGCGCAGACCTCAGGTGCTGATGGTTGGAGCACGCTGACCACAGAAGCTGAAGATGTAGACCTGTTGAGATGCGCAGACCTCAGGTGCTGATGGTTGGAGCACGCTGACCACAGAAGCTCAAGATGTAGATCAATCAGCCATGAACCCCCACAATGAAAGCAGATCAGCGGCGAACCCACACAACAAAGGCTGATCACCGGCGAATCCAGCAGGTCGACAAGCTGCGGGCCCAGGCAATGTAGGCTGAAACCTCTCAAGCCCAAATGCCTGAGTATCCATCTCCAACACAGCCTCTTCAGATGGCAACCTCGGGAAAAGAGAGATGGAAGGTGCAGGGTGGGAAGGGTGGCAGCAGATACCAGGAGAGAGCTCAGCGGTGGTGGTTGGCTGAGCCCCCTCCCCGGGAACAAGACAAGACCCTTAATTAAATGGTGTCAAAATATGTATTGTGATATAATTTCTTGATATTGCGATAAACGATGCATATCGCAATATGCATTTTATGTACTGAATGTCCTTTAAAATTTAGTTTTACATACATTTTTATTTAAAATTTTACATTGTATGTGTGTATGTGTGTGTGTGGGGGGGTGAAAAGTTCATAGTGGTAAAATTTGACTATATGTTTTTATTTTTCAACATAGTCTCTGCTTCAGTCCACACACTTCTTCTGTTGTGTTCTGCCCTTAGGCAGAAGACAGTTAAAAGGGGGATCCAAGGGTGCAGGCTGGGATTAGATGTAAACAAAGATTTATTAACAGAAACTCCAGGGAAAACAAAATGCAGCACGTGGGCTGAAAACTCAAACTAACAAAGCAAAACTTGGCAGTCAATAACTCAAAGCATAGCAGGCAAACGTACATAGACCAAGAACGTGGACAAAAACCATGGCAGGATAATTGACACAATGACCTCTCAATGAAACAAAGACAGAGACTTACATACTGTATATAGGGGAGGGAAGAATTAGCTAGACATGAGACAGCTGTGAACAATCAGGAGCTAAACAGGAGCACAAATGAGGGAGAGTGGCTATGGGTACGAAAACATGAGGAGCTGAGGACACTAGGTCAACAGGTACACGCACAACCATGAACTTAGACAGGGGATGACACAACATGATCAAAGACTGCAAGGACAGTAATACTAAACATTAAAAATAAACCAAGATCGTAGAATATAACCAAATACAAAGACAACCAAAAGACACAGACAACAAGGGATAACATGACAATCAATGATCAGAGAGCATAGGGACACTTAACAATAATAACAATGATAATCATAATCATAATAATAGTGATACAGTGAAAAAGCAAAGACTAAAATTAATATAAAGTGTGGGCACAGTCCCTGGCCATGCCCCGATTATGACATATATCCCCCGTTTAAGGGGTGGATTCCAGACACCCAGGCACGGTGGGAAGAAACAGAATACAGGAATCTAGCAGAGGGAGTAAAAAAAAATGTCTAACAGGAGTTCCTTTAAAGTTCACAGGTCCACTGGACTAGGGAACCAAGTGAGTCAGGGGGCTGACCCAGGTCTATGGGGCCCCAACCCAGAGTGCAAAGTGGATTGGCTTTCCTGCCCAGGTCCCTAGGCCACCAGATCATGAAACAGAGTGGGTCAGGGGGCCGATTCAGGTCCCTGGAGACCCAAACCAAAGTACAAAGTGGATCGGGTGGCATGCCCAGGTCCCTAGGCCACCAGATTGCGAAACAGGGTAGGTACAGAGAAAACTGTAGAGGTACTTTAAACTCAGGAGAACACAACAATGGAGCTTCTTGTTCAAGGGACCATAACATAGGAGCTTTTAATTCAGTACATGGTAACAGGGGAGTACTTAGTTCAGGAAATAATAACAAAAGAGCAGCAGGTGGCTGCGGTATGCTGACCTCAGAAGCTGATGGTTGGAGCACATCGCTCCCAAGAGCAGCAGGTAGAGGCTGATCAGTGACGAAACCAAACGATGAATGCTGCACAGTGGCAAAACCCAGATGATGCAGGGTGATCCATGAGAAGCCCAGGTGCCTCAGTCTGCGGGACCTTGAACCCAGCCACTTGAGGATCCATCCCCGACACAGCCACCTCAGACGGGGAAAAAGAGACAAACACCAGGTCACTATAACTGGCAGCAGTGGAGCCCGGTGGGGAGAGCACAGGAGCCAATAGCAGCTGCATCTGGGTCTCCTTGCCAAGAGTAAGGCAAGAGCTCTCTAATATTGACATAAAAAATACAAAAAAGATGACTTGCTGTAACTCTTGCTCCACCCGCGACCATGACACAGGTGACTCTGCTACTGCAGCCCAAGCAGCAGGCATGATGGCAACCAAAGACCCAGGGGTAGTAAAAGGCTAAATCAAAAGTGGTGACAGGTGAAAATATGAATGTGATGATCAGCGAAGCTACAGACATGATGACAAGTGGGGCTACAGGCGTACTGGTAGGCGAAGTTGCGGGTATGGCAACCGACAAAACCGTAGACATGGCGTCAGGCGAAACCACAGATATGGCAAGGGAGGAGGCTGTGGACATGGTGACAGGTGAACACTTGGCTGAGCAATGATGTGGAGCCAGTATTAGTGGTGCAGAGCAGCGTGGAGCCAGCATTGGTGGTGCAGAGTGACATGGAGCAGGCAGTGGAGGTGGGAAGTGATGTAGGACTGGTACCGCACCAGCTATGGAAACTGATGTTGCGCAACTGTAGGAGCTGGCCTGACCCTTGACGCAGCACCGGGCATAGATGCAGCTGCTGATGACAGTGAGTGCTTCAAGATGACTGAGCTCCGCAGTGCTGGAACTGATGCTGAGGAACGCCGGGGAGGTTTGCTCTGCTCCAGCCCGTGGAGTGGCTGCTGATCTGGGGTGAAGCAGACCGGAGATGGGGCACAGAGCTGAGGGTGGTGGCATCAACCGGAGCTCTCCTTCCACCCGGGGCCGCCGAACACGAAGCAGGACCCCTGGAACTGTTCCCTCTCGGCCCCAGACATCTCCAAAGGAGCTTATAGGGCTGCAGACTGCTTCTTGGTAGGTGAAGGTGAGGCTGGTGAAGCTGGAGCTGGAGTACAGTATGGTGGGAGAGACGCCAGGACCTGGAGATGCTCCCTCATCGGCGCAGGTTGCAGCATTGCCAGAAAGTCTCCCACCATCACACAATACATCTGCCAGAGGGTCACAACGAGATGTAGCAGCTCATTGAGGGTGAGGTAGCTTGGCAGGCTGGGAATTGCCCCCTTTATCCCAGCCGTGGCATTCCGGTAGTCCAGTACCTCCTCTGGCGTGGGGAGGTGCAAGCATCAGAAATAAAATCCTCTATCATCTGGACTGCTCAGAACTCGTCCATGTACCCCCCGGCCTCCAGACTCCTCCTGCCTGCTGAGTCCAAAATTGGAGAGGTCATACTGTCGTGTTCTGCCCTTAGGCCAAAAAGGGTTAAAGAGAGGACTCAAGGGTGCAAGCAGGGATTAGATGCAAACAATGATTTATAAACAGAAACACCAGGTAAAACAAAAGGCAGCATGTGGGTTGAAGACTCAAACTAACAAAGCAGGCAAAACCTCAAAGCAAAGCAAGCAAAGGCAAACTTACATGGACCAAGAAGGTGGACAAAAACCATGGCAGGATAAATGACACAATGACCTCTCAATGACCACGGTTACATGGGCAGAATTTCATCAATCTGATTACAATTGGGATCAGAATTTTACTGTTTACATGGATCCTGAAAAAGCTAATTCGATTAGGACGTGCGTTTCCATGTGTCACACGTTTGAACAGAATAAATCATTTTGACATGCGCACATCGACATTTCGACATTCCGAAAATAGTAGAAGAAGAAGCAACTTCTGGTGTTAGCGAGCCCCGCTTCATGTCAAAATTGACCTGTATTGTGTTATTCAGACTGTACTTTTGCTTCTGCTGGTCTCCGTAATGAAGCTACAAGTACATACTTCTGCATATGACGAACAGAGGGAGACAGAAGGACGATACAGACCAGTTTTGTTTTACTCCTGCTATGTTTTCTGCTAACTGCTGTTAAGGCAGAAATACGTCACGTCGACGTGTGGCTGGTGTACAGACATGCGCAGTAAACATATTTCTGCCTTACATTTGGAATAAGTGTTTTCATGCGCACCATTCGGATTAACAATCGGCATAACCCACCCCTCTCAATCGGAATGAAATTTTGATCCGAATGAGCGTGATCGGGTTAGAATATTCAGATTGGCGTGTTTACATGAAGCATTTTTATTCCAATCAGGCTTTTAATCCAGTTACTTGTGTCCATGTAAACATAGCCAGTGAAACAAAGACAGAGACTCACATATATATGGGAGGGAACAATTAGCTAGACATGAGACAGCTGTGAACAATCTGGAGCTAAACAGGAGCACAAGTGAGGGAGAGTGGCTATGGGTAAGGAAACATGGCTTCTCTTCCGGCAACTGAGAGAGAGCAAACGCCTTTTCCTTCTCTCCTCTCTCCTTTCTGATCCCAGCTTGCAATGTTGCGTTTTTGTCTGTGTTTAGTCGCTCTTCTGCTGAACCTTAATCTAAATGGAAATTATGGATCTGGAAAGCGGCTTAACTGTGATTGTCACCACTTTAAAAGAAGATCGGGTCAGCGGGGAACCCAGAGACTCATGGACAATGGAATTCATGCGTCTGTGGAGATTTGGCAGGAAACATTATTGGTTATGATCTCAAGACTTCTATTCTGGCTCTTGGAGTTTCCTGATGTATCACAAATTGAGGAAGGTGAGAGAGCTGATCAAAGCGAACCCGGCAAAGCTCCTTCATCATATTCAACCAGTTGGGGTGGGCACGATAGTGGCAAATGGTGAACTGAATGACAGTGATTCAGCATTGGTGGAATACATCTGGAGCCCTGTGCCCTCCACGGATTGTCTGTTTAAGCCTGTATATGAAATTATGAAGCACAGAAGCGCATGAAGAGGAAATTTTTATTCTCCGTGGGCTCTGAGCAGCTAGATTTGACCTCGTTTTGGTGCCCTGTTTACATTCCTCCTCGATTAAGTTAAGGAGTAGAGGCGGCTGCTAACCCAAACAATCGACAATCAGTTGTTGTCGTATCAGCGGATTGGACCCTCAAGAACAGTGCCCATGTGCCTTCTGCAAGCAAGAGAGATAGACTCTGGACTTGTTTATAAGTCACATGATTATAACATCTATCCACTGCCAGGAGGCGCCCTCTGCTGCTCACTAACAACTGTCACACTTACGCTACACAATGCATACAACTTTACATGACTGATACAAATATTGACTCATACAAATACACTGCCTCTCTCAACTTTTGTGTGTGATCTCTTGTTGTCTGCTAAATGTGCATTGAGGTTTTTTTTCTTGTAATCATAATCCCGCTCACTGAGCGCTATTCTGATAAACATGTTTTTTTCTCTCGCCTACTGTGTCATTCCCCCCCCCCTTTCTTACCCCCACTATGACTGGCGCTGTAATGGCTGCCCCGGCCTTGGATGTGCACTGACATAGAGCACGCCCAAATGCCAAGTCAAATTTCAATTCTCCTGTATGTATGTATTACGTATGGTGGTATTGACAATAAACTTAATTGATTGATTGATTGATTGATTGATTGATTGATTGATTGATGAGGAGCTGAGGACACTAGGTGAACAGGTACACACACAACCATGAACTTAGGGGATGACACAACATGATCAAAGACAGCACAGACAACATCACTAAACAGTAAAAATAAACCAAGACCATAGAATATAACCAAATACAAAAGACAACCAAAAGGCACAGACAGCAAGGGATGACAAGACAATGATCAAAGAACACAGGGGCACTTAATAATAATAATAATAATAATAATAATAATAATAATAATAATAATAATAATAATAATAATAATAATGATACGGTGAAAAAGCAAAGACTAAAATGAATACAAATCATGGGCACAATCCCTGGCCGTGCCCCGATTATGACACCATGAACTTTCCAGCGCTCCCCTTGTATGTTTTCTTCTTCTTCTTCTTTCAGCTGTTCCCTTTGGGGGTCGCCACAACATTTCATCTGTCTCCATCTCACCGTATCCCTTCATCTTCCTCTGAAACATCAACCCTCTCCATGTCCTCCTTCACTGCGTCCATGAATCTTCTCTGTGGTCTTCCTCTTTTCCTCTAGCCTGGCAGCTCCATCTTCAACATCCTTTGTACAATATATCCACTATCCCTCCTCTGCACATGTCCAAACCATCTCAGTCTTTCCTCTCTTAATTTGTCTCCAAACCGCTTGACCTGAACTGTCCCTCTGATATACTCATTTCTAATCTTGTCCCACCTAGTCACTCCCAATGAAAATCATAGCATCTTCAACTCTGCCACCTCCAGCTCCACCTCATGTCTTTTTGTCAGTGTCTCCAAACCATACACCATATCAGGCAGATCTCACTACCGTCTTGTAAATCTTCCCTTTCACTCTTGCTGCTACCTTCCTGTCACAAATCACCCGTGACACTTGTCTCTACCCACTCGACCCTGCCTGCACTGTCTTCCTCACCTCTCTTGTGCATTTTCCATTGCTTTGGATGGTTGACTCCAGGTATTTAAACTCATCTACTTTCACTACCTCTACTCCTTCCATCTTCACTGTTGCAACTGTCTCCCTCTCATTCACACTCATGTATGCTGTCTTGCTTCTACTGACTTTCATTCCTCCACCTTTCCAGGTTCTCTTCTACCTGCTCCCTACTCTCACTTCAGATCACAATGTCGTCTGCAAACATCATGGTCCATGGAGACTCCTGCATGGCCTCATCTGTTAGTCTGTCCATCATCATGGCAAACAAGAAGGGGCTCAGAGCCAATCCCTGATGTAATCTTACCCTCACCTTGAATCCATCTGTCACTCCTACAACACACGTCATCACCGTCTTGCTGTCCTCATACATGTCCTGCACCACGCTCACATACTTCTCTGCCACTTCTGACTTTCTCATGCAGTACCACACTTCCTTGTCATGTACTGAGTTTGGGGACCCAAACTCAGTACATGACAAGGAGCAAACTCCCTTCTTCTTGCTGCCTTCAGAGAGAGCAGTCACATTTTTTCCTCCCTCCTCCTATCCTGCCTTCCTGACCTAAATCCCAGCTTGCTGCGAGTGTCTGTGCCGTCTCACCATCTCGCTGATCTCAACCCAAACGGAAAAAATGGAAAATGGATATAAGCTGGGCTTTAAACGCAATTGACACCACCTTTTCAAACAGAAAATCGGGCCCGGGGGAGCCCAAATGTGGAGAGACCCATGGATTGGAACTCATGTGTCTGTGTGATTCGACTGAAGATGTGGAAAACATCTATCTGTTTTGGCTTTACAATCACAGGATTTTCTGCTGATTGGCTCTGGAGTTTTCCTGGTGTATCGAAAATTTAACTGGAAGAGCTAATCAAAATGCGGACCCGGCGTAGCTGCTTCTTCAACAATTCGACCAGATGGGGAGTGCACTGATAGCGGCAAATGACCAACATGGAATTTACCATCTGCATGCACTGTAGAGAGATGGACTCTACCGGACATGTTTATCTGTGTTTAGAAGGGGAAACATCTGGAGTTGCTTCGTGCTCTCCAGGGAATGATATGAATTTAAATCCAGTGAATGTAATTTGAATTGTGAAGCACAGAATCGCATGAGAGAGGAAAATCCTACACTCTAAGTATCTGTGCAGATTCGGCCTTGATCGGCGCCCCTGGATAACTCACTCCTCCAGAGTTGAGATAAGCAGATGTGTCAGCTGGCTCTGCTAACCCAAACACTGCTGCTGTGCAATAAACAGAACTCTTCAAGGACAGCGTTCATGAGATATGAACTTATAACATCTATCATTGCCTAGGAGACTATTTGTTGTACTTCACTAACTGATACACCCATACACTGCATACACACTGACATCATACTGATATACATACACTGCTTCTGTCTGCTGCTGTTGTAATGTGTGATCTATTGTCTGCTAATTGTGCATAGAGGTTTTTTTTTCTGTGTGATCATAATTTGGCTCATTTGAGTTTATATGAGCTTATACGAGCGATATTCTGATAACTATGTTTTTTTTTTCTCTCTGCCTATTGTGTTTTCCCTGACCCTGACCTTGCTCTCTTTACCCTCCTGTTCGACTGGCGCCTTCGGGCTGCCCCGGCTATGGGATGCGCTTACAAGAAGCGCGCCCAATGTCAAGTCAAATTTCAATTCTCCTGTATGTATTACGTATGGTAGTATTGACAATAAACCTTTTCATTCATGACTCCCCTGTTCGTTCATATTTGTCTCTTATGTTATTTTTGTCTTCCATGCTGTTATGTTTATGTGCTTCTTGCCTGATATGATTTATATTTGTTTCCTGTATGTAGAGCCATTTGCCATTTCTGTGTAGTGTGTTCCCTAGGTTGTCCTTATATTTTGTTTCCCCTTTGACAGCGATCGGAGCTGTCAGTTTGTGTGGGCGGGCCCGACGGATTGTCAAACTGCCAGCTGCCCCTCCCTCACCTGTTTACCGGCAGCCGCTCTTCCTCCTCATTATTCCCAGCTGTGTGTCATTGTCTGTCTTCCTTGCTCAGGTTACCCACATCTGCCCCTCATCATTAATCAGCTGTTTCCCTTTATGTAGCAGTTCACTCGCCATATTCTTTGTCAACAGCTAAACGTCAGTATACTCTGGATTGTAAGGACTGATTCTCTTCTACCCGCCAGAGTCCTTCCGCTCTGGTGGGCCTCTTTGTAAGTGTTACTTGTTTGTTCATCGTGTGTTTCTCTTGCACTTGTGTTTTGTGCATCAATAAATTCACAAACTCACAGTACAGCGATTGGATTGTCTTTTCCCTCCGTGCGCTGCGTAAAGGTGCATGTTCATGACAGTAGCCAGTGACCAGTGTTCAATCCAGTTGCTGTGTGTTTGTATAATTGTTCACCCTTGTGTTTTTTACACCGACCTGTTGTTTTTTGTTGGGTTTCTTTTTGAAGCACCATGTCCTACCTGGACGAACTGGAGCAGTGGGCGGTGTGTTTTTTGGAGTGTATCCTGATGCAGACACGGGCATCCCCTTCTCCCAAGATGGTCCGGGAGGGTCGGGACAGTGTGGCACAGGTAATGGAGGCATTTCCCAGCCTATGGAGTAAGAAAGAGGCGATGGATGTGCTCTGCTCCATTTACTTCCTGCTGCGTGATGAACTGGAGGAAGACGTCCCGATGCTGGAGCCGTCTCTTATAAAGAGGAAGCGCTCGTGCCGTTTGAAGCCTTCAGCCTCTCCCACTGCAGCTCCACCTCCTCCACCTGTGTTTTGGCCCGCTCCATCAGACGAGGAACTGGAGGAACGAAAACGGGTGCTGGAAGCCGAAACGGACGTCCTCTTGGAGGTGAAGCCGTGGCTACTCCCGGATTTAATCCATGAAATGGAGGAGTGCTTTCCTTGTGAGACGAAGCTGGAGCAGGTGACTGAGTGCGCCAAGATGCCGATGCCTCTTTTCTTAAACTAGCCAAAATCTCCTTCCCCCGCTCGTCGCTGCCGCACCTGGAAATCTAGGCAGAGGGCCTCCACCATTCACCCAGCGACCCCTCTCTCTCGGGGGGAAGAAGATTCTGCTGCAGAATCCTCCTAAACTCCCAGGGAGGTGGAGCATGACCTCAGGTCGACAGCTGACGTCATCACTCCCAGGAATTCAGGCAAGTTCTTATACACTCACTCGCTCTTTCCTCTGAAATCACTTGCCTGATTCCTGATGTGGAGGCTCAGATTTCACAGCCTGCTGAGGCTCCATCATCAGCTGTCGTTACCGCTTATCCATCTGTGTCTCCTGTCTCCCTCATATCTCCATCAGTCCTGGGAGGAGGTTTCCAGACTACGGAGGAGCCAGAGGTCATTGAGGGGTCCACTCCACGAAGACTGCATCGTCCTGGAAAGGTCTTCCACAGGAGGCTGCATCCCTCATCTACAACCGTCCCTCCTCTGTGGGAGGAGCCCAGGTCTGTCATGGACATGGAGGAGGCTGTGTGGGCTCCTGATGCAGCAGGCGATGCTGTATACCAGGAGAACAGGCAAGTACAGACCAATTCTATTGTAATTATTGATGAATTGTCTTGTCTGCATCCTGGTAAAGAGACTCAGATAACACAGTCCCCTGAGTGCTCTTTGCCTGCTGCAGAGGACAAGTTTTCACTTACCCCTCCATCTCTCCTCCTCCCACTTCTAAGTGCTCATCGGCCCTAGAGCTCAACCACCGGATGATGGAGGAGCCCGCAGGGCAGGAGGACACCATCCCAGCTCTGCAGGCCCACTACGGACAGAGGGAGAACGCTAGACTTGAGCCCACCACGCCAAGCCCAGCTCCTATGGTGATTCAAACCCCAGTTGCCACGCTGGATGATCCTCCTGCATGGACCACCACGCCTGGGGCCGAAGGGACTGACACCACCATCACACCTGCTGCGGGGGCCGCCACAGCAGAGTCACCAATCAAGCTGGATCTACTGAAGGCCAGACCCAGGATGTCATCGCCGGGATTGACGGAGTCCTGGATGGCTGTGGGGCTTGAGTCCAGGCAAGTGCTCTCATTTGTTTCTCTCTCTATTGAAGTGGAGCGATCTTGCCTGGCTCTTGGTGAGGAAAGTCGGGTGCAGTCATCAGCCCCATCTCGGCTCGCCTCACCGGGCTCCACAGCTGCCAGCGACCCTAACCACTTTTCCTCTCCTATCACTCCTGAGCCTCTTCTTAGGGTCGCCGGAGAGGATCCACCACCACTGGGGGTCTCCGTGGAGCCTGTCCAACCAGCTAGTGACAACGGAGGTCCAGCCTCCCCAGCGGCGGTCGATGCTGGGGGTCTGTCTCAACCCGAGACCTCTGTGGGTGCAGCGCCTCCCCAGTCTGGAGAGCCGCCACGACCTGGATCATCGGAGTCCTGGATGGCGGTGGAGCCCGAGTTCAGGCAAGTGTGCTCTTTAGTTTCTCTCCCGACAGTTTCAGAGCAAACTTGTCTGAGTCTTGATGAGGAGAGCCAGGGGCAGCTAGCCCCTGCTACCAAGCTCACCTTGCCAGGCTCTGCCACTCTTGCTGCCGGTGACCCTGACCCCGTCTCTCTCTCTACTGTTTCTAAGCTCCCTCCCAGGGTCGCCGGAGAGCAGCCAATTCCACCAGAGGCAGCCGAAGATCCAGGTTTGTCACAAGAGGTCACTTTGAGGCCTGCTTCCCTTGCCGTGAAGGTCACTGTGGGTGCAATGAGGTCCCTGACTGGGACCACCGTGGGTGTAGCCGAGTCCCAGGCTGGGACCACCGTGGGTGCAGCTGAGTCCCAGGCCGGGACCACTGCGGGTGCAATGATAGCCCAGTCAGGGTCCACCGCGGGTGCAACGATGGCCCAGCCGGAGCCCACCCCGGGTGCTACAGTGCTCCAGCCGGAGCCCACCGTGGGTGCAACTAAGCTCCAGCCTGGAGCCACCGCGGGTGCTGCTGCCCCCTAGCTCAGGGCCACGGGGGGCAGGGTGGGTCCTTCCTCGTCGCAGTTCAGTGATGCCAGGGCTCCCCTTTCCTGGTTTCCCCTTCCTGCTTTAAGTTTTCCCGTGGGGAGACCGCCTCCTGGGCTGCCTCTCTTGAGCTGGTGGCTCAAAAACCAAGGCCATCCGCCCGGTGAACTGTGCCATGGGGTTAGGTGGCCAAGTTCCCTAGCCAGCTACCTGACCCACTCGCCCGGGTGGTCCGACTGATCTTGGACTTAGACAGACCATCTGGCTGGCCTCCTGTCACCGCCCATTGTGCCTGGGACTCTGGTCGGCCCCCTGAACTCTTGGACGCCTGGGTCTTGGAGGTGTTGTCCTAGGTTTGGGGTTGGGGGACGCTCACTTTGTTTTCATGTGTAATATTCTGGTGTTATTTTTGCTTGTTGATCCCCCCCCCCCCCCCGACCTGTTCGCCCCACCTCCAGCCCTGGTTTATTGTCGTAGTTCCTGCAGGGGTTGGGGTGGGGGTTCCTTCTCTGATGTCACGTGGGGTGTCTGTTATCCACCCCTTGAGGGGGGGCTCTGTCATGTACTGAGTTTGGGTTCCCAAACGCAGCTCCATGACTCCCCTGTTTGTTCATATTTGTCTATTATGTTATTTTTGTCTTCCATGCTGTTATATTTATGTGCTCCTTGCCTGATCTGATTTGTATTTGTTTCCTGTATGTAGATCCATTTACCATTTCTCTGTAGTGTGTTCCCTAGGTTGTTCTTATGTTTTGTTTCCCCTTTGACAGCGATCGGAGCTGTCAGTTTGTGTGGGCGTGCCCGGCGGATTGTCAAACTGCCAGCTGCCCCTCCCTCACCTGCTTACCAGCAGCCGCTCTTCCTCCTCATTATTCCCAGCTGTGTGTCATTGTCTGTCTTCCTTGCTCAGGTTACCCACATCTGCCCCTCATCATTAATCAGCTGTTTCCCTTTATATAGCAGTTCACTCTCCATATTCTTTGTCGCCGGCTAAACGTCGGTATACTCTGGGTTGTAAGGACTGATTTCCTTCTCCCTGCCAGAGCCCTTCCACTCTGGTGAGCCTCTTTGTAAGTGTAACGTACTTGTTTGTTCATCGTGTCTTTCTCTTGCACTTATGTTTTGTGCATCAATAAATTCACAAACTCACAGTACAGTGATTGGATTGCCTTTTCCCTCTGAGCGCTGCGTAAAGGCACATGTTCATGACAGTCCTCTCTTGGTACCCTATCATATGCTTTCTCTAGATCCACAAAGACACAGTGCAACTCCTTCTGACCTTCTCTATACTTCTCCATCAGCATTCTTAGAGCAAACATTGCATCTGTAGTACTCTTTCTTGGCATGAAACCATACTGCTGCTCATTGATTGTCACCTCTCCTCTTAACCTGACATCAGCGACTCTTTCCTAAATCCACATAATGTGGATGATTAACTTTTTACCTCCATAGTTACAACATCTCTGAGCATCACCTTTGTTCTTGAAAATTGGTAGCAAATACTTCTCCACTGCTCCGGAATCCTCTCACTCTCCAAGATTGTGTTAAACAATCTGGTTAAAAGTCCACTGCCATCTCTCCTAAACATCTCCATACCGCCACAGGTATGCCATCTTTTTTTTTTTTGACCTTTTGATCTTGACCAAACGCCTTTCCATTCTTCATCCTCTTCAAAGCTGCCCTCATTTCCATCTTGCTCATCCTCGGGATTTCCTTGTTCACTATCTTTCCTTCATTCATCCTCCTCTCTCTTGTTTTCTTTATTCATCAGCTCTCCTCCTTCCACCTTCTCAACACACTCTCATCATTTGTTTGTACATTACCATTTCTGTCCTTAATCAACCAAACCTGCTGCACATCCTTTCCAGCTTAATCTCTCTGTCTAGCCAATCAATACAAGTCCTTTTCTCCTCCTTAGTGTCCAGCCTCTCATACAACTCACTATATGCCTTTTCCTTTTCCTTTGCCACTTCTCTCTTTGCCATGCGCCTAGATTCCAAATACTCCTGTCTACTTTCTTCATCTCCCTGACTATTACACTTTTTCTTTGCTAGCTTAATCCTTTGAATACTTTCCTGTACCTCCTCATTCCACCACCAAGTCTCCTTGTCTCCCTTCCTCTGTCCACTGCATACACCACATACTTTTCTACCCGTTTCCCTCAATACTTTTGCTGTACTTTCCCAGTCATCTGGTAATGCTTCCCTACCACCCAGAGCCTATATCAATTCCTTCCTGAGCTCTGTGCGATCTTATTCTTTCTTTAACTTCCCCATTTAATCTTTGGCTCTGGCTTCATTGTTTTTCCTCTTCTTGCTTTGCAAAGTTATCCTACAGACTACCAGCCAGTGCTGTCTAGCTACATTCTCCCCTGCAATCTCTTTGCAGTCTCCTATCTCTTTCAGATTTCTCCTTCTGCATGAGATATAGTCCACCTGTATGCACCTTCCTCCACTTTTGTAAGTCACCCTATGTTCCTCTCTCATCTTAAAGTGTATTCACCAAAGCCATTTCCATCCTTTTAGCAAAATCCACAACCATCTGTCCTTCCACAGTTCTCTCCTTAACCCTTTAAGGTCCACACCAAGAAAAAAGCAATGGAAAAAAAAATCCTTTGCATTTTTTACTCACTTAGGATAGCAATAACAACAATCAACTGTTTTTCCAAAATCAGACCCCACAGTTTTTTATATATAGGCCTCTAACAAACGGTTGAGAGGTCTGTTCATAGTAAAAGTATTAAATACCTTTAAATGCATACAAAAAACATTGAGAACAAGTCAAATAAATTGCTAATTTTCTTCAACAAATGAGTAGAATTTGCTCATGGGTTAGGGTTAGAGACTGCTCAAACACGCAGTGCCATCTAGAGGATTTTTTTTAGCATAGCGCAACTAAACCAAGTGGCAGAGATGGCTCATTCAGGTTGAGTTAAGCTCAATGCATTATTCAATGAGATATTGTGACTCAAAGTGTGGTCAACCAAGCGGTTGCGCAGAACCTTAAAGGGTTAAGACCATACCGACCTAGGACCTCTTCATCACCTCTTTTCCCTTCACCTACATATCCATTAAAGTCCACTCCAGTCACCACTCTCTCCCCCTGGGAACACTCTCGACCACTTCATCAAACTTACTCCAGAATTCAACTTACCTTGTTCTGACATATGGCATAGAAATAGAAAATCTTGTAGTGTCTCCTCATAACCCTGCACTGTCAGACCATTGTCTGTTAACCTTTGATTTTACTATTTCTGACTATTTGGCTCCTAAAGAAAAATATTATTACAGTAGATGCCTCTCAGATGATGCTGTTACAAAATTTATGCAGATTGTTTCCTCTATGCCATGTGTCAACACAACGGAAATAAGCTATAGAAAGCTTGCTCCTTCTGTAATTGATAACATGGTGGATAGTGTTACAGCTTCTCTGCATCAGACTCTAGACTTGGTGGCCCCCTTAAAAAAGAAAAAGTCTAATCAGAGATTTGTAACTCCTTGGTTCAACACAGAAACTCGTAGCTTAAAACAGAAGACTCGTCAATTAGAAAGAAAATGGCACTCCACTAATTTAGATGAAATCTATTTAGCTTGGAGAAATCATCTTTTAATCTATAAAAAATCTCTTGGAAAAGCTAGAACGAGTTATTATTCTGCATTAATAGAAGAGAACAAGAATAATCCCAGGTTTCTTTTCAGCACTGTAGCCAGGTTGACAAAGAGTCAGGACTCTGTCAATCCTAGCATTCCCTTAGAGCTTACTAGTCAGGACTTTATGAACTTTTTCAATAATAAAATTTCATCCATCAGAAATAAAATCAATCAGATTCTTCCCACAGTTAACTTAAATACTGTAACTACTGCAACTCCCTCAATTGATGTCTGTCTTGATGAGTTTACTCCAATCAACCTTTGTGAGTTAGACAAAATAGTTTCCTCATCCAAACCTTCAACTTGTCTTTTAGACCCTATTCCTACCAGGTTATTTAAAGAAGTCTTCCCACTTATTGCTAGCTTTATTCTTCATATAATCAATTCTTCATTAACTTTAGGCCATGTACCGCAGGCTTTTAAAATGGCTGTAATTAAACCCTTACTCAAAAAGCCAACGCTAGATCCAGGAGCTTTAGTTAACTATAGACCAATCTCTAATCTCCCTTTCATTTCAAAAATCTTAGAAAGAGTTGTTGCTACGCAATTATTTGACCACCTGCAGGGAAATGGTTTACTTGAAGAGTTTCAATCTGGGTTTAGAATCCATCATAGTACTGAAACAGCCTTAGCGAAGGTCACTAATGACCTCCTCATCGCATCTGATAATGGACTGGTTTCTGTACTTGTCCTTTTAGACCTTAGTGCAGCTTTTGATACTATCGATCATAATATTCTACTTGATAGATTAGAACACTATGTTGGACTTAATGGAACTTTGTTGCAGTGGTTTAAATCTTATTTATCTGATAGGTTCCAGTTTGTTCATGTAAATAATGAGTTTTCTTTCAGGGATCTGTGCTAGGCCCTACTCGTTTTAGTTTATATATGCTTCCATTAGGCAACATTATTAGAAAGCACTGTATACATTTTCATTGTTATGCAGATGACACACAATTATACCTGTCAATGAAGCCAGATGATAGTAATCAATTAGCCAAGTTAGAAGCCTGTCTTAAGGAAATCAAAGCTTGAATGACTTGTAATTTCCTGCTATTAAATTCAGATAAGACTGAAGTCATTCTTGTTGGTCCAAAAAACCTTAGAAATACCTTTCCAAATCAAACTTTCAGTTTGGATGCGGTTACTCTTTCTCTTAATAGCTCTGTGAGGAACCTTGGAATTATTTTTGATCAAGATCTGTCCTTCAATTCACATATTAAATTTGTTTCTAAGACTGCCTTCTATCATTTGCGTAATATTGTCTCAGAGTGATGCTGAGAAACTGATCCACGCTTTTGTTAGTTCAAGATTAGATTACTGTAATTCTTTATTATCAGGCTGTCCTAAAACATCTTTAAAAAGTCTTCAGCTGATCCAAAATGCTGCAGCAAGAGTTTTAACAGGTACTAGAAAGAGAGATCATATCTCTCCTGTTCTGGCCTCCCTTCATTGGCTTCCCATAGAGTTTAGAATTAAGTTTAAAATCCTTCTTGAATGAATGAATGAATGAATGAATGAAAAGGTTTATTGTCAATGCTACCATACGTAATACATACAGGAGAATTGAAATTTGACTTGACATTGGGCGCGCTTCTTGTAAGCGCATCCCATAGCCGGGGCAGCCTGAAGGTGTCAGTCGAACAGGGGGGTAAAGAGGGCAAGGTCAGGGTCAGGGAAAACACAATAGGCAGAGAGAGAAAAACATAGTTATCAGAATATCGCTCGTATAAGCTCATATAAGCTCAAATGAGCCAAATTATGATCACACAGAAAAAAAAACCCTCTATGCACAATTAGCAGACAATAGATCACACATTACAACAGCAGCAGACAGAAGCAGTGTATGTATATCAGTATATGATGTCAGTGTGTATGCAGTGTATGGGTGTATCAGTTAGTGAAGTACAACAAATAGTCTCCTAGGCAACGATAGATGTTATAAGTTCATATCTCATGAACGCTGTCCTTGAAGAGTTCTGTTTATTGCACAGCAGCAGTGTTTGGGTTAGCAGAGCCAGCTGACACATCTGCTTATCTCAACTCTGGAGGAGTGAGTTGTCCAGGGGCGCCAATCAAGGCCGAATCTGCACAGACACTTAGAGTGTAGGATTTTCCTCTCTCATGCGATTCTGTGCTTCACAATTCAAATTACATTCACTGGATTTAAATTCATATCAATCCCTGGAGAGCACAAAGCGACTCCAGATGTTTCCCCTTCTAAACACAGATAAACATGTCCAGTAGAGTCCATCTCTCTACAGTGCATGCAGATGGTAAATTCCATGATGGTCATTTGCCGCTATCAGTGCACTCCCCATCTGGTCGAATTGTTGAAGAAGCAGCTACGCCGGGTCCACATTTTGATTAGCTCTTCCAGTTAAATTTTCAATACACCAGGAAAACTCCAGAGCCAATCAGCAGAAAATCCTGTGATCGTAAAGCCAAAACAGGTAGATGTTTTCCACATCTTCAGTCGAATTACACAAACACATGAGTTCCAATCCATGGATCTCTCCACATTTGGGCTCCCCCGGGCCCGATTTTCTGTTTGAAAAGGTGGTGTCAATTGCGTTTAAAGCCCAGCTTATATCCATTTTCTGTTTTTTTCCGTTTGGGTTGAGATCAGCAAGATGGTGAGACGGCACAGACACTCACTCAGACGCAGCAAGCTGGGATTTAGGTCAGGAAGGCAGGATAGGAGGAGGGAGGAAAAAATGCGACTGCTCTCTCTGAAGGCAGCAAGAAGAAATTCTTCTTACTTACAAAGCTTTAAACAATCAGGCTCCTTTTTATTTAAAAGATCTGATACTACCATATTATCCTAACAGAGCACTACGCTCCCAAAATGCAGGATTACTTGTAATACCTACAATCTCCAAAAGTACAATGGGAGGCAGAGCCTTCAGTCAAGCTCCTCTCCTGTGGAACCAGCTGCCAATCTGGATTCGGGAGTCAGACTCGATCTCTGTTTTTAAGAACAGGGCTAAAACCTACCTTTTTGATATAGCCTACAATTAGGGAGGGATCATGTGTTTCTGAACTCTCCCTTAGTTATGCTGCTAATAGGTTTAGTCAGCCGGGGGACCTCCAATAATGCACTGGGCCTCACTCCTTTCTTCACTCTCAATGAAATATTTTTTTTTGCTGGTCATTAACATCTGTTTGTTCTCTCCCATAGATTGAGTCCCCATCGTGCTGTTTGCTCTCTACATGTCTGTTCTTTTCATCTTCATCTTCTCTATCCCCTCACCCCCCAGCCAGTCACAGCAGATGACTGCCCCTCCCTGAGCCTGGTTCTGCTGGAGGTTTCTTCCTGTTAAAAGGGAGTTTTTCCTCTCCACCATCGCCAAGTGCTTGCTCACAGGGGATCGCCTGATTGCTGGGGTCTTTCTGCAACTGTGGGGGTTCCCCTTACAGTTGATAGTGCTATGAGATGACTGTTGTTGTGAAATGGCGCTATATAAATAAAGTTGAATTGAACTGAATTCCGCTTTCTCTTCTACCTGACATTCAACTTGTGGGGCATATGTACTGACAACATTTAACATCACACCTTTAACTTCTAGCTTTAAACTCACAATTCTGTCTGACTCTCTCTTTACCTCCTGAACACTCTTCGCATACTCTTCCTTCAAGATTACTCCTACTCCATTTCTTTTCTTATCTACACCATGGTAGAACAGTTTAAATCCACCTCTAGTGCTCCTAGCCTTCCTTCCCTTCCATCTAGTTTATTGAACACATAGTATATTTACCTTTGTTCTCTCCATCATATAGGCCAAATCTCTGCCTTAACTAGTCCCTACTCTCACTTCCACACTTCTTGTCATGAACTCCCTGTGCGTTTTTCCACACCGCACGGAGGAGGGGTTTACGTGCTGGGTTTATATAATAATCCTGTATCCCTGTGACACTTACTTGTCTCACCAAATTTTGTAACAATATACCACTGTAACAATAGTATACACAGGGTGGTACAATACTTGCGGGGTAATTGGGGGTAACACCCACTAACACCTGCGCTCGCCAGATTTTTCTGTGTAACCCTTACTCTCCCCTACTTACTTTACTTGTAGTACCCTTTTTGGTAGTATTATGTTATGGCAAAGTAGTTACCTTAACTTTTCTACCTGGGCAGAGGGATAATTGGGCCAGGTCAGACCGACTCTGGGTTCGTAGGAGCCTGGGAGGTGCAACAACAGACGACACATACACAGCCGTATATGGAACTTGCAACTATGTATATTATTTAAAATTGTGTTCACAAAAATAAATACATAGCGCGATAAAGGAAAAAAAATAATCCATACACTCAACTTATATTTACAAAATTCACAGTCCTGTTTTGGTCCTTTCCAGGTGACTAGTGGAGTCACCTTTAGCAGTTCATAGGGTTCGGGCTTCGGCTCGCCATCCAGATTTGGAGATCCACGCTCTGGTCAAACCAGTCCAAAGGGAAAAAAAAAGAAAAGAACCTGACCATGCCAAGTGGCTCGTGCTTCAATAGAGTTCCCACGCTCAACGGCGTCGACAACCTTTGGATCCCAATCAATTTCAAGGGTTTTATCCAGGCAAAGGCTGCTATTAGCACGTTAGCATTGCCATATCACCAAGGACCGTCTCTCTCTCTGGTCTGTGTCTTTCGGCGTCTGGCGTGACTGAGCCAAAAATGCAAATCATCCCAGACCCAGGGAGAGAGCGCTTAACCCACTGGGTGGCGTGACCCAGCAACGGCGCAGCCATTGGTTACAATAAATATAAACACACAATACTAGGAACTTTATCAGAACCTTCTAGAAAACGTTCCTAACTATTTATGAATATATATTTATTTAAATACTCATATTCGAATTATGTATTCCCATTGTGAAATGGGTGTTTTTCTTTTTAAAAGCGGTATCAATATTTCTAATTTAATTCATGTTAAACTATCTACTCCCATTGTGAAATGAATGTCCCTCCCTTCTTCTTAAAGCGGTATCGACATTCATAATTCTAGTCACGTTTTTAACACTGGGTTACAATTACATCACACACACATTTATTAAACACAGCAACCTTTTCCTCTCCCGGCGCCACACGAGTAGGCTGCCCTTTGCAACAGCAGCTCGATTCCGAGTCTTTTTCCCCTTCTATCTCTTTTTGATCCGTCTTTTTTCACTCCACTTATATCACGGACACACAGATCGTCCCAAATGTCTCCTGAGCCGGTGGACGGAGCCACTGTTTATAGCAGGATACGATACAGCAGGGAAGAGCTGCTAGCATTCAACCGCCACCCGGTCCCACTGGAAAAACTCGACATACCGAGAGAACTGAGGCGAAAACGCTGCGGCTGCCGGGCTGGAGTAAGGTGGAGGACAAAAAATATAAGGTACAGACCCTCCCTTCCATCTGTTGTCATGGGAAATGTACGGTCGATACTGGGAAAGGTAGATGAGCTAGCGGCTATCTCCCGTTACGATTGCACTTACCGGGAGTGCTCTCTCCTTTTGTTTACTGAGACATGGCTAACTGAACTAGCAGCAGATGCTAACATTGAGCTGGAGGGTTTTCACATGATACGGGCTGACCGAACACCAGACAGTGGCAAAGCAAGGGGCGGTGGAGTGATAATGTACGTTAACAACAACTGGTGCAGACCGGGACATATCGCTGTTAAACAACGACACTGCAGCAAAGACATTAAGTTGCTAGCTGTTAGCATGAGGCCTACATATCTCCCGAGAGAACACTCACACGTGATCTGCATTGTTGTTTATGCAAATCCGACGGCGAACGCTGGGACAGCGCGTGACGTCATCCATTCAGTAACCAGCAGGCTGCAGACAGAACACCCAGATGCTCTTCTCCTCATCTCAGGCGATTTCAACCATGTTTCACTATCTCCCATTCTACCCACGTTCACCCAGTATGTCACATGCCACACTAGAGACAATAAAACACTGGACTTATTCTACGCAAACACTAAGGAGGCGTACACCTCATCACAACTCCCCCCACTCGGGAGATCGGATCACAACTTGGTTCATCTCCGGCCGGTATACAAACCCCTAGTGCACAGACAACCTCCAGCCATGCACACTGTGGAGTTATGGTCTGAGCAGACAATGGACACTCTAAAGGGCTGTTTTGAAGCCACCGCCTGGAAGCAGCTCTGCGATCCACATGGTGAGGACATTGATGGCCTCATTCACACCTTCACGGACTACCTCAGCTTCTGTGTGGACAAATCCGTTCCCACCAAGACCATACGGCGTCACTCAAACAACAAACCTTGGATCAACCCTGAGATAAAAACACTTCTGAGAGAGAAGAAGAGGATCTTCAAGTCAGGGAATAGGGAGATGCTGAAGTCCGTAGAGAGGGAGCTGAGGAGAAAGATCAGAGTAGGCAAGGACAGCTTCAGGAAGAAGATGGAGGACAAGCTGCAACAGAGCGACATCAGCGGGGTCTGGAGAAACCTCAAAACTATCTCTGGGCTCCAGAATACCTCCCCCCAGGCCACGGGGGGCAGGGAGTGTGCGAACAACCTGAATCTGTTTTTCAATAGGTTTGACCAACCGCCCTCCCCCCCGTCTGCACAACAACCACTGCTGCCTCTAAAGAAATCAAGTCCTGCTGCCCACTCCCCACTCCACCAACACCCCCCCCCCACTCCCAACACACAGCCCCCCATCCTGACCCTGACCAGGACCCAGGTGAGGACGGAGCTGAGGAAGATCAAGGCGAGGAAGGCGTCAGGACCGGACGGCATCAGCACAAAGCTCCTCAAGTCCTGTGCAGACCAGCTGTGTGGGATTGTGACGTATATCTTCAGCATGAGCCTGAAACTGGGGAGGGTACCACAGCTGTGGAAAACATCTTGTGTGGTACCTGTACCAAAAACTTCCCACCCCAAAGACCTGAACAGCTACAGACCGGTGGCCTTGACGTCCCACTTGATGAAGACCCTGGAGAGACTGCTCCTTGCTCACCTCCGCCCCCTGGTGGAACCAGCGATGGATCCACTCCAGTTCGCCTACCAGCATGGCATTGGGGTGGAGGATGCGGTGATCTTCCTCCTTCACCGTTCTCTGTCCCACCTGGAGAAGCCCAGGAATATGGTGAGGATCATGTTCTTTGACTGCTCCAGTGCTTTCAACACCATCCAACCGATGATCCTGAAGGACAAGCTGCTGCGCGCAGGGGTGGACCAGCACCTGTCATCATGGATCCTGGACTACCTCACGAACCGGCCTCAGTTTGTGAGAACCCGGGACTGTGTGTCCGACACGATCATCAGTAGCACGGGGGCCCCCCAGGGAACGGTGCTGGCTCCCTTCCTGTTCACTCTTTATACTGCGGACTTCTCACACAACACAACACACTGCCATCTACAGAAGTTCTCTGATGACTCTGCGATCATTGGCCTCATCTCCAATGGAGATGAAGCTGAGTACAGAGGGCTTATCCAGGACTTCGTGGACTGGTGCCATCGGAACTGCCTCCAGATCAACGCGAGAAAAACTAAGGAGCTGGTGGTGGACTGCCGCAGGCAAGGACAACCCCTCACAGCACCAGTAAATATACAGGGAACAGACATCGAGATGGTGACAGCCTATAAGTACCTGGGTGTTCATCTGAACAATAAACTAGACTGGTCACACAATACTGATGCACTCTACAAGAAGGGACAGCGCAGGCTGTTCCTGCTGAGGAGACTCAGGTCTTTTGGTGTACAAGGCACGCTGCTGAAGACATTCTATGACACGGTGGTGGCATCAGCCATCACTTTTGGAGTGGTCTGGTGGGGCAGTGGCATTACTGCAGCCGATAGGAAGAGACTGAACAAACTGATCAAGAAAGCTAGCTCTGTCCTGGGGCAGCGCCTTGATCCGGTGGAGGAGATAGGAGAGAGAAGGACGGTGGCTAAACTGTCATCTCTGCTGGAGTCCGAGTTCCACCCTATGCAGGACATACTGAATGCACTGAGGAGCTCATTTAGCAGCAGACTACATCATCCCAGGTGCACAACCGAGAGGTTTCGCAGGTCCTTCCTACCAACGGCTGTCAGACTGTACAACCTAAGCAGGGCTGCTCGCAGAGATAGCAAAAAGACGTAACAAACTAATAGTTTTTTGAATGCAAAAGATGCAATAGACTTACACAATGGTCCCCTCTGGCATACAACTAGGAAAATAAAAACATTTACAAAACATTTACAAAAACAAAAAAAAAAACATGTAGGTTTAGGGCGCTCGCACACGCAGCGACCGGCAGCCGGTGGCTTGTCACCAGACTGCAAACCAAATCTACCTACGGGTACAAATAAGTAACAAAAAAAAAAAAAATACCGGTCGCTGTGGAGAGTGAGAATATGTATGGGCACATAATCATACCATGTAGGATAACTAAGTAGACGGTTGTGCTGTTTCATCCCATCTAGCAACAATGCTCTGCACTGTGTGTGTTTATATATTTACATATTTATTCCATCTAGCTACAATGCTCCGCACTGGGTGTGTTTATGTTTATATATCTATATATTTATTCCATCTAGCTACATTGCTCCACACTGTGTGTTTACATATTCATATATTTATTCCATCCAGCTACAATGCTCTGCACTGTGTGTCTGTGTGTGTGTATATATATATATTTTATAGTAATATGTACATATGTATATTAGCTGCTCTTGCTTGCTTGTTTTTTTTCTTGCCTTCTGATTGTTGCTCTGAGTGTTGCTATCCCTGTGCTGTTGCAATCCTGGAATTTCCCCGTTGTGGGACTAATAAAGGCTTATCTTATCTTATCTTATCTAACTGACAAACAGTTCCAGGTCATATATTCTACAGTAGCTTAAAGAGTCTTCCAGGACACTCAACAGTCAACTGGTGAGGACCACCGGGGAAAACACACACAGATAATACTCACTGGACTGGAGCTATCCGAGTAGTCCACATAAAGCACCGAGTGAAAATAATCCTTCTTAGACGTCGACTATCACACGGCGATTAACGACAGCATGTTTAGTGCAATGACCCAGCAATGTGTGACTGGCGAAAGGCTCCTAAAGTACACGCATTGCTGGGAATGGTAAATTGGTCACACCTGGGCGAGGAGCGGGAAGATGGCAAATGGGGGTGGGAACAGCTGACGGCTATAAGAGAGGGGGCGTGGCCGGACGGGCAGATAGTTAGACAGCACTCACACAAGCGTGAGCCCAAGGGGCTACCTCACCGCTGCTGGCCAGAAAGCAGTGGCTCTGGGTACGGTAAAGCACACAGAAATACATACTAACATACATACAAAGTGGCACCTATCTCACAGAGAGGCCAGGACCAAGCCGGGGGAAACCAAGCCGGCTTGGGTCCTGACACAGCCCCCCCCTTAAAGGGGTGGATTCCCAGACACCCAAAGTAATAGCCCAGACCCCCCCCCCCCAACAGGAACAAACAACACAAACCCGGGTGGGAGGTAGGGGGAACAGGAAAGGTGGGAAAACAACACCCCACCCAGGGTCCACAATAGCCCTCCTAAGTCCAAAGATTTGGGAGGCCGCCTAGAGTCCTAGGCCCTGCAGGTAGTTTGGCGGACAGTCTGGTGGCCTGCCGGAATGCACGGGCCATCTGGCCAAGAACCCCAGTCCCTCAGGCGGTCGGCTGTAAAGCCACTAGAGCCGGCAGGATAAAGCAGGAGGTGGCCTGCCCACTGGAAGGCTCACAGGGGGGGTAACCGGGCCACAGAGAGGAAACCCCCACGGCATCGGACAGGGAGGAGAAGGGAACCACGGCGTCCTCAGGTAGATCCACAGCATCTCAGTGGTCCCGGCTTGGGCCACAACTGCACCCGAGGTGGACCCCAACCGGGCCGGCTCTGCTGCACTCGCGGTGGACCCCAACTGGGCCGGCTCTGCTGCACCCACGGTGTCCTCCGGCTGAGGCTCTGCTGCACCCGCAGTGACCTCCAGCTGAGGCTCTCCTGCACCCGCGGTGACCTCCACCTGAGGCTCTCCTGCACCGGCAGCTGAAGACCCCGGCTGGGGCTCTGCTGCACCCACAGTGACCTCCTCCGGGACAACTGGCCCCGTGTCATCATTCATAGGCAACCCAGGTAGTGGCAGAACCTCTCCAGTGACCCTAGGAAGGAGCTCGAGCTCAAAGAAGATAGGAGAGGAGGAACTGTTTGTGTCGCCGGCAGCGGCAGAGCCAGGCAAGGGGAGTCCAGATGCGGCTGGAAGCTGCACCCGGCTCTCCTCCCCAAGAGCCAGAAAAGATCCCTCAATTATTGACAAATGAACTACCGGAGAGATTACTTGCCTGAGCTCAAGCGCTACAGCCGTCCAGGACTCCAACGATGCTGATGATGACGTTCCGTTTCCCATCAGCTGGAGGTCTGGTCCGGGGAGTGATTCCGCTGCGGCAGCCCCCGCAGCAGGCGTGATGGTGGTTGCAGTCGTGGTACTCCCATGTGCCGTTTTCCACGCCACCAGCTCATCCGGAGTTGTGGCCTAGGACGACCTCTCTGCTGGCCCATTGGCTTGATCACCCTGGGGCCTCCGCCCCCCCCCCCAAGCAACCTGGATCCAGAACCTGTGAGCTCGTAGAGGCAGGTCAAGGACGGGAGTACAACATGCCGCTGGGGTGAAGCACTCAGGGGACTGCACACCCAGAGTCTCCTCGCCAGGAGGCAAGAAAAAGTATTCATCAACCATTTCTTCTTCCGGCATTCAGAGAGAGCAGACGCTTTTCTCCCTCCTCTCCCTCCTAATCCTACTCCCTTCTGATCCCAGCTTGCAATGTTGCGTTTTTGTCTGTGTTTTTGTCGCCCTTCTTCTGGCTGAATCTTAATCGAAACGGAAATTATGGATCTGGAAAGCGGCTTAAATGCGATTGACACCACTTTAAAAGAAGATCGGGTCAGGGGGAACCCAAGGGGGGAGACTCATGGACATTGGGAACTCATGTGTCTGTGTGATTCGACTGGAGATGCAGAAGACATCTATTGGCTATGATCACAGGACTTCTACTTTGGCTTTGGAGTTTTCTGATGTATCAGAAATTGAGGAAGGTGGGAGAGCTGTTCAAAATGTGGACCCCTCATGGATCGTCACCTTATCGTGGTGGGGGGGTTTGCGTGCCCCAGTGATCCCAGGAGCTATGTTGTCCAGGGCAATTTGCCTCTGATAGGGTCTCCCAAGACAAACTGGTCCTGGGTGAAGGGCCAGACGAAGAACGATCCAACAGACTCTCATGATAAATTGTATATCAAGGATTCAGTGTACCCCGCCCGGTATGGGGTTACCGGGGCCCCACCCTGGAGCCAGGCCTGGGGGAGGGGCTCGAAGGCTAGCGTCTGGTGGCCGGGTTTCCACCCATGGGACCCGGCCGGGCTCAGCCCGAAGGAGTTACATGGGTCTGCCCTCCAGTAGGTTCACCACCTGCAGGAGGGATCATGGAAGTCCGGTGCTATGTGGATTAGGTGGCAGTCAAAGGCGGAGACCTTGGTGGACTGATCCCAAGCTTTCTAAACTGGCTTTTGGTACGTGGAATGTCACCTCTCTGGTGGGGAAGGAGCCTGAGCTGGTGTACGAGATTGAGCGATACCGGCTAGATATAGTCGGCCTCACCTCAACACACAGCTCCGGTTCCGGAACCAGTCTCCTGGAGAGGGGCTGGAGCTTGGCCTTTTCTGGAGTTGCCCCGGGCGAGAGGCGACGAGCAGGGGTAGGTATTCTTGTATCGCCCCACCTTGCTGCCTCTATATTGGAGTTTTCCCCGGTGGACGAAAGGGTTGCTTCCCTGCGCCTTCGGGTTGGGAAACGGGTCCTGACCATCATTTGTGCCTATGCACCAAATGATGTTTCAGAGTACCCACCCTTTTTGGAGTCTGTGACTGGGGTGCTGGAGGGTGCTCCTCCTGGAGACTCCATTGTCCTACTGGGGGACTTCAATGCGCACGTGGGCAACGACAGTGAAACCTGGAGGGGGGTGATTGGGAGGAACGGCCTGCCCGATCTGAACCCGAGTGGTGTTCAGTTATTGGACTTCTGTGCTAACCACAGTCTGTCTATAACGAACACCATGTTCAAGCATAAGGGTGTCCATATGTGCACCTGGCACCAGGACACCCTAGGCCGCAGGTCGATGATCGATTTTGTTATCGTATCATCAGACCTGCGACCGTATGTCTTGGACACCCGAGTAAAGAGAGGTGCAGAGCTGTCAACTGATCACCACCTGGTGGTGAGTTGGATCCGATGGCAGGGGAGGAAGCCATTCAGACCTGGTAGACCCAAACGTATAGTGAGGGTGTGCTGGGAGCGTCTGGCTGAGGCCCCTGTCCGGGAGGTCTTCAACTCCCACCTCCGGAAGAACTTCAACCACATTCCGAGGGAGTCTGGAGACATGGAGTCTGAATGGGCCATGTTCTCCACCTCTGTTGTTGAAGCGGCAGCCCAGAGCTGCGGCCGCAAGGTGGTCGGTGCATCTCGTGGTGGCAACCCCCGAACCAAGTGGTGGACACCAGTGGTGAGGGGGGCCATTAAGCTGAAGAAGGAGTCCTATCAAGCTTGGTTGGCTTGTGGGACTCCCGAAGCAGCTGAGGTGTACCGGCAGGCCAAACGGAGTGCAGCTCGGGTGGTTGCTGAAGCAAAAACCCGGGTATGGGAGGAGTTCGGTGAGGCCATGGAACAAGACTTTCGGTCGGCTTCAAAGAGATTCTGGCAAACTGTTCGGCGGCTCAGGAGGGGAAAGCAGCTCCCCGTCCACACTGTGTATGGTGCGGATGGGACACTGTTGACTTCAACTGGGGATATCGTCGGGCGGTGGAAGGAATACTTCGAGGATCTCCTCAATCCCACTGATACGCCTTCCACAGAGGAAGCAGGGTTTGGGGACGAGGGGGATGACTCGCCTATCACAGGGGCTGAGGTCGCCAAGGTGGTTAAAAATCTCCTTGGTGGCCGGGCCCCGGGGGTGGACGAGATTCGCCCCGAGTACCTCAAGGCCCTGGATGTTGTTGGGTTGTCATGGTTGACACGCCTCTGCAACATTGCGTGGAGGTCGGGGGCAGTGCCTTTGGCATGGCAAACCGGGGTGGTGGTTCCTCTCTTCAAAAAAGGGGACCGGAGGGTGTGCTCCAACTTTAGAGGGATCACACTCCTCAGCCTCCCTGGGAAGGTCTATGCCAAGGTACTGGAGAGGAGAGTCCGGCCGTTGGTCGAACCTCGGATTCAGGAGGAGCAATGTGGTTTTCGTCCTGGCCGTGGCACATCGGACCAGCTCTTTACCCTCTCGAGAATTCTTGAGGGTTCGTGGGAGTTTGCCCAACCAGTTTACATGTGTTTTGTGGACTTGGAGAAGGCATTTGACCGCGTCCCTCGTGGATTTTTGTGGGGGGTGCTTCGGGAGTATGGGGTATTGGGCTTGTTGTTACGAGCTATTCGGTCTCTGTACGACCGTTGTGAGAGTTTAGTTCGCATTGCCAACACTCGGTCGGAGTCATTCCCAGTGAGAGTTGGACTCCGCCAGGGCTGCCCTTTGTCACCGGTCCTGTTCATAATTTTTATGGACAGGATTTCTAGGCGCAGCCAGGGAATGGAGGGTGTCATGCTTGGTGACCACAGGATCTCATCTCTGTTGTTTGCAGATGATGTTGTCCTGTTGGCTTCATCCAGCAATGACCTACAGCTCTTGCTGGGACGGTTTGCCGCTGAGTGTGAAGCGGCTGGGATGAGAATCAGCACCTCCAAGTCCGAGTCCATGGTCCTCAGCCGGAAAAAGGTGGATTGTCCTCTCCGGGTTGGGGACAGGCTCCTGCCCCAAGTGGAGGAGTTTAAGTATCTTGGGGTCTTGTTCACGAGTGAGGGGAAAATGGAGCGAGAGATCGACAGACGGATTGGAGCAGCATCTGCAGTGATGCGGACGTTGTACTGGTCTGTTGTGGTGAAGAGGGAGCTTAGTTCTAAGGCAAAGCTGTCGATTTACCAGTCAATCTACGTTCCTACTCTCACCTATGGTCACGAGCTTTGGGTAATGACCGAAAGAACGAGATCGCGGATACAAGCGGCTGAAATGAGCTTTCTCCGTAGGATTGCTGGACTCACCCTCAGAGATAGGGTGAGGAGCTCAGTCATCCGGGAGAGGCTCAGAGTAGAACCGCTGCTCCTCCACATTGAAAGGAGTCAGTTGAGGTGGTATGGGCATCTGATTAGGATGCCTCCTGGACGCCTCCCACTTGAGGTGTTTCAGGCACGTCCCACTGGGAGGAGACCCCGGGGCAGACCCAGGACTCGGTGGAGAGACTATGTCTCCCAGCTAGTCTGGGAACGCCTTGGTATCCCCTCTGAAGAGCTGGAGCAGGTGGCTGGGGAGAGGGAAGCCTGGGCTTCTCTGCTTGAACTGCTGCCTCCGCGACCCGGACCTCCGGAAAAGCGGTAGAAGATGGATGGATGGATGGATGGGAGAGCTGTTCAAAATGTGGACCCAGGCAAAGCTCCTTCATCAAATTCAACCAGTTGGGGAGTGCACAAATAGCGGCATGGTGAACTGAATGGTAACTGATTCAGATGGTGGAATACATCTCGAGTCGCTAGTGCTCTCCAGGGAATGTTTTTTAAGCCTGTATATGGAAATTATGAAGCACAGAATTGCATGAGAGAGGAAAAGTCTATGCTCTAGTGCAATGTGCAGATTTGACCTTGTTTTTGGTGCCCTGTTTACATTCCTCCTGGATGAAGATAAGGTAGAAGAGGTGGCTGGCTTCTCTTAACCCAAACAATCGACAAACAATTGCTGTTGTTCAAGCAGACTGAGCTCTTCAAGGACAGCGTTATCATGTGTCTACAGAACTCTGCCATCTGCATGCATGAGGAGAGATAGACTCTGGACATGCTTATGTAGAACACATGATTATTTCCATCCATTGCCAGGGGGTGCCCTCTGCTGTTCAATAGCAACTGACACATCCACACTGCATCATACTGATCATATGCTGACTACACACACTGTCTCTCTCGCTGCTTTGTTATTGTGTGATCTATATTGTCTGCTAATTGTGCATTAGAGAGTTTTTTTTTCTATGTAATCACAATTTTGGTCATAAAATTAGCTTTATTTTGATTAACAATGCTTTTTTCTCTCTGCCCATTGTGTCACTCCCCCCCCCCCCCTCATTCCCTTCTTTACCCTCTATGACTGGCACCTTCATGGCTGCCGCGGCTTTGGGATGCGCTTATAGAGCGCGCCCAATGTCAAGTCAAATTTCAATTCTCCTGTATGTCTTGTACGTATGGTAGTATTGACAATAAAACCTTTGAATCTTGAATCTTGAATTGAAGTTAAATGAGAAATAACTTGCCTGTCCTCCTGACACGAGATGTCCTCAGTGGCCTCCGAGACGTCTCCCCCCCTTCCAGGCGTTCCTCCTTGTGCTGCGCCGGCAAGACCGGAGGCCTCTACCGGTGGGAGTTCCTCCTCTTCTTCCTCCCGGACAGTTCAGGGACCAGATAATCTGGGATGCGAAGAGCTGCACTGGACAGCGAATCAGCCATGCCGAGAAGTTCCATCTTCTCCAGAGAGGGAAGCGGAGTGGTCATGAGGAACTTGAGTGCTGGGGAATCTTCATCCGACTCCTCCTCGACCCGTCGGTTTAGTGGGCCGAGCAGGTTTGACCACTCCTTGTCCGTCAGCTCGCCCGGGGATTGAGCAGGTGCAGGGGTGGGAACCTTCACAGCTGGGGAAGCGCGTTCTCGGTCCTCCCTCTTGCGGCGCTCCTCCTCCATCCAGTGGTCGAGAAGGGCCGGTCTCTTTTCCTCCCTCTCACGGCGCTCCTCCTCGACCCAACGGTTGAGCGCAGCGAGCAGGTTTGACCACTCCTCGTCCATCGGCTCACCTGGGAATTGAGCAGGCACAGGGGGTGGAACTTTCACAGCCGCAGAAGCACGTCCTCGGGTCTCCCTCTCGCAGTGCTCCTCATCCATCCAGCGGTTGAGCAGGGCCAGTCTTTGCTCCTCCCTCTCACGACACTCCTCCTCGGCCCGGGGGCTGAGCGTGGTGAGCAGGTTCCACAACTCCAAGTCCGTCGGCACACCCAGGAATTGAGCAGGCACCGGCCTGGGAGAAGAAGCAGGGGACTCCACCGGTGTGGCCGCAGGGAAACACCTCTGTGCTGGTTCTGGAGCAGGATCCTCCAAAGCCACTGGCTCCTCCACCATCTGACGTCTCTGATCCTGGACCGACAGATGCTCAGAAGAAAATGGAGGAGACACAGAGGGGGTAGGAAAAGAGTTATAGGCTGCAGCTGTTGGAAAGAGCCCAGCGGACTGCTGTAACTGGGTCCCTCTCCCTGGAGATAGACAAGGTTTATTATCATCAAAAGGAGTTGAAAGAAAAAACACTTGCCTGCCATCCCAGCCTTTGATGTTAACTGCTGCAGCTGACAGGCTGTCATCCCTTTCTGTGTCCACTGCGATTCAGTCCTCGCCAATGGGTGGAGGAGGAGCTGTCTCCATGGCAACTGAGGTGGGCATTGCTGGGGAGAGCTCAGCGGACCTCACAGCAGCTGGAAAGGCAGTCACCGCTGCCGACAAGAAGGGCTTCTCCCGGCATTTCGACGTTGGATGACGCTGTCTGCGTGGGGCTGGAGCAGATCAGGTCGAAGCAGGAACTGGCACTGAACTCTGGCGTGGGGCAGGATCAACGGAACCCTGGGAGTGCCCTCCCTTCGTCTCAAGTTCGGTCTTCTCTCAGCTCCCTCTGGATGATCCGTGAGCTGAGGGCACCACCGAGCTGCTGCGTCCGCCATGTCCACATACCACAGTATATCCTCCGGGGTGGAATACGTGCTTGCCAAGGCGATGAGCCCGTCTATCTCCATGAGCACATGGCAGCACTCCCACCCCAGACTCAGAGGATAACTGTGCGTCCCTGTCAAGTCCAACATAGCTCTCAGACTGATGAGTAAATAATTATTCAAAGAAAAGGGTAAGTCTGGGTGTAACCCACTACATTCTTTTTGTCGGCTCGGTCATTCTGTCATGAGCTTCCCGTGCACTTTTCCACAGTGCACGGAGGAGGGGTGAAAGGATGAGGATTTACGTGCTGGGTTTACACCACACACACATTTATTAAACACAGCAACTGACAAACAGTTCCAGGTCATATATTCCACAGTAGCTTAAGGAGTCCTCCAGGATGCTCAACAGTCAGTTGGTGAGGACCACCAGGGAAAACACACACAGATAATACTCACTGGACTGGAGCTATCCGAGTAGTCCACATAAAGTACCGAGTGAGAATAACCCTTCTTTGACGTCGACTGTCACGCAGCGGTTAACGACTGCATGTCTAGTGCAATGACCCAGCAGTGTGTGACTGGCAAAAGGCTCCTAAAGTACACACATTGCTGGAAATGGTAAATTGGTCACACCTGGGCGAGGAACAGAAAGATGGCAAATGGGAGTGGGAACAGCTGACGGCAATAAGAGAGGGGTCTTGGTCGGACCGGCAGATACTTAGACAGCGCTCACACCAGCATGAGCCCAATCGGCTACCTCACCGCTGCCGGTCAGAAAGCAGTGGCTATGGGTATGGTAAAGCACACAGAAATACATACTAACATACATACAAAGTGGCATCTAACCCACAGAGAGACCAGGACCGAACCGGGGGAAACCAAGCCGGCTCGGCTCCTGACACTTCTACCTTTCCTTTTCTCTCTCTCCCTCCTAACATGCCTTCCTCCCCTCCTCCTCCTCGATCTTTGACCAACAGTAGTGTCATGTTTTGGCCCCTACAAGGCATAAAGACAGACCCAAGCACTGAACGGCGTTGTGCATTTATTAAACAAAAGAACATAGCAGTCCAAAAAGGTGATAACAATACAAAAAGTGCCAAACAAGAAAAAATTTACAGACTGTGCCTCAGTGAGGGGAATGGTCTGGAGAAGGGAGAAGCACATCAGTTGAAAATCCAAAAGAGATTTAGAGCAGACCCAAAGGAGGTTCACAGGAGGTATAACATAGCTGCAACGACCAAGTGAAACGGCAGAGCTTAAATACATGTCAAAAGGATTAACATAAATGAGCACTGGTGTGGGCTCGCATGAGCAGGCAAAGGGATACACAATAGTAATCTGAATCAGCTGGACAGGTGAGGGAGGAGCAGCTGAACTGATAGCTTGTCAGATGACGCCCACACTGGGCACAAACCCGGAAAAGTTAGCTGTCAGCCCACAGAATAAATGTGAGAAATAAACATGATTCAAAAACAATTACAACTCAAACAGGACATGGCCAAAATAACTGAAACACAACTGGAGGATCAGTCCGCCAAGGTCTCCGCCTTTGACCGCCACCTAATCCACATAGCACCGGACCCCCATGATCCCTCCTGCAGGTGGTGAGCCCACTGGAGGGCGGACCCATTAACTCCTTCGGGCTGAGCCCAACCAGGTCCCATGGGTGGAAACCCGGCCACCAGACGCTAGACATCGAGACCCTCCCCCAGACCTGGCTCCAGGGTGGGGCCCCGGCAACCCCATACCGGGCGGGGTACACTGAATCCTTGATCTAGAATTTATCATGAGAGTCTGTTGGATCGTTCTTAGTCTGGCTCTTCACCCAGGACCAGTTTGTCTTGGGTGGCCCTATCAGAGGCAAACTGCCCCAGACAACATAGCTCCTGGGATCACAGGGGAAAGCAAACCCCCACCATGATAAGGTGACGATCCATGAGGGGGATCCCAGCTGGTCTGGGGACACCTTGGTATCCTCTCTGAATAGCTGGAGCAGGTGGCTGGGGAGAGGGAAGTCTGGGCATCTCTGCTCGAACTGCTGCCTCCGCAACCCAGACCTCCGGAAAAGCGGTAGAAGATGGATGTATGTATGGATGGACAACTGGAGGAAAATAAAAGGCAGTATAAGAAAAGCACAAAAACACAATAAATATATAAATACCCAGAAAAAGCCACAAGGCTGGGTCTGGCACAAAATCCAGCCCCAGCTCATCACAAGTAGCCCAATTTCCACCCACACCCTGTCGGTTAAAAGCACCGGTGGTGGTTGTTGTTAACCCAGGCCTCATGCAATCTGGTATGAAAGTCTCATTTGTCATGATCTGCATGTTTGATTTGGCAAAGGTTTTATGACGGATGCCCTTCCTGACACAACCCATCCATCCATCCATCTTCTACCGCTTTTCCGGAGGTCCGGGTCGCGGAGGCAGCAGTTCAAGCAGAGAAGCTCAGACTTCCCTCTCCCCAGCCACCTGCTCCAGCTCTTCAGAAAGGATACTAAGGCGTTCCCAGACCAGCTGGGAGACATAGTCTCTCCACCGATCCTGGGTCTGCCCCAGGGTCTCCTCCCAGTGGGACGTGTCTGAAACACCTCAAGTGGGAGGCGTCCAGGAGGCATCCTAATCAGATGCCCATACCACCCCAACTGACTCCTTTCAATGTGGAGGAGCAGCGGTTCTACTCTGAGCCTCTCCCGGATGACTGAGCTCCTCACCCTGTCTCTGAGGGTGAGTCCAGCAATCCTACGGAGAAAGCTCATTTCAGCCACTTGTATCCGCGATCTCGTTCTTTCGGTCATTACCCAAAGCTCATTACCATATGTGAGAGTAGGAACGTGGATTGACTGGTAAATTGACAGCTTTGCCTTAGAACTCAGCTCCCTCTTCACCACAACAGACCGGTACAATGTCCACATCACTGCAGATGCTGCTCCGATCCGTCTGTCAATCTCTCGCTCCATTCTCCCCTCACTCGTGAATAAGACCCCGAGATACTTAAACTCCTCCACTTGAGGCAGGAGCATGTCCCCAACCCAGAGAGGACAATCCACCTTTTTCCGGCTGAGGACCATGGACTCAGACTTGGAGATGCTGATTCTCATCCCAGCCGCTTCACACTCAGTGGCAAACTGTCCCAGCAAGAACTGTAGGTCATTGGTGAATGAAGCCAACAGGACAACATCATCTGCAAACAACAGAGATGAGATCCTGTGGTCACCAAGCATGATAACCTCCATTCCCTGTCTGCACCTAGAAATCCTGTCCATAAAAATTATGAACAGGATCGGTGACAAAGGGCAGCCCTGGCGGAGTCCAACTCTCACTTGGAATGACTCCGACCGAGTGTTAGCAATATGAACCAAACTCTCACAATGGTCGTACAGAGACCGAATAGCTCGTAACAACAAGCCTGATACCCTATACTCCCGAAGCACCCTCCACAAAAAACCACGAGGGACGTGGTCGAAAGCCTTCTCCAAGTCCACAAAACACATGTAAACTGGTTGGGCAAACTCCCACAAACCCTTGAGAATTCTCGAGAGGGTAAAGAGCTGGTCCAATGTGTCATGGGTAGGACGAAAACCACATTGCTCCTCCTGACTCCGAGGTTCGACCAGCGGCCGGACTCTCCTCTCCAGTACCTTGGCATAGACCTTCCCAGGGAGGCTGAGGAGTGTGATCCCTCTAAAGTTGGAGCACACCCTCCGGTCTCCTTTTTTGAAGAGAGGAACCACCATCCCATTTTGCCATGCCAAAGGCACTTCCCCCGACCTCCACGCAATGTTGCAGAGGCGTGTCAACCATGACAGCCCAACAACATCCAGGGCCTTGAAGTACTCAGGGCGAATCTCATCCACCCCCGGGTCCCGGCCACCAAAGAGATTTTTAACCACCTTGGCGACCTCAGCCTCTGTGATAGGCGAGCCACCCCCCTCGTCCACAAGCCCTGCTTCCTCTATGGAAGGCATATCAGTGGGATTGAGGAGATCCTCAAAGTATTCCTTCCACCGCCCGACGATATCCCCAGTTGAAGTCAACAGCGCCCCATCCGCACCATACACAGTGTGGACAGGGAGATGCTTCCCTCTCCTGAGCCACCAGACAGTTTGCCAGAATCTCTTTGAGGCCGACCAAAAGTCTTGTTCCTTGGCCTCACCGAACTTCTCCCATACCCGGGTTTTTGCTTCAGCAACCACCCGAACTGCACAACTCTTGGCCTGCCAGTACACCTCAGCTGCTTCGGGAGTCCCACAAGCCAACCAAGCCTGATAGGACTCCTTCTTCAGCTTAATGCCCCCCCTCACCACTGGTGTCCACCACTTGGTTTGGGGGTTGCCTCCACGAGATGCACCGACCACCTTGCGGCTGCAGCTCTGGGCCACCGCTTCAACAATAGAGGTGGAGAACATGGCCCATTCACACTCCATGTCTCCAGACTCCCTCGGAATGTGATTGAAGTTCTTCCAGAGGTTGGAGTTGAAGATCTCCCGGACAGGGGCCTCAGCCAGACGTTCCCAGCACATCCTCACTATACATTTAGGTCTACCAGGTCTGAATGGCTTCCTCCCCTGCCACCGGATCCAACTCACCACCAGGTGGTGATCAGTTGACAGCTCTGCACCTCTCTTTACCCGAGTGTCCAAGACATACGGTCGCAGGTCTAATGACACGATAACAAAATTGATCATCGACCCCTGACCTAGGGTGTCCTGGTGCCAAGTGCACATATGGACACCCTTATGCTTGAACATGGTGTTCATTATGGACAAACTGTGATTAGCACAGAAGTCCAATAACTGAACACCACTCGGGTTCAGATCGGGCAGGCCGTTCCTCCCAATTACCGCCCTCCAGGTTTCACTGTCATTGCCCACGTGCACATTGAAGTCCCCCAGTAGGACAATGGAGTCTCCAAGCGGAGCACTCTCCAGCACCCCAGTCACAGAATCCAAAAAGGGTGGGTACTCTGAAACATCATTTGGTGCATAGTCATAAATGATGGTCAGGACCTGTTTCCCAACTCAAAGGTGCAGGGAAGCAACCCTTTCGTCCACCGGGGAAAACTCCAATATAGAGGCAGCAAGGTGGGGGGATACAAGAATATCCACCCCTGCTAGTCGCCTCTTGCCCGGGGCAACTCCAGAAAAGGCCAAGCTCCAGCCCCTCTCCAGGAGACTGGTTCCGGAACCGGAGCTGTGTGTTGAGGTGAGGCTGACTATATCTAGCCGGTATCTCTCAACCTCGTACACCAGCTCAGGCTCCTTCCCCACCAGAGAGGTGACATTCCACGTACCAAAAGCCAGTTTAGAAAGCTTGGGATCAGTCCGCCAAGGTCTCTGCTTTTGACCGCCACCTAATCCACATAGCACCGGACCCCCATGATCCCTCCTGCAGGTAGTGAGCCCACTGGAGGGCGGATCCATGTAACTCCTTCGGGCTGAGTCTGGCCGGGTCCCATGGGTGGAAACGCTAGCCATCGAGCCCCTCCCCCAGGCCTGGCTCCAGGGTGGGGCCCCGGTAACCCCATACCGGGCGGGGTACACTGAATCCTTGATCTAGAATTTTATCATGAGAGTCTGTTGGATCGTTCTTAGTCTGGCCCTTCACCCAGGACCAGTTTGTCTCTTGGATGGCCCTATCAGAGGCAAATTGGCCCAGAGAACATAGGCTCCTGGGATCATTGGGGCACGCAAACCCCTCACCATGATAAGGTGACAATCCACAACCCTCCCCATTTATATATATATATATATATACAGTATATATATATATATATATATATATATATATATATATATATATATATATATATATATATATATATATATATATATATATATTGTGGAGGCACTGTGTGGAGAATTCTCCACCCAGAGTAGGGAGCCGGGGGGAAGAGGAGACAATGGAGTCAAGGAGGAAGTGGTACCGGGGGGTCTCAGATGGGACAGAAAGGACTATGCACCCCCTGGGGAGTTCAGAAGACACCAGAGCTGCTGAGGAAGAGAGGGTGTGAGAAGCGGGTCTGGCGTTATGTGATGTTAATGTGCCACGCATGTCTTTGTTCCACTAATTGTATTGTTGTTGAGCTTACTGGGTTTCAGGGCACGAGAGAAGGTGCTGAGAGACCTAGGCAGATATTTTACTATACTTGATGTTGGAGGTGGAATAAATTTTGTGTGTCGTCCAGTTCGTTGCCTCATCTGCTTTCTTCCTCCACATTGGTGACCCTAAGACGTGCCATGGAGAATGAGCTGAGCACTGCCCCAGAGACTACCTAGATTGAGAGCACCAGCGCAGCGTGTGCTGTCTCAGTTGAGCTCCCAGACTTCTGGCTTCACAACCTGACCACGTGGTTCCTGCACATAGAAGCCCAGTTCACACTCCGTGGGATAACAATGGACGACACAAAATATTACTATGTGGTCTCTGCGCTGAATGCGTGCACCACGCAACAGGTGACGAGCCTGCTCCAGGAGCCGCCGGCCCAGGGGGAATATGAAGCGCTCAAGCAGATGCTACTCCAGCACTATACCCTGTCTGACAGTGAGAGGGCAGAGGGACTCCTAACACATTCAGAGTTAGGTGACAGATCAGCCGTGGAGCTCATGGAGAGCATGTTGGTGCTGAGGGGGAAGAATGACAAATCTTTCCTGTTCACCCACTTATTGCTCAGGAAGCTACCTGCTACAGCGAGGGCGATCCTGGCCAACTCGCTGCTGCTGGTGACCAAGGACTACCACACCCTGGCGCAGGAAATGGACAGCATAATTTTAGCAACCAGAGCTCTCAGCATGCATGCAGCGGCACCAGCATCCATGAGGGACTCCAGCGAGATGGAGGAGCCGTTGGTGGTAGCCAGGACGGATGCCAAAGGAACGGGGCAATCTGTTCCTATCATCGCCGTTTTGGCTCAGATGCCCAACTCTGTTTGGCGGCGTGCCAATTCAAAAAGCTGGGAGGATGGCACTGCCAGCAGACAGTAGCAGCTGCAACCACTGGCAACAGGAACAAGCTGCTTTATATCACGGACACACATTCAGGGAGACGGTTTTTCGTGGACTGTGGCTCACAGAAGAGCCTCATCCTGCCGGTCAATCTTGACAGGTCTGCAGGAGGCAGAAGTCCCGAGCTCCTGACCTCCAATGGTTCCACCATCAGGACGTTTGGCGAACGGACGCTGACGATATGCTTGCACGGACGCAATTATCAGTGGGACCTTGTTGTAGATGCATGATCAGCCCTCATTTTAGGGGCAGATTTTTTATGTGCTTATTTGTTGTTAGTCGATGTTGCCAATAGACGATTAGTGGACATTGTTTCTTTCACTTCACTGCCCTGCACAGATCGGGGTGTGGGGTCAACAACACTGGCTAAGGTTGTAGCTCCGGGGGGGTAAGTATCAGCAATTACTTGCACAGTTCCCAGCACTCACGGTCCCGACTTTTTCGGCTGTGGTAATGAAACATGGGGTAGAACATTTCATAATTACTAAAGGCCCGCCAGTGCTCGGTGCCTGGACGTGGCTTAACTGGCCAGCATGCACGAGGAGTTTGCCAACTTAGTAGTAGTTGGGCACCGTTAGGTGCTCCAACAGCCCGTGGACATCCCCGCTACACATGGTGCCTAAGGCTGACAGGTCGTGGTGACCATGCGGCAACTTCCGGCACTTAAACAGTGCCACGGAACATGATTGGTATCCCATCCCGAACATCAAGGATTTTTCCATGCACCTTGCCGAGACGCGTGTTTTTTCAAAGGTGGATCTGGTCCGCGGTTACCACCAGGTCCTGGTGCGCGTGGAATATGTTTCTAAAACGGCGGTAATAACTCCTTTTGGCCTTTTCTAGCTTTTACGCATGCCATTTGGATTAATGGGGGCTGAACAGACCTTCCAGAGAATGATGGATGCAGTGCTCCGTGACTTGTCCTTTGTTTTTGTCTACTTAGATGACATTCTTGTGGCTAGCGGGTCCAAGGAGGAGCACATCGCCCATCTCAAGATGGTTTTCAAGAGGTTGGAAGCACACTGGCTGATAGTGAACTGGCAAAATGCCAGTTCGATGTCTCAGTGATCAATTTTTTGGGCCACCGCATTTCACCGAAGGGCGCAATTCCACTACCGGATAAGGTGCTGGTGACCAAGGACTACCACACCCTGTCAGACTTTCCATGTCTGCAGACCGTGAGGGCCCTACAGGAGTTTTTGGGAACTGCCAATTTTTAAAACTGTTTCCTCCCCCGGGCAGCCTAGCTGATGCAGCCGAGGCAGCCGTTGTATGCCGCACTTAACCCTTTGAGTGTGTGAATTTGCGTGCCCCTAGTGGCAGAGCGTGGCACTGCGCCTGTTGTCTCACTCTGACATGATCGACTGCATTGGGGATTTGTACTGATTTGCCAGTTTCAGAAGGTGGCAGACATCCGTTGGAGGACTCAATGGATGACACACAATACACCAAAGAAGAAGAACTCCTCATTTCCTTTTCCTGTTTTTAGCATTTTGGCCCAGAAAGCTAATATGGCCACGATCGGTCACTGTCACTTTGTCAGCTTTGTATGTGGAAAATAACTGCAGGATACAAGTGAAATTTTTGTGGGATAATCATAAGACTTTGTAGATGTGATAGAGACTTTAAATGACCGACAGAACGCAAAATAATGACCATAATGGGTGAAAATGCAGCAACCACGCCAGCCAGCCTGTCATGCGCTGGCCCTCACGAGCCAGCATAAGATGCACGCAGTCACCAGTGAGTTTACAGTGAGTTTTATTACGGTGAAAAGCAAACAACACAAGATGCAGGGGCAATGACACATAAGTCCATACACTTCCGGAGGCGTAAGGCTAGACAGCTCTCGTACGGGTCCTTAAGAGGAGACGGTCATACACAGGCAAAGGTTGTTTAAGTAATTAGCTATGCAGGCTGCTGAAGCAAAGACACACAAAGGTCTACTTTCACCGGAAGGGGTAAGGCTAATAGCTCACTTACTGGTGCCGGAGAAGTGACCGTCAACAGCAAGCAGACAAGGTAGAAGATAGTCCAAGTCATCCGTAGCTCAGACGTATAACGACTGACACTGCTGCGTCTTACCGTCGCCAGTGCTGGGCTTATATGGCGAAACAGTAACAACGGTAATGACACTCAGCTGGCCGACCGTTGACAGGCGGAAACCCCACCGAGCACCTTCACAATAAGAGCCCGGTGAGGCCAGAATACAGCCCGCAGCTGTCAAGGCCGGCAGCGAGACATAACTTTAACCCGAGCGCGAGCAGAACCGGCGCTCGGGTCATAACAGTACCCTCCCTCCACGGGCGGACTCTGAATGCCCCAAGGAACCACCCTGCCCCCCCCCGCCCCCCCAGGGTGGGAGGTGGGAGGACAGGTGCGGAGGGAGAGAAACCAACCCCTGAACAAGACCATGACCAGAAAAACATACGAAACAAAAAAAAAATACATAAAAATACCTGGAAACAAAGACAAAATCCCCATACAATGGCCCCTCAAGAAAAGGGGAAAACAAAAACAAAGACAAGACTTGACCATAGCCCCTCAAAAAAGAGGGGAGAAAAAAAAACAATTAGCAAAACAAGACCAAACTATGGATACAAAACACAAAAGGCAATATAGATTGCTTTACCTGAATATGGCTTTCAAAACACGAACAAAACAAAAAAAAAAGAACACACCAACACACAGGGAGCAATCTAAAATTGCTTTGCTTTGGCTATGACAATGACTATGGTTTTCCAAAAGAACAAGAGGCAATCAAAAATTGCTCAGAACTAGACTGTGACTAAGACTTTGGCTTACAAGAGGAAAAAAAAAACAAGAGGCAATCTAAAAATTGCTCAGACTTGACTAAGACTATGACTTACAAGGAAACAAGAGGCAATCAAAAATTGCTTGGACTTGACTAAGACTTCGACTTACAAGGAAACAAGAGGCAATCTAAAAATTGCTCAGACTTGACTAAGACTATGACTTCGAACTACAAAGAAACAACAAAAAGTCTCTAGACGTACTTAACATGACCAGGCCCCGTATGGGCCCACAGATAGTCCCACAGTACATGATAATCAGGTGGCCTGCCCCAGTCCCATGCCCCCAGAAACAAGTCCTCTGGTGGCCGAACCAGGTCACCCCGTAACCCACACAGTTTATTGGGTGGCCAACCCAAGATGCCGAACGCTCCAGGCAGTTCCTCAGGTGGCCGACCCGCATCCCACAACCACCAGGACCATGGAGGGATTGCATGCAGCCGCTCACCTGAACATGACAAGACAGGGGAGCGCCAGACCGTTAAACAAGAACCTCTCACAACCCCCAGCTGGTGGCTCCTGAGAGGGGGACAACCAAAAACTTGGACCCCCTCGAATCCTGATTGGGTCACAGCCGCACCTGCGCTGGACCCCCACTGGATCTCATCGGACCCCGATTGGGTTACAGCCACACCTGAGTCGGACCCCGACTGAACCTCGTCGGACCCCGATTGGGTAATCGCTGCACCCACGTTGGACCCCGACTGGGTCACCACAGCCCATGTGTCGGACCCCGACTGGGTCAGGACCGGCCCCGATTGGGCCACCGCTGCACCCATGTTGGACCCCGACTGGGTCACCTTAGCCCATGCGTCGGACCCCGACTGGGTCAGGACGGGCCCCGACTGGGTCACCTCAGCCCATGCGTCGGACCCCGACTGGGTCACCTCGGCCCACACGTCGGACCCCGACTGGGTCAGGACTGCTCCGGTGATGACCTCCATCTCCGAACCTGGAACCCCCAGTCCCGTGACCTTGATTGGCTCCGGACCGGTAACGCTGTGGAGGTGCTCAGAAAACAAGAGAGGACCGGGATCAGTTCCACCGGCAGCGCCAGAGCCCAGCGAGACGAGCTCGGGTGCAGCGGACGGCTGCCCCTCACTCGCCTCCCCATGAGGCAGTCAAAAATGCTCTAACACACCATACAGGAAAACAAGAAAGAGCACTTGCCTGCACTCGGGCTCTGGAGCCGTCCAGGACTTCGCCGATCCAGGTTCAAGAAGCAGCTCGTCGTCGGGCTCCCACTCGGCTGCGTCGGGTTCCACAGCCGGCCTGATGGTCTCTGCAGCTGGATCCTCACGCACAGGCGTCCACGCCAATAACCCGTATGGCGTGGAGGCAGAGGACCCTGGACCTGCTGACTCGGGCTGCATCCCGTAGGAACCCTGGGGACGCTCTCTCATCGGCTCTGGCTCCTCACTGCAGTCCGTTCTTCTCTGTCCAATGCTAGGCTGCAGGGCTGGGATATCTCCCAGAGCTGCAGGCCTCCCTCTCGTTCGATGGCGTGGGACTGACGCCAAGGACCACTCAGCAGGAGGAGACACAGAGGCAGCAGGTTTAATATAAATGGCTACAGATGGGGAAAGAAACTCAGGGAGCTGCGAACCCCAAGCTTCACCCCCAGGAGTCAGACAAGACAGATCACTATGATCGATAGGTAAGTGAACTTGAACTTGCCTGTCTCCCGGGGGGAGAATGGTATCAGCTGTAGCGGACATCGCTCCTTCCCTTGCTCGCTGGATGGTAGAAACAGACCCATGGACGGAGCCCACCAGCACAGGACTCAGCTCACCTACAGCAGCCAGCTGGTTGAGGGGGTCATCCCGGCGGCCCGGAACTGGATCCGGAGCAGGAGCTTGCCGAGGATGCGCCCGGCCGTGGCGCCGACGCCTTCGTCGGCCCCCAGACGGTGCGAACTCCCGGAACGGATCAAGGAAAGGATCGGGATCCATGAGCAAAGAGCAGGAGTGCCTCTTCTCCTGCTTCATGCCGCGTTCCTCCTCCATCATCAGGTAGATCTCGCATTGCGCAGCGATGTCCTCCCTCCTCGCGTCGACTTCCGGGTGGTCAGCGTAGCGGGGAGAGAGATGACAAAGTATATCCTCGGCGGCGTCCAGGTACCAGTGTATGCCGTGGTCGTAATCCAGCAGAGAAGCGGAGATGAGCAGCTCATCCACCACTTCCAGCACGTCAGTCAGCTCGTGGCTCGGACTCCACACACGGTTCCTCCGCGACGGCATTCTTCACATACACGGTACCCAGACAGGAAAAAGCAAATGTCCAAAAAATTCAAACCCACTGGTGAATAGCGTCTCGGGTTGGCGTCACCGTAACGCTGTTTTGGCAGCAGTGTACTGTCATACGCTGGCTCTCATGAGCCAGCATAAGACGCACGCAGTCACCAGTGAGTTTACAGTGAGTTTATTACGGTGAAAAGCAAACAACACAAGATGCAGGGGCAATGACACATAAGTCCATACACTTCCGGAGGCGTAAGGCTAGACAGCTCTCTTACGGGTCCTTAAGAGGAGACAGTCATACACAGGCAAAGGTTGTTTAAGTAATTAGCTACGCAGGCTGCTGAAGCAAAGACACACAAAGGTCTACTTTCACCGGAAGGGGTAAGGCTAATAGCTCACTTACTGGTGCCAGAGAAGTGACGGTCAACAACAAGCAGACAAGGTAGAAGATAGTCCAAGTCATCCGTAGCTCAGACGTATAACGACTGACACTGCTGCGTCTTACCGTCGCCAGTGCTGGGCTTATATGGCGAAACACTAACGACGGTAATGACACTCAGCTGGCTGACCGTTGACAGGCGGAAACCCCACCGAGCACCTTCACAATAAGAGCCCGGTGAGGCCAGAATACAGCCCGCAGCTGTCAAGGCCGGCAGCGAGACATAACTTTAACCCGAGCGCGAGCAGAACCGGCGCTCAGGTCATAACACAGCCAGCCCTTTGTCAAAAGTAAGTGAGGAATTTCTGGGGGGGTTTTGTGTTTTTTTGTTTTTTTGTTTTTTTTTTAAATGTACTGATATCTTGTTCATATACTTTGAAGATAAGATGATGAGGTACCTCTGTAAAAAAAATGGTGTCAAAAGGCTGAACCATTCTTTGTGTAAATACATCCAAAGTTCAGTTTTGACCGAGTTATGGAATTTAAAGAGGTGCCGTGACATTATGCAAATTAGATGCGTAAATTTATTCTTATCTGAAACTTTGGATTATATTTTACATCTTTCTAATTGACAGTAAACCATTATCTCTTACCACTTTCAAGTTATATCCTTGGAAATCTGAACTATTTTATTGACAAAAAATATTTACCACTCTTGACCACAAGGGGTTATGTCACAATTGCCACTTTTAGAATTTGGCTGTCTATAAGTGACAGAAGTTTAATTTGTTCCTTATTTTTCTGGGTCTCTATCAGTTCTTTATTTGGTCAACCACCTGCTCTTATTTTGAAGGGTTGTAAAACTGTATAGGAGCTCTTTTGTTGAAAGTTTGTTCACTTCTGCTTTTAAATGTGAAGAGTTCAGACTGGAAAGGCTCATTTTAAATGGTTTAATTTTACAGGGACAATGCACATTCATAAACATTTCTGTAAATGTGCCAGTTTAGCCAGCTGGCTAATTTTCAAGTGCAGTCCCTGGGCAGTTAAACACAAATTATCTACTTCTTTTCTTTAAAAATCTGCTATTTTCTTATAAATTTGTGACTTTGTTTTATACGGTAAACTTGCAACTTTTTCTCACAAATTTGTGTTTTTTTTTTATAAATTTGCAACTTTTTTCCTCATAAAATTGTTAGTGTTCTTGTAAAATTGTCATTTTTTTTTTTTTTTTTTTTGCAAACGTGAACTTTTTCTTGTAATTTTGGAACTTTCTCATAAAATTGCTACTTTTTTTACTGTAATTGTGCATTTTTTTTCTGATAGATTTGTTGCTTTTCCTTTTAAGTTTGCTATTTGCTATTTTCTTGTAAATTTGTGGGTTTTTCCCAGAAATTTGCAGCATTTTTCTTGTGAATTTGGAACTTTCTCAAAAATTTTCAACTTTTCTTTACTGTAAACGTTTTCTCATAAATTTGTAACTTTTTCTTTTAAATTTTCAGTTTATTTACTCATACATTTGTTACTTTATTGTTTATTTGCAACTTTATGTTTTCCTGATGAATTTCTGATTTTTTTTTCTTGTAAATTTATAATTTTTCTTGTAAGTTTGTAACTTTTTTCTTCTAGATTTTCACTTTTTTTCTTAGAAATTTGTGATTTTTGTTCTTGTAATTTTGCCTATGGTGCCAGTGTTTATTGAAACCTGCTCACCCACATTAAACCCATGAAGGGCCCCGATTGTTTAATTATACAACAAGTCACAAATTTTTGAATTCTTTTCTCATAAATTTTTAAGAAAAAAAGTCACAAGTTCAGGAGAAAAAAGCGAACATTTAGGAGAAAAAAGTTGCAAAGTTACAAGAAAAAAATTGTAAAATTACTTGAAATGAGTTACAAATTTCAAAGAAAATTTTTGCAGATTTACTAGAAAAGAGTCCTAAATTTATGAGAAAATAAATTAGAAAAAGTATAAGAAAAAATGTCACAAATGTATGGGAAAAACTCACAAATGTACAAGAAAATCAAAATTTACAAGGACAAAAGGAGCAAATTTCTGAGAAAAAGTTGCAAGATTGAAATTGTAAGTTTACAGTAAAAAAAATTGATGAAAATTTCTGAGAAAGTTCCAAATTTATAAGAAAAATGTTACAAATTGTCATGATTGGTAATGACTGACAGCTCACGTGCAGGGAGGGACACCAGAGAAAACACACGACGACACAGAGAAGCAAATTTGATTTGAATTTTATTCAAGCAAAAAGGAAAGCTTTGCAAAGGAAAAACATCACTCGCCAGAGGAAGACTCGACCTGTAGGCAAAGACGAGAGCAGGTCAGATGAGGAGGGAGAGTGAAAAGGGAAAAATAGGACAACACTCACATGGGAGGAAGAGAGAGCCTTGCAGAGGAACCCAGCACTTACGGTGAACCAGGTGGTGTTGCTGGAAGGCAGGAGTAGAGCTGGGTGAGGTGTCTGACTGGGTTAAGATGGATGCTGATGTGATGATGGTGATGAGGCAGGTGAGAGCACAACAACCCCAGAGACGCACCACAAAGGAGGTAGCAACCTGAGGAGGAGAAGACAAAATATTAATGGGGTTTTCTTCGAGACGAAGAATTAAACTTACTTGCTGAAACTGGTAGTATACCCAACGTGCCAGCGCCGAAGCATAGAAGTGACTGTCTATTTAAGCGCTGGCAAGACAGAGGTAGCAGGTGCGTTTCATCACCCAGGTGTAGCATCATCTCACTTTGGCTCAGCAATAATTATTCTTTTGCTTAAAGACATTTTTGTTTCACCCAGGAGTAAGACAAAGAAATTGATTTTCTCCCCCCAGGCCACAGCTGAAATCCCCTTTCTTTTGTTAAAACCAACCTAAGGAATTTCCCCAATGTCCGGCTTTGCTTTTATTGCCCCCATAAAACATGCAACAGACCTGGCCAAACATGGATCCACAGCTCAATAAAATTTCCTTAAACTCTGGGACACGCTGGATTTAACCAGTGAATTTTAAAGTGCATTATTACAAACTCAATTCTAAACCTCCTTCTTTTCAGAACTATGAAAGGCAAATGGACTCTGATGTCTTTAATGTGGAAAATCAATAATATGTGTGAAATGCATTAATCTGTGATTTTATATATATGCATGGCAAGGGGAAATATTAACTTCCAGTATGTATCAAAGTTTTGCCTCTAAAACCATGTAACTCCAGCAGCCAATCTCGGCATGACAGCAATTCTTCATCCCAGAGCTCCAGACAATAGACTGTTTGTTCATTGGATGGAAAGTTCATCGGGCCTCCCACGAAGGACTCTCATTGGCTGAGATTCCGATCGATCCCGGAAGCCCGCGAAGCTGAACAGAACTTATAAAAGGCGAAAGACTCTTCGCTCTGCCTCTTTTCGGCTGCTCTCTCTTCTCTTTTCTTTTCTTTTCTCGCCACTGGTCCATCTTCTCCATTGTCTACACACAGCAAGGACCGTCTGAACAAAGACTTCGACCACGTGTCGTTTTTCTGAACACAGAGCAGATAACTCGTAATTTGTTTATGTAACTTTGTATCTTAATGTTTTTCTCTTTCTCTTAAATGACTAGAAATTCCTATTTCTTTGAGCTCAATTCTTAATCGGAGTTAAACGCCAATTTTTATTCATCACTTTTTCTTTGTTAAACTTTCTGTAAAATCACAGTTTGTTTAATTTTAATGTAAACTTTAATCTTGACTTTATTTTTTTTTATATTTTTCTTGACCAACCACACACCAGAAGCTATAATTTTTATCTAAAGTCCAAAAGTTTTTTTTCCTAATTTGAGATCTGATTAGATCTGTCGTGACTTGTTGCTCATCAGCGGCGCCAGCCGCGTGCACACCTGCTCCTCGTCAGCTGTGAGGTATTTAATCCACTCTGCCCTGGGCTTCGGCCTGAAGCCGTCTCTCAACTTCGGCCCCTTTGCTACTACGGATCTCAAACCGACTAGTGAAGATAACTTGGGTAAGCTCCCCTTACCTCTCTCCTCTAGCCTTCCCCTGTGCACAGGTGGACATTCCCGGCGGCGGACTTCCTCATCTCGCCGTTGGCTCTACGCTGCTGCCACAGGTACTGCAGGTCGCTGTCTCCCGGGCCTCGCCCTTGTCGACGCCAGCCACCTGTCATAACCAAGTAAGCCAGCTATCATCATTATTCCCTGTATTGGTGTGGTGCCCGTTACCCTTCTCCCTCTGCTCTTTCCCACAGGGTTGTCCGGCTGTACGGCCTCCTGCCCCCGTGCCTGACGCAGACGCCACCACCAATACATTCTTATTCCACAGACATGCAGCCATACACTTCCTTGTTGCTAATAAAGCGGTTAAATCTATCCTGAGCCTGCGTGTGTGTCTCCTGGGCCGTGCATTATGTCAAGATCTAATTATTCTCGAAGCCCTCTGGAGGTTCATGTCTACAAGGAATCAACGCACAGCTGTTCATCACATGCTGAAGAAGCGTCATCATCTGGCTCTAAACCTAGTTTCAACTGTGGGTCATATAGCACAGAATCCAGCCCCTTCGACCGCTTGAATTTAAAGGTCGAAATGTGGGCCCTGAAAATGTCTGCGGGCAGATATTAACGTCCACGAAATCTTGGGCTGAGGACGACGACAGAACCATCATCGAACGAGGATCACGTGAGCTGCAAAACTTTAATTCATCTGCTGAATTAAACATCTGAGGTTCGGTAATAATTTGTGTATCTAATCAGATGCAAATTAAGAAGCCCTTAACATAACTCTTCTTTTCATTAAAATTCCGTTTTTTTTTTCTCAAGATGAATCAAGGACTTTTTCATATAATTAGTAAACTTTCTCCACGAATTTGCGTTGTTTCCATAATCTGTTAACTCAAACTGATAGAGATTCATTTCTCAGTTTAACCCTGGTTCTGAAAATATTGACATTGTTAATCTATCATTTACAAGATTGATTCTATGATTAATGAAATTACTGCAATGTCTGTTAATCATTTTGTTTAATAAATCTGAAAAAAATGAGAGAAGTTGTTGAGAATTTATTTCATTCTGAGTCTGTTCAAGCCCAGGTATCGAATTCACGGAAAATTTTTGAGACTCATTATTGATTAATTTATTGAGTGATTAAACAGGTATAAAGTGAAATTAAAGATTAAATTGCTTCTTACAGATAGAAGCTGGTGCCCCTTACGAGTGTTATTAACTTTTCTGATGTATATGAAATGAGATTTGATCTCAGATTCCAATACATCAATATAAATTAAATAATTCATACCTGATCATATTCATATTTATTAATATATCTATTTCCTGCTACATATTTTGGTGCGTCCCGCGTGAAGTCCTGGTTGAACTTGACGGACTCAGAAAGAAATTAATATATAAGCTGTGTGTGATTTTGATCAAATTTTAACTCACAAAGGTAGCTCATTGTCTGCAGCTCTTTGTCTGTCTCTGTGTCACAAGGGGGAGGGGTGAATTCGCCCCCCTGATTACTGCTGTGTGTGTGTGTCTGCTGACCAATGGAGTTTTTGCATATGACGTCAGGGGGCGTGCCGCACTGGCCCGTTAGAGTGAGCCGCCATTTTGGATGGCAAGAAACAGCAGCAGCAGGGTGAAATAAACCACATAGCTCACGTGTATCTACAAACTCCGCAAAATGGTGTACTCCTGTTGTTCCCCCTGATAAGGGGATAAGCGGGGAATTAAATGGCCGGTGTGAAATGCAAAAAAAAAAAAAAAAAAAGTTGGATTTTTGAATAATTACCTTCACTGACGTAATCTCTCGCTTTGTCATAACGGGCTGCAAGGTGGAGCAGTGGTTTAGCACTGTGGCAGCACAGTTTTACCCTCGGCCATGGGATCACGGGGATCATGAGACCGTGGGTTTAGGGCGCTCGTGCACGCAGCGGCCGGTGGCTTGTCACCAGACTGCAAACCAAAACTACCTATGGGTACAAATAAGTAACAAAAAAAAAAAAACTTTGTGGTTTGGGGGCGCCTCTCTGCTTGCTACGATGCACACATGAAAGGGGAGAAAACTATTGTACATGTGCATAAAATCAGGTACGTTTTAAAGCGGCGCGCCGTGGAGAGCCTTTAAAAAAAAAAAAAAAACACGCAACGCGCTTCACTCACCTCTGAGTGAGGAGCTGCTGTTGTTTTCCGACTTGTTCACCAGCCAAGACTTCACATCATCCACATCCCTTTCCGCTGACACGTTTTCCGATATTTTTTCCTCCTGCTCCCCTTCGTCTTTGAAAGATATCATCTCATCGTTTGCCCCAAAATCATCCCCGCTGAGCAGATTACTGGCAGTCATTGTTCTGCTAATTGCTCCAGCTTTTACCCCACACCCGTCACCTCCGTTCAACTGAGGCATTTCAGCACACCAGAGGAGCGCACGGGAGCAAGATTAAAAACACTTGTCTGCTGTTATGACTGCTGACAATGACTCCACTGAATGTGACAGACATAGCAGACACAGTTTCAGAGGCCATAGTGTCAGCTGTTGAAGAGGATGATAGGATGTTATTATGTCAGATTGTGACTGTGTGTTCTCCTCACTCATTCTGATCGCTAAACAGTACAAGTTACGCCTGGGTTGTCACAGTGCAACTGCTGCTCTTGCCATCCAAAATGGCGGCACGTACGGCGTGTTTATGTTTACCCCCGCGAGTCACGTGATTTTTACGAGCCTACGCAAAAACTCCATAGAAGTGTGGGGGTGAAGAGACCCCACTGCACTCTAGTCAGTTTTTTTTTTTTTTTTTGTTCAATGCATGCTTAAGAAGCGTGATTACACGCTGAATAATTAAAATAGGCCTGGGAACAAAATAGCGAAGAAATCCTATTTGTTTTCCCCGTTATTTCAACACCCCGCAGGCGAAGCAAACCCTTGGGGGATTTAATTGAATTAACCATTGTATAAACTTCTTGAATAAAGTTTAGGGAGACCGAAGTTTTCCCGCCTTTGGAAAGCAAAGCGTGGTTTTATGGACTGAAGCTTGAGCTGCATCCACGTGGCACATGCACGCTCAGTCAAGCACGCGACCGTCAAGCTGTGCAAAAACTTGCGCATGTGTAGATTGGCCAAGCGACGCCATCTTAAGTCTAGGTAGAGTTCCCTGTAGTCGCCATTTTGAATAGAGATCCTTGACTCCTTGTGACGTCATTGGGTTTCCTCTTCTGGAAGTGCAGACAAAAACTGCCTCCATCTTGTGGTGAAACATAGGGACTGCAATTTTTATTTAAACTTCTAATCTTTAAAGACGATTTATAACCAAATTAAGTCTTCAAAGTAACTTCAAAGCAATTCATATTATTCGGAATAAACTAAATTTAACACTAATCCAAACTTTTATGCCAAGAATAAAAGAAAAAGGACCTGTTGGATTCTGAAAGTTTTTCTCAGTGGTATCTCACTGCATAGATACCTATAGCAGGAACATATACAAACACCTCTATTGTATTTCATCACTTATGTAACCACATATTATAATCTTTTAAGCTAAAAGCAAACATATTTACACACTTTTAAGCAAAAAGTTGCAAACTTTGAAGCTATATGTGTGCTTATTTTGCTGTTTTTAAATGTGATATGGTGTGATTCCCTTCCCACAGAAACCCAGTTTTAGTTTAAGGATTCTAATGCTGATGCTTACTCAAGAGTAACATTAAAGTAGGATTAATCCTGTGCATTTTGACAAATTTACAGACTTACTGAATATTTATAATTTTTCCTCTTTCTTAAATTTAGGAAACCACATTAAGCAATTAACACTTAAGAGAAGCTCTAGGTGTTATTTAAACTCATTGTGTCATTTCTGATTCATGTTTTCTCTACAGGAAAAGAAGAACATTAAACCAACCAGCAAAATTTTCAAATTTTTCCCAGGATTTTAAAGAAAAGTCAAAAAGGTGCAAACATTGATTATTCTGTAAATAAGAAATTTATAGATAACAATCAAGACAGATTACTGTTGGCTTCACTCCTAAGAAATCCTTGGACACCAAATATTCAAACAATTCAGTTGTTTCTAATTTGTAAATATTTTAAACATTTAATGCTTCAAATGAAAATAGGCTTTAACAAATAAAACCAAAGGAAAGCCTTAACTTTAAAAGAAACTGGAAACTTATAATCTTAAATCTTTAAAGCATTTAGCCTCTTTTGTTTTTGGATTTCTTTTGTAAATAAAATCCTCACTTTCAAAGTGACGTTTTGCAAAATTCCAAAGCTAGTTATTGATGACAAATTCCAATACTAGACTTGAAAATCAAAGGAAAGAAGTCAATCCACACAATTGAAATTCCTGTTTTGTTTTGCAAAACAAATTCAATCCAATTTCAATTCAACTTTATTTATCAACATATACTGTAGTTTCAACGAACAAATTAATTGAAGCATCACTACATTTCTAAATTTCAAAATTCTATTTCCCATCCTGCAAGCCTACAAGTTGAAACAAATTCTAAAAGAAACTTTCAACTGTCACGGTTGTAACATAAAAATCTCAAGGTTAAACACTGTTGAACAAATTAGAGAATAATCAACAAGTTGATTTTTTTTTCTTTTAAGCTAAACAACAACAGCGGTCAAACATGATGAATCATCAGACAACCGACCGATTTACCAAACTAAATGACCTACAAACAACATTGGAAGCATGGACTTCTAATTTAATTTCTAGCTTCACAACACGGGTCAAGGAAACACAGCCCGAAGAATTGAAGCAACTCACTGAAGAACTTTTGAATGAACACACTGAAAAGCCAGCAGGAGGGAAGGACCTCACCAGTGTGTTAGGTAAGTTTGCGCTAACATTAGTTGCAAGATTAAAGGTAGCCGAGAACGAGCTAGCAAATCAACAAACAATGATCCTATCTCTCCAAGAAGAGAACGAGACACTGAAGGAAAATTTTGAACAATCTCAAGAGGAGAATGACAAAACTCAAAACCAACTGGATGAAGCGTTACAAGATTTGGACCGTGCAGAGTCAGAAAAGGAAAGGTTGATGCATAACAATGACGTGCTTCACCAAGACAACAATGAACTTGAAGATGCCCTTCAAGACACAAAGAAGGAACTCAGAAGAGTTGAAGGTCAACTTGAAAATGTGAAGGACTACAAGGAATGTCAACTGCTCCTAAAGGAAAGACATAAACACCGGGACATCCACCGCGCTCCCTCGCCCGATTCCCGTTTCGAATACAGACGACCGTGTGGACAGCGTGCGTGTGCCCCTTCAGACCGCGGCCTTGACAAGATCGCGCGAAATATCACCAAATTTGATCCAGGACCTACGGGTTCACCTGATGCCAAAGTCTATTTACAGGACATTGATTACTACCTGCGTAAGTACTCTGATGCTACGACTGACATCGCATCTATCTGATCAAACTAACATCTAACAGGTCAGTATCAAAATTCATAAACAGACAGCCAACAAACATCAAAGCAAACTACATGCTGCTCTGCAAAGCCATCGAAAAGGAGTTCTCTGACGACTGTCTACACGCAGGGCTAGCCGCAGCCCTAGCCGTGAAGCAAGGATGCTCAGAGCCAACACAAGCCTACTACCAGAGACTCCTACTTGCATATTTCGGATCTCAAAATACACCAGGAATGGAAGAAGACCACAATTTCAAGACCCTCTTCATCCAAAACCTCCATCCCACTGTGAGTCATTACCTGGGAGTTACAGCTAACCCAAGGTCAAACTCAATAATTCAGCTGAGAGAGTTTGCACACTATGCGTTCCAAAAACAGCAACAATGTCGCAACAAGCACGCTGAGCCTGCCACAGTGCTAGCTATTAGTGATGCATCTAACCCCTTGGAGTTGGAAGGAGCTCCTCGCTCCACTCCACCTCCTACACTGCGAGTACATAAACAGCCAAAGCATTTTTCCAACCGACCTCATCAAGGTCAAAACCACACTAGGTCCTCTGGATATCACTTTGGACTAACTTTGCGAAAACCCGACTACCGTCGTAGACCATATCCATGGGATAGGTCACAAGAACGTGATAAGGACTACCATGATGACAGATACCGATACGAAGACACACGTAACCACGACAAATGGTCTCCATCCCATCACAGAAGCTCAGAAGCAGAGACCTATCACAAACCTTGGAAGGAAGAAGAAACTCCTACATTCAGTAGAGAAGATATTGAAATTGTCCAACACCTCCTAGCAGAGATTCAAAGCTACAAAGAAAGTAAAACTGCTAGCATTCTAGCCATATCAGCTGTGCCAACTCAAAACAAGCGTTCCAAATGAAGGAAACGCAAGCAGAAAATCCCTCATGCAAATTAGGAAGGACCAAAGGACTCAACACAGTCCAGTGCTGTTATGGCAGCCCAACCACAGGTCACAGACCACTCCTCTAATGACATTTCGCAACTCGGTGTCAAACCACCGGTTCCACAATTCCTATGCGATTTAAACGAGAGGGGGGTGGCACCGAAATTCTACCTTCCACTGACCCTTGAAGACATGGTGTGTCAGGACGCTGTTTTAGACACCGCTGCTGACATCACTCTCATGTCACACACCCTTTTTGACAAACTGCGTGTAGCTGCTAACCGCGCTAACAAATATTTGAAACTGGAACCCTGTTCATTAGCTGTGCGACCATATGCGCTCACTAAAACAACCCTGTTGGGCGTATCACTACTAAACATGTCCATTGGACCCATGACCTTGACACATCCGGTCTACGTGTCCAAACTTGACGCCATTCCATTGCTTGTTGGCAAAGACCTACTGAACCGTTTTGAGCCACTGATTGATTTCAAGAATCTCAAACTATGGGCTCAAACGCAACACCCTCACCCATTTGACCCAACAAGGACAACTGAATCACAGTGCTTTGTTCTGAACACTTTGGACACCCCAAGTCTCACACAACTAGCACTGTTGGAACAACTGCAACCGATTGAAAGCGACCGCCAAGACCAAGGTGAGTACTGTCCACAAGAAGTCAAAAGTCACCTTCACATACAAGGTCAAGCCAAACACTCAAATGACCTTGAAAACTCAACGGCCGAGCAGAAAACCCCAAACGGCCCCCTTAAAACCCTTGATACCCATGATTCAATGGTGGTGTCACATTGTGAAACCCACCCACCCGCCCATGAGGCCTGCATGGTCACAAGAGCCACACCAACCGGCTCTTTAGACCCTCTGAAACCTCACGTTCTTGCGACAACGAACCCAACTTTTGCAAACGCAAGGCACACAGTCACTCAACCTTGCAACCAAATGATCCATAAAAACGTCAAACACCAGTCGGATAAAATGGTACATGCACTGCCTGCGTCTAAACCCTATGACATACCAAACCTGAAACCACTTCATGCGACACAATCTTCTCTGCAGCTATGCAATGGCACTCCTGTTCATGCTTCCGACGAAACATCATCGCCACCACTCAGAGTTCCTCGAAACCAGAGGGGGGTGATGACTGCCAATAACATTCCAGCTGCAGAGCACAAAAGCGTCAAAACGACATACAAAGCTCCCAAGGCTGTATTTCAAAACCATTCGGACCGACTCGCTAAACAACAGAAAGCGTACAACGATCAAAAACTCTCGCATGACAAACTGTGAAGGGGGGGACAAGATCTTCCACCCTACATTTGTACCGCAAACACCTGGAATCAATTTACAGGAAAGGAAAATCACTCCTAAATTCCTGCCCGAGTGGATGAATCCACACATTGTCAACAACAAACTTTGGCCACTCAAGTGCCAAATCCAAGACCCCATTTTCAAATGGGCTCACCAAAATCAGAGTAACCTTTACCAAAACCCCATGGGACTTGTCGGGTACAACACTGTCAAAGTAAGTCCATAAATAAAATTAAAATCAAACCTACGTCTGAGAAATAACTGTAGCTAACTACTAGCCTCAGGTACACTCAGTCAAATTTCTCCAAGCGATTAGTTAACTGCATCCAAACCTCCAGAAAGGAAAGGGTATATTAAAACCAAATTAGCCCTTAAACTAAATTTCAAAGACCTCTGTAAAATCTAATAAACTTCAATCAACCTACTATTACCAAATAGTATACACAAGACATTCAACACCATTAGCTTGAGCTAATAATCTTAAAACTCCCATCAAAGGTGAAAAACAAGCACAAGGTTTAGAGTTCAATCTCTTAAGCTCTATTCTGTAATTTCCCAGTTTGGGATCAATAAAGTACATCCATCTAAAAGAAATCATTCCACCTCTAAGAGGAATTTTCATTTGCCAACCAGGTATCTAAAGAAAGATCAACAAGAAGATTAAGATCCAAAACCACTCACTTTTATGTTTGCCAAGATGATGGCCCTCCTGTTTATCAGTTTAGCCATCTGCCTAGCAATCACACCCACTGTTACCCAGTCAGAATTGGGCCAAGCCAAAACGAAAGGTCAAAGATCCTCGGGTGGATTCTTAATAACAGCCTCATCGTTAGAGCCTCTTGTTAACCTTAGCACGCCCACTGTTAACTCGGTCAACACCGCTAAACCGAAAACGCCAGGTTGTCGAACCACAAATGGTTACCAAAATCTTACAAGACACTGTGTTGGTTTTGAATGCTTGCTCCGAAGCGTCAGTCAAACTCAACAAGGTCTTGAACTCTTTGCTCTTTGTGTTAAAGGTTGACTATGCTCACACACAGCCAAAGTCTGTTACTCTCAGAAGTAGCTAGAAACATTAGCTTTTCAGTTAACGCTTTAGCAATGAATATGCTCTCTCATCATATCCTTTTTGCAGTAAATCCAAATTTACTTCTCATTGCCATCCAAAGAATGATAACGACATCCTATGCCCACTCAGTTTTTCTGAAGAAAAGCCTCAAACACCCTATAATTTGGACATCTGTGGAACCATGGTTTAGTCTAACTAAACAAATTCAATTTGAACCTCCTTGAGTCACCTCAATATTGATTAGTCTGAATCTACCTCAAGTATGAAAGAATTTTATTTTTGCTTTTGTCTAAGATTTTTGGATACATGCATGCGTATATACAAATAATCCTTTATACTTTATTTAGATTTTATGTACATTTAAACTGTTTTTGAAATTATGGATAGATATTTTGCAGCAAACCCAAAACATTTATACCAAGAATGTCGAAACCCACATACTTCTAGTTCACTTTTTTTTTTGTACCCAGAATTTTTAAGTCTTTACAGGCTTATACAGAACTTTAGTATATCCTAGACAATTATACAATGTTTATATTTGGTCATGCCCAAATTATTTTTGAAATTTCCAGAAGTTTTTCAGAAAACCTAATTTAAGGACCTACACTTTGGAATAGATACTGTTTACAAGCTTAAGACTTATCGACATCAGAACTTTAGTTCAGCATTTGGATCAAGCCTCGCCAAATTGGAATTTGATGCCTGAGATTGCTATCAACGCTGAATCAACGTCACCATTGATACCAGAGGGGGGACTGTAGCATCATCTCACTTTGGCTCAGCAATAATTATTCTTCTGCTAAAAGACATTTTTGTTTCACCTAGGAGTAACACAAAGAAATGGATTTTCTCCCCCCAGGCCACAGCTGAAATCCCCTTTCTTTTGTTAAAACCAACCTAAGGAATTTCCCCAATGTCCGGCTTTGCTTTTATTGCCCCCATAAAACATGCAACAGACCTGGCCAAACATGGATCCACAGCTCAATAAAATTTCCTTAAACTCTGGGACACGCTGGATTTAACCAGTGAATTTTAAAGTGCATTATTACAAACTCAATTCTAAACCTCCTTCTTTTCAGAACTATGAAAGGCAAATGGACTCTGATGTCTTTAATGTGGAAAATCAATAATATGTGTGAAATGCATTAATCTGTGATTTTATATATATGCATGTTAAAAATGTTTAAATGAATGTTTATTCCTGCATGTTGATTTAGAAGCACTGCTTATAATTTATACTAATCACTAAAGTTATCTTAGTTTAATACATTAGGGGAAATATTAACTTCCAGTATGTATCAAAGTTTTGCCTCTAAAACCATGTGACTCCAGCAGCCAATCTCGGCATGACAGCAATTCTTCATCCCAGAGTTCCAGACAACAGACTGTTTGTTCATTGGATGGAAAGTTCATCGGGCCTCCCACGAAGGACTCTCATTGGCTGAGATTCCGATCGATCCCGGAAGCCCGCGAAGCTGAACAGAACTCAAAAAAGGCGAAAGACTCTTCGCTCTGCCTCTTTTCGGCTGCTCTCTCTTCTCTTTTCTTTTCTTTTCTCGCCACTGGTCCATCTTCTCCATTGTCTACACACAGCAAGGAAGAACAAAGGACCGTCTGAACAAAGACTTCGACCACGTGTCGTTTTTCTGAACACAGAGCAGATAACTCGTAATTTGTTTATGTAACTTTGTATCTTAATGTTTTTCTCTTTCTCTTAAATGACTAGGAATTCCTATTTCTTTGAGCTCAATTCTTAATCGGAGTTAAACTCCAATTTTTATTCATCACTTTTTCTTTGTTAAACTTTCTGTAAAATCACTGTTTGTTTAATTTTAATGTAAACTTTAATCTTGACTTTATTTTTTTTATATATTTTTTCTTGACCAACCACACACCAGAAGCTATAATTTTTATCTAAAGTCGGAAAGTTTTTTTTTCCTAATTTGAGATCTGATTAGATCTAATTATTCTCGAAGCCCTCTGGAGGTTCGTGTCTACAAGGAATCAACGCGCAGCTGTTCATCACACGCTGAAGAAGCGTCATCATCTGGCTCCAAACCCAGTTTCAACTGTGGGTCATATAGCACAGAATCCAGCTCCTTCGACCGCTTGAATTTATAGGTCGAAATGTGGACCCTGAAAATGTCTGCGGGCAGATATTAACGTCCACGAAATCTTGGGCTGAGGATGACGACAGAACCATCATCGAACGAGGATCACGTGAGCTGCAAAACTTTAATTCATCTGCTGAATTAAACGTCTGAGGTTCGGTAATAATTTGTGTATCTAATCAGATGCAAATTAAGAAGCCCTTAACATAACTCTTCTTTTCATTAAAATTCTGTTTTTATTTCTTAAGATGAATCAAGGACTTTTTCATATAATTAGTAAACTTTCTCCATAAATTTGCGTTGTTTCCATAATCTGTTAACTCAAACTGATAGAGATTCATTTCTCAGTTTAACCCTGGTTCCGAAAATATTGACATTGTTAATCTATCATTTACAAGATTGATTCTATGATTAATGAAATTACTGCAATGTCTGTTAATCATTTCGTTTAATAAATCTGAAAAAAATGAGAGAAGTTGTTGAGAATTTATTTCATTCTGAGTCTGTTCAAGCCCAGGTATCGAATTCACGGAAAATTTTTGAGACTGATTATTGATTAATTTATTGAGCGATTAAACAGGTATAAAGTGAAATTAAAGATTAAATTGCTTCTTAGAGATAGAAGCTGGTGCCCCTTACGAGTGTTATTAACTTTTCTGATGTATATGAAATGAGATTTGATCTCAGATTCCAATACATCAATATAAATTAAATAATTCATACCTGATCATATTCATATTTATTAATATATCTATTTCCTCCTACACAGGTGAGGATGATTGCCCGTGGAATAGGAGAAAGTTGAACAAGACGAGAGGGGGAGAGTACGCTCACCAGAACATCACAGTCCCCCCCCTCTCAAGGGGCGCCTCCTGGAGGTCCCCTGGGCTTGTTGGGATGGGCCTTGTGAAAGGCCTGGACCATCCCCTTGTCGTAGAAGTTTGAACCAGGGATCCACAATCTTTCTTCTGGGCCATAGCCTTTCCAGTGGACAAGATATTGGAGCCCCTAGCCCTGACAGCGAACATCCAGAATCCTCTGGACCTTGTAGGTGGTTTGGCCGTCGGTGATCCGAGGGGGAGGAAGTGGCTTCGGGAGAGAGCAGAAAGGGCTGGCGGTGAGGGGCTTGATCTTAGAAACGTGGAAGGTGGGGTGTATCCGCATCACCGGTGGGGGCTTCAAGCGGACCATGACATTGTTAATAACCCTAGAGATGGGAAATGGGACAAGAAAACAAGGAGAGAGCTTCCTTGACTCTGTCTTTAAGGGCACTTGGTCCGCTGACAACCACACTTGCTGCCCGAGGGAATACTTAGGAGCAGGAGTACACTTGGGGTCAGCATACTGGCGGTTGCGTTAGACTGAACTGGTGAGGGCAGCACAAGTGGCCTTCCAGAACCGGCGATAGCTGTGTGCGTGGGCCCCTACCGATGGTACTGCCATGTCCCTCTCCACCATAGGTAACAGAGGGGGAGTGTACCTCATAGATGCCTCAAATGGGGTCAATCCAGTGGCCATTGAGATGGCAGAGTTGTGCGAATACTCCACCCAGGTCAGATGAGTGCTCCACAGACTGGGGTTACAGGCTGCCACGCACCTAAGTGTGGCCTCCAAGGATTGGTTGGTGCGCTCAGCCTGCCAGTTGCTCTGTGGCTGGTACCCAGATGTGAGGCTAACAGTGGTGCCTAGAGAGTGGCAGAAGGCTTTCTAAACCTGGGAGGTAAATTGAGGGCCCCGGTCAGACACAATGTCCACAGGAATTCCGTGGACATGGTTCGTGAGGAGGTTCACCATTTCCGAAGTGGAGGGTAATTTGGGAAGGGGCACCAGGTGGATCGCCTTGGAGAAGCGATCCACACAGATAAGGATCACAGTGTTATCTTGAGAGGGGGGAAGTCCAGCAACAAAGTCCAGGGCAATGTGGGACCAGGGTCGGCAGGGGTTGGGAAGTGGACGGAGAAGGCCAGAAGGGGGTGAGGAGTCCACTTTTTTACGACAACAGACTTGACAGGCATTGACATAATCCCGGATGTCAGTCCCCAGAGTGGGCCACCAGAACACCCGACAAATGAGGTCGATGGTGCAAGTGATCCCAGGATGGCAAGCAAAAAAGCTGGTGTGGCCCCACTTGATGATATCACTGCGGAGAGCAGCCGCGACAAACAGACGACCATCAGGGCCCCATTCTGATATTTGTTTCGTGGACTGAGCCTGCCAGACCCTTCACTCAGTGTCCCACGTGAGAGCTCCAAGGAAGCAAAAGGGTGGGACAATGGGTTGGGGAAGGGAATGAAGGGTAGGAGGGTCGGGGCAGAACTGGCGGGAGAGAGTGTTCAGTTTAATGTTAAGGGAGCCAGGCCTACAAGTGATGGTAAGATTAAACCTAGCAAAGAATAAAGCCCAGCGGGCCTGCCTGGCGTTCAGCCTGAGGGCCGACCAAAGATATTCTAAATTTTTTTGGTCGGTTCACGCAGTTACGGGCTGGGCTGCTCCCTCCAGCCAGTGTTTCCACTCCTCAAGGGCCAACTTAACACTTAACAGCTCACAGTTTCCTACGTTGTAATTCCTCTCAGCAGGCATGAGCCGCCGAGAGAAATACGCACATGGATGGAGCTTCTGATCTGAAGCTGAGCGCTGCAATAGGACAGTGCCCACCCCCGAGTCAGAAGCATCCACCTCTAGAATAAACTGGAGCTTGGGGTTGACCTGGGCAAAGATGCGAGCTTGGGAGAACAGACCCTTTAATTTGTGAAAGGCCTGTTCAGCTGCCTCGGACCAATTAAAGGGCACTGTAACCGAGGTCAGCTGGGTCAGAGGCTGTGCTACCCCATTATAGTTTCTGATAAAATGGCGCTAAAAATTCACAAACCCCAAGAAGTGTTGAATGTCCTTGCGGATGTAGGCCAATTTAGCACAGCCTCTACCTTGGCCGGGTAGGCCCTCAGCTCCCCTTCAGCTATGATAAAGCCTAGGAATGAAGTGGAGCGGGTGGAAAACTCACATTTCTCGGCTTTAACATAGAGCTGGTTCTACAGGAGCCATTGTAGAATGGCCCTGACGTGGACTGCATGTTCCTCTGGCATGCGGGAAAAAATCAAAATGTCGTCGAGGTAAACGAAAACAAATTGATTACCCATATTGTGGAGGACATCATTAATTATACGTTGGAAGACGGCTGGGGCATTGGTGAGCCCGAATGGCATCACCAGATATTTGAATTGCTCCATGTGTGTTTTGAAGGCCATCTTCCATTCGTCCCCTTCAACAAATGCGAACCAGATGATAAGCGTTCCGCGGATCAAATTTAGTAAATACTCACATGCGCTGAAGGAGCTCAAACTCTGAGTTTATCAGGGGCAGAGGATAATTATCCTTAACCGCTGTAGCATTGAGTTCCCGATAATCAATGCACGGACGTAGCAAACCGTCCTTCTTCCCGACAAAAAAAAAAATCCTGCCCCAAGATGGGCGGATGAAGGCCGAATGAGGCCGGCATTCAGAGAATCTTTAATATAGCTCTCCATTGCCTCCCTCTCTGGCCCAGAAATACTGTAGAGCCGGCTGGACAGCAGCCGCGCACCCAAGAGGTCTATAGCACAATCATTAGAGTGATGAGGAGGTAAAGGAAGTACTCTTGATTTGCTAAAGACCTCTCCGAGATCATGATAGACCTTGGGTACTAGGCTGAGGTGGGGGGAAGAGATGGACAGCGAAGGTGAACACTCAGCCGAGCTCAGACAGGAGGCCAAACAATACGGGCTCTAGGAAGAGACGGAATTATTCGCACAATTAATGATAGGGTTATGTTTCGGAGCCACTGGTAACCAAGAATCACCGAGTGACCGGATTTAGGGAGAATAAAGAACGAAATAGTCTCCCGGTAGTTTCCAGAAAGGACGGACACCAACTCCGTCTTTTCGGTAATGGTGGCCACCTTTACACCTGACAATGTAGTGACATTGAGGGACATGGGCAATTTGGTCATGGGAATGCCTACATCCCGCACGAAGCACAAGGAGATGAAGTTCTGCTCTGCCCCTGAATCAATCAAAGCCATAAGTCTCCTCTCGACCCCCGGCAACTGAATGAGGGACGAAATGGAGAAGTTACCGGGGGGGTGAATGGATTTCCTGCCCGTAAGACCCCCCATGGCTACTGACAGTCCGCATCTTTTGGCTTCAGATGGCACTCATGCAGTGTGTGCTTTAGGGAGCCACAATACATGCAGGCGCCATCTCTCCTCCGCCTCTGGCGCTCTTCCGGAGTCAAACGGACTCGGCCAAACTCCACAGGCTCAGAGGAGGAGTCAGCTCCACCTGTATCAGAAGCTGAAGAGGGTGTGCGCACACTGAGCAGGTTGGAGGAGGCCTTGCAGTCCCTTGTGCGCTCGTGGTATTGGTTGTCAAGACTGACAGCCTGATCAATTAGACCATCCAAGGAGGAGGGAATGGCATGAACCGCTAGGTCATCACGGAGGTTTTCGTTTAAACCCTGGAGGAAGAAGGTGAGTAACAAAACGTTATTCCATCCAGAGTCTGCCGCGATGACCCGGAACTCCACAGAGTAGGCAGCGGCAGACCAGCTCCCCGGACAGAGTGACATCAATTGGCTTGTGATGTTCCCCTCACTTTCTGAACGGTCAAAAGCGAATTCAGCCACAAATCTCTCAAACAAATAATTGGGCCCTCTGAGCTGTCGAGAATAGATTGAGCCCAACTAAGGGCTCTATCTCGCAGCAGGAGGGTCATAAAGTAAATTTTTGCTGTATCGTCTGGATACTCCCCCCCGACCTGCTCAAATACAGCCGAATATGGCACAAAAAGCCTTTACATTTCCCCACCTCCCCCGCGTACGGGGCAGGTGAAGGTACGGAGGTGGTTCGGCACACAGTGGAAGCAACTGGGGCAACAGGCGGAGGGGTGGAAACCGGACGGAACAAATGGGACAAACGTTTGGCGACTGTGCCCAGCTGCTACGTAATAGTTTGCAGCTCCTGTGTAAGCATGGCCACCTGCATCTCTGTGGCATCCAAACGATCCAAAGCGGAGTGTTCCGCTGATGCCGCTCCTGCTGAGCTTGCACTAATTCTGGCACATTCTATCATGATTGGTAATGACTGACATCTCGCATGCAGGGAGTTGGATGAGGTGTCTGACCGGGTTAAGATGGATGCTGATGCGGTGATGGTGATGAGGCAGATGAGCACACAACAACCCCGGAGACGCACCACGAAGGAGGTAGCAACCTGAAGAGGAGAAGACAAAATATTAATGGGGATTTCTTCGAGAGGAAGAATTAAACTACCCAACAAGCCGAAGCATAGAAGTGAAGGTCTATTTAAGCAATGGAGAGACAGAGGTATCAGGTGTGTCTCATCACGCAGGTGAGGATGATTGCCTGTGGAGTAGGGGAAAGTTGAACAGGATGGGAGGGGGAGAATGTGCTCACCAAAACATGACACAAATTTATGGGAAAAACTCTCAAGTGTTTAAGAAAATCCAAATTTACAAGGAAAAAAGTAACAAATTTCTGAGAAAAAGTTGCAAGATTGAAGTTGTAAGTTTACAGTAAAAAAAAGTTAAAAATTTTTGAGAAAGTTCCAAATTTACAAGAAAAAATGTCACAAATTTATGGGAAAAACTCACAAATGTACAAGAAAATCAAAATTTACAAGAAAAAAGTAATAAATTTCTGAGAAAAAGTTTTAAGGTTAAAGTAAGTTTACAGTCAAAAAAATGTTGAAAATTTTTGAGAAAGTTCCAAATTTACAAGAAAGATGTCACAAATTAATATAGTTGATGAATGTAACAAGTAAACTATTTAATAATCAGTTGTGTTCCAGAACAACTCATCTGTGGAAAATCATGGAGCCACATGAAGACCCATGGTGCTTCACGTCTTTTTTTTAGTTGTGGGAACTTTTGAGCCCTTCACCTAGAAACGGAGGCCTTTCTGCTTCCTTACTCCCACAGAATTGTAAATACACTGTTGTATTGAGGAAAACATAGGAAATAAAGCAAGAAATCACTTTATTATGGAAGTATTTAAAAGAGACATGCATCATATGTCTTTTAATGTCTACAGATGGTAATACTGTGGTGGTTAGGAGTGAGACAACCAAGATATGCTTGCAGCTTCAGTGGCTGATAAAATTTTCACATAAAACATTAGATCTTCATTGTAGGTTTACATCAGAGGAGCCAGGTTTCAATATGTGAAGACTGATAATGAGTCTGAGGCATATTCTGAACCAGGGGTAGAAGAAAGCATAGATTACAGGGTTTAGACAGGAGTTGAGATGCATGAGAAAAATCATATAGACCTCAGTTGAATTCCTAACCTCTATATGATGGCTTGTGATAGAGGCACAGTAGTATGGGCAATAACACACCAAGAACACAGCTACTACAACACCAAGAGTCCGCAAGCTGCTTTTACTTCAGATTTGTCAGGTTTCTCTATCTTGGTGGTTGGGAGTGTGACGGCTGCAACGTGGGAGCACTGCGGCAACGTGGTAGCGCTGCGGCAACGTGGGAGCGCATTGCACGAGCCTGAGACACAGCCACTACAAACACCCTCACATACAGCACTACAATGATTGTGATGGGAATGACAAAGCGAAAAACAGCATCAATATTTCCTTGAACGATGACCATTCTCCAGAGCAAGAGTTATACTTCCCTAGCTCCTTCAGGTGGTCATAAAATATGAAAAAGCTGATGAAAACAGAGTAAAACCAGAACAGACACACACACACACACACTGATGTCTTTCTTTTAGTGATTCTAGTGGGGTAATGCAGGGAGTCACATATGGCCACATAGCAGTCTATAGATTTGAATACCATGATTCCAATAAAGACTTTGACAATGAAGTGGAGCAGCACATAATACACGGCACACATGAGGTCACTGAGCATCCACCAGGTCTGTGTGAGGAGGATTTCAACCAGCATCACCAAGAGACCCACAAGGAAACTGGAGACAGTGAGGGAGAGGAGTAAGAAGTTGGTGGGTGTGTGGAGCTGTCTGCAGCAAGAGAATATCAGGCATCATCAACAATATTCAATGGTAAACATCAAATAGTATTCACATAATTAATCAAAATCCACTAAAACGCTGACAAAACCTTCAAGCAAAAAGGAAATTCTGTCCAAAAACAGCATATCACAGAAGAATGAAATCGTGTGTGTACCTAAAGTGTGAGATGGAGACGATGACCAGCAGGTTGAGAGCTGCAGTTATCATGGAGGCAATGTACAACACACAGTAGAAGAGCACGGTCTCTGAGTGAGGAGGGTCTGGCTTCCTGCAGGAGGCATTGTGAAGGTGTGGAAAACAGAGTTCGACTCTCTCCTCCATCATTGCCCAGACAAGCAGAAGGAGAGGAGCTCTGGCAGCATTCTGATTACACCCTTCGATCACCAGGGCTCTTGTAAATCTCTAATCTTTTTCCCTTCCTTTTTCCCATGTCAATACATCCTAAAAGTTCCCCAAGGTATTTTGTTGGAGACAGAGGTATAGTATGAATGAATGAATGAATGAATGAATGAATGAATGAATGAATGAATTTATTTCGGATAATACAGTACAGGTTGAAGAAACTGTATAATATAACAACAAGGTCAAATTAGACAAAGACTCCTTCTACTAAACAATTCCACCTGAGTTATCCGAAATGGGTGATGGCTGAAGCCGCAGCTTATATTGCCCACCCATATTCCATCCAAGAATTCAAAGAAAAAAGAGTAAACAAGTATCATTTCAGAGTTCTCTAATTCTGTATATTGTTGACAATTTCAACATTATTATTGATTTCAAGATAATGGAAATTATTCACAATACATCCACATTTGTATAGAAATAGCAGGTTCATCCACCCTTACAGCTCTTTTTGCCATTGCTGTTATCGTCGTCATTGTCGTTGTTGCCTTCATGGAGTTGTCCATGTTGGCAAACTGCCTGCCACTTTGGTCTGTTTCTTGTGTTATTCCAAACATTGCCTCATGGGACCAAGACTGAAAAAAGGTTTTCCTCTGTCCACAGGGGGGCATGTTTTTTGTTAAATTTTCCAATTAGGATCAGGTCTTTGAGTGCCTCTTTTCAAATTGAGTGGCTAAGAAACTTCAGTTGTCTCAGTTGGATTATCAGTAGAAGCTCTCTTTCCATTCCAACTTGTTGTAGAACCACTGCAACCTTTGTAATCTGATCCATGTATGAGAGCCTCAGCATGTAGCAAACCACAGTTCTGCCCTGTTGAGGATTTGCATATGTCAGAGTTGACCAAGCAAAGGTTTTGAGTAGTTGGATTTTGACTGTGAGCATGAGTTTCTTGGTGGCGAGTACAGACCGAAGCTTGTTGAAGGCATCTTTTGTTATAGGCTGATCCTTCTTCAGATTTCCCTTTTTCATCAGGCATCTGAGATGACTAGAACTCTGAGGTAATCGAACAATAAGACCTGTTCCTGGGTCACAGATGGCATGCCAGTGGAACCTTCAAGTTTGAAATGGCCATGCATTTGGTCTTCCTGCTGTTCACATGTAAGCCAAGATATTCACTCGCTGTTACTACAGTATCAAAAAGCTCTTGGTGCTGTTCAGCAGACAGTGCCAGGTGATCCATATCATCGGCATACCTGATGTTGTTGATCTTGATGCTATTGATGACAATTCCTTCTGGCATGTCCTCAAGCTCTCTGAGGATCACTTCTGATTACATGTTAAAGAGGTCCGGTGACATAACACATGCTTGGTGGATTTCACATTTGATTGTAAACCAATTTGTTATGCCATCAGGGAGATAAACAGCAGCTAGCTGATCGTAGTTGACTGATCTGACTATGCACAAATCATATTTGTCCACTTGAATTTTGGCAAGTATCTTGAATAATTTGATATGATGCACTTTGTTGAAGGCCTTTTGGTAGTCAGTGAAGGACAGTAAGGTGTCTTGCTGGTGCTGAATGGCCCCTTCTCAGGACAAAGAGTGTGCATTTCATACCTTGGTCTTTAATTAATCCAAGCTGAGTTTTGTGGACTTTCTGGAAGTAGCTTTTGTCTGATTCTTTGTACGACAATCTTTAAGAGTAACTTGAGTGTATGTGACATAAGAATTAATGGTGCGGTGGTTTGTGGAGTCAGGGGCAACTGGGTCTCCCCACCAGAAGTAAGACAAGACCTATTTAATACAGATATTAAGAAAACAAAGAAGAGGACTTTTTTTATTTTTTATTTGTTTATTTGTCAGGGACAGTGCAATAAACATTGACAAAAAAGAAAATCTGATGTGTTGCACAGAGAGTGTATAGCATTAAGCTAGTTTGCAACTCTTGTCCCTGGATGGGCTTTAGAGAAAAGAAACAGAGAAAAAGAGAAAAAGATGAAGAAAAAACAAAATGAAAACAATATAAACATTATCCACATACATCAATGCAAACAAAATTATAAATACACAATATAAAAACCTGATTCACATTTGCCTGTTACAGTAAAATGCCTGTTACACATTTGCCTTCCCTTCTTCACTCTCACCCTGCAGACAATCATTTCATACATGGGTACATTCTTGTTTACTTTTCAGCCAGTTTTTAACCTTTGTAGTAAATGTTTTAAAATCCTTTATTATTTTGATTTCATTTGGCATTGTGTTCCAGATGTGACTGCCCTTTATAGAAAAAGCTGTTTGTCCAAATGTGGTTCTGTGGTGGGATATTTTACAGTTATTGTTAACAGAACTCCTGGTGGCTCTGCTGCTGTCCTGTCTTTGGATGAATCCAACAAGTGGCTCTGGTGCTGATTTATGGAAACATTTGAAAATTAATTTCAGAAAACAAAGGTCAATGAAACTCTCAAAACTCAATAGATTATATTTTTTTTAGAATATAACAATGATGCCACCTAATGGGCTTTTTATCCAGAATTTTTAGAGTTTGATTATATAATGAACCTATATGTTTTATTGTAGAAGGAGCTGCTTGAGCCCAAACTGTCAGACAGTGGCCTTGCCTTAACTCCTGCTGCAAGGACCCCGGTGGTGGAGATGTTGGAGTGATGATCTCGAGAGGAGAATCCACATTAAAAGGAGCAGTCTCTGCAGGAGCAGGCATGTGGAGCAGAGCAGTCTCTGCTGGAGCGTGCATGTGGAGAGAAGCAGTCTCCACTGGAGCATGCAAGCGGAGAGGAGTCACTGCTGGAGCATGCACATGTAGAGGAGCAGTCTTTGCTGGAGCATGCACGTGGAGAGGAGCAGTCACTGCTGGAGGTGCAGGTGGAGGGGAGCAGTCACTGCTGAAGGTACACATGGAGGGGAGCAGTCTCTGTAGGGGCGTGCATGTAGAGAGGAGCAGTCACTGCTGGAGCGTGCACGTGGGTTTGTGAGAAAGGGAGGTGAAGAGCCGCAGCTGAGGAGAGCTGGAGCTGGAGAACTCCTTCGGACATGGAGGCCATGGGGATGGAGATGACCTTGGATGGGAGAGGAGAAGAGATTAGAAGCAGCATGCATATGGAGACGTTAACAGAAACAAATGTCGAGGGCTCAGTGGCAGCTGATGTCTCCCACTGAGATGCCTCATCTGGAGCAAGGCAAGATACATCTCTAAAAGTGAATATAGAAAAAGGAGTGTGTACTTTCTTTGCCCCACGTTCCACTGCCACTGGAGCCCTCTGGATGATGGTGGAGCTGGTCTGGAGAGGAGCCGGGGCTGGCACTGGAACTGCAGAATTGGTGGTGAAGTCCCTCGGGATCTTGACTTGGGACTAACTGGAAGGCGTAGCTGGAGACGGATCCACATCTGTGGAAGCATCTGTGGAAGCAGGCATCGGGGCCACCAAAGATCCAGCCGTGGGACACACCAAAGGATCAGCCGCAATGCACGCCAGAAAACCAGTCTTCACAGCTTGAGAGCGCAGTCTTCTTGATCCTCCCTTGTGCTCAGGCTCCCCGAGCCCCCCCAAAATCCCTGAGCTACATGACCCCCCAGCAGCTTGTAACGCATTCCGGGAAGGTGGAGCTACGGGCCGACATGATGAGATTCTGCAGCACATCTGTGGCCGGCAGCACTCCCCCTCTCTGTCTTCTCCTTCTTCGGTCGCCTGTTGAGTCCAATTTTGACAGTGTTCTTCTATCATGTGCGGCCCTCCACATTGCACACATTGCACACATTGCAATGTGTGCAATGTGTGCAATGTGTCCTCCACATTGCATCTGCAGTGATGCGGACGTTGTACCGGTCTGTTGTGGTGAAGAGGGAGCTTAGTTCTAAGGCAAAGCTGTTGATTTACCAGTCAATCTACGTTCCTACTCTCACCTATGGTCACGAGCTTTGGGTAATGACCGAAAGAACGAGATCGCGGATACAAGCGGCTGAAATGAGCTTTCTCCGTAGGATTGCTGGACTCACCCTCAGAGATAAGGTGAGGAGCTCAGTCATCCGGGAGAGGTTCAGAGTAGAACCGCTGCTCCTCCACATTGAAAGGAGTCAGTTGAGGTGGTATGGGCATCTGATTAGGATGCCTCCTGGACGCCTCCCACTTGAGGTGTTTCAGGTACGTCCCACTGGGAGGAGACCCCGGGGCAGACCCAGGACTCGGTGGAGAGACTATGTCTCCCAGCTGGTCTGGGAACGCCTTGGTATCCCCTCTGAAGAGCTGGAGCAGGTGGCTGGGGAGAGGGAAGTCTGGGCTTCTCTGCTTGAACTGCTGCCTCCGCGACCCGGACCTCCGGAAAAGCGGTAGAAGATGGATGGATGGATGGATAAACTATTAAGTCCTTTCACTGAAACTAAAAGTCGCCCTCTTTAACTTTGTACACAATTTCACAGTATTACATAATGCACCCCATTCACACAGTATCATTAAGAGTCTCAGAAAGCCTCGAAACAACTCTGAGTGTCAACTGTCAGCTGTCACTAATGGCCGTCAGCCCCTTTGGGTGAAGAAGTTTTCACACCTCTCTTCATTATTGTCTGATGAAGATGCTACTGCAGTCAAAGGTGTCAATGCAAGACTAAACAACACATGATGCAATGAGTGCTAATTAGACCAAGAAAGTTATGAGGAATCAGGTGTTTTCTTCAGTGGAGCATCTCCGGAAACTTCATGATGCAGGTCACACTTCAGCATTGAGAGGGATACATAAAAACAACAAATTCTTTCCTCACAAAAAGAATGTTTTCCATAAAAGAATCTGGCATGAAGCTCTATAAAAGTATAAAAAATCAGAAAGTTGTCATTGTTGTTATTTTTGTGTTGGCTGTATAATGAATGAGAGATCTCAAACCTGGATATGCAAAAAAAAAAGAGTTGCAAATAAATATTCAGTGGGAAAAATAAGTACTGAACACACCAACATTTTTCTCATTAAACATATTTCTGATGAATCCATTGAACTGAGATTTTCACCAGATACTGTTAACAACCCAAATAATCCATACATACAAAGGAATCAAGGCAAGTGTGCTCACAAAACAAGTTATATTTAATAAAGTGGAATGACACAGGCAATAAGCATTGAACATGTTTTGTGAAATTCATTTAATATTTAGTAGAACAGCCTTTGTTGGTAACCCATGTGCTGAAAAATTCCCCACCAACATGTTGCTCCCATCTCCAAACTTCACTGTTGGAATGGTGTTTTGGGGGCTGATGTGCAGAGCCATTTCTCCTCCAAACATGCTGTGTGTTGTGGCATCCATAAAGTTCAATTTAGGTCTCATCTAACCAGACTATATTCTCCCAATATTATACTGGCTTGCCCAAGTAAGCTTTAAATGAACTTCAACATGCTTTTTCTTCAGCAATTGAGTCTTGAGAGGTGAGCAGGCACAGAGTTCATGTCGGTTGAGTGCATTACTTATTGTTTTCTTTAAAGCAACAGTACCTGCTAACTCCAGGTCCTTCTGGAGCTCTCCACGAGTAGTCTTTGACTCTTGGATAACTAATCTGATAATTCTTTTCACTCCTCTGTCAGAAATGTTGTGAGGAGCTTCTGGTTGTGGCTGGTTTATGGTAAAATGATGTTCTTTCCTCTTTCGAATGATGGCTCCAATAGTGCTGACTGGAGCATTCAACAGTTTCGAAATGTGCCTGTAACCACTGTCATCATCATGCCATCATTATGTTTTGCAACAATAAGGTTGCAAAGGTCTAGAGAGAGCTCTTTGCTTCTGCCCATCATGAGTTCTTTGTGGTGTGACAATCTGATATTCATAGACCTTTATAAAGGCTGTCATTCAGGACTTAACCAGCTGAAATTAATTTGCACTGATGGGGGATGTGTTGGCTTCCTAAATTCTGATGAATTTCAGCTGGTTTCTTGGCTTTCTATGCGTTTTTGCACCTTTTTTCTTCATGTGTTCAGTACGTATTCCCTGTGGCATTCCACTTTATTAAATATAACTTGTTTTGTGAACAGAGCTGCCTTGTTTTCTTTGTATGTATGGATTACTTGGGTTGTTACTGATAACTGGTGAAAATTTCAGGTCAGTGGCTCCATCAGAAATATGTTGAATTAGAAAAATGTTGACATGTTCAGTACTTATTTTCCCCACTGTATAATAGCACTTTGGGTATTCAGTATTAAGTATAAATTTTCTTTCAAATGAAAATACTTTCATTAACCAAAGCCTGTGCATTTAGGAGGGGTTTTTTTCTGCAATCAAAGATCTATCAAAATAAAATACATTAACTCTTCATTGCTACAGGCAGCACTGTGGGGCAGCACGGTAGAACAGTGGTTAGCACAGTTTCAGCACAGTAAGAAGGTCATGGGATTGATTCCGCCCCGACCATCGTGTGTTCGATCCCACCCCCTGACCATCAGTGACCCTTCTATGTGGAGTTTGTATGTTCTCCCTCTGTCTGTGTGGGTTTACCCCGGGTACTCCTGTTTCCTCCCACAGGCCAAAAACATTCAAGTTAGGTTAATTGGAGACTGTAAAGTGGGCCTAGGTGTGAATGGTGAAGGGATGGCGCCGTACTGTGGCTGCTTCATCTATCTAGGTGGATGCCCCGAATTTTCCCTCTGGGGATCAATAAAGTACACAAAACAAAATAATAATAATTTTTAAAAAAAAGGTAGTTGTAGGCTGTACATACATCTGCTTATGTTTGCGATTTTTATGTGTGGCCCTCTGGGGCAGCTAGAAGTACTCATGTGCAGGGTGGCCTATTAACCTAATTTATTGCAGAAAAACAACATAACTGTCAAACAGTGGCATGAAGGGTGCTATGAATGACAAAGAATGCTGTACTGAGGGTCTGGCATGAGCAGTATATATTAGGCAGGAGCTGATTAACAAAATGAGGAACAGCTGTGAATTATTAAATACAAAGAACCAGTAAACAAATTAGCAGAGTGAATTGAGAGTGCTGTCACAAAATGAAAGCACAAGATGATGAGCAAGACAGGATAATGGCAATAATAATTGAAAGGATAAACATAACTAAGAGTGGATATACAGACATGAGAGTGAGGATACTGATAGTCAAGTCCAAAAAGATAGTCAAGTCCACAGATAGTCAAGTCCAAAAAGGACACAGAGTGTGTCCAGATCATGACAGTACCTCCCCTTTAATGGTCAGACACCAGACGACCCTAGATATAGATCCCCTGCCCAGGCCGGGTGGTGGCGGCCCTGGGACAGGTGGGCCAGAACTTCCCTCCCCCAAGCACACAGTCACAGGCCTGATAGCAGGGAGAAAAGTTGGTCGGGTGCATGACCCCAGTCCATGGGCCACCTGACGAAGGAGAACCATCAATCAGGTGGTCTGCCAAAGTCCATGGGCTACCTGGTGAAGGGAAACAGTCTGTCCGGTGATCTACCAAAGTCCATTGGCCACCTGTTGAAGGGAGACAGTCTGTTGGATGGTTTGCCGGAGTCCATATACCACCCGGCAAAGGAGGACAGTTTGTCTGGCAACAGTCCAAGGTCTGTGGGCCACCAGATTGAGGAATGCTGGTTAGGAGGCTGGCCAAGGTCCCAAGCTAACCCGGCCGTCATAGTGGCTACCCCAGGAGGCTGATCTGGAAGCAACTTGGTTGTAGGAGTGTCAATATTACCCTTCTGTGGTGCGGATGGTAGGGTGTAAACCTCCTGCAGTGACATGGATCGTGTGAGGTGGACTCCGTTCAGCACAGGACATGACAGTTGGGAACCCTGGGGCACAGGAGACAATGATCGGACTCCCTGGGGCACAGAGGATGAGGGTTGGACCCCCTGGGGCACAGTAGGCAAAGATTGGGCCCCCTGGGTTTCAGAAGGCTGAAGGTTGGACTCTCTTGGGCACAGAAGGTGAAGGTTGGACCCCCTGGGGCACAGGAGGCAAATATTGGGTCCCCTGGGGTGCAGGATATGAAGGTTGATGAGTGGCGTCCCCAGAGGGCGAAGGCTGGTGAACAACATCAAGCCCAGACGGTGATTATGAGAGAGTGTCGGCCCCAGATGCCTGGAGATCCCTTCTCGATGCAGCCACCTTGGGGGGGGGGGGAGCACAGGTTGAAGGTGGGACCATACAAAGACAGCCAGCAGAGGAACTTGGGGGTGGAGAGCTCTGAAGCAGATAGAGGCTGCAACTGGATCTCCCCAGTAGGACTAAGACAAAACCTCTTTTATACAGATATTAAGAAATAAAGAAGAGGACTTGCCTTAACTCTTGCTCTTCTGCTGGCGAGGACCCGGCTGATGTTGGAGTGATGATCTCGTCAGGAGCGACCATGAGGAAAGGAGCAGTCTCTGCAGGAGCATGCATGTGGAGGAAAGAAGTCTCTGCAGGAGCATGCACGTGGATGGGAGCAGTCGCTGTTTGAGTGTGCACGTGGAGAGAAGCAGTCTCTACTGGAGCGTCCACGTGGAGAGGAGCAGTCACTGCTGGAGCGTGCACATGGGTTGGTGAGGGAGGGAGGAAAAGAGCCACAGCCGAGGAGAGCTGGAGAGAAGCAGCAGCAGCTGGAGAACTCATCCTCTCAGACGTGGAGGCCATGGGGATGGAGATGACCTCGGATGGGAGAGGAGAAGAGATGAGAGGCGGCATACATATGGAGGTGTTAGCAGTAAACAAATGGAGAGGACTCAGTGACAGTTGATGGCTGCCACTGAGATGCCTTGTCTGGAGCAAGGCAAAATACATCACTAAAAGTGAATAAAGAAAAAAGGAGTGTGTACTTGCCTTGCCCCACGTTCCACTGCCAATAGAGCCCTCGGGAGCTTGACTGGGGATAAACTGGAAGGTGCAGCTGGGGACACCCACGGTAATTCAGCTGGGGACATGCACAGATCTACAGCTGGGGAAGCAGGCATGGGGACCACCAAAGATTCAGCCATGGAACACACCAGAGGATCAGCCGCAATGCACGCCAGAAAACCAGTCTTGACAGCTCATGAGCACTGTCTTCTCGATCCTCCCTTGTGCTCAGGCTCCTTGAATGCTGACTGACCACAGCCGAAATTCTTCAGTTCCACAGGATAAACAGGCAAGGGCAGATCAGCCGGCTCTAGCAACGAGGAGGTGGGTGGTGGTATTGTAATGGAGTGTCCAGCTGAGCGGTGTTTCCCGGAGTCTTCCTTCCACGTAGGTCCCCAGCATGCCAACAAACTGCTATAAAAAACTCTCTCTGCTCTGCAGGAGTTAACACAGGCAGGCAGTTGGCTGGATCCAGAGCGGAGAAGGCTAGTGGTGCTGGTTGGGCCAGAAGAGGAAGCCCCTACACCCAGGGAAGGAAGCACAGGCTCGGGTGGGCTTCAAGGATGTTTACGATGACTCCCCAGCAACTTGTAGCGCATTCCGGGAAGGGGGAACTATGGGCCGAAGCGATGAGGTTCTGCAGCACCTCTGTAGCTGGCAGCTCTCCCCCTCGCTGCCTTCTCCTCCTTCAGTCGGCCACTGAATCTAGTTTTGACAGCGTTCTGTCATGTGTGGCCCTCCAGGGCAGATAGAAGGACTCAGGTGAAGGGTGGCCTTTTAACATAATTTATTGCTGAAAAATAACATAACAACTGTCAAACAGTGACGTAGAGGGTGTTGTGAATGACTGAGAGTGCTGTATTAAGGGTACTGGGTGAGTAGTATATATAAGGCTGATTAATAAAATGAGGAACAGCCGTGAATGATTAGCAACAAAAGTACCAATAAACAAAGGAGCAGAATGAACTGAGAGGGCTGTCACTAAATGTAAACACAAGAGAATGAGTAAGACAGGATAATGGCGATAATAATGCAAAGGATAAACATAACCAAGAGTGGATATACAGATGTGAGAGTGATGATACTGATAATGATGAAAATGATAATAATAAGTCCAAAAAGAAAATAGAGTGTGGACAGAATCTAACCCTATCCAGACGATGACAGTGATAAAATGTATATATTGTGGTGACCCACCACAATCTACATGGACATTCAATCCTCAGACTTAACAACAGGTCAGGAGGAAGCAAGGGACCATTCACATACGGACAGAGAACCCCTGGGGGGACAACCAGAACAATGGACTATTGTTAATACATTCCCGGATTAAGGAGAAGACGTCCGGGCCCCAGTGGTCATGCTCAATGTATTGACTGATATGTATATCAATATGCTAATGTGCCATGCATTCTCTCTGTTTGTATAACATATAAAAGACACAACACAGCAAACACAACACAGCATAGTAGACCACTGTAGCGCATAGTGCTACAAGTGTGTCTCATTTTGATGGAGGAAATAAAACTCTGCAACCTTCCAGCTCGTCGTACCTTGCTTGATTATTCCTCCACAATATAAAGATTATAAAGATCATAAATTATTAAGTCCTTTCATTGAAACTAAAAGTCGCCCTCTTTAACTTTGTATACAATTTCACAGTATTACATAATGCCCCCCATTCACACAGTATCATTAAGAGTCTCAGAAGGCCTCGGAGCAACTCTGTTAGCTGCCACTAATGGCCATCAGCCCCTCTGGGTGAAGAAGTTTTTACACCTCTCTTCATTATTGTCTGATGAAGACGCTACTGCATTCAGAGGTGTCAATGCAAGACTAAACAACACATGATGCAATGAGTGCTAATTAGACCAAGAAAGTTATGAGGAATCAGGTGTTTTCTTCAGTGGAGCATCTGCAAGAACTTCATGATGCAGCTCACACTTCAACATTGAGAAAGATACATAAAAACAACAAATTCTTTCCTCAAGAAAAGAATGTTTTCCTTAAAAGACTCTGGCATGAAGCTCTATAAAAGTACAAAAAATCAGAAACGTTTACAAATATCCCAGCTTTCCAATCATTGTTGTTATTTTTTGTGTGAGCTGTATAATGAATGAGAGGTCTCAAACCCTGGATATGCAACATTAGAGGTGCAAATGAATGTACAGTGGAGAAAATATGTATTGAACACATCAACATTTTTCTCATTAGACATGCAGTCATGTGAAAAAATTTGGACACCCTTTAAATATTCAGTTCTTTTTTAAGAAATGTTCATATATCTATGTCTAACCTTGTTTTTGTTACCTCCGCCAAGGAGGTTATGTTTTCATCGGTGTTGGTTTGTCTGTCTGTCTGTTTGTTTGTTTGTTTGTTTGTTTGTTTGTTAGCAAGATAACTCAAAAAGTTATGGACGGATTTTCATGAAATTTTCACAGATTGTCAGAAATGGGGTATCCTACAGATGATTACATTTTGGTGGTGATCTGGATCACCATCCAGAAGAAAACAGCCATTATGGAAAATGTGATTTTCGTGAATAACTACTGAACCACTAATCCTATCATTGTCAATCCAATTGCTAGTCATATGTTTTCATGGTCAAGGAATCTGAAAACGTACACACAAACAATGTATGGGGGGAACTGTGGTGCTTGGCGGAGGTCTGCGGTCTCCGAGTGCTTTTCTAGTTTTTATTTGCATTTTTAATATTTATTTTAGCCATTTTAAGTGGGAATGAATATGGGGTTGTCCTAAAAAAGATGGGGGTTTCATGTTTGCCTCTACGAGGCAGGAGAAACAGACTCAGGCGCTGAATCACATTCAAGACATTTATTAAAGAAAAAAGCATGAAGTCCAAAAAACTGTGCAGGCGTGCAAAAATACAAATACGGAAGAACTTACAATTCACGTTCCTGAGCCAGCATCGCTCAGCGAACGTAGAGTGAAGACAGAACAGTGTACGAGGTACATTCAATTGTGCAGCAAATAAAGAACAGACAGGCAGTGCTTAAATAATAGTAAAAATAATCAACATGAAGTGATCACCGGTGTGGGTTCTCCTTTTGTGAAGAAGGGGTTGCTGACTGAGAGGTTGTGGTGTTTTACTGCTGAAATTTTCGGAATTGGCAGCGATGAGTGGAAGACGGCGGCATGGGCTCATCGTGGAGAAGAGATTTCGAGGTCAGGGAAAGCTCGATTACTGGCTCCGACTCTGGCTCCCTCGGAGAAAACTCCTCCAGTTCGTGGGCCAAATCCGGGAGGAGCCATGGCTTAACATCCAGGAAGAGGTCAGCCTCAGCCAACAACACCTGTCTTCACTCCTCCAGCCCCTCGGCTGATGGAGCGGACCAGGACTCAGGAGGGGGAGGCGGAGCTGCTGTGGGAGAGCTGCAAGAGGCTGAAGGCTTCTTTCGGCGTGAGCGCATACTCTTCGTTGGAGACGGCTCAGGTATCAGAGCTTCTTTCCCCGGGTCATCACTCGTACACGGCAGGGAGTATATGGAGAGGAGTATGTCTGTGGCCTCTGGGTGATTCCATAGGCTGGGGCACGTCTCCATCACCCGCGCCGTGCCGTCTCGACTCTCTCGGACCATCTCGGGAGTACGGGAAGCCTGTGTCAGCAACCAAATGGCCTCAAGGACTCACACCGCCCACCGCTCCACATAATCCAGGTCAGACATGGTGAGCTCCAAAACAGGTTAGTGAGATGAACATAAAGGAAATGTTCAAATGCGACAGCTGAATCTTTTTACTGGCTGCATGATTCTGTCATGTTTGCTTCTACGAGGCAGGAGAGACAGACTCAGGCGCTGGATCACATTCAAGACATTTATTAAAAAAAGAACATGAAGTCCAAAAAACTGTGCAGGCGTGCAAAAATACAAATATGGAAGAACTTACAATTCATGTTCCTGAGCTGGCATCGCTCAGCAAATGCAGGATGAAGACAAGAGAGCATACGAGGTACATTCAATCATCCAGCAAAGAAAGAACAGACAGGCAGTGCTTAAATAATAGTAAAAATAATCAACATGAAGTGATCACCGGTGTGGGTTCACATGAGCAGGTCAACGAGAATACTAATGATAAATGAGATCATCTGGATGAAGTGAGGGAGGAGCGGCTGGGCTGACAGCTTTGATAGGTGATGCCCATGCTGAGCGCAAACCCGGAAACTTCATCTGTCAGCTGTCAGCCCACAGAAAAAATATGAAAACACAAAATCAAAATGCAGACTAGATAATAATTACAAATAAGGCAAGACATGACCAAGACAACTGAAAACATAAACAGAGAAGTACAAGGCAGGATAACAACAAAAAAGGGCACAGGAATACAATAACACATATAAATACAAAAGAAGAGCCACAAGACTGGGTCGGGCAGAAATCCAGAGCCCATTTCGTGACAGACCCCCCCCCCAAAGGGGTGGGTCCCAGACTCCCCAAGGAAACACCAAAAGAAAAAGACCCCCGCCCCCCAAGCAGGAACCACAATGATCTACCCAGGGTGGGTGGTGGTGGGAAACAGGCCAGGAGGGAACAAAATCCCCGCTCAGGACCCACACCAGGAAAGAAAAAACACTTAATTAGGCCCCCCGGACCAAGGATTTAGAAGGTTCAGGAGGGTGGCCAAAGTCCCAGGCCTGGTGGACTACAAGGTGGTCCGAGATGGGTGGTCTGCCAGAGTAAATGGGCAACCCAACCCTACTGCTCAGTCTGTCAGGTGGCTGCCCAGAGTTCTTAAGCCACCTGAATAGGAGACGTACACTGGGAGGCGGTTCCTCTATTGGGAGACCTAATGATGGCACTGAGAGTCAAGGAGAGGGAGCCATGATGCCGTCTGGCAGAGGAGGAAGGGAGACCACAACGGCGTCTGTCAGGGAAGGAAGTGGGACCATGACGGCGTCTGGCAGGGGAGGAAGTGGGACTATGATGGCAACTGGCAGAAGAGGGGAGACCACGACACCCTTAGTTTGGTCAGCTGCACCCTCGGTGGTCCCGGCTTGAGACACGGTTGCACCTGCGGTGGTCCCGGGCTGGGACGTGGTTGCACCCACGGTGGCTCCGGGCTGGAGCATAGCAGCACCTGTGGTGGCTCTTGGCTGGAGCACTGCAGCACCCTCGGTGGCTCCGGGCTGGAGCACTGCAGCACCCTTGATGGACTCGGACTGGGCCAACGCTGCACCCTCGGAGGCTCCGGGCTGGAATGGCGTGCCCACGACGACCTCAACTGGAAAAGGAGCAACACCCACAACGGCCGCAGCAGGAGAGGGAGCGGCACCCACGGAGGACCCAGCCTGGGCCAAAGCTGCACCCACTGAGGTCCTAGGCTGGGACAGGACACTCGCAATGACCTCAACAGGAGAAGCTGGACCCTGAGAAACCTCCAGTGGCAAACCTGGACCTTCGGAGACCTCGGGCAGTGTTAGTTCATCTCCAGTGACCCTGGGAGAAGGCTCAGACAAACACAGAGGAGAGTGTTCAGGATCACCGGCAGCAGCGGAGCCTGGCAGGTCGAGCTCAGATGCAGCGGGCGGCTGCACCCGGCCCTCCTCACCAAAAGCCAGGCAAGATTGCTCTAAAACAGACAATAGGAAAACAAAGGACAACACTTGCCTGAGCTCGAGCTCCACTGCTTTCCAGGATTCCAACAATCTGGGTGATGGCATTTCCTTGGGCTTGGCCCTCTGGAGGTGCAGCTTGGCCTTGACCTCTGCTGAGGTGGCTTCCACAGCAGGCATGATGGTGGTAGCAGTCCTTTCAGCCCCATTTGGTGTGACCCACGCAGGAAGCTCATTAAGCATGTCAGCTGGGGTTTGGCTCACCGTTGGCGCTGGACTCTGTGTGGCGAGCTTGGGTTCAGCACCCTCCTTCTGCCCATTGGGAGACTGCATGGCTGGGATGGCGTCCTCCAGTGCTGCGGGCATCTCCATTGTCTGGTGGCTGGGTTTTGGGGCCAGCGAACACTCACGGGCAAGAGGAGGAGACACAGAGAGGGCAGTTGAGGAATCATTATTTACAGCAGGTGAAGAGAACTCAGGGGACTGCACGACCTGAGTCACTTGACCAGGGAGCAGGCAAGACAAATCATCAAAAATTGAAAAGGAATGAAATGGAACTTGCCTGTTCTCCTGGTGTGTGGTGTTGCCTGCTGCGTCTGGTGCACATTCATCCCTCTCCGTGTCCATGGCGGGCCTGGGCTCCTCTGTGAATTGTGGAGGAGCCGCCTCAGCAGACGCGGAGGTGAGCGGAGCCGGGGAAGTAGCGGCCAAACCCACAACAGCGGATGAACATGCAGAGGAGAAGGAGGAGGCAGCAGCTGCGGAAGAAGGAGGTGCTGGTGAGGCAGCTGGAGGGGAAAATAGTGGAGGAGGCTCAACGACCAAGATCTTCTCCTTTTGTGAAGAAGGGGTTGCTGACTGAGAGGTGGTGGTGTTTTACTGCTGAAATTTTCGGAATTGGCAGCGATGAGTGGAAGACGGCGGCATGGGCTCATCATGGAGAAGAGACTTCGAGGTCAGGGAAAGCTTGATTACTGGCTCTGACTCTCGCTCCCTCGGAGAAAACTCCTCCAATTCGTGGGCCAAATCCGGGAGGAGCCACGGCTCTACCTCCAGGAAGAGGTCAGCCTCAGCCAACAACACCTGTCTTCACTCCTCCAGCCCCTCGGCTGATGGAGCGGACCAGGACTCAGGAGGGGGAGGCGGAGCTGCTGTGGGAGAGCTGCAAGAGGCTGAAGGCTTCTTTCGGCGTGAGCGCATACTCTTCGTTGGAGACGGCTCAGGTATCAGAGCTTCTTTCCCCGGGTCATCACTCGTACACGGCAGGGAGTATATGGAGAGGAGTATGTCTGTGGCCTCTGGGTGATTCCATAGGCTGGGGCACGTCTCCATCACCCGCGCCGTGCCGTCTCGACTCTCTCGGACCATCTCGGGAGTACGGGAAGCCTGTGTCAGCAACCAAATGGCCTCAAGGACTCACACCGCCCACCGCTCCACATAATCCAGGTCAGACATGGTGAGCTCCAAAACAGGTTAGTGAGATGAACATAAAGGAAATGTTCAAATGCGACAGCTGAATCTTTTTACTGGCTGCATGATTCTGTCATGTTTGCTTCTACGAGGCAGGAGAGACAGACTCAGGCGCTGGATCACATTCAAGACATTTATTAAAAAAAGAACATGAAGTCCAAAAAACTGTGCAGGCGTGCAAAAATACAAATATGGAAGAACTTACAATTCATGTTCCTGAGCTGGCATCGCTCAGCGAATGCAGGATGAAGACAAGAGAGCATACGAGGTACATTCAATCATCCAGCAAAGAAAGAACAGACAGGCAGTGCTTAAATAATAGTAAAAATAATCAACATGAAGTGATCACCGGTGTGGGTTCACATGAGCAGGTCAACGAGAATACTAATGATAAATGAGATCATCTGGATGAAGTGAGGGAGGAGCGGCTGGGCTGACAGGTTTGACAGGTGATGCCCATGCTGAACACAAACCCAGAAGCATCATCTGACAGCTGACAGCCCGCAGAATAAATATGAAAGCATAAAATCAAAATGCAGACTAGATAATAATTACAAACTAGAAAAGCACTCGGAGAGCGCAGACCTCCGCCAAGCGCCACAGTTCCCCCCATACAGTGTCTGTGTGTATGTTTTCAGATTCCTTGACCATGAAAACATATGACTAGCAATTGGAGTCACAATGATAGGATTAGTGGTTCAGTAGTTATTGACGAAAATGGCATTTTCCGTAATGGCGGTTTAGCGCCACAGTTCCCCCCATACAGTGTTTGTGTGTACGTTTTCCAATTCCTTGACCATGAAAACATATGACTAGCAATTGGATTCACAATGATAGGATTAGTGGTTCAGTAGTTATTGACGAAAATGGCATTTTCCATAATGGCGGTTTAGCACCACAGTTCCCCCCATACAGTGTTTGTGTGTACGTTTTCAGATTCCTTGACCATGAAAACATATGACAAGCAATTGGATTGACAATGATAGGATTAGTGGTTTAGTAGTTATTCACGAAAATGGCATTTTCCGTAATGGCGGTTTTCTTGTGGACGGTGATCCGGATCACCACCAAAATCTAATCATCTGTAGGATACTCCATTTCTGACAATCTGTGAAAATTTCATGAAAATCCGTCCATAACTTTTTGAGTTATCTTGCTAACAAACAGACAAACAAACAAACAGACAGACAAACCAACGCCAATGATCACATAACCTCCCCCTTTGGCGGAGGTAATAAGGCAAGACATGGCCATGACAACTGAAAACATAAACAGAGAAGTACAAGGCAGGATAACAACAACAGAGGGCACAGGAATACAATAACACATAAAAACACAGAACAAGAGCCACAAGACTGGGTCAGATAGAAATCCAGAGCCCCTTTCGTGACAGGGGGGTGTCCTAATTTATTCCTCACTATTTGTTTAGAATTACATTTTACAGAAAGTGTAAAAAAAAAGTCTTTAATTCATTTTTAATTGTTTAGTTGTATTACATGAATCTTCCAGTATTGTTAACATTGAAATTCAATATCTACGTATATGTCCAACTATGTAAAAAAACAACAACACAGGCTGATAAAGGGTGTCCTAATTTTTTCACATAACTGTGGAGCCATTGACCTGAGATTTTCACCAGATATCAGTAACAACCTAAGTAATCCATCCATACAAAGAAATCAAGGCAACTGTGGTCACAAAACAAGTTATATTTAATAAAGTGGAATGACACAGAATAAGTATTGAACACATTTGGTGAAATTCATTTAATATTTAGTAGAAAAGCCTTTGTTGGTAATAACAGCTTCCAGACGCCTCCTGTATGGAGAAACCAGGTGCAGGCGTTGCTCAGGATGATTTTAGCCCATTCTTCCGCACAAACTGTCTTCAAATGTTGAAGGTTCCGTGGGTGTCTTCTATGAACCCTGATCTTCAGTTTGTTCCATAGATTTTCAATTGGATTCAAGTCAGGTGACTGACTGGGCCATTCTAGCAGCTTTATTTTCCTTCTCTGGAGCCAGTTGAGAGCTTCCTTGGCTGTGTGTTTGGGATCATTGTCTTGCTGAAATGTCCACCCTCGTTTTATCATCAGCATCTTGGCAGATGGCAACAAGTTCTTATCAAGGGTATCTCTGTACATTTATCCATTCATCTTTCCTTCAGTTATGTGAAGTCGTCCTGTACCGTGTGCTGAAAAACACCCCCCACACCATGTTTTTTTGGGGGGGATAAGAATAACCCTGAACATAGTATACAAACATTGATAATGTAAATGTACATATGAAACGTCATCCAAATCCAGGATGACACATAAAAGTGAAAACATTTATTTCCAATATGGTCCTTTCATGAAAAAAATACAAACAGAAAAAAGTTTCAAGATAATAATGAGTCAATAGATGAAGAAAGAAGTAGGCAACAATCACCCTATAAGCTAATAATACATATTAATACAATGCATATTCATACATCATACATCATCATCATTCATACATCATACATAATATAATACATATTCATATTCATATTCTGTGGGGTAACTTAACAGATCGTAATGCTGTCTATACCACCTAGCAGCAATGCTCCCGCACTGTGTATATATCTGTGCACATATGTATATCCATTTGTTCTTATTATCTTATCTTATTAATTATTGCTCCGAGTGCTGCTATCCCTGTGCTGCTGCAATCCTGGAATTTCTCCCATTGTGGGAATAATAAAGGCTTATCTTATCTTATCTTATAAAAAATGTCAGACTCCTGGATAACAATTTCATTAAAAAGATGCCTTTTTTTTAAACTAGATTTAAAACTTAAAAAATTAATTTAATTTGACTAGGTAGGCTATTCCAACCCTTAACACCCGTATAGTGTACATGAATGATGATGCACCAAATGAACCAGTGTGAGGTATGTGAAGTGAAGCAGAGCCAGATATAGACTAGAGTTTTGAATGGAGCTGAACTGGCCTAAAAGATGATTTGGAGCCTGACCATGTAGAATTTTAAACATTAAGTTCAGCTTTAGTTGAATGATTCTTTTGTCTAAAGGCTACATATTAATCTACTTGAATTTGTCAACACCTATATATATTCTGACCAGTACATTCAGAATAAAACAAACCACTTTTCTCTGAGAGACTTGTAATCGTTGCTTGCATCTTTTAGTCAGTCCAGAGTACCACGCCATGGAAGCATAGTCATAGTCACATTGTATAAGGGCTGAGACCAAAAATTTTTTTGTTTCAAAAGAAACATTGTTGGCTTGCCTGTATAAAAATTTGAGTCGTGCATTGGACTTTTTCACTATCTTGTCCATAATGCTTTCCCCATCCAAAGATTGGTCCAAAGATAAGCCCAGATGTTTAATATGTTCCTGACATGCTAGTTCATATTTGCCACAATGTGCCTGAATGGATTTTGTTTTGTTGAGTCTCTTTCTTGAAGCAAAAAGGATAGACTCTGTTTTGCCTAAATGAAGATATAATTTATTGTCAATTAGCCATTCTCTAATTGATTCCATCTCTTATGATAACCTATGCTGAATTACCTCAGGATTTTTATCAGCCACAATAAGGGCAGAATCATCAGCATATAATAAAAGTTTTACACTGACCTGATGAGGTAATATCATTAACATAGATTAAAAACAGAAGGGGCCCTAAAATAGACCCTTGAGCTACTCCGCATGAGATATCTGCTGGGTCTGAAAGTGTACTTCCTATTTTAACAATTTGTTGTTGATTACTGAGATAAGATCTGAACCATTTCACTGATTTTTGGTCCAGTCCAATAGCCTCTAATTTAGAGAAAAGTATATTTTGGTTCACTGCATCAAAGACTTTTTGGAGGTCCAGCGGTACCATCCTTATATATTTACCTTCATCCTGTGCAAGCTTAATATAATCAGTTAGGTGAACCAATGTTGTTTCGGTTGAAAATTTAGATTGAAACCCAGATTGAAACTCATACAGGAGTTCACTACTTGAAAGGTATGCATATAATGGAGTATGAGCCAAATAATTTTGAAACAGTACTGAGAATCGAGACAGGTCTAAAGTTGCCCGGATCAATTTTTTTTTTTTTTTTTTGTAAAGAAGTGTAACCTTTGCTGTTTTTAGATCATCAGGAATGATTCCAGAAATTAAAGACAAATTTAAAATATGAACTAAGGGTTTTGATATGAGCTTTGTACCATCTTTAATAAAATGGGGAAAGCTGATCCAAACCAGTTGCATTGCTCGAATTTAGACTATTCAAGATCTTGCACACTTCATCTTCAGATACCTGAGAAAACGAGAGAGGGTTTGGCTGAACATCTTTAGCCTAGTAGAAATTCTTTATGTAGCTTAAACAAAATTTGTCTGTACTTGCGGGGCGCTTATTAACTAGTTGAGTTGCAATAGTTGTAAAAAAAAAATTGTTTAATCAGCCGCCCTTTCTTATCAAAACATAATGTGTCATTTACAGTGGTGTGAAAAAGTGTTTGCCCCTTCCTGATTTCTCATTTTTTTGTATGTTTGTCACACTTAAATGTTTCAGATCATCAGACAAATTTAAATATTAGGCAAAGATAACACAAGTAAACACAAAATGCAGGTTTTTAAATGAAGGTGTTTATTATTAAGGGGAAAAAAATCCAAACGTACATGTCCCTGTTTGAAAAAGTGATTGCCCCCTAAAACTAATAACTGGTTGAGCCACCCTTAGCAGCAACAACTGCAATCAAATGTTTGCAATAACTGGCAGTGAGTCTTTTACAGCGCTGTGGAGGAATTTTGAGCCACTCATCTTTGCAGAATTGTAATTCAGCCACATTGGAGGGTTTTCGAGCATGAAATATTTTTAAGGTCATGCCACAGCACCTCCATCGGATTCAGGTCAGGACTTTGACTAGGCCACTCCAAAGTCTTCGTTTTGTTTTTCTTAAGCCATTCAGAGGTGGACTTGGTGTGTTTTGAATCATTGTTCTGCTGCAGAACCCAAGTGCACTTCAGCTTGAAGTCATGAACAGGTGGGTGGACATTCTCCTTCAGGATTTTTTGGTAGACAGCAGAATTCATGGTTCCATTTATCACAGCAAGTCTTCCAGGTCCTGAAGCAGCAAAACACCCCCAGACCATCACACTACCACCACCATATTTTCTGTTGGTATGACATTCCTTTTCTGAAATGCTGTGTTACTTTTAAACTGGATATAATGGGACACACACCTTCCAAAAAAATAAACTTTTGTCTTGTCAGTCCACAGAGTATTTTCCCAAAAGTTTTGGGGATCATCAAATTGTTTTCTGGCAAAACATAGATGAGTCTTTATGTTCGTTTTGCTCAGCAGTGGTTCTCATCTCTGAACTCTGCCATGCAGGCTATTTTTGCCCGAGTCATGAAGACTGACCTTAACTGAAGCAAGTGAGGTCTGCAGTTCTTTGGATATTGTTGTGGGGTGTTTTGTGACCTCTTGGATGAGTCACCACTGCGTTCTTGGGGTAATTTTGGTTCTCCGGCCACTCCTGGGAAGGTTCACCACTGCTCCATGTTTTCGCCATTTGTGGATAATGGCACTCACTGTGGTTCGTTGGAGCCCCAAAGCTTTAGAAATGGCTTTATAACCTTTTCAAGACTGATATATCTCAGATTCTTTGTTTCTCATTTGTTCCTGAATTTCTTTGGATCGGAGCATGATGTCTAGCTTTTGAGGATCTTTTGATCTACTTCACTTTGTCAGGCAGGTCCTATTTAAGTGATTTCTTGATTGAGAACAGGTGTGGCAGTAATCAGGCCTGGGTGTGGCTCAAGAAATTGAACTCAGCTTTCCAAAGATTTGATAAACCACAGTTAATTTATGTTTTAACGGGGGAGGGGGGGGGTCACTTTTTCACACAGGGTCATGTAGGTTTGGATTTTTTTTACCCTTAATAATAAACACCTTTGTTTAAAAACTGAATTTTGTGTTTACTTGTGTAATCTTTGTCTAATATTTTAATTTGTTTGATGTTCTGAAACATTTAAGTGTGACAATCGTACAAAAAAATGAGAAAGCAGGAAGGGGGGCAAACACTTTTTCACACCACTGTATGTCAAGACCAATATTATAAGAGCTGTTTTTCTTGGACGAAGATGAACCAAGATCTTTCAAAGTTTGCCACATTTTTTGGGGTTGGTCTTTGTAGTCTGAGAGATTATTTACATTCTCTAATTTTGCTAAACTTTTTTTTTATATCATACCATATTATGCAGAATACTATACAATTCATATTGGTTATGCTCTTTAGTCTTCTTAAATCTTTTAAATGCTTTAAATACTTTATCTTGTTTACCTATGAGATGAAGTATCTCCCCCCTCATCCAAGGATGTGTTCTTTGTTTTAATCTAAAAGTTTAAAACAGGTGAAATATTATCAGTTGCTCCCAGAAACTTACATTTAAACAATGACCATGCTGTGTCATGATGCACCCACCTCCAAACTTCACTGTTGGTATGGTATATGTTGGGCTGATGTGCAGTGTTGTTTCTCCTCCAAACGTGCTGTGTGTTGTGGCATCCAGAAAGTTCAATTTTGGTCTCATCTGACCAGACTATATTCTCTCAGTATTTTACTGGCTCATCCAAATGTTGTGCAGTAAACTTTAAATGAGCTTCAACATGTTTTTTCTTCAGCAATGGAGTCTTGAGAGGTAAGCGGGCAGAGAGCTCATGTTGGTTGAGTGCATTACTAATTGTTTTTGTTGAAACAGTAGTACCTGCTAACTGCAGGTCTTTCTGGAGCTTTCCACGAGTGGTCTTTGGCTCTTGGATAACTCATCTGATTATTATGTCAAATAGGTTCATTTTGTCTTCTTTTAATTATTTATCTTTTGTTCATATAAAAGACAAAAAATAAAATAGAAAGATGTCTTTACCTTCTTTACATGTTTCAACTGCACTGCAGCCTTCGTCAGAAGAGTCAGCTGATTGCTGCCAGGTGACATTTATCAGCTGATTTTCGTAGGCGGGGCCAGCTGGAGAAATTGGAGAAAACACGGGCACGGTTCAGAAACCACCTGCGATTTAACCTCCGTTGCAGAGATGAGGATGTCACACCAGCAAGCCTCAACATAAGAAATCCAATCCCAACCAAAAATGCAGAAAAAATTATCAACAAAGCACGGAAAGACCTCATCAAAGAACGTATAAGAATAACGGCAAATAAAGTGGACAAAGTCAACAACCAAATCAAGGAGGAAATGGACATGTTCAAGCAACGCTACCCGACCGACCAGGAAACGCAGGAACAGATAAAAGCACAATTAAAACACGCACACGAACAAGAATTCATTACAACGAAAAACCGCCAATTGAAAAAACTAAAAAAACTCACAGAAAGGAAGAACGGACGAAGACAAACACACACGGAAATGAATGCTAAGTGGGTCAAAAACTTATCACAACACACACTCACGGACACGGAGAAAACAGTGCTGAGCAGAGGACTGAACTTCGCCATCACACCAGCTAAAATACCCCATGAAGAATACATCCTCGCAACAGAACTGGCATGCGAAAAAATCCAGGACCAAGGAGAAAAAGCAGCACTCCGGAACGCAGTCACAGGAATCCTAAAAACAGCCAAATTACCACAAAGCAACGTTACAAGAAAAGAAAAAAAAGCATTAAACTCACTCAAGACAGATAAAACAATCACAATCCTCCCAGCAGATAAAGGTAGAACAACAGTAATTTTGGACACGGAAACATACGAAAAACAGATGGAAACCATGTTGGCAGACAGCAGCAATATGAAATCATTAAAACAAACACCACAGAAGAAAAGAAAAAAATGCTAAAAGCCCTTCTCAAACCTCTATTAGAAAGCAAAAAAATCACAAAGGACGCATATGATCACCTGATCCCCACAGCCAGCATCACCCCCCGGATCTATGGAACTCCGAAAATATATAAAAAGGATATTCCACTGCGGCCAATAATAGACAGTATCGGATCAGTCACGTACAACTTATCAAAAGCCCTAGTTGAAATCATCAAACCCCTCCTTGGACTATCAGACTTCCACTACAAAAATTCAAAAGAGCTGGCACAAGAAATTAAAGATATAAAAATAGAATCAGACGAGGTCCTCATTTCACATGATGTCATCTCTTTATTCACAAAGACTCCAGTTGACGTCACACTACATATAGTGCAAGAACGCCTCAACAATGACAGTACCCTAAAAAGATGCACCAACCTCACAGTTCATGACATATCCAAATTATTACAGTTTGTTGCAAAATCCACTTATTTTCAATTCAGAGGAAAAATTTACAGACAAAAAGAAGGATTTGCAATGGGAGACCCACTATCAGTCATCATGAGCAGCTTTTTTATGGAGGATTTGGAAAACAAAGCCATTAACACAGCACCTACACAATGCAAACCCACCCTTTGGAAGAGATACGTAGATGACATTCTGGAAAAAATAAGGAAAGGACATACACAAGAACTCACTGACCATCTGAACAGCACGGACAGCACTGGGAACATAAAATTCACACACGAAGAGGAGGAAAATGGCACCATAGCCTTTCTGGACATGAAAATCCACCACAACGATGGCGGCAGCATAAAAATCACAGTCTACAGGAAACCAACCCACACAGATCAATACCTACTATGGACATCGGAACATCCCACAGCACACAAGCTATCAGCCGTCAGGACGTTATATGAATGAGCCACCATCATCACGGACCAAGAAGACAGACAGGAGGAGGAAAACCACATAAAACATGCACTTATACGCTGCCAAAATCCAGTATGGGCTATAAACAAAGGGAAACAGCAAGTCAAAAACAAAGAAAATAAACAGGAAATAAGACATAGAACAAAAGCCGAAATCAAAAACAAGGACACCATAAATATACCATACATACGAGGGATCACGGAACCAATTCAAAGGATCATGAAAAAATACAAAATAAACACAGCAGTCAAACCACACAAAAAAAGACAGTTGTTAGTACACCCCAAGGACAGAATAGAACAAGACAAAAAATGCAATGTAATATATGAAATATCATGCAGATCATGCAACAAAACTTACATTGGAGAAACTGGAAGATTATTCACCACAAGAAAAAAAGAACACCAGAAGGAATGTGAGAAGGAAACACAAGGACGACTCACAAGATCACAAAAAGAAAAGGCAGAACAAGAAACATTAAAATCAGCAATATCAGATCACTGCAAAAGAAATAATCACATCATGGACTGGGACAACACAAAAATTATTGGATCGGAGAGCAACAGACACAAACGCTGGATCAAGGAGGCCATAGAGATCAGGAAGCGGGGAAAAGACACCATGAACCGAGATGAGGGGGCCTTTATACTTTCCCACACCTGGGACCACATTCTCCAGAGACCATCTGATGGCGGGAGGCGAGGCCGGCTCGCTGGATCTGACAGATCTGCTGAGCTGGCCCCGCCTACGAAAATCAGCTGATAAATGTCACCTGGCAGCAATCAGCTGACTCTTCTGACGAAGGCTGGAGTGCAGTTGAAACATGTAAAGAAGGTAAAGACATCTTTCTATTTTATTTTTTGTCTTTTATATGAACAAAAGATAAATCATCTGATTATTCTTTTGACTCCTCTGTCAGAAATCTTGTGAGGAGCTTCTAGTTGCGGCCAGTTTATGGTAAGATGATATTCTTTCCACTTGCAAATGATGGCCCCAATAGTGTTGACTGGTACATTTACCAGTTTAGAAATGTGCCTGTAACCAATACCACGATTATGTTTTGCAACAATAAAGTTGCAAAGGTCTAGAGAGAGTGCTTTTCTTCTACCCATCATGAATTCTTTGTGGTGTGACAATTTGATATTCACAGACCTTTTTAACCCCTTGCACTCTGGTCAATTTCCCTAAAAACGCCAAAAAATAACATACCCAAAGTAAATCAAAAGCTGTTCTTCAACCCTTTTCAGCATCTTCATGGGGTTGGTCTCATTTAAAAGAAAACACTTTGAATTTTTTGGCAAAACAGTCATAATCACTCTAAGTCCTCCTGCCACTGAGTAACAGTCATCTAAACATACCGAACTTGAAGAAAATAAATTTTGCCTGAGTGTTTTTTTGGATACAAATGCTTGCAAATAACACACAGATGTCAGATCCAGGCTGGAAAATGCAACAGAAATGTAGAACCAAGTGATATCCAGCTGAGGTCAAAATTTTGTAACAATACCACAAAAAATGAATATATTACACAGCTTTTTTCTTAGGTTGTTCCCAGGCATTTTTGAACTGTGCCAAATTGTGCCAAATGGCACAGTTTGGAAAAACGTCTGTAACTTTTGAATGATTCAATATAGAAGCTTCATCTTGGGCTCTAATGAAAGGTGAAGGGCTGTGTGTGTGTGGGGGGGGGTTGTTTATTCATTCATTCATGAATGAATGAACAAACAAGCCCCCACACACAAAGAAGCATGCCACGTAAAAAATGTGTGGCTTTTTTTTACAAGAAAAAATAACATACAGTGCACTAAAAATTATACTAAAATATCTGTAATGTAGAAGATAACAACTCCCACCCCCCACCCCGCTACAGAGGACGGACATCGCCTATCGCTACATGACGGACTACAGCCGTGCGCCGCGGCCTACTACGCACAGTTGTACTAAAATATCTGTAATAATATCTGCAATCCGCTACAGAAGAGTAGCGGGGGGTGGGGTGCGTTCACGGTCTGGACGCGGAGCACGAACCGTGTCCAGTCCGTGCGCCACGGTACACGGTCCGTGCGCCACAGTCTACTACGCACAGTTGTACTAAAATATCTGCAATAATATCTGCAATCTGCTACAGAAGAGTAGCAGGGGTGGGGGGGGGGGGGTGTACACGGTCCGGACGCGGTGCACGAACCATGTCCAGTGCGCCGCGGTCTACTACGTACAGTTGTAATTTACTGATCGGTCAAAAGTCATTTGGATTACAATTTTCAGGTATAAAGAATAATTTAGCTTATAACACTTACGTGTCCACAACAGCAGTGTTGCTGGCAAACTTCTCTTCCTCATTGTCAGACGAACATGACGCTGGTCCGCTTGTTACGGACTCGTGGTTCTGGTCACGCGACCCGGTCAAACCATAATTCCATTATTGCGGTTTTACGCTTCCATGATTGCGGTTTTGGCGAACGATTTTTCAAAACAAATAAGAACAGTAGTAAGAAAAAAAGACTGGCGAGCGCGTGTGTCACCCAGCGGCTTACACAAAACAGATTTTGCAAGGGAGGCACGCTTTCGAACTACTGTGCTTCAATTGGCTCGCTGTATTCGCAGCCGTTAGTAGGCGGTTCCTTCTTGCTAGGTTTTCAGTCATTGGTTCTTCAAGGTTTCAGAAACCCAATTCAAGGCTCTTATTAGTCAAATGAGAGGTCAATCACATCTAAACCAATCAAAGCACTCCTTTGGCTTTCTGTTCACTGCTGTGTCTGTCGTTGAAGAACGGAAATGCAGTTTTTTTCTTTTCTCAGTGCGCACTAGGACGCACAGTCCTAGGGCGCCCTCGTGCGCCCTAGGACGCAGAGACGTGCCCGCCCGCGGTGCACCGGAGTGCAAGAGGTTAAAGGTCGTTTTTAACTGGCTGAAATTAATTTGCACTGATAGGGATATGTTGGTTTCTTAAATTTTGATGAATTTCAGCTGGTTTCTCTACTTTCTCTGCCTTTTTGCACCTCTTTTTTTCATGCAGTCAATACTTATTCCCCGTGTCATTCCACTTTATTAAATATAACTTGTTTTGTGAACACAGTTGCCTTGATTTCTTTGTATGTATGGATTACTTGGGTTGTTACTGATATCTGGTGAAAATCTCAGGTCAATGGCTCCATGAGAAATATGTTTAATGAGAGAAATGTTAACATGTTCAATACTTATTTTCCCCGCTGTGTAATGGAACTTGGGATATTCAATATTAAGTATAAATTTCTTTCAAATGAAAATATTTTCATTTACTTAAGCCTGTGCATTTAGGAGGTTTTTTTTCTGCAGTCAAAGATCTACCAAAACAAAATCCATTAACTTTTCATTGCTAAAGGCAGTACCGTGGGGCATCATGGTGGCACAGTAGATAGCACAGCTGCAGCACAGTAAGAAGGTCATGGGATCGATTCCACCCCCGACCATTGTGTGTTCGATCCCAGCCCCTGACCATCAGTAACTCTTCTGTGTGGAGTTTGCATGTTCTCCCCATGTCTCTGTGGGTTTACCCCGGGTACTGCCGTTTCCTTGCACAGGTCAAACACATGCAAGTTAGGTTAATTGGAGACTCTAAAGTGGCCCTGGGTGTGAATGTGTGTGTGAATAGTGAAGGGATAGCGCCGTTCCATGGCTGCTTCATCCATCTAGGTGGATACCCTGAATTTTCCCTCAGGGGATCAATAAAGTACACGAAACAAAATAATAATAATAATAATAATAAAAGGTCATTGTAGGCTGTACATACATCTGTTTATGTTTGCGATTTTCACGTGTGGCCCTCCGGGGCGACTAGAAGTCCTCATGTGCCTTTTAACCTAATTTATTGCAGAAAAACAACATAACTGTCAAACAGTGGCATGGAGGGTGCTATGAATGACGATGAATGCCGTACTGAGGGTCTGGCATGAGCAGTATATATTAGAAACATTCCCCCCTCCTAAGCACACAGTCACGTGCCTGATAGCGGGGAAGTTGGTCGGGTGGGCGACCCCAGTCCATGGGCCACCTGACGAAGGGGAACCATGTGTTGGGTGGTCTGCCAAAGGCCATGGGCCACCTGGTGAAGGGAGACAGTTTGTCTGGCAGATGTGCAAGGTTCATGGGCCACCAGATTAAGTAATGCTGGTCCAGGTCCCAAGGCGACCCAGCCGCCATAGTGGCTACCCCAGGAAGCTGATCTGACAGCATCTTGGTGGTAGGAGTAAGGCTGTGCAATATGACAAAAATTCACATCATGATACAAGTCATCTTATATCACAAAAATCATATACAGTATCAATGATGTACAATATACATTTTCTGTAACTTCTAGTTTAGATAATCACATAAAAAGGACCATCTTTTTTTTTACATGTACCATTTTCCCTCATATGGGGGTGGCTGTGGCGCAGGTGTAGTGTGGCCAACTACTGATCGGAGGGTCAGGAGTTCGATTCCTACTTTGTCTGCAGTCTGCATGTCAAAGTGTCCTTGAGCAAGACACTGAACCCCCAGTTGCTCGTGGGGCAGCTCTGCCGCCATCAGTGTGTGAATGGATAGATAGCAGGATCTGTAAAGCACTTTGGTCATCTGGAGTTGAGAAAAAGTGTTATATAAGTGAATATCATTTATCATAATTTTTGCAGTGTTGTTATAAAATAGTTTTGTAATGTGCATTTGAGACTTGATTCTCATAAATTTCAAATTTTTCTGCCAAATCATAAATGAATAAAAAGTAAACATCAACAAGTTAAATATTTCCTGAGCCAGAGGACAATAGAAAAAAAACAGAAAAAAAACATAAGAATATGTCTGAAAATGAAAAAATGGCTGCTATCTACACATATAAAATAGCTGCCTGTTAGTTTAAATCAATGAAAATTTAAGTGTGGACCTGCACCCTATAGACTGCCAATGTTATCATAAATTCCCTTGTCAGGGCCAGATAAAGGCACCAAACGTCGGCTGTGAGTTTGCAAATTTAACTGAGAAAAAACACAAAAACACAAACAAAAAACTAGTAGGAACAGGAGAAAACAGGAGAAGCCAAAATAGCAAATGCTAAGGCGAGAGGAGTCGCTGGTTAAACCTGGGGAAACTAGCTATGGAGCGCACGCTAGGGTAAATACAAAAGGTAAGTACGCTTCGAGTACAGTAAGTGCGCTTTAAGTATGCGGTAAGTACAGTAAGTTCCCACTTATGCTGGAAGTCGAAAGTAGGGTGCTGCGCCCAACAATGGTGCACAGCCCCTTAAATAAGGCTACAAACAAAATGAAACAAGTACCAACAGGTGTATATACTCTGAATGGGCAGGAGAAAGCAAAGATACAATTCGGACAAGCTGGGAATGATGAGGGAGCCATTGGAGCTGACAGCTGACAGAGCCACGCTCACGCAGAGCAAAACCCCAGAAAAGCAGTAGGAATGTGTATGTGGAGAGGAGCAGTCACTTCTGGAGCATGCACGTGGAGGGGAGCAGTCTGTATAGGACCGTGCACATGGAGAGAAGCAGTCATTGCTGGAGCGTACACGTCAGTTGGTGAGGGAGGGAGGCTAAGAGCTGTGGCTTAGGAGAGCTGGAGAGGAGCAGTTGCAGGTGAAAAACTCATCTTCTCAGACGTGGAGGTCATGAGGATGGAGATGACCTGGGATTGGAGAGGAGAAGCGATAAGAGGTGGCATGCATGTGGAGGCGTTAGCAGAAACAAATGGCGAGGACTCAGTGGCAGATGATGTCTGCTGCTGAGATGCCTCATCTGAGGCAAGATACAACACTAAAAGTGAATAAAGAAAAAGGAGCGTTGACTTGCCTTGCCCCATGTTCCACTGCCACTGGAGCCCTCGAGCTGGTTTGGAGAGGAGCTGGGGGGTTGGCAATGAAATGGAAGAATCGACGGTTAAGTCCCTCAGGAGATCAACAGTGGACGAACTGGAAGGCGCAGCTGGGGATACCCACGGTGATTCGGCTGGGGACATCCACTAATCCACATCTGGGGAAGCAGGCACAGGGACCACCAAAGGAACAGCCGCAATGCACGCCAGAAAACCAGTATTGACAGCTCAAGAGCACCATCATCTTGATCCTCCCTTGCGCTCGGGCTGCCCAAACACTGACCGACAGCCACTGAAATCCTTCAGCTCCACGGGATAAACAGGCAGGCTGAAGGAGGTAAGTGATGGTGTTGCAATGGAGCGTCGAGTGGAGGAGGGTCTCCCGCAGTTTTCCTCCCACGCAGGTTCCCCCCGCATGCCAACCCACTGCTGTAAAAAAAACTCCCTCCTCTTGACAGGAGTTAACACAGGCAGGCAGTTGGCTGGCTCCAGTGGGGAGAACGCTGGCGGTGCTGGTTGGGCCAGAAGAGGAAGCTCCTACACCCAGGGAAGGGTGTAGGGGCTTCCAGGATGTTTGTGAAGACCCCCCAGCAGCTTGCAGTGCATTCTGGGGAGGGGGAGCTACGGGCTGAAATGATGAGGTTCTGCAGCACCTCCGTGACCTGCAGCTCTCCTCCTCTCTGCCTTCTCCTTTTTTGGTTGCCCGCTGAGTCCAATTTTGACAGCGTTCTTCTGTCATGTGTGGCCCTCCAGGGCAGATAGAAGGACTCAGGTGCAGGGTGGCCTTTTAACATAGTTTATTGCTGAAAAATAACATAACAACTGTCAAACAGTGACGTAGAGGGTGTTGTGAATGACTGAGAGTGCTGTATTAAGGGTATTGTGTGAGTAGTATATATAAGGCCGGAGCTGATTAATAAAATGAGGAACAGCCTTGAATGATTAACAACAAAAGTACCAATAAACAAAGGAGCAGAATGAACTGAGAGGGCTGTCACAAAATGTAAACACAAGATGATGAGTAAGACAGGATAATGGCGATAATAATGCAAAGGATAAACATAACCAAGAGTGGATATACAGATGTGAGAGTGAGGATACTGATAATGATGAAAATGATAATAATAAGTCCAAAAAGAAAATAGAGCGTGGACAGAGTCTAACCCTATTCAGACGATGACAGTGATAAAATATAATTATAAAGATTATAAAGATCATAAATTATTAAGTCCTTTCACTGAAACTAAAAGTCACCCTCTTTAACTTTGTACACAATTTCACAGTATTACATAATGCACCCTATTCACACAGTATCATTAAGAGTCTCAGAAGGCCTCGGAGCAACTCTGTTAGCTGCCACTAATGGCCGTCAGCCCCTCTGGGTGAAGAAGTTTTCACACCTCTCTTCATTATTGTCTGATGAAGATGCTACTGCAGTCAGAGGTGTCAATGCAAGACTAAACAATGCATGATGCAATGAGTGCTAATTAGACCAAGAAAGTTATGAGGAATCAGATGTTTTCTTCAGCGGAGCATCTGCGGGAACTTCATGATGTAGCTCACACTTCAACATTGAGAGAGATGCAAAAAAAGACCAAGAAATTATTTCCTCAAGAAAATAATGTTTTCCTTAAAACATAAAACTCTATAAAAGTATAAAAAATCAGAAACGTTTACAAATATCCCAGCTTTCCTATCATTATTGTTATTTTTGTGTGAGCTGTATAATGAATGAGAGGTCTCAAACCCTGGATATGCAAAATAAGAGCTGCAAATGAACATAGTGGGAAAAATAAGTATTGAACACGCCAACATTTTTCTCATTAAACATATTTTTGATGTATCCATTGACCTGAGATTTTCACCAGATTTCAGTAACAACCCAAGTAATCCATCCATACAAAGAAGTCAAGGTAACTCTGCTCACAAAACAAGTCATCATTATATTATAATGCAAGAAATCTCTCTCTCTCTCTCTCTCTCTCTCTCTCTCTCTCTCTCTCTCTCTCTCTGTGTGTGTGTGTGTGTGTGTGTGTGTGTGTGTGTGTGTGTGTGTGTGTGTGTGTGTGTGTGTGTGTTTTCCGCACGTATCTCCCGGACCGTTGGTCGGACTGGCCTCAGATTTTATATGTGCTTTGCTGAGGTTCCGAGAGAGTGCATCTCCGAATTTCAGCCTCCCTAGATATGCAGAAGTTTAGGAGGGGGAATCTTTAATGAACGTCCATAGGGGAGCTGTGGATGTCATAGTCACCATGGTTACTGTGATGTCATGGATAAAACACAGGCATCCCCATGGTTACTATTGCCAGGCAGACACATCATCAAAGATCCAAGGCAGGTATCCCTGAATGAGTGGTGACATCAAAGATCAAAGGCAGGTTTCACCATGGTTACTGTTGCCTAGGTAACAGTAACTTTCTACGGGCATGCAGAAATGCTTGCTTACAATTGGTTTCTACAGGCATGCACAAAAACTTGCTTATACTTGGTGCACCAGTATGCACTAGTATTTAATAAAGTGTAATGATGCAAGGAATAAGTACTGAACATGTTTGGTGAAATTTATTTAATATTTAGCAGAAAAGCCTTTGTTGGTAATAACAGCTTCCAGACGCCTCCTGTATAGAGAAACTAAGCACAGGCATTGCTCAGGAGTGATTTTAGCCCATTCTTCCACACAAACTGTCTTCAAATGTTGAAGGTTCCATGGGTGTCTTCTATGAACTTTGGTCTTCAGTTCGTCTCATAGATTTTCAGTTGGATTCAGGTCAGGTGACTGACTGGGCCATTCTAGCAGCTTTATTTTCCTTTTCTAGAGCCAGTTGAGAGTTTCCTTGGCTGTGTGTTTGGGATCATTGTCTTGCTGAAATGTCCACCCTCATTTCATCTTCAGCATCTTGGCAGATGACAACAGGTTCTTATCAAGGATGTGTCTGTATATTTGTCCATTCATCTTTCCTTCAATTATATGAAGTCGTCCTGTACCATGTGCTGAAATACACCCCCACACCATGATGCTCCCACCCCCAAACTTCAGTGTTGGAATGGTGTTTTTGGGCTGATGTGCAGTGTCATTTCATCTCCAAACATGCTGTGTGTTGTGGCATCCAAAAGCTTATTCTTGTCTCATCTGACCAGACATGTGCCAGATGTAACCCAAAGGTGCAGAAAACTTTAAATGATCTTCAACATGGTTTTTCTTCAGCAGTGGAGTCTTGCGAGGTAAGAGGGCATAGAGCCCATTTTGGTTGAGTGCATTACTTATTGTTTTCTTTGAAACAGCATACCTGCTAACTCCAGGTCTTTCTGGAGCTCTCCACAAGTGGTCTTTGGCTCTTGGATAACTCTTCTTATAAATCTTTTGACTCCTCTGTCAGAAATCTTGCGAGGCGCTCCTGGTCATGGGTGGTTTATGTAAAATATTGTTCTTTCCACTTCCTAACAATGGGTCCATCAGTGCTCACTGGAACATTCAGCAGTTCAGAAATGTCCCTGTAACTAATGCCATCACTGTTTTGTAACAATAAGGTTGCGAAGGTCTAGAGCAGGGATGTCAAAGTCAAATACACAGAGGGCCAAAAAAACAAATCTGTTACAAGCCGGGGGCCGAAATGGTTGAATGTTTATTAAAACATTGAAATGATTACAAATAGCCTTTTAAGATAAGATAAGCCTTTATTAGTCCCACAACGGGGAAATTCCAGGATTGCAACAGCACAGGGATAGCAACACTCAGAGCAACAATCAGAAGGCAAGAAAAAAAACAAGCAAGCAAGAGCAGCTAATATACATATGTACATATTACTATAATATATATATATATACACACACAGAGACACACAGTGCAGAGCATTGTAGCTGGATGGAATAAATATATGAATATCTAAACACACAGTGTGGAGCATTGTAGCTAGATGGAATAAATATGTAGATATATAAACACCCACAGTACGGAGCATTGCAGCTAGGTGGAATAAATATGTAAATATATAAACACACACAGTGCGGAGCAATGTAGCTAGATGGAATAATATGTAGATATATAAACACACAGTGCGGAGCATTGTAGCTAGATGGAATAAATATATAGATATATAAATATAAACACACCCAGTGCGGAGCATTGTAGCTAGATGGAATAAATATGTAAATATATAAACACACACAGTGCAGAGCATTGTTGCTAGATGGGATGAAACAGCATAACTGTCTACTTAGTTATCCTACATGGTATGATTATGTGCCCATACATATTCTCACCCTCCATAGCGACCAGTATTTTCCTAGTTGTATGCCGGAGGGGACCATTGTGTAAGTCTATTGCATCTTTTGCATTCAAAAAACTATTAGTTTGTTACGTCTTTTTGCTATCTCTGCGAGCAGCCCTGCTTAGGTTGTACAGTCTGACAGCCGTTGGTAGGAAGGACCTGCGAAACCTCTCGGTTGTGCGCCTGGGATGATGTAGTCTGCTGCTAAATGAGCTCCTCAGTGCATTCAGTATGTCCTGCATAGGGTGGAACTCGGACTCCAGCAGAGATGACAGTTTAGCCACCATCCTTCTCTCTCCTATCTCCTCCACCGAATCAAGGCGCTGCCCCAGGACAGAGCTAGCTTTCTTGATCAGTTTGTTCAGTCTCTTCCTATCGGCTGCAGTAATGCCACTGCCCCAGCAGACCACTCCAAAAGTGATGGCTGATGCCACCACCGTGTCATAGAATGTCTTCAGCAGGGCCCCTTGTACACCAAAAGACCTGAGTCTCAGCCTGCGCTGTCCCTTCTTGTAGAGTGCGTCAGTATTGTGTGACCAGTCTAGTTTATTGTTCAGATGAACACCCAGGTACTTATAGGATGTCACCATCTCGATGTCTGTTCCCTGTATATTTACTGGTGCTGTGAGGGGTTGCCCATGCCTGCGGCAGTCCACCACCAGCTCCTTAGTTTTCCTAGCGTTGATCTGGAGGCAGTTCCGATGGCACCAGTCCACGAAGTCCTGGATAAGCCCTCTGTACTCAGCTTCATCTCCATTGGAGATGAGGCCAACGATCGCAGAGTCATCAGAGAACTTCTGTAGATGGCAGTGTGTTGTGTTGTGTGAGAAGTCCGCAGTATAATGAGTGAACAGGAAGGGAGCCAGCACCGTTCCCTGGGGGGCCCCCCGTGTTACCGATGATCGTGTCGGACACACAGTCCCGGGTTCTCACAAACTGAGGCCGGTTCGTGAGGTAGTCCAGGATCCATGATGACAGGTGCTGGTCCACCCCTGCGCGCAGCAGCTTGCCCTTCAGGATCATCGGTTGGATGGTGTTGAAAGCACTGGAGAAGTCAAAGAACATGATCCTCACCATATTCCCGGGCTTCTCCAGGTGGGACAGAGAACGGTGAAGGAGGAAGATCACCGCATCCTCCACCCCAATGCCATGCTGGTAGGCGAACTGGAGTGGATCCATCGCTGGTTCCACCAGGGGGCGGAGATGAGCAAGGAGCAGTCTCTCCAGGGTCTTCATCAAGTGGGACGTCAAGGCCACCGGTCTGTAGCTGTTCAGGTCTTTGGGGTGGGAAGTTTTTGGTACAGGTACCACACAAGATGTTTTCCACAGCTGTGGTGCCCTCCCCAGCTTCAGGCTCAGGTTGAAGATGTACGTCACAATCCCACACAGCTGGTCTGCACAGGACTTGAGGAGCTTTGCGCTGATGCCGTCCGGTCCCGACCTAACACAGTGTACTGTATTTTATTTAATGATTGAATGAATAATCCAATATTTTTATGGCTCTGTCAGTAATTTCAAGTGAAAACATTTTTTAACAGGCTCACAGACAAAAACAAACTTTCTTCAAAGAAAAATTGCATGTCCTGTACATTAAATGAATAAAGAAATATTTTCTTATGGTTCTGTCAGTTATTTCAAGGGAAAACATTTTCAACAGGCAAACAGCAAAAAAGTAAATGTCCTTCAAAAATAAAATGTTTCTTAATATCAAGATTAATGCAGAAATGAAATTGCAGGATTAAAAACTGAAAATGCAATATTGTGCTGCTCTGATCCTAGCAATTACTGCTTTCAAATAGTAAAATGAGAAAATAAAAAAAAATAAATCAAATCAGTTCCATTCTTTCTCATGGCTCCTATCTGCAATTTTCTCTGAGTCCATTAACTGAAAAATGAATATAAATAAATAAAATACAATAAGATAAAATACAAAATCTATGGCACACAGACAAAATAATACTTCCTTCAAAGAAAAATCACGTCTTGTAGAAACAAATGTAAAAATTTAACTGAATTAAAAACTAGAAAGACGTTAATGTTCTGTGATGCTCACTTGTCTGAGGCTAAGCCTGATACTTGGTAGTGTCTCCTCTTTTGTACAAGTTCATTAATGTCCGGGGTCAGGCTCTGAGCTGAGGAAATCCTCAGGATTTAAAGAAGGTGTTCATCAGTAAGACAGCTCCTGTGTGATGTTTTGTTTAGCTTCATCAAAGAGAACAGTTTTTCACACAGGTATGTGCTGCCAAACACAGACAGCGTCTGAGCAACTTGGATGCGCAGCTGAGGCATTGTGTCGGGGATGAAACATGCAAACTCAGCAGCACCCACACTCTCATACTTTTCCCTCAGTGTGTCATTGCACTGGAGCTCAATCAACTCCATTTGTAGGTTTGGTGGTGCGCTTTCCACGTCAACTCCAAAAGGATTGGAGAGCAGTTCAAACCTGCTTTTTTGGGCTTCAAAGTCAGCAAATCGGCGCGGAAAGTTGGCGGCGAGTATGTTGAGTTTATCAGCAAACTGTGCACTCGGAAACACAGCGGTAGACAGCTTCTCTTTCATGATCTTACAGCTGGAAAAGTGGCTCAAGTTTTCTTTCCGCATCTGCATCTCCCACAGACTCAGCTTGGTTTTAAACGCCTTCACCGTACTGTACATATCAGAGATGACACGCCCCCATCCCTGCAGCTGCAGGTTCAACACATTCAAATGGCTTGTGATGTCGCACAGAAACGCCATTTCACACATAAATGTTTCATCTCGGAGCTCTGTTGTGTCTTTTTCTTTGCTTTCCATGAACAGACAGATCTCCTCACGCAGCTCGAAACATCTTTGCAGCACCTTTCCCTGGCTTAGCCATCGCACATCTGTGTGATAGGGCACGTCACCATACTCTGTGTCTAACTCGCCCAGAAATGCCTTGAACTGGCGGTGATTTAAACCTTTGGCTCTGATGAAGTTAAATGCACGCGTTATGATGCTCATTACATACTCCATTTTCAAGGCTTTACCACACAACGACTCCTGGTATATTATGCAGTGATAAGCTGTCAGCTCACCTGAGACCTTTTCGTCCCGCATCCTCTCACGCATTCTTGCCACCAATCCAATCCTGTGTCCACACATTGCGGGTGCTCCGTCTGTTGTCAATCCCACGAGCTTTTCCCAAGGCAGCCCCATCTCATTTACACATCTGGATACCTCCTGATACAGATCTTGTCCTGTAGATGTGCCATGCATAGGACGCAATGCCAAAAACTCTTGTGTCATGCTCAGGCTGGAGTCCACTCCACGAATGAAAATTGACAGCTGGGCAATGTCAGTTGTGTCGGTGCTCTCATCCACAGCAAGGGAATATGCGATGAACTCTTTCCCCTTTTTCACCAGCTGTTCTTTTAGATTGGTAGAAAGCTGGTCTACACGTTCAGCAACGGTATTTCTGCTCAGACTCACGTTTGAAAATAGCTGCCTTTTGTCTGGGCACACTGCGTCACAAACTTTAAGCATGCAGTTTTTGATAAACTCGCCCTCTGTAAATGGTCGGGCTGATTTTGCGACTTCTTCTGCCACAATAAAACTAGCCTTCACCGCAGCCTCGCTTTATGATTTGGCTTTTGTGAACAGAGCCTGCTGGGACTTAAGACCTTGTTTTAATTCCTCCACCTTCTGTAGCCTTTGTTCCGTGTCCATATTCTTGTCTTTGTCTTTGTGTTTCTTAGACGTTTCATAGTGCCTTCTTAGATTATATTCTTTCATTACAGCCACACTTTCTCCACACAGAAGACACACAGGTTTGCCTTTTACCTCCGTGAACATGTACTCTGCCTCCCACCTGACTTGAAACCCCCTGTTCTCACCATCCACCTTCTGTTTAGCCATTTTTTGTGAGGGGGTTGCTAAAAGTTGACATCTGCTCTGAATTCTGATGAATAATGAAGCCGAGGCCTGCTCGCAGCACTGCAGTGAGTTCACGGGCTATTCAGGGATGAGAATGGGGTTTGGGAAAAAAAGAGTAAACTAAGCCGGGGGTCTTAGTTAGGCCTGTGTCCCCCAAGCCGGATCCAAGGCGGAGTGTTGGTGGGGGGTCTGGGGGGCAACGCCCCCCAGAAGCTAACGAAATCTGGTGTTTTAGAGTGCTCAAATGTGGTCTTATATTTAAAGTTAGAAGTAAGTACAAATGCATTTATAGTTTACCTTTTTAATCTGCTGCTGCATCACATGTGTAAATTTATGATATTTGAATGGTATGTTGATGTAATAATACTAAATTATATTTTACTACTATTTAATATGTTTAGAATGGTAAATGATGCTCACTTATATAGCGCTTTTTCTCATCTCTGGATGACCAAAGCGCTTTACAGATCCTGCTATCCACCCATTCACGCACACATTCACACACTGATGGCGGCAGAGCTGCCATACACACACAGGCGCTAGCCTGGCCACCAGGAGCAACTGGAGGTTCAGTGTCTTGCTCAAGGACACTTTGACATGCAGACTTCAGACAGAGTGGGAATCGAACCCATGACCCTCCGATCAGTAGTCGGTCACGCTACACCTGCGCCACAGCCACCCCCTAAACTGCCGCCCCTAGAACTGACACAGAATTACATTTACATAGTTCTAGAACAGACAAAATAATTTAACCAAGTAAAATAAATTATAAATATTAACAAAATTCCATCACCAAGTCCATCACCCATTTATTAAAATATACTGACATTCTGCAAGCATTTTGATTTATTAAAGTGTGCATTTGTTAGTGTTACTAGGAATATAAAAAAGTTGCATATTAGTATATTTTAATATTTGAAAGATAATCTAAGAAAGTAAGTAAAACCTAAAAGATGTTTAATTAGTGTTTCAAATTATCAATAGTGTTTCAAAACAGGCATGACGTCACAACTTACACATGCTATTTCATAACAAATTCATTACGCGAAAATTCTCAAGTACATTACTTATAATGAGAAAAAAAATCTTACCTCGGAATGTGTCTAACGATCACTAATTGCTGTAATCGGGGCCGATTGTGATGAACTTTGACTGGCATCTGAATTTAACCGTGTCCATCGATCGTTTTGAACACAGCACGAGCGACTAATTCAATCTCCTTGTAGCCACAATTTTGAGATGTTTCTGTTTTTTTTCGAGCCATTCCCAACGAAACTTGTTCCTTATCCCTTTGTCTTCTTTCTTTGTTGTCTTTCGTGAGTTTTAGGTTCACCATTTTCACGAAATCGGGAAAACTCGGTTGATTGAATTGTCCGCCATTTGCATTTCGCTCCGCGTGTGGGATATGACAAAGGAATAACAAAATCGTCGATTGGTTGCTTCAATAAGTATCAGCCAATCAGTGGCCTTGTTACATTAAATTACTGATCTCGCTGGGTAGCGCGTTCTGCGCGGTGGATTTGAGCAGCCGATTGAAAATACGACTCGCCGCTCATAACAACCCCACCCCCAACCCCACCCCACCCCAAAAATTTCTCCTCGAATTTAGACGATTTACGAGAATGACCCTAGACATGATCAAATCCGAGGAATTCCTCGGATCCGCGGAGGATTCTCATCCCTGGCTATTGTTGCATTGTGGGAAATGAAGTATTGATGCATTCAAAACGCCAGTAGGCGGCTGCGGCCTGCGGGCCGGTACTATTACTAATCAAATATTCTGGGGGCCATAGATAATTTATTCCGCGGGCCTTGACTTTGACACATGTGCTCTAAATGTACAGGACATACAGGAGAATCAAAATGGCCTTTCTCTCTCTCTCTCTTAGTAGTAGCACGTATGCAATACAGGAAAAAAGGAATAATGATGTAAACAGCAACAGCAATAATAATATCCATAGTGCAAATACAGATTTCAGAGTTCAGAGTCTTGATGGCCTGGTGAACGAAGCTGTTTATCAGTGTTGTGGATTGGGCCTGGAGGCTCCAATACCTTCTTCCTGAGGGCAGGGGGCTGAATAGGGTGTGTGAGGTGTCACCTGCGATGTTGATGGCTCTGCGAGTGAAGCGGATGTGGTAAATGTCTGTGAGGGAGGGCAGAGGGGTACCGATGATGTTGCTGGCTGCTTTCACTGTGTGTTATAGAGTCCACCGGCAGAACACAGTGCAGCTTCCGTACCACACAGTGATGCAGCTGGTGACGATGCTGGTTTGTGTCCTCTCCTGAAATCGACCGTCCAGACCTTTCAGAATTCAACCAGAGAGCCATTGGGGCGATAAAGGCTATCTATCTACCTAATGTTAACCTTTGACCTTTTGACCCCAAACCCACAGTCAGAGGTCAGGGTCTAAGCCCTCCAAGAATTGTCTTAGATTTGTTGATATCGAGTTGAAAAGCCTACGTCATGTCCTTCTGTATTTATGACAATTACAAGATTTAGGGGAAAACTGAACTATGACTTTGACCTAAATGACAGAGGTCACCCATGTTTGAACTCGTCCTAGAGTTTTCATAGATACAGCTTGTCACTATCTGAGCACGGGTGATTTCACCATGCTCTGTCTCTTTGCCTTTTGTTTTTTTCCTTATTGGTATATTTTTGTCTCCGCATTTGACCGCCACCTAATCCACATAGCACCGGACCCCCATGATCCCTCCTGCAGGTGGTGAACCCACTGGAGGGCGGACCCAGCTGGTTCCCAGCTGGTCTGGGAACGCCTTGGTATCCCCTCTGAATAGCTGGAGCAGGTGGCTGGGGAGAGGGAAGTCTGGGCTTCTCTGCTTGAACTGCTGCCTCCGCGACCCGGACCTCCCGAAAAGCGGTAGAAGATGGATGGATGGATGGATGGATGGATGGTATATTTTTGTATTTTGGAATTCTATACCTGTTATGTTTTCTAGTTTGTTTTCAAATATTCGGTATTGCTTCTTTGTATGATTTATTTTCCTGTTTACGTTCAGTGTAGTTTTGTCCTTATTTGCTTCCACTTTATTTTGCCAGTGTCTTCTCTTTTCTTTCTCTCTTAGGAGTTGCAGTTGTCAGGGGTACTTCCGGGTTTTTCCCTTGTAGTGGGCGGTGCTCCTGTCAAACTGTCAGCTCCATCTCCTCTCCTCATGACTCACAGCTGATTGTCATTTTCTCCCCAGCCCGCTCATGTGATTCGCACGTGTGATCATTTGTTTCATTTGTGTTTAGCCTTATTTAAGGACCATTATGTTCATTCCTCCTTGCCGGAGTCTTAAGTTCTCTACCCTCTTTTCCACCAGAACCCAGCCCTTGTTCTGGTGAGGAAATTTGTAAGTTTACTTTGCTTGTCTTTTTGGGATTTTGGGTTTTGGGTTTTGTGTTTGGTGTGCTTAATAAATTTCACATACTGCAGTCCCGCGCATGGGTCTCACCTCTCTGCCCCAAGGGGCAATTCTAAACAATTCATGACACAACTATGGTACCAATTTGAAAAGCCTACCTCATTTCCATCTGTATCTGTATGGTTTTTACAAGATTTAGGGGAAAACTAAATTGTGACTTTGACCTAAAGGTCAGAGGTCACCTATATCTGAGCTCGTCCTCGATTTTTTATAGACACAACTATGGTATCGATTTGAAAAGCCTACCTCATTTCTTTCTCTAGTTATCCCCTTCACAAAATGGGCTTTAAAGTCACCACCACTGCTGCTGCCTATCCACCCAGCAAAGTGACAGCGATACACCTTCCGCCTTTTAGAGGCTGAGGGGGTTAAATCCTTAAAAAAACTTATTGGTCATTTTGATTTTTATTAAGTACAACTGTAAGAAAATTTTTAAGTTAAATGCGTTAATGTGCGTCTCTAAAGCTGTGCAATTCTCAAACCACGTAGTCAGGCCATACGAAAGGACAGATTCCAGGTTGCCTCTGTAAAAAGTGGTGATTTGCTGTGTGGGAAGACCTGCCTTTTTTAGCCGGTAGAGTCACTGATGAGCCTTTTTAATAATGGCTGTGGTGTTGGTGTTAAAGGTCATGTCAACTGCCAGGTAAGTCCCCAGAAACTTAACATTGTTATCCCTCTCCACAAAAGTGCCCCCAGTAGACAGCGGTGTGTGATGGTACTTGCTTGCCTTCCTGCAGTCAATCACCATCTCCTTAGTCTTCTCCACATTAAGGTAAAGATTATATAATCTGCACCATGTTGTGAGCTGGTCCACCTCATTGTTTTCATTAATCAGACCAACTACCATCATATCATCAGCAAACTTAATGATGTGATTGGTGCTGAATGTGGCAGTACAGTCGTGAATGAGCAGGCTAAACAGGTGGGGGCTCAAGACACAACCCTGAGGAAATCCTGTACTCACAGTTCTGATGTTTGAGATAGAACTGTTCACCTTGACTCGCTGCTGCATCTGAATCAGGAAGTTGAGAATCTAGCCACACATGCTAAGGTCCACCCCCAGCAACTGTAGTTTTCCATCAACTGCCCTGGAATGATGGTATTATATGCAGAGGAGAAGTCAATGAAGAGGAGCCTAACAGGTATTCCTCTCCTCCAGATGTGATAGGGTGAGGTGAAGTACAGAGGAGATGGCGTCTTCGGTTGAGCGATTAGCTCTATATGCAAACTGCAGGGGGTCAAAGAGATTTTTGGCCAAGAGATGGACACACAGCAAGAACAGCAAAAAATGTGTGTGAGTGTCACTTGGATACAACTCCTTTTATAGCCGTGAGAATGAACACACAAGCACAGAAAGCAATCATCATATGACAAGCAAAAAAGTCAGGAACATTTATCTATAAGGAGAGTAGAGCGTGATTATAGCACAAGATCTTCATATGTCACAAAACGTGGTTATGACAAAACATGCCTCATCCTGTTCAATGACTTCTCTACGCTCTTATCATGAGACTCAGCATATTACACCACTTTTAGTATGACAAATACAGATCATATAAATGAATAAAAAAGAACACACAAAAAGATAATAAACACTATTTTAAACACCTAATAAACACAATTTTTCCTTCAACAGTATACATAGGGAATGTATAATATTGCTACTTTTTAATAATTTCTAATAACTGAATAAAAATAATATAATTTCTAATATAATGATAATGATAATATAATTTCATAACAACAACAACAACAACAACAACAACAACAATAATAATAATAATAATAATAATATAATTACAAATTATTTTTAGAGTAATGATATAGGGACTATGCGATAATATGAGATCTGCTGTTTAAGGGTAACTTGCCTCACTGTCGATACAGTGTGTTTCTTCTTTTACCTTTTATATATATACGTATATAGTATATGTGTGTGTGTGTGTGTGTGCGCGCGTGTGTGCGCGTGTGTGTGTGTGTTCTTGTTTTAATTTGTTTCGTTCTGCTTTCTTTTTTCTTTTATATAGGACACAGGTCTCCAACCTCCGGTCCCTGGAATGTTCAGGTTTCCGTGGGAAATTTTGTTTCACTTCTTAATTGTCATATTCTGGACATGGTCTTAGGACCATGTCCACACTTTATGTTTGTTTTTGTTCTCTCTGTTTTCCACTGTTTGGGCTTATTATACTGTAATTAGTTGCATTATTTGCCTTCGGTGATAGCAATGAAGCATCCTACAGGAGGGGGGTGGCCAGCCTGGTGTCATGGTGTGAGGACAACAACCTCACCCTCAACACGGACAAGACGAAGGAGATGACAGTGGACATGAGGAAGGGGAGGAGATCTCATCGGCCGCTGTTCATTCCAGAGCTTGAGGTGGAGAGGGTGAGCAGCTTTAAATACCTGGGTATCCACATCAGCGAGGACCTTATGTGGGCACTTAAAGTAGAACTGAACTGAACGGCATTGAACGGCACTGGGTGATAGTACATACAATTATAAAGATAATTTATCATTGGCACCCCCGCCACAAATCCCGGAATCTTGGAGAAAATCGCGATTTTGAATTTCCCGCCGTGAAAAATCAGACAAATCAGCCAATTAACCGGAAGTGCAGCCGGAGTTCCGCGTGACATCACGAGTGTGACACAGTCCTCCATGTTTACCATTGCGAGCATGTCGACACTGGTTGTTTTTGGTGCATTTTGTCGTGATAGTCGACTACAAACACTTCCAACACCTGGGAAGATCTGTTCAGTGGCCAAGGAAAGCTGTCATGGCGACGAAAGAAAAGAAAGGGGGAAGAAAAGCGACCGGGAAGCGATGCGTTTCTAGATATAGATATTACTGTATTTATAAATAGCACAGTCAAATGCAGAGGCCAGTTCTGTTCATGTGTATTGCCACTATAGTCTGTAGAAGTATTGTAATACATAGCCCAATTTTCTGAATGAATGAATGAATTTATTTATTTCGGATAGTACAGTACAGGTTGAAAGAAACTGAAAGATATAACAACAAGGTCAAATTGAACAATGACTCATCTGATTATACAATTCAACGTAAGTTATCCGAAATGGGTGATGGCTGAAGCCGCAGCTTATATTGCCCACCCATATTCCATCCAAGAATTCAAAAGAGAAAACAGGCAAGAGCGATTACAATTCAAAACAAAACTAAGACAAAATGTGACAGAGAAAAAAGAAAACTAAGCTACAACACAACACAGGCTGGATATGTTACAACTCGCCGCTCATTAGCGGCGCCAGCTGCGCGCACATTTGCGCCTCGTCAGCAGCGTGGGATATAAGCCACTCTGCCCTGGGCTTCGGCATGAAGCCGTCTGATTCCTTCAGCCCTCTTGCTGCAGAGGAACCCCCTCATCTCCCAGCAAGATCTACAGCGTAAGCATACCTACCTTTGCCTTTCCAGTCTCTCCCCTGTGCACAGGTGTATTCCCCGGCGGCAGACCTCGCCTCTGCATCGCCGTCTGCCAGCTGCTGTCACAGGTGCATCAGGTCGCTGTCTCCCGGGCTCGCCCTTGTGCACGCCTGCCACCTGCCACACTCCTGCATCCTCCTCTGTCTCGTCACCGATCCTGAATGTCTCTTCACTCTGAAAACTCTGGTTTTCTTGACTGCTGGAACTGCTATCATCTGCCATTGTTGTTTTGTTTAGGGATCACTCTCGTGACGTCACGCAGCATCATCTGCACTACTTCCGGTTTGTTTGGCACTGCCAGCCAGAGGCAAAAGTTTATTGGCTTATAGCTTGGCCATCGCACGGCCTAAAAATTTCTTTTATGTGTTGAAAAATACAATAGGTAATAAGGAATTAATCTGCTATTCTACTTTTTGCGCCAAAAGGTGGGTTCAGTTCTACTTTAACATCACAGAGCTGGTTAAGAGAGCTCTGTGGTGTTCTTGTGGCTGTTCTTTCTGAGAAGGCAAGTTTTGGTATGTCCTCCAAAATTCTCAACAACTTCTACAGCTGCATCATCGAGAGCATTTTGACCAACTGCATCACTGCGTGGTATGGAAGCACTACTTCTTTGGGCCGCAAACGCCTGCAGAGAGTGGTGAAGACAGCAGAGAAGATAATCAGGACTCCACTCCCCTGTCTGCAGAGCATCTATCACTGCAGAGTCCAAAGAAATGCTGCCTCCACCATCCAGGACCCCACCCCCACCCCCACCCCAGCACAGAATGTTCACACTTCTACCCTCAGGCCGGAGGTACAGAAGCGTGAAATGCAGGACATCCAGACTAAAAAACTCCTTCTTTCCCACTGCCATCAGACTCCTGAACAAACACAATTCCGGACACAGCTTTGCAAACAGGAATTCACACACTGGATGCTAAATTTGCACATTGTTCATTTGCACACTGTACATAGTCTCACCCCATCTCCCGTCCCTATCATCTCTGCTGCTAAATTGTCATTGTACAGTCTACTGGGTATTATCAGTTTACAGGGATTCCCACACTGGATGCTAATTTGTACATTGTTCATTTGCACATCGTACATAGTCTCATGACATCTCACATTCATATGATCTCTGATATTAAAATTACCATTGTACAGTCTATTGGTTGTTATCAGAGAGAAGTCATACTCACTCAGTGAATTTTTATTTTACTCAGGGACATGTTATAGTCACCCAGTGAATTTTCATTCTTCTTGTTTCCCCCAGTTTTAACTGCTTTAACTGTCCTAATTGCATTTAATGTGTATTTATTAGTATTTAGTTTTCAGGTGTGCTTATTACCTTTATTAGTATTAGTAGCGATGACAGGCGCTATGACAGGCACCTCATTATGGCTGCCGCGTCATTGGATGCGCCTTTCGTGCGCGCCCAATGTCAAGTCAAATTCCTCATATGTTTACTTGTTTACTTGTAAACGTGCTTGGCAATAAAGTTCTTTCTGATTCTGATTCTTTCTGATTCTGATGTGTATTTATTACCTTGGCATTTGTTGCGGACAGCAGAGTAAAAATTTCATTGCTCAGGAAATGTTTCATTTCTTAACTGTGCACATGATAAGATAAGATAAGATAAGATAAGCCTTTATTAGTCCCACAATGGGGAAATTCCAGGATTGCAACAGCACAGGGATAGCAACACTCAGAGCAACAATCAGAAGGCAAGAAAAAACAACATCTAGCAAACATATGTCCATATTACTATAAATGTATATATATAGACACACAGTGCAGAGCATTATGGCTGGTGGATGTGCAGCAGAAAGTCTAAGCTCTCTCTCCGCGGATGCAGCGGGCCAGCTGGAAGTCTTTGGGCATGATGGTGACCCCCTTAGCGAAGAAGAGACCACCAGGTGGGTCTCGCTGGTCTCCTGCAGAGCCATGACGGCGAAACTCAGGAAACGCAGGACGGTCTTGAAGTCCTGTAATAATAAAGCTTTTGAATCGCTGAATCTTTGAATCTTGAATCTGTATTCCCCTGGGTCTTCCGTTATTGTCATTTTTGTTTCCCTGGTCTGTTGTGTCATTCACTGTTTTCTTTATTGTCATTATTGTGGTCTTTGTGTTTCCCTGCCCTTGTTTCTGTCCTTTGTGTGGTCCTTGGTCTTGTGTGTTTATTTGTTTACTTATTGTTCCCAGCTTCTCGTCTTTACTGTACCTATAACCACTTTCCCTCATGTGTTACCATTTAGTCCCTGATTGTTTCCCAGCTGTCCTGCATTTGTGATTATCAGTTACCTTATTTATGTCTGTGTCAATCTCTGTCCCTTGGGGCATCATCATCTATGTTCTCTGCCGGTGTTCCTGTGTCCTGTACAGTTTTTTGTGAGTTAGTTTATGCCTAGTCGGCTTTGTTTTGGTTCCAGCCCCTGCACTGTTTGTCTGTTATCTTTTGTCAATGAACCATGTTACACCGGAGTTCTGCCTGCATCAAGGGTCCTTCGTGCCTGCCCACCGGAGAAAGTTATGACAGTACGATGCCACCGAACACGGGTTCTGCAGGTACGGACTACAGGGTGTTGGATTTGGATGAGGAGGAATACCAGCTCAGCTTATCAAGGACCTGATCTGGAATGCATGGTCTTGCCACACTCTGGAGCGGGCCTGTGATGTTCCTGGATGCTGCAGCCGGAGTTACTGAGGACTGTCCCAGCCTACGGAGCTACCCCAGTCTAGTCGGACTATTAATCTCAGTTCCAAATCTGCAACATTTGCTCCGTAGACTGGTGAAAAGCCCGGAGCCTTTGCTGATGGTAAAACATCCCCTGGCTCCGTCAACCACCTCGTGCCTTCCTCCAGGTCCGGCATCATGGAAGCCTATGCCAATGGCGAAATGTCCCCTGGCTTCCACAACCTCCACTACCTCTCCTCGCTGCTCGTCTGCCCCAGCTCCAGCCGCAGATCCACATCAGAGAATCAGAATCAGAATCAGAATCAGAATGAGATTTATTGCCATTGTTCATGTAGTACACAAACTAGGAATTTGTCTCGGTGCAATGCTGCAACATTAAACATGGAGTAGCACTAAAGATAAAAATAAAAACTAAGCATGCAATAAAAGCTAGAATATGAATAAGTAATACTAATCTATGCAATTTTTAAATATAGTTACAAGCAGCAGATATTGTGGAGTTCCACATAGTGCAGTCGGTAGTGCAAAAAGAAAACAGAGTCCGGTTGAGCTGCTGTACGTAGTGCACGAGAGTCTAATAAGTCACTTAGTGTTCAGCAGTCTGATGGTAGAGGGGAAGAAGCTGTTCATGTAGCGGGAGGTTTTAGTCTGAATGGACCGAAGTCTTCTGCCTGAGGGGAGGGGGGCAAACAGTGCGTGTCCAGGGTGTGAAGGGTCGGCTATGATCCGACCTGCACACCTCTGGGTCCTGGAGATGTACAGGTCCTGGAGGGATGGGAGGTTGCAGCCGATCACCTTCTCAGCAGCGCGCACAACGCGCTGCAGTTTTAGTCTGTCCCTGGCGGTGGCTCCTGCGTACCACACAGTGATGGAGGAGGTGAGGATGGACTCGATGATGGCCGTGAAGAACTGCACCAACATCTTGGTGGGTAGCTTGAGCTTCCTCAGCTGCCGCAGGAAGAACATCCTCTGCTGGGCCTTTTTGATGAGGGAGCTGATGGTCGGCTCCCACTTGAGGTCCCGGGTGATGGTGGTGCCCAGGAAGCGGAAGGAATCCGCAGTGGTGATGGGAGAGTCTGTGAGGGTAAGGGGGGGCAGAGGGGCTGTGACTTTTCTGAAGTCCACGATCATCTCCACTGTCTTCAGAGCGTTCAGCTGCAGGTTGTTGTGGCTGCACCAAGACGCCAGCTGGGCCACCTCTCTCCTGTAGACGGACTCGTCGCCGTTGGAGATGAGCCCGATGAGGGTGGTGTCGTCCGCAAACTTGATCAGCTTGACAGACTGGTGGCTGGAGGTGCAGGAGTTGGTGTACAGGGAGAAGAGCAGGGGGGAAAGTACACAGCCCTGGGGTGATCCGGTGCTGATGCTAACAGAGTCTGAGACAGTCTTTCCCAGCCGCACATGCTACCTCCGGACCGTCAGGAAGTCGGTGATCCACCTGCAGAGGGAGTCAGGCACGTTGAGCAGGGACAGCTTGTCCTGGAGCAGAGCGGGGCGGATGGTATTGAATGCAGAGCTGAAGTCCACAAACAGGGTCCTAACGTAGGTTCCCGGGGAGTCCAGGTGCTGCAGGATGGAGTGGAGGGCCAGGTTGACTGCGTCGTCCACAGACCTGTTGGCTCTGTAGGCAAACTGCAGCGGGTCCAGGAGGGGAGTGGTGATGGTCTTGAGGTGGGGCAGGACCAGGCGCTCAAAGGACTTCATGACTACAGAGGTGAGCGCTACAGGTCTGTAGTCGTTAAGTCCAGTGATCCGTGGCTTCTTGGGGACAGAGACGATGGTAGAGGTTTTGAGGCAGGCCGGCATGTGACATGACTTCAGGGAGGTGTTAAAAATGTCTGTGAAGACAGGAGTCAGCTCCTCCGCACAGTGTCTCAGGGTGGAGGGAGACATGCCGTCCGGACCGGGGGCCTTGCGCGGGTTCAGTCTGGAGAACTGTCTGTGCACGTCCTGCTCACTGATGGCAAGGGCAGGGGGGGAGGAGGGGGGGGCGCCCTGTGCTCATGTGCTAGCCGCCTCCTCATCATCTGGTGCTCCATTTGCTACTTCACCTGCTGTGCGCCAGGTGTCCTTGTCTGTTGCTGTGTCCCAGACAGTCTCATCCACAGCTCTGTCCTGGACCGTCTCATCCGCTGCTGTGCCCTGGACTGCCTTGCCAGGGTCTCCAGAGATGGGGCTTGTTCCAGCAGTGTCTCAAGAGGCTGGGGCCATCCTAGCAGCATCTTCGGGGAGTGTCATCACCTCTCCAGCAGCACAGTCACCAGGTTCCTCACCAGCGGTGGAGCAGGAGTTAAGGCAAATACTTTTTTAAGTATTTTTAACATCTGTACCTAAAAATGGTGATGTCACTCACAGCAAAACCATCACTGTTCATGCCAACCAGAAGCCATGGATGACAGCAGAGATCCACAGGCTCCTGATGGCTCAGGACGCAGTCTTCATGGCCTGTGACACTACAGGACTAACAACAGCTACAGCCAACCTGTCCCACAGTATCAAGGAGGCAAAACGACAGGACAGCAAAAAAATATCCTGCCACTTCAGAAACACCAGAGATGCACGTTCTCTCTGGCGTGGCATACAGACCCTCACCAATTACAAAGCTCCACCTCAGACCTGTGCGAGTGACATCACACCACTTAACAACTTAAATGACTTCTTTGGCTGCTTTGAAACACAAAACAGCACATCAGAACAGAAGACTACTCCTCCCCCAGACAAGCAGACTATAAGTCTGGATCCGGCTAGCATGAGGAGGACCCTCTCCAGGATCAACCCACGCAAAGCAGCTGGACCAAACAATATACCAGGTCGCGTTCTGAAGGACTGTGCAGAGGAGCTCAAGAATGTCCTGGCCAACATCTTCAATATCTCTCTGAGTCCAGCTGTTGTCTCCACGTGTTTCAAAAGTGCTACCATAATACCAATCCCAAAGAAGCCCATCCCATCCAGCTACAAATAATTACCGGCCCGTAGCACTGACCTCCATCATAATGAAGTGCTTTGAGTGGCTGGTCATGCAGAACATCAAGTCCACCCTCCCTCCCTCCCTCCCATGACCCATCTCACTTTGCATACAGGTCAAGCAGATCCACAGAAGATGCCATTGCTGCTGCTCTCCATCCAGCCCTCGCCCACCTGGATTAAAAGAACTCCTATGTGCGAATGCTGTTCTTGGACTTCAGTTTAGCATTCAACACAATCATCCCCCAGCACCTCATACAAAAACTCAGACACTTGGGACTCAAAACCTATCTCTGTAACTGTGTGCTGGACTTTCTCACAGGGAGGCCACAGAATGTGCGGGTCAGCAGCAACACCTCCAAGACCATCACACTGAGCACAGGTGTGCGTGTTCAGTTCCCTGCTCTTCACCCTGCTGACCCATGACTGCATACCAGCCTACAGCACCAGCCACGTCATCATGTCTGGGGCTGACACAATGGTGGTGGGCCTCATCACCAATAATGTAGAGGCCATCTACAGAAATGAGGTAAGCCAACTGGTCCAGTGGTGTAAAGACAATAATCCCTTCCTGAACATGGGAAAAACCAAGGAGATTATGGTTGACTTTAGGAGAAGACACACACAGCATCCCCCTCGGATCATCGATGGAGCAGCTGTAGAGAGGGTGAGCATCATCAAGTTGCTGGGGGTGCACATCTGTGAGGACCTCTCCTGGCCCAACAACACCACATCACTGGCCAAGAAGGCTCAAACTGGGTCCTTTCTAAAGCCCATCCAGGGACAAGAGTTGCAAATTAGCTAATAGCTATACACTCTGTGCAACACATCAGATTGATTGTCATTGATTAATTGTCTATGTTTATTGCACTGTCCCTGTCAAATAAACAAATCTATCTATCTATCTATTGCTGTCTTCTGTGTTTCCCCAGTCTGCTGTGTCATTCCCTGTTTTCTTAATTGTCATTATTTTGGTCTTTGTGTTTTCCTGCCCTTGTTTCTGTCCTTTGTGTGGTTCTGGGTCTTGTGTGGATATTTGTTTACCTATTGTTCCCAGCTCCTCATGTTTTCTGTAGCTATAGCCATTTTCCCTCATGTGTGACCACATGAGGGAACCACTGATTGAACCACCTGATTGTTTCCCAGCTGTCCTGAGTTTGTGATTATGTTACCTTATTTATGTCTGTGTCAATCTCTGTTCCTCGTGTTGTTGTTGTCTGTGTTCCCTGCCAGTGTTCTTGTGTCCTATGCAGTTCTTTGTGAGTTAGTTTATGCCTAGTAAGCTTTGTTTTGGTTCCAGCCCCTGTGCTGTGTTTTTCTGTTACTGTATCTTTTGTCAATAAACTATGTTACACTGAAATTCTGCCTGCGTTAAGGGTACATCCTACTTGCCCACCAGAGGAAGTTATGACATTAATTGGTTCAAAAAATTTCAAATAATTTGCTGTTGTTGTGCATGGGTGCATGCATGCCTACAGAACACACACAAAACAATAGTAAATTATTTGCATTTTTTGGGACCAATAAAGAAGTAAATTTACAAGATTTCCCACGGAAACCTGAATGTTCCAGGGCTGGAAGGTTGAGGATCACTGATATAGGGAACATCTATTTATGGACAACAGATGGAATTTAACGGTTGGCTATAATCTGGCAAGTTTACATTGTCTATTAATGTTCATTAACCTGTGTTGTCCTTCAAATAAATAAATTGAAAACTGTTTGCAAACTGCTTTACAACCTTTTACAAACCCTGGGGAAACCCAACAATTACTACATTTGTTCGCAGCTCCTTGAGATATGGGCTTAAAATTACAAGCGGGAACTTAAGGTAGGTTACCCGAGACACATTAAGAATGCAAGAACTCACATCCACACCCAGCAAAAGCCCTGATGGGTGCAGATGTCAGGCTCCACCCTTTTCCTCTACTGTGATGTGGTGGAAGAAGACGAATGACAATTATGTTAGTACTTTGAAGAAAAAGCTGGCAGAGCTCAGTATCTTTCTTCCTCCTCCTTGTAATGATGGAACCATTTGAAGATGCTGAACTTTGCTTCCCACAACTCAATTCGTCCTGCAGGAAAATCCATCGCCGTCCTGTAGTATTGATGCTCATTTACATGACACTCTCCTCCATTTCTCTGATCACTGTGACTCTTAATCTGCTCATCATCATCTCCATCTCACACTTCAAGTAATCAAATGTTTGATCACTTTATGGAAGGTAAAGAAAATGTACATCATGATTGTCTTTGATGATTGTGTTCCTATCTTACTTCTCCAGGCAGCTCCACACCCCCACAAACCTCCTCCTGCTCTCTCTGGCTATCTCAGATTTCTTGGTGGGATTTCTTATGTGCTTTCAGATCCTGAACATAGAGGGCTGCTGGTTCTTAGGTGATCTCATGTGTGCTGTCTATTATGTCCTTGACTATATCATTACTGCTGCATCAGTAGGAACAATGGTGCTCATATCTTTGGACAGATATGTGGCTGTATGTTATCCTCTACACTACCAAAGCAAAGTCACTCAAAGTGGAGCAAAAGTTGCTGTTTCACTGTGTTGGTCGTGTTCTGTCCTGTGTCACAGTTTACTGCTGAAAGATAACCTGCAACACCCAGGCAGGTATAACTCCTGCTACGGGGAGTGTGTGATTGTTCTGGACTATGCTGCTGGATACGTGGATGTGTTTGTGTCCTTTGCTGGTCCTATAACAGTCATTGTAGTTCTCTATCTGAGGGTCTTTGTGGTTGCTGCATCTCAGGCTCGTGCCATGCGCTCTCAGGTCATAGCCACACACCAGCAGTCAGGGAGAGGAACGGTTAAGAAATCAGAGTTGAAGGCAGCCAGGACTCTGGGAGTCGTCGTGGTCGTCTTTCTGTCATGTGTCTGCCCATACTACGTCATGTCACTCACCGGAGACACACTGCTCAACACCACAGCAATTATGTTCTTTGTGTGTCTTTTTTATGTCAATTCCTGTCTGAACCCTCTTATGTATGCCTTCTTTTACCCCTGGTTCAGAAAATCAATCAAACTAATTGTTACGCTTCAGATACTGAAACCTGGGTCTTCTCACACAAATATCAGATAGACAGAGAAAGTTCTTCTCTTTATGGTCAATATGATTCAGAAATGTTACTGTGATGGAAGAATGTATAGCAGGCCTCTTGTCTAATGTGAATCAATTAAAAAATGGTCTGATGCCAACAAATTATCTCTTTGCCTTGGTAAAACAAAATGCATCTTAACTGGAAATCATGTATTAGATGAAATTTATTTATTAGGATAAACCCATTGAGATGTAATGTCTCAATTTCAAGGGGGTCTAAACAAACAACACTCAACAAAAAGTCAAAATAGAATATAGAAAATACAAATATTATATCAAAACAAAACAAGTAACACCAGCTCATAAACACACAAACACTTGGAATACTGCAGTAAATGTGTGTGTGTACATATAAATATTTGTACAACACACAAATATAAACCACATTATGAATAAATTACTACAAAACCTGATGTATACATGCACAGTAACAGTCAGTTAAAACAGGCACAATCTCTGAGTAGACAATTATTTCTTTTTTATTTATTTTTTTAACAAACCAAATAAGTTATTGAATGAATATGGGATGGTAGACTTTTCCAGTCAGAGGGGCTTTAAACATATAAGCTCTTTTGTCAATTGATATTTTTAACTAGAAGGATGACAAAATGAGGCTGAGAGGAGTCTCTAAAATTATGATTTGATGAGAACAATATGAGATGTTCCTTTAAGTAAACAGGATAATTAAAATGAAAACGTGAAAATAAAAAGGAGCCAGTGGATTTGTCTTCTCACTGTTAGAGATGGCCATCTCAATGATTTGTACATAAAGCAATGATAAGTGAAAAAGGAACAGCCAAGAACAAATCGATAGAATCTATTATGATCTGCATTAAGTGAAATCAAGTTGGATTTAGCTGCATTTAGGTATATAATATCACAGTCGTCAAAAACAGAAATTATTAATGGAGATGCAAGTTTCAAACGAGTTCTAGGAAAAAAATCCAACGGGAGCGGTGGAGACTGGTGATCCCAAAATGAATTTTTCAAAGAATGTAATGAATGTGTGATTTAAATGACAATTCAGAATCAAGCCAGACACCCAAATATTTACATTTATCAACACTGACAAGTCCACTGCCATCTTTCGGATTTATAATCAAAGGGGAAATTGTCTGTTTGTTTTTTGTTTTTTTTAAATCATACAAAAAAATCTAATTAACAGAGTCTCTGAAATCAAATTTCTCAGTTATTTTTGATAACAAATGAAACTGGAAAAGACACATAAACTATGTTAAAAAATAAAATGTCTAAGTCTACTGCATTGTTGTATAAAGCTAAATAGTTGTTATGTCAGAAATCATGATGTATATTACAGAATTTACTAATAGTTACCTCCGCCAGGCCGAAGGCCAGGAGGAGGTTATGTTTTTGCCAGCGTTTGTCTGTTTGTCTGTCTGTTTGTTTGTTGGCTCGCAAGATAACTCAAAAAGTTTTGGACGGATTTCGATGAAACTTTCAGGCGTTGTTGGAAATGGTACAAGGAAGAACTGATTAAATTTTGGGGATGATCTGGATCACCGTCTGGATACAGGAATTTTTTAAAGGATTCTTTAACATTGTGAGATACGGCCATTTTCAACATGTGTGCAGGGGCAATAGAGGGCACTGGTCGTCGTGTCTGACAAACACAAACTCCGCCTTCTTCAAAGTTTTAGGCACAAAAGCACGCAGAAAACTGTGGTGGCCAGGGCCTGTCAGCGTGCCTGTGTTTGCGCGACGCTGCAAAAGCTGAGACGGGCAGCTGTCCGCCGTCGGATTATTTGGCAGAAATTCCCCGGCCAGCCATAGGGGCTGCGCAAAAACCAGCTCTCTGCCGGGGAAGCTTCCAAATCCTCTTTTTTTTCCGCGGAGCGCAAACCCAATAAAACCCACGGCAACCTGTTTACCCAATTTGCATCCGTCAAAACAGTGGTGGGCCAGGCCCGACAGCGTGCCTGTGTTTGCGCTACGCTGCAAAAACTTAGACGGGCAGCTGTCCGGTGCGGGATTATTTGGCAGAAATCAGATACGGCCATTTCCAACATGTGCGCAGGCGCAATGGAGGGCGCTGGTCGTCGTGTCTGACGAACACAAACTGCACGTTCTTCAAAGTTTTAGGCACAAAAACACGCCGAAAACAGTGGTGGGCAGGGCCCGCCAGCGTGCCTTTGTTTGCGCTACGCTGCAAAAGCTGAAACGGGCAGCTGTCCGGCGCCGGATTATTTGGCAGAAATTCCCCGGCCAACCATAGGGGCTGCGCAAAAACGAGCTGTCTGCCGGGGAAGCTCCCAAATCCTCTTTTGCCGCGGAGCGCAACCCCAATATAAAACCCACGGCAACCTGTCCACCCAATTTGCATCCGTCAGTGAAGCCCTGAATGCTGCTTTCAGTGGAGGAGATGGACACAACACCAACACTTCAGTTTATTACCTCCGCCAAGGAGGTAATGCTTTTACTACTGAACCACTAATCCTATCATTGTAAATCCAGTTGCTAGTTTTAACAATTTTTTTGTCAATGTTGGTCCAGATCTGGCAGAAAAAATTCCTGACCAAGGTATAACTAGGACAATCTTTGATGAGCTGATAAACAGGAATCCAAATTCAATGTTTCTTAATCCTGTGGATGAAAAAGAGGTGATTGATATTGTTACCTCTGCCAAGGAGGTTATGTTTTTACCTGGGTTTGTCTGTCTGTCTGTCTGTCTGTCTGTCTGTCTGTTACCAACATAACTCAAAAACTTATGAACGGATTTCAACAAAATTTTCAGGAAAAGTCCGAAATGGGACAAGGAAGAAATGATTAGACTTTGGGAGTGATCCGGATCACCACCATTACCGAAAAAGTGATTTTTGTCAATAACTACTCAACTAATACAGATATCAACATGAATCCAATTGCTAAAGGTATGTTTTGATGGTCAAGGAATCTGAAAATATAGATAAAATAAATGTAGGACTTTTCAAAGTCCAGCAATTACATTTTTGAGTAGATCACAGCATGGGGGACTGAGCTGCCTTGGCGGAGGTCTGCGCTCTCCGAGTGCTTTTCTAGTTCTATATATGACAAACTGAGTTGAGGTTTGGGAAACACTTATCAACTAAATACAAGATCAAGCCTTTATTCCAAAAGAAAGCCATGAGAATATTAACTAACAAACAAGTCCATTAGTCACTGAATTACGCATTCTCAAATTTAAAGAATTAGTTGATTCTAAATTAATTCACATCATGTATAAAGCAAAGAATAAGCAGTTAGTATCTGATATCCAGAAGCTGTTTGGAATGAGGGGGAATGACTAATTTAAAAGGTCTGTCTGTCTGTCTGTTGCATTACTGTCCTGATGCAAGAAGAATATGTGATTCCTTGAAATAGTTTGAAAAATGTATAGAAATCATAGGATTATCAAACACAATGAATGAGGTAAATAAAGTTGTGGTATCTACATTGATGTATTACATTATTTTACTTGAATGGCAAATGATGAGATCGATTTAATTTTCCTTCTGGATTGATTTTTTTCTGCTTTCAGTTTATCTTTTCCTTTTTTTTTTCTCATCTTGTCTTTTATTTTAATGAACCACACTGAATAAACCACCCAGCCAGCATGTCCATGTGGGTCCTACCAGAGGATTAACTAGGCTGTCTTATGGGCCCCGTGTGGCTTTATCTGTGGGTTCCATGTTGACCCCATCTGTTGGCCCACAGGGACTTTACCTGTGGTACAGGTAATCTGTTTACCCGCTTTAAACCCACTGGGCCCCATGTGGGTTAACATGGCTGAACAAGTTTCAGTAACACTGGTGTCACAGACAGAATATGTTAAAAAAAAGTCACAAACTTATGACAAAAAAATGTGAAAAATTATAAGAAAAAAGTTGTAAATTTACAAGAAAAAAAATGTAAAATTACTTGAAAAAGTTACAAACTCTCATGATGAATGTTAGAACAAGGATTCAGTGTACCCTGCCTGGTATGGGGTTACCGGGGCCCCACCCTGGAGCCAGGCCTGGGGGAGAGGCTTGATGGCTAGTGCCTGGTGGCTGGGTTTCTGCCCATGGGACCCGGCAAGGCTCAGCCCGAAGGAGTTACATGGGTCCACCCTCCAGGTTGCTCACCACCTGCAGGAGGGACCTTGGGGATCCGGTACTATGTGGATCAGGTGGTGGTTGAAGGCAGAGACCTTGGCAGTCTGATCCCAGGCTTCCTAAACTGCCTTTTGGGATGTGGAATGTCACCTCTCTATTGGGGAAGGAGTCTGAGCTGTTGCATGAGGTTGAAAGATACCGGCTAGATATAGCGGCCTCACCTCAACACACAGTTCTGGTTGTGAGTTGAGGTGTTGGATCATGGAGTGGAGTTTCCTGACGAATTTCCTGTGGTAACGTATCGTCACTTCCTTTGTTACTGGCTGTAGTGTCGTTGGTCTGTGGTTTGCTCTCCTCAGTCTCCTGAGGATTACTGCCTTTAATTTATTTTAATCCCTTTTTTCCATCTACCGTCACCTCTCACTTCTGTTTATCAAGCCTCTTGCACCTGTGTGCGCACTCAGTGTCATCTAATCACCCTCTTTAGCTTCCTGTTCACCTTTCATCGGTGTTTGTGTTAGCTTTGGGTTAGCCACTAGTTATGGCTACTACCTCTCCTTCCCCTTCTCCTTTGGTGTGCTCTCTGTGTCAGATGTTTAGCTACACCTCTGCCTCTTTTAGTGATCATGGTAAATGTAATAAATGTTGTCTTTTTGAGGCACTTGAGGCGAGGTTGTCTGATTTGGAATCCTGGCTCCACTGCATTGAAACACCGTCTGCGCCAATTAATAATGACGGACACCCCTTAGCTGCAGTGGAGCACCCTAGCATAGGGTGGCCTGCTAGCGGTTCCCCGGCTCCGACCTCTCCTGAGCAGCCAGGAGAGAATGTGTGGGTGACGGTGAGAAGGAAGCTTAACTGTAAGCCCCTGGTACACCGCCAACCTGTTCATGTTTCTAATTGCTTTTCCCCACTCAGCGACACACCCGCTGAGGAAAAAACTCTGATCACTGGCGAATCTGTAGTCAGAAACGTGAACCTAATAACCTAATAACCCTCTCAAGAACCCTCAAGGGTTCGTGGGAGTTTGCCCAACCAATTTGCATGTGTTTTGTGGACTTGGAAAAGGCATTCGACCTCGTCCCTAGCGGTTTTTTGTGGGGGGTGCTTCGGGAGTATGGGGTATCGGGCTTGTTATTATGAGCTATTCGGTCTGTATACGACCATTGTGAGAGTTTGGTTTGTATTGCCAACACTCGGTCGGACTCATTTCCAGTGAGAGTTGGACTTCGCCAGGGCTGCCCTTTGTCATCGATCCTGTTCATAATTTTTATGGACAGGATTTCTAGGCGCAGCCAAGGAACGGAGGGTGTCATGTTTGGTGACCACAGGATCTCATCTCTGTTGTTTGCAGATGATGTTATCCTGTTGGCTTCATTCAGCAATGACCTACAGGTCTTACTGGGATGGTTTACCACTTAGTGTGAAGCGGCTCAGCACCTCCAGGTCCGAGTCCATGGTCCTCAGCCAGAAAAAGGTGGATTGCCCTCTCCGGGTTGGGGACAGGCTCCTGCCCCAAGTGGAGGAGTTTAAGTATCCCGGGGTCTTATACACGAGTGAGGGGAGAATGGAGCAAGAGATTGACAGATGGATCGGAGCAGCATCTGCAATGATGCGGATGTTGTACCGGTCTGTTGTGATGAAGAGGGAGCTAAGCTTTAAGGCAAAGCTGTCGATTTACTGGTCAATCTGCGTTCCTACTCTCACCTATGGTCATGAGCTTTGGGTTATGACCAAAAGAATGAGATCACAGATACAAGCAGCTGAAATGTGCTTTCTTCATAGGATTGCTGGACTCACCCTTAGAGATAGGGTAAGGAGCTCAGTCATCCAGGACAGACTCAGAGTCGAACCACTGCTCCTCCACATCGAAAGGAGCCAGTTGAGGTGGTATGGGCATCTGATCAGGATGCCTCCTGGATGCATCCCTCTTGAGGTGTTTCGGGCACGTTCCACTAGGAGGAGACACCGGGGTAGACCCAGGACTCACCGGAGAGACTATGTCTCCCAGCTAGTCTGGGAATGCCTTAGTATCCTCTCTGAAGAGCTGGAGCAGGTGGCTGGGGAGAGGGAAGTCTGAGCTTCTCTGCTTGAACTGCTGCCTCCGCGACCCGGACCTCCGGAAAAGCGGTAGAAGATGGATGGATGGATGGTAGCAAATATAGGCGTAAATAAATTAAAAATTCATCAGAAAAAGACAAATTTATGAAAAAAGTTGCAAGATTACCATAAAAAAGTGGCAAATTTATGAGAAAGTATAAAAAGTTTCAAATTTATTAGAAATAATGAAAATTTCAAGAAAATTTTGAACAAAAAAGTCACACATTTATGAGAAAAGCAATTGAAAATAGGTAAACGGGGCAAATATCCATGTGGGCAAACACAGATGAGGCAGACTTGGAACCCATGGACAAACCCACATGGACCCATGAGACAACCCAGATTTTAACCTATGGTGGGGCCCACATGGACATGCTGGCTGGGTATATTCTAATATATACTGTATCATTTCAATGGTTCACTTTGTCCTTGTTTAACATCCGCTCTAAGTTTTGTCTTTTGATGCTCATTAATTACAATCTCATAATCACCTCCCATCTGAAACTATTGGGAGTCTGAAAGTTGTCTAAATAAATCTGAATCTTGGCCTCCTGGGTGAATGCTTTCTTCACATCATAAATTCTTGCATGCAGCAGATAACGTGTCACACGTACTTCACTTAAAGTAACAGTAAACTAGTTTGCAGCAACATTAATCTTGCTTCCTATCCCTAGTAGAGATGTGCATAAATCACACAAACATGTGGTGTAAACTTGTCCACATGATTAATGGTGTCACTTTAATCACAGTTAATAGCAGGTAGATTGCGATTAATTGCATCACAGTGCATTAATCGCATGACGCCACATCTCGCTTCATGCATTTAACACAATTAACACAACTCGATGTGATTAATCCTGATCCGGAGTGGTGGCCTAGTTCATAGAGCATCCACCCCACACCCAGGAGGCCAAGGTTCAAATCCCGGTTGGGTCATGCCGAAGACCATATAAAAATGGAACTTCCTGCCGTCCAGCTTGGCGCTCAGCAATAATGGAACGGAGGAGAAAAATGTGGCAGCGCCTTGCGTGGCAGCGACCCCTCTGATTCTATATATGTGATTAACATTGTAGATAGGAGAAACGTAATTTTGTTCTACTGTACATGATTGGCTGTATGGACTGAATGACAGTAAAGTTGGTTTATCCTTAAAGTTTCACAACACCAAAAGTTTTAATCACAATTGAGGCTGCATTCTTCTTGAAACATATCACTCTGTGGGTAACGAATAGTGTCGGAAGTTTTAATCATGATTAACTGTGATAAGAAAATAATGTATGTGAACATGCAAAGATTTGCTTTAAAATGCAAATATGCCGTCATTTTGCAGCGGCAGAACTGACACATGCTTTCCTTTTCTTAAGGGGTAACCTTTTTAAGCTCTGCACATTTATCACGGTCAATTCTGTATTTAATATTGCATGAAAAACATCACATGAGCTCTTTCATGTCAAACATTTGTAACTTATAGGGTAAGCTGGTGCAAAAACCTACATGGGGCAGGTTGTTACACCCCCTCCTGCCTGTGTTTTGCATAGACTTGGTGCATGGGCGATACTCTCTGGACACAAGGATCTCTGTCTGCTTCAGCTGCACTTTAATCATCTTTAAATTATAGTTAATACCACTAGCATATGATGATGATGATGATGATGATGATGATGATGATGATGATGGGGCAGCGCGGTGGTGGAGTGGTTAGCACTGCGGCAGCACAGCAACTCACCCTTGGCCAGGGGATCCTGGTTTCTATCCCAGCCCCCAACCAACAGTGATCTGTGTGGAGTTTGCATGTTCTCCCCGTGTCTGCATGGGTTTACTCCGGGATTTCTCCAGTTTCTTCCCACATGCCAAAAACATGCAAGTTAGGTTAATTGGCATCAAACTAGGGATTCTAAATTGTCCTTTGGTATGAATGTGAGAGTGAATGGTTGTCTGTCTCTGTGTTGGCCCTGCAATGGACTGGCTATCTATCCAGGGTATACCCTGCCTCTCACCCAAAGATGCTGGGATACCAGCATCTTTGCACCTTTGCATCTCCAGCTCCCCTGCGACCCGAAAAGGATTAAATGGAAGAAGATGGATGGATGGATAGATGGATCACTAGCATCTCATAATATGAGATTTGAAATGCTGTGTTAGACACCTCAAATTTCCACAGTGCGGCGCTGTTTGAAAAGACACCAAAATGACAAAAAAATGAGAGGTCAGTGACCCGGAATTCCTACCTTTGTAAGCATCAGGTCACAGATGAGCTAGAGTTGGATTTATTGTCTCAATTAACCAACTATGATAACTTTGTGGTGGTTAAATGTTTACTTGATCTGAAAATGGCAAGAAAAGCGAGTTTAATACATCAAAGTCAAATTGCTAACAAGCTAACCAAGCTAACCGTGCTATGTCAAGGTGATCAACAAACCCACTGGACAATATTTAATTTGTTCACATATGTCTGAAACAACATTAGGTCTATTCTTTTCTGTATTATGCTCATTGAAGTGCTTAGCAACAGTTCCTTCAGAAGGGATAATTTTTCTCCTATGGATGGGGAGTTTTATGTTTTGAGATGACAGGGATTGTTTTATTGTACATGCATTACCATCCCAAAAAGAACATTAACAGTTTTAAAACAAAAACATTGTAAAGACATACAGTATTTTATTGTCTTTGCATTTTAATGCCTCTTGTTATATATACAATCCAATGTTGCAGTTTTGTCCAAACCAAGGAAAAACACATTCATTCATTGAGGGGAGATTCAAAAATGATGTTGTCACACTTCATCTGAACCTTCTTAACATTCAATTGTATCATCTACACTAAGGTCAACATCGTGAGCCTGTGTTGTAAACGTCCAGGAAAAGTCACAGTTTTCCGGGTTTCTAAACGGTCACACCATCACGTCACGGTAGCATTTTAATGACAGCAGTTCCTTCAAAACCAAAACAAGACTGAACAGAGACTGAGACAATGAAAAGTTGGATATGCATTTGTTATACTGTAGCATCAACTGACAGCACTGATATATTACTGTGAAGCCAAAGACAGGAAACATTTTGAGTGCGCTGATCAGTCTCCAGGCCCATCAGAAACCTAGGAAGATCACCAAATTCAAGTTAGGATTATGTCAGTATCTAATGAGTTGCTATGAACTCTTTCAAATGGTTGAATTAAATTTAATCATCTATACTTTTGTCAATTAATTTGTCAATTCCTGAGTGATCTTACAACAAAATTATGATGAAGCTATAGTGGTGTCAAGGTTAACATGTTAACCTCACGCAATGCCCTTCTTAATGGCGACAGATTTTTTTGATCTGGAAAAGGGTGAAAAAAGTGGAACTTTCAAAACCCGGGTACAGTTTCCAGTGAGACAGTCTATGATGGACTCAAAACAAGCTCCTCCCTTTATTTAATTTTGGGTGTTCAAATCAGTTTGCTGGAGTTTTGCTGTCACAACATGTGGATGTATGGACCGTATCAATGCATAATCCTGATGGGAACGCTGGAGAGCAGAGAAGACGCTGGCGGAGAGCAGCATTGTTTTTTTGCCCTCTGTACTTCTGCACAATATGGCCGGGTGCCAGACAGCTGTGGCTGAGCCAAGACAATGAGCACAGCGCAGAGTAGACTTGTGTATGGGAGATGGACTTCTGTCTGCTCTGGGAAAATAAGTATTGAACACATCAACATTTTTCTCACTAAACATATTTCTGATGGAGCCACTGACCTGAGATTTTAACCAGATATCAGTAATAACCCATGTAATCCATACTTACAAAGAAATCAAGGCAATTGTGTTCACTAAACAAGTTATATTTAATAAAGTGGAATGACACAGGGAATAAGTATTGAATATGTTTGGTGAAATTCATTTATTATTTAGTAGAAAAGCCTTTGTTGGTAATAACAGCTTCCACATGCCTCCTGTATGGAGAAACTAAGTGCAGTCATTTCTCAGGATGATTTTAGCCCCTTCTTCCCCACAAAGTGTCTTCAAATCTTGAAGGTTCTGTGAGTGTCTTTTATGAACTCTGACCTTCAGTTGGTTCCATAGATTTTCCATTGGATTCAGGTCAGGTGACTGACTGGGCCATTCTTGGAGCTTTATTTTCCTTCTCTGGAGCCAGTTGAGAGTTTCCTTAGCTGTGTGTTTGGGATCATTGTCTTGCTGAAAATGTCCACTCTCATTTCATCTTCAGCATCTTGGCAGATGTCAACAGGTTCTTATCAAGGATGTCTCTATACATTTGTCCATTCATCTTTCCTCCAGTTATGTGAAGTCTGCCTGTACTATGTGCTGAAAAGCACCCCACACCATGATGCTCCCACCTCCAAACTTCACTGTTGGTATGGTGTTTTGGGGGCTGATGTGGAGTGCCATTTCTCCTCATAACATGCTGTGTGTTGTGGCACGCAAAAAGTTCAATTTTTGTCTCATCTGACCAGACTATATTCTCCCGGCATTTTACTAGCTTGCCCAAATGTTGTGCAACAAACTTTAAATGAGATTCAACATGCTTTTTTTCAGCAATGGAGTCTTGTGAGGTGAGCGGGCATAAAGCCTATGTCAGTTGAGTGCATTACTTCCTGTTTTGTTTTTTGTGAAACAGCAGTACCTGCTAACTCCAGGTCTTTCTGGAGTTCTGGAGCAGTCTTTGGTTCTTGGATAACTCTTCTGATAATTCGTTTGACTCCTCTGTCAGAAATCTTGCCAGGAGCTCCTGGTCGTGGTCCATTTATGGTAAAATGATGTTCTTTCCACTTCCATCTTTATGGTTTGCAACAATACGGTTGCAAAGGTCTAGAGACAGCTCTTTGCTTCTACCCATCATGAGTTCTTTGTGGTGTGACAATCTGATATTCACAGACCTTTTTAAAGACTATCAGTCAGGACTTGACCAGCTGAAATTAATTTGCACTGATGGGGGATGGGATGGCTTCCTAAATTCTGATGAATTTCAGCTAGTTTCTTGGCTTTTATACCTTTTTGCACCTCTTTTTCTTCATGTGTTCAATACTTACAGTGGTGTGAAAAAATTTTGCCAACTTCCTGATTTTTCATTTTTTTGTATGTTTGTCACACTTAAATGTTTCAGATCATCAAACAAATTTAAATATTAGACAAAGATGACACAAGCAAACACAAAATGCAGTTTTTAAATGAAAGTGTGTATTATTAAGGGTAAAAAAATCCAAACCTATAGGGGCCTGTGTGGGAAAAAATGATTGGCCCTCCCGTACAAACATAAATTAACTGTGGTTTATCACATCTTTGGAAAACTGAGTTCAATTTCTTGAGCCACACCCAGGCCTGATTACTGCCACACCTGTTCTCAATCAAGAAATCACTTAAATAGGACCTGCCTGACAAAGTGAAGTAGGCCTAAAGATCCTCAAAAGCTAGACATCATGCTGTGATCCAAAGAAATTCAGTAACAAATGAGAAACAAAGTAATTGAGATCCATCAGTCTGGAAAGGGTTATAACGCAATTTCTAAAGCCTTGGGACTCCAGCAAACCACAATAAGAGCCATTATCCACAAATGGTGAAAACATGGAACAGTGGTGAACCTTCCCAGGAGTGGCCGGAGGACCAAAATTACCCCAAGAGTGCTGCGATGACTCATCCAAGAGGTCACAAAAGACCCTACAACAACATCCAAAGAACTACAGGCCTCACTTGCCTCAGTGAAGGTCAGTCTTCATGACTTCACCATAAGAAAGAGACTAGGCAAAAATGGCCTGCATGGCAGAGTTCCAAGACGAAAATCACTGCTGAGCAAAAAGAGCATAAAGGCTCTTCTCAGTTTTGCCAGAAAACATCTTGATGATCCCCAAGACTTTTGGGAAAATACTCTGCGGACTGACGAGAAAAAAGTTGAACTTTTTTGAAAGTGTGTGTCCCATTATATCTGGCATAAAAGTAACACAGCATTTCAGAAAAGGAACATCATACCAACAGTAAAATATGGTGGTGGTAGTGTGATGGTCTGGGGGTGTTTTGCTGCTTCAGGACCTGGAAGACTTGCTGCAGTAAATGGAACCATGAATTCTGCTGACTACCAAAAAATCCTGAAGGAGAATCATCTCAGGAGAATCATGCCATCTGTTCAATGACTTCAAGCTGAAGCGCACTTGGGTTCTGCAGCAGGACAATGATCCAAAACACACCAGCAAGTCCACCTCTGAATGGCTTAAGAAAAACAAAATGAAGACTTTGGAGTGGCCCAGTCAAAGTCCTAACCTGAATCCGATTGAGATGTTGTGGCATGACCTTAAAAAGGCGGTTCATGCTTGAAAACCCTCCACTGTGGCTGAATTACAACAATTCTGCAAAGATGAGTGGGCCAAAATTCCTCCACAGAGCTGTAAAAGACTCATCGCCAGTTATCACAAATTAGGGATTGCAGTTGTTGGTGCTAAGGGTGGCCCAAGCAGATACTAGGTTTAGGGGGCAATCACTTTTTCACACAGGGCCATGTAGGTTTGGATTTTTTTTTTTTTTTTTTACCCTTAATAATGAATGGCTTCATTTAAAAACTGCATTTTGTGTTTACTTGTGTTATCTTTGTCTAATATTTAAATTTATTTGATGATCTGAAACATTTAAGTGTGACAAACATACAAAAAAATGAGAAATCAGGAAGGGGGCAAGCACTTTTTCACACCACTGCATTCCTTGTGTCATTCCACTTTATTAAATCTCACTTATTTTGTGAAAACAATTGCCTTGATTTCTTTGTATGTATGGATTACTTGGGTTGTTACTGATATCTGGTGAAAATCTCAGGTCAATGGATCCATCAGAAATATGTTGACATTTTCAATACTTACTTTCCTCACTGTAAGTGTGTCCAAGGGGACAGTCAGTTAAGCCCATCTGGTGGTGTCCAACCAGGGGTTTGAACTCACAACCTCCCACTCGAGAGTCCAGCACTCTACTTCTGTCACCAAGAGGCTCGACCCACTGGGCAAACCAAGTAGGAATGCTCTTATTGACTCCATTACATAAGCAATAAATTCTTGTTTGACATGTATGCCTTAAAAGTTAAAACTCATCTTAGAACCCATTTTTACTCCTTGGCCTTAAACCTAGAATGAGACATTGATTTTATTTGTTTTGTTGCTTTTATTTTATGATTTTCATTTTATCTCTCTTGTTTTACACTTTTTTAGCTGTATTTTATTTTTTTTTATTTGTTTTGATGTTTTACATATCTTTTATATTTATCCCTGATGTACAGCACTTTGTGCCAGCGGTACTTGTTTTAAAAGTGCTTTAGGAATAAAGTTGGATTGGATTCAATTAAAATGTAAAAGTTAACAACATTTAATCAAACAATCATTTTAATGGAAAAATACAGATTTTAATTATAACACTCAGCTGGTGATCAAGTAGTCAAACTAACGTTTTTGTGCACCAGTAATCTCCACCAAACGTGACTCTTTTGCATTTAAGATTTAGACCAACCTACAGTCAATATGCACATTACAAAAAAGAGCTATAAGGATAATAAATAATGTAGGATATAGAGACCATACCAATTCGTTGTTTTTAAAGTCACCTGTTATAAAGTTCATCGATTTAGTTAAATTTAAGACAGCACAAGTCATGTACAGGGCAATTAGTAATCAACTCCCAACTAATATACAAAAAATATTTTAAAAAAAGAGACAATGATCATAATTTGAGAGGAGACTTAAACTTTACAAAACCCAAGATACGAACAACCAAGAAGAGTATGTGCATATCTGTCTGTGGGGTGGATTTGTGGAACAGTCTGGAGCCGGAACTGAAACTATGTACAAACAGAAATCAATTCAAAAAGAGGTACAAACATTATTTGTTCAAAGGATATATGTTAGAAGGGTAGTATTTATATGTACGATTCACTATGCTCACTCTGGGACACTATGGAATGGTGGGTGGGACAGCACTGTGTATATCTGTGTTGTTTGAGGCTGGTTTTGATGTATGGACATCAATGTATGCTAGGATGGATGGGTGTTAATGTTGATATGTCCAAAATAGAGTTAATTGTTTACTTGGGGTCTTAAATGTGGTAATTTGTATATAATTCACATGGGTGTATTTATGGAAAAGAGGAGATGGAATTAATAAGTGTTCACTTCTTCCTTCTCCCTTTCAAACACTGTATACTGTTACTTTATTGCATTTGTCATTTGTTTTGTTTTTGTTATACTTTTTTGTTCGAAATAAAGTATCTATCTATCTAGCTAGCTATCTAGCTATCTATCTATCTAAATGGCCTTTTGAGGTTGCTACATACCACTACTTTATTATTTTTCCCTTCTGTTATAATATTGTCAACTTCTACTTCGAAAAAAGCTTCTCTTTTTGCTGTATTAACCAGGATTTCCACTGACTTGTTTCCATCCCTCTCAGCTCTGTTTGTGTTTCAAAGTGGCATGGATAAGAACAGAGTTCGAAATACCAGATCATGCAAGAATTATCTAAAATAATGCGAGTTCTCAAGAAAGACCTGAGAGAGACCAAGAAAGACTGATTGCGATCACGTGATACCAGGAAGGAAGCGTGATGTAGCGGCTCGCCACCTGGATTGTCGAGCTCTAATAATACATAAGTAGCCCACTAGTTTTAATTCTGTTAAGTGTTTGTATGTTTAGTCAAAGTTTATACCTTCTGACACAGTGGTGGAGGAGGAGACCTCAAAAACTAATGGACGGTTCTTAAATAGATTTTAATGAACACACAGTTCAAACAAACAATTGTGGACTGGATCCGGCATCCATCAAAAATAGACTCCTTGTGTTTTTGTAGCAATCTGAATCGTTCCGCAGTGGTCCAGACCAGGTGGGGAGTAGAACATTTATTAGAATGGGAACTATTCTGGATTGCAGCCGTAACGGACCACATCCAGAGTCAGTGGAAATCCCGGGTTATGTTCTGCCATGTCGCAAATGCTGTGAGTGAGGCGTGGGCAAGACATTTAAATTCTAATAATTTCCATCCGGCAGATTCACTGATGAGTGGTCATTGTACAATGAGAAGGACCAGATACACACGGGTCCATAAACGTCACATGGACCTTGGTGTACGCTCATTTCTACACCCAAATGTGTGACCGATAAATGACCGCTGACACGTTTGAGCAGATCAGTAATTAGACTTACCTAAGAGGTCCAGGCCATAGTGATGAGAGTGGGCTTTTCATCCTGGTAGAGGAGCATGGCAGATCTGCGGTCTCTGCCACCATGGTTGCATCTCTGTAGGGCAGTGAGGAAAAAGAGATTGAGTTTTATGCTTGGATTCAGTAAATGTCTGAGGCTTTTCCATTGACCAGACTAACGCCGTACCGGAACACAGGCGTCGTCCATTTTGATGCACAGCTTTATTTTGCAGTGCAGGAAGACGTCGCCATTTTTCCCAGAAAACTGGAAGGTATTGAAAGAAAAGAGGATGGATGTTCCCAGTCCATTCCTCTCAATTTTCACCGTCTCGTCCACGGGGTTGGGGCAGCTGTTCACAAAATAAAGCAAACGTGATGGGAATTGGCCGGCCACAACTCAAAATAAGGTTTTGATCATGACGAGGTCCTCACCCTTTTACAACGAGGTAATATTTCAGGTTAGCCATCGGCCACGGCTGATTGGTTGCCCAGCACATGTCGGTCACTATAGCGAGCATGTCTTCGTCCAGTCCCTCGGCCTTCAGCTCCACCCAGAGTTTTTCATCTAGTTTGACGTTGGTGGTGGAATCGAGGGGTGCTGTGAGACCCGGGTCACTGTAGGCCTTCATGGTCAGGTTGTACACCCATTGTCCAGAGGTGACCCCCTGGACCACATGGCTGAAAACATGCAGACATCACTGTTACAGGTTCAACCCAGTGGAAAGTAAAAATGTAGGGGCTCATACACGACTCACGTGTGTTTGAGTTTGATGGCCAGACTCTTGACGTCTGGCTGAGTGTAGAAGCAGGAGAAACTGATGTGCATGCTGTCGTGACGGGTGACCAGGTGAAGCATGGAGTCCTCCTGAGCCATGATGGTGTTTTTGTAGATGATCTGGCTGTCATTGGCCTGCAAGTTAAAATGAACACATACCAGTTAGTAAAGCACTAATCTGGCTTCCTGTAGTCTGGCTCTGCCTGAGACTTCTTCACAGGGATGCACATATATATTGACCAAAATATGGGTATTGCACAATATTTTCTGTATAGGAAAATAAGATTCAATTCAATTCAACTTTATTTATGTAGCGCCATTTCACAACAGTCATCTCATAGCACTTTCAACTGTAGGGGAAACCCCTACAATTGCAGAAAGACCCCAGCAATCAGGCAATCTCCTGTGAGCAAGCGCTTGGTGACAGTGGAGAGGAAAAACTCCCTTAAGGACCATGAGAGTGACCAGTGGGAGATCAAAAATTGGCCCGTTCCCTCAACAATCTCCTAAAGACTTGAAAAGCTGTTTCTGTGCAAAGCTTTCACATGATGAAGACCCTGGAGAGACTGCTCCTTGCTCACCTCCACCCCCTGGTGGGACCAGTGATGGATCCACTCCAGTTCGCCTACCAGCATGGCACTGGGGTGGAGGATGCAGTGATCTTCCTCCTTCACCGTTCTCTGTCCCACCTGGAGAATGCGGTGAGGATCATGTTCTTTGACTTCTCCAGTGCTTTCAACACCATCCAACCGATGATCCTGAAGGACAAGCTGCTGTGCGCAGGGGTGGACCAGCACCTGTCATCATGGATCCTGGACTACCTCACTAACCGGCCACAGTTTGTGAGAACCCGAGACTGTGTGTCCGACACGATCATCGGTAGCACGGGGGCCCCCCAGGGAACGGTTTTGGCTCCCTTCCTGTTCACCCTTTATACTACAGACTTCTCACACAACACAACACACTGCCATCTACAGAAGTTCTCTGACGACTCTGCGATCGTTGGCCTCATCTCCAACGGAGATGAAGCTGAGTATAGAGGACTTATCCAGGACTTCGTGGACTGATGCCATCGGAACTGCCTCCAGATCAACGTGAGGAAAACTAAGGAGCTGGTGGTGGACTGCCGCAGGCAAGGACAACCCCTCACAGCACCAGTAAATATACAGGGAACAGACATCGAGATGGTGACATCCTACAAGTACCTGGGTGTTCATCTGAACAATAAACTAGACTGGTCACACAATACTGACACACTCTACAAGAAGGGACAGTGCAGGCTGTTCCTACTGAGGAGACTCAGGTCTTTTGGTGTACAAGGCGCTGCTGAAGACATTCTACGACACGGTGGTGGCATCAGCCATCACTTTTGGAGTGGTCTGCTGGGGCAGTGGCGTTACAGCAGCCAATAGGAAGAGACTGAACAAACTGATCAAGAAAGCTAGCTCTGTGCTGGGGCAACGCCTTGACCAAGTGGAGGAGATGGGAGAGAGAAGGATGGTGGCTAAACTGTCATCTCTGCTGGAGTCCGAGTCCCACCCTATGCAGGACATACTGAACGCACTGAGGAGCTCATTTAGCAGCAGACTACATCATCCTAGGTGCACAACTGAGAGGTTTTGCAGGTCCTTCCTACCTACAGCTGTCAGACTGTATAACCTAAGCAGGGCTGCTCGCAGAGATAGCAAAAAAACGTGACAACCTAATTGTAGTGAATGCAAAAGACGCAATAGACTTACACAATGGTCCCCTCCGGTATACAACTAGGAAAATACCAGTCGCTACAGAGGGTGACAATATGTATGGGTACATAATCATACCATGTAGGATAACTAAGTAGACGGTTATGCTGTTCATTCCATCTAGCTACAATGCTCTGCACTGTGTGTATTTATATATTTATTCCATCTAGCTACAATGCTCTGCACTGTGTTTATATATTTATATATTTATTCCATCTAGCTACAATGCTCCACACTGTGTGTTTATATATTTATATATTTATATGTACATATGTAAACTTGCTGCTCTTGTTTTTTCTTGTCTTCTGATTGTTGTTCTGAGTGTTGCTGTCCCTGTGCTGTTGCAATCCTGGAATTTCCCCATTGTGGGACTAATAAAGGCTTATCTTATCTTATCTTATCTTATCTTATCTTATCTTAGCTTTGGGAGATCCTTGTGTGCTTGCTGTGCAATCACTAGATCACTGAGAGACCACTGAGAGACCAGGAATGATTGCTGAGGGATCATTGAGAGTTTATTTTATGACCAAGGAGATTGTTGAGTGTTGTGAGACAGGGAGCCTCTGGGCATATATACAGTATATATGAGAGGTTTCTAGTGTTCTTCTACCCCCTTTATAAGGGGGTGGGGATCATTGAGAGGCTGTTGAGTGATGAAAAAATGACCAGATCTCTCAACAATCTTTAAAAGATTGTCTAGCAATCACCAAGATGTCTCAACGATCTTCAAGTGATCTTTACAGCTGACATGGTCTTCTCAAAATTTTGACTTAGTCCAAACAATCAACAATCTCCAAGGAAAGCGGTTTCTCAAGAAGCGCTCAAGGAGCATTCAACGATCTCATCAATCTCCCAATCATCTCTCAGCGATCTCCACCCAAGTCTTTCAGTAAGGTCTATTATTCTTTCTTTGAATGCTCAGCAATCCCTCACTGATCTCTCAGACATCTTTTTCTTCAGAATGGAAGAATTTGGCATTCATTGAAAGATCACTGGGATCGCTGAGATCGCTGAGCACTCCTCGACCATTCATTGAGAGATCACCAAGGGAAGCAAAACATTGCTGAAGGCTCCTATACATAGCACAGAGATCATTGAGAGACTGAGATTCTTTTTAATCATTTGGGAGATCTTTGTGTGCTTTGGACTGAGTTAAAACTTTGAGGAGACCATGGCGACTGGAGATCACCGCAAATTACTGATAGATCAAAAATAGGCCAAATCTCTAATTGGTCTGTCAATAATCTCCACTCCTGTGTAAAGGGGATACAAGTGTAAATCCCTGACATATATTCTTTCTGTTACATGCAGAATACTGGTTGAGTGCTAACAAATATTAATCCCTTTGAAATGACTGTTGCTGTATATTGGGGCTGTTGGCCATCACCGTTTACATTTCTAAAAGAGCTGAAAGGGATTTTTCTGCTTCCAGTATCAAAACTACTCACCGTGATCACCGTTCCACAGGTACTGGTGCTGTTAAAGTGGAAGGTTGTCATGTGTTTTTCCTGATCTATGTGACCTTTGCATTCCCGATCATTGAGGTGTAGAGCGGAGGCATTGATGCCTTCATCCTCCAGGAGGCAATTTGCCAAAGTTACAGAAGATGAGTGTTTCTCACAGATGACTGGCTCACCTGAATATTGATTACCACACATTGGGAAAGAGTCCAGTAAGATAAATTTCTTTTTGTGGAGGCTGACTTTTATCAAAGAAAGATGAGAATAAGAGAACAAAAAAATGACAACACAACTTTGGGATGTATGCTAATAGTTTAAGCCTTAGCCAAAGGTGTTCTGAGAGATGCTCAGAGCTTAACACTTTTCTCTGTTCTTGAAGGGTCGTCTTCCGGCCAGTAGGCTTTGGAAGTAGTTGATGTCCAATGTAAAAAGTGCTCAGAGTTTTATTGATGTTAGAACTAGTGTGTAGTCAAGACCGCTCTATGGCCAGAGTCTCCCAAGACCAATACAAGACCAGACAAGACCAAGGCTATAAGGGATCAAGACCAATACCTACAGCAGGGAAAATAAGTATTGAACATGCTAACATTTTTCTCATTAAGCATATTTCTGATGGAGCCACTGACGTGAGATTTTCACCAGATATCAGTAACAACCCAAGTAATCAATACATACAAAGAAATAAAGGCAACTATGTTCACAAAACAAGTTATATTTAATAAAGTGGAATAAGATAGGGAATAAGTATTTAACACATTAAGAAAAAGAGATGCAAAAAGGCATAGAAAGCCAAGAAATCAGCTAAAATCCATCAGAATTTAGGAAGCCATCCCACCCCCCATCAGTGCAAAGTAATTTCAGCTGGTTAAGTCCTGACTGATAGTCAAGGTCAAGGTCAAGCTAAACTTTATTATCTTCAAGGGGAAATTTGCTCTACAGCAGCAACAGTTTAAAAACAAATAAAAACAAACATCCAAGATTCACATACTGCAAAGACAGGAGTTACATGGGAGTTACATATTGCTATTAATGAAGCCAGTGGTAGCAGGAACAAATGAATTTTTAAATTTATTTGTGCTGCATTTGGGCAGAGCATACCGTCTACCTTATGGCAGCATCTTGTACTCCACTCTTAAAGGGTGACCGATGTCAGCCAAAATAGCCTGAGCTTTATTCATGGCTCTATCACTGTATGAGAGATCAAATGTGAGTAAATTTTTGCCAGCAAGTTTGTTGCACATTTTCACAATACGTTCCAACCTCTTCTTGTTCGTCAATATAAAAGAGAAGGTTAAAACAGATTCAATTAAACAAGATTAGAACATTTTTATAAAAGAAGTGTCAACATTAAAACTCCCAAGTTTAGGATAAAAATAAATGCACTGGTGGGCCTTTGCACAAATAGCATCAACGCTGTGGTCAGAAGAAAGTTTGTTGACAGTTAATATTCCCAGATATTTGTACTAATTCGCCACTTCAATAATCTGACCATGGATACTAACAGGGTGGACAGGTGAAGAGTTTCTTTGAAAAACAATAATCATTTCATGGGCGGTGCGGTGGCGCAGTGGTTAGCACTGCACCAGCACAGCAACTCACCCTTGGCCATGGGATCCCTGGTTTGATCCCAGCCCCTGACCAACAGTGATCTTTGTGGAGTTAACATGTTCTCCCCGTATCTGCATGGGTTTACTCCGGGATTTCTCCGGTTTCCTCCCACAGGCCAAAAACATGCAGGTTAGGTTAACTGGAGACTCTAAAGTGGCCCTAGGTGGGAATGTGTGTGTGAATGGTAAAGGGATAGTGCCGTATCGTGGCTGCTTTATCCATCCAGGTGGATGACCTCAATTTCCCCTCTGGGGATCAATAAAGTATACAAAATCAAAAAAACAAAACAAAACAATTATTTAGGTTCTGACACATTAATATTCAAAAAGGAAAGTTTACACCACTCAATAAAATCATCCACCACTGAACCAGGGACAAGATCTTCATTAAGCAAGGGCACTATTACAGAATCATCTGCAAACTTAATGATGGATCTTCCCTCATGTTGACTTCAGCACTCGTTTGTGTATAAAACAAATAAAAGCAGTGAAAGAACACATCCTTGGGGGGAGCCAGTGGAAGATAAAAGAACATTGGATAAAACTCCATTGACTTTCACCTTCTGGGACCTAACAGTTAAAAAATCAGTGAGCCAACAAACTAAACAAGGATTAATGTTATAAAAACAAGTAAGTCGATCTGTTAACATATGAGGTTGGATACAATTAATCTGTTCACACTTCGACAGGCAACGAAAAGTAAGCTAGGAGCAGGAAGACAAAAGAAGAGGAAAACAGCAGCCTTGTGTGTAGCAGAATGGAATGTACGCACTCCGTTGGACAGAACAACATCACAGCGCCCAGAAAGACAGATCGTACTTGTGGCCCTGGAAATGAACAGGTACAATGTAGACATAGCTGCACTTAGTGAAACAAGATTGCCTGAATATGACAGCTTGGAAGACCATGGGTACATCTTCTTTTGGAGTGGGAGATCAACTCAAGAAAGGATAGAAGCAGGAGTGGGCTTTGCAGCTAGAAAGGAGATAGCAGCAATGCTTGATGAGGAACCGGTGCCAATCAGCGACAGGATAATGACTATGAGACTCCCACTACAGCGGAAGATGTATGCCACGCTCATCAGTGTATACGCCCCAACAATGACCAACACAGAGGAGGTGAAGGAATAGTTCTACAGTGATTTACGTGAGACTAGCAGGCGTGTACCGACTGATGACAGGTTAATACTCGTTGGAGATTTTAATGCCAGAGTTGGTTCGGACACTGAGAAATAGAAAGGAGTGCTAGGCAGTCATGGAGTAGGCAAGTGCAATGCTAATGGAGAACTTCTATATGCACTATGTTCAGAGTACAGCCTTGTGAAAACCAAAACTCTATTTAAGCACAAGGACACACACAAGAAGACATGGATGCACCCAAGATCCAAGCACTGGCACTTATTAGACTACATCATAGTCAGGCAGCGAGACATAAGGGATGTACTGGATACCAAAGCAATGAGAGGCACGGAGTGTGGTACTGATCATGTTATGCTGAGATCTAGATTAAGGATTTTGAGACGAAAACAGCACTGCAGGATGAGTGCGAAGCCACTACAGAAGGTAAACACTAGTGCACTGAAAGGCCAAAAGAAGTAGGAAGAGCTTACACAGGAAATGGATGAAAACTTGAAAGACTGGGACAGAAACAACTCAGAGAATGACATAGAAAACAAACGGGCAACACTGAAGGATATGGTGTATCAGACTGCGAGTGATGTAGTAGGCCACCTTGAGAGGAAACATCAAGATTGGTTAGATGAGCATGATGAACACCAGAAGAAACTACTAGAAGTGAGGAATACAGCTAGGCAGGAAAACCTATAGTGTAACACAAGGTTGAAGAAGATGAAATACTCAAAGGCTCAGAGTGAGCTACAGAAGTACACCAGAGAGATGAAGTCCAACTGGTGGGATGAAAAAGTGGAGGAACTTCAAACTGCAGCAGACAGAAAGGACATGAAAACATTCTTCACAGGTTTGAGAGAAATCTAAGGCCCTAAACCAAGAGGATTGATCCAACTAAAGGCTATGGATGGTAAAATGGTTTTGCAGGAGAAAGACAAGATCCTGGACAGATTTGCAGACCACTTTGACCAACTACTAAACAACCCTGGAGATCTCACTGAAGAGGCTAAAGAAGCTCTAGTGCAGTGACCAGCTGTATCAAGTCTGGATAAACCACCACATTTTGATGAACTAATGGCAGCTATCAGGACAACACAGGATGGTAAAGCTCCAGGAAGGGATGGAATTCCAGCAGAAGTGTGGAAATTTGATGGTGTTCAGCTGACCAACTGCCTGAACAAGCTCATCCAAAAGATATGGGATGCCCAGAAAGTACCTCAAGACTGGAAGGATGCAAGTATTGTGCCTTTGTTCAAGAAAGGTGACAGGAAAGATTGTGGAAATTACCGAGGTATATCACTGCTAGCCGCTGTTGGTAAGATTCTTTCACGTGTAATACTGAACAGACTCAATGAACACATCTTGCAGAATGTACTACCGGAAACCCAGCATGTCTTTAGAAGTGGAAGAAGCACAGTGGACATGATTTTCTGCTTGAAACAGGTTCAAGAAAAGTGTATCAAACAGAACATGCCGCTTTATGTAGTCTTCATAGACTTCAGTAAAGCCTTTGACACTGTTTTGTGACAAGGGCTTTGGCAGGTACTCAAGAAATATGGCTGTACAGAAAAGTTTGTCAGCCTGATCGAGGCACTCCATACAGGTATTCAAGCAAACATGGCAATGAGTGGTTCAGTGTCTACTTTTCAGTGGCCTTCAGTGGCCTTCAAAGACACTTCAGAAGGAGTATACATTCAATCAAGGAAAGAAGCAGACTTGTTCAATGTGGCACAGTTTAAAGCCAAGAGTAAGACATCGATAAAGGTAGTAAGAGAAATGCTCTTTGTCGATGACAGTGCTCTAGTTGCACACAGTGCGGAAGATATGCAATCTTTAGTGGAGAAGTTTGCAAGAGCAGCTAGCCAATTCAGCCTCCAAATCAACATCAAGAAGACAGAGTGCCTTTATCAACCACCAAAGTTCCAATTATCAACATCACTACCAAAAGAGATCAGCATTGGTACAGAGCCACTAGTCAAGTGCAAGACTTTCAAGTATCTACTAACTGTTTCAGAGAATGCTAGACTGGAGGATGAACTATCTCTCAGAATGGGAAGAGCAAGCGCTGTGTTTGGAAACTTGAGGGAGAGACTGTGGAACAATCGACATGTGTCTATCCGTGTGAAATGCAAAGTGTACAAAGTGACAGTACTGGCTACACTATTGTACTGTACTGAAACTTGGACTGCCTACAGAGTTCAGGTGAAGAAACTCCATGCGTACATGATGGGACACCTTCGAGCCATAATGAAAATCTCATGGAAAGACAAGATAACCAACATAGAAGTGTTGAAACGAGCTGGTCTACCATCAATGGAGGACATGCTAATACAGATGAACCTGAGATGGCTCAGACATGTTGAGAGGATGGACCACCAGCGTCTCCCTTGGCAGTTACTCTACTCACAGTTATGCGAGGGCAAATGCAATCAGGGTAGGCCAAGGCTCAGATTTAAAGACAATGTAAAAAGAAACTTGAAGAAGTTGGACATAGGAGTCCCTGGCAGCGGAAGGCTAAGGACAGAGCTGTGTGGAGGAATCTGATCAGACCTAAATGAAACAGTCATTGTCGCCCACGACAGACTGCTATGATGATGATGATGATGATGATGACAATTAAAAGCAGAAGAAAAGTCAATAAAAAGCAGTCATACAAAGGATTTCCCAACATCCACGTGCCCCAGGACTCGGTGGAGTAGGGTGCCTACAGCATACTCCACACCTCTTCCCGCCCTATCGGCAAATTGGAGGGGATCCAACTTTCCCTCAATTTCACACAAAATCTCATTTTTGATTTTTTTTTTTCAAAGACTTTCATAACAAGTGAAGTTAAGGCTACAGGCCAAAAGTCATTAAGAGATTTGGGGGTTCTAATTTTGGGCACAGGTACACTAACAGAGTCTTTCCAAAGATGAGGGACTCTATGATGCTAAAGAGATTTTGTGAAAATTAAAAAAAAAAAAAAAATCAGCCAAAGGCTCTGCACAGTTCTTAAGAAGTCGGCCACTAATATTACCTGGGCCAGGACTTTTCCTTTCTTGCACTTGCCTGAAGAATTTACAGACAGAGAAATTATCAATGTTTATTTCACTCTGTTGTGGAGGAGCATTTCTGTACATAGATTGTTCTTCACTAAAATCATAAATATTAAAATGATAATAAAATATGTTCAAATCATTTGCAAGTTCTGCGTTTGACTTGCCAGTAAAATAAATTGGGCACTTTTTTGACTGCATGCCCATAACGGATTTTACGTTCTCCCAAGCAGGGCATGAATTTCCATTAGTCAGCAGGGTTTGAACTTTACTTTTATAGTTGATTTTGGCAAGTTTAACTTCCCTTTATACTTGCTTTTGCGACTCTCTGCTACAAGTAATGTCACCCTGGTTCACAAGCCTTTACAAAGGTCTGTGAATATCAGATTGTCACACCACAAAGATCTCATGATGGGTAGAAGCAAAGAACTCTCTATAGACCTTCACAGCCTTATTGTTGCAAAGCATAATGATGGCATTGGTTACAGGCACATTTCTAAACTGTTGAAAGTTCAGTGAGTACTGTTGGAGCCATCATTCGAAAGTGGAAGGAACATCATTTTTCCATAAACTGGCCACGACCAGGAGCTCCTTGCAAGATTACTGACAGAGAAGTCAAAAGAATTATCAGTGGTTATCCAAAAGCCAAGGACCACTCATGGAGAACACCAGAAAGTCCTGAAGTTAACAGGTACAGGTGTTTCAAAGGAAACAATAAGTAATGGGCTCAACCGACATGGACTCTATGCCTGCTCATCTCTCAAGACTCCATTGCCGAAGGAAAAGCATGTTGAAGCTCATGTAAAGTTTGCTGCACAACATTCAGGCAAATCAGTAAAATACTGGGAGAATATAGTCTGGTCAGATGAGACGAAAATTGAACTTTTTGGATGGCACAACACACTGCATGTTTGGAGGAGAAATGGCCCTACACATCCCATCATGGTGTGGGGGTGTTTTTCAGCACATGGTACAGGCAGACCTCATATAATTGAAGGAAAGCTGAATGGACAGATGTACAGAGACATCCTTGATAAGAACCTGTTGCCATCTGCCAAGATACTGAAGATGAAACGAGGGTGGACTTTTCAGCAAGACAATGATCCCAAACACATATCCAAGGAAACTCTCAACTGGCTCTAGAGAAGGAAAATAAAGCTCCTAGAATGGCCCAATCAGTCACCTAACCTGAATCCAATGGAAAATCTAAGGAACGAACCGAAGATCAGAGTTCATAGAAGAAACCCACAGAACCTTCAAGATTTGAAGACAGTTTGTGTGGAAGAATGGGCTAAAATCATCCTGAGCAATACTTTTGCCTAGTTTCTCCATACAGGAGGTGTCTGGAAACTGTTATTACTAACAAAGGCTTTTCTACTAAATATTAAATGAATTTCATCAAACCTGTTGAATTCTTATTCCCTGTGTCAATCCATTTTATTAAATATAACTTGTTTTGTGAACACAATTGCCTTGATGTCTTTGTATGTATGGATTACTTGGGCTGTTACTGAAATATATGGTGAAAATCTCAGGTCAATGGCTCCATAAGAAATATGTTTAATATGAAAAATATGGATGTGTTTAATACTTATTTTTCCCTGCTGTACATTCACAATAGTCTTGGTCTCAACCCTTGTCTTGGTTTTTCTACACTCTAGTCTCAGGCTGGTCTCGGTGTGGTCTTGACTATACTAGTTAGCAGCATATGTTAACTAGCAGCACTAGTTAACATATTCTGGCATGTTGAAGCTCAAATGTAAAATCTTTCATATTCTAAATACACTGCTAGAAAACCTTGACATCTTCCTTTTGTTTCTCACATAGTCCATCATTCAGGAGCAATCACTCCAATCTCTGTTGATAAAGCTGTTGAAGCAAACTGACTGGACTGTGTGATTGCAGTCTTACCGTAGCGGCCTTGTGGTTTGTACTTTGAAGCAAAAATAGCCCTGCAGAAGCAGCGAGGTTTCCCGCTGTGTTTGTCCTCATCACAGAACTCGTGCTCACTGCAGAACTTGTCTTTGCACAAAGACTGAGAAGCACCATCTTCAAAAGGAGCAAATAGTTTGTTACTAAGAAGTCACGGGGTGAAGTCAACTGACTTTTTCTTGATATTTTATAGGTCAATTATTTATTAATGTGGAACTGATGTCAGGTTATTCTGAAGTCTCCTGAACGATGGTCTTACTGCAGCCAGTGTGCACGCTCCAGTCCTCCACTGTCACATTGCTTTGGTGCTTGCAAACCCAAGCGTAGGCCTCCAGGAACTGGCATTTAACGCTGTCCTGTAGACGGTAGTTGCACATAGTTCTGTTGCAGGCTGTTATGAAGGGCGCCGGGTCCACGTGCATGTGACAAGCATCGAACAGAGCCTCATCCAGGAGCCCACACCTATTAAAGATGAGAAAAACAATCCAGACTTGTTACAATCTGTTGAACCGCTGAGTCGATGAATCCAATGAAATATCTTCTCACCATTCAGCAGCGGTGAGACAGTCATCATCATTGTCATCAACATACTTCGTCCTGCAACTTCAGGACAGCAGACAGCAGCAGATAAAAAACTGGAAGATCATTTGGAGTAAAAGGCAGTAGCATTGTGTATGTCCTCTTACTCTGAGGTGCTGTATTTGGAGACCCTATGACCACTCAGATTAGTGTTGGAGCTGCCACATCCACCATGTACCGGTATCTCACTTGGTCCTACAGAGTGTAGAAGTCCAGTAGAAAAGACAGCAAAGAACATCCTTCAGTTTCTGCAGGTCCATATGCAGTCTCGTTAGCCCCATTGTTATCATCAACTTTCTCACTTGAGCCACCCAGGGCGTCAACAGGCAGAGGTGTTAAGGAGTGTTCTATCATTCTGGAATGTTATTGTCCAAATATTAGCTCACATTTTACAACGCTGAATGCAAAGGAACAAAGAAAGCAGGGGAGTGTACAAAGCTAACCAGAGACAAAGGACCGAATGGAATGAATGAGACAACCAGAACCCTTAAATAACTTTGTGACTGAAGCTTTAAATAAACCCATCAGTCTCACAGAGCCACAGAAGAGCTCAGGATGTCTTGTTGATGACAGACGTGTTATGGGGACTATTGTTAGGCTTCTGTGGCCACAACAGGTCCTGACAGCTGACGTTAATTGTTTCTGCTGGAGCAGATGTGATGATTGTGAGGTGTGAATCATCACCGTCCACACTCCTTTGTCCTTGTGCTCATGGAATGTGACGCCTGTTTGTCTGAGTTCATTCAGGCCAAACTTTCATTTGATGTCTTCACCCAGCCAGCATGTCCATGTGGGCCCCACCAAAGTTTAAATGGGCTGTCTGATAGGTCCATGTGGGTTTGGCCATGGGTTCCATGGCAGCCCCATCTGTGTTTGCCCACAGTGACCCATAAGCCAGCCAGGTTTAACCTCTAGTGGGGCCCACATGGTCATGCTGGCTGGATCATGTCTCAGTAACATCGACATGATAAACAGGCAGGCGTCTTTATCGGCCTGAAGGTTTTGTGCCTACCTGTTAGGTGAATTTGCATGATAGTGCCCTCGAAGCGGATGGCAACGGTATAGTGGGACCTTGACAGCCTGGCATTCACCCCGGTCTGATCCTTGGAAAGCTTCACGCCATGGAAGACCTGAGCGATGTCACTGAGCTCCAGCACTCTGTCATTCAGCTTCATCAGAACAGATGGAGGAGATGTTCATTCAATAGAACTTGGTCACTTTAGATCTTTGCACTGTACAGCAGGCAGAGTGAATACTTATGACTTTCAACAATAACTGATACCAATAAATCCCACTACGTCTTTGGTAAGAATTAAGACTCAGCTGGGTTGATTCAATAAGTTTCACTGACATAGTTCTAACCAACTTATAGAGATCTGTCCATCCATCCATCCATCTTCTTCCACTTAATCTTTTTTGGGGTCACGGGGGGGGGGGGGGCTGGAGCCTATCCCAGCATCTTTGGGCCAGAGGCAGGGTACACCCTGGACAGATCGCCAGTCCATTGCAGGGCCAACACAGAGAGACAGACAACCATTCACTCTCACAGTCATACCTAAAGACAATTTAGAATCCCCAGTTTGATGTCAATTAACCTAATGTGCATGTTTTTGGCATGTGGGAGGAAACCGGAGAAATCCCGGAGTAAACCCACGCAGACACGGGGAGAACATGTAAACTCCACACAGATCACTGTTGGTCGGGGGCTGGGATTGAACCCAGGATCCCCCGGCCAAGGGTGAGTTGCTGTGCTGTCGCAGTGCTAACCGCTCCACCACCACGCTGCCCTTTCCAAAGTTAAATGCTCATGGATTCTTTAAATTACTGGCGGATTTCTTCATTATTTAGACATGGGCAGATCCAGATCGATTCATAACTCTGAGAGGCTGAACTTAAGGGGACAACTACGGCATCTGCCAAACATTCCAACTGCTCTCTGCACTAGTAAGGGCTTCTTTACACAGCACAGACATCGTTGCGTGACCATTGAGCTATCAAAAACTGGCCCAATCTCTCAACGATTTCCTAAAGCCAGGAAGAAGCTGTTTGTGTGTAAATGTTTGGGAGAGAAAAAATTCAGTTTTAGGCAACTTTCACAGAGATCTGTTGAGATCTTTAAAAGGTCCTTGAAAGATGATAGAGAGACCAGGATAGATCACTGAAAGATCATTGAGAGTTTCTTGGGTGACCAAGAAGGTTGCTGAGCATTTGAGAGTTTTTTGTGCTCTTCTACCCCCTTTACACATTGGTAGAGGTCATTGAGAGATTATTGAACGATGTGAAAATGGCCAGATTTCTCAACAATCTTTCAATGATTTCTCAGCAATTGCCAAGATCTCACAGTGATCTCTCTGTGATCTTCCAGTGATCTCCATGATAGTCAGGGTCTCCTCAATGTTTTGACTCAGTCCAAAGCTATCTCTGAATGATCACCAAAGGAAATTGATCTCTCAGCAAACTCTCAAGGAGTGCTTAACAACCTCATTGATTTCCCAGTGATCCCTCACTGAAATCTCAACCATCTTTACCTTTGGAGTGGAAAAATTTCGATTTCATTGAAAGATTACTTAGATATCAATTAAAGATCTGAGAGACTGATGAGATCATTGAGTGTTAAAGGAGTTCTCAAGGAGTGCTCAGTGATCTCATCAATCTCCCAATAATCTCTCAGTGATCTTCCAATAATTTATCAGCAATCTTTCAGTCAACACCAAATTTTTCCACTCCAAAGGTAGAGACAGCTGAGAGATCAGTGAGGGATCAGTGAGCATTCAGTGAAAGATCAATAGAGTTCATTGAATGACCATGGCAGAGATGGCTGAGATTTTGGGGAGATCATTTAGAGTTTTTTGAGAGTTCATTGAGAGTTTGTTTCCCTTTGGTGACTGTTGAGAGGTTATTTTAGACTGAGTCAAAACTTTGAGAACCGTGGAAATCACTGAAGATCATTGGAAGATCATTGAGAGATCCTGGAGATTGCTGAAAGATCATTGAAGGATTGGATGAAATCAAACCTCATTAAGCAAATCTGCAGCTACTTTACAAATGCCAAAAGTACTACAACGGTAGGTAACTTACCCGAACTCTGCCTTGTTCCAAAATAATCTCAGCGTTATCCCAGTCCAATAGCAGTATCACATGGTCCAGAAAGCTAACATCTTTACGAAGTCGCTCTTGGAAAACCCCAAACACTTCAAAGCCCGGGATGAAATCAGACCTGAAGAGACTGTACCCACAGCGATCTTCAACAGAATGCACTCTGCCAATGAAATCGATGACCGTTGAGCCAGTCACGGTACATACAGAGTTCAAGGAACAGCTGAAAAAGACACCATACACATGATCAAATGTCATCACAGTAGTACTGCATGAAAACACCTCTTTCACAGAGGGGTGGAGATCACTGAGAGACTGTTGAGCAATGAAGAAATGGCCAGATCTCTCAACAAAAGGAATTTGCAAGAAAAAAGTTAAGATAAGATAAGATAAGATAAGCCTTTATAAGTCCTACAATGAGGAAATTCCCTGATTCCAGGACAGTTATCAATTTATGAAAAAAAAAAAAAAAAGAAACTTTACAGGAAAAACAGTGGTAAATTTTTGAGGATAAAAGCCATGAATAATTTTGGAAAATGTCAAAAAAGGTCACAAAATTTTGATGAAGTTGAAAATTTACAAGAAAAAAGATACAAATTTATGAAAAAAAAGCTGAAAATATACAGGAAAAAATAGCAAATTGTTGTCAAAAGAAGAAAATTTACATGATAAAAAGTCACAAATTTATGAGAAAAAAGTTGCATATTTTTGACAAAGTTGAAAACTTGCAGAACAAACTCACAAATATATGAGAAGAAGGTTGCAAATTTTTGAAAAAAAAGTTCAAAATTTACAAGAAAAAATAGCAAATCTTTGATTAAAAAAAACTGAAAATTTACTGGAAAAAGTTATAAATTTATGAGGAAAAAAAATGAAAATTTACAGGAAAAGTAGTTGCAAATTTTTGAAAAAAGTTATGAATAATTTTGGGAAAAGTCAAAAGTTTTTGAGAAAAAAGTTGAAGATTTGCAAAAAAAGTTGCAAATTTATGAGAAAAAAGTTGAAAATTTAAAGGAAAAATATGCAGATTTTTGAGAAAGCAATTGAGCAATGAAGAAATGGCCAGATCTCTCAACAACAAAGGGATACAGAGTTAATTAAAAACAAAATTAAACAAATAACATCCATGTCAGTGTCTCACAAAGGTTGGGGAAAAAAAGAAGCAAGAAGAGTACCGAGAATGGAGCCTTGAAGTATTCCATAGGGGAGGTCTGCACAGGTGGAGCTGAAATCATCAATTCCGACACAAAAGCTGGATGCAAAAACTTACAACTTCTTAAAATAGCTTTAAATCTGGTTTAACAACAGACAAAAATTTACGTCTGCTAGAAATAAGGTAACACAAACTCCGAGGAAGGCAAAGGCAAACTTTTTTATAACCATTATTGAAAATGCAAAAGGAGATGGCAAAAAAAATAGAATAATATTAACAAAATGACCAATTAACAGAACAAAAAAGATGACAGAGACATGGAACTTATTATTAATAACAAATTGGTACAGCATCCCACAGTCATTGCTACAAAGTTTAAAAACTTTCCCATAAACACTGTGCTAGAAATATCCCATTCATTTAACCCACCTGATCATAATTCCAGTCCTATTAGCCCCTCACAACCAGTTTTTGATATATTAGAATTAATTGAAAATGAAGTCACAAAAATTATCAGCTCATTGAATAGCTCAAAAGCAGCAGATGAACATGGTCTTCACACTGAATGTTTAAAAGAAAATAATCTCTCATTTGTTCAATTACTCATTTAATCAATCTGTCAGTCAAACATGCTGTCATCCCAACTGTTTGGAAGATAGGAGTGGTCAGACTAATTTTCAAAATGGGGAGTAAAACCGATATAAACAACTACAGACCAATCAGCATCTTACCTGTCATCTCCAAAATAATTGAAAAATGGGTGGCCACACTATTATGTGAACATCTGAATTATGGAAACACCCCCAGGCATCACGCACAGTTTGAGTTCTGTGCCCACCACTCAACAGAGTCTGCGATAAGCTTGTTCCTAGAGAAGACTAAATCTTAGATAATTATGTAGGTGCTGTGTTTTTAGATCTGAAGAAGGCGTTTGTCACCATTGACCACAACATCCTTCTAACCAAACTTACCCAGTTTAACTTTTCAGAACATGCTATCAAGTAGATGAAATCCTATCTAACCAACAGACAGCAATGTGTAATGGTCAACAGTGTCAAAATTTCAAATGGCTGTCCCACAAGGCTCCATATTTGGACCAATATTATTCTCCTTATACATAAATGATTTACCAAATGCATGCAGAAACATTCATATACAAATGTATGCAGATGACATGGTAATATTCACAACTGCAAAAGACACACAAGAAGCCGCCTGTATTCTTACAACATTGATGACTTAAATCCATGACTGACAGAATAATTCATGTCTCCTACTAAACACTAAAAAAAGTGTTTGTATGATGTTCACCAAACAATGATCAAATGTTACAAACTCAAACATTTTCTTAAAAGGGGAGGAGTTGCAACTAGTTAAGTACCTCGGCATGATTTTAGACTCCTCATTAACCTTTAAAAAACATCAAAAAAAATCTCAAACATAATCACATTCAATCTGAGAAATTTAAAACAAATTAGACCATCGCTGACAGTTAATGTGGCCAAAATGTTTCTGCATGTAATGATCTTCTCACACATTGATTACTGTTTTACCAACTGATCACTCACTGGTGTAGCCATAATCAAACCCATTGAATCTTTACACAAAAAAGTCATGAAAATCTTTGATAAGAAAGAGCCCACATATCATTGTTGTCACATCTACAAGAAATACAATTTTCTGTCTTTTGAAAATTGTAAAACTCTCAAATTTACCTGTTCAATTTATAAAATATTAAATGGCTATGCAACACCCCCCCCCCCCCCCCCGGAAAATATGTTAAACTGAGAACTGTCACCAATACAACCACCAAAGCAATCACTAGAGGAGACTGTGAGGTCCCCTACAGAAGCACTACATTTGCTCAATCTGTGCTATCATGGTCATGAGTAAACTGATTACTGGAGTAAACCGATAAAGGTAATAAATAGCTTAAGGTGTTTACATGCACTGAGTAAACGCTTTACTGGGCAAATAAGCTAGGTATGTTAATCTGTTTTCTCATACTGTAAACCATTAATGAACCTTTGACCCTGTTTACATGTCACGAGTAAACAGATTACTGGAGTAAACCGATAAAGGTAATCAGATTACTCTGTTTACATGACAGTTTGAGTAATCAGGTAACTCCAGAAAGCTGATAATCGGTTTACTTGTGACCATGTAAACAGGGTCAGTTAAGGGCACCAAGATCTGGAATAACATACCACCTGCAATCAGAGAACGTACCACACTAAACACTTTTAAGACTCATTGTAAAAACTGGCTTTTAAACATCCAAAACTGTACCCATAACTAGTGGTTGCTCTGCGGCATACGCATATACAGTGGGGAAAAAAAGTATTTAGTCAGCCACCAATTGTGCAAGTTCTCCCACTTAAAAGATGAGAGAGGTCTCCAATTTTCATCATAGGTATACCTCAACTATTAGAGACAAAATGAGAAAAAAAAATCCAGAAAATCACACTGAAGGATTTTTAATGAATTAATTGGTAAATTCCTCGGTAAAATAAGTTTTTGGTCACCTACAAACAAGCAAGATTTCTGGTTCTCACAGACCTGTAACTTCTTCTTTAAGAGGCTTCTCTGTCCTCCACTCGTTACCTGTATTAATGGCACCTGTTTGAACTCGTTATCAGTATAAAAGACACCTGTCCACAACCTCAAACAGTCAGACTCCAAACTCCACGATGGCCAAGACCAAAGAGCTGTCAAAGGACACCAGAAACAAAATTGTAGACCTGCACCAGGCTGGGAAGACTGAATCTGCAATAGGTAAGCAGCTTGGTGTGAAGAAATCAACTGTGGGAGCAATTATTAGAAAATGGAAGACATACAAGACCACTGATAATCTCCCTCGATCTGGGGCTCCACGCAAGATCTCACCCCATGGGGTCAAAATTATCACGAGAACGGTGAGCAAAAATCCCAGAACCACACGGGGGGACTTAGTGAATGACCTGCAGGGAGCTGGGACCAAACAAAGGCTACTATCAGTAACACACTACGCCACCAGGGACTCAAATCCTGCAGTGCCGGACGTGTCCCCTGCTTAAGCCAGTACATGTCTAGGCCCATCTGAAGTTTGCTAGAGAGCATTTGGATGATCCAGAAGAGGATTGGGAGAATGCCATATGGTCAGATGAAACCAAAATAGAACTTTATTGTAAAAATTCAACTTGTCGTGTTTGGAGGAGAAAGAACACCATACCTACTGTGAAGTATGGCGGTGGAAACATCATACTTTGGGGCTGTTTTTCTGCAAAGGGACCAGGACGACTGATCCATGTAAAGGAAAGAATGAATGGGGCCATGTATCGTGAGATTTTGAGTGAAAACCTCCTTCCATCAACAAGGGCATTAAAGATGAAACGTGGCAGGGTCTTTCAGCATGACAATGATCCCAAACACACCGTCCGGGCAACGAAGGAGTGGCTACGTAAGAAGCATTTCAAGGTCCTGGAGTGGCCTAGCCAGTCTCCAGATCTCAACCCCATAGAAAATCTTTGGAGGGAGTTGAAAGTCCGTGTTGCCCAGTGACAGCCCCAAAACATCACTGCTCTAGAGGAGATCTGCTTGGAGGAATGGGCCAAAATACCAGCAACAGTGTGTGAAAACCTTGTGAAGACTTACAGAAAACGTTTGACCTCTGTCATTGCCAACAAAGGGTATATAACAAAGTATTGAGATGAACTTTTGTTATTGACCAAATATTTATTTTACCGAGGAATTTACCAATTAATTCATTAAAAATCCTTCAATGTGATTTTCTGGATTTTTTTTTCTCATTTTGTCTCTCATAGTTGAGGTATACCTATGATGAAAATTGGAGACCTCTCTCATCTTTTAAGTGGGAGAACTTGCACAATTGGTGGCTGACTAAATACTTTTTTGCCCCACTGTACATATGTGCCTGTGCGTCACACACATATGCCACGCCTCTTGTTTGTTGCTGTCTGTTGTTGTTGTGAGGTGCTTGGGTGCATGTGTGTGTACGCATACACAACACTTCACGCATGTGGCATTTGAATATTTTTTTTGTAACACCTAAACTCTGCACTTTGTACACTTTCATTGCAGTTATTCTGCTCATGTATGATTGTTTGTTTGTGTGTTTTTGTGACCCGCCGGGGGACTACAAATGCAAATTAGCAGTATTACTAAATCTGGCATACTTACATTTATATTACTGTTCATTCATAAGACTTCCCACCCCAGAGACCTGAACAGGTACAGACCAGTGGCCCTGACGTCTCACATGATGAAGACCCTGGAGAGACTGCTCGTTGCTCGCTTCCGCCCCCTGGTGGAACCAGCGGTGGATCCACTCCAGTTCGCCTACCAGCATGGCATCGGGGTGGCGGATGCAGTGATCTTCCTCCTTCACCGTTCCCTGTACCACCTGGAGAAGCCTGGGAACGCAGTGAGAATCATGTTCTTTGACTTCTCCAGTGCTTTCAACACCATCCAACCGATGATCCTGAGGGACAAGCTGCTGTGCGCAGGGGTGGACCAGCACCTGTCATCTTGGATCCTGGACTACCTCACAAACCGGCCACAGTTTGTGAGAACCCGGAATTGTGTGTCCGACACGATCATCGGCAGCACGCGGTCCCCCTAGGGAATGGTTTTGGCTCCCTTCCTGTTCACCCTTTATACTGCGGGCTTCTCACACAACACAACACACTGCCATCTACAGAAGTTCTTTGACGATTCTGCGATTGTCGGTCTCATCTCCAATGGAGATGAAGCTGAGTACAGAGGACTTATCCAGAACTTCATGGACTGATGCCATCGGAACTGCCTCCAGATCAACGCAAGGAAAACTAAGGAGCTGGTGGTGGACTGCCGCAGGCAAGGACAACCCCTCACAGCACCAGTAAACATCCAGGGAACAGACATTGAGATGGTGACATCCTACAAGTACCTGGGTGTTCATCTGAACAATAAACTAGACTGGTCACACAATACCGACGCACTCTATAAGAAGGGACAGCGCAGGCTGTTCCTACTAGAATCAGAATCAGAATCAGAATGAGATTTATTGCCATTGTTCATGTAGTACACAAACTAGGAATTTGTCTCGGTGCAATGCTGCAACATTAAGCATAGAGTAGCACTAAAGATAAAAATAAAAAAAAGACCTAAGGAGGCTCAGGTCTTTTGGTGTACAAGGGGTGCTCCTGAAGACATTCTATGACACGGTGGTGGCATCAGCCATCACTTTTGGAGTGGTCTGCTGGGGCAGTGGCACTACAGCAGCCAATAGGAAGAGACTGAACAAACTGATCAAGAAAGCTAGCTCTGTCCTGGGGCAACACCTTGACCCAGTGGAGGAGATAGGAGAGAGAAGGATGGTGGCTAAACTGTCATCTCTGCTGGAGTCCGAGTCCCACCCTATGCAGGACATACTGAATGCACTGAGGAGCTCATTTAGCAGCAGACTACATCCTCCTAGGTGCACGACCGAGAGGTTTCGTAGGTCCTTCCTACCTACGGCTGTCAGACTTTATAACCTAAGCAGGGCTGCTCACAGAGATAGCAAAAAAAAACCCAAAACGTGACAACCTAATAGTATTGAATACAAAAGATGCAACAGACTCACACAAATGGTCCCCTCCAGTATACAACTAGGACAATATCAGTCGCTACAGAGGGTAACAATATGTATGGGTACAAATTCATACTATGTAGGATAACTAAATAGACGGTTATGCTGTTTATTGCATCTAGCTACAATGCTCCGCACTGTGTATATACAGTATATTTATATATTTATGTGTACATATGTATACTGTATTCACTGCTCTTATTTTCTTATCTTCTACATTATTGCTCTGAGTGTTGCTGTCCCTGTGCTGTTGCAATCCTGGATTAAAAAGTGTTCCTTTAATCTGAGTAAACTGGAATAGCCTGCCACAATTTTGATATCCAGCTTATTTTTTCCCATTAAAATCTGATGTGTTTTCAAAGTGTTCCCTTTATTTTTCTGAGCAGTATATAATGTCCCTTTCAAATAAACATTAAATTAAACTAATCTACTTTGCAAATGTTTGCAGCCGTTTATGGAAAAATTAGTTACAACAAAAAAAACTGCAAACTGTTTTGTAACCTTTTACAAACCCTGACAATACCCAATATTTGCAAAATTCATCAGGATTCACCTAGTTTTAAGCCTTTATCAAGGCAACTGTTTTAAAAGGAAATAGTCCATAAACACCTGCTACTACTGAATCTAATTAAATATAGAGATGACTGCGCCTGTTCTTTGTGAGGAAAGTGGATGAGTGAGTCAAATGTGCAAGACCTGCCTTTGCTATGATCATGACCTGATGGAACACCCTCTGTCTTTTAGTTGATGCTGTTTTGTTCCCTTCAGTGTCATATATTTCCATGTGAAGACGAACAACTTGAATCTCTTTACCTGTCATTGCCCTGGCACACCTCCATTGGACCACAGTCGCTCACAGCACTAGTGGCTAAATTCAGATCACAGGTGACAGTGGCACAGGTTCTAGGGTCATGCACTGTTGTATTTGACTTATAAACATAACCTGGAGGATCAGGAAGCCGAGTGAATTCACAGCATTATTTCCAAATGTCAAATTAGCAATCACTTTTTGTAGCTACATTTCACACCTGCATATCTGCATCCGCTAACGTCAGCGATGATGCCTGTATTTGTCTTATTCACGTTGAATGTCTGTCCAAAAACTTCACGACCATCAATGACTGCAACAGCCTCCTGAAAGGGACAGAAGATGTGGAGTTTAAAACAAAGTCAATGGAATATGGGCACCAGGCCTGGCTAAGCCAACAGGATGGACTCCTCTCTTATACTGAGGCAGAAGAATACTGATAGTAGTGGTTGGTCCTTCCTAGGGAAAAGGAATGTCTTCAGTCGTGATTGGACCTGAGAGTTGTATGGCTATGAAGAAGGCTCATGAGGCCTAGAATGTTCTGGGGCACTGTGGAAAGGAACCACAAGGGGAGCTTGCTCTGCCTCGATACGCTGGGCTTCAGAGCCTCCCAGGATGTGTGGTCGATGCCACAGTCCTTCAAGGACACTTGAAGAATGTCCTTAATTGTCTTCTTCTGGCCTCCTCTTCAGGGAGGACCTGACTGGACTTGTCCAGAGAAGATGCATTTGGGAAGGCAATCGTCCGTCAGGCATTCCAGCCCAGCGGAGTTGTACCGTACAAAGGACTGTAAACATGCTGTACATGCCTGTCCATTTCTCTGTCCAGAACCTTGTCTTTTTTTTTACTGTAAACTTATAGCTTTTCCTCATAAGTATGAGACTTTCGTCTCATAAATTTTCAATTTATTTACTCATATGTTTACTACTTTTGTTAATTTGGAACTTTTTCTAATTTTTTTCTCAAATTTGTGACTTTTTTCTTGTAAAGCTGCAAAATTTTTAAGTTTGTAACCCTATTAAAGTAATTTTTCAATTTTTTCTGGTAAATTTTCAACTTTTTGTGTTAAATTTTGTGACTTTTTTCTCATCAGTTTGCTACTAATTTTTTTGTAATAAATTTAAAAAATATTACACATTTATGAGAAAAAAAATGTGAAAATTATTTTTTTTGCATAATTTTGCCTATGGTGCCAGTGTTACTGAAACTTGCTCACCCACATTAAACCCATGTGGGGCGCAGTGAGTTCAAAGCAGGTAAACAGATTACCTGCTCCCCTGTACCACAGGTAAAGTCCATGTGGGCAAACAGATGGGGCCAAAATGGAACACACGGACAAACCCACATGGACCCAGAAGACAGCACAGATTTCACCTTTGGTACAGCCCACATGTACATGCTGGCTGGGATGGTGTTTTTTCCAATCCATGATAACTAGTGACGTCTTCAATGAAAACATTCAGAAGTTTTGGGAAACTTTTTTATTTTCATATGTTTTTTAATATTATATTTCTTCTCATTTATTCAGGACTTACAATAAGATGTTCAGGCAACTTGTTACAAAATTTTAAAGCCCCCAAAATGGAAAAGCTAGGCTGAAGTTGGCCAATAACATTGTTCAAGACACTTTTGTATTTTCATTATTTAGCAGTTCAACATTAATAATAATGGATTAGATTTATATGGTCCTTTACATGTCAAATGACATCTCAAAGTGCTTACAGTGAGTCCATTAGTTATTCATTCCACAGACACTGATAGTGGTAAGCTACTGCTGTAACCACAGCTGCCCTCGGGCAGACTGACGGAAATGTAGCTGCTAATCTATGCCAACAGCCTCGCCAACCACTACCGAAAATTTATGCACATTCATACCCAGTGTCATGGACACTGGAGGCAAGGTGGATCAAGTGTCTTGCCCAGGGACACAATGGCAGGATAGCTGGGGTGAGCCAGATTCAAACCACCAACCCTCTGTTTATTAGACGACCGGCTCTACCTCCTGAGCCACTGCCATTTTTGCTGAGCACCAGGCTGGATGGCAAAAAGTTCCATTTTTATATGGTCTTTGGCATGACCCGGCTGGGATTTGAACCCCAACCTCCTAGTTGTGGGGCGGATGCTCTACCTCTAGGTCACCGGTGGCCCTAACACACATGGACAAAATTGTTGGTACCCCTCTGTTAATGAAAGAAAAAACCACAATGGTCACAGAAATAACTTGAATCTGACAAAAGTGGTAATAAATAAAAATTCTATGAAAATTAACCAATGAAAATCAGACAATGCTTTTGAATTGTGGTTCAGCAGAATTATTTTAAAAAACAAACTCATGAAACAGGCCTGGACAAAAATGATGGTACCCTTAACTTAATATTTTCTTGCACAACCTTTTGAGGCAATCACTGCAATCAAACGATTTCTGTAACTGTCAATGAGACTTCTGCACCTCTCAGCAGGTATTTTGGCCCACTCCTCATGAGCAAACTGCTCCAGTTGTCTCAGGTTTGAAGGGTGCCTTCTCCAGACGGCATGTTTCAGCTCCTTCCACAGATGTTCAATAGGATTTAGATCAGGGCTCATAGAAGGCCACTTAGAATAATCCAGTGTTTCGATCTTAGCCATTCTTGGGTGATTTTAGCTGTGTGTTTTGGGTCATTATCCTGTTGCAAGACCCATGACCTGTGACTGAGGCCAAGCTGTCTGATACAGGGCAGCACATTTCGCTCTAGAATACCTTGATAGTCTTGAGATTTCATTGTACCCTGCACAGATTCAAGACACCCTGTGCCAGATGCAGCAAAGCAGCCCCAGAACATAACAGAACCTCCTCCATGTTTCACAGTAGGGGCAGTGTTCTTTTCTTGGTATGCTTCATTTTTGCGTCTGTGAACATAGAGCTGATGTGCCTTGCTAAAAAGTTCTAGTTTTGTCTCGTCTGTCAATAGGACATTCTCCAAGAAGTTTTGTGGCTTGTCAACATGCAGTTTGGCAAATTCTAGTCTGTTTTTTTAGGATTTGTTTTCAACAGTGGTGTCCTCCTTGGTCGTCTCCCATGAAGTCCACTTTGGCTCAAACAACGACGGATGGTGCGATCTGACACTGATGTACCTTGACCTTGTAGTTCACCATGAATGTGTTTAGAGGTTGTTCTGGGCTCTTTTATTACCATTCGTATTATCCGTCTCCTCCTGTGGCCACGTCCAGGGAGGTTGGCTACAGTCCTGTGGAGCTTAAATTTCTGAATAATATGTGCAACTGTAGTCACAGGAACATCAAGCTGCTTGGAGATGGTCTTATAGCCTTTACCTTTAACATCCTTGTCTATAACTTTCTTTCTAATCTTCTGAGACAACTCTTTCCTTTGCTTCCTCTGGTCCATGTTTAGTGTGATACACACCATGTCACCAAACAGCACAGTGACTACTTGTCACCCTTTAAATAGGCCGACTGACTGATTACAAGTTTGTAGACACCTGTGATGTTAATTAGAGGACACATCTTGGTTGAACATGTCCCTATGGTCACATTATTTTCAATCTTTTCTAGGGGTACCATCATTTTTGTCCAAGCCTGTTTCATGAGTTTATTTTTTAAAGTAATTCTGTTGAACCACAATTCAAAAGCATTGTCTGATTTTCATTGGTGAATTTTCATAGAATTTTTATTTATTACCACTTTTGTCAGATTCAAGTTATTTCTGTGACCATTGTGGGTTTTTCTTTCATTAACAGAGGGGTACCAACAATTTTGTCCACGGCTGTAAGGTTGATCATTCGTGCACTTTTCAGACAGACTTTCCGCCGTACGCCAGTTTTTGTAGTTTCTGACAGAGCATTGTCTGTTTTTTACACCTTGGTGACACCATCAAATTACCAGTAGACAGTGTGCCCACTATGCACTGGGAGGTGGAGGCTCATTTCAAAGAGGTGTGGCTGCGCGTAATCTAATGTGTATGACTATTATAGTACTTTCCATGAGAATCCACTTTTGATCAGGAAAAAGGGGGTTTATCATCAGAAGCACATTGTTTAATGATATTTCAGCGGCATGTTTTGACATTGCGCAGCTCCAGAGCTCAGGAAACGGCAATGTTGGGATCTTGTAACAGTCACAATCATGTCATTTTAATTATATGATGATCACACACAAGTTGTTTTTTTTTTTATTATTATTCCATCCACACTCTCATTTTAATTGCAGACTTACCGTTGGAGTCTATAGATTAGGCATTAATGTAGGATTTTTTTAGGGGAATAAGTGAAGAGGGAGTGTGCAGCATTTTACTTTTCACTGGAACTCCCCACAAAGACAGGAGATACGTCCACATCTGCCTCAGCCGCACACCCTTGCAGCCCAGCAAGCTCCCCGACAGCTACCCGTCAGCTCCCAGCAGAGGCTGCCGAGATCGGACTCACTTCGTGGCGGGGTCCAGCTATGGATGGGAAGCTGTGGCAGATCGCCTGCTTCCCTCTTGCCCAGGAGGGACTGGGACAGAGAGCCATGATCTTCAGCAGACCCCTGCATGAGATGAAGGAAACCCTTGGTCGGCGAAAGCAGAAGGAGAGGGAGCACTTCATCCCTCCATGGCCAGGAGCAACTTTCACGCCATAATTAATGAAAGTTTGCACAGGCATCATCCTCTTTTCTTTAAGAATCAAACCCATTCATGTCTATGTTGCATCCGTGCATATTACATTAAACCATTCAGCTGATATTTCAGCCCATTCTTTCCCGTTGGTTCTTTCTAACATAATTAACTTTCTAAGGAAGCTGAGATCCCTCAATGTGTACATCAGGATGCTGGAGCTTTTCTACCAGGCAGTCGTTGCCAGCGCCATCTTCTCTGCTGCTGTCTGTTGGGGTAGCAGTATCAGAGCCAGCGACACCAACAGACTTGACAAGATTATGAAAAAGGCTGGCTCTGTGATTGGTCTCAGACTGGATACTTTTGAGACTGTGGTGGAGATAAGGACACTGAACAAACTGTTATCCATTATGGACAATCCTGATCACCCCCTCCACCATACACTAGACAGACAGCGGAGCACTTTCTCTAGAAGACTGCTACAGCTTTGTTGCCGAACGGTCAGGTACAGAAAATCTTTCCTGCCACATGCCATTTCACTCAACAATAACTCACTCTGATGTTGAATTCTGGTCATAACTATGCTGCCATACTGGACCTTACAGTCTAATTGGTACCTCACATTGCACCCTGCACCTGATAGTCTTGCATTGTACAGCATGTATGATTCATGTATCGATACAGGTCAGCATCTATTCATCTATGATGTACAGTGGGGCAAAAAAGTATTTAGTCAGCCACCAATTGTACAAGTTCTCCTACTTAAAAGATGAGAGAGGGCTCCAATTTTCATCATAGGTATACCTCAACTATGAGAGACAAAATGAGAAAAAAAAAAATCCAGAAAATCACAATGAAGGATTTTTAATGAATTAATTGGTAAATTCCTCGGTAAAATAAGTATTTGGTCAATAACAAAAGTGCATCTCAATACTTTGTTATATACCCTTTGTTGGCAATGACAGAGGTCAAACATTTTCTGTAAGTCTTCACAAGGTTTTCACACACTGTTGCTGGTATTTTGGTCCATTCCTCCATGCAGATCTCCTCTAGAGCAGTGATGTTTTGGGGCTATCGCTGGGCAACACGGACTTTCAACTCCCTCCAAATACTTTCTATGGGGTTGAGATCTGGAGACTGGCTAGGCCACTCCAGGACCTTGAAATGCTTCTTACGAAGCCACTCCTTCATTGCCCGGGCGGTGTGTTTGGGATCATTGTCATGCTGAAAGACCCAGCCACGTTTCATCTTCAATGCCCTTGTTGATGGAAGGAGGTTTTCACTCAAAATCTCACGATACATGGCCCCATTCATTCTTTCCTTTACATGGATCAGTCGTCCTGGTCCCTTTGCAGAAAAACAGCCCCAAAGTATGATGTTTCCACCCCCTTGCTTCACAGTAGGTATGGTGTTCTTTCTCTTCCAAACACGACAAGTTGAGTTTTTACCAAAAGTTCTATTTTGGTTTCATCTGACCATATGACATTCTCCCAATCCTCTTCTGGATCATCCAAATGCTCTCTAGCAAACTTCAGTCGGGCCTGGACGTGTACTGGCTTAAGCAGGGGGACACATCTGGCACTGCAGGATTTGAGTCCCTGGCGGCGTAGTGTGTTACTGATGGTAGCCTTTGTTACTTTGGTCCCAGCTTTCTGCAGGTCATTCACTAGGTCCCCCCGTGTGGTTCTGGGATTTTTGCTCACCGTTCTCGTGATAATTTTGACCCCATGGGGTGAGATCTTGCGTGGAGCTCCAGATCGAGGGAGATTATCAGTGGTCTTGTATGTCTTCCATTTTCTAATAATTGCTCCCACAGTTGATTTCTTCACACCAAGCTGCTTACCTATTGCAGATTCAGTCTTCCCAGCCTGGTGCAGGTCTACAATTTTGTTTCTGGTATCCTTTGAGAGCTCTTTGGTCTTGGCCATAGTGGAGTTTGGAGTCTGACTGTTTGAGGTTGTGGACAGGTGTCTTTTATACTGATAATGAGTTCAAACAGGTGCCATTAATACGGGTAACGAGTGGAGGACAGAGGAGCCTCTTAAAGAAGAAGTTAGAGGTCTGTGAGAGCCAGAAATCTTGCTTGTTTGTAGGTGACCAAATACTTATTTTACCGAGGAATTTACCAATTAATTCATTAAAAATCCTTCAATGTAATTTTCTGGATTTTTTTTTTCTCATTTTGTCTCTAATAGTTGAGGTATACCTATGATGAAAATTAGAGACCTCTCTCATCTTTTAAGTGGGAGAGCTTGCACAATTGGTGGCTGACTAAAAACTTTTTTCCCCACTGTATATAAGTTATTTAGGCAGTTTTACTTTCCATGAGTAATCCCTTTGTCTATTATGCTGTGTGTGTTTCTGTCATTTTGGTCGTCTACCTTCATGCTGCTGTTACACTGCAATTTACCAGTTTGGGATCAATAAAGTGAAGAGTTTGTTTGCAAAAACAGATAAAAATCACTTCAAAGAAAATTTCCCTCTGTACACAAACAGCTCTTCACACTACCTACTTATAGAAGTTCAAATTGTTTTTTCTCAAAATCCGATATGTCACATGTTTTATACATTACAAAGTTCATTGTTTTATTTTTGTTTTTTTGTTTTTTTCAAAAGCCGATAAAGGCCGGGATCCTGTTTTTACAAAACCAGGTAACTCCACATGGCAAGTCAGCGCTTGGTATTTGGGTCACGTGACTCACCCTTGCCCGGGGGATCCTGGATTTGATCCCAGCCCCCAACCAACAGTGATCTGTGTGGAGTTTGCATGTTCTCCCCGTGTCTGTGTGGGATTTCTCCGGTTTCATCCCACAGGCCAAAAACATGTAAGTTAGGTTAATTGGAGACTCTAAAGTGGCCCAAGGTGTGAATGTGTGTGTGGATGGTGAAAGGGTTGGGCGCAGCACCAGCGGCTGCTTCATCCACTCATGTGGATGCCCTGCAATTTCTCCATTGTGGGACTAATAAAGGAATCTAAATCTGAATAAAATCATGGCTTCCTCCCTGGTCTGCTCGCTTTGACTGATTTCCCTGCTTGCCTTGTGTGATTTCCCTACCAGTTTTTTTTACATTTTTTTTTTTTTTTCATTTTATGTCAAATATGGATAATTTTGATGAAGCAGACGAACCAGTGATGGGTTCATCAGACAAACTAGCATGGTTTTTGGGACATGTCTGTTTTTGCAAAAGTATGTGTTGTGGACTTCTGTTTTTGTGGAAAAGAGTACTCAAATTGCCAAAAAATAATGAGTTGATGTTCAAGTTTTTGCTTTATTATGTCTGAGATACTCATATTTTAAGTGACCATGTCTTAGAAGCTGAACTGGAAATACTAACATATAAACCAACAGATGAAAAGTTGTTTCTCATTATTAAAACAATTGCATTTCTGTTTTTGCAAAGGAACTCTTCAAGTACATCTATCCATCCATCCATTTATCCATCAACTGTGACTGATGTCTTATTACTAAGCAGCATTACTATCATGTACATTTTGGCTCACACACAGGCTTTGGTCAGCACAAAACCCGTCTTAAACCGTCATGATCACAGTTCATGTTAGATAATGCGCCTCTGTGTGTTAAAGGGATTGGAAGGAGCGTTTTGGATTGGATCATCCACAACACGTCTGAATGATTAGACCGGCTTCTTTGCAGAAAGTTCATTTCTACACTGCTGTGATGAGGAAATGAATTTGGAAACACCCATTGTCATGGCTCTCCCTGTGCGCTTTTACGCAGCGCACGGAGAGGGGAGAAATGATAAGGATTTACATGCAAGGGTTACACCACAACACATTTATTGAACACCAAAAGCACAGTTCCAAAAGAGACAACAGACAAAAATACACTTACAGTTGGCGTCACTGGACCGACACCGTCCAGCAAACACATGAGGGAGGACGAGTTTATCATGCTGGCATCCCAGAGCCGGTATCGCTCAGTGGAGGCTGAGAATCCACGGCCAGACGTGGAAGTGGCGAACACATTGAGGAATAGATGAGAGACAATATAGCTGACAATTCACATACGGCGATTAACGACTGTATGCGTCTGCACATTGACTATTCGCAGACAATGCGATACAGTGACCCAGCAATGCGTGACTGGCACAAGGTTGCTTAAGTACACGCATTGCTGGTGATGGTGAAATTGCGAGCATCAGGGCGAGGAGCGGGGAGATGGCAAACGGGAATGGGAACAGCTGATAGTAATGAGAGAGGAGGCGTGGTCAGACCGGCAGACTGTCGGCCAGCGCTCACCCAAGAGTGAGCCAAAGGGTGCTGCCTCACAGCTGCCGGTCAGGGAGCAGTGGCTATGGGTAAGGAAGCAGCATGGAAATACATAATATACACATATACAGCAGCACTTAAACCCACAGGGAGGTCAGGACCAACCCGGGGAAACCAAGCTGGCTCGGCTCCTGACACCCATAAAGGCGTTCTGCATCAGTGACTGCTGACTAACCAACCACATCATTGTAATATGGTCCAAAGTGTCTATCTGTGTGTTAGCATGAATACTAGTTAGTTTTTGCTGGACTTTAGTACATACCACATCCATGTCTGGGTACGCAGAGAACGTCCGGATCGCCATAACTGCTTGAGCCCCAAAGTTGCCAAATTCCAAAGTTTCAATCTGGTAATGGAAAATGATAACGGTTATTATTTTTAGCTTTATACTGTATTTAGACATATTATTACTAGTAATCTCACTTTAATCGCGACTAATCACATGACACATTTCATGCAGTTAATGTGATTAACTTGTTTGATGCGATTAATTGTGATTAAAGTGAGACCATTAATTATTCCTATACAAAAACCCACAATAACATGTTGGCTGTCTTTCAGCTGAATTAAGTTGACACATTTCCCCGGACTACTCAGGTCGGGCAGAAGTCGGTGAATCCCAGAAGCGGTTGGTATCTCTCTGGTGAGGACGGTCACATCTCCTCTGTCAGCGGAGCCTCCAGACATGAAGATGCAGTTATTTCTGCCTCCAGGTCTGAATGAGTGCCTGAAGCAAACAGCCAGTCTGTCCCCAGTGAAGGTGAGCTACTCAGCAGGAGGACGGAAATCAAGAAGAGATGATATCAGCAACAGATATCTGATATAATCTTTCTTCTCCCTGGAAAACCAAACTGTTACCAACCTCTAATGTGATGTAATTAAGCAGGCAAGAAATGTGTTCTGTGATTGGTATCTATGATTGCTGCTCATTAAAGATTTCCTCTGACACACTTCCTGTTATTGTAGGAGGAAATTTAGATTATTGCACTCATTCATGTTAAAAAGAGCCTAATTAGTTCACCATGTGTATAGGCAGTGGCTGATGTGTACAGTGGTGAAAGTTTTAATTGTTTCTTCTGAATCACATCACACCAATAAGTGGATTAGTTGGATTAATTGCATGACAGTATCACACTTCACGCAGTTAATGTGATTAACTGGCTTAATTGGGATCAATCACTATTAAGGGGGTGGGGGGTGTTCACTAATTTAGCATGAGGTACAAATGGATAAATGTAAATTAGTACAAATTTGCAAGGATAAAGGCACAAAGATATGATAAAGCAAGGCAATTTAAAAATTAAAAAAGTCACAAATTACAATTTAGTTACACAAAATTAAACATTTAAGCAGCATTCAGAGGAGTGTTGCAAATTTTTGAGAAAAAAAGTTGCAAATTTTTGAGAAAAAAAGTTGCAAATTTGCAATAAAAAATGCAAATGTATCATTAAAAAAATTACAGGGAAAAAACTGCACATTTTTGAGGAAAAAAGATGGAAATTTACAGGAAAAAAGTCACAAAATTATGGGAGAAAAGTTACAGAAAAAAAGTAGTTGCAAATTTTTGAGGAAAAAAATTCACAAATCATTTTGGAAAAAGTCACAAATTTATGAGGAAAAGTTGAAAAGTTTTGAAAAAAGTTCCAAATTTACAGGAGAAACTTGCAAATTTTTCATAAAAAAGCTGTGAATTTAAAAGAAAAAAAATGTACATTTTTGAGAAAAAGCTCAAAATTTGTAAGAACAAAATCACAAATATCTGAGAAAAAGTTGCAAATTTTTGAACAAAAGTTCAGAATTTACAGGAAAAAACTTGTTTTTTTTTTTTTCAGAAGAAACCTCCAAATTTACAAAAAGAAAAAAAAAGTCACAACTTTTTGAGAAAAAAGTTGAACATTTCCAGGAACAAAGTTGCATGTTATGTCGGAAAACGGGCGCACGTGACCTCACAGAGGTTTACGGGAGAACATCTTGTTCTGTTTTTTTCACGCTCCATCGGTTGTCACGTAACAGGTGAAGACTTTCATCATCTTTTGTGCACGGCGGTTTTGGCAGGTGCACATCAATTGGTGGGTGTGACGCGTGTTCAGCCGCTCTTTGGCTCCCACGGGTGCAAACGTGCAACGGTCATGTGATACGCTGCTGAGGATTACATTTGTGGCCTTTTTCTGTATCATGTAACATGACAGAATAAAATGACTTGGAACCACCAACTGTAAGCAGAAATGTGCCCCCCCCCAAATAAATAAATAAATAAATAACTTTCAGCTTTTTCTTGTAGATTTGCAAGTTTTGTCCTCATAAATCTGGTTAGTCTGAGGCTCTGAATGGTGGGGTCAGCAGTTCAAGCCCCAGCATGGACACAGGCATTAGGTGATCTGGGGGGAGCATCTCCTCGTTAACCTGCCACCCCCCTTCACAGGAATATATTTTGGAAATTTGCAGCTTTTTTCATCCATATCTGCAAATTTTTTTCTGGTAGAATTGCAACTTTTTTTCCTGTAAATTTGCTTTTTTTTCTTATAATTGTTTGATTATTCTCTTGAAAATCTGCAACTTTTCTCTAAAAAGTTGCTTTTGTTCTCACAGATTTATATTTTTCTCAAAAATTTGCTTTTTGTTCTGGGTTTGCAGTGCTTTTCCTGTAAATTTGTGACTTTTTCTTCCAAATTTGCAATGTTTTCCCAAATAAATGCCCCTTTTTTGTGTAAATTAGCACATTTTTTCTTAAAATTTTTGGATTATTCTCTTTGAAACTTTAGACTTTTTCCTTTCTAAATTTTCAACTTTTTTGTGTAAATTTTCAACTTTTTTCTTGTAGATTCGCAACTTTTTTATATATAGAAATCTGCTTTTTTCATGAAAATTAGTAACTTTTTTCTTAAAGATTTGCAATGTTTTTCCTGTAAATTTGCAGTTTTTTCTTATAATTGTTTGATCATTCCCTTGAAAATTTGCAACTTTTTTTTTAAATTGCTCATTTTTTTCTCATAAATTTACAGCTTTTTCTCAAAAAATTAGCTTTTTCTTTTGGATTTGCAAGTTTTTTATTTTAATTTGTGACTTTTTCTTCTAAATTTGCAATGTTTTCCTAAAAAAATTGCAACTTTTTTCTTGTAAATATGTATTTTTTTATTATTTTTTGTTTATTCTCTTAAATTTTTAACTTTTTCATCTATAAAGTCGCAACTTTTTTCTTGTAAATTTGCATGTTCTCATAATTTTTTGATTATTCTCTTAAATTTTGAATTTTTTCCTCTGTAAATTTTTGACTGTTTTGTGTAAATTTGTAACTTTTTTCCTGTAAATTTGGTATTTTTTCATAATTTTTTTGATTATTCTCTTGTAAATTCTTTCATTTGGATGTTGGTTAAATTTTCATTCTGTGTAATCAAACTGTAATTTTTTATTTTTTAAATTTTAAAATGTACATTTCTTATTGTATTTTCACTTTTGTTCTTGCAAATTTGTAACAAAAAAAACACATTTTTACTTCTTTTAAACATGGATGTTTTTGCTGTATTTTCACATTTCTTTTTTTTAAATTTTAGTTTACTTTATTAATCCCAGAGGGAAACTACAGGGCATCCACCTGGATGGACGAGGCAGCAACGGTGCAGCGCCAATCCTGTCACCATTCACACCTAGGGCCACTTTAGAGCCTCCAGTTAACCTAACCTGCATGTTTTTGGCCTGTGGGAGGAAACTGGAGTACCAGGGGTAAACCCATGCAGACACGGGGAGAACATGCAAACTGTTGATAAAATGACTTGATTTCTCTCTCTCTCTCTCTCTCTCTCTCTCTCTCTCTCTCTCTCTCTCTCTCTCTCTCTCTCTCTCTCTCTCTCTCTCTCACACACACACTTGTTTATCTGCTTGCTTTACATGCTACACTGCAGAGTTTAGATTGCACCCCATAATTCATCCGTTGAAATCAGTTAGAATCAGCTCTGTACACAGCTGAGCTGACACGTAAGTTTAAAATATGTTACAGATACATTGAGGTAAAAAACCCTCCCTCTTGCATGAGGGGTCGGTCAAAACCATAGGGCTCCATTTTGGGGTGGCACACTCTCACCAGGAATTGCCTAAAGAGGTGTGTCCCGGCGCTGCCTGTAACCATATCTCACTTTCAGTAAAAAAAGGAAAATATACTTCATCTCTCAGCCTGGTTATTTGGCTGTCGTATCAAAGAACTGGGGTTTAAGGTATGTTAGACTCAACAAAACTCCACACAGTAGGGTCACTGATGGTCAGGGGTGGGATCAAACCCGTGACCTTCTTACTGTACTGCCATAGTGCTAACCACTGTTCCACCGAGCTGCCCTTGCTTTCTTTTCTGTTTTTTTTTTTTTTTTTCTAATCTGAGTCAGTCATCTACTGGGTATCTCATGTTAAAAGAAACAGAATAGTGCAGAATATGACAGTCTGTATCACTCACAAAAACTTTCTCATATCTCTGGCCGTAGTAGGTTATGGGGCAGGAGGCGATGTTCATCTCCCCTGAGCTGGTGAAGGCCTGGTTCACACTGCTGCCACCTGAACACACAGAGAAGCACACCTTAAATGAAACTCATCTACTCTTAAAACTCCAACATGATGTTCCATGGGACACATTTATTTGTGCCAGTTCAAATGTGATCATCTGTTTGCTGAAAACTGCATACACAGTATAAAGGGCTGATTTTAACACAACAGAGACCTATTAAAAGAAAGGTTTCAAATCTATAAGAAAAAATTTCAAATTTAAAAGAAGGAAAATTGCAAATTTTTGAGAAAAAGGTTAAAAAATTGCAAGAACAAAGTTGCAAATTTTTGAGAAAAAAGTAGCAAATTTACAAGAAAAAAAGTTTCAAATTTGCAAGAATTGATTTGATGCTGAGCACGGTCGGGGAACTGTGCTCAAGCTTTTTGTTAATCTGATTATTTTCTGTTTATTCCCCACTTCAGCTTAAGTTTTGTATCTGAGTTTGGGTTTGGCTGTATTTTGTTATTTGAGTTTGTCTCATCACTTCCGCCTCCCAAAGAGAGCAGACGCTTTTTCTCCAGCTCCGGCTCTTTATCTCTCTCCTCCCCTAACTGACTGGATCCCAGCTTGCTATCGTCTGTCTGTGTGTCTCTACTGCTGATTATCGAACGAAATTATGGATTTAATAAGCTGGGCTTTGAACGCAATTGACACTATTTTTTCAACGAGGAAAAGTGCCCCAGGGGAGGCAGTTTGCCCCGCAGGAACAGCGGCCGCGGGCTATTTGAAGGACACAAGTAATTGGAAACTCTTGTGCCTGTGTGATCTCTCTATCGAAGATGTTGAAGATTTATACCTCTTCGTAGCAATGGTCATCGGAATTCTACTGATTGGATCTGGGATTGTTCTGGTGTACCGTAAATTGATGAAGATGGACGGAGCCTATCAAAATGCTGACCCAGCGAGGCTTAACCATCAAATTGACCAATTGGGCAGGACTCTGACAGCGGCTAATGGAGAACTGTCTAGGAAAATGGATTACATCATGATCACGCTGAGAGCCGTCCATGATGATTTCAACGTCCAGCAATGAAGGATTTAAGTACTGAATCTGTAAGAGAATATAAAGGGTTTTTTTCTCTGAAGTCAGTACTATTCGACTCATTCGACCTGCCCTTACAACCACAGTCCTCCAGATTATCTGCAGTTTTTGTTTTCAAAACATGTGAGCAGCATTGACTCTCATGGACAGCCAGCTGTCTGGCAAACTTTACCATCTGCTGTGCAAGGACACAAGCCTTTGCCAGACGGTAGACATAACATCTCCTGCTGAAGAGACTTTGTTGTTCTTAACTGATATAAACACCCTCACTCAACACCTCACACACACTGACTCACTATACTGATGAAAAGATTATTCATTCACTGCTCTCTTTGTGTCCTTGTATAGATTCTATTTTCTGCTACTTGTGCATTGAGAGCTTTTTTTCTTGTAATCATAATATTGATCATTTATGACCAGTATTCTGACAAACAATGCTTTTTTTCTCTCTCCTATTGTGTTTATCCTTTTCCTCCCTCATGCTTCCTGTTCCCAGTCTGCTGACAGGCACGTCACTGACGCTGCCGCGTCACTGAAAATGTCAACTATGTCGTTTTCAGTGTCAAGTCAAATCCCTCTTATGATTATCAGTTGTTTACTGTGAATGTACTTGGCAATAAATCTTTTCTGAGTTCTGAGTTCTGAGTCATTTTTTTCTGCCCCTGAGAGTTCTCTTTCTGAGCAACCTCAGAAAGAGGTTACTATAGTCTCGTTTATTAATATTATGGGTCTTAGCCATCCTATTTTGTATTGTGGTATATATATCTACCTGTTTGGACATGAGCCTACCCTCACCTCTGCCTTTTGTCCTCCTGTGTTATATTGGTATTTAGTAGCATTATATTGCCATCTATTTTTATCTTGTCTTCGCCTTGATGGGTCATGTTCTCCTTTTTGTTGTTATCCGGTGTGTTTCTTTCTTTGTAACACTTCTTATTTCATTGTCAGTTACCTTTGTTCCTTCTGTGCTTTTATTTTGACAGCACTCTTTGTTTACTTCCTTTGTTAGCTCAAGTTTGGGGTTGGTACAGCTGTCATTATTTTGGACTCATTATCCTTGCTCTTCTTACCTACACCTGTCATCACTTGTTATTCCGCTTTGTCCTATTTAAGGGCTGCCACACCACAGTTCGGCGAAGCGTCCTTCACTAAGTTTCCAGACGTGAGTCCCACGTCTTATCGTCTTGTCTCTGTATCCTGACGTGTGTCCCACATCTTGTCTGGCATTTCCACATGCCTAACTCCTGAGTTATTCTTCCGTCCCATAATCCTGCCTGCTAGTTGTTTTACCTTGCTATATTTTACGTTTTCATTAAACTCCCTGCAAACTCACAGCTCCAGCGATTGGGTCTTCATTCCACCCCTGCCTGAGCAGTTTATGACAGAAAAAAAGTTTCAAATTTTTGAGAAAAACATTAAAAAATTTCCAAGAACAAAGTTGCAAATTTTTGAGAAAAAGTAGCAAATTTACATGAAAAAAGTTGTAAATTTTTGAAAAAAGTAGCAAATTTACAAGAAAAAAAATTCCGATTTACAGGGGGGGGGGGGGGGGAGTTGCAAATTTTTTGATAAAAGGTTAAAAATTTACAAGAAAAAAGTGCAAATTTTTGAAAAAAAAAAAACAGGAAATTTACAAGAAAAAGTTGCAAATTTACAAGAAAAAAGTTGCAAATTTTTGAGAAAAGAAGTTGCCAGTTTAACCTCTAAAAATTCCAGTGTTCTGCCGGCAGGACGTTTCAACTTTTCTACTGCCACTCAGTGAAGACAGAATTTGATTTTCTTTTCATATGCTAAATTTAGGGAAATTGGTTGGAATGCTGAAAGGTTGACTGAAAAGCTTCAAATCTACAAGAAAAAAATGCAAATTTACAGGAAAAAAAAGTTGCACATTTTTGAGAAAAAGGTTGCAAATTTACAGAAAAACAATGCAATTTAAAAAAAAAAAAAAAGTTGAAAATTTATCTTCTTAAAATCCCGGTGCTCTGCCAGCGGGATGTTTCAGATTTTCTACTGCCACTCAGTGAAGAAAGAATTTCATTTTCTTTGCATCTGTTAAATTTGGTGAAATCAGCTGGAATGTTGAGGGGTTAATATGTGGATGGGGCAGAGCCTCCTTACCTGTCAGCATGCTGAAGGCAGCCAAACAGAGTGTGAAGCATAACATGTTCCTGCTGGGTTGAGAGGCACCTGAAACACATTCCAGATTTGACAAACTTAACGAAACAATGTTCTTTTTTCATGCATACAACAAGCACCACCACTGTCATGGAAGGGTTTCACTGACCTACTGTATTGAGATTTTATGCTACTTCACCACTTTTTGTCATGAATATTTTAAACCTTGGCTGCTTGTAATGATCTTTGTTCAACGTGGAGCAACAGTCTTCATTTGCTCAAAGTTGTGAGGTGAGAAAGAGATCAGCTGTCAGCACAGACTGCTGAATAATGTCATTAAAAGGGTTAAACAGAGAGAAGAGTTTCCTCCATGCTTGTCACTGAGATGGGGGTAGATTGGCCCTGTTGAACAGCTTGTTTTGGGTCTCTGTTGGCGTGGGGCCACCCTTAGCTCCTGACTGTCCTTGCTGGAGCAACTCATTCGGTCAATCTCCTTGTTTAGAAAAAGGTTGCAAATTTATAGAAAAATGTTGCAAATTTTTGAGAGAAAAGTTGCAAAATTGCAGGAAAGAAGTTGCAAATTTTTCAGAAAAAAATTTACAAGAAAAGACTTGCAAATTTTTGAGAAAAAAGTTGCAAATTTACAGGGAAAAAAGTTTCAATTTTTTTACAAAGGTTGCAAATTTATAGAAAAATATGGCAAATTTTTGAGAGAAAAGTTGCAAAATTGCAGGAAAGAAGTTGCAAATTTTTCAGAAAAAAATTTACAAGAAAAGACTTGCAAATTTTTGAGAAAAAAGTTGCAAATTTACAAGAAAAAAAGTTTCAATTTTTTTACAAAGGTTGCAAATTTATAGAAAAATATGACAAATTTTTGAGAGAAAAGTTGCAAAATTGCAGGAAAGAAGTTGCAAATTTTTCAGAAAAAAAATTACAAGAAAAGACTTGCAAATTTTTGAGAAAAAAGTTGCAAATTTACAGGGAAAAAAGTTTAAAATTTTTGAGAAAAGGTTGCAAATTTATAGAAAAATATGGCAAATTTTTGAGAGAAAAGTTACAAAATTGCAGGAACAAAGTTGCAAGTTTTTGATGAAAAAGGTTGAAAATTTATTAAAAAAATGTAAATTTTTGAGAGAAAAGTTGATTTTATTGATTTTAACACACACCTTACGGTGCTGCCTAGACGCATCATCAGTGATGTAACCGGTGGTTATCTGGTGTTTCAGGTCATTGTACATTATACATCCTCTCACTGGTGACCCAGTCGGAGTGGATCAGACCCCGACTTGTGTCTAGGTGGCTCGAGACGTCCACGGATCATCCCTTCTGATCCACAGCCATCGTGATGCTCTTTCGGCAGCATCAGTGATGTTTTTAATGGCTTTCTTGTTGAGTCTACCCCTGATCCCCAACTGCTTGAGGGCACTGCAGAGTGATTGACTGGCAAAACCTCGGCAGCCAACCTCTATGGGGTAGAGCCAGGTCTCCCACCCCCTTCTATGGCAATCACCAACAAGGCCCCCTCTTCCTTTCAAAGGCCTTCTCCCCTTCTCCATCCGGTCTTCCCAGGGCACAGTCAGTTCCAACAAGACCACCTGCTTGGAAGATTCTGACACAAGAACCATGTCTGGTCTAAGTGTGGTTGTTACAATGTTGTCAGGGAATCTCAGCTGTCTTCCCAGGTCAACCTCCAGTTGCCAGTCTCAGGCTGTTGCCAGAAGCCCCCCTCCCCAATGGGTTTGTGCGATGCTGTGGCTTCTCACCAGCTTTGATGAAGGCTATGGCATACTTTGCTGGGTATTGCTGCCTGTTGAAAGAGATTCCTGCACTGATAGACTCCGCTACAGCCTTCAGTACCTGGTCATGCCTCCACTGATAGCGCTCCTCATTGAGGGGTCTCGGACAGCTACTTAGGATGTGTTCTAGGGAACCTCTGTGCTGGCATAAAAAGCATGAAGGGGCTTCTATCATTCCCCAAGAGAAGAGGTTTGTTGGGCTTGGAAGAACATCGTACACCAATTGGATCAAGAATTTGATCCAATGTGGCTCCGCTCTCCAGAGCTCTGACCAGGAGACTTTACGTTCCAATGTCTCCTCCCACCTGGTCCATGCCCCCTGCTGGTGCATTCCAACTAGCCTGCTGGTTTGTGTTTCCTCCACTCCCACTCCGATTTCATCCTGGACTAACTGGCGTCTTTCCTTTCCCCAGGCCTTGCTGTACTGAGGTCTTGGGCTACTCCCAAGGCCTGCCCGCCCTGCTGCAACTGTCCCCACCAACTCTTTAAACCACAGCGATGCCTCAGCATGTTCAATGACTTCATGGGCTTTGAATTTCCTGCCCGCCTTCACCTGAATACCAGCCGATGAGACTTAGCTGCCACTGTCACTGTCTCTGTACTGCATCACTTCTCTTGTCTGGGAAACTATGAACTCCTCTGACAGACTGCTGAAGGGGAGTTGTAGCTTGTTGTTTCTCCCATATAAAGTGATGCTGCTGAGGCTGCAAGGAAGGCCCAACCACCTATGCAAGAAGTGGCAGATCTTCTTCTCAAAGCCTTCAACGGTGCTCAGTGGAACGTCATAGACAAGCAGTGGCCAGAGAAGTCAAGGTAGGATGCCATGCTGATAAATCCAAGCCTTGAATTTACCTAGCAACCCTGACTTGTCTATCTCTCTAAGCCAGGTTCCTAATTCATTGCTGGTCTCTTGAAGAGTGGCTGTGTCCCTCAGCATACTGTTGAAAACCTTTCCAAGGCTCTTGACTGGCTTCTCAGTAAGTGATGGGATCTGGACTCCTCTGATGAAAAATCTAAACTTATTAGGTACCTTTTCCTTCCTCACAACTAGGGCTTGGAACTTAGATGGTTTAAAGTCAATTTGTCCCCAGCTAATGGGGCATTCAAGGCCTTGAAGGATCCACCTGCAGCCCGGGACTGATGTTGTGGTCACCGTCAAATCATCCATAAATGCTCTAATGAGGGGCTGTCGCACACCTGATCTGGTGAGTGGGCCTCTGCACTCCACCTCTGCTGACTTTACAAGCATGTTCATGGCCAGGGAAAATAAAATCACTGAGACAGTGCAGCCGGTGATGATTCCCTTCTCTAGCCGATGGAATGAAGATGTTACTGTTCCAGAGGTGACTTTCAAACTGAAGCAGTTGTAGTAATTCATAAATAGGTCTCTGATCTTGATTGGAATGTGGTACCGGGCAAGTGAGATTTCCACCAGTTTATGAGGGATTGACTCATAAGCGTTTGCAAGGTCAAGCCACAGTGCTGCCAGATCGCCATTGTCTTCCCAAGCGTCACGGATCAGTTGTGTGACAATTCCTGTGTATTCAATGCAGCCTGCCACTTTTGGGATTCCACCCTTCTGTACAGCTGTATCAATGTATTCATTTCCAAGAAGGAATTCTGTCATGCGATGAGCAACAGTACTGAAGAAAATCTACTTGATGCTGAGGAGTGAGATGTTCCTAAACTGCTCAATGGTGGTTGAGTCCTCGGGGATCCTTGGGGATCCAAACACCCTCTGCAAATCTCCATTGCTGTGCTACTTTTCCCCTTCTCCAGATGACTTTGAATATTTTCCATAGTCTCTGTAGAAGTCTTGGGCACCTATTGTAGACCACATAGGGTACTCCACTGGGGCCTGGTGCAGAGCTGGTTCGAGCTGCCTTGACAACCTCCTCAATCTCTCTCAACAATGGCTCCTTAAGGTTAAATGCTATGGTTGGTTCTGGCGGGGCTGTCGAGTTACTGCATGGACCAAGATGATGCTCTCTTTCAGTGTCACTGTACCTCGCCCTGAGGTAATTGTCAACCTCTTCCTGGGTGCAGGAAAGTCGCCCTCTGCTTTTACTTTTTGTCCAAGGATTTTCTTAGTGAATCCATATGGATTTGCAATAAACAATGCATGCTTTCTGGCTCCCTCCTTCCCTCCCCTTCTGTGCCACTCAGCTCAATGGAGGTTGGTGATCTTTTTTTCTTTGTGATGTTACGGAGATCTGCCAACCCAACCTTTTCCTCCTCACTTGTCTTCTTAGACTGACGTCTGAGCACACAAAGCTCTTGCCAGAGCCAGTTTATCTTTCCCTCATGCCGGTTTGGTCCACCTGGTTTGGCAGTTAAGTGCTGTGCCTTAATTCCAAATCTCTCAACTGCAATACTGATGATTATGGTACACACTGACTGCAGTTCCTGGTCAGCAACCCCTCTGGATGAGGCTTCGAGAATCGAATCCACATCTTCATCAAATTGGCGCCACTGCTGCTTCTTGTTGGCGGTAGGCCACTTAACCTGTCAGTGTTCTAGATGCCCGATTTGAGGGAGGCTTTGTGGAGCGTGGAGGGACTGGACACTGTAGGGTGATTTCCGGCCGGGCTCCTCCTGCATCTCCCCAGGTGTAAGGCCTATGCATTGCACCACCTGCCATCTAATTAGGCACTTCATTTTGGCCTGGTGGATCTTCAAGCCATGCAGGTTTTTGCAGACTGTGTCACATTTACACACTGCACTCATAATCGTTTGTCTGTAAGTTTGGATCAAAGCCTGTGCATCTGTCCCAGTGGGGTGCTCATTCTCCCCCCAACTCGGGCACTCCTGGGGGTATATCTTCATCGAGCTTTCCATAGCCAACCATGGGTGCTTCCCTCATGGGAGCTGCAGTTCGGGGAACTAACCCTCCCTGCCCCGGTTACTGTCTTTTCTAGTTGTCAGCTGTCTCCCCAGCTGTCACCACTCTTTCATGGTAGTCATCTGGCCTGTTCCCAGAAGTCACTGGCGTCACCAAGTTGATTGATTTTAACACACACCTTATGATGCTGCCTAGACAAATCATGAGTGATGTAGCCTGTGGTCATCGGGTGTTTCGGGTCATTGTACATCATACACCCTCTCACAGGCGACCCAGCCGGGGTTGATCAGACCCCGACTTGTGTCTAGGTGGCTCGAGACGTAAAACTTGGAGGACAAAAACTGCAAAGTTTTTGAGAAAAACGTTAAAAATTTACAAGAAAAACGTCGCAAATTTTTGAGAAAAAAGTTGAAAATTCACTGGAAAAAAAGTTACAATTTTTTTGAGAAAAAGCTTAAAAATTTGCAAAAAAAAAAATAAATAATTGCAAATTTCCAGGAAAGAAGTTGCAAATTTACAGGAAAAAAGATGTAAATTTTTGAGAAAAAAGTTAAAAATTTACAAGAAATAAAGTTGCATATTTTTGAGAAAAAAAGTTGCAGATTTACAGGAAAAGCAAAGTTACAAATTTACTGGAAAAAAGTTGCAAATTTTTTAGAAAAAGGTTGATAATTTACAAGAAAAAAGTTGCAAATTTACGGGAAAGAAGCTGTCATTTTAGAGAAAAAGTTGCAGATTTAAAGGTAAAAAATTTGCAAATTTACAAGAAAAAAAATTGATCGTTTACAAGGAAAAAGTTAAAAATTCTAATTTTTTGAGAAAGTGAATTTGGGGTTTTCATGAGCTATAAGCCATAACCATCAAAATGAAAAGACACAGACACTTGAAATAAATCACTCTGTGTAATGAATATATAATACAGGAGTTTCATTTTTTTAATTGAATTACTGAAATAAATCAACTTTTTGATCACGTTCTACTTTATTGAGATGCACCTTTAACTGCCACTGAGCCTCTTACCTGTAAAAGACCTGTCGAAACGCATCTAATGAGCGACTGTGAGCCTCTGAAGAAGTCTTCCTGGATGCTGCAGCTCTCTGACAGGTTCCCTCACCTCTTTGTGTGGAGGACACGGCACTATCAGCATATTTATGTCCACTCCCCTGAAGATCGGAGACGTTCTTACAGACAATTGTGGCCTTTGGACTTTGTCACGGTACATTCCAGCTTCTAGATACTCTGTAATTAAGTGAGATGAGCTGATGAAGGCAGCGCTGACAACCAAACAATGCCAGCTGCCAAATCTATCACTGTCAGAGATTCTTCTGGTAGAGCAGAAATGCATGGTTTACAGTCTTTAAAATGTCACTGATATGTAGGCGTACCCATGAGCAGGAGACGTCTCCTGTCTTTATGTAGTTATTCACAGTCAGTCAGTAATTGTCACTGTGACAGTTTAGGTGCATAATAGACTCTTATTATATGTTATGTCACATCTGTATTTAGATTTATGAGTGTGTGTGTGACAGAAGAGGTTGGACAACCTAGCCAGCATGTCCATGTGGGTCCCACCAAAGGTTAAACATGGGCTGTCTTATGGGTCCCATGTGGGTTTGTCCGCAGGTTCCACGCTGGCCCCATTTGTGTTTGCCCACGTGGACTTTACCTGTGGTGCAGGTAAGCAGGTAATATGTTTACCCGCTTTAAACCCACATGGGTTTAAAATGGGTGAGCAGGCTTCAGTAACACTTGTGCCACGTGCAAAACTATACAGAAATGTACAAATTTATGAGAAACAATTTTGAAAATTTATAAGAAAAAAAGTGAAAATTTGAAAAAAAAAAGCAAATTTATGAGCAAAAGTTACAAATTTATAAAAAAAATTGAAAATTTAGGAAAAGACCTTGCAAATTTTTAAGAAATAAAACTGTAAAATTACTTGAAAAGAGTTACAAACGTACAAGGAAAATTTAGCACATTTTCAAGAAAAGGTCACAAATTTATGAGGGAAAAATGAGAAAAATTTGCAAATTAACAAAAAAAGTAGCAGACAAATGAGTAAATAAAATTGACAATTTATGATAAAAAAAGTCCCAAATTTATGAGGAAAAGCTGTAAGGTTACAGTAAAAAAAAGTTACAAAATTACAAAAAAGGTTCAAATTTATGAGAAAAACATTGAAAATGTATAAGAAAAAAAGTGAAAATTGACAAAAAAAAATAGCAAATTTATGAGAAAAAGTTACAAATTTACAAGAAAAAATTGCAAATTTAGGAGAAAAAAGTGAAAATTTAGGAGAAAAAAATTGCAAATTTTCAAGAAATAAAACTGTAAAATTACTTGAAAAGAGTTACTAACTTACAAGAAAAATTTAGCACATTTACAAGAAAAACTCAAATTTATGAAGGAAAAATTAGAAAAAAGTAGCAAATTAACAAAAAAGGAAGCAAATATATGAGTAAATAAACTGATAATTTATGATAAAAAAAATTCCAAATTCATGAGGAAAAGCTATAAGTTTATAGTAAAAAAGTTCAAAATTACAAAAAAAGTACAAATTTTTGAGCTAAAAACTGAATATTTATAAGAAAAAAGTGACAAATTAACAAAACAAAATAACAAATTTATGAGAAAAAGTTCCAAATTTACAAGAAAAATGTCACAAATTTAAGATAAGATAAGATAAGATAAGCCTTTATTAGTCCCACAATGGGGAAATTCCAGGATTGCAACAGCACAGGGATAGCAACACTCAGAGCAACAATCAGAAGGCAAGAAAAAACAACATCTAGTAAACATATGTCCATATTACTATAAATGTATATATATAGACACACAGTGCAGAGCATTATGGCTGGTGGATGTGCAGCAGAAAGTCTAAGCTCTCTCTCCGCGGATGCAGCGGGCCAGCTGGAAGTCTTTGGGCATAATGGTGACCCCCTTAGCGAAGAAGAGACCACCAGGTGGGTCTCGCTGGTCTCCTGCAGAGCCATGACGGCGAAACTCAGGAAACGCAGGACGGTCTTGAAGTCCTTGAAGAAATTTATGGGGAAAAACTCACAAATTTACAAGAAAACAGCTAATATCAAAGAAAAACGTAGCAAATTTATAAGAGAGAGTTGCAGGATGATAGTAAAAAAGTGATAAATTTATTAGAAGATTACAAAATTACAAAAAAAAATTCCAAATTTATGAGAAAAAATGTGGAAATTTATTTAAAAAGTGACAAATTTACAAAAAAAAATAGTTAATTTTAATATAGGTAAACAGGTAAAGTCCAAGTGGGCAAACACAAATGGGCTAACATGGAACCCATGGACAAGCCCACATCAATCCATAAGACAGCCCAATTTAACCTTTGGTAGTGCCCACATGGACACGGTGGCTGGGAAGTGTCATCATTTTGGTCAAAAACTGCACAAGCTGAAAGAAAAACACCCATCCATCCATCCATCCATCTTCTACCGCTTTTCCGGAGGTCCGGGTCGCGGAGGCAGCAGTTCAAGCAGAGAAGCCCAGACTTCCCTCTCCCCAGCCACCTGCTCCAGCTCTTCAGAGGGGATACCAAGGCGTTCCCAGACTAGCTGGGAGACATAGTCTCTCCACCGAGTCCTGGGTCTGCCCCGGGGTCTCCTCCCAGTGGGACGTGCCTGAAACACCTCAAGTGGGAGGCGTCCAGGAGGCATCCTAATCAGATGCCCATACCACCTCAACTGACTCCTTTCAATGTGGAGGAGCAGCGGTTCTACTCTGAGCCTCTCCCGGATGACTGAGCTCCTCACCCTATCTCTGAGGGTGAGTCCAGCAATCCTACGGAGAAAGCTCATTTCAGCCGCTTGTATCCGCGATCTCGTTCTTTCGGTCATTACCCAAAGCTCGTGACCATAGGTGAGAGTAGGAACGTAGATTGACTGGTAAATCGACAGCTTTGCCTTAGAACTCAGCTCCCTCTTCACCACAACAGACCGGTACAACGTCCGCATCACTGCAGATGCTGCTCCAATCCGTCTGTCGATCTCTCGCTCCATTTTCCCCTCACTCGTGAACAAGACCCCAAGATACTTAAACTCCTCCACTTGGGGCAGGAGCCTGTCCCCAACCCGGAGAGGACAATCCACCTTTTTCCGGCTGAGGACCATGGACTCGGACTTGGAGGTGCTGATTCTCATCCCAGCCGCTTCACACTCAGCGGCAAACCGTCCCAGCAAGAGCTGTAGGTCATTGCTGGATGAAGCCAACAGGACAACATCATCTGCAAACAACAGAGATGAGATCCTGTGGTCACCAAGCATGACACCCTCCATTCCCTGGCTGCGCCTAGAAATCCTGTCCATAAAAATTATGAAATTAATTATGAAGAAAAACACCTCGGAGCTCAAATGTTAATGTCAAAGGCAACTCTGGAACGGAATGTTGCATGGCTTGACAGTTTAATTGTAAAGTGTTCTAACATTTTTTTTTTTTACATCTGACAGATGGAAATCTGAGGTGTGCCCAGCTCAGTCAGTGATGCAACGTGATGACTGCAGTGACGGGATGTGGATGTGGTTCCCATGTGGGGTTTTTGTGTTGAACCTGTGTTATTTTAGTGGTGATAAATCCAGTAGCCCATGCATTCTAGGTAGTTTATCTGATTAACTGGTTAACAAAATATGTTCATGGACATCTCAGATCACTTAGAAAAGAGACATTTAGAAATAAGTTAGAAAAATGGAAAAATGGCTGTTCTTTTTTGCAATTTCTTTTGAAAATAATAGAAATTGTAGTCAAAAACCACACCCAGATGAGAGTATACCAAGACAAGACTTTAAGGCGAGGACGTCAAACTCATTTTAGCTCACAGGTCACAAATGTGCCAGCACATCTATTCCGCTCTGGAGACTGGTTTTCAAAACTTTAGGCTAGTATCTCATGGAGTGGCGGATGCTGACAAAAGCTGTGCTTTTTGGGTTCTGTGGAGATTTGGAAAACACTGCAGAACAGTTCGCACACAGTTTTTAGTTCATAGTTTGAACAATTTTGAATATGTTTGAATTTTTTTTATGAATGTATTTTTTCCGCAAACAGATGCAAGTATTTGCAAAATAGTTGTAAGGCGTGTTGCTAAAGTTCTTTTTGGTTTGCATAATAGTGAATGCTACCAACGGTTTAAAACCCTTTACAACACAACTGTTTGTAAACTGTTTTGCAACCTTTTACAAACCCTGACGAAACTCAGAAAGCGTAGTGTCTGTGAACCTTCCTCAGCATTTGCCACTCGGTGAGATGCTAGCTTGATTTTCGGCAACATCTGTCAGGAAAGTTAGACAATCCCAAAATCACTACATTCGTTAGCATTTGCCAGTTCGTAAGGTACTAGCTTGATTTTCGCCAACATTTGTCGGAAAAGTTGGCAAATCCAAAAAATGCTATGTTCGCTAGCATTCGCCAATCCATGAGATACTAGCTTGATTTTCACAAAAAAATTTTCAGAAAAGTTGAAGAATCCCAAAATCACTACATTCATTAGCATCCGCCGCGCCGTGAGACACACTAGCTTGATTTTCACCAAAAATTCATCAGAAAAGTTGGAGAATGAAAAAATCACTGCATTCATTAGCATTCGCTGCTCCGTGAGATACTAGCTTGATTTTAAACAAGATTTGTCAGAAAAGTTGGCTAATCCAGAAATCGCTACGTTCATCAGCATTCACCACTTGAGATACTAGCTTGATTTTTGTCAACATTTGTTAGAAAAGGTAGCTAATCCAAAAATTGCTACGTTGATCAGCATTCATCACTCCGTGAAGATACTCACTTGATTTTCGCCAAAAATTCATCAGAAAAGTTGGCAAATTCAAAAAACATGACATTAGCGTTCACCACTCTGTGAGATGCTAGCTTCATTTTTGCCAACATTTGTGACCATCCATGGAAAAACCAGCAACAAGTCAGCCTGACGTGATTCCTGAAAAACACAGAAATACTTTTTTTGGGGGGGGGGGAAATTTGTGATTTTCTTTTTTTTTTTTTTTTTTTTTTTCTTTTGCAAAATATGTTAGTTGAAATCATGAAGAAGGTACTCCATGCTTCAAATAACAGTGTGGGAGATATTAAAACCGTAAACTTTGTTTTTGAAACAGAGTAGTTTCAGAGGGAAATAGCAGTGAGACCGTTTCCTAGTTTTGAGGATGTGGATACCACAGCTGATTTCCATATTTGTTTGTTTGGCTATTCAATCAATCAATCAATCAATCAAACAATCAGAGTAGCCTCAACTGAGCTGCACGCCTAGCAGTCTAATCTTCACAGTTTAGCATACAGGCGGCAAGCTCGCCTGACATAATGCACGGCTCAGGAGACACACACGCAGGCTCAGGGTAGATCTAATAGCTTTATTAACAACAAGTGTGTATGAATGTGTGTCTGCGGGATGTGAATGTGTTGGTGGTGGCGTCTGCGTCGGGCACGGAGGCAGGACGCCGTACAGCCGGACAACCCTATGGGAGAAGCAAAGGGAGAAGGGTAACGGGCACCACACCAACACAGGAGATATGAGAATGATGACTGGCTTACTTGGGAATGGCAGGTGGCTGGCACAGCAAGGGTGAGACCCGGAAGACAGCGACCTGGAGCGCCCGGTGCAGCAGCGAGGGAATGGTGGCAGAGAGGAGTGGTCCGCCGCCGGGAAATCCACCTGTGCACAGGGGAGCAGACTAGGAGAAGAATTAGGTAAGAGATTCTTACTTGGATGTTTTGCTGAGCGGTTGAGATTCCTTCCAGCAAGAGTAGCGAGTGAAGACTGACGGCTTCAGGCCGAAGCCCAGGGCGAGGCGGCTTAAATCCCTCGCCGCTGATGAGGTGCAGGTGTGCGTGCAGCTGGTGCCGCAGATGGGCGGTGAGGCGTGACATCGCCAGTGTTTGCCGCCCCAGTGTCTTCCTTCAGAGTGTCCACGAATGATGTTAATGGTTGTCCTGGATGATGAAAGCCATGCGTTGGTTCCCAGAGTACCAGGTGGCCTGCTGGAAGCTCTTGGTGATGGTAACAGTGCCCCGCGAGGCCAAGTCTTCGCCAGGCCACCTTGTCTGATATTCTGAGAAGGTGCCCATAGAGATCTTCATTGGAGACGTGGTCTTGCCAGTTTACATTGAGGATGGTGTGCAGCATCCGGGTGTAGGTGCCATTCAATGACCTGTGAAGGAAGGCGTTTAAAGACCAGCACTCACTTCCGTATAGCAGCATGGATTCCACTGTGGCACAAAAGAATTTAACTTTTAGCTCTCTTGATATGTTTGAGCACCATATAGGTTGCATGTCATTCAGAGCACCCCATGCGAGTGCCTTGCGCACCTTCATATCATGACTAGCAGATCCTATCCAGGAGCCAAGGTACTTGAAGTTGTTGACTACTTCCAGAGGGTTGCCGGTACTCGTCAACACTGGAGATACAGAGTTAGAAGCATCCCTGGGCGTCATCAGTTTGGTCTTCTGGTCATTAATGGTGAGACCGATCCGAGAGCATTCCAACTCCACAAGCGACAACAATCTGTGCCTGTGAGATGTTTTCTGACAGCAAAACAATGTCATCTGCATAATCCAGATCTGCTATTGCTTTTGCCGGTATTCTTCAGTATCTACAAGGTGTTAACATTAGACCCAGCTCTGCTTCTCTCCCATCAATGGCTTTCCACAGGGCATAGTCTAGGACAATAACAAACAGGAACAGGGCCAAAGTATTGCCCTGGAGTACTCCTGAAGTGATCTCAGATTCATCCGACTCACTGTCTGCAGTGACAACCTTGGTGCATGTGTTGGTATACATCACCCAAATAGCATTACATTGACTTGATGGAATACTGTAAGCCCTCAGTATCAATTGAATTGAAGCCTTTCCTTAAGTTAAGGAATGTCAGAACTGAGGGAGATTGTTTATCTGTACCTCCTCTAGAATCCAGCGGAGGGCAAGAATGTGACTAGTGGTGGATCTATTTTGGCGGAACCCATTTTATTTGAATTGGAGATGAGAGTCTAGAGGTCCTCAGATTTGGTTCAGTATCATCCGATTATACATCTTAGCTATGACACATGTGAGGCTTTTTCCCCTGTAGTTATCATTGCATGACAGATTGCCTGACTTAGGTAGCGGAATGATATTAGAAAGCAACCACTGGTTTGGTTTGCCGTCGCTCATTATTACGAGATTGTAGAGGACCAGAATGCTATCATCCAGGTCACAGGTTTAAAAGACCTCTGGGGGATGTTATCCAGACCTGTGCTCTTTCTGAGAGAGAGTGTTTTCTTCACCGCTTCATACTCGTCCACAGTAAAAGGGCCAGCATTGATATCCAAGTTGCTCAAAATATCTGGAATATTGTCCTCCTCGGTGTTCAGGCAGTCAGAAGAGCTGCCAAGCAACTTCTTAAAGTCCTTCTTAAAGAACGTGTTTCAGGCACGTCCAACGGGGAGGACACCCCAGGGCAGACCCAGGAAACACTGGAGAGACTACATCTCCCAGCTGGCCTGGGGACGTCTTGGTATCCTTTCTGAAGAACTGGAGCAGATGGCTGGGAAGAGGGAAGTCTAGGCTTCTCTTCTTGAGCTGCTGCCTCCATGACCCAGACCTCCAGAAAAGCAGTAGAAGATCGATGGATGGCTAGATGGATGAATGGATGGATTTTTCTGAAAACCGTTGTAACATACTGTATGTTCTTTATGGTTTGCCAAATAATGAACGCTAGCAACTGTTTAAGAACCTTTGTGGAAAAAACTGTTTAAAACCTAAACAACTGTGAAATGTTTTGCAACCTTTCACAAACTCAGACTAACCCAAAATATCACAGTGTTCTTGAATGTTCCACAGAATTTGCTGCTCTGTGAGATCCATCCATCCATCTTCTTCCGCTTAATCCTTTTTCGGGTCACAGGGGAGCTGGAGCCTATCCCAACATCTTTGGGCGAGAGACAGGGTACACCCTGAACAGATTGCCAGTCCATTGCAGGGCCAACACAGAGAGACAGACAACCGTTCACTTTCACAGTCATACCTAAGGACAATTTAGAATCCCCAGTTTGAGGCCAATTAACCTAACTTGCATGTTTTTTGGCATGTGGGAGGAAACAGAAGAAATCCCGGAGTAAACCCACGCAGACACGGGGGAAACATGCAAACTCCACACAGATCACTGTTGGTCGGGGGCTGGGATCGAACCCAGAATCCCCCAGCCAAGGATGAGTTGCTGTGCTGCCACAATGCTAACATCTCCGCCACCGCACTGCCCGGCTTTGTGAGATATTAGCTTGATTTTATCACACCATTTCTTAGCATTCACCGATTTGTGAGATACAAGCTTGATTTTTACCAAAAATTTTCCAGAAAAGTTGACTAATCCAAAAATTTCTACGTTCATCAGCATTCACCGCTCCATGAAATAAGATAAGATAAGATAAGATAAGCCTTTATTAGTCCCACAACGGGGAAATTCCAGGATTGCAACAGCACAGGGATAGCAACACTCAGAGCAACAATCAGAAGGCAAGAAAAAAAAGCAAGCAAGCAAGAGCAGCTAATATACATATGTACATATTACTATAAATATATATATATATATATATATATATATATATATATATATATATATATATATATATATATATACACACACAGACACAGTGCAGAGCATTGTAGCTAGATGGAATAATATGTAGATATATAAACACACCCAGTGCGGAGCATTGTAGCTAGATGGAATAAATATGTAAATATATAAACACACACAGTGCAGAGCATTGTTGCTAGATGGGATGAAACAGCACAACCGTCTACTTAGTTATCCTACATGGTATGATTATGTGCCCATACATATTCTCACCCTCCATAGCGACCGGTATTTTCCTAGTTGTATGCCGGAGGGGACCATTGTGTAAGTATATTGCATCTTTTGCATTCAAAAAACTATTAGGTTGTTACGTCTTTTTGCTATCTCTGCGAGCAGCCCTGCTTAGGTTGTACAGTCTGACAGCCGTTGGTAGGAAGGACCTGCGAAACCTCTCGGTTGTGCACCTGGGATGATGTAGTCTGCTGCTAAATGAGCTCCTCGGTGCATTCAGTATGTCCTGCATAGGGTGGAACTCGGACTCCAGCAGAGATGACAGTTTAACCACCATCCTTCTCGCTCCTATCTCCTCCACCGGATCAAGGCGCTGCCCCAGGACAGAGCTAGCTTTCTTGATCAGTTTGTTCAGTCTCTTCCTATCGGCTGCAGTAATGCCACTGCCCCAGCAGACCAATCCAAAAGTGACGGCTGATGCCACCGCCGTGTCATAGAATGTCTTCAGCAGCGCCCCTTGTACACCAAAAGACCTGAGTCTCCTCAGTAGGAACAGCCTGCGCTGTCCCTTCTTGTAGAGTGCGTCAGTATTGTGTGACCAGTCTAGTTTATTGTTCAGATGAACACCCAGGTACTTGTAGGATGTCACCATCTCAATGTCTGTTCCCTGTATATTTACTGGTGCTGTGAGGGTTTGTCCATGCCTACGGCAGTCCACCACCAGCTCCTTAGTTTTCCTCGCGTTGATCTGGAGATAGTTCCGATGGCACCAGTCCACGAAGTCCTGGATAAGCCATCTGTACTCAGCTTCATCTCCATTGGAGATGAGGCCAACGATCGCAGAGTCATCAGAGAACTTCTGTAGATGGCAGTGTGTTGTGTTGTGTGAGAAGTCCGCAGTATAAAGAGTGAACAGGAAGGGAGCCAACACCGTTCCCTGGGGGGCCCCCGTGCTACCGATGATCGTGTCGGACACACAGTCCCGGGTTCTCACAAACTGAGGCCGGTTTGTGAGGTAGTCCAGGATCCATGATGACAGGTGCTGGTCCACCCCTGCGCGCAGCTTCTTGTCCTTCAGGATCATCGGTTGGATGGTGTTGAAAGCACTGGAGAAGTCAAAGAACATGATCCTCACCACATTCCCAGGCTTCTCCAGGTGGGACAGAGAACGGTGAAGGAGGAAGATCACCGCATCCTCCACCCCAATGCCATGCTGGTAGGCGAACTGGAGTGGATCCATCGCTGGTTCCACCAGGGGGCGGAGGTGAGCAAGGAGCAGTCTCTCCAGGGTCTTCATCAAGTGGGACGTCAAGGCCACCGGTCTGTAGCTGTTCAGGTCTTTGGGGTGGGAAGTTTTTGGTACAGGTACCACACAAGATGTTTTCCACAGCTGTGGTACCCTCCCCAGCTTCAGGCTCAGGTTGAAGATGTACGCCACAATCCCACACAGCTGGTCTGCACAAGAGTTGAGGAGCTTTGCGCTGATGCCGTCCGGTCCCGACGCCTTCCTCGCCTTGATCTTCCTCAGCTCCATCCTCACCTGGGTCCTGGTCAGGGCCAGGATGGGGGGCTGTGTGTTGGGAGTGGGGGGGTGTTGATGGAGTGGGGAGTGGGCAGCAGGACTTGATGTCTTTAGAGGCAGCAGTGGTTGTTGTGCAGTCAGGGGGGAGGGCGGTTGGTCAAACCTACTGAAAAACAGATTCAGATTGTTCGCCCACTCCCTGCCCCCCATGGCCTGGGGGGAGGTATTCTGGAGCCCAGAGATGGTTTTGAGCTTTCTCCAGACCCCGCTGATGTCACTCTGTTGCAGCTTGTCCTCCATCTTCTTCCTGAAGCTGTCCTTGCCTTCTCTGATCTTTCTCCTCAGCTCCCTCTGTATGGACTTCAGCATCTCCCTGTTCCCCGACCTGAAGATCCTCTTCTTCTCTCTCAGAAGTGTTTTTATCTCAGGGTTGATCCAGGGTTTGTTGTTTGAGCAACAGCGTATGGTCTTGGTGGGAACGGATTTGTCCACACAGAAGCTGAGGTAGCCCGTGAAGGTGTGAGTGAGGCCATCGATGTCCTCACCATGTGGATCGCAGAGCTGCTTCCAGGCGGTGGCTTCAAAACAGCCCTTTAGAGTGTCCATTGCCTCCTCAGACCATAACTTCACTGTGCGCATGGCCGGAGGTTGTCTGTGCACTAGGGATTTGTACACCGGCCGGAGATGAACCAAGTTGTGATCCGATCTCCCGAGTGGGGGGAGTTGTGATGAGGTGTACGCCTCTTTAGTGTTTGCGTAGAATAAGTCCAGTGTTTTATTGTCTCTAGTGTGGCATGTGACATACTGGGTAAACGTGGGTAGAATGGGAGATAGTGAAACATGGTTGAAATCGCCTGAGATGAGGAGAAGAGCATCTGGGTGTTCTGTCTGCAGCCTGCTGGTTACTGAATGGATGACGTCACGCGTTACTAGCTTGATTTTCGCCAGCATTCATCAGAAAAGTTGGAGAATCCAAAAATCACTCCATTTGATAGCATTCACCAATTCATGAGAAACTAGGTCAATTTTCATCAAAAATTCATCAGAAAAGTTTGCAAATCCAAAAATTGCTACGTTCATCAGCATTCACTGCTCTGTGAGATGCTAGCTTTCACCAACATTCATCAGAAAAACTGGAAAATCCAAAAATCACTACATTCATTAGTATTCGCTGATTCGTGAAACTCATGTGATTTTTCAAAAAATTCATCACAAAAGTTGACGAATCCAAAAATCAGTATGTTCATCAGCATTCACTGCTCCATGAGATACTATCTTGATTTTCAAAAAAAAAAAAAAAAATCCTCAGAAAAGTTGGCGGATCCAAAAAATCAGTACATTCATCAGCATTCGCCGATTCATGAGAAGCTAGCTTAGTTTTCGCCAGCATTCATCAGAAAAGCTGGCAAATCAAAAAAATCACTATATTTAGCCTGAGTAGGTTCATTTTGTCTTCTTTTAATTATTTACCTTTTTTTTCTTATTAAAGACAAAGATAGAAAGGAGATGTTTTTTTTCCTTCTTTACATGTTTCAACTGTCACTGCCGTCTTCATCAGAAATATAAGATAAGATAAGATAAGATAAGCCTTTATTAGTCCCACAACGGGGAAATTCCAGGATTGCAACAGCACAGGGATAGCAACACTCAGAGCAACAATCAGAAGGCAAGAAAAAAAACAAGCAAGCAAGAGCAGCTAATAAACATATGTACGTATTACTATAAAATATATATATATACACACACACACAGACACACAGTGCAGAGCATTGTAGCTGGATGGAATAAATATATGAATATATGAACACACAGTGCAGAGCATTGTAGCTAGATGGAATAAATATGTAAATATATAAACACCCACAGTACGGAGCATTGCAGCTAGGTGGAATAAATATGCAAGTATATAAACACACACAGTGCGGAGCAATGTAGCTAGATGGAATAATATGTAGATATATAAATATATAAACACCCACAGTACGGAGCATTGTAGCTAGATGGAATAAATATGCAAATATATAAACACACACAGTGCAGAGCATTGTTGCTAGATGGAATGAAACAGCATAACCGTCTACTTAGTTATCCTACATGGTATGATTATGTGCCCATACATATTCTCACCCTCCATAGCGACCGGTATGTTCCTAGTTGTATGCCGGAGAGGACCATTGTGTAAGTCTATTGCATCTTTTGCATTCAAAAAACTATTAGTTTGTTACATCTTTTTGCTATCTCTGCGAGCAGCCCTGCTTAGGTTGTACAGTCTGACAGCCGTTGGTAGGAAGGACCTACGAAACCTCTCGGTTGTGCACCTGGGATGATGTAGTCTGCTGCTAAATGAGCTCCTCAGTGCATTCAGTATGTCCTGCATAGGGTGGAACTCGGACTCCAGCAGAGATGACAGTTTAGCCACCGTCCTTCTCTCTCCTATCTCCTCCATCGGATCAAGGCGCTGCCCCAGGACAGAGCTAGCTTTCTTAATCAGCTGATTACTGCGAGGTGTCATTTCACCAGCTGACTTTCGTAGGCGGGACCAGCCCAGCTGAACTGTCAGATCCACCAAGCTGGCCCTACTTTCCGCCGACCAAAAATTTGTCAGAAAAGTTGCCGAATCCAAAATTCAGTACGTATATCAGCATCCACCACTCCGTGAGATACTGGTTTGATTTTCACAAAAAAAAAAAAAAAAAATCGTCAGAAAGGTTGGTGAATCCAAAAATCCCTGCATTCCTTAGCATTTGCCAATTCGTGAGATGCTAGCTTGATTTTTGCCAATATTAATCAGAAAAGTTGACAAATCCAAAAATCGCTGTTCATCAGCATTTGCCGCTCTGTGAGATGTTCCACTTAGTGACGTGTTGCAACTGTTTGCAAACATTTAAAACTATTTTGGAAACATCTGCAACTGCTGGACTGTTTCCTCAGCATTCGATGCTCCATGAGATATGTGTGTTAGACTTTCATCCCTCTGAAATCCTGCCATCCTGGCAACAACTGAAATGTAAAAGAAATGTGCCAGTTTGTGGTAAAAATGTCACATGCATGGCACCTTACATTCTCTTTAATACAGTCTTTTTCTTGCAGTTTAAAGTTACTTGATAAAACCCAACGGAATGACCTGCTGAGTGTGTAGTTGTCGTATTTAAATAAGCTTAAATGCATTAACAAATAATGGAGTACTGCGAGTCCATGCCGTAGTAGAACAGTTACGGAAGTCCACCCCTGAGGTTTGGAGGGAGGAGTGACGTGGCAGACCAAGCGGAATGAGTCGGCTATATGAGAAAGAGTCTGACAGAAAGCCGCCAGAGCTTCTCAACTTCTCTTTCTAAGGATGAAAGCCCTTGAAGATTCTGAATTGTGTTTCCCACAGCTGCTCAACTCTTCGTGCAGGAAGACTGCGCACCCTCGCTCAGCGTCCATGCTCATCTACTTCATACTTTCATCCATCTCTCTGCTGACCATTGCTCTGAACCTGCTGGTCATCATCTCCATCTCGTACTTCAAGTAGTTCATCAAATGATTTATCAGTGAAAGACCTACAGAGAGATTTTGATGTGCTTGTGAATAAATGTTTGTGTTATGCTCAGGCTTTTAATGCTGGGATGAGAATTGTTGCATGTTTTTTTTGGTCTCTTGTCCCTGCAGGAAGCTCCACTCCCCCACCAACATCCTCCTCCTCTCGCTGGCCATCTCCGACTGTTTCGTGGGCTTCCTCATGTTCTTCCAGATCATCCTCCTGGATGGGTGCTGGTTCCTCGGCGACCTCATGTGCAGTCTTTACTTTCTCTTAGATTACATCATCACTTCAGCCTCAATAGGAACGATGGTGCTCATATCCGTTGACCGCTATGTGGCCATTTGTGACCCGCTCCATTACTCCACCAGAGTGACTCAAACCAGAGTGAAGCTGTGTGTTTTTCTCTGCTGGGTTTGCTCTGCTCTCTTCCAGTGTCTACTGCTGAGGGACAGCCTGAAACACCCGGGCATGTACAACTCCTGCTCAGGAGAGTGCGTGGTTGTCGTTGACTATGCCGGTGGGATTGCAGATGTTCTGTTGTCCTTCGTAGGCCCCGTCACGGTCATAGTGATTCTCTATTCAAGAGTGTGTGCAGCGGCAGTGTCTCAGGCTCGCACGCTCGCTCTTCACGGCTCAGTGAGTGTCAATGCAAAGAAATCCGAGCTGAAGGCAGTGAGGGCTATCAGCATTGTCATCATTGTGTTTCTGATATGCATATGTCCGTATTTCTGTGTGACGCTCACGGGCCAGGACGCCATGCTCAGTGCCTCATCTGTTGCATTTGTGATGTGCCTGTTCTATTTCAACTCCTGTCTGAACCCCCTGATCTATGCCTTGTTTTACCCCTGGTTCAGAAAAGCAGCCAGGCAAATTGTCACGCTTCGGATACTGATGCCTGGCTCACGTGAGGCCAACGTAATATAAAAGGAGGGGAGCCACTGGCATGACATTTCTCTGATGTTCAGAAATTAATTCTGGAGATGTTGATCAGATTCTTTTAAGATCTGTTTGCATCCTTTTTTCATGCTTATGTGCACCTAGTATCTTCTTTTCGAAGGATCCAGAGAGCTCTGTGGACATCAACAATCAGGAGCAAAACAAATGTTTTGTTAGCGCCTCTTAAAATTCCAGTGCTCTACCAATTTTCTACTGCCACTCAGTGATGGAAGAATTAGATTTTTTTGTGTGTATGCTAAATTTAGTGAAACTGCCTGGAATGCTGAGAAGTTAAAAGTTTCAAATCTACAAGAAAAAAGGTTGCAAATGTACAGGAAAAAGATGCCAATTTGCAAAAAAAAGTTGCACATTTTTGAGAAAAATGTTGCAGATTTACAAGAAAACAGTTGCAAATCTTTGAGAAAAAAGTGGCAAATTGAATAGAATAAAGGTGCAAATTTAACTTCTTAAAAGTCCGGTGTTTCACCGGTGGGACATTTCAAGTTTTCTACTGCCACTCAGTGAAGGAAGAAATTGATTTTCTTTGTGTCTGTTAAATTTAGGAAACTTGGCTGGAATGCTAAGTGGTTAAAAGATAAGTTTTAACTCTAAAAGAAAAAAAGTTGCTAATTTAGAGGAAAAAATTGCAGATTTGCTAGAAAACAGTTGTATATTTACAAGGAAAAAGTTGAAACTTTAAAAGAAAAAGTTGCAAATTTTTGGAGAAAAAAGTTGCAAATTTGAAACAAAAAGTTACAGATTTGCAAGAAAAAAGTTGGAGATTTAGAAGAAAAAAGATACAAATTTTTGAGAAAAAAAGTTGCAAATTTAACATCTTAAAATTCCAGTGTTTCACTGGCGGAACGTTTCAAATTTTTTATTGCCACTCAGTTAAGACAGAATTTTATTTTCTTTGTGTATGCTAAATTTGGGGAAATTGGCTGGAATGCTATGGGGTAAAATAAAGTAGGCCCCTCCACAATGCTCTGAAAAAAGTTTCTAATCATTTACACCTTATACTGTATGGTACACCTGAATCAAAGTCTATGGATTTTAGTGACTAATCAATGTGCTAGTGTTCTGTCTCTCAGTAGCTATTTCCCTTTTCCTACACTTGATGATGAAAACATTGAAGTATTAGTTGAAAATTTAAGTTCAAAGAAGTTTATTTTTAACATGTAAATAAGGAATGAATAAATAAAAGCATACACACACACACACACACACACACACACACACACAGTGGTGTGAAAAAGTGTTTGCCCCTTCCTGATTTCTCATTTAGTTTGTTTGTTTGTGTCATGTCCGCTGCGTAAACTGCAGAGAACATATGAAATAGCAGCGAGCCCAAAACGCAGAGTAAGTAACGTGTTTATTTACAATGGATGTATGTATAGAAAGTCCAAATACAGTCACAGCAAAAATGAAAGACACCCGGATGCAAAATTGATTGGTCAAGGGAATGCCTAACACACTCCAATTAAGCAGAAGCGGAGAAAAAGGAACAAGAGACTTACAATAGTGTTGGAGCGGAAAGGCTCTAAGGGAACAACACATTTCAGTTCAAGGGTAGACCAACGGCCGCAAGACTGGATGTCCAGAGTTGACATTGCTAAGTTGCCATGCCAGCTGGTCGTACTGCCCTGCTATTAATACCAAGCCCTAATACCAGCAAGTAGGACCAGCCATGTCGCAACAGGTGCGTGATTGATTGAACTAAGTGTGTGTGTGCGTGTAAGTGAGTATAAGTATGAGAATGTGTGTGTTGTGTGCATGAGTGTGTGAGTGTGTATGTGGCGAACCAGACAGCTGGTGAATGCCTGGTGAGAGGAGGAGGCGTGGCTGTGGGACTGGCGGAGAGCAAGGCTCAATCCGCCAGCTGGAATTAATAAGCAATAATTAAACCCAACAGCCACAAGTCATGCTCGGGGTGACGACCCCGAACATGACAGTGCCCTACCTCAAGGGGTGGATACCAGACACCCACCGTACCATCAGAAAAAACACCCCCCCCCCACTCAAAAAGCCCATACAACAACCCAGGGTGGGAAGTGGGGGAAAACAAGTTAGTGGGGGATAAATCAGGAAAGGATAATCACCACAATACAGCTCAACAACACTCCCCAACCCCAAAACTAAACTAACCCACCCCACCCCCAAGAGTCCCACAGTTCAGGGGGCCGGCCAGAGTCCAAGGCCCAGCAGGTTGCTGTAAGTTCGGGGGGCCGGCCAAAATCCCAGGGCCAGCAGGCGGCCTGCAGAGCAGTATCAGGCAGCCTGCCAGGGCATACAGGCCACATGGCGAGGGAACCCTGTCTTTCGGGGGGCCTGCCCACACGATTAGACCACCAGAACCAGATGGGCAGATGAGGTGGTGGCCTACCCACCAGAAGGCTGAGAGGTGGGTGGCCAGACAGGGGTCACTGACAGAAAAGGGAGAAAGACCCCAACGGTGCCCGGCAGAAGGAGGAGGAACACCCACAGGGCCTCCAAAAGGGAAAGAAAGACCCCGGCATCCCCAAACTGTCCTGTGGCACCCCCGGTGGTCCCGACATAGGGCTGGGACTCTGTAGACCCCATGGTTGACCCGGGCTGGGCCATGGCTGCATTGGTAGTGGTCCCGGCCTGGGACAACATTGCACCAGTGGTCGCCCCTTCCCGGGACCTCATTGCTCCCACGGAGAGCCCCGACTGGGCCTGTGTTGCACCCGCGATGGGCCCCGACTGAGCCATGGTTGTACCCACGATGAAGTCCAGCTGGACCCCTGCTGCACCCACGGTGGGACCCGGCCGGGCCACTGCTGACCCCAACGCCATCTTGGCCATGAGCCAGCCAACCCATATGAGCACCCAAGCGAGGAGGCAATCGATCACAGGCACCCTGGACTGGGAATGGGTGCCCCCAACAACCACCTCGACCGTAACCTTGGTGACCTCCGGTTGTGAGCCTGGGTCCACAGACTCGTCCGGCGATGGAAGACCCTCTCCGACGACTCTGGAAATGGACTCAGAAAGAGAGGGGGAAGGGTCAGAGTCGCCGGCGGTGGCAGAGCCCAGCGAGGCAAGCTTAGGTGCATCGTTTGGCTGCAGCTGGCTCTCCTCACCTAAAGCCAGGCAAAAATGCTCAATTATGGAAAAGAGAAAGTCAAAAGAGAGCACTTGCCTTAGCTCAAGCTCTACCACCGTCCAGGACTTTGGTGGTCCAGGCGACGTCTTCCCAGGTTCGGCCTCCAAGAAGGTTCCACTTGGGTGCTGACTCTGCTGTGGCGGCCTCCACAGCAGGCATGATGGTCACTGCAGTCTGGTCTCTCCCAGCTGCCTTGATCCATGCTGGTGATTCCTCCGGCATGGTGGCTGGGACCTGGTTCACCATGGCTGCGGGAGGACACCCGTCCCGGACCTCTGGCTCCTCCTGATCCAGATTGCTCGGGTCCGGCTCCAGCAGATACACAAAGGGGAGAGGAGAGAGGGATGGTGAACAGCTGTAAACAGCAGCAAGTGGGGAGAGCTCAGGGGACTGCTTTCCCTGAGCCTCCCTACCGGGGATCAGTCAAGACACTTCATTATTAATATGAGTCAAATGAAAATGTACTTGCCTGTTCTCCCGGTTTTTGGTGTGAATCGCAGCTGCTGCTGTTTGGACGTCTTCACCCGTCCGTCTGGGAAAGGCAGTGCTAGGCTCCTTTGTATAAGATATGGGAGCTGCCCCCCTCACCACAGAAATGGGAGACCCCAGTGAGGAAAGCAGGCGCCCCACTGTTGCCCATGAACAAACCGAGGAGGAAGACCTCACAGCAGATGCAGAGGGAGATCCTGCAGACGGGACTGCTCGGGACTGATGATCCGCTGCGGAGGTGACTGGGCTTGATGTAAGAGCTGGAGCAGTTGGCGGGGCTGGATCGTTCTTCCGGGATTCCGGGTGACGCCGACGATGCCAACCTGGTGGCTGCCATCTTGAAACAGTGGAGGCAGGAGAGGAGAAGATGGCTGCCGACGGAGGAGAGCGTCTTTGTTTTGGCTTTGTCCGGAGAGCCCTCCTTGTCAGGTCGGGGAAAGCCTGCTCGAGCGCGAAGACTCTGGACAGCAGCTTGGAGTACTCGGGGTAGTTCCAGAGGCCCCGGTGAGTCCTCAGGATCTGGATTACTCCGTCGAGGCAGGCTAAACTATCTCCGGGACCAAAGGAGTCGTGCACTTCCTCCAGGAGCTCCCAGATTCGCCAGGCTGCCCGCTGCTCCTCGGTACTGGGCTGTCCTGCTGCCCATCCATTAAACCCAGTGTGGGAACGGCTAGACCAGGACATGATGCTCCGAGCAGGTGAGTGAAAAAACACACAAAAAAATATATGAGTAACACGTTACTTACTGCTTGGGCTCTTTTGGTGGCAACTTACTGTCATGTCCGCTGCGTAAACTGCAGCGAACATATGAAATAGCAGCGAGCTCAAAATGCAGGGTAAGTAACGTGTTTATTTGCAATGGGTGTATGTATAGAAAGTTCAAATAGCAAAAAGGAAAGACACCCGGCTACAAACTTGATTGGTCAAGGGAATGCCTAATGCGCTCCAATTAAGCAGGAGCGGAGAAAAAGGCACAAGGGACTTACAATAGTGTTGGAACAGAATGGCTATAAGGGAACAACACATTTCAGTCCAAGGGTAGACCAACGGACGCAAGACTGGATGTCCAGAGTTGACATTGCTAAGTTGCCACGCCGGCTGGTCGTACTGCCCTGCTATTAATACCAAGCCCTAATAACAGCAAGTAGGACCAGCCATGTCGCAAAAGGTGCGTGACTGATTGAACTAAGTGTGTGTGTGTGCATGCATGTGAGTATAAGTTTGAGAATGAGTGTGTGTGTGTGTGTGCATGAGTGTGTGAGCGTGTATGTGGCGAACCAGACAGCTGGTGAATGCCTGGTGAGAGGAGGAGGCATACCTGTGGGACTGGCGGAGAGCAAGGCTCAATCCGCCAGCTGGAATTAATAAGCAATAATTGAACCCAACAGCCACAAGTCAGGCTCGGGGTGACGACCCCAAACATGACAGTTTGTCACACTTAAATGTTTCAGATCCATCCATCCATCTTCTACCGCTTTTCCGGAGGTCCGGGTCGCGGAGGCAGCAGTTCAAGCAGAGAAGCCCAGACTTCCCTCTTCCCAGCCACCTGCTCCAGCTCTTCAGAGAAGATACCAAGGCGTTCCCAGACCAGCTGGGAGACATAGTCTCTCCACCGAGTCCTGGGTCTGCCCCGGGGTCTCCTCCCAGTGGGACGTGCCTGAAACACCTCAAGTGGGAGGTGTCCAGGAGGCATCCTAATCAGATGCCCATACCACCTCGACTGACTCCTTTCAATGTGGAGGAGCAGCGGTTCTACTCTGAGCCTCTCCCGGATGACTGAGCTCCTCACCCTATCTCTGAGGGTGAGTCCAGCAATCCTACGGAGAAAGCTCATTTCAGCCGCTTGTATCCGCGATCTCGTTCTTTCGGTCATTACCCAAAGCTCGTGACCATAGGTGAGAGTAGGAACGTAGATTGACTGGTAAATCGACAGCTTTGCCTTAGAACTAAGCTCCCTCTTCACCACAACAGACCGGTACAACGTCCGCATCACTGCAGATGCTGCTCCAATCCGTCTGTCGATCTCTCGCTCCATTTTCCCCTCACTCGTGAACAGGACCCCAAGATACTTAAACTCCTCCACTTGGGGCAGGAGCCTGTCCCCAACCCGGAGAGGACAATCCACCGTTTCAGATCATCAAACAAATTTAAATATTAGACAAAGATAACACAAGTGAAATTGTTTATTATTAAGACAAAAAAATCCAAACCTACATGGCCCTGTGTGAAAAAGTGATTGCCCCTAAACCTAATAACTGGTTGGGACACCTTTAGCAGCAACAACTGCAATCAAGCATTTGCGAAAACTGGCAATGAGTCTTTTACATCGCTGTGGAGAAATTTTGGCCTACTCATCTTGGCAGAATTGTTCTAATTCAGCCACACTGGAGGGTTTTCAAGCATGAACCGCCTTTTTCAGGTCATGCCACAGCATCTCAATCGGATTCAGGTCAGGACTTTGATTAGGCCACTTCAAAGTCTTCATTTTGTTTTTCTGAAGCCATTCAGAGGTGGACTTGCCGATGTGTTTTGGATCATTGTCCTGCTGCAGAACCCAAGTGCGCTTAAGCTTGAGGTCATGAACAGATGGCCGGACATTCTCCTTCAGGATTTTTTGGTAGACAGCAGAATTCATGGTTCCATTTACAGAAAGTCTTCCAGGTCCTGAAGCAGCAAAATGTCCCCAGACCATCACACTACCACCACCATTTTTTACTGTTGGTATGACGTTCCTTTTCTGAAATGCTGTGTTACATTTATGCCTGATGTAATGGGACACACACCTTCCAAAAAGTTCAGTTTTTGTCTTGTCAGTCCACAGAATATTTTCCCAAAAGTCTTGGGGATCATCAAGATGTTTTCTGGCAAAACTGAGACGAGCCTTTATGCTCTTTTTGCTCAGCAGTGGTTTTCATCTTGGAACTCTGCCATGCAGGCCATTTTTGCCCAGTTTCTTTCTTATGATGGAGTCATGAACACTGACCTTAACTGAGACAAGTGAGGCCTGCAGTTCTTTGGATGTTTTTGTGTGGTCTTTTGTGACCTCTTGGATGAGTCGTCGCTATGCTTTTGAGGTAATTTTGGTCAGCTGGCCACTCCTGGGAAGGTTCACCACTGTTCCATGTTTTCACCATTTGTGGATAATGGCTCTCACTGTGGTTCGCTGAAGTCCCAAAGCCTTAGAAATGGCTTTATAACCTTTTTCCAGACTGATAGATCTCAATTACTTTATCATTTGTTCCTGAATTTCTTTGGATCGCAGCGTGATGTCTAGCTTTTGAGGATCTTTTGATCTACTTCACTTTGTCAGGCAGGTCCTATTTAAGTGATGTCTTGATTGAGAACAGGTGTGGCAGTAATCAGGCCTGGGTGTGGCTAGAGAAACTGAACTCAGCTTTCCAAAGATGTGATAAACCACAGTAAATTTACTGTATATTTTGACGGGGGGCGATCACTTTTTCAGACAGGGCCATGTAGGTTTGGATTTTTTTTACCCTTAATAATAAACATGTTGTGTATAGTTTAGACTTTTATTTGTGAGGTACGGGTGGCGGCTCCACCTTTCGGTTTCGCCACCACCTGTGGCTATAAGAGGGCAGTGGGCAGGAGGGGTGGTCTTTTTGCCACCTCTTCTTCCCGACGGCTTCATCTGTTTGGTATAGTGCCTCATTAATAAACATGTGTTCAGTTCGACACCTGGCCTTGTCCTTGGCTCCATATACAGAAAACATTTGGCAATGAGGATAAAAGTGGATTAAAACAAGATATGAAAGCATCTGGGTTTGAAATTCAGCCAGTTTTGGAGCCCCCCCGCGAGTCACTGGTCCCATGGCCGAGGTGGTGCGCTGTTTTCCCGGACATACATGGTGGCGCTTGACCTTTGGAAGCTGGAGAAGTGGAAGGCAGGTGCGTTGTTGGTGCACAATTTTGCAGTGAAGGAACAGCATGTTCTAAGCACACTGGGTGACTTTGATAGTTTTGAAGAGACTGAGCTAATTGTGCGCTATTTTTGTGCCCTGGAAAACGTCATGGTTTGCAAGATTCGATTTTGACAGCGCCGCCAACGGGAGGGCAAGTCTATTCAGCAATTCGTGACAGACTGGGAGCTGTTAGTCGGCAGGTGCCAGCTTGGACTACTGGAGAAAGGGATGATTCGCGACCAGTTGGCAGAATATATCAATGGCGCTATGATCTGGTCAAGGCTACTTATGTTTTTGGGTGAATTGGTGCTGCCCACTGCCATCGAGTTATCTCAACTGCTGAAAGCTGAGGACAAACAGTCATGGGAGCTGAGTGAGAGCTTGTCACACCAATATCTGGGATCACTGTCGATCGCATATGCAGTGGACCCGGTCAGTGTGGGAAGCGTGGAGGACGGCGCCAGTGCTGTGAATGTGAGGTCTGCCCTGGGACAGCCCAAAGGTGAGGGCTGTGGGTCCACAAAGCACCGTTTCAAGGCTAAGGGCTGTTCAGCAAGAGCAGAGCACTGCGGCACATGTGGCCACTTGCTTCATGTCACCAGGGTATGCCACAGATCTGAGCGAGGAGGTCCGTGGCACAAAGAGGATTCTCGTGTCCTCAGGGTTGTCCATGCTTTGTCCCCGTGCATCGACGGACACACGTACTGTTTGGTGCAGTGGGAGAGGCTGGAAGTGGTTTTATGGATCAATACAGGAGCGGTGGGCTCTGTGCTGCATGGGACAACCGTCAGATGTTTTTCCCCGCACGTCAGAATTGAGAGTGACCTGGCACCGCTTTGTGATTGTGGAGGAGGACGGCTGGCCACGGTGGAAATGTTGGAACTGACGGCTCGGTGTGAATGGGCCGAGATGTGGGACCGTTCAATCCTGGGTGTGGTAGACGGTGCAGTGTGGAATGAGGAACTGCCTGGCACCTTGGAGAGTGAGCAAGACCAATATCACCCAGGGCCATCACAGGAGGGTTCCTGTGCCAGAGCCCAAGTAGCCCTAGATGAGGGAACTGGGCGGCATGGCGGGACGCCTGTGACAGTGGGTGGCACTGGCTGTTCCCGGATTTTGGCTGGAAGGTACTGGTGAACAAGGGGTCACAACGGCGATGGCAGCAGAAAAGTTATAAGAGGTCGAGGCAGGACCGGCTGGTATGGTAGAACGACATGCCAAGCAGAAACACTGCAGGCCGAACACAACCCCTCTGGGAGCCGTGGACTGGATTCGGGCTCGGGGGAGTGGTGAAACCACGGCAGTTATGGGCCAAACGGCAGGTGAAGAAGCACCAGGGATGTCTGCGTGTCATGGCCAGATGGGAGGACGCTTCTCCCCAGCTGTCGGACAGTTCGTGGGAGCACCCAAACGAGCTATGGCATGCCCGAGAGCAGACTGAGTAGTGGGCCTGGACGAGTGAAATATTCGATGGTGAGGAAGAGGAGGTGCACTGGTGCCGAGATAACTTGCTGCGGCCCGGGAGGCAAGCCGCTTCCAGGGGTGGACTGAAGAAGGGACGGTCCAGGGGGGCCGACGGGCTTATCTATCCTCCAGCTGTTTTGTGTATTGGTTGACTGTTGCATGTATGTTTGAATCGGTTATGTTGTTATATTCTGATGGTTGGTTTCTGATTTGATATGTATATATGTTCATGGGGATTAATTTGATGGTATGTTTAGTTTTAGTTATTTTGGTGTAACTGTGTTAGGCCATTGCTTAGTTAATTTTAGTGTGTGACTAGGGTCCAAATTGGGGTGGGTCCGAATTGTGTGTGTGTGGGTTTTGACTTTTGTGAAGGGGCGGGAGAATGTTGTGTATAGTTTAGACTTTTACTTGTGAGGTACGGGTGGCTATAAGAGGGCAGTGGGCAGGAGGGGCAGTCTCTTTGCCTTCTCTTCTGCCTGATGGCTGCATCTGTTTGGTATATGTTGTTTGTCCATCGTTGTCACTGATAATCTTGTAATCCTATTGATTAGTTGACGGTTGATGGTGAGTCCTGAGATGACTGATCAATCCAATTTTGGCACGGAATGTCCTGGCACATGTGGGGCAGGCATGCATCATCATGTTCGCTGATGTGCTAGGCTGTCTAGTCTTGCGCAATTCACGCTTGGCTTTAGCTCTATCAATATGTCTGGCTTCGAGACTTCTGCAGCCATCCATAATACTCATATGCCAGGCCAAGCGGTCTTGTGCTAGAGTTTCCCAGGAGGCCACGTCTATATTGAGAGATTTCAGAAAGGCCTTCAGGGTGTCCTTGTAGCGTTTCTTTTGTCCCCCCTCGACCTTTTTCCTTCTGAGAGTTCCCCATAGAACAGCTGCTTTGGAATGCGTTCATTAGGCATCCTGACAACATGACCTGCCCACGTGGCTTGCGCTGTTATTAGCATGGTGTGGACCATTTCCATTTTAGCTCACTCAAGGACTTCTGTATCGGGTACCTTGTCCTGACAGTTGATGCTGAAGATCCTTTGAAGACAGGTGAGGTGGATACGGTTGAGCTGTCTGGCATACCTTGCATACACCGTCCATGTTTCACAGGCATAGAGGAGTGTAGGGAGCACAACAGCAAGGTAGACCTTTAGCTTTGTTTCTAGGCTAATGCCTCATCTTTCCCATGCAATTTTGCGGAGTCTGCCGAATGCGATGCTGGCCTTGGCATTGTTGCAGACTGGGAGAGGGTGCTACCTAGGTATGTGAATTGGCCTACAACTTGCAGCCTCTGCCCCTTCCCTGTAATAGTTGGTTCTGCCTGTTGGCCATTTGGAGCTAGCTGGTGCATAACTTTGGTCTTCTTGGTGCTGATGATGAGGCCGAAGTTGTCACATGCCATGGAGAATTTGTCCATGCTTGACTGCATCTCACACTCTGAGCTGTCATTTAAGGCACAGTTGTCAGCAAAGAGGAAGTCCAGATGAGTGAAAAGTGTTCCTGAACAGCACCCAGTCTTTCTCAGCATTGGCTGTGAATCTCAGATCTGCAAGTTCACGTTCCAGGTTGTCCGTGAGTGCATTAGCCTTGGAGAAAGTTTTCAGTTGGGACACATCAAGTCTTTTCATGCTCTTGTTCTTGTCCCCCTGTGGCCCTCTCTTAGGTCTGATGTGCAGTTTCATCCTGGAGACAATAAGCCTGTGGTCGGTCCAGCAGTCAGCACCACACATGGCCTTCGTGACTCTGATATCCTGCTTATCTTTTTGCCTGATGATGACATAGTCAATGAGGTGCCAGTGTTTGGAACGGGGATGCCTCCATGAGGTTTTGTTTCGAGTGGGTAGGTGGAAGACAGTATTTGTGATGAGGAGGCTATGTTTGGCACAGGTCTGTAGCAGGAGAAGGCCACTGCTATTGCACTTGCCCACTCCATTTTTGCCTATGATGCCTTCCCAGGCAGAACTGTCCTGTCCTACTCTGGCATTGAAGTCCCCAAGCAATGAACTTGTTGTTGTGCTTCACAGTAGACAGGAGAGCATCAAGTTCTTTGTAGAACTTGTTTTTGGTCTCATCAGGGTTTGTCATCATTGGTGCATAGGCACTGATGAGAGTAGCCTGCTTGCTGTCATGCAGTGGAAGCTGCATTATCATGAGGCGGTCATTCACGCCCTTTGGGAGGCTGGAGAGTTTGCTCACAAGGTTGTTCCTCACAGCAAAACCAACTCCTGCTTTGAGGCGCTCATCTGTGCTACGGCCACTCCAGAAGAATGTATATCCACCTCCCGACTCATTTAACTGACCTTCTTCTGCAAGCCTGGTTTCACACAGAGCTGCAGTGTCAATGTTGTATCTTGCAAGTTCCCTGCTAACTACAGCTGTTCTTCTTTCAGGTCGATCAGCTGACGGGTTGTCTAAAAGTGTGCACACATTCCATGTGCCAGTGTTGAGTGGTGTCACGTTTTCTTTCCTCTGTCGTTTCTACTGCTAGTGTGGGATCCCCTCCAACCACAGTAAGCTGGCCAGGGTGTTGTGAAGCAGGCAATGTTTAGGGCACATTTTCTATCCCCTTCCTCAGGCTGTGGGGGTGAGCAGTGCAATCCTAAAAAGGGCTGCTCAGTCAGTCAGACAGACACCAAACCCCGCTGCTGCTTCTGTCAGTGAGGAGCAATCATTAGGCCTGACCTGCTCGTGTGCAGGTCCATGACTACAGCTGCCAGTGTATCCTCACCTGCTGCTTTGCTACTCGCCCATCGCCACTGGACTTTTGGAGATTGACGAGACTTGCGTGAGAAAATTGAATTAAAGTGAGGGAGAGTTGCGCAGCGTCAGCCTCACTCTCTCTTCCAGGGTCATCTGATTCCAGTGGCAGGATGTAGTCGAGATGGCTGGAGATGATTTTGGATGCAGGAGTTGACAGAGTCTTGGCAGAATTTGACCATGACTTCGCCAACGGGACTCCACTCCGATATTTCTGTCAGGGTTGATTCCCTTAGCCTTATATATATATATATGTGTGTGTGTGTGTGTGTGTGTGTGTGTGTGTGTGTGTGTGTGTGTGTGTGTGTGTGTGTGTGTGTGTATACATATACAGTACATACTGTATGTGTATATACATATACACTACCGTTCAAAAGTTTGGGCTCACCCAGACAATTATTTTGTGTTTTCCATGAAAAGTCACACTTATTTACCACCATGAGTTGTAAAATGAATAGAAAATATAGTCAAGACATTGACAAGGTTAGAAATAATGATTTGTATTTGAAATAATAATTTTTTCCTTCAAACTTTGCTTTCGTCAAAGAATCCTCCATTTGCAGCAATTACAGCATTGCAGACCTAACATGATTGCACAAGGGTTTTGTAATCATCCATTAGCCTTCTGACGCAATGAGCAAACACACTGTACCATTAGAACACTGGAGTGATAGTTGCTGGAAATGGGCCTCTATACACCTATCTAGATATTGCACCAAAAACCAGACATTTGCAGCTATAATAGTCATTTACCACATTAGCAATGTATAGAGTGTATTTCTGATTAGTTTAAAGTTATCTTCATTGAAAAAAGTGCTTTTCTTTCAAAAATAAGGAAATTTCTAAGTAACCCCAAACTTTTGAATGGTAGTGTACATGAATATGTATATATGTTTATATATTTATGTGTACATATGTATATTCATTGCTCTTATTTTCTTATCTTCTTAATTGTTTCTCTGAGTGTTGCTATCCCTGTGCTGTTGCAATCCTGGAATTTCTCCATTGTGGGACTAATAAAGGCTTATCTTATCTTATCTTATACTATCCCTAGCACTCACAGGTCAGTGAGACTATTTAACCCATAGCTGGGGGTCTGTTCGTGGGCATCAGGACGTGTTCACACACTGGTGGGCCTGGCATGCCACATGTCTGGGGGCAGACCTCCTCCGAGTCCCTTGCAATTTGGCCTGAGCCAGCAAGGTGCTCAGTTTACGTGCATCGCCACGAGAAGGCATTGTATAAGGCTTGTCTACTGAGAGGCTATGTACTGGCAGGGAAGTCTTACGCACTCGGCTTCCTTTTCACAGTAGCTAGCCAGCGGCAGAGGCTGAAAGTGAGAGGTGACAAGCACAAAGACACACAGCACACCGCACTAGACGCGTCAATAGACCATTTTGACACACATCTGTTTGGTATAGTGCCTCATTAATAAACATGTGTTCAGTTTGACACCTGGCCTCATCCTTGGCTCCATATACCAGACATAACAAAACATCTTCTTTTAAAAACTGTCATGTACTAGCCCCCACGGGGCAGGGAGACAGACTCAGGCGCTGAATGCACTCGTGACATTTTAATAAAAGAAAGAACAAAGTCCAAAAAACTGTGCAGAAAAACAAAATATGAAATAACAAGAGCACTTGCAAATGGCGTCCCTGGGCTGACTTTGCCCAGCGGATGCTGAGGAGTTGGAATTAATAGGAGTTGGAATTAATAAGTGTTCACTTCTTCCTTCTCCCTTTCGAACAGTGTATACTGTAACTTTATTGCATTTGCTATTTGCTTGTTTTTTGTTATATTTTTTGTGTTCGAAATAAACTATATACGCATACGCATACGCATGCAGAGGAGATCTGGAGGTCATCACAGATTAGAATAACAGTAGACAATCACAGAAGACAACTAATCATGCAGCAAAGAAACTGTGAAAATTCAGAGCTTAAATATACAGAGGTGAAATGAGGAGTAACAAGCAGCAGGTGCGGCCAGGAACAGGCAGTGACCTAATTCCAACAATCACTCACAGCTGAGATGTACTGGGAAAACAGTCTGTGAGAGGTGGGTGTGTCTGGAACGAAGGAAAGGGGCTCAAATAACCCAAACAACATAACAGAACTAACAGGGAAATAACAATGAACAGAAAAACACTTAAAACTACAAAGGAAGTCTGAGCGCTGAGGAAAGACGCTCAGACATATAACAAAAAATTCTGTATTTATATTTACTTGTGTTATCTTTGTCTAATATTTAAATTTGTTTGATGAAATGAAACATTTAAGTGTGACGAACATACAAAAAAATGAGAAATCAGGAAGGGGACAAAAACTTTTTCACACCACTGTATATGAAGTCTGCCTGTACCATGTGCTGAAAAACACCCCCACACCATGATGGGATGTTCAGTGCCATTTCTCCTCCAAACATGCTGTGTGTTGTAGCATCCAAAAAGTTCAATTTTTGTCTCATTTGACCAGACTATATTCTCCCAGTATTTTACTGGCTTGCCCAAATGTTGTGCAGCAAACTTTACACGAGCTTCAACGTGCTTCTTCTTTAGCGATGGAGTCTTGCGAGGTGGGCAGGCATAGAGCCCATGTCGGTTCAGTGCATTACTTATTGTTTTCTTTGAAACAGTAGTACCTGCTAACTCCAGGTCTTTCTGGAGCTCTCCACGAGTGGTCTTTTGCTCTTGGATAACTCTTCTGATAATTCTTTTGACTCTTCTGTCAGAAATTTTGCATGGAGCTCCTGGTCATGGCTGGTTTATTGAAAAATAATGTTCTTTCCACATTAGAATAGTGGCTTCAACAGTGCTCACTGGAACATTCAACAGTCTAGAAATACGCCTGTAACCAATGCCACCATTGTGTTTTGCAACAATAAGGATGTGAAGGTCTAGAGAGAGCTCTTTGCTTCTACCTATCATGAAGTATTTGTGATGTGGCAATCTGATATTCACAGACCTTTTTAAAGGCTATCAGTCAGGACTTCACCAGCTAAACTTAATTTGCACTGTTGGGGAATGGGATGGCTTCTTAAATTCTGATAGTATTCAGCTGGTTTCTTGGTTTTCTATGCTTTTTTGCACCTCTTTTTCCCACATGTGTTCAATACTTATTCCCTGTGTCATTCAACTTTATTAGATATAACCTTTTTGTCAACACAGTTGCCTTGATTTCATTGTATATATGGATTACTTGGGTTGTTTTTGATATCTGGTGAAAATCTCAGGACAGTGGCTACTCCATCAGAAATGTGTTTGATGAGAAAAATGTTGACGTATTCAATACTTATTTTTCCAACTGTATATATTTTAAAATTATATCAAATTACATTAAAAAAATAAAATTACATCAACCATAAATTAATGTTTAAGTGTGACACTCAAAAATACAACAGTTTACAACATGCCCAAACAGAAGTGGGGAAAAGTATAAACTTATTAAATCCCACCCCCTTTCAATCTGTACACTACATTTTCATAATATAATGGTGTTTTGGTTATTATATCCCTTAGTGTGGATTAAACTATTATATGTATACTATACACTATATCATACATAAGACAGAGAAAAAGGAAAAGTTTTAAAAGAGAAATCTTCTTTTAACGGTTGGATATTTAAGCCTTCTGACTTTAGCAGAGGTCAAAATGATTACTGATTCTGATGTTAATGTCTTCTCAGTTTCTCATAATTGTGATTACTATAATGAATCCAAATGCAATCGTTTCACAAAATGAATTTTCAGGTGAATGTAAAACGTTTTCAGTTTTCATTTAAACATCCCTCGTCTTTTTTCTTTTTTTTTTCTTTCTTTTTTCCCCCCTTGTCCTGTCAGGCAGCTAGGCAAGCAGAACAGGGGTCTGTCACCCTTATTGTGCCAAAACAGATTTACTTTGCCAAGAAGAGCTTATACAGTACCTAATTGTGTATTGTATATTGTTGTAAACTCCTCCTGTAATAACTTTTAATATTTTATTTTAATTATTTTACCCATGGAAGACCCGACAGGATGGGGGAGAGGGAAAGGAAGTGTGTGGAAGGGGAAAGAAAAGAGAGGGAAACAGACAAAAAGACAAACAAACCAACAACTAAAACAAACAAAAGAAAAACTGTTTCTTCCAAGATGACAAGATGTCTCAACACGAGTCTGGTTTCCCCACCTGTTAAAAGAGAGACACTTGTGCGTGTACGTCTGTGTGCGTATATATGAGAGCGTGTGCAAAATAACTGTGTGCATGTGAGTGGTTTGTCAGGAAACATACAAAGCAGGGGGCCGGTCGCAGCAGCTCTCCCCCCGGGAACTCCGAGCAGGGAAGGCAGTGCCACCAACCCCCACAGGGCACAAACGTTCGAGGTCAGCAAGCCCCAGGAAAGCCAGGCATCCACCCCCGGAGGGACAATCGAGGGAGGCCAGGTCGCAAGGCAGCCGGTGCGGCGAGCCCACACCCCCAGACCCGCCAGCCCCCCCCCCCTCCCAGCGGGGCCAACGCCCGCCCTGGGGCCCCAGGCACCAGGAGGCCAGCGACCCCACCTCCCAGGTAGGAGACCGGCTGGCGCCCCCCCGGCGCAAGCCCCCCAGGCACCCCCACAGCACCCCCCCAGTGCCACCGCCGCACACCCCGGGGACCCCCATGCCCAAAGAAATCCCTCCGCCCAGGGGACCCCACATTGCCGAGAAGCGCTACCCCCCTTAATCCAGCACCTCCCGACTCACAGACACACCCCTCCCCACACCTTCACACCCACATGCTCCCATGAGCACCCACATGCACAAACTCACTCTCACTCACCCAGACCATCCCATTCTATCTCACTCCTGTACCCACACAAACTCAACCCTAATTCACCCTTGTTTCATAAGGTGACTGCGAAGCAGATGCAGCGAGCCTGAACATGCACCAGCGCCTGGCAGCGGCCGGGGAAACTGCCGGCGCAAGCCACAGAAGCAGACCCCCACCCACGGCGCCCACCCGAGCGACTGATCAGCAGACCACCGCAGACGCCCTGAGATGCTACCCGATACGCAAAGTGCTGCACAAAACTGACCCACCATCACCACCTCCATTCATCACCCCCTCACTCTCACTTACTCTCATATTCAGTCCCGCTCTCACTCCTTGGTTATATCTATACATTCAGTAGCATCCAGGGATTTTGACAACATGACGGGTCCCAGGCTCTCCACCGGGCCCCACGCCCCCAGCAGGAGGAGGTCAACAGGGGTGGGGGAAGACCCCCTGCACAAAACATGGTGGGTGTATGTCGGTTATATGATGTAATTGTGTGTAAATGTGTGGACTACCAAAGTGCAATTAAAATTGGGGGGATGGTGATTGGAGCACTGCTAGCCACTGTGATGGGCAGCGGGGGCCCCATCCCCCCAAGCCCTCAGTGTCTAAAATACAATTAAAATTGAGGTGAGGGCAGCCCCACCACGCAGCAAAGGTATCCCCTTCACCGACACAGTGCGGCACACCCCCACCCCAAAGCCCTAAATGTATCCAAGTGTGTATTCCACCAGAGTTGGGGGGGCGGCAGGAGATAAGACTGGAAGGGATTCGGTCTAAAAGTGAGGCCATCCCCCCCAGAAGCCAGCTTGCAAACTGGTTCATGAGGCCACCCACTGCCCCCAAATCCCAACCCAGGGCGAGGGCCGCCAGTGCGAGCAGCCCAGGACCCACCAGCATCGCCCCCTGGCGCTCCAGCACCACATACATGATGGGGCAGCCATACCCATTCCCACTCATCTTACACACACAAACATGGACAACAATAGTTACAATAATGAACAACGGGCCGGACCCACATGGCACCCCACATGCCAAGTGACACCCCCGCACGCCCACACAAGCCCACCAACCACCCACCCCAGACGCATACCGACAGCAGCAGGCCGCCCTGCAGCCACAGCCACCCCAGAGCAACCAGAAGGAAGCACGGCCACCAACCCGTGCCAACGGCCCCCCAACCACCCCTGAGCACCAACACACACTCACCGCCAATGACACCAGGGGCGATGCGACAAAGCACCCCACCCCGCAACACAACAGCAGGGTGGCCAGGACAAGCAGGCCTCGAAACGTCAACCCCCATGCCACTAGATGGACTGCCCCACCCATACACACATCCTCCACCCCCAGACATCCACCCACAGGTAACCGCACCCATACACACACGTACCCCCACCCACCATCACACATGCCCACCTACACCCACACACAGCCCCACCTGCCCACTCACAACACACACACTTCCGCACCCGCTCATACACAAAAAAGAGAAGAAAAAAAACATCCCTAGTCTTTCTACAACCCACATTCCAATAAAGTGGGGATGTTGTGTAAAACATAAATAAAACAGAATTAAAAATCCTTTTCAACCTTATTCCATTGAGTACACTACAAAGTCAATACATTAAGGAGCAGATTTACTAACGTGCTGCGCCATCACAAAACCCTGTTTTGGCATTAAAAATCTACTGTTGAGATTCACTAAAGGGTGCAGGGCAGGTGTGGACCACATTAATTTTGTCCTGGCCTCATTGCATATGTATTTGTAGGAATTGTCATGTCAAAGCACAAATTTGAGGGAAGAGTATTTAAATAACTGACGCAAGGTGATTTACTAAGGTTTGCGGTTGCCAATCTCCTGCTAATTGTGCCAGGATTTAACACCCCAAAAAAGCATGTCTTAATTCATCTGCACGTGACATGACAGTGATCGCTGGTGCCAGCAGACACTAGTGAGAACCGAGGGTGCATGGCAGAAGAGACATAATTCTCTCTGCACGTGACTTTATTTGGTATGACAGAACAGATTATATGAGCAGAAACGGACTCACAGAGATTGGTGCTGTGCTGAACTGGACATCAGCAGGCAGAGTGTTTTTAATTTCATTTGTTTATATATAGCCTATTTAATGATTATTATTATGTAACCACAGCATGAAGGCTGCTGCACACAGGCCTTTGAAGTACTGACAGCAGCCCGTTCATTTATTTTAATTATCGACACTGGACTGTCCAATCAAATCTCTTAATGCAGCCCTAACACCCCCATGCATTCCTTCCCAGTGCACACCAGCCCCTTTCAGAGCTGAGTTTAGTGTGGAAGAAATTGTGTGGCCGCACAAGTGTCAGATGAAAATGGACAAATAAAAGTGTAAAAGTGAAGTTGAAAAGATTAGGGGGGAAAATTAAAAAAAAATAGAAAAAGATGCCACTAAATTTATTAAAATAAAGGACATATTAGTGACTTAAAAAAAAAAAACCTCCAGAAAAAGCCTTATGTCTCTGGTGCATAGTGCTCCTTCTACGAGGTTCGTATATCTCTGTAGCTCTGTCACCCTTGCTTTCTCGCTTGATCACTGGCGCAGAGCGGCACCTAGGTTTCGATTAGAACTCCCTCTTCTAGTGGACTCTATAATTGCATTTAAGAATGTAGTTGCAAATACAGTCAAATGTGATATAAATAAATAATTGATGACTTGGACACTTGCCAAACCCTCCCTTGCGTGTGAGGGAGCTTCTTCACTTGCCATACCCCCAAGTTGTCCAATGGCAATACCCTCCCATGGAGGACAGTGGCAATACCCATGCTGTCAATTTGCAATTCCATCTGGTGGATTTTGGCCATATTACAGGAAAAATGCAAATTTTGAAAAATTATGACTTGAAAACTGAGTAAGCTGCAGACTTCTATATGGTCTCGTTGTGGTTGCAGGATCCTCCCTAGTCCATAGACAGCAAAGCACAGATTTTTATGACCTCCTTTCTGTGAGAAATTGCATCATGGTATTATTTTGTGATACTGTCAGTTTGATGGAATAAATTTTGAATGGATGGTATCTGACATCGATGCCTGGTTCCAAACTATCCTTCAGCATCAACTGCATGGGTGTGGGTTTGATTGAGCAGGGTGGGCACTTGGATGAAGGAAATTTAGCAGCTAGGGCACACTGAATGGATTTCATGTAATGGATTCCTTAACCCAATTATCAGAAGAAAAGTACAAATGTGAGGAACTGCTTAACAGTAACATTTTCAGATCTAAAAAGGGACCTTCAGCATCAGCTGCTTGAGTGTGGGTCTGGATATCGTGTGTTTTTCTCTCTATATGCATACAATGCAAAACCACTTTGAATCAAATATTTCCACCATTCCACAAATAATATGATGGGTTTTCATTGTTAAGCAACAGAGATTTAGATTAAAATTGTTACAGTTATACTGGATCAGACAATTTGTGGTTAAGTTAAAATAGTGCAGTTCTCTTTGTATCGACCTAAGGCTCCTAAAGGTCAGGATGACAAAGCCCTTTGTCAGAAACTGTCCCAACACTATGCCCGTTTTGACACCTCGTCATCTGTGTCCAACTCCCCCCCTCCCTCCAGCTCCACAGCCTCCACATTCCCTACTTCATTTAAGGCACACCCCCCCTCCTCCCCCCCCTCCCCTTATCATCAGTGAGCAGGATGTGCTCAAACAGTTCTCCAGACTGAACCCGCGCAAGGCCCCCGGCCCAGACGGCGTGTCTCCCTCCACCCTGAGACTCTGTGCGAAACAGCTGGCTCCTGTATTCACAGACATTTTTAACACCTCCCTTAAGTTATGCCACATGCCATCCTGCCTCAAATCCTCCACCATCATCCCTGTCCCCAAGAAGCCACGGATCACTGGACTTAATGACTACAGACCTGTAGCGCTCACCTCTGTAGTCATGAAGTCCTTTGAGCGCCTGGTCCTGTCCCACCTCAAGTCCATCACCACCCCTCTCCTGGACCCGCTGCAGTTTGCCTACCGAGCCAACAGGTCTGTAGACGATGCAGTCAACCTGGCCCTCCACTCCATCCTGCAGCACCTGGACTCCCCGGGAAGCTACGCCAGGATCCTGTTTGTGGACTTCAGCTCCGCATTCAACACCATCCGCCCCGCTCTGCTCCGGGACAAGCTGTCCCTGCTCAACGTGCCTGACTCCCTCTGCAGGTGGATCATCGACTTCCTGACGGACCGGAGGCAGCATGTGCGGCTGGGAAAGACTGTCTCAGACTATACTAGCATCAGCACCGGATCACCCCAGGGCTGTGTACTTTCCCCCCTACTCTTCTCCCTTTACACCAACTCCTGCACCTCCAGCCACCAGTCTGTCAAGTTGATCAAGTTTGCGGACGACACCACCCTCATCGGGCTCATCTCCAACGGCGACGAGTCCGCCTACAGGAGAGAGGTGGCCCAGCTGGTGTCCTGGTGCAGCAATAACAACCTGCAGCTGAACGCTCTGAAGACAGTGGAGATGATTGTAGACTTCAGGAAAGTCACTACTCCTCTGCCCCCCCTCACCCTCTCAGGCTCTCCCATCACCACTGCTGATTCCTTCCGCTTCCTAGGCACTACCATCACCAGGGACCTCAAATGGGAGCTGACCATCAGCTCACTCATCAAAAAAGCCCAGCAGAGGATGTTCTTCCTGCGGCAGCTGAGGAAGCTCAAGCTACCCACCAAGATGTTAGTGCAGTTCTACACAGCCATCATCGAGTCCATCCTCACCACCTCCATAACCGTGTGGTACGCAGGAGCCACTGCCAGGGACAGACTAAGGCTGCAGCGCGTCGTGCGCACTGCTGAGAAGGTGATCGGCTGCAAGCTCCCATCTCTCCAGGATCTGTACATCTCCAGGACCCGGAGGCGTGCTGGCCGGATCATAGCCGATCCTTCACACCCTGGTCACGTACTGTTTGCCCCCCTCCCCTCTGGTAGAAGACTTCGGTCCATCCAGACTAAAACCTCCCGTCACATGAACAGCTTCTTCCCCTCTGCCATTAGACTGCTGAACACTAAGTGACTCTCGTGCACCATGTACAGCAGCTCAACCAGACTCATGTCAATCATCACTGTTTTCTTCCTGCATTACCGACTGCACTATATAGTTCTCCACAGTATCTGCTGCTGGCTAATATATATTTTAACTGTTGACCAGTATCACTTAATCTTATCCTACACTTTATTACATGTATAGTTTATTTCTCTTATCATGTTTAATGTTGCAGCATTGTACCGAGACAAATTCCTAGTTTGTGTACTACATGAACAATGGCAATAAACCTGATTCTGATTCTGATTCTGATTCTGATTCATCACCTCCCCTTAGGGGACTTTATAGGAAGTAACAATACAGAAAAGAAGGAGGGGAGAAAGATGGGGGATTTAAAAAGCCTTGGTGATCCAAGGGTGTAAGAACGCCCACAGGGTTTCTTTGCTTCTGCTCATCTGGTCAATGATGGAGGAGGGAGTTGAACTCTGTTTTCCACACCTTCACAATGCCTCCTGCAGGAAGCCAGAACCTCCTCACTCTGAGACCGTGCTCATCTACTGTGTGCTGTATGTCGTCTCCATGATAACTGCAGCTCTCAACCTGCTGGTCATCATCTCCATCTCACACTTCAGGCACACAACGATTTCATTATTCTCTGACATACTGTTTTTAGAAGGAATTTCTTTTTGGCTTGAAGCTTTTGTCAGTCTTTTCATAGATTGATTTTTATGTAAATACCGATTGATATTTTCCACTGAACATGAATACAGCTTTACATTGATGCTTTATTACTGCTGATGCCTGATATTCTCTCACTGCAGACAGCTCCACACACCCACCAACTTCCTCCTCCTGTCTCTTGCCGTCTCTGATTTCCTTGTGGGTCTCTTGTTGATGCCGGTTGAAATCCTCCTCATGCAGACCTGCTGGATGCTCGGTGACCTCATGTGTGCCGTGTATTATGTGCTGCTTTTAGTTATCATGGTTGCCTCTGTGGAAGTCATGGTACTCATATCTGTAGACCGCTATGTGGCCATAAGTGACCCCCTGCATTACCCCACAAGAATCACTAAAAGAAGGACATCAGTGTGTGTGTGTGTGTGCTGGATTTACTCTGTTCTCATGAGTATTTTTTCATTTTATGACCACCTGAAGGAGCCTGGCAGGTATAACTCTTGCTTTGGAGAATGTCTTGTTATCATTCAAGCAATTGTTGACCTTGTTTTAGGCTTCATCATTCCCATCACAATTATCATAGTGCTGTATGTGAGGGTGTTTGTGGTGGCTGTGTCTCAGGCTCGTGCAATGCGCTCCCACGTTGCAGTCGTCACACTCCCAACCTCCAAGACAGTGAAACCTGGGAAATCTGAAGTTAAAGCAGCCCGGACTCTTGGTGTTGTAGTAGCTGTGTTCTTAATGTGTTATTGTCCATACTACTGTGTCTCTATCACAGGCCACAGTATAAAAATTGGGTATTCCACTGAGGTCTATATGATTTTTCTCATGTATGTCAACTCCTGTCTAAACCCTGTAATCTATGCTTTCTTCTACCCCTGGTTCAGAAAATCCCTCAGACTCATTATTAATCTTCACATATTGAAACCTGGCTCCTGTGACATAAATCTACACTGAAGGGTTAACTTTAACATGAAGAGTTTGATATCCTAGTGAATCATTTCATCACTTAGTGTAAGAATAAGAAGTTCCTCCCAAAAATGTGATCTTAACCCTTGAGCTGCCAAATTCGCTCTATGGCGACTTAACCCCCTAGTGGTCAAGAGTGGTAAAAAAAATTGTCAATTAAATAGTTCAGATTTCCATGGCTATAACTTGAAAATTACAAGAGATAATGGCTTACTGTCAATTAGAAAGATGTAGAATATGATCCAAAGTTTCAGATAGGAATAAATTTACACATCTAATTTGCATAATGTCGCGGCAGCTATATAAATTACATAACTCAGACAAAAGTGGACTTTGGACACATTTACATAAAGAATGGTTCATTTTTTGACGCTGATTTGTCTACAGGGGTATATTTTTATCTAATCGTCAAAGTATATGAACCAAAAAATCAATAAAATGTCAAAAAAAAGCATATTTCTCTCTTACCTGTTCCCAGGAGGGGGGCTCGTCCGCCCACGTGACCGGTCCGTTTTCGTCCATCGTAGCCGATGTTTGTGTGTTTGCCCAGCCATTTACACTGTGTACCACATCTACAAACTCTTATGATTACCCCATGTGAATTTCATTTGTATTACGTGGCTATTTTTTCTGTTTGGGGCAATATTCCTGTGGGAATCCACGCCGCCTGCGGGCGCTGCCATCTTGGTCCTGGGAGCTATGTTTTTTGTTGCATCGACCTCGATGTAACATGTTTATGTAGTAATTTACACCAGTGTACCACATCTACAAACACTTATGATGTCCCACGTGAATTTCATTTGTATTACGCGGCTATTTTTCCCATTTCATGCAGTTTCGATCATCAGTGCTGACGCAACACTGACGCAATGACCAAATACGGTGGCATCCACATTGGCGTGTGAGCTCAATGCGGAAAAAGGAAGAATAATAATGAGGATTTCTTCTTCTTTGCTATATTCCATGTCAGCCATGATTTATTTGGCGCGTGTCCGCCACCTTGTAAACTGTCAGCTCAATAGAGATTAGTGTGGGGAGCGTGAAATGAAGACGCTGAGTGATTTTATAATCAGATTTAATGTCAGCTTCACATCCCCAACATGTCTCACCAAAAGCAGAAAGCAGAAAGAGGCTGATCGCAGTCAGACCCCCATACTTATACATCACACAACAAAAGCCAACATCACACATCCTTGTCATATCCTTCTCATCATCCAATGTCTCCTTCCAATGTCCTCCTGTTCCTTCGCCTGACCCTAGGGGGTCAGGAAGTCTTTTCAGGTCTTCACCGCCGCGCCTCCATCTCCTCGTTGTTCTTCGCAGGCGGTCCAGACCTATTGTCCTCTTCTGAGACGTGAGGTCATTCCACACATGCAATCACAAAACATCCCCCTGTGTCTATACATATGCAGATATGGATATATGAACTACAGCCCCCCCCCCCCCCAAACGTCTAAGAAAAGGACAATATATTTAGAATATGGTGACATCACTGGCCTAACTATACAAGTTGATCACATTAAAAACACAGTGATAACAGTAACAGTACAGTCTATGCCCCATATCTGCCTTAAAACTGCCATGATAACCCCGACAGCCTATCTTAAAATACATTATCACATTCACATCAGTCTGTGTGTCGTCTGGGTTTCAACCGTCTCCCAAATCTGCTGTACGCCTGCCTCGGCGTCCCAGTGGCGCTGTCTTGTAAGGAATCTGTAGATTGAGGAAAAGAGTGGTTATTTGATCCCTGCGGGGAGGCTGGGACGTGTCCCTTGGGGGGTCTACCCCGTCAAGGTGCTCTCGCCACCCATACAGGCTCGTCGCTCGACATGAAGGCAGGAGGTAAGTTTGACAAACTCCTCACCCAATTTCCAGCACTCACAGTTCCCAAATTTTCGGCAACAGTAGCGAGACATGGGGTGGAGCACTTCATCTCCACAACAGGCTCCCCTGTCTTCACTAAAGCTCGGCGCTTAGACGCGACCAAGCTCGCCATAGCACGCGACGAGTTCGCCAGCCTGGAAAAGCTGGGCATTATTCGGCGCTCGAAAAGCCCATGGGCTTCGCCACTGCATATGGTCCCGAAAGCTGACGGCTCCTGGAGACCTTGCGGCGATTACCGCAGATTAAACAATGCTACAGCGCAAGACCGCTACCCAATCCCTCACATCCAGGATTTTTCACTACATCTGGTGGGTGCGCATATTTTTTCTATAATAGACCTGGTCCGCGGCTACCACCAAGTCCCAGTCCAACCTGAGGACGTCCCTAAAACGGCCGTAATAACCCCTTTTGGTCTTTTTGAGTTTCTGCGCATGCCGTTTGGCCTTAAAGGCGCGGCACAAACGTTTCAGCGTATGATGGACGCTGTGTTACGCGATCTTCCTTTCGTGTTTGTCTACCTCGACGATATTTTAGTCGCCATCACATCGGGGTCACCAATGTGGGGAGCGTGAAATGAAGACGCTGAGTGATTTTATAATCAGATTTAATGTCGGCTTCACATCCCCAACATGTCTCACCAAAAGCAGAAAGCAGAAAGAGGCTGATCGCAGTCAGACCCCCATACTTATACATCACACAACAAAAGCCAACATCACACATCCTTGTCATATCCTTCTCATCAACCAATGTCTCCTTCCAATGTCCTCCCGTTCCTTCGCCTGACCCTAGGGGGTCAGGAAGTCTTTTCAGGTCTTCACCGCCGCGCCTCCATCTCCTCGTTGTTCTCCGCAGGCGGTCCAGACCTATTGTCCTCTTCTGAGACATGAGGTCATTCCACACATGCAATCACAAAACATCCCCCTGTGTCTATACATATGCAGATATGGATATATGAACTACAATTAGTACAAATTCTCAGTATATCCGGGGGACGTCAATAAGTTGACATGTGCAGTTGCTGCGCTTTGCCACTGGGGGCGCGCGACCCGTCCATTTATTCTGGGCATTTAAAGGGTTAACACTGTCTCATTTATAACAACCACAGTAGAAATTTCACTTGTATGAGATTCAATTGAAGCACCAACCTTTTTATTTAACCAGGTCATGTAATGCTGGCGGCTGATGATGGTACACCTCAAAGCTGATCCATTTATTCCAGTAGTCAAGCAATGACTGATCCCTAGCACTTAACATTAGTGAGTGTAGGTAATGGATGGTGAGAATTAACCCCTACACATGGGTGGGTCTAGGGTGGTGGTCCAAAATTGGTCTTAGGATCAAGTTTCCAAATTGCTCAAGAAAAGCAGCACAGATGAACTTTGACACTGGAGTATCAATGATTTACTCAGTGTGGTGTTTTTATCCAGGTGCATACCAGACAAAAGAGTGAAACGCAGTCTAACTTAAGTGTAAAGAAAGCAATTATAAGATAAGATAAGATAAGCCTTTATTAGTCCCACAACGGGGAAATTCCAGGATTGCAACAGCACAGGGATAGCAACACTCAGAGCAACAATCAGAAGGCAAGCAAAAAAAACAAAAAAAAACAAGCAAGCAAGAGCAGCTAATATACATATGTACATATTACTATAAAATATATATATATATATACACACACACAGACACACAGTGCAGAGCATTGTAGCTGGATGGAATAAATATATGAATATGTAAACACACAGTGCGGAGCAATGTAGCTAGATGGAATAATATGTAGATATATAAACACACAGTGTGGAGCATTATGTGCATTTAATAATCATTACATATGAAAACACAACATGCATGTAAACAGCTACATGAAAATGCTGAATTTTTCCATCAGATTAAACAATATACTCTACTCGTAATATCAAATGTAGAATTCAGGCTGAAATATTTTATTATTAATTTATTTAACCTCTTAATAAAAATTCTGGAGCACCACCTTCTTTGTAGAGTGAAAGGCTCTTGAACAACTAAGCTTTAGATTGTTAGTGATTAATAAGCAAAAGCTCAACAGTCATTTGATCAGTCTCTTATATAGCCTACGTACGTAAGTTCTTGATCTAAGTGATTCTAACTTTGGACACAAAAACCATATGTTTAACTCTCACAATTTAGTAAAACAACAAGAGTAATTATATAGATATCTGTGGGCTTTGTAAAGTGAAAAAAATAACCAGATGCTTTCATATCAACAGTTATTCTTTCATATATGAGGGAATAAAAATATTTACAAGCCTTTCATGTGTGAAATAAGGTTGGAATTTGTCCATTTATCTGACTGGAGAATTTGTAAAGCCGCCAAGAAACACTGAAGAGAAACTGTGAAAAATGCTTGAGAAGGAATAGAGATGCATTTCAATGTTTTAGTAAGTCTATTCTTAAAAAGCTATTTAACAAACATTATACCATGTCACCAAATTCTTATTGCTGCTTCACACAACAGTAAAAAAGTCAGTAAAATAATCCAAAACCAATATAAGAATGGATATAAAAATAAAGTATGCTGTGCCTTGTGCAAATGCACAGGGGGTGCCCTGAGTATTGTGGTGGCAGCGCTGACTGGCACAAACAAAAGTCAAAGTCCAGAATGCAAGAGCCCACACCCAGGAGTTTCCACCATTATATCATCTGAAGAAAAAGAAAGAAGACACAGACTATTCATACAGATAACAACAACAAAATACAGGTAGAACAACATTCACACAGATACATGTCCAATGTTGCGTCAAAGCTTGGTTAACCAAAGATTACAGGTGTACATGTCTTTTTCCTCCAAGCTTTTCAAGCTAGCTAGCAAATCTAATAGGTAGCCCTACAAGCAGAGCTGGGCCTAGTGATGTATTGCCCAAACACTATGCACATGAACTAGCAAATTAGCAGCAGACATAGTAGATAGTAATAATTCATAACTATGACATGCAAAATGAGTTCTGTGACTAAAGATGGCTCATCATGGACGTGAACAAACTGAAGTCTGTCTGACAAATATGATTTAAACCACTGCAAAGGTGCTCTGTTAAGACCTAAAGAATGTTCCAGTCTGTGAAATAAAATATTTTGGTCAGCAATGTCAAACGCTGCACTGAAGTCTAAAAGCAAAAGTACAGTAAAAAGTCCATTACCGGATGCTATCAGTAAATCCTAGTTCAATGCTGACTCTGATGTAGCCAGGGTAAGAATCAGCACCTCCAACTCTATTGTTCACAGTCAAAAAAAAAAGGTGGACTGTCCTCTGTGGGTTGGGGGTGAGGTCTTGCTACAAGTGGAGGACTCAAATATCTTTGGGTCTTATTTATGAATGGGGGGAGAATGAAGCCATTAAATGACAGATTGGTGCTGAGACTGCAGTATTGCAGGCTTCACGCCAGTGTGTTGTGGTAAGGAAAGAGCTGAGTGTCAAGGCAAGGTTCACAATGTCATGAGCTGAGCACTGGAGATTCCCCCATGCTCAGTCTCATGGCTTTTCTCTATATTTGTTTATTTCAGGTTCAGGTTCAGGTTACTTTATTCAGGTTACTTTATTTGTACCCATAGGTAGGTTTGTTTTGCAGTCAGGTGACATCCATATTTACAAACCACAATTACATTCAACATGAACACAAACACAGGCACACATGTAGCTGACTATGAACATGATAAAAGTACTCAAGGCTCCACCAATCAGGTCATAAGACAGAGATAAGAGAAAAAAAACAAAAAAAAAACAACAAGGAGATAAGAGAGAAGGGTCATATTAAAAAGTTAAAGACTAGTCAGAGGTTAAAAACTCAAAAGTCGAAAAACCGAATAAAAGATTTAGAACCCAAATAAAAAACCTACAAAAATAAGTAAATATAAAATCAAATTAATAAATAGGTAATTAAATTATGTGCAATATATTGTTACATCTTGTTCAACTCTTTAACAGCAGCAGGAACAAAGCTGCTTTTGTAGCACTGGGTTTTACTTTTTGGGACAGCAAACCTCCGTCTGGAGGGAAGAAGCTGAAAGTGGCAGTGCAAAGGGTGGGAGTCATCATTTAAAATGGAGGTAGCAATCCTCTGCACCTGTCTGGTGTACAGGGATGTCAGATTCAGCTGTGACTCACCAAGCAAACGGCTGGACCATCTAACTACTTGGTCTAAGGATTTCCTCTGTTTCAGTTTTATCTGACCAAACCATGACACTAAAGAAAAGGATAAAACAGATTCAATAAAAGCCCGATAAAACATTGTCATTATGGTTCGGTCAAGTTGGAAGCGTGCAAGTTTCCTTAAACAATGCAAATGTTGCTGACCCTTTTTGCACACCCTTTCACAGTTCTCTTCAAAGTTTAAATTACTATCAATAATCGTCCGAAGATATTTGTAGGATTGTACACATTCAGTGGTCTGGCCTTTTAGTACAGTGACTTCGTGCCTGGGAGTTTTCCTCCAAAAGTCAATAATCATATCTTTAGTTTTTGTCATATTCAGCTGCAGGTAGGAATCCTCACACCAGTGAACAAAATCATCAACTACTGGGCCGTGGCCACTCTCACCATCCTGGAGGAGACTGACAACAACTGAATCATCAGCATACTTTATAATGTGTCTGTTGTCATGTCTGCTCCGACACATATTTGTGTACAGTATGAAGAGTAGTGGTGACAACACACACCCCTGAGGAGAGCCAGTAGAAGAACACTTTTGGTCAGACAATGTACCATTGACCCTTAATCTCTGTGTCCTGTTGGTTAAAAAATCCAGAATCCAACCCACCAGATTATTACTCAAATCAAATTGTTGCAGGAGCCTTTAAACTAAAATATGAGGTTGGATTGTACTAAAGGCGGAAGAAAAGTCCACATATAGAAGCCTGGCGTGTGTCCCATTAAAATCCAGATGTTCAAAAAGCATGTTAAACAGAGTGACAGTGGCATCCTCCACTCCTCTCTGAGGCCTATAGGCAAACTGCAAAGGATTCAATGCATGCTCAGTCTGCTTTAGGACCTCAAATCTGACCAGTTTTTCAAAAATTTTCATTAAAATTGAGGTCAAAGCAACTGGTCTAAAATCATTTACCGTTTTAGGACAGCTGGATTTTGGAACGAGGACAACCACAGCATCTTTCCAGATCTTAGGCACATGCTGTGTCTGCAATGACTTATTGAAAATGTAGTGAAACACAGGACTCAGTTCATGTGCACAAGACTTTACCAAGCGCCCACATATATTATCAGGGCCCTGACTTTTGTTCACTTTTACAGAACAGAACGCCCTTTTAACGTCCTGCACCTCAATATTAAAGTGCTGATTGTCTTTGAGTTTCTGTTTCAAACCTTGGGTTTCTGTGCTAAAATCAAACGAGTCAAAACAACCATAAAAACAATTAAGAGCATTAGCCAGCTCTGATGGGCGACGCGGTGGAAGAGTGGTTAGCACTGCGGCAGCACAGTAACTCACCCTTGGCTGGGGGATCCTGGGTTCAATCCCAGCCCCCAACCAACAGTGATCTGTGTGGAGTTTGCATGTTCTCCCCATGTCTGCGTGGGTTTACTCCGGGATTTCTCCGGTTTCCTCCCACATGCCAAAAACATGCAAGTTAGGTTAACTGGCATCAAAAACTGGGGGATTCTAAATTGTCCTTAGGTATGACTGTGAGAGTGAATGGTTGTCTGTCTGTCTGTGTTGGCCCTGCGATGCACTGGCGATCTGTCCAGGGTGTACCCTGCCTCTCACCCAAAGATACTGGGATAGGCTCCAGCCCCCCCGCGACCCGAAAAGGATTAAGCGGAAGAAGATGAATGAATGAATGAATGAATGAATGAATGAGCCAGCTCAGAGTCTGAATTAAAACTATCTAAAAACACACGATTACTGTGCTCTGTGCTCTGAAGGCCTGCAATAGTTTTCATACTGGCCCAGGCTGAACCAAGCTTCTTTGTTGCCATCTTGCTTTCCAATTCTGATTTATAATTCTGTTTTGCTCTTAAAATTTCGGCCTTCAGCTCTTTTGTGACTACCTGTAGCTCAGAAACAACCCCCTGTTTAAAGGCAAGTGCTTTCCTCTGTAAGCAGGATTTAACTGATTTTGTAACCCATGACTTGTTGTTGGGATATATTTTGACACGTTTAAGTGGAACGATCATGTCTCTACAGAAAGCCATGTATGAGCATGTCACATCCACTAAAGAGTCCAAATCATCTCCGCAGGACAATGTGAACACCTCCCAGTCCGTACAGTTAAAGCATTCCTGGAGGCAGTGCACTGAATCCTCTGTCCACACGTTTATGTCTCTGGTCTTCACCTTGTCTCTTCTGAGAGCAGTTTTATATGTGGGCAGCAAATGTACACAATTGTGATCTGAGGATCCTAAAGGAGGAAGGGGAATAGATTTAAAGGCCCTCTCTATGGATCCATAGCACAGGTCCAATGTCTTTTTTCGCCTGGTTGGGCAGGAGACATACTGATAAAAGTTTTTAAGTGTCTTTTTTAGAGACACATGGTTAAAATCCCCAAGAATAAAATTTGGAGCCTCTGGGGAAATCGACTGCAACCGCTGGGCCACATCAAAGACGGTGCTGGAGGCGGAGGCGGCATCCGCCCTCGGGTGAATGTACACAGTCGTTATGAAAAGTTGGGGGAACTCGCGGGGCAGATAAAAGGGGCGTAGCAATATGAACAGGAGCTCCACATTGGGTGTACAGATGCGCTCTCTCACCGTGACAGATGTACAGTACTATTTATTAATATATAAACATACACCGCCCCCCTGACGTTTCCCCTTTACCTCTTCCTGCTGATCCGAGCGAAGTGGGGCTCCAAGGCCGTCAATCCACAGGTCCGCATCCTGGTCATGCGCCGTAAGCCACGTCTCCGTGTAAGCCATGACACAGCAGTTCTTGAAATACTTCTGATATCGTACATTCCCTTGAATTTCATCCACTTTATTTCTCAGGGATTGTATGTTCCCCATAATAATGAAAGGAAGAGGAATGCGGTTAAGCTGACATCTCCTCAGGTTTAATTTTACGCCTCCACGCTTTACGCATTTCCTCCTCTTGTCTCTCTTTTCATTGCTGTGTCCATGAAAATCTCTTAAAATAAAGTCCGGCAGTTGCGGCACAGACTCAAACACAGATGCTGTATTATCTATGTTTAAATGCAGTAACATGTCTCTGGAATACTGAGTTCTTCCCGGCATGATCGTGATCGCGCTTACCTCCAAGACAAAGAGCAGGTAGGAAAGAAACAACAGTGCAAAAACAAGAAGGAAATCCATACTGATGGAACCAAGGAGCTCTTCGTTATATAGTCCACAAACATTCAAGGACAAAAACGACACAGAGAATTACGTTGAAACACATTAAAGTGCATAAAAACAGAGACACAGACGTCAAACTTTTTTCCCCCGCTGCTGGTTGCTGCGTGCGCATGCACCCATTTGTTGTATTTTGTGCTTTTGGTTTCTGTATATCTCGTACTGTTTCTTATTTATGTCATAGTTTTGTTACTCTTGTATGTGGTATTAGTTTGTATTTATTTCTTAGTCTGTATTTGTTGACATTGAATTCTTTGTATCTTACTGGTGTGTTCTCCCTCTGAGTTGACAGCTGTCATTGGCACTTCCGGGTTTTTGCTCCATAGTGGGAGATGTCCCTGTCAGCTGTCAGCCCTGTTCTCTCCCCTCTCATTGCTCCCAGCTGATCCAAGTTATAATCATTGTTTCCTCCTGCCCGCTCTGGTTCCCACACCTGTTTTCATTTGTGTTATGCCTCATTTAAGTACCGCTGCTCCGTGTTTTCCTCGCTGCGGTCTTGGGTATCCTACCAGACATAAGTGTGACGTCCCCTATTTTTCCTCTCTCTGTTTTTGTATCAATCTGTCTGTGGCTTGTTTAGTTATTTTGTGCACCTTGTGATTTTTGTTTATAATAAACCTTCACAAACTCACAGTCCAGCACGTTGGTCTCCTCTCTACCCCGGAGGGACACTCATGACAGAAGACCGCAGCCAGTTTGTGACCCATCTGCTGTAGGTTTGTGTTTATTTCTCCTATTTTTCTGTTTTTCTCCGGAGCTCTCATCATGTCCCCAGCATGCCAACCTCCAACAAACAAAGGGAGATTGGCATCGAGGGCCCCTAGTATAGAGGAGTAGTGGTCCGCCTAGTTTATCCAGAGCTTTGTGGATGAAGCTCTCACCTCCCGCAGCCCAAAGATCTGGAAGAGTGTGAACTCAGTGATTGTTATTGTCAAGGCGCACTGAGGATTGTGGAGACACTCCCAATTCACTGAGATTTTGGCCATGCTCTCAGTCCTCCAACAATCCTTCCCCGGGGTGACGTGGGGGCCGCCTCCAGCGAGCCTGAAGCCGACGCAAAAGCACGCTCCGCGGCAGACGACCTGCTCCACTACCAGTTTGCCCATTTCTGCTCCCTCTCCACTGGCTCCAAGATGCCACCACTCAGCTCTGGACCACCAGAGGAATACCCCCACCTCTCAGGCAGCAGTTTCCCCTTTGCCGAGGCAGAAGACTCCAGCAGCAGTGCCCTCCTTATGTTTTTCCTCTCCTGCTGTTTCGTCAGCTTCCTCCTTCTCCGCAGCTGCTGTTTCCCGCTTATCCTTGACGTTCCCTTCCGCTACTGAGGAGTCGGCTGTTTCCTCTCCGGCTCCACCCATCTCCATGTCAGCAGGGGCTGCTCCTCCATGATCCACTGAGGGAACTATGTCTACCGTAGCCATGGAGAGTGGTGACTCCAGACCAGCTGCAGCAGGAAACATCATGCCTCGGGAACACAGGCAAGTGTCTTTTCATCTTCCCACATTTTATGATGATAGGCCTTGCCTAATTCCCAGTAGTGAGGCTCAGTGTTTGCAGTCCCCTGAGTCCTCACCACCTGCTGCAGCCATTTATTTCTCACTTGCCCTCTCTGTGCCTCCCCCTATTCTCCCCAAGTGTCCTCCAACTACTGGATTGAGCTGCTGGGTGATGGCGAAGCCTGTGGCCCTGGAGAACCTGGTTCCAACCCAGCAGCCATGGTCTAGATGGAGGGAGAGCGCTGCCTGTGATCCGGAGCCTGCGCTGATGAGTAAGTGTCCCCGGGCTTCAGCTGTGCCGGATCCAGCGCCAGCAGAGAATGGACCTCCTGTTGCCACACCAGGTGAGCCACGAGCGTGGATCACATCACTGGGGGGTCCCAGGACTGCATTGACCACCGTGCCTGCTGGTGGGGCCACCACAGCAGAGTCTGAGCTGGACCTCCTGGGGACCGGGCCCGATAAGACATCATCTGGATCGACAGAGTCCTGGACGGCGGTGGGCTCCACTGCCGCCGGTGATCTGACTCTGTTTCCCTTCCTCTCCTGTCTGAGCCTTTCCCCAGGGTTACCGGAGATCATCCAGCAATTCCAGAGGTCTCCGTGGGTTTGGGCTCTCCACCTAAGGTCTTCGTGGGTCCAGCTCATCCTGCTGAGGTCGTTGCAGGTGTTCTGTCCCAGCCCAGGTCCTCCGTGAGTGCTGCTTCCCCTCTGGATGAGGTCTTCGTGAGTGCTTCGTCCCATCCTGGGACCACCGAGGGTGCTGCTTCCCTGTCAGCTGAGGTTGTCACGAGTGCTCCGCCCCAGCCCAGGACCTCCGAGGGTGCTGCTTCCCCATCAGTTGAGGTCGTCGCAGGCGCTCCGTCCCAACCCAGTGCCTCCGTGGGTGCAGCTCTTCCCCAATCCGGGCCCACCGTGGGTGCAGCTTTGACCCAGCTCGGGGCCACCAAGGGTGCAGCTCCGCCCCAGTCCGGGTCCACCGTGGGTGCAGCTCTGACCCAGCCCGGGCCCACCGTGGGTGCAGCTTTGACCCAGCTCGGAGCCACTGAGGGTGCAGCTCTGCCCCAGTCCTGCTGGGGAGAAGTCAAAAACTTACAAGATGGAAAAAAAATTGTAAGTTTACAAGAATGAGGGAAAAGTTGCAAATTTACAAAACTGGAGGGAAACGTCTGAAGTTCACAAAACTGGGTGGGGGGGGGAGTCAAAAATTCACAAGGAGGGGGAAAAAGTCACAAGTTTACAAAACTAGGGGAAAAGTTGCAAGTTTATAAAACCCACAAAAAAGTTTTAAATTTGCAAGATGACGAAAAACTCAAAAAATCTGAGAGGAGGGTAGTCACGAATTTATGAAATGGGGGAAGGTTACAATATTATGAAATTGAGGAGAAAAATCACAAATTTACAAGATGGTTGAAAAATGTAAGTGGAGGGGAGTTGTGAATTTATGAAACTGGGGGGTTTAGTGTTGTCATCATCATCATCATCATCATCATCATCATCATAGCAGTCTGTCGTGGGCGACAATGACTGTTTCATTTAGGTCTGATCAGATTCCTCCACACAGCTCTGTCCTTAGCCTTCTGCTGCCAGGAACTCCTGTCTATATCCAACTTCTTCAAGTTTCTTTTTACAGTGTCTTTAAATCTGAGCCTTGGTCTACCCTGATTGTGTTCGCCCTCGCATAACTATGAGTAGAGTAACTGCCGAGGGAGACGCTGGTGGTCCATCCTCTCAACATGTCCGAGCCATCTCAGGTTCATCTGTATTAGCATATTCTCCATTGATGGTAGACCAGCTCGTTTCAACACTTCTATCTTGGTTATCTTGTCTTTCCATGAGATGTTCATTATGGCTCGAAGGTGTCTCATCGTGTACGCATGGAGTTTCGTTACCTGCACTCTGTAGACAGTCCAAGTTTCAGCACCGTACAATAGAGTAGCCAGTCCTGTCGCTCTGTACACTTTGCATTTCACTCGGATAGACACATGTCGATTGTGCCACAGTCTCTCTCTCAAGTTTCCAAACACAGCGCTCGCTCTTCCCATTCTGAGAGATGGTTCATCCTCCAGCCTAGCATTCTCTGAAACAGTACTCCCTAGATACTTGAAGTCTTGCACTTGACTAGTGGCTCTGTAGCAATGCTGATCTCTTCTGGTAGTGATGTTGATAACTGGAACTTTGGTGGTTGATAGAGGCACTCTGTCTTCTTGATGTTGATTTTGAGGCTGAATTGGCTAGCTGCTCTTGCAAATTTCTCCACTAAAGATTGCATATCTTCCTCACTGTGTGCAACTAGAGCACTGTCATCGGCAAAGAGCATTTCTCTTACTACCTTTATCGATGTCTTAATCTTGGCTTTAAACTGTGCCACATTGAACAAGTCTGCTTCTTTCCTTGATTGAATGTATACTCCTTCTGAAGTGTCTTTGAAGGCCACCTCAAGCATGGCTGCCAGATATAGCGAGAAGAGTGTAGGAGCCAGCACATACCCTTGTTTCACCCCGTTGCTTACTGAAAAGTCTGACACTGAAAAGTCTGACACTGAACCACTCATTGCCACGTTTGCTTGCATACCTGTATGGAGTGCCTCGATCAGGCTGACAAACTTCTCTGTACAGCCATATTTCTTGAGTACCTGCCAAAGTCCTTGTCGCAAAATAGTATCAAAGGCTTTACTGAAGTCTATGAAGACTACATAAAGCGGCATGTTCTGTTCGATACACTTTTCTTGAACCTGTTTCAAGCAGAAAATCATGTCCACTGTGCTTCTTCCACTTCTAAAGCCACACTGGGTTTCCAGTAGTACATTCTGCGAGATGTGTTCATTGAGTCTGTTCAGTATTACACGTGAGAGAATCTTACCAACAGTGGCTAGCAGTGATATACCTCGGTAATTTCCACAATCTTTCCTGTCATCTTTCTTGAACAAAGGCACAATACCTGCATCCTTCCAGTCTTGAGGTACTTTCTGGGCATCCCATATCTCTTGGATAAGCTTGTTCAGGCAGTTGGTCAGCTGAACACCACCAAATTTCCACACTTCTGCTGGAATTCCATCCCTTCCTGGAGCTTTATCATCCTGTGTTGTCCTGATAGCTGCCATTAGTTCATCAAAATGTGGTGGTTTATCCAGACTTGATACAGCTGGTTGCTGCACTAGAGCTTCTTTAGCCTCTTCAGTGAGCTCTCCAGGGTTGTTTAGTAGTTGGTCAAAGTGGTCTGCAAATCTGTCCAGTTCATGTTCATGTTCATCATGCTCATCAAACCAATCTTGATGTTTCCTCTCAGGGTGGCCTAATACATCACTCACAGTTTGATACACCATATCCTTCAGTGTTGCCCATTTCTTTTCTATGTCATTCTCTGAGTTGTTGCTGTCCCAGTCTTTCAAGTTTTCATCCATTTCCTGTGTAAGTTCTTCCTGCTTCTTTTGGCTTTTCAGTGCACTAGTGTTTAGCTTCCGCGGTGGCTTCTCACCCGTCCTGCAGTGCTGTTTTCGCCTCCAAATCCTTAATCTAGATCTCAGCATAACATGATCAGTACCACAGTCCACACCTCTCATTGCTCTGGTGTCCAATACATCCCTTATGTCTCTTTGCCTGACTATGATCTAGTCTAACAAGTGCCAGTGCTTGGATCTTGGGTGCATCCATGTCTTCTTGTGTGTGTCCTTGTGCTTAAATAGAGTGTTGGTTATCACAATGTTGTACTCTGAACATAGTGCAAGTAGAAGTTCTCCATTAGCATTGCACCTGCCTACTCCATGACTGCCTAGCACTCCTTTCCATTTTTCAGTGTCCGAACCAACTCTGGCATCAAAATCTCCAAAGAGTATCAGCCTGTCATCAGTCGGTACATGCCTGATAGTCTCACTTAAATCACTGTAGAACTCTTCCTTCACCTCCTCTGTGTTGGTCATTGTTGGGGCATATACACTGATGAGTGTGGCATACATCTTCCTCTGTAGTGGGAGTCTGATAGTCATTATCCTGTCGCTGATTGGCAGTGGTTCCTCATCAAGCATTCCTGCTATTTTCTTTCTAAATGCAAAGCCCATTCCTGCTTCTCTCCTTTCTTGAGTTGATCTCCCACTCCAAAAGAAGATGTACCCATGGTCTTCCAAGCTGTCATATCCAGGCAATCTTGTTTCACTAAGTGCAACTATGTCTACATTGTACCTGTTTCATTTCCAGGGCCACAAGCGCGGTCTGTCTTTCTGGGCGCTGTGATGTTGTTCTGTCCAACAGAGTGCTTACATTCCATTCTTCTACACACAAGGCTGCTGTTTTCCGCTTCTTTTGTCTTCCTGCTCCTAGCTTACTTTTCACTGCCTGTCAGAGTGTGAACAGATCAGAGTGGACCTTGTAAGCCCGGGCAACCTCCGAGCCGGTATGAGTTGCTTTCTGATTGACCATTTCATGAAACTGCTTGCAAAGTATTTGAGTACCGCTAGCTTTTGCTGGACTAGCAGCACATTCTTGGCAGATAAAGGTATTATCAGTGGCAAGGACAAGCCAAGACAAACTGACTCCAGTATCTGTTGCAGTGACTGAGCAGATGATAGGTTTGTTTATCTCTGCTCAATGTAGTGTTGTACTTAGGACATATTTTGGTGTGACACGGGTGGTGGCTTCACCTTCCAGTTCCGCTGCCACCCAGAGTATAAGAGGGCTGTGCGGAAGAGGAGTGGTCTCTTTGACCACCTCTCAACCTAGCAGGAGTGCTTCTGTGTAACCCGTGAGTCTATGATAAAGTCTTGTTCAGTTCCACCTTAAGTCTCGTCATTCACCATCAATTACAGATATAGCATTTGATGACGAGGGTAAATACATGGACGCTGGGGTCACTACCATTCGGCCATTTCTGGAGCTTCCCAGCAAGCCACCAGTCCCTTGGGTGAGATGGTTCGCCACAGTCCAAAATTACTTGGTGGCTCTGAACTTTGGTGAACTGAAGAAGATACTGTATGGGCTCAGGCAATATTGGTTCATAATTTGGGTATGGAAGGACAGCATATCCTTGCTACTTTGGGTGCTAGTGATAGCTTTGAGGACGTTGCTGAGCTAATGGGGCAACATTTTTGCGCCCCTGAGAACATCATCATCCGGAGGATCTAGTTTTGACAGCATCGCCAGCAGCTCGGCGAGTCAGTACAATGATTTGTTGCAGACTTGCTTCAGCTAGCTGGGAAATGCCAGTCTGGAGCATTGGAGGAAGAAATCGTCCGTGACCAGTTGGTGGAGCTCATGCTTTGCTCAACAGCGAGGTCGAGGCTCCTCACACACTCCAGCAAATTGTCGTTAGCCATGGCTATCAAGATAGCTCAGCAGTGTGAAGTAGTGGACAGACTGTCACGTGACCTCGGTGACAGAGCTACACTGCACCGCTCTGAATCACAATCGATGGCACAGGCTGTGGACCCGGACAGTGATGATAGCAAACAGGAGAAGGAAGAATGCACTACGGCTGTGAAGATAAGGTCCGCCCCAGGATCGCCCAGGTGTTTGAGTTGTGGGTTCACTAAGCACTGCTATAAGGCAAGATAGTGTCCGGTAAGAGGAAAACGCTGCAGCAAGTGCGGACTTCTGCATCATTTTGCCAGGGCCTGTAATAGGTTCGAGTGAGGGGAACAGCGACACAAAGCGGACACCCCTGCTCCAACTTCTGCAGTTATCCACACTGTCTCTCCAAACACCGATGGCCGTACATACTGTATGGTGAAGCTGGATGGAGTGGAGGTGCCGCTGCTGATTGACACGGGCGCAGTGAGGTCCGTGTTGAATTGGCCTACCGTGAGGAGTTTCTTCCCATACTACCGAGTGAGAGGTCATTCAGTTCCATTGTGTGGGTATGGAGGAAAAAGGCTAGCCATTGTGGGTTCGGTGGAACTGACGGCTAGGTACAAATCAGTGGAGGTGCCCAACCTGCAGTTTGTGGTGACCACTGATGGCGAAAATATTATGGGCTGTGACTTTTTTAATGGACTGGGCTTTTCGGTCACCAGCAGTGTTGGAGAAGAGTGGTTGGGCTGTGGCTTGTGGAACTATTTACCTTGTGTTCTTATTAAAGACAAAAGTAGAAAGGAGATGTTTTTTACCTTCTTTACATGGTTCAACTGTGCACTGCAGCCTTCGTCAGAAGAGTCAGCTGATTGCTGCCAGGTGTCATTTTATCAGCTGACTTTCATAGGTGGGGCCAGCCCAGCAGACTTGTCAGATCCACCGAGCTGGCCCTGCTTTCCGCCGTCAGATGGTCTTTGGAGAATGTGGTCCCAGGTGTGAGTAAGCATAAAGGCACCCTCATCCCGGTTCATGGTATCTTTTCCCCGCTTCCTGATTTCTACGACCTCCTTGATCCAGTGTTTGTGTCTGTTGCTCTCCGATCCAGTTATTTTTGCGTTGTTCCAGTCCATGATGTGATTATTTCTTTTGCAGTGATCTGATATTGCTGATTTTAATGTTTCTTGTTCTGCCTTTTCTTTTTGTGATCTTGTGAGTCGTCCTTGTGTTTCCTTCTCACATTCCTTCTGGTGTTCTTTTTTCCTTGTGGTGAATGATCTTCCGGTTTCTCCAATGTAGGTTTTGTTGCATAATCTGCATGATATTTCATATACAGTTAGGCCCAGAAATATTTGGACAGTGACACAAGTTTTGTTATTTTAGCTGTTTACGAAAACATATTCAGGATACAATTATATAATCAATATGGGCTTAAAGTGCAGACTCTCAGCTGTAATTTGAGAGTATTCACATCCAAATTGGAGCAAGGGTTTAGGAATCACAGCTCTTTAATACGTAGCCGCCTCTTTTTCAAGGAACCAAAAGTAATTGGACAATTGACTCAGAAGGCTGCAAAAAAAAAAAAAAAAATTACAAGGCTGCATGGGCTCTTCCCTCGTTAACCTGTCATCAATTAAGCAGTTAAAAGGTCTGGAGTTGATTCCAGGTGTGGCGTTTGCATTTGGAAGCTGTTGCTGTGAACACACAACATGCGGTCAAAGGAGCTCTCAATGGAGGTGAAACAGACCATCCTGAGGCTGAAAAAAAAAAGAAGAAATCCATCAGAGAGATAGCAGAAATGTTAGGAGTGGCCAAATCAACAGTTTGGTACATTCTGCGAAAAAAAGAGTGCACTGGTGAGCTTGGGAACTCAAAAAGGCCTGGACGTCCACGGAAGACAACAGTAGTGGATGATCGCAGAAACCCCTTCACAACATCCACTCAAGTGAAGAACACTCTCCAGGAAGTAGGTGTATCAGTATCTAAGTCTACCATAAAGAGAAGACTTCATGAGAGTAAATACAAAGGATTCACCACAAGGTGCAAACCATTAATCAGCCTCAAAAATAGAAAGGCCAGAATTGACTTTGCTAAAAAACACCTGAAGAAGCCAGCCCAGTTCTGGAACAGCATTCTTTAGACAGATGAGACTAAGATCAACCTGTACCAGAATGATGGGAAGAAGAAAGTTTGGAGAAGAATTGGAACAGCTCATGATCCAAAGCACACCACATCATCTGTAAAACATGGTGGAGGCAGTGTGATGGCATGGGCATGCATGGCTTCCAATGGCACTGGGTCACTTGTGTTTATTGATGATGTGACAATAGACAGAAGCAGCCGGATGAATTCTGAAGTGTATAGGGATATACTTTCTGCTCAGATTCAGCCAAATGCAGCAAAGTTGGTTGGACGGCGCTTCACAGTACAGATGGACAATGATCCGAAACATACTGCAAAAGCAACCCAGGAGTTTTTTTAAAGCAAAGAAGTGGAATATTCTGCAATGGCTGAGTCAATCACCAGATCTCAGCCCAATCAAGCATGTATTTCACTTGCTCAAGACAAAACTTAAGGCAGAAAGATCCACAAACAAGAAACAACTGAAGACAGCTGCAGTAAAGGCCTGGCAAAGCACCACAAAGGAGGAAACCCAGTGTTTGGTGATGTCCATGGGTTCCAGACTTCAGGCAGTCATTGCCTGCAAAGGATCCTCAACAAAATATTGAAAAGTAACATTTTACTTAGGGTTATGTTTATTTGTCCAATTACTTTTGAGCCCCTGAAATGAGGAGCATTTGTATAAAAATAGCTACAATTACTACATGTTTAATCATATATTTTTGTTCAACCCCTTGAATTAAATCTTAAAGTCTGCACTTCAATTCCGTTGTAGTTGTTTCATTTCAAATCCAATGTGGTGGCATGCAGAGCCCAAATCATGAAGATTGTGTCAGTGTCCAAATATTTCTGGGCCTAACTGTATTACATTGCATTTTTTTGTCTTGTTCTATTTTGTCCTTGGGGTGTACTAATATCTGTCTTAATTTTTTCTGTGGTTTTACTGTTGTGTTTATTTTGTATTTTTTCATGATCCTTTGAATTGGTTCCATTATCCCTTGGATGTATGGTATAGTTATGGTGTCCTTGTTTTTGATTTCAGCTTTTGTTCTGTGTCTTGATTCCTGTTTGTTTTCTTTGTTTTTGGCTGGCTGTTTCCCTTTGTTTCTGTCCCATACTGGATATTGGCAGTGTATGAGTGCATGTTTTATGTGGTTTTTCTCCTCCTGTCTGTCTTCTTGGTCTGTGATGATGGTGGCCAGTTCATATATGATAAGATAAGATAAGATAAGATAAGATAAGCCTTTATTAGTCCCACAATGGGGAAATTCCAGGATTGCAACAGCACAGGGATAGCAACACTCAGAGCAATAATTAAGAAGATACAGAAGATATAAATAAGAGCAGTGGATATACATACATACACATAAATATATAAATGTCATGCAGTGATCCTCGTGGATCACCATAAGACGCCAAGAGTCCACCAGTGAGTTTTGCAATGATGGTTTATTAACACACACAAGACAGGACAAGACTGTGAGCCGCTCTCGGCAAAAACACACACGAATCAATACATGGGCTCGTAGGGCTGACCCCAGCCACTACGAGCTAAACTATGACATGAGAATCACGAACCTGACATGAAGGTCTAACGACGCGTTGACAAAGCTTGACGAGGTGTAGACCATAACGGACAAGATGTTGACAATGTCTGACAATGTCTGACAATACTCCTGCAGCATTACTGTCGCTAGTGCCGGCTTTATGAAGGCGAACACTAACGAGCAGTAATGACACACAGCTGACCAGCCTTGACAGGCGGAAGCCCCACCAAGCACCTTCACAATAAGAGCCCGGTGAGACCAGAATACAACCCACAGCTGTCAAGGCCAGCAGCGAGTTGAACTTAGCCCGAGCGCGATCAGAACCCAGCGCTCGGGTCGTAACAATAAATATATATACAAAGTGCGGAGCATTGTAGCAAGATGGAATAAACAGCATAACCGTCTACTTAGTTATCCTACATAGTATGAGTATGTACCCATACATATTCATATAACCATATGACCCATATAACATCCTGACAACTGATAGTTTGTGTGCTGTGTGGTGTTCTGATGTCCATAGTAGGTATTGATCTGTGTGGGTTGGTTTCCTGTAGACTGTGATTTTTACACTGCCGTCATCTTTGTGGTGGATTTTCATGTCCAGAAAGGCTATAGTGCTATTTTCTTCCTCTTTGTATGTGAATTTTATATTCCCAGTACTGTCCATGCTATTCAGATGGTCAGTGAGTTCTTGTGTGTCTCCTTTCCTTATTTTCTCCAGAATGTCATCCACGTATCTCCTCCAGGGGGTGGGTTTACATTGTGTAGGTGCTGTGTTGATGGCTTTGTTTTCCAGATCCTCCATGAAAAAGCTGCTCATAATGGCTGATAGTGGGTCTCCCATTGCAAATCCTTCTTTTCGTCTGTAGATGTTTTCTCTGTATTGAAAATAGGTGGATTTTGCAACAAATTGTAATAGTTCAGATATGTCATGAACTGTGAGATTGGTGCGTCATTTTAGGGTTCTGTCATTTCTGAGGCGTTCTTGCACTATATGTAATGTGACATCAACTGGGGTCTTTGTGAATAATGAAATGACATCATGTGAAATGAGGATCTCGTCTGATTCTATTTTCATATTTTTGAGTTCTTGTGAAGGCAATTTTGAGTTTTTGCAGTGGAATTCTGATAGTCCAAAGAGGGGTTTGATGATTTCAACCAGGGCTTTTGAAAAGTTGTATGTGACTGATCCAATACTGTCTATTATTGGTGGCAGCAGGATATCCTTCTTATGTATTTTTGGGGTTCCATAGATTCGAGGGGTGATGCTGGCTGTGGTGTTGATGTATCTGGAAATGAAATCATTCAGGTTATGTCTAGCATTAAGCTCAGTTCTATTCGCTGTCAGTCACAGTTTAGAAGGCATTGGTACAGTTGTCTTTTTAAGTCTTTTTAAAGTCTGTACTGTTTTTGTACTTCTTTTATTGTTTCTTATTGTTTTTTAACTTTTTTAATTGTCTTGTTTTAGTCATTTTATTTTTATTTTGATGGACCATGAGTCTGGAATAAAGTTTGATTGATTGATTGATTGATTGATTGATTGATTGATTGATTGATTGATTGATTGATTGATTGATTGATTGATTGATTGATTGTGGGAATCAGGTGATCATATGCGTCCTTTGTGAATTTTTTTTTTTTTTTTTTTGCTTTCTAAGAGGTGTTTGAGAAGGGCTTTTAGCATTTTTATCTTTTCTTCTGTGGGGTTTGTTTTAATGATTTGATATGTGCTGCTGTCTGCCAACATGGTTTCTATCTGTTTTTCCATATGCTTCCATGTACATTACTACTGTCGTTCTGCCTTTATCTGATAAGAGGATTGTGATTGTTGTATCAGTCTTGAGTGAATTTAATGCTTTTTCTTCTTCTTTTGTAATGTTGCTTTGTGGTAGTTTGGCCGTTTTGAGGATTCCTGCGACTGCGTTCTGGAGTGATGCTTTTTCCCCTTGATCCTGGATTTTTTCACATGCGACTTCTGCACTGTATTCTCCGTGTCTGTGAGTGTGCATTTTGATAAGTTTTTGACCCACTTAGCGTTCATTTCCGTGTGTGTTTGTCTTTGCTCCTTCTTCCTTTCTGTGAGTTTTTTTTTATTTTTTAAATGGCGGTTTTTAGTTATAATGAATTCCTATTCGTGTGCGTGTTTTAGTTGTGTTTCTATCCGCTCCTGCGTTTCCTGGTCAGTCAGGTAGTGTTTCTTGAAAATCTCCATTTCCTCCTTGATCTGGTTGTTGATTCTGTCCACTTTATTTGCCGTCATTCTTATCCGTTCTTTGATCAGGTCTTTCCGTGCTTTATTGATAATTTTCTCTGCGTTTTTGGTCAGGATTGTTTTTTTATGTTGAGGGTTGCTGGTGTGACATCCTCATCTCTGCAACGGAGGTTAAATCTCAGGTGGTTTCTGTAGTGTGCCCGTGTTTTCTCCAATTTCTCCAGCCGGCGGAAGTCTTTGATACAATTTTGCCCATAACTTCCACGTAATAGCTCAAGTAGGTTCATTTTGTCTTCTTTTAAAAGAAGACAAAATGAGCCTACTTGAGCTATGGCTTGTGGAACTGGCCTGTTCTGCGAGTGGTGGACAATGCTGCATGGGACGAACCTTGGCCTAGTATTCTGGAAGATGAGCAGAATCAACTCCATCCAGGGCCATCGCGGGATGGTCCCGGTATCAGTGCCCCAGTAGCCCTAGCTGAGAGAACTGGGCAACGCAGTGGGATGACCGTGATGGCAGGTGGAACCGAATGGCTGACCCTTTCTGCTTCCGGAGTTCGACTTGGAGGTACCAAGAACCAAGGTGTCACAACGGCTTTGCCAGCATCTGAAATGAAAGCGAGCGGGGCAGATCCAGCTGGCATGGTAAAATGACACGCCACTCAGGGACACTGGAAGCCGAGTTGGGCCTCTAGGGGTCGCTGATTTAGTCCGACCCAGAGAGGAGGCAAGGTCGAGAAGAGTTCGTAGGAAGTGCAAACAACAGGAGAACCAGGGGCAGCTGCAGGTGGTGGTCGTTCGGGAGGATGGCTACTTTCAGCTGTCTGATGGCTCATGGTGGCATCCCAACGAGCTGCCAAGCTGGAGAAGGAGGTGTTTGGACAGCGACACGAGCCATCCCTGGGCGTGAAGAGAAGAAGGTGCTCCGGAGGGGAACCGTCTAATGGTTTTCCAGGGGGTGGTTCCCCTACTGGGGCAGACTGTTGGGGGGCAAAGTGTTCAATACATGTTGTTAGTAAGTGAATTGCCCGGGTTATAGTGTTTATACTGATGTGTTTGATGCATGATGTTGAATTGAGAATTATTCAAGTTGCTTATGGGATTTGCTAGTTTGTATATATGTTCTGTTATTGGGATTGTTTTATGTTATTTATTTTAGGAGTACAGCAATTTTATGTTTAAAGGACTATATTTTAGCAGAGACAGCAAAATGCTCTGTCTAGCCGTGTGGGGGGTGGAACAGTAGTCCACCTTTTATCCCCTAGCTTTAGTTGTTTTGTGTGACTGCTATAGGCCCTGATATATTTATGTTTAGTTTAGTGCATGAATCGGGTTCCAAATTGGGGAGGGTCTTGATTGTATGTGTGTTTTGGACCTTTTTGAAGGGGGGGGGGGCTGTAGTGTTGTACTTAGGACATATTATGGTGTGACACGGGTGGTGGCTTCACCTTCCGGTTCCTTCCGCAGAGGGCTGTGCGGAAGAGGCAGGCAGTCTCTCTGACCACCTCTCAACCTAGCGGGAGCGCTTCTGTATAATCCGTGAGTCTATAATAAAGTGCTGCACGGTGGCGCAGTGGTTTAGCACTGTGGCAGCACAGTTTTACCCTCGGCCGGGGGATCGCGGGGATCATGAGATCGTGGGTTCGATCCCAGCCCCCGACCAACAGTGAGCTGTGTGGAGTTTGCATGTTCTCCCCGTGTTGCGCGGGTTTACTCCGGGATTTCTCCGGTTTCCTCCCGCACACCAAAAACATGTAGGTTTAGGGCGCTCGCGCACGCAGCGACCAGCAGCCGGTGGCTTGTCACCAGACTGCAAACCAAGTCTACCTACGGGTACAAATAAGTAACAAAAAAAAAAAAAAGTGTTGTCCAGTTCCCCCTTAAGTCTCGTCATTCACCCTCAATTACAGACATAACAGGGGGAAAGTTACAAAATCATAAAACTAAGGAGAAAAGTTGTAAATTTACAAGAAAGGGAAAAGTCACAAGTTTACAACGCTGGGGGAAAAGCTACAAATTTTCAAAACTGGGAGGAAAAGTAGCAAGTTTATAAAACTGGGGGAAGTCACAAAGTTAAAGATGGGAAACAGCATGTATATTTGTATATACGGCATGTGGAAGTATATTTACTCTATGTTCTATATGATTATTCATGTTTAACATCCCAGGAAGGCTATAGCAACTGCTCTGAAGCAAGCTAATGGGGCTCCTAATGAATAAACAAATAAATTAACCCATACACAGGCAGGTCTAGGGTGGTGGTTCAGGATTGGTCTTAGGGTCAATTTTCCAAATTTGACCTGAACAAAGGTGCATACCAGACAAATGAGTGAAATGTAGAGTCATTTAAGTGTTGAGAAAGCATTTTTTGCTATTCCAATTTGGGGGACCACTGACCTTCAAAGGTCAAATTTCCCTCAATATTGTGAACGCGATGACTAGAGAAAGAAATGGTGTTGGCTTTTCAAATCGAAACCATTGTATCCACGACAAATATCGGACAGCTCAGACCCTGACCCTTACTATGGGCTTGGGGTCAAAAGGTAAGATAAGATAAGATAAGCCTTTATTAGTCCCACAATGGGGAAATTCCAGGATTGCAACAGCACAGGGATAGCAACACTCAGAGCAACAATCAGAAGGCAAGAAAAAACAAGAGCAGCTAGTATACATATGTACATATTACTATAAATATATATATATATATATATATATATATATATATATATATATATATATATATATAAACACACAGTGCGGAGCATTGTGGTTGGTGGATGTGCAGCAGAAAGTCTAAGCTCTCTCTCCGCGGATGCGGCGGGCCAGCTGGATGTCTTTGGGCATGATGGTGACCCTCTTGGCGTGGATGGCGCACAGGTTGGTGTCCTCGAAGAGACCCACCAGGTAGGCCTCGCTGGCCTCCTGCAGAGCCATGACGGCAGAGCTCTGGAAGCGCAGGTCGGTCTTGAAGTCCTGAGCGATCTCCCTCACCAGGCGCTGGAAGGGCAGCTTACGGATGAGCAGCTCTGTGGATTTCTGGTAGCGACGGATCTCTCTCAGAGCCACGGTACTGGGCCTGTAACGGTGAGGCTTCTTCACTCCGCCGGTGGCCGGAGCGCTTTTTCGAGCAGCCTTGGTGGCCAGCTGCTTCCTGGGGGGGCTTTTCCTCCAGTAGATTTACGGGCGGTCTGCTTGGTTCTTGCCATAGCTCTTTATTATTCTGTCTTATATTTCTTGCACGCCGCCTAAACTCCAGCCCGGCACCCGCGTCATTTTCGCTTCAGTTCCCCGGTATGTCGAGCTTCTCCGTTAGCACCGGGTGGCGGTTGAGTGCTAGTTAGCTCTTCCCTGCTGTATCATCTCCTGCTGTAAACAGTGGCTCCGTCCGCCGACTCGGGAGACCTTTAGGGTGATCTGTGTGTCCGTGATATACAGTATATAGAGTGAAAGGTGTGCCGGATCAGAAAGTTATCACCGGATCAGAAAGAAGAAGGAAGATAAAAAGACTCAGAATTGAGCCGCTGTTGCAAAAGGCAGCCAACTCGTGTGGCGCTGGAACCGGAAGGGGTCAATGCTAACATTCCTTTTACACTATCACTATAAAGCTATGGTCAGCAAACTTGCTTCACCCTGTGACCCTGAACTATGACGACACTTTTGGGATCACAAGGTCAAGGTCATAATGCCATATAAAGTACCCTTCAGCAACAAAGGAGACTGAGGGGTACCACCAGCAGCTGGCAGCATTTTCATTTTTCCTTTCTCATCTTTTTAAAATTGTGATAACAGTCCACATTTGTTTACATTTCAAATAAGTTCAATTTTTTTTTTTTTTTTTTTTTTTGTTACTTATTTGTACCCGTAGGTAGATTTGGTTTGCAGTCTGGTGACAAGCCACCGGCTGCCGGTCGCTGCGTGCGCGAGCGCCCTAAACCTACATGTTTTTGGTATGCGGGAGGAAACCGGAGAAATCCCGGAGTAAACCCGCGCAACACGGGGAGAACATGCAAACTCCACACAGCTCACTGTTGGTCGGGGGCTGGGATCGAACCCACGATCCCCGCGCTCCCCCGGCCGAGGGTAAAACTGTGCTGCCACAGTGCTAAACCACTGCACCACCGTGCAGCCCAATTTGAAGAATAGTCTAAATTCTATCCAAGTATGTGTTTTGTTTTTGATGTTACCCAGGCAGCATGCCCATGTGGGCCCCGCTATAGGTTCAACTGGGCTGTCTTATGGACCCCATGTGGGTTTGTCCATGGGTTCCATGTTGGTCCCATCTGTGTTTGCCCACATGGACTTTACATGTGCATTTAAATCCAGCTGGGCCCCACATGGGTTTTATGGGCATGAGCAGGTTTCGGTAACACTGACATCATAGGAAAAATACAAAAAAAAGTCACAGTTATGAGAAAAAAAATGGAAATTTTATGAGAAAAAAAGTCACAAATTTAAGAAAAAAATCGCAAATTATGAGACATTATTTTTTAAAAACATAGGAGAGAAAAGTCACAATTTTACAAAAAATAGTAAAATTACTTGAAAAAAATTCCAAACTTACAAGAAAAAAGTCACAAATTTACAAAAAAAAAAATTAGAGACAAATGTATGGGGAAAAGTCACAAATTTAAAAAAATAAATTGCAACTTTATAAGAAAAAAGTGAAAATTTATGAGTAAAAAGTCAATTTTACAAAAAAACAGGTAAAATTACTTGAAAAAAGTTCCAAACTTAAAAGAAAAAAAATAGCAAATTTATAAGAAAAAAGCCACAAATTTATGAAGAAATCTGAAAAATTTGCAATTAACAAAAAAATAGCAAATATATGATTAAATAAATTGAAAATTTACAAGAAAAAAGTCATAAATTTATGATTAAAATTTCTGAGAAATTCCAAATTGATAAAAAAAGTGGCAAATTTACAATAAAAAGTAAAGCGTTTTTGAGAAAAAATTGCAAGATTACAGTAAAAAGTGGCAAATTTATTAGAAAGTTTAAAAATTACAAGACAAAATTAGCAAATTTGCAAGAAAAAGGTCACAATTTTACAAAAAAACAAACAAAGTTATCAGAAAAAGTTGCAAGTTTACAGTAAAAAAAAAAAATCAGTGAAAATTTTTGAAAATGTTACAAATTTACAAGGAAATTGCAAATTTATGAGAAAATCAGTTGAAAATAGGTCAACAGGGAAAGTCCATGTGGGCAAACACAAATGGGGCCAACATGGACCCCGCGGACAAACCCACATGGGACCCATAAGACAGCCCAGGCTCTTTGGGGCCCACATGGACATGCTGGCTGGGTAGGAAAAAAAGAAGATATGCATTAAGCTAGTATCTCACGGAGCAGCGTGCATTTAGAAGAAGCCATCTCTATCGTCATTCAGTCCATCATGTACAGTAGATCGTTCTACTGTCCATCATGTACAGTAGAACGAAATTAATTATCTACAATGTTAATCACATCTTGAATCAGAGGGGCTGTTGCCATGCAAGGCGCTGCCACAAACAACTTCTCCTTCCCCTTTTCTATTACACTAAGCACCAAGCTAGAAGGTGGGAAGTATCATTTTTATATGGTCTTTGGTATGACCCAGCTGGGACTTGAACCCCCAACCTCCAGGTTGTGGATGGATACTGTATCAGCTAGGCCACCACTCCAGTATTAGGTGACATTTAAGCCTCGATTATGCTATACCTCCACTCTGGTGCGCTAAGATGCATGTCCGCTTTGGACGAGGCTGGTGCACACAAGGTTGTGTATATACTTCATTTTTTTGTCTACAAGGCCAGGTGTTTGATGCATGCGCCCAGCCATCATTTGTAATTCTACCCCAGCCCTATGGGTAATGCAACTGTGATAACACGCCAATTTGTTTGCGTATGTGGGGAGCCTTGAATAACGAAACCGAATTGCATTTAATTCAAGTTTATTTCAAGCAATCATTCCCACCGTATGCTCTCATTCTTGAGCAGCGAACAAAGAGAAGGAAACACACCAAAGTCCTCACCTTTAAACATTCTCACATCAAAGCCTCTCCCTCGCAGGGGAGGTCACACATCTCTATCATAATCCTTTTATTCACATTCATCAACTCTTTATTTACATTACTCCCCCCTCTCTCCTCTCGAGCCTCAGAGGTCAGGAAGTCTTCTGTTCACACCTGTGTCTTCTCTCTCTGTCCTCCGCAGGGGGCTCAGCCTCTGCATCGCAGGGGTCTCAGACTCTGCGGCTCCTTCATCGTGAGGTTAAATCACATATGCATGTGTCCAACATATACATGTACAACTACACAGCCATATAACCCCCCCCAAACGATGAAGAACGGACTATTCCCTAAAATTCAATAACATCTTACTGCCTACTGTATAATCAACACCCACATTCAGTCTGTGCGCCGCCTGGGCTTCAACCGTCTGCCGAATCTGCTGTGAGTTGGCCCCGCCTTGCCTGGGGCGCCTTTCTGCTCCGGCTCTGTTGACTGAGGGAGAGAGTGATTATTTGCCCCCTGCGGGGGCCTGCCTCATCGAGGCGCCACTGCGACCGGTACAGACCCGTCCTTCATGACAAAAGCAGGTTTTAGTCTGTCAATACTGACTGTCTCTTTTCTGTTTCCAAAATCTAGCACAAATTGCTTATCACCTGCCTCCAGCACTCGAAATGGCCCTTCGTAAGGTGGTTTGAGTGTTGCTTTTAGGGCTTCGCGCCTGACAAAAACGAAATCGGCATTTTTCAAAGCCTTGGGGACGAAAACCCGTGGAAAAGCGTGATGAACCAGACCCGGAAGCGTGTCTGCTCCCGTGCCAACTAACGGTCCCAGAGCAGAGAGAGGTGGGGGCTCCGGGTGCTCTGGTAAAAACTCGCCTGGCAGCCTAAGAGTTTGTGTGAATACCAGCTCCGCTGGGGAGGCGTCTAAGTCCTCTTTGGGCGCAGAACGCAACCCCAATAAAACCCATGGTAGTTTATTTACCCAATCTGCATCCGTGAGCGACGCTCTGAGTGCTGCCTTCAAAGACCTATGAAAACGCTCGCATAAACCATTAGCCTGAGGGTGGTAAGCCGTAGTGCGGTGAATTCTGGCTCCCAAGCCATTGGCCATCGCTGACCACAGCTCAGAGATGAATTGAGGTCCTCTATTGGACGTAATGTCCGACGGAACCCCGAAGCGCGCCATCCAAGCCGTTAAAAAAACGCGAGCCACCTCCGCGGCCGTGGTCGTCGCAAGCGGGACCACTTCCGGCCAACGTGTGGTTCGGTCCACCATTGTCAAAAGATGCGTGAACCCCTGTGATGCCGGTAGGGGGCCCACAAGGTCGACGTGCACGTGGTCGAACCTTCTGGCTGGAATGCGAAACGGTTCTAACGGGGCTCTTGTGTGCTTGTGAATTTTGGCCCGTTGACAGGAAATGCAGGTTTTTGCCCATTCCTTCACGTGCTTGCGCAGGCACGGCCAAACAAACTTTTCCGCTACCATTTTCACCGACGCGCGCACCCCCGGGTGCGCCAGTGAGTGGACTGAGTCAAAAACACGGCGGCGCCACGTGGCCAGAACCACCGGACGCGGGCGCCCCGTCGACACGTCGCAGATCGGGGAGGCATACCGGTTTGTAAACACTTGCTCTCCAGCCTTAACCCTGTTGGTCCAGACTGGAGCGCGCGCACGTCCGCGTCAGCCCCCTGGTCCGCTGCCATGGCTGCGTAATCTATACCCACGTACACCGGGGCTGCACGCGCCACCGTGCCGCTCTCCTGTGGCGCGGTCACGGTGGCCCATTCTGCCTCTGCGCGTGGTGGAGTCGTGAACGCGCGCGAGAGACAATCTGCTACTACATTGAATTTGCCCGCAACATGCCTAATGTCAGTGGTAAATTCCAAGATCGCGGCCAGCTGCCTCTGCTGCCTGCCTGACCACGGATCTGAAATTTTGGCCATGGCGTATGTAAGCGGCTTGTGGTCCACATAAGCGGTGAAGCACCGTCCTTCCAGCCAGAACTGGAAATGATGAATAGCCAAATGCAGCGACAACAGTTCTCTGTCGAACGTGCTGTATTTTCGCTCAGCCGCGCTTAAGGATTTGCTAAAGAAAGCCAACGGCTGCCAAACCCCGGCGACCCGTTGCTCAATAATGGCCCCTATGGCTAAATCTGAAGCGTCTGTCGTCAGCACGATACGTGCTGCCGGGTCTGGGTGGGCCAGGAGCGCAGCATCAGCCAAGGCTTTTTTAACCTCTGTGAACGCGCGCTCCCGCTCCGGGGACCATTCGACCGCCTGGGTTGGTTTTTGCTTTTTGAGCGCGGCATATAACGGTTGCATGATTTGAGTTGCGTGGGGCAGGAATCGGTTATAAAAATTCACCATCCCCAAGAATTCCTGCAGTGATTTGACCGTTTGTGGCCGGGGAAAATCCGCTACCGCGCGTACTTTATCTGGTAACGGAATCGCTCCCTCTGGGGAGACACGGTGACCCAAAAAATCGATCCGCTCAACGCCGAACTGGCACTTGGCTGGGTTAACTATTAAGCCGTGCTCTCCCAGCCTCCTAAAAACTGCTGTGAGGTGCGTTTCGTGGTCGTCCTCTGAAGTACTCGTGACCAAAATGTCGTCGAGGTACACAAACACGAAAGGGAGATCGCGTAATACGGCATCCATCATCCGCTGAAACGTTTGCGCCGCCCCTTTGAGACCAAACGGCATGCGTAAAAATTCGAAAAGTCCAAATGGGGTTATTACCGCTGTTTTAGGAATGTCCTCCGGTTGGACTGGGACTTGGTGATAGCCGCGAACCAGATCAATTTTTGAAAAAATGCGCGCCCCCGCCAGGTGCACCGAAAAATCCTGAATGTGCGGGATGGGATAACGATCGTGCGCCGTAGCATTGTTTAGCCTGCTGTAATCACCACATGGTCTCCAGGAGCCATCGGCTTTCGGTACCATGTGCAGCGGCGAAGCCCACGGGCTTTTTGACCTACGAACGATGCCCAGCCTCTCTAGGCTGGCGAACTCCTCGCGCGCAATGGCGAGCTTAACTGCATCCAAGCGCCGAGCTTTTGCAAACACGGGAGGACCAGATGTAGGGATAAAGTGATTCACCCCGTGCTTCGCGACTGTCGCTGAAAAAGTGGGCACAGTGAGCGCTGGAAATTGGGTGAGGAGTGTGTGAAACTTACCACCTGCTGTAGCGACGTGGGTCTGTACTAGTGGCGGGGACACTCGAGCTGAACAGGGGAGAGAGTAAAAAGAGAGTGCATTTACCAGCCATCTATTTGCAAGATCCACTAACAGATTGTGTGAGCACAAAAAATCCGCGCCCAACATGTTGAAACTCACCGCCGCTATTACAAAAGTCCATTCATATGTGCGGCCATGTAAGCATAAAGGCAAGGTCCTTTTCCCGTAGGTGTTGATGCTCGAGCCATTTGCCGCCGTAGCTCCGCTACTGCGGGGTCCAGCCACCCGGTCCGCATATGTTGGGGTGATGAAGCTCACTTGGGCTCCGGTGTCTATGAGGAACTCTCGTCCGGAGCACGCATCCGTGATGTAGAGCAGCTTGTTGCCTTCTCCGAGAGTCGAAGCTGCTAGTGACCCCCGGTCTTGCCGTTTCCCGAACTCCTGAAGTTGCAGGGCGGCACACACCTGCGTGCCCTCTCAGCGAACCTCCGATGGTAAAAGCAAAGATCCTCTCCTCCGCTGTGTCGGGGCCGTGCCTCTGCCACCGGACCATTGGCTCCACCTCGTCGCGGCTGTGCTGCCGCCGTCGTCGGCCAGCCTGGGTCTGCCGCCTCTGGCTCCCCGCTGTCTTGGGTCGCCGCTGCGGTTGCTTGCCCGCCGCAGGCGTCCAGAATCCCATCTGCTTCCTGGGCCAGCTCCCGGAACTCCTCCAGGGTGTGACACTTCTTGCCAGCCAGCGTGCTTCTCGCATGCGTCGGGAGGTTGGAGAGGAAGATGAACTGGAAAAGGAAATCATCGTTGTCCAACCCTCTCACCTGTATCATCTCCTCCATCAGGGCGCTCGGCCTGTGTCCTCCTTGGTCTAGCAAAGACAGGATCCTCCTCGCCCTCACTTCGGCCGAGGGGGTGAAAAACTTAATGAGGGTGGATTTCAGCTTGTCGTACCTGCCGGTCGCGGGTGGCTGCTCCACCAAACTCTGCACACACCGAGCTGTACTGTTATCCAGTTTAGCAATGACATGGTGGAACTTAGTGTCATCCACCGTTACTCCTGCGAGCGCGAACTGCGACTCCGCTTGCAGGAACCACGACCGTGGGTTATCCTGCCAGAAATTGGGCAGCTTGACGGCCACTGCGCTCGCCAGCTCTGAACTCTGTGAGTCCGGGACCCTGAGACTTTCTCCGGTCATTCTCAACGTCGTCAGTCACCAATGTGGGGGCTTTGAATAACGAAACCGAATTGCATTTAATTCAAGTTTATTTCAAGCAATCATTCCCACCGTATGCTCTCATTCTTGAGCAGCGAACAAAGAGAAGGAAACACACCAAAGTCCTCACCTTTAAACATTCTCACATCAAAGCCTCTCCCTCGCAGGGGAGGTCACACATCTCTATCATAATCCTTTTATTCACATTCATCAACTCTTTATTTACATTACTCCCCCCACTCTCCTCTCGAGCCTCAGAGGTCAGGAAGTCTTCTGTCCACACCTGTGCCTTCTCTCTCTGTCCTCCGCAGGGGACTCAGCCTCTGCATCGCAGGGGTCTCAGACTCTGCGGCTCCTTCATCGTGAGGTTAAATCACATATGCATGTGTCCAACATATACATGTACAACTACACAGCCATAGCGTATATAAAAGTGAATAAACACGAGAGCGACACATTTTTTGTAGTAACAACAATGGCGTTGTTTCAAGGAAGATGAGGAATTACCATGTTTCAGAACTCTTCTTCACTCAAGCTGCTGCTTCATGAATGTTTATCCTCATCTTCCGCTTTGTCTTCTTCATCTACTTTGACTTTGTATGTTGTGTTGGCAGCACCAACTCTTGAATGGGAGGTTCAATCTTGGGCATGCACAGTCAACACACCCAGGCAACATGGACACAAAATTTGGGCTGAATGCGATCAGATATGTAGGGGTCTGCGGAGCCTAGCGGGCTGGGGACGATGACGTAACTTTCATCACTGAAGCCTCAAAGTCGAGTGGACATGGACAGTGGAGGTGCAGCACCAACCCAGCTTTAGTGACAATTAGCAATGTTTGCAAAAGTGTTTGAGAAAGATGGTTGGTGAACACTGAGTCTGCCTCCCACGGAGTGGTGAGTGCTAACGAACGTTGTGAAGGGAGGGGTTTCGTTAAAGGTTGTAAAAAAGTTCTCCAACAGTTTTCATGGTGGCAAAGTTTATCTTGTCCTAGAAAAACTTTGAACGTGTATGTGGCTACAGACTATGGTCTGACAGTAGATCCTGTGTTCTATTAAATTTTGCTGGATTTAACCCATAGTCATGTGAAAAGGTGGTGCACTGATGGATTTTTATTCTGTGTATTTAACTTGTAATTTGTGACTTTGTTCATTTTTAATTGACATCTTTTATCATATTTTTGCATCTTTATTCTTGGAAATTTGTACCTAACTTACATTTATACATTTGTACCTTATCGTCGCTATCCAACGCTGACCTCGTATGTCCAAAACAGACATTTTTCAGGAAATGAGAAAAATTAACAGCTATGCAATTTATTCATATGGGTTAGAATTGGCATGGCAAACCGGGGTGGTGGTTCCTCTCTTCAAAAAAGGGGACCGGAGGGTGTGCTCCAACTTTAGAGGGATCACACTCCTCAGCCTCCCTGGGAAGGTCTATGCCAACGTACTGGAGAGGAGAGTCCGGCCGTTGGTCGAACCTCGGATTCAGGAGGAGCAATGTGGTTTTCGTCCTGGCCGTGGCACATTGGACCAGCTCTTTACCCTCTCGAGAATTCTTGAGGGTTCGTGGGAGTTTGCCCAACCAGTTTACATGTGTTTCGTGGACTTGGAGAAGGCATTTGATCGCGTCCCTCGTGGATTTTTGTGGGGGGTGCTTTGGGAGTATGGGGTATCGGGCTTGTTGTTACGAGCTATTCGGTCTCTGTACGACCGTTGTGAGAGTTTGGTTCGTATTGCCAACATTCGGTCGGAGTCATTCCCAGTGAGAGTTGGACTCCGCCAGGGCTGCCCTTTGTCACCGATCCTGTTCATAATTTTTATGGACAGGATTTCTAGGCGCAGCCAGGGAATGGAGGGTGTCATGCTTGGTGACCACAGGATCTCATCTCTGTTGTTTGCAGATGATGTTGTCCTGTTGGCTTCATCCAGCAATGACCTACAGCTCTTGCTGGGACGGTTTGCTGCTGAGTGTGAAGCGGCTGGGATGAGAATCAGCACCTCCAAGTCCGAGTCCATGGTCCTCAGCCGGAAAAAGGTGGATTGTCCTCTCCGGGTTGGGGACAGGCTCCTGCCCCAAGTGGAGGAGTTTAAGTATCTTGGGGTCTTGTTAACGAGTGAGGGGAAAATGGAGCAAGAGATCGACAGACGGATTGGAGCAGCATCTGCAGCGATGCGGACGTTGTACCGGTCTGTTGTGGTGAAGAGGGAGCTTAGTTCTAAGGCAAAGCTGTCGATTTACCAGTCAATCTACGTTCCTACTTTCACCTATGGTCACGAGCTTTGGGTAATGACCAAAAGAACGAGATCGCGGATACAAGCGGCTGAAATGAGCTTTCTCTGTAGGATTGCTGGACTCACCCTCAGAGATAGGGTGAGGAGCTCAGTCATCTGGGAGAGGCTCAGAGTAGAACCGCTGCTCCTCCACATTGAAAGGAGTCAGTTGAGGTGGTATGGGCATCTGATTAGGATGCCTCCTGGACGCCTCCCACTTGAAGTGTTTCAGGTACGTCCCACTGGGAGGAGACCCCGGGGCAGACCCAGGACTCGGTGGAGAGACTATGTCTCCCAGCTGGTCTGGGAACGCCTTGGTATCCCCTCTGAAGAGCTGGAGCAGGTGGCTGGGGAGAGGGACGTCTGGGCTTCTCTGCTTGAACCGCTGCCTCCGCGACCCGGACCTCCGGAAAAGCGGTAGAAGATGGATGGATGGGGTTAGAATTTGTTTAATATTAGTATTAAACATTTATTTTATATTGATAATAATAAAAAATAATCCAGAGGCATATGGGGTGACCAACTGAATTTGTTTATTAAAAAAACAAAACAAAAAAAACAACTAAATTTGAGGTTTGTGCCGGACAGCGACATTATGCTAAACTTATCAATACCCCCCATCCCCTTTCTTAAAAAGAAATCACCCACTGAGCAGGAGTCAGGAGTCCATCTGTCTGCCACTCACCTGCAGACAGATGGACCGGGACCTCTGCAGCTAAATCGGTGTCACGTTGCCGAGCGGTCAAGGCACACCAGAAAAAGGCAAGACCTCCAAAAGTTTGCAACAGGCAATTTTCCATTTATTCCAAATAATTTGAAGGCAACAACTTACATGAACATCCTACACCCAACCCAAAACTAAATGAAAAACACCTGTTAATATACTTAGTGAGATAATTAGACTAATTAGAACATACCAAAATCCCAGGTAAGACAATAAATATACCATATTCCCACACATACCCAATAGTATCTAAAAAGAGTCATAAATACATAAATACTTTCCACCAATATTTACAGAATAAATACACACCATAAATAATACAATAAATAGTTTAAACCCTTATTTACATATTAAATCCCCTTCTACTCAACCATCATATGCTTCCTTCCCCTGGCATCCTTTAAAGGGCACTCAAACCCCTGAGGAGTCTTTTGCCCGGGCACCACCAGGAAGCATACTGGCAAAGACCAAATACGTGGTCTTAAAATTATTTAATTGCCTCACCCAGTTAACATAACTATCATTAACATTTATCTCACACAAATGGAATTCACTTCACTCAAAACAAATCTCAAATTATATGTGCATTTTATCCATTACAATGCCTGCTGACATTTGCAAATTATAAATCCTTTTACACATGTAATATAATATTCAGTTATAGAGGACCATAACAGTGGCGACACTCCGTCGTCACAATCGGAGTGTCGGAGTTATCCACCCACGGACTTCTGCCATGGATGTGCTAATGAGGGCTAGCAGGATAACAGTGTAAACAACCATCATCCAGGTGAAGTTTTGGAGGCATGGACAATTTTTTCAGGCGACAGCCCTGTTGGATAATGTAAACCTAAACATGACGGTGTTTGGGGGATTTCCACAGCAGACAGAACACAGCTGCAGAAATTATAAAGGCAACTCTGCCCCTCTGCAACTCGCTCAGAAGGTGAATTCATGTCTATTCACATGTTTACATTGAGTAAACATGTAATTGTGTCCCACAAAAAAATTCACATTTTCATGTTTGGTCTGAATGCACGTTAATGATGCAAGGAGTACAGATAGTGAAGGCACAGAAGTTTAAATACCTGGGGTCAAACATCCAAAGCAATGGAAAATGCACAAGAGGTGAAGAAGAGAATGCAGGCAGGGTGGAGTGGGTGGAGACGAGTGTCATGGGCGATCTGTGATAGAAGAAGAAGCTAGAGTGAAAGGGAAGATTTACAAGATGGTAGTGAGACTTGCTATGATGTCCAGTTTGGAGATGGTGCCCCTGACAAAAAGACAGGAGACGGAGCTGGAGGTGGCAGAGTTGAAGATGCTAAGATTCTCATTGGGAGTGACAAGGAGGGCAGGATTAGATATGAGTATAGGTATCAGGTGGAGTGGTTTGGAGACAAAGTAAGAGTGGCAAGACTGAGATGGTTTGAAAAAACGAGGGAAGACCACAGAGAAGATTTGTGGATGTGGTGAAGGAGGACATGGAGAGGGTTGGATGGTTGACCCCAGGTATTTAAACTCATCTACGTAAAACAGTTGGTTGAACGACAGAAATAAAGCATATATATAGCCACGTACGGCCTTGTCAGAAGCATTGGTGCATCACAGACACACAAAGCATAAAGTCGACTGGGAGCTGTGTCAGCATGTAGAAAAAGAGCAGAATATATGGGGCACTTTAAGAACTGTGATTCACTACTGTAAAATGCCTCTTTTAAGATAAAGTCAGTTGGACAAATAACACAAAAAGGTTAGTGAAATAATAAGGTGGAGCAGTGGTTTGTAATGCAGTCAGAAACAAAAGGCTAATGCTAATGACTGAGGGGGCGGGGCTCCGTCTGGGGATAAAAGTGCAGTACCACAGAGAGCTGTGGCTGCTGGAGTGTGGCAGCTTTTGTTCTCCCCACAGGAAATGGAAGTGCAGGAAGGCTCTCAACTCTGCGTCCCACACCTGAACTCATCCTGCGAAAAGCCGGTCCACTCCCGCGCTGAGGCCATGCTGGTCTACGTGCTGCTCTCCTGCATTTCCATCATCACCGTGACTCTGAACCTGCTGGTCATCATCTCCATCTCACACTTCAGGCAGACAATTTCACTCAGTTTCAATTTGATTTGAATTGATGTGTTTGTGTGAAAGAGCAATGCCTTTTTTTTTTTTTGCCTTATACTACTTCTCTCCCTTTAAAGCTCTAATGTCTGATCATTTCACACCATTGTCTCCTACATTCTGATGGTAAGTTGTGTCCCCCAGGCAGCTCCACACCCCCACCAACCTCCTCATCCTCTCCCTGGCCATGTCGGACCTCCTCGTTGGCCTCCTGCTGATGCCCGTTGAGATTGTCTACATCGACGCCTGCTGGTTCCTCGGCGACGTCGTCTGCACCCTCTACTATGTGGTGGACTACACCATCACGTCCGCCTCGGTGGCCAACATGGTTCTCATTTCACTCGACCGCTACGTGGCCATCTGCGACCCGCTGCGCTACCCAGCCAGAGTCACAAAGAGAACGGCTCAGGTGTATGTGTGCCTCTGCTGGGTGTGCTCCATCCTTTACAGGCTTCTCCTCTTACAGGATCACCTGAAGACACCGGGCAAGTCCAACACCTGCCTGGGGAAGTGTGTGGTCATCATTAATCACACGGCGGGGATCGTCGACTTTGTTTTCACCTTCATCATACCCATAGGCGTCATCATAGCTCTGTACCTGAGGGTGTTTGTGGTGGCCGTGTCGCAGGCCCGCAGCCTGCGCTCTCAGGTTACGGCGGCAGCGCAGCGCTCCCGCCACAGGAGCGTGAAGAAGAATGAGTTGAAAGCAGCCAAGACACTGGGCATTGTTGTGGTGGTGTTTCTGTTTTGCTTCTGTCCCTACTATTATCCCACCATGATGGGCGAGGACACGTCAGTCGACGCCTCGGCTGCCGCCTTTGAGCTCTGGCTGGCCCACTTTAACTCCTGTCTGAACCCCATCATCTATGCCTTTTTCTACCCGTGGTTCAGGAAGTGTCTGAAGCTCATTCTCACCCTTCAGATCCTGAAACCCGGCTCCTGTAATGCTAACATACTGTAGGGGTCTGACATGAGTAAACTATCATAGCAATATCATGCTGTATGCTCTAAAATATTATTGTGTGTGGCATTAGTTTATTATTGAATTTGTGCATGTTTTTATATGAACTGCTATAAAACGTGTATATCTTTTGATATTAGGATAGCTAGTAGGCCATTTGTTGATTTTTAACAATAATTTATCTATAAATGTAAATTAAGTACAAATTTGCAAGAAAAAAGGTGTAAATTTACCATATAAAAAGTTACATATTTATAAGACAAAAGTTAGAAATTTATGAGAAAAAAAGCTGCAAATTTAAAAGTAAAAAAAAAAAAAAAAGTAAATTTATAAAACATCACAAATTGATCGGGAAAGGTTGTAAAATTACAATTTTTCATTGTATGGCCAAACATAGCAGAAAACTAACAGAAAAACTTTGACAAATTTATGTGAAAAATGTCACAGATATATAAGACAAAAGTTGAAAATTTTCAAGGAAAGCATATTTCAAAATTTTGAGGAAAAATGTCATAAATTTATAACAGCTGCAAATAAAAAAATCAGTAAATTTGCAAGAAAAACTTTATGGTTAAAAAGTTGTGAAATTATATGAAAAAAATTGTAAAACTACAAGAAAAATTCATCACAAATTGATGACTTATGAGGCAAAAAGAAAATAAAAACAACGGTGACAAAATAGAAAAAAGAAACTTATAAATGCAGCAGTCTTTTTTTAATATATATTTCTGATAATTCTTTGATCCAATTTACACTTCTGTTACTTTTTTCAGTTTATAAATTTAATTGTGTTACTATATTCCAGCAACAATGGAAGAAAGATAACTTACAGAGTTATTTAAAAATTCATATATTTATATATATGTTTGTGTGTGTGTGTGTGTGTGTGTGTGTGTGTGTGTGTGTGTGTTATGTAAGATTTTATGTGAATTTCTTTCCATTTTGTTCAAGGTACAGAATTGAAACAGTAGTGACCAAGTGTTTTGCCAATTAATATCTATAAAAAGAATATTGAATGCCTTCCCTTTAGGAGAAATTTTCCTTTTTTCCATACAATGCATGATGTATATGTTTATTACTACAGTTGATATTCATAATATCCATACCACTAATCGTTAGAAAAGGATCTATTCTCAGAGCTCCATTAAACTGAAGATAGCTTTCTATAAGGGAGAGGCCTTTAGGAGTAGCTCCTTATGTTTATCTTTTGATATTAGAATAACCAGTAGGCCATTTGTTGATTTTTAACTAGGGGGGTGCATACGTTATCTATAAATGTAAATTAAGTACAAATTTGCAAGAATAAAAGGTGCAAATTTACCTTAAAAAGTCACATTTATAGGACAAGAGTTAAATTTTATGAGAAAAAAGTTGAAAATTTAAAAGTAAGACCCAGTTGTAGAGTTTGTGAGAAAAACATTGCCCACTAACAAGAAAAAAGTCACAAATTGATGGGGAAAAGTTAAATTTACATGAAAAAAGATAAATTCAGAAGAAAACAGTTGGAAATTGACAAGAAAAATTGCAAATTTATGTAAAAAAATTTCACATATTTATAAGACAAAAGTTAAAAATTTATGAGAACAAAAGTTGAAAATTTAAAAGAAAAAGTTAAAAAAATGGCAATTTAGAAGAAAAAAAGTCACAATTTGATGGGAATACATTGCAAATTTACAAGAAAAAGTCTTAAATTCAGGAGACAACAGTTGGAAATTGACAAGAAAAACTGCAAATTTATATTAAAAAAAAGTCACAGATTTATAAGGCAAAAGTTAAAAATTTATCAGAAAAAAGTTGCAAATTTAAAAGGAAAGAAAAGAGTAGTAAATATTAGGAGAATAACATTGCCAGCTTACAAGAAAAAATGTCACAAATTGATGAGTAAAAGTTGCAAATTTACAAGAAAAAATCATAAATTAGTTGGAAAATACTGAAAATTTGCAAGAAACAAATCATAAATTCAGGAGAAAACAGTTGCAAATTAATAAGAAAAACTGCAAAATTAAAGGTTACTATTGTGATTCCGAACGCGAGTCATAACCGTGCTCGGATCTTAAGGTTTTGCTGGTATTTTTCTGTATCCACTTTATTCCTTGGGGTGCCGCTGTAGGAACAATTATGGACGGAGCTTCCGGTTTCGGTTGATTTAGTTTTATATCAGTCAGTAAGTAAGTGGAGTAGCAGGTGCATTTAAAATAGTGTTTTTAAAAGTTTTTAAAATTCATTTTAATGTATAGTCCACATACGTGTTTTGCGCTCAAGTGGCAGCTAATTTCAGCACCTGTAGTTTTTATATTTTTGAATGTTTTTGCATAGTTCTGGTACTTGCTGCTGTTGGTGGTGTGAGGCTCCTCACAGATCAGCACAGCTAAATCTGTGGCTTCAACAGCAATGAGTAGATCATGCACTAAAAACTAAAGGATTGTCCGTGTGATCAGCGGTACAGACACAGCAACACCAGGTATGTTTCACTTGTATGAATGTCACAGATCTGACATTTTACCCCAAATTTAAAACACCCAAACATGGTGTTGTGGTTCTTTGTGGCTCTGACTAGAGTCTACGTCTGCTCTTAGGTAAATTTGATTATGTCCAACATACGTATGTTAACAAAATGCAGCCGACTTTACTGAGGTGGAAACTGTCACAACTCGCCGCTCCTCGTCATCCACCTCAGCTGCGCGCACACCTGTGCCTCGTCAATCACAGGCTATTTAGCCCACTCAGCCCAGAGCATCGGTCTGGAGCCATCTGTTCTACTCCGTGCTCAACCTCCAGCAGGATTGTTCCTTCCCTTCCTGCTGATCGACTCTACGACAAGTAAGCCTCATAATTTCCTCACCTGAATTGCAGTATTCTCCCCTGTGCACAGGTGGATTCCTTGGCGGCGGATTCTCCCGTCATTGCCAACTCGTCATCCCTCTTCTCCACATCACCTCGTGTGCGCAGCAGGACGCTGTCTCCCAGGCAAGACTCCTTGCCAACGCCAGCCACCATTCACCTGCAAGTAAGCATCACATTGCTTTTGTGCCTGTCTCGGTGAAGTGCCCTTTTACCCCTGTCCTCTGCTCTCTCCATAGGGTTGCCTGGCTGCACGGCGTACTGCTCTGTTCCTGATTCTCAGCGTTCACCCTCATGCCATTCACACGTCTCAAACATGCATCCACACATACCTGGTTGTTGAATAAAGCTATTAAATCTTCCCTGAGCCTGCATGCGTGTTTCCTGAGCCAGACATTATGTCAGTACGGCTCCAGCAGAACGGCTCAGCAGACAGCAGGCTCGCACGCCGTCTTACCACCCCCGAGGCTCGGGTGGATCTAATAGCTCACCAACAACAGGTAATATTAAACCAGTTGACTAACATCACTCACCGGTTAGACCGTGTGGACCCCCAGCAGGCGTTTCCCCCGGCTCATGGTGGATCTGCTTCGGCAGCCTCCGTGGCTGGCCAGCCTAGCTCAGGAACGCCAACCCGGGTCACGCCCATACCAACCCCCGCTCGCTTCAACGGGAAACTCAGCGAAGCACGGGGGTTCATTTTAAAGTGTGAGTCGGTATTCCTGCGCGTTCCCGGGGATTTTCCCTCTGACCACAGCCAGATTGGTTATATGGCTAATCTCTTGGAGGGGAGAGCATTAGCTTGGGCTTACGCCGTCATGGCGAAGCCCAGCTATGCGAACCTCTCCTATGACCAGTTCGTGCAGAGCTTCCTCGAGGTTTTTGACCACTCTCGGCGTGATAGCGTCCTCGCCAATCGGCTCCTTGGCCTCCAACAGGGAAACCGATCGGCAGCAGATTACACTGTCGACTTCCGGGTGGCAGCGGAGGAGGTAGGCTGGGGTGAGGCGTCACTCTGCAGCATCTTCCTCCGCAGCCTCAGCTCTGGTCTGCGGGATGAGTTGGCCAGCCGGGACCTCCCAGGGCGACTATCGGAGCTAATTTCCCTGACCATTAGCTTGGACAACAGGCTGCGGGAGCGTTCCGCTGAGCGGAAGTCAATCGGCCACTCACGCGGAGTTCCCGCTCACGCTCCTCAGTGTCGCCCCCTGGCGTTACCTGCTCCGAGGTCCTCCAACAAGTCAGAAGCAATGGAGGTCGGGCGAACTAGGCTCCCTCTAGCGGAGAGACAGCGCCTCCGGGAGCTGGGTCTCTGCATGTATTGCGGAGATGACCAGCATACCGTGGAGCAATGCCCGACGAAGCCAAACGGGGGGGTCCGCGAGTCACTGTAGGGGGCCTCGCGGACACTAACCGGCCTAATCCCCTCACTCATTGTTCTCTGCCCATCCGATTCAGCCACAATCCCACAGGGCTTCTCACTCACGCACTGGTGGACTCGGCGGAAGAGCAGAATTTCATTTCTAAGAGCCTGGCAACCCGTTTGGGCATAACCTGTCTCCCATTGTCTGCTCCCCTCAAACTGATCCCCCTATCTCGTTCCCCTTTGGGAGTTGTGACGCACCGCACCAGGCCTACCCCTGTCATCCTGTCTGGGAATCACCGAGAGGACCTCAGCTTTTACGTCTTGGCCTCCTCTACGTCCCCCGTCATCCTGGGCTACCCCTGGCTGCGCTTACATAACCCCGTCCTCAACTGGCATACTGGGAGTGTTACTGCTTGGAGCACCTTCTGTATGAGCACCTGCCTCCAGTCTGCAGCATGTGCCCCTACCTTATCTCCACCAGCCCCGGTCTCCGCCCCTCCGGACCTCACCTTGGTTCCCCCGGAGTTCCATGAGCTGGGCCAAGTGTTCAGCAAGTCCAAGGCGATGTCTCTTCCCCCTCATCGGCCCTACGACTGCGTCATCAACCTCCGCCCGGGGGCGCCGCTACCATCTGGTCGCCTGTACAGCCTGTCAGCACCTGAATGAGAGGCCATGGACAGTTTCATTAAGGAGTCGCTCGGCGCCGGGATTATTCACCTGTCCTCGTCCCCGCTTGGTGCTGGATTCTTCTTTGTGTCAAAGAAGGATGGGTCCCTGCATCCGTGCATCGACTTCAGGCCCCTTAACGACATCACCAAAAAGGACAAGTATCCCCTGCCTCTCATGGACACCGCCTTCCACTCCCTCCAGGGGGCCACCTGGTTAACTAAATTGGACCTCCGCAGCGCCTATCATCTCGTACGGATCCAGGATGGCGATGAAGGGAAGACGACCTTTCAGACGCCCAGCGGCCATTTCGAATATCTGGTAATGTCGTTTGGGCTCACCAATGCTCCTGCCGTCTTCCAACGGCTTATTAATGACATCCTGCGAGACTTCTTGGGGCTCTTTGTCTTCCTTTACCTGGACGACATCCTCATCTTCTCCAGGTCGCGGGAGGAGCACCAGGTCCACGTGAGGCGGGTCCTGCAGCGCCTGTTGGAGAACAGGCTTTACGTCAAAGCAGAGAAGAGCGAATTCTACGCCAAAACCACCTCTTTCCTGGGCTTTGTCATCTCCCATAACCAGGTTCTCCCCGACCCCGCCAAGGTGAAGGCAGTGGTCAAGTGGCCCACGCCTACCTCCAGGAAACAGGTGCAGCAATTCGTCGGTTTCGCCAACTTCTACCGCTGCTTCGTTCCCAATTTTGGCGCAATTGACACCCCCCCGACCCGCCTCACCTCTCCCAAGGTCCTCTTCCGATGGTCTGAGGAGGCCGCGGCAGCATTCGACACCCTGAAGACGGAGTTCTCCTCCTCCTGGGTCCTGACCCAGGTTGACCCCGCGCTGCAGTGCTTGGTAGAAGTGGACGCGTCTGATACGGGGGTGGGGGCGGTGCTTTCCCAGCGTTGCAAGCGACCCTGTGCCTTCTTCTCCCGGCGCCTGTCGCCCGCTGAACAGAATTATGACGTCGGTGACAGGGAGCTTCTGGCCATCAAGCTCGCGCTGCAGGAGTGGCGTCACTGGCTGGAGGGGGCAGCCCAGCCTTTTGTGGTCTGGACAGACCACAAGAACTTGGAGTATCTGAGGTCAGCCAGACGACTGAATGCCCGCCAGGCGCGCTGGTCTCTGTTTTTTGCTCAGTTCCTCTTTAACATCACCTACCGTCCAGGCTCAAAGAATGGGTTGCCCAACGCCCTGTCCAGACAGTTCTCCCCTGAGGCCCCGGAGGAACTGGATCACACCATCCTTCCCAGTTCGTGCGTCATGGGGGCAGTTTCGTGGTCCATCAGGGACAAGATCCGGAGGGCACAGGAGACCGAACCGGATCCTGGCGGCGGACCGGAGGATAGGCTCTTCGTTCCATCGGCTGTTCGGGGGGAGGTCATTCACTGGGCCCACACGTCCAAATTCGCCTGTCATCCTGGCATTTCCCGGTTGGTGGATCTTCTTCAGCGGTCCTTTTGGTGGCCTGGTCTCCAGAAGGATGTCGCCAACTACGTCCGGGCGTGCCCCGAGTGTGCTACTGGTAAATCCTCCAACTCTCCCCCCGCGGGTCTACTCCAGCCGTTGCCAGTCCCGGGTAGGCCCTGGTCGCACATAGCCCTAGACTTTGTTAGTGGCCTCCCTGTCTCCAACACCTACGACACAGTGCTGACGATTGTGGATCGGTTCTCCAAGGCCGCTCACTTTGTGCCGCTTTGGGGTCTTCCTTCGGCATGAGAGACGGCCGACCTTTTAGTCCAACACGTGGTCAGGCTGCACGCAATCCCCGTGGACGTCGTATCTGATCGGGGGCCCCAGTTTGTGTCTGAGGTATGGAGGAGCTTTTGCAACGCCCTGGGTGCCAAGGTGAGCCTCTCCTCTGGTCATCACCCCCCAATCCAACGGGTAGTGTGAGCGCGCCAATCAAGAACTGGAAGCCGCCCTGCGCTGCGTCACCTCCTCCAACCCATCCTCCTGGAGTTCATATCTGCCCTGGGTGGAGTATGCCCATAACACGGCACGGTCATCAGCCACTGGGATGTCTCCCTTTAAAGAATCGTTGGGCTACAACCCCCCATTGTTCCCCAAGCAGGAGAGTGAATTGACCGTCCCCTCCATCCAGGCGCATTGGAGGCACTGCCAGAATTTGTGGACCAGGGTGCGCGAGGCGCTTTTACGCACGGCGGCGCGCAATAGCTCAACAGCTAATCGCCACAGTGTTCCCGCATTTTTCATGCCGAAGTCATTGTTTTTTAACAAGGAAAAGTGTCCCGTTTCAGTGACAACCATACTTTCTAAACTAGTACCAGAAGTTGCTACCATAATTCATGCAAGGCATCATGGGGCCGAGGAATAAGGTGGATACGTATGTATTTGTTCTTGACTTTCTTCCATTTTGGTTTGTGCTTTTATTTTGAAAGCGCCGTCTGGCTACTTCCTCCTGTCAATTCTGTTTGTGGCCTGTCACAGCTGTTTAGCTGTCCTTAATTATGTTCTCACTCATGCATCCACAGCTGTTCCACATTTTTGCATTTTGGTTTCTCCCCAGCTGCCTATTTAAGGTCGCTTGCGTGTTTCATTCCTCGCAGCGACCTTCTCTGTGCTCAGGCAGGAATTCCCCGCATTTTGATTCCTGTTTATTCTTCTCAGTCTCAGCTTTGCCTGTCTATTGCAAGATACCCTTCGTGGTTATTTTGTGTCTTTTTGTAAATCATCCTTCGTGGCTTCTATTTTGTGTTCTTTATCATTAAATGTGCAAATTCAAAGCAGGCAATTGGTACCTCATTTCTGCCCTGAAAGGACCATTATGACAGTTTAAAAGTAATATGTTTTATTAGAAAAAAATGCCAATTTACAGTACAAGAAAAAGGTCACAAAATGATGGGAAAAGTAAATTCACAAAAAAAGTCATAAATTCAAGAGAAAACAGTTACAAATTGATAAGAACAACATTACAAATTAATGTGAAAAACTCATAAATGTATAAGGCAGAAGAGGAAAATTTTAAAGCAAAATTGTGGCAAAAACAAAAAGTCACAAATTGATGGATTGTTGTAAATTTGAAAGAAAAAAGTCATAAATTCCGGAGAAAAAAAGTTGGAAATTGACAAGAAAAACTTTCCAAATTTATAAGGCAAAAGTAGAAAATTTTCAGGGAAAAACTGTTACAAAATTTCGAGGAAAAAGGTTACAAATTAACGATTTTAATTTGGACAAAGATTAAAAAAAAGAGTTGTAAAATTTTCACCACATCACTCATGCAGGTCAAGCAAAAAAAAAAAAAAAGCTGTAAAACTACAAGGAAAAAAAACTATTTACAAAATTTCCACCTCAGAAAAACAACAATCAGCTGACACTTCTGAGGAAGACTGCAGTGAACAGTCAAAACATGTAAAAGTAAAAACATCTCCTTATTATTCTTGTCTAAAATAAGAAAAACAAAATAATTTACAAACTAGAAAAGCACTCGGAGAGCGCAGACCTCCGCCAAGCGCCACAGTTACCCCCCATACAGTGTTTGTGTGTAGGTTTTCAGATTCCTTGACCATGAAAACATATGACTAGCAATTGGATTCACAATGATAGGGTTAGTGGTTCTGTAGTAAAAGCATTACCTCCTTGGCGGAGGTAATAAACTGAAGTGTTGCTGTTGTGTCCATCTCCTCCATGTGCAAAGTGCCAGGCTGCGACCTGTCAAGGCATACCTCATGCCTCCCTTATTGGGGGGGCTTTGACACCTGTACTGACCTCATGCCTCCCTTATTGGGGGGGGGGGGCTTTCACACCTGTACTGAGTACTTAAAAACTGTATTTATCGGCAGATGAAAGAAAACTGTAGCAAAAACAAACAAACAAAAACTAAGCAAACAGCAACTGCAACATGAACTATTTCCAACATATTTATTCAAATGTACACTTATATGGAGACAATGTTGAGCCGTAACTTTTTGGTATTGTGAAAATAATAAGCCAAGTAGCACAAAAAAATTGAGTGCTCTTGCTGTCAGGAAACAATGTTGGCACCAAATCATTTAAGTGATCTGCCACTAATGGGGGTAGATTGTGCTCTGCCACAAAATGACAAAACATCACTTCTGCTAGTGATGCATTGGATTTGGAAAGCGTCGGTTCTCTCACTGGCTGAAAATGTTCATCCGTCGATGGAATTTGGCTACACAGTTTTTGTGGCGCTGTGTAGCAAAGTGCGACTTGAGGTGGTAAATCCCTGATGCAGCCACTTTTAGCATTAGAGTCACACATATCAGGCGCAGCATTACTGGCGCCGGGATTCCTCTCTGTTCCGGAGCCACTGGACAAAAGAAGGTGCGATAATGGTTGCCGTGGGTTTTATTGGGTTTGCGCACCGCGGAAAAAAGAGGATTTGGAAGACTCCCCTGGCAGAGAGCTGGTTTTTGCGCAGCCCCTGTGGCTGGCCGGGGAATTTCTGCCAAATAATCCGGCGCCGGACAGCTGCCCGTCTCAGCTTTTGCAGCGTAGCGCAAACACAGGCACTCTGGCGGGCCCTGCCCACCACAGTTTTCTGCGTCCTTTTGTGCCTAAAACTTTGAAGAAGGCGGAGTTTGTGTTCATCAAACACGACGACCAGCGCCCTCTATTGCCCCTGCACACATGTTGAAAATGGTCGTGTCTGACAATGTTAAAGAATCATTTAAAAAATTCCTGTATGCAGACGGTGATCCGGATCATCCCCAAAGTTTAATCAGTTCTTCCTTGTACCATTTCCAACAAGGCCTGAAAGTTTCATCGAAATCCGTCCAAAACTTTTTGAGTTATCTTGCTAACCAACAGACAAGCAGACAAACAAACGCTGGCAAAAACATAACCTCCTCCTGGCCTTCGGCCCGGCGGAGGTTAAAAGGACTACAAATACAAAAAAAAAAAAAATTAGGTAAAATTTTCAGAACAAGAGGTATAGATTTGTGAGGAAAAGTAGTCAAATTGGAGGCAAAAGTGTCAAATTTAAAAGAAAAGGTTGCAAATTTACACGAAAAGGTGTCAAAAATGTGGGAAAAGGTAGCAAAATTACATGAAAAAGGAAAATTTATGAGGGTAGTACTTGCTGATTTTTGAGAAATTCCTGAGGATTTTCTTTTAACTAAAACTTTTTGCTGGTAAATTTGTGACTTTTCTAAAGAAGGTAGTACTTTTCACTTGTAAATCTTTCATTTTTTAATGACAGATTTGTTATTTTTCCACAGATTCACAAGTATATACACTCATAAATTGAAACTATTTCTATTATGTTTGCAACTTTTTCTCATGAATTTTCAAGATTTTTCTTGCACATTTACAATGACGGTTAAAATTGATGACAAACGTACATATAATACATATAATCTATGACTATAAACAGGACTGATGTATAACAAACACATAAACCTGCCATTATCAATTGGCTTTATATGTGAGGCTGTGTAATTGTTATTTTTATGCGGTTCCTTTATATTTGACTGAGAAATGGGTAGCACCTCAACGTGAAATTTTTTATGCAATTAAAATTATATAAAATGTGGAAAAATGTGGAGAATTGAATATTTACTGTTTGAACACAATCACAAAAATTGTAAGCATGTTACAGCTGATACAGCAAAATATTTTACTGCAAAAGCTGAGGTTTTCTAGTTAATTCCCTTCCACGGCATGTGGGACACCAGGTGGTGTATGGGGCGGCACCTATCTCCGTTTCTCTGACCCCCGGCTACACAGCTACTGTGAGTAGTGAAAGCTACAGTGGGAGGTCAGTCCTCTGGTAGCTCTGTGCGTTAACTTTCCTTTCCCCATTCTATTATGCTGAGCACCAAGTTAGAAAGTACCATTTTTATATGGTCTTTGGTATGACCCCAGCTGGGATTTGAACACACGGCCTCCCGGTTGTGGGGTGGATGCTCTACCAACTAGACCACCGCTCCAGCGAGGTTTTCTAGAGTATGCCACAAATGTTCATTTATTCTCATGTAATATTCAAATGACAGAAGCACAATTTAAAAATAGAAAGCATGGATAAAATAAAGTTTTTCATTCAATTTTACATCATAATCAGAATGAAAGAAAAGAACAAGAAAAAACTTGTCATTTTTCTATTTTTTACAGTGATGGTACAACGTACCAAACCTTTAGTGTGAAGATCATCACATTAATATTATGAAAATTTAAAAAAGAATAAATGGGGATTTCCCTTTTATTTTGTCTTATATTTTCTCGTATGAAAATATGACATTTTCATACAATTTGGTGGGAAATTATTTTGTATGAAATCATATGAAAATTTATGGATTCAGTCAAAAAACTGAGTCATTAATTGCCATTAATCTTTTGAAATATTTATTTAATTGCAATTAACAGCACTTTAATTGCAATTTCTGTATACTGCTGGTAGTTTTTCAAGTTTTTCATACTCTTATAGACCCCTTAGCATTCCAGACAATTTCTATAAATTTAGTATACAAAAAGAAAATCAAATTCTTTCTTCAGTGAGTGGCAGTAGAAAATATGGAGCGTTGGCAGAACACTGGAATTTTAAGAGGTGAACATAACGTGGACAAATGTTTTTGTTCTCTGCAGCTGCAAGTTCATTACTATTCAAACATGTCAACATAATGAGAAATACTACCTAGAATATCCTCAACAAAAACCTTGCAAGTACTGCTTGTGCACCATACATGGGTGGGCCTACTACTGACACTACTCAGCGTCCAACTTTACTCTTGTTAACACTACATGAGAATTACAGCATAAAGGGATTGTTCCCTTTGCTTCTTTGCATTGAGGCGATTACTCTTTCAGATGACACAGCAGCTCACTTCTTCAATAACAGATCTAAATAACAAAATGAATTACTAGAGAAAAAGCACTTAATTAACCAATTAGGAGCTTTTAGCAATTATGTACACACACACATAAAGGAGAGTATGCAGTGGTGTGAAAAAGTGTTTGCCCCCTTCCTGAGTTCTTATTTTTTTTGTATGTTTGTCACACTTAAATGTTTCAGATCATCAAAAAAATTAATTATTAGACAAAGATAACACAAGTAAACACAAAATGCAGTTTTTAAATGAAGGTGTTTATTATTAAGGGTAAAAAAAAAATTCCAAACCTACATGGCCCTCTGTGAAAGTTATTGCCCCCCCCCACACACACACACACACGCACCATCACCACCATTAAAGCATAAATTAACTGTGGTTTACCACATCTTTGGAAAGCTGAGTTCAATTTCTCTAGCAACACCCAGCCCTGATTACTGCCACACCTATTCTCAATCAAAAAAATCACTTAAATAGGACCTGTCTGAAAAAGTGAAGTAGACCAAAAAATCCTCAAAAGCTAGACATCATGCTGTGAGCCAAAGAAATTCAGGAACAAATGAGAAACAAAGTAAATGAGATCTATCAGTCTGGAAATGTTTTAAAACAATTTCTAAAGCTTTGGGACTCCAGCGAACCACAGTAAGAGCCATTATCCACAAATGGCACAAAACATGGAACAGTGGTGAACCTTCCCATGACTGGCCCACAAAAATTACCCCAAGAGCACAGCAACGACTCATCTAAAGCCCCTTTTCCACTAGTACCCACTCAGTCCTACTCACTTCGACTCGGCATGCTTTGTAGGCTTTTCCATTAGTACCTAGGACCCGGTACCAGGTATTTTTTTCGTACCTATTCGAGGGCAGGGTTCAACCGTGCTGAGTCAGGCTGAAAATGTGACATCAACAGACTGCAGGCCACTGATTGGTCTGGGTGTAACATCATGAAAGCGTTCGTCTTCTGCAGAATCTCCAAACTGCCATTTGCAAAAGTTCACAGAGTAAACACGGTCACCGAGAAAACACAATCTTAATAGAGATGGCTTCACAGGTTTCACAGAAATCTACACCGTGGTCCAACAAAGAGGTGTGGAGTTTTCTGTGCTTGGTGGCAGATAGTATCCAGAGCGACATGAAGCGACCCCGCAACGAAACAGATGGCAGCCCAGGATAACTACGGAGAAACTGAAGATGAAAGTGAGAGAACCATCAATGGTGAGTAATTTGTGATATTGTGCATCTTTTCGCTTATTTATCCTGTTGGTGGTAAGCTCACTTTTTTGAGCAATACAACACTGTCCTGTGCTGGCTAATGAGAGATAGTAGCTCGCTAGCTAGTAGCCAACTCTGCTGATTCGTGCTTGCTTTGTCCAAAGTATTCACTTGTGAGAGCAAAACAATGAAATATGTTAATCCTGGTTAAAGTTCTTGTTTGTGTACATGTTGCACTTTAGTGCTGTGCATTAAGTTTTGCATAATTTCTTTCTAGATTCTGTTTCCACATGCCAGGGGTCTGCCTCCCTCAGCATGTTGTGTTTATATTTTGGATACAGGTCAAGAGGACCCCAGGATCCAAAATCTCAACATATTCAAGTGCATTTTCAAACCACTGATATATAAAGTGATTCATATAATTTTCTAAAGCCTCAGAATAGAACCACACACCTATTCTGTGGATTTTCCAAAAAAAAAAGTGTTGGAACAGTGTTGTTGTGCTGTTTCTGTTCCACTATAAATCCCTGGATTGAAAATGTACTTGTACATGTACAGAGTGGATCCTGGAGTGCTAACTTGTCAGGGAAATGAAGCATTTTTGTCACATCCCACCACTGACCTTCACAAGTGTATTTCCCTAATACAGGTACATCTCAAAAAATTAGAATATCATGAAAAAGTTCAATATTTTTTGTCACTCATTTCAGAAAGTGAAACCCATATATTGTATAGATTCATTACACAGACAGTGATATATTTCAAGCGTTTATTTTAATTTTGATGATTATGGCTTACAGCCCATGAAAACCCCAAATTCAATTTCTCAAAAAATTAGAATATTACATAAAATTAATTTTAAAAATAGTTTTGGCAAAATTTGAAATGCTGGTTAACTTTTTCATGATATTCTATTTTTTTTGTTTGTTTTTTTAATTAGAATTTTTTGAGATGTACCTGTATATGTTTTGAACTTGCTTTAACTAACCGCCATCCATTTCTGTCTTTGGTCGAGGCAAAAGGGAAGGAGAAGCAGCCACCCCACAATGGGCCTTGCCACTGTGGAAAGTACTGAAATCCTTTGCTTTTATAAGTAAATATATTTATAAGTTCCACCTTAGTTGGTTCCAAGGTTGTCATAGCCAGGAGCGACACTGGGGTTAAGCTCCCAGTGCTCATAAAATGCTCCTTATGGCGTGCGTCTCGAAAAGCCTCTGACAACTAAGTCCAACTCCTAGCCTGCCCGTGTGGTTTAGTCTCTAAGCCCGGCGGAACTGCTTTTACTAATAGGAGAAGGGGCGAGGGCGGATCTCTGGCGCCTTAAAACCAGATGCTTCGGGTAGATGGTGGCTCGTCAACCTGGGAAGGTAGCCCATCTAGGGGAAGGTAAACCCTGATTTCAACCTCCGCTGCCTTGCGGCATACCCGGTCACGGGAAAGGCTTCGGGAGTCAACCCTGAGGAAAAATCCGGAGTCGGAGCCCCTAAGGCAGTTCTATGTTGTGCTCAACATCGTTCTGGCAGCTCCTGCAACGGCACTGGTGCCAAACTGTAGCAGCCCTGCTGTTCCTTTGGATTCATCAGTGACGTGGAGAGGGGGGACATGCTGCATGGGCAACATCTTGTCCTCCATATCTTCCTGCCCAGGCTTGAATCCTACCAACGCCCAACGCTGGAAGGTAGAACACCGGATCACTGGAGAGGACACTCCAGCTTCGCCTTTGGCATAGACAAAACACGGGGAATGACAGTTACCGGTTATAAGCCACCGCTCAATTGGCGTAGAGCGTGGCGCCAGGGGTTGTTCCCGACGGTGGGAGGGATCATTGGATCTCACTGGACAGCTACTGCCCACCTCAAGCTGGGCAGCCCCCAGCCAATAAGGTGTTGTCCCGACACAGCTTGCTTTCCTCATTGGGTGCATGGGGATGAGGAGAAATCCGAACAGCAGGCTGAGAACCTTCGCACCAGGCAAGACAATAAAACAAAAGAGACCAACTCTAAAACTGGGAACTTGGAACGTCCGCACTATGATGACAGGACTCGCTGCTAACCTCAAGGACATCAACGACACCAGGAAGACTGCCATCATCAATAATGAGCTGAAGGGACTGGGAGTGGATATCGCCACTCTCCAGGAAACACGGTTGGCTGATGCAGGCACACTGAGAGAGAAGGACTACACGTTCTACTGGCAGGGAAAGGGCAGTGACGAACACAGGGAACACGGAGTGGGCTTCGCAGTGAAGAACACCTTGCTGAAGATGGTGGAACCGGGCAGCACTGGCTCTGCACGACTCCTCACCCTCCGCCTGAACACCACTCAAGGCCCAGTCACCCTCGTCAGTGTGTATGCCCCAACACTGACTGCCACACCAGAGGCAAAAGACGAGTTCTACGAGAATCTTGCAACAACTGTCAGGATCATCCCCAACACTGAACAACTCATTCTCCTTGGAGACTTCAATGCCAGAGTGGGTGCTGATCATGGCTCCTGGCCCTCCTGTCTTGGACCTTTTGGCGTGGGCAGAATGAACGACAACGGACAGCGGCTGCTTGAGTTCTGCACATATCACGATCTGTGCATCACAAACTCGTTCTTCAAGACCAAGCCCCAACACAAGGTTTCCTGGCAACATCCGCGCTCAAAGCACTGGCACCAGCTGGACTTGATCCTGACCAGGCACACCTCACTGAAGAACGTGCTAATCACTCGTTCGTTCCAGAGTGCAGATTGCAACACAGACCATTCATTGGTGTGTTGCAAGGTCAAGCTGCAGCTGAAGAAATTCCATCGTGCTAGACAGCCTGGAAAGGCACGGATTGACACCAGCAAGATGGCTCAACCAGAACTTGTTGAGCAGTTTGCCTCCACCTCTGAGAAGGAACTTGGTGTACCACAAGAAGGAGAATCTGCAAAGCAGAAGTGGGAAGAACTGCGAAACACCATCCACCGCACAGCCTTGGCTACCTTTGGGAGGAAGACCTCGAAGTCACAGGACTGGTTTGATGCCAAGTTGACTGAGATGACCCCCGTCATTGAAGCCAAGTGCTCAGCACTTGCTGAGTACAAGAAGTACCCAAACGAGAAGAATCTCCAGATTCTCAGGGCTGCGAGAAGCAAAGTTCAGCAGACTGCTCGGCGCTGTGCCAACGAGTACTGGACTCAGCTCAGCCAAGACATTCAAACCGCTTCCATAACAGGGAACATTCGTGGTATGTACGATGGCATCAAGAAAGCACTTGGTCCGGCTCAGAGCAAGACGGCCCCCCTCGAATCCTCCACTGGGGAGATGATCACAGAAAAGAACAAGCAGATGGAGAGATGGGTGGAACACTACTCCGACCTCTACTCCAGACAGAACACTGTGACACCGTCAGCCCTTGATGCCATCGACTGCCTGCCATCCATGGACGAACTTGACGCCGAGCCAACCATTGACAAACTCAGCAAGGCCATTGATAGCTTGGCCGCTGGCAAGGCACCCGGCAATGACGGCATACCCCCTGACCTGATCAAGCACTGCAAGACCGCCCTACTGCTGCCATTGCATGACATCCTCTGCCAGTGTTGGAAGGAAGGTGCCATACCACAGGACATGAGGGACGCCAAGATCATCACCCTCTACAAAAACAAAGGGGAGAGAAGCGACTGCAACAACTACAGGGGCATCTCCCTCCTCAGCATTGTTGGCAAAGTCTACGCACGAGTTGTTCTTGTTCGTCTACAGAAGCTTGCTGAACGTGTCTACCCCGAGTCTCAGTGTGGCTTCCGCGCTGAGCGATCGACGGTAGACATGATATTCTCCATCCGTCAACTCCAGGAGAAATGCAGAGAACAGAACATGCCCCTGTACGTCGCCTTCATCGACCTCACCAAAGCATTCGATCTGGTCAGCAGAGAGGGCCTTTTCAAGATCCTGCCAAAGATAGGATGCCCACCAAAGTTGCAAAGCCTCATCGAATCGTTTCACACCAACATGCAGGGGATAGTGCAGCACGATGGCAACATCTCAGAGCCATTCAACATACGCAGCGGAGTGAAACAGGGCTGTGTACTTGCGCCAACCCTCTTTGGGATTTTCTTTGCTATGCTCCTGAGGCATGCCTTCAGCACAGCAACAGAGGGAATCTACCTGCACACAAGATCTGACGGCAGGCTTTTCAACCCCGCCCGCCTGAAAGCCAGAACCGAAGTACGCGAGGCTCTAATCAGAGACATGCTGTTCGCAGATGACGCTGCAGTCGCAACCCACACACAGCAGGAGCTTCAGACCCTGATGGACCGCTTCTCCCAGGCATGCAAGGACTTCGGGCTTACCATCAGCCTGAAGAAGACTAACGTCTTGGCGCAAGGCACGGAAGCACCACCAACCATCACCATCGACGACTACGAGCTGGAGGTCGTGAATCAGTTCACGTACCTGGGGTCCACGATCAGCAACAACCTCTCCCTTGATACAGAGATCAACAAGAGGATTGGAAAATCAGCCTTCACACTCGCTCGCCTCACCACACAAGTGTGGGAGAATCCCAAACTCTCTGTCAAGACGAAGATGGCAGTGTACAACGCCTGCGTCATCAGCACACTGCTCTATGGGAGTGAGACGTGGACAACATACGCCCGGCAGGAAAAGAGACTGAACTCCTTCCACTTGCGCTGCATTCGCCACATCCTGGACATATCCTGGCAGGACAAAGTGCCCAACACAGAAGTTCTGTCCCGCGCCGGCCTTCCCTCCATGTTCACTCTACTCAGGCAGTGCAGGCTCCGCTGGCTAGGCCACGTTCACCGTATGGAGGATGGCAGAATCCCCAAAGACGTCCTCTACGGAGAACTGGCAACTGGCAGGAGAGACGTTGGCCGCCCACAGCTGCGCTTTAGAGACGTCTGCAAGAGAGACATGAAGGCCCTGGAGATCAACACAGAGCACTGGGAGGACCTTGCAACGGACCGCTCCAAATGGAGAGGCACCCTGACCAGACAGCTCAAGGCGGGTGAAGAGAGACTGACTGCTGCAGCAGATGAAAAAAGGACCCGCAGGAAGAACCGCCACAGACCCAGCAGCACGGAGACCACCCACAAGTGCGACCTGTGTGACAGGGACTGCCATTCGTGCATCGGCCTGTTCAGCCACAGGCGGTGCTGTTCCAGCAGAGTAGACATTTAGGATTCTCTTCCATGGTCATCATAGACCGACGGAGGCCAACGATTTATAAGTAAATATGTTTCCACTTAATATGAAAGGGACTGAACTGAGATTTATTTGATTGTTTGATTGTGTGAATATTAATTACAGAATAATTGAAAATGAATGGTCCATCAACTGTAAAATAAACCGCTTGTTTGTGTATTTATTTATTTATTTATTTATTTTGTCAGATCACTTGTGTGATCCTTTGTAAGCTACATTCATAAGAATGTATCTTGCATTTTGGGGAATGGGAGTTGTTCAGTCATCAATATAATTTAGCTTATATGTGTAGTTTATAGTCTATCATCAATAAACTAATGCAGTATTATAATAACAGGACACATTACAAATATTTGAGACCAATTGTAGTGCTTCAATACACTACAAAACACCACCCACACTTGAAGCCAGGCCAAGAAGAGACACAGCGGTGACAGAGCGGTGGCTAAACTTTTATTGATAAAAATTCCATATTTTGACTGAGCGACTCCATACTTGGTGATGCACACCCTCAGTTAAAGTATTAGATTCCACTGAAGTGAATGTATAAATTCATTCTGATTGCTGAGGCCACAGTAAAAAATGATTTTAAACTTAACCCAGCCCTTGTAAAATCTACTGAAGCCCAGCTACATGAAAATTCTGGTTAAATACAACAACAAAGCACTTTGTCACATTCTACCACTGGCTTTTAGCAACAAGTTGTTGGAATTATAGGTGTAAAACCATCTAAATCTACCCTTCAAAGATTGTCTATGTGTGTAGATGGTTCACCCAGATTCGTTTTCAAGGGAGAGATCAATTTACTTGGAAGACATGTATTTATTTAAGCAAGCTGAATATAACAATTACAGCGCTGGGTCAAATGTTCTCTCCCTGACAACAACAGGCAATATCAGGTCGTGAAGACTGACTGACTATGCTGTCCCTGACCCAGTAAATATATACAAAAGTGAAAGCATGCATTATCAGATTAAAACCCAGGTGCAGCGGTCCATGGGAGGGAGTCAGCAGTCCGTTCCTGGCACCGAGTGTAACCACTGAAGGCCATTCCCCCTCCCAGGTCAGAGTAGCTGAGCCTTGGTCACTCCTTATCACAACCGGTTCCTTGTATCCTCCCATAGATCATACAAGATGTTGTTATTCTCTGTGCTGAGACAGAGATCCACTCTTTTTGCAGGTAATGAGCCACACATTTGGCAATATATATTCCATTATGGTATATTGGTTATAGTACCTAAACATAAGCAGAGTACACATATTTTGAGTCACACAAATAACTGTTATATGATTATATTGATCACTTTGTCCCATCAAAGTGTATTTCACAAATATGTTTTAAACTTGCATTAATTAACCACCACCCATTTCTTTCTTTCGTCTAGGCAAGAGGAAAATGATCCACCCAAACCGGACCATGCGTCAGTATTTACAGAGATGCAGACTGAAGATCTGCTGAACCGGGACCAGTGTGAGTGGGACATCCAGCTGCTTCTCAGTGAGGCAGCGTGGCCGGCATTTGTGACCCATTCTAAGTTGTTGTTTTTTTTAAAGTTTGAATTTTGCACATTCTGAATAATCTGGAATTTGCTGCAGACTGCAATAAACAATATAGTGACTGATGTGTTTGCATCATGATTTTCTATTTTGTCTGTTAAGACAACGGTGAGAAAAGAGTTAACAATACAAACCATTTATCGGTGACTTTGAAAATAATGGCTCATTTTTAAGAAAAAGTAACCAAAACAATCATTTTATTTACTGAAGACTGCATCGTTGGATGTGCCACCGCAGAAGGCACTGCACACTTTAGTGATAGTATCAGTACGTATATGGAGGAATTCTGGTCCATATTAGCATCTGTACTTTATCATAATGGGTTAGGGCAGGGGTGTCCAATCATGTGCCATGGAGGGCCAAGACCCTGCAGGCTTTACCTCAACCAGTGTCTTCAACAGCAAATTCCACTGAATTTCTTCCACTGACTCCTGATCAGTGAAAACACCTGCTGAAGAGACTGGGTAGAAGAGAGAACCTGCAGGGTCTTGGCCCTCCATGGCACATGATTGGACACCCCTGAGTTAGGGTTTAATGTGATTTAACATTTTAACACAAACTGCTTTATGGTTCATAATTCTGTTGGCAGACTTACACCAAACCAAAAGTGATTTCTCAAAATGCTGGATTGTTCTTAGACAGCTCTTCCAATCTTAGTATTTAATTTATGTCACTTGGTGGTAACCTTCACACATACAACAAAAGTGGACACAGATCTGCAAAAAGTACAAAAGTTTATTGTCAAAATTCCCAGTGCAATACTTGCATGTATAGTGTATTGTTGATGCAGAGAATATATATTTATACAGTATCTACAGTACATGTGTCTAGTAAATCAAGTATTTTCCATGTAACCTTGTGACTGCATTATTTTAATTGCTTTTAATCCTAGATCAAGTTTGTTTTGGCCTAAAATGCATCATAATTGTTAAATATATCTTATTATACCAAACTCAGTACTGTTTACCTGTTGAAATATATATTTTATGGCTAATACAACCCCAAATTGTGTTGCCATCCCTGTGCTGTTGCAATCCTGGAATTTCCCCATTGTGGGATTAATAAAGGCTTATCTTATCTATCTTATCTTATAACTACAACCCGGAGATCAAGTTTTGGCAGCTGAACAGCTTTTGCCATGAGACTCAGTGCTGCTGGAGCAGGTACATCCCATGATGTCTCAACAATTTGTCCATGATTTTCACACAAATCAGAGCAATTTGTTGTAAAGGAAGCTACACATTTCTACAGATATTTTTTGGTTCTATAACCACTGATCGTTTGTGAAGCTGGGGTGACATCAGTGACAGGCTGTATTGAACACCAGGCCAACGGTTTGAAGTGGCAATTTTCCCACAAGAGAGCCATTTGAAACAATCACACAGCATACATATTTTAGTACCCAGTAATGATAACTTGCAGACATTACAATTTAGTATGGCGGACTGAAAGCAAACTTGAATAAGCAATCATTAGCTTACCGTCATATGTGATATAGTTCGTATCCTCACGTCTTCGGTTCTACAGTATGGCTTCCTAAACACTCCAGTACTTTTCCAGAGTCTTTCGTCTTGCTGCCTGTACCCTTGCCTGGCTCTCATTTTTTGCCTTTACTCTGACAAAAGCCAGAGACCAAGCAGTCACCTCGTAAGCCGCCATCTTGTGTTTTTGTTGTGTCACATGTTTTACGTCTCGGGAGTGTGGCGCTGCCTTGTTGTAAAAAAAAATCCCACCCACTCCAAGCGGGACTATGCTCTAATGGAAACAAAATCATGCTGAACCGTGCAAAACTGTGTAGAGGCGTATAGGGCTGACTGGGTAATAGTGGAAAAGGCGCTTAAGATGTCGCAAAAGACCCCACAAAAACATCCAAAGAACTGCAGGCCTCACTTGCCTCAGTTAAGGTCAGTCTTCATGACTCCATCATGAGAAAGAGACTGGGCAAAAATGGCCTGCATGGCAGAGTTCCAAGATGAAAACCACTGTTGAGCAAAATAACATAAAGACTTGTCTCAGTTTTGCCAGAAAACATGTCGATGATCACCAAGACTTTTGGGAAAATACTTTTTGGACTGACGAGACAAAAGTTGAACTTTTTGGAAGGTGTGTGTCCCATTACATCCGTTGTAAAAGTAACACAGCATTTCAGAAAAGGAACATCATACCAACAGTAAAATATGGTGGTGGTAGTGTGATGGTCTGGGGCCATTTTGCTGCTTCAGGACCTGGAAGACTTTCTGTGGTAAATGGAACCATGAATTCTGCTGTCTACCAAAAAATCCTGAAGGAGAATGTCCGGCCATCTGTTCGTGACCTCAAGCTGAAGCACACTTGGGTTCTGCAGCAGGACAATGATCCAAAACACACCAGAAAGTCCACCTCTGAATGGCTTAAGAAAAACAAAATGAAGGCTTTGGAGTGGCTTAATCAAAGTCCTGACCTGAATCCGATTGAGATGCTGTGGCATGACCTTAAAAAGGCGATTCATGCTTGAAAACCCTCCAATGTGGCTGAATTACAACAATCCTGCAAAGATGAGTGGGACAAAATTCCTCCAAAGAGCTGTAAAAGACTCACTGTCAGCTATCACAAATGCTTGATTGCAGCTGTTGCTGCTAAGGGTGGCCCAACCAGTTATTAGGTTTAGAGGTCAATCACTTTTTCACACAGGGCCATGTAGGTTTGGATTTTTTTTCCCTAATAATAAACACCTTCATTTAAAAACTGCATTTTGTGTTTACTTGTGTTATCTTTGTCTAATATTTAAATTTGTTTGATCTGAAACATTTATGCGGTCGTGCGCTGTGGCGTTGTTCAACCTGCGGAAATCCCCGCACGGTCGCCACGATCCCTCAGCCTTAGGGACCATGTGTAGCGAGGAAGCCCATGGGCTGTTCGAGCGCCTGATGATGCCCAACCTTTCCAGGTTGGAGAACTCCTCGCGCTCTATGGCCAGTTTAGCTGCGTCCAAGCGCCGAGGTCTTGCAAAAACGGGCAGCCCGGTGGTGGTGATAAAGTGCTCCACCCCGTGTTTAGCGATGGCCGCAGAAAACGTCGGGACCGTGAGTGCTGGGAACTGAGTGAGAAGTGTGTGGAGCTTACTGCCTGTAGCTGTGACGTTGGCCTTTGCTGTTGGCTGGGTCACTCGAGCTATACAGAGGAGAGAGTCAAAGGACAGTGCATTAACCAGGTGCCTGTTAGCAACATCAACCAGTAAACCACGTGCACACAGAAAATCAGCCCCCAGTATATGGTAATTCAGTGCTGCTACGACAAAAGTCCACTCATATGTACGGCCGTGTAGAGATAAGAGCAGAGTCCTCTCACCAAAGGTCTTAATATCCGAGCCGTTTGCTGCCAACATCCCGGGGCCACTAGATCCTGCCAGCCGGTCAGCGTAGGTCGGCCGGATGAAGCTCTTCTGGGCTCCGGTGTCCACCAGGAAACGCATCCCAGAGCGTGCATCCGTTAAAGTAGAGCAGCTTGTTCTCTTTACCGAGGGTCACAGCTGCTACCGACCCCCGGCCTTGGCATTTTCCCGAGCGCTTGAATTGGCACGGTGGCGCACATCTGCGTGCCTCTTCTCCGAAGCGGCGGTGGTAAAAACAGAGCGTGTCTCTCTGGCGCTCCTTGGCCCCCACTGCCACTACCGTCGGTGGCTCCTCGCCTCCTCTGGTCGTCTCGCTGGGCTCCGCCGCTGCCGCGTTGACTGTGATCACCCTGGTGGTGCTGATGATCCGGTCTGCCTCCTGGGCTAGCGCACGGTAGTTGCGCGCGGCCAGCCATGGCGAATTGGCTAGAACTGCTCTCGCTACTGCCAGAAGGTTCCGGAGAAAGAGGTGGGTAAACAGAAAGTGCCCGTCGTCCGTGCCCATTAACGCCAGCATCTTCTCCATCAGGTCTACGGCTGAACCATCTCCTAACTCGGTCCGCGTCAGGAGCCTCTCCGCTCTCTCACATTCCGAGAGTGTGTAGCGCTGGATGAGCGCAGCTTTGAGCGCCTCATATTTGCCGCTGGCTGGTGGCTGATCGAGCAGGCTCGCTACCTGCTGAGCTGTGCGGGCGTTGAGCGCTGTGACCACATGGAAGAATCTGGTATCATCTACCGTTACTCCCCGGAGGGCGAACTGGGCCTCGGTGAGGTGGAACCAATAGCGCGGGTTGTGCTGCCAGAAATCCGGTAGCTCGACTGAAACCACACACGCGTGGCTGTAGGTTCCAGTCCTGTCTGTCTGTGGGATGGCTGCCACCTTGCTGTAGCTTCCTGACCGGGCCGGCTCCAGGGATCTTGCCCTGTGTTCCATAATACGTCTTGGGTCACCAGTGTGGAGTGTGTGAAATCAGAGGTGGAATCATTTCAGATGATTTATTACACACTCACATCTTTCAAGCACAGAACAGACTGAACTCTCAAGCAGAAACTCTCCCCTTAAGTTTCATGGCATTTACATCACACACAACATGACATTTGCATCACACTGCATTCAACATCCTTCATCCCTGACTCATTCCTGCTATCTCACCAGGAACCTCCTGCTCTTTGTTGTCCCAAGCTTATCACTGTCTGCTGTCTGAGATGCTAGATAATCTGGCTCACACAAGGTGCTAAAATGTGTGACAAACATACAAAAAATGAAAAATCAGGATGGGGGCAAACACTTTTTCACACCACTTTATTAACTTCATTTTTGTATATCCAAAGACCCACCAATTCAATTTTTTTCAGCAAAGCAGTGCAGCAGAAGAATCAAAGTCTCAGAACAGAGCAGAGAGTTTTAATACAACTAAGTGCATGCCCATAGAAAGCAAGTATTCTTGTCTGAAAACAGGTAGCCAGTTAGGCCTTACAGGCCCCATTGTAGGCTGTGTTTGAAAGAGGAATACAAAGAGGAGTAGCCTATATGTAGGCAATCACACATGTTAGACTTTGACAAATATAAAAGGGACTGAACACTAAGATTTATTTGATTGTGTGAATATTAATTACAGAAATATTGAAAATGAATGGGACATCCAATTTTAGCAACTGTTAAGAATCCTTGTTTATTTGTTTGTCAGACTTATTTGTGCGATCTTTTATGACTTATATTCATCAGTTTTGTATCTTGCACTTTGGGGAATGGGAGTTGTTCAGTCATCATTATAATTGTTTTAGTTTATATGTGTAGTTTTTAGTCGATCATCAATAAACTCATGCAGTACTATAACTGGACACGTTTGCAAAAATTTGAGACCCACTGTAATGCATCCTTTTATATTTTAGCAACATTATGAGTACAAAACACCAAACATTATTATACTCAGGAGAATGACCCATTTAGCTGCAACTGTTGCAACAGTGTTGCCCATTTGTCAGTAAATAAAAAATGATTTATTTCGTTATTTGGGCGTTTTTTGTCACAGTCGTCGTTTAGTTAAAGCATGCATGTGTCCGCATTTGATATGCAGTTGATCTGGCCATTCCGCTCCACAATCATGGTGGTATTATTAACTTTTAATTTTTAGATACTCGTGCACCGAGAGGAGCGCCATATTGAACCCATAGTGCCACAAAGGACAGTGGTGGTACACGGGTGAAGCAGCCACCGAGACTCTGTCCCGTTAATTGGGCAGGCTGGGCTTGGCTCCCTGGGAACGACTGATAAGCCGGTCTGGCTACCTGCCCCCCCCCCCCCCGCGCACCTGTGCACCTCGTGTTCTCCACATATCGATGGCCGAAACGCTTAACGTCCTATCTGAAAAATGCACTTTTTTGAGAAAAAAAAAAAAATTCTTGCAGAATGCTATGCTGTTTTTTCATCAGAATAATTTTCTGTCACAATAAAGGGTGGGACTGTCTTGCAGACAGATATAAGCAGCCTTCCTTGTTCTCATCATCCAAAGTGAAATCTGCAAATCCGAAAATACTACAGATAGGAGGTTTTGCATTTCAGCCATCGCATGATAGCCTATGCCAAATTATCTTTTATAGCTACGCAATCATGGCAACATCATAGTATAATTTGTAAAGTATTAAATCGTCAATATTCCTTTTTTCTGGTCAAATTTGTCGCTTTTCACTTCTTTGTTTTGTTTGTGGAGCGCTCTGGTGACTGGTCATTATGCAGTATTATCAAGGAGTCAATCTGAAGACACACACACACACACACACACACACACACACACACACACATCTAGAAGCCAGGGCATGAAGAAAGTGGTGGCTAAACTTTTATTGATAAGAAATTGCATATTTTCACTGAGCAACTCTATACTTGGGGATGCACACCCTCGTAGCCTCAGCAAAGCACTTATAAAATCTGAGGTCAGTCTGACGAATGGTTTGGGAGATATCTGAGGAACACAGACACACAAACAAAGAGAAGCTTTGCGCATTTATGGGTACATAGACCAAAGAGATATGCATTGTTTTAAGAACGCTGAGTCAGCATCCTCCTTTCAGCCTAACTGTCAAACTATTTTCTCCAAATGTCAGCAGCATCCCTTCTTTCACAGGAAACTTTGTAGACTGAAAGTTCCCCATTCTGTACTGTCTGCTTTTTATAAGTGTTTTGGTGAATTAGTTTTAACCTTTAACCTTACTGCTTGGTTCTAATATTCACTGTAACCCATTGCACAAGATTCTATCACTGAGCAGTAAAATAATTGGACAACAGCAGGAACCCCTGATTGGCATCTACAACAGAAGGACAAAATGGAAAGGTGCTCCAATAGCTTCAGACACCACACATGTGCTACAGCCAGTACAATCTCTTGCCTTTGGGTCAGAGGTATAGATCACTTATCTTCAGGACTAAGAAAGCCACAGCAAGCTTCATGCCTACATCTATTAGCCTTTTGAATGGATGAGGCATAGAGCTTTTAACTTTATTAACTTTTAGGCTTGAGTTTACCATCATTGTATATAGGATGTGTAAGTTTGTCATACATGGAAAATGTGCTGTGTGGGTGTGATGTTTAATGGAACGGGTGTCTCAGATTGTCTGATGCTCATGTGCAATTCAAGCTCCTAATGGATAAATAAAGTTATCTGAATTGAATTGAGCAGTCTTTCACAGATACAAATGTTCTGTTTACAATGTTCAAGGCTGCTTTGGGAAAGTTACTGAATGTAATTTCATTTATTACAGGAGACAGAATCAATAGACAATTAAAAAATCTATAACATTCTCTTCATTTATAAATATTTTGGTTTTAATATGGAAAGATAAATTACACAGTAAATAAAGTAAAAAATGTGAGCATTGATTAACATATATAGGAATACATCATTTAATATTTCAGTATTATATATAGTTGCTGGGCAATGATTAGAAACTCTGATTGTGATTAATCCCCACTGATTTCATGTTAGCCCACAAATAACAGTGATTTTTTTGTCACCACAATATAATGTACCTTAAAGTTTTTCCATACTCTTATTAAAATGAGTGGACACGTGTGCTCTCTTACTGCAACTACAGGTTATTTAAAGCTTTCAAAATATCAAAAATGACAGACTGTTAAGAGTATTCTAAAAAAAAAACCAAACCCTGTTAAGTACTATAGAAATACTGTATGTGTAAACAGCTAGTGACCACTTTAGCATTGTCACAACCCTCCCTGTGCGCTTTTACGCAGCGCACGGAGAAGGGGAAGGATGAATGGATTTACGTGCAGGTTACACCACAAGCACATTTATTAACAGAAAAGCACACAGTTCCAAAATAGCAACATACAAAAAGGGAACAGGGCACACTAAAGGGCTCACATGCCAGGCATGCAGCGGGCAGACCACAATTTGCAGTGGCCACAAAAATGAACAGTTCATAACACAAAACTGGCACACAAAAAGGAGACAAATGTCCACTTACAGCTCACACGCAACGTGCAGCGGCAGACCACAGTGGACCGTGGCCAAACGTTCATCAGAGACAAACACACAACTGCTCAGGCTACTTGGGAGTCCTCCAGGACACACTACAGTCTTTAGGTGAGAACCGCCGGGGAAACGCACACAGTCATTATTCACATGGCTGGGGCAGTCTGAGTCAGTCCAACAGTAGCCTAGCAGCACTACACACACCGAGGTGAGCAGCGACGGTGTGGAACACAACACTCCTTCGTAGACACAAACAATCATACGGCGATAAACATCCGCATGACTTGAAGGATGGTCCAGCAATGCTTGACTGGCAAAGGCCGCCTAAGTACAGCATTACTGGTACCACAATTACCTGGAAGGAATCAGCTGGCTGTCAAGAGGGAGGGGGCGTTGACGGACCGGTGAGTGTTAGACAACGCCCACACAAACGTAGGTCAAAGGGGCTGCCTAACAGCCGCCGGCCAGAACGGTGGCTATATTCACGGAAAAGAAAAAGAACAAAGACATAAAAACAACAAGAACTCAAAAAATAACACAATACATAAGTAACCCGATACCTGAGCCACAGAGAATGGTCAGAACCCAGCCTGAAGGACAACACCAGCTCAGTTCATGACAAGCATCATTACACCAGCTGCTACCTCTTGTTTTACCCTTTGCTTCTATCACTTCCATTTTTTGATGTGAGTTCTAGCAGTAGATAGTCCAGTTTGTTTTCTAGTAAGCGGACAATCACACACAGAATGCATGGGGTTAGCCTTTAGCATAGTTGCTAGTATTTTGAGAGTTTGATTTTGCACTGATATGGTTCATAGGTCTACATAGTATGACAGCACACTGATTTGAACATACAGTATTTAGAGTGCTAGGTGGACAAAGTATTTAAAGTGATACAACAACGTACCGACACACTATATACAATATACAGTATGTGTGTGTGTTTGCACATAAAACGTGGAGAAGGTGAGTTTATATATGGTAACGTGGAGAAGGTGAGTGTGTGTGTGTGTGTGTATATATATATATGTATATATATATATATATATATATATATATATATGAACATAAGTACACATGCATACAAACATATTCATACAGTACACATACAAACTCCTGCATTCTTGTATTTTTCCTAATTATCTGTCAGTATTTAAAAAGGTAAAGCACTGCACCCAGTGTCTTCCCATGAGACAACAAGGATCCAGCCCCAGCCTTGCTTACTCAGCATTCTGAAAACAATGCTTATCTGTTTGGTCTATTGTATTAGCATTTTCTGTTCTGTTCTGTTCTGAGACCTTGAATCTTCTTGTGGTAGTCCCCTGCTTGTGGGACACAACATTTTCCCTTCTTTGTCAAGATGTAAATAAATATCCAGAAAAGGCATCATTGATTCTGTATTTTATTTATTCACCAGATCAACATTTATGAATATAAAGAAAATCCACAACAGTAGAGTATCCAGTAATAGTCGTGGTTGTCAAAGAATGACTTAAGAAAGAGTAAGAAAGTATTGACAAAGAAGTTACTTGATTAGTGAGCAATGTAGTTCATGTATCCATTTCTGCATATGATAGACACAGGGGAATGTGTTGTAATTACATGTGTGGAATGACCTCACGTCTCAGAAGAGGACAATGAGTCTCCACCGCAACGAGGACATGGAGGAGCGGCGGTGCAGACCTGAAAAGACTTCCTGACCCCCTGGGGTCAGGTGGAGGAACGGGAGGACATTGGAAGGATATGACAAGGACGTGTGAAGTTGGCTTTTGTTGTGTAATGCATAATGATGTTGGCTTTTGTTTGGTGATGTATAAGTACGGGGGTCTGACTGCGTTCAGCCTCTTTCCTGCTTCTGCTTTTGGATGAGACATGTTGGGGATGTGAAGCCGTCATTAAATCTGACTTATAAAATCACTCAGCTTCTTCATTTCACGTTCCCCACATTGGTGACCAGACGTGAGAATGGATCAAAGGCGTTCTCCCGTTGCAGATTCGTCGGGGGCGGCCCAAGCAAGCGCCGTCACCATTAAGCTCCCAGAATTCTGGCAGAACGACCCAAACTCGTGGTTCAAGCAGGCTGAGGCACAGTTTGCGCTCGCAGGGGTGACGACGGACGAAACCAAGTTCTACCACGTCGTCGCCAGGCTTGACACCGCCACAGCGCAATGCGCGCGGAGCGTGATACAGCAGCCGCCCGCCAGCGACAAATACGAGGAGCTGAAGGCTACTCTCATCGAGAGCTTCGTTCCCTCGGCCGAGGAAAGGGCCAAGAGACTACTGGTTATATATGGCCACAGTGGGCGCAGACCGTTGGCCCTGATGGAAGACATGCTTCAGCTGAGAGAGACAGACAATGACAACTTCCTCTTTCAGCACATCTTCCTCAGCACTCTCCCGCCGCACATGAGAGGGACTCTGGCCAGCATGAGTTGTAAGACCCAGCAGGACTTCCGCGCGCTGGCACGAGAAGCACAGCGACTCCTCAACTCCTGCAGTGAGCAGATGACCACAGCAGCAGCGGCAGACCTCGGTGCAGAAGCCCAGGACATCAGGGATCCAGAGGCAACGGAACAAACCTTGCCCACCATGGCAGCGACGCGGCCGCGACGCAACAGACAAGATGAACTCTGCTACTACCACCGGCGATTCGCTGAGAAGGCATACAAGTGTGTACCACCTTGCACTTTCAAGAGCTCGGGAAACTACAAAGCAGGGAACCGTTAGCAGCTACGGCTCTCGGCGAGGCCTACAAGCTGCTCTACATAACTGATGAAGGCTCCGGGCGACAATTCTTCATAGACACCGGAGCTCAAAGGAGTTTCATCACCCCATCCTACGCTGACTGGGTGGCTGGACCCCGCGGCAACGGGGCAATGGCAGCGAATGGCTCAATCATCAGCACTTATGGTGAAAGGACCTTGTCTCTCTCCTTACACGGCCGCACGTATGAGTGGACCTTTATCATAGCGGCGGTGAGTTTCAGCATGTTAGGGGCTGATTTCTTATGTTCACATGGGCTGTTGGTTGATCTTGCAAACAGACGCTTAATCAATGCACTGTCATTCTCTTCTACCCCCTGTGCAGCTTGAGTGTCCCCACCACCCGTGCAGGCCAACGTCGCCTCGGCAGGAGGTAAGTTTGACAAACTCCTCACCCAATTTCCAGCACTCACAGTTCCCAAATTTTCGGCAACAGTAGCGAAACACGGGGTGGAGCACTTCATTCCCACAACGGGCCCCCCGGTGTTCGCTAAAGCTCGGCGCTTAGACGTGACCAAGCTAGCCATAGCACACGACGAGTTCGCCAGCCTGGAAAAACTGGGCATTGTTCAGCGCTCGAAAAGCCCATGGGCTTCGCCACTGCATATGGTCCCGAAAGCTGATGGCTCCTGGAGACCTTGCGGCGATTATCGCAGATTAAACAATGCTACAGCTCATGACCGCTACCCGATCCCACACATCCAAGATTTTTCACTACATCTGGCGGGTGAGCGTATTTTTTCTAAAATAGACCTGGTCCGCGGCTACCACCAAGTCCCAGTCCGACCTGAGGACGTCCCTAAAATGGCCGTAATAACCCCTTTTGGTCTTTTCGAGTTTCTCCGCATGCCTTTTGGCCTGAAAGGCGCAGCGCAAACATTTCAGCGTATGATGGACGCTGTGTTATGCGATCTTCCTTTCATGTTTATTCAACTTTCAACTTTATTTATATAGCGCCATTTCACAACAACAGTCATCTCATAGCACTATCAACTGTAGGGGGAACCCCCACAGTTGCAGAAAGACCCCAGCAATCAGGCGATCCCCTGTGAGCAAGCACTTGGCGACGGTGGAGAGGAAAAACTCCCTTTTAACAGGAAGAAACCTCCAGCAGAACCAGGCTCAGGGAGGGGCAGTCATCTGCTGCGACTGGCTGGGTGGTGAGGGGATAGAGAAGAAGAAAAGAACAGACATGTAGAGAGCAAACAGCACGATGGGGACTCAATCTATGGGAGAGAACAAACAAATGTTAATGACCAGCAAAAAAAAAATATTTCATAGAGAGTGAGGAAAGGAGTGATGCCCAGTGCATTACTGGGCCTCACTTATCTACCTTGACGATATTTTGGTTGCCAGCGCGACCGAGGAGGAACACAAAAATCACCTTACTACAGTTTTTCAGAGGCTGGAAGAACACGGGTTAATAATTAACCCAACCAAGTACCGATTCGGTGTGGCACAGATTGATTTTTTGGGACACCGCGTTTCCGCAGAAGGGGCAGTCCCATTGCCCGACAAGGTGCGCGCAGTGGCAAATTTTCCCCGACCACAAACGGTCAGATCGCTGCAAGAATTTTTGGGAATGGTAAATTTTTACAACCGGTTCCTACCCCTGTCACGCCTCGCCGCCCATCTGTGGCGCCAGCTGCACGCACACCTGCACCTCATCAGCGGCGAGGGATTTAAGCCGCCTTGCCCTGGGCTTCGGCCTGAAGCCGTCAGTCTTCACTCGCTACGATTGCTGTAAGGAATCTCAACCACTCAGCAAACATTCTGGTAAGAAGCTCTTACCTCATTCTTCTCCCAGTCTGCTCCCCTGTACACAGGTGGATTTCCCGGCGGCGGACCACTCCTCTCCGCCTCCATTCCCTCGCTGCTGCACCGGGCGCTCCAGGTCGCTGTCTACCGGACCTCATCCTTGCTGTGCCAGCCACCTGCTAATTCCAAGTAAGCCAGTCACCATTTTCATATCTCCTGTGTTGGTGTGGTGCCCGTCACCCTTCTCCCTTTTCTTCTCCCATAGGGTTGTCCAGCTATACGGTCTCCTGCCTCCGTGCCCGACGCAGACGCCACTACCAATACATTCACATCTCGCAGACACACATTCATACACACTTGTTGTTAATAAAGCTATTAGATCTACTCTGAGCCTGCGTGTGTGTCTCCTGAGCCGTGCATTATGTCAGTACGGCTTCAGCAGAGCGGCTCGGCAGATGGCGGGCTCACACGCCGACTTTCCACCCTCGAGGCTCGAGTGGACCTAATAGCCCACCAGCAACAGGTGATTCTTAATCAATTAACCATCATTACTAACCGATTGGACCGCTTGGACCCCCAACAGCCGTTCCCCCTGGCTCGTCAGGGCAGCGCGGCTCCTGCTGCTCCAGCGGTCGTCCAGCCTGCTCCGGTAGCACCGGTTCAGCTCACACCCATTCCGACCCCCGCCCGCTTTAGCGGTAAGCTCGGCGGAGCACGGGGGTTTATAATGCAGTGTGAGTCCGTGTTCCACCGTGTGCCCTGAGATTTTCCCTCAGACCATAGCCGAATTGGCTACATAGGGAATCTCCTGGAGGGGCGAGCGCTAACTTGGGCTTATGCCGTAATGGCGAGGCCCAGTTACGCCACCCTCACCTATGGCCAATTCGTGAGACAATTCCTGGAAGTCTTTGATCATTCTCGTACCGAGAGCGTTCAGGTCGATCGGCTTCTCAGCCTCCAGCAGGGAAGCCGGTCGGCAGCTGACTACGCGATCGACTTCCGGGTAGCGGCGGAGGAGTTAGGCTGGGATGAACGTTCATTCTGCGGCCTCTTCCTCCGCAGTCTCAATGATGGTCTGAGGGACGAACTGGCTGGGCGGGACATCCCGGAGACTTTAGCGGAGCTAACGTCCCTAGCCATCAGCCTGGATAACAGGCTGCGCGAGCGCACCTCGGAGCGGAAGTCGTCTTCTTCTCGCTCTTGTGGCGCCTCGTCGCGCCTGTCCCAAGCTTGCCCCCTGGCGTCGCCGCCACCATCGCGCCCCGAGGAGTCGGAGCCGATGGTGACGGGCTGGACAAAGCTCCCTCCTGAGGAGAGACAACGCCGCCGTGAGTTGGGTCTCTGCATGTATTGCGGAGACAGCCAACACACGGTGGAGCTTTGCCCACAGAAGCCAAACGGCGGGGTCCGCGAGTAACTGTAGGGGGCCTCGCGGACATCAATCGATTAAATCCCCTCTCCCAATTGAAGCTGCCCGTCCGATTTTGTCACAACTCCACTGGGCACCTCACTCACGCACTGGTGGATTCGGGCGCGGAGGGAAGCTTTATTTCACAAAGCCTGGCAACCCGATTGGGCATCCGTTGCCAAGCCCTCAAATCTCCTCTCGCCCTGGTCAACCTCTCCCATGTCTCCCTGGGGAGAGTAACACATCAGACCATCCCTGTTCCTGTGATCATCTCTAGGAACCACCGGGAGGAAATCACCTTCTACGTCCTCCCCAACTCTGAGTCGCCTGTCATCCTGGGGTACCCCTGGCTTTGCCTCCATAACCCCGTCCTGGATTGGAAGTCCTCCAGTGTATCGGCATGGAGTACCTTCTGCATGAGCACCTGCTTGCAATCCGCTGCCTGCTCTCCGTCCTCTTCTCCAACTCCTATGGACGCTGCGCCCCCGGATCTCTCCCTGGTGCCATCAGAATTTCACGACCTGGGTATGGTTTTCAGCAAGTCCAAGGCAATGTCTCTTCCTCCACACAGGCCCTACGACTGTGCGATAAACATCCGCCAGGGGGCACCCTTACCCTCTGGGCGACTCTACAGCCTGTCGGCGCCGGAGAAGGAGACCATGAATTCCTACCTCAAGGAATCGCTGAGTGCTGGAATTATCCATCCCTCGTCATCACCATTAGGCGCAGGATTCTTCTTCGTGGGCAAGAAGGACGGTTCCCTCCATCCTTGCATCGACTACCACGCCCTGAATGATATCACGGAGAAGGATCGCTACACCCTGCCACTTATGGACACCGCCTTCCACTCCCTCCAGGGGGCGACTTGGATCACCAAGCTGGATCTACGCAGCGCATACCACCTCGTCCGGATCCGGGAGGGAGATGAGTGGAAGACAGCCTTCCGTACCCCGAACGGCCACTTCGAGTACCTGGTGATGCCGTTCGGGTTGACCAATGCTCCAGCCGTCTTTCAGCGCCTAATAAATGACGTCCTCCAGGATTTCATCGGCCTATTTGTGTTCGTCTACCTGGATGACATCCTCATCTTCTCCAAATCCAGGGACGAGCACCGGGTCCATGTGAGGCGGGTCCTCCAGAGGCTGCTGGAGAACCGGTTGTATGTGAAGGCAGAAAAGTGTGAATTCTACGCTAAGACAACATCCTTCCTCGGGTTCGTAATCTCCCACGACCAGGTGCTTCCGGACCCAGTGAAGGTGAAAGCGGTGGTGCAATGGCCTACACCTACATCGAGAAAACAGGTGCAACAATTCATTGGGTTTGCAAATTTCTACCTCCGCTTCGTCCCGAATTTTGGCACCATCGTCGGCCCTCTGACCCACCTCACGTCCCCTAAGGTCCCGTTCCGGTGGACCGAAGAGGCCGCGGCTGCTTTCCAGGCGCTGAAGGCGGAGTTCTCCTCCTCCCGGGTCCTTAGCCAAGTCGACCCGTCGCTGCAATGCATCGTGGAAGTGGATGCTTCGGACACAGGAGTGGGGGCGGTTCTATCTCAGTGGTCGCCAGATGACGGAGTCAAACGGCCCTGCGCTTTCTTCTCTCGGCGCTTGTCCCCGGCGGAACGGAACTACGACGTGGGGGACAGGGAGCTCCTCGCCATCAAGCTCACGCTGCAGGAGTGGCGTCACTGGCTAGAGGGGGCGAACCTGCCGTTCGTGGTCCTGACTGACCACAAGAACTTGGAATACTTGAGATCTGCCAAGCGTCTGAACGCCCGCCAGGCGCGTTGGTCCTTGTTCTTTGCCAGGTTCCGTTTTAACATCACCTTCAGGCCTGGCTCCAAGAACGGCCTGCCCGACGCCCTCTCTAGGCAATTTGCCCCTGAGGAGTCTGAGGACACGGTCCACACCATCCTGCCCAGGTCGTGCATCGTGGGAGCCGTCACTTGGGACATAGAAAGCAAGATCCGGAAGGCGCAGGAAGTGGAACCTGACCCTGGCGGCGGACCGGAGGGGAGGCTTTTCGTGCCATCCACGGTTCGGGGGGAGGTCATCCACTGGCTACATACATCCAAGCTCACCTGCCACCCTGGTTCCTCCTGGATGATCGACCTCCTTCAACGGTCCTTCTGGTGGCCGGGCCTGCGGAAGGACGCTGCCCGCTACGCCCGGGCCTGCCCTGTATGTGCCACCAGTAAGTCAGGTAATGCCCCTCCAGCGGGTTTGCTCCAGCCTCTGCCCGTACCTGGCAGGCCCTGGTCGCATATCGCCCTGGATTTCGTCACCGGACTCCCAGTCTCTAACACCTTCGACACCGTCCTGACCATCATAGACCGTTTCTCCAAGGCGGCGCACTTCATCCCGCTACGAGGTCTTCCATCTGCCCTGGAGACGGCGGACCTCCTAGTCCAACACGTGGTCAGGCTGCACGGGATTCCGGTGGACGTGGTCTCGGACCGGGGGCCCCAATTTTCCTCAGAGGTTTGGAGGTCATTTTGCAACGCCCTGGGAGCCAAGGTAAGCCTCTCCTCCGGCCATCACCCCCAAACCAACGGGCAGTGTGAGCGGACCAACCAGGAGCTGGAGGCTGCGCTCCGCTGCGTCACTACGTCCAAGCCTGCGTCCTGGAGTAACCATCTCGCCTGGGTTGAGTACGCCCACAACACCGCCCGCTCTTCTGCCACAGGGATGTCTCCCTTTAAGGCGTCCCTGGGCTACGACCCCCCTCTTTTCCCAGCGCAGGAGAGTGAGGTAACTGTTCCCTCAGTTCGGGCGCACCTCAGGCAGTTCCGCTCCATCTGGGCGTCGGCGCGCAATGCGCTTTTACGCACGGCGGAGCGCAACAGAACCACGGCGGACCGGCACAGAAGACCTGCCCCAGCGTACCAGGTGGATCAGCGTGTCTATGTGTCAACCCAGGACGTCATTTTAAAGGGTGAGAGGAGGAAGCTGGCACAGCGTTTTATGGGCCCATACCCCATCACCAGGATTATCAACCCGGTGGCTGTGTGTGTAGCTATTCCCCCCTCCCTCCGCATCCATTCCACCTTCCACGTTTCCAAGGTGAAGCCGGCAGTCTCCGATCCCCTTTGCCCTCCTCCTGCTGCGCAGCCCGCGCCCCGGATGATTGATGGCCATCCGGCCTGGCCTGTCTCCTCCATCCTGGACTCCCGGCGCCGGGGTCGCGGGTTGCAGTACTTGGTGGACTGGGAGGGTTATGGGCCTGAACATCGGCAATGGGTACCCTCGTCATTTGTGTTGGACCCGTCCCTCATTACTGAGTTCCACCGAGCGCACCCGGAGAAACCATCGCCAGGAGACGCTGCTAGAGGGGGGAGTACTGTCACGCCTCGCCGCCCATCTGCGGCGCCAGCTGCACGCACACCTGCACCTCATCAGCGGCGAGGGATTTAAGCCACCTCGCCCTGGGCTTCGGCCTGAAGCCGTCAGTCTTCACTTGCTACGATTGCTGTAAGGAATCTCAACCACTCAGCAAACATTCTGGTAAGAAGCTCTTACCTCATTCTTCTCCCAGTCTGCTCCCCTGTGCACAGGTGGATTTCCCGGCGGCAGACCACTCCTCTCCGCCTCCATTCCCTCGCTGCTGCACCGGGCGCTCCAGGTCGCTGTCTACCGGACCTCATCCTTGCTGTGCCAGCCACCTGCTAATTCCAAGTAAGCCAGTCACCATTTTCATATCTCCTGTGTTGGTGTGGTGCCCGTCACCCTTCTCCCTTTTCTTCTCCCATAGGGTTGTCCGGCTGTACGGTCTCCTGCCTCTGTGCCCGACGCAGACGCCACCACCAATACATTCACATCTCGCAGACACACATTCATACACACTTGTTGTTAATAAAGCTATTAGATCTACTCTGAGCCTGCGTGTGTGTCTCCTGAGCCGTGCATTATGTCAACCAGAAATGTCAATCAGAAAGCAAAAGCCCTCCAGTGCGTTCATGTGGTCCCCGGAGCGGGAACACGCTTTCGCGGAAGTAAAAGGAGCCCTGGCTGACGCCGCACTTTTGGCCCACCCCGACCCCTCGGCCCGCATAGCGCTTACCACGGATGTGTCATACCCGGCTCTAGGGAGCCGGGCAATCAGAGCCAGGGACAAGCCAGTGAGTCGAGATGTTTTATTAAGGGTGAGGGATAAGGGATGAGGAGAGCACAGATACTCATGCAGACGTACACTCACAGGTTGCACAGCGCAGAGGTAAGCAGCTCGTACCGGACGTGGGGGTAGCAAGACGTACATACTCACAGCGGGATACAAACACAGGAATGCTGCAAGAGGAGTATAAGCTGACACCAGACGAAGGGGCTTCAGCTTAGCAATGTGTTTATGTCGCAGCCCCGAGTCATCGAGGCTGCTCCTATTTATCCTCATTGGCAGCGCCCCAGCTGATGAAGACTAATTGGCCCCAGCCGTCCATAATGCTGCCAGCTGGGGGCCAGCTGAGATGCTGCTCAATGGGAAGCAGGGATGAGGGAAAACATGGGCTGAGTGCCGAGACGGCATCTCAACCCATGGTGACAGAGCACCCCCCTCAAGGTCGGGCTCCTGAACGACCAGGAACATCCCAGCCCCCCCCCCCCCGCCCCACCTAGGGTGGGAGGAAGGGAGGCGGACTGGAGGGGAAGAAGCCAAGGGAAGGACAACACCAATGGGGCAATGTAGGGTAGCGGGAAAGAAAAACCCAAATACAATACTGACAAAACAGAATTATTAACCCAGGTACAGATGGGGAGAAGAACTGGGTCAGCACGCCGGTTACATACTACCCAGAGAGTACCAACCATGTGTGACCCAGAGCAAGGAAAAAAGAACCACCAAAGAGGTACAGGGCAAAAAATGCTGAGTACGGTTAAATAAAGGGGAACCTATACACAGCGCTAATTTAAGTACATACACACAGTCACCAAGAAAAGTGAGGGTGACTGGAACAAATGACAATTATAGAGCATGGTGTTACGGAAAACAAGGCACATGACTCTATAATGAACCAACAGGACAAAAAAGAAATACTGAGTGCAGGCAAAGAAAAACCCCCACACACGAATATATAAATACCCAGTCACCTAAAGAAATGAAAGTGACTGGAATAAATGGATAACTGCAGAGCATGGTGTTACGGAAAACAAAACATAACTCTACAATACAAAAAACGAGGCTAAAAACATGGCACAAAAAGTAAAATGCTGAGCATGAGCGATGGAAAACACAGCACTATAAAAACGAATCCACCAACAGGACAAAACATTACACTCGAGTGACCTTAATAACAAAAGAAAAAGTGACACCCGAGGTGAATGGCAGGCAGAGTCCAAAAATGGCCGAGATGGCTCCGGAGATCTCCCCGCCCATTGTCCAGCTGGCGAATCAGGGAAAGAGAAGTGTTCGGACGGCGAACTCTGGACCCAGATCCCAGGAATCCAGTCCACCGGCAGCCGAACCAGGCTGCCCAGAGGGAAACAGACCAGTGGGGGGAACCAGATCACCGAACCGAAAGTTCTGTGGGTCGGGTCGTCGACCCGCATCACTCAACCACCAGGACCGTTGAGACGGGCGAAGGATCAGAGCGGATCCCGGTGGAAGATGCTCAGGGGAGAGCCGATGACGAGGGCGGCGGGCGTCAGGCCGCAGGAAAACGGCCACCTCCTCACCGGACCTGGACAATACTGGGGCAGCACCCACGTCGGACCCCGATCGGGCCTCTGGCGAACCCACGTTGGACCCCGACTGGGTCTCGGGCGAACCCACGTTGAATACTGCACCAGAACCGACCTCCAACGTTGAACCCGGACCCTCCAGCACCACGAGGAACAGCAACTCCTTGCCGGTGACCCTGGAAGAAGGCTCAGAAGAGAAAACAGAACCGGGATCAGGATCACCGGCAGCGCCAGAACCGGGCGAGACGAGTTCAGACGCAGTGGACGGCTGCACCCGGCTCGTCTCCCCTGGAGATAGGCTGAAGTGCTCGGGGATAAAAAGAGAGAAAAGAAAGGAGAGCACTCGCCTGATCTCGGGTTCTGACGCCGTCCAGGACTGCGAAGATCCAGGATCCGTCGTCAGGAGGTCGTTGTCAGGCTCCCATCTAGCCGCGTCGGGCCCCGCAGCCAGCACGATGGTCAGCGCAGCTTGAGATCCCTCCAGCTCAGGTAACCCCGCCGACGATCCACTCGGCGTGAAGCCAGAAGAATCTCGTCCCGCCGGACCGAACCGCTCCTCCGTGGAGACCCGGGGACGCTCAGTCGCCGGCGTAGACTCCACGCAGCAGTCAGTCCCCCTCCTCCGTCCGCAATGTAGCTGCGGAACCACAGGCCCTCTCCATATCCCACCACGTTGACCCGGAGCCGGGGACCGCTCGGCGGAGAGAGACACAGAGGATGCGGGATTAGGCACACAGGTTACAGCAGGTGGGGAGAGTTCAGGGAGCTGCGAACCCTGAACTTCTCCTCCAGGGATGTGACAGAGCAAATCATTAAGCAGGTGTGAAAAAACAATGACTTGCCTGCCCCCTGGAGGTTGAGTATCGCCTGCTGTAGTGGAATCTGCTTCTTCCTCTCCCCGCCCGGCGATAACGGAGGACCCCCCGGGAATTCGTCTGAGGATCGCTCGCGTTGTCTCCAGCAGAGAGCTCACCAGGCCGGGATTCCAGGCACACACAGCGGTCAGGAAGCGCGTCGAGGAGGAGGGGGAAACAGCCGGGGTGAGCCAGCCCGAATGTCCAGGAATGACAGCGGGGGAACGAGGCTCAGGGGACGAGGCTGTAGAATCTCCACACTGACGAGGCGAAGGGATGACAGCTGCGTGGGAGGAACGGTCCTGACGATGACCCAGAACTGGATCCGGACGAGGTTCGTGCAGAGGTGACTCGGCGATGTGATGACGACTACTCCCAGGGGACGAAGCGAGGGGGAAACCCAGGATTCGCCGCTCCAGATCGGAGATCGAGACGAGGAAGGCGTCGAGCACGGGAAAGCTTCGTAGCCCTGAAGTCCTCACCATCAATCTCACTGCCGCCGCCACATGCCTGAAGGTGGTGACAGGAAACACAGTAGAGCTCGCGACAGCCACTCGACCCCGGACATAACTGCTGTCAGCTGCGGCTCCTAGAAGGGAATCCCGAGTGACGTGGCGCAGGTCGGGGGAAGTCCTCTGGTTGGCGCGAACTCCCGGACTGGAATGACGGCAGGAACGGGACTCCGAAGCGGGGAAAGACGTCGCCCACTTCGACTCCCTGCCGGGATTTCCATCCACCCCGTGGAGCTTCTCTCGCTGTGTACCTGCAGCGTCTATCCTGGCACTGTCCTCCAGATGGTACAGAGAGTGAGGGTGACAGTCCAGGAGTTCCTCAGCACGGCCCGGATGCCAGCGTCTCGCGTTGGAGGCGTCGTGCAGGGTGAAGAACGTCCCGTCGACAGCCTCCGAGATGGACCTCAGCTCGTCGCCCTGGCGCCGGAAGTGACTCCTGGGAAACAGCATGCTAGCAGCGCTGACACCCGGACAGAAAGGTACATTTCCACAGCGACTCACGGCCGCCGGCAACTCTTCTGGCTGCGACATACTGTCATACCCGGCTCTAGGGAGCCGGGCAATCAGAGCCAGGGACAAGCCAGTGAGTCGAGATGTTTTATTAAGGGTGAGGGATAAGGGATGAGGAGAGCACAGATACTCATGCAGACGTACACTCACAGGTTGCACAGCGCAGAGGTAAGCAGCTCGTACCGGACGTGGGGGTAGCAAGACGTACATACTCACAGCGGGATACAAACACAGGAATGCTGCAAGAGGAGTATAAGCTGACACCAGACGAAGGGGCTTCAGCTTAGCAATGTGTTTATGTCGCAGCCCCGAGTCATCGAGGCTGCTCCTATTTATCCTCATTGGCAGCGCCCCAGCTGATGAAGACTAATTGGCCCCAGCCGTCCATAATGCTGCCAGCTGGGGGCCAGCTGAGATGCTGCTCAATGGGAAGCAGGGATGAGGGAAAACATGGGCTGAGTGCCGAGACGGCATCTCAACCCATGGTGACAGGATGCATCAGATTTGGCCATAGGGGCGGTTGTGGAGCAACACGTTAACGGGGTTTGGCAACCGCTAGCTTTTTTTTAGCAAATCCCTAAATGAAACCGAGCGCAAATACAGCACGTTTGACAGAGAGCTGTTAGCGCTTCATTTAGCCATCCGCCATTTCCAGTTTTGGCTGGAAGGTCGGCGTTTCACGGCTTTTGTCGACCATAAACCGCTCACTTTTGCGATGTCTAAAATCTCAGAACCTTGGTCGGGCCGGCAACAAAGGCAACTGGCCGCCATTTCGGAATTTACCACAGACATTCGGCACGTAGCGGGCAAACTCAACGTGGTGGCAGATTGCCTCTCCCGCACCGTGACATCGTCAGGGCACGCGGAGGCAGATCATACTACCACAACCGCAGGGCGTGAGCCCAACACGGAAACGTACGCGGCCCCAGTCCACGTAGGGATAGATTACGCAGCCATGGCAGCGGAATAAGGCAGTGACGCGGATGTGCACGCGCTCCAGTCTGGACCAACAGGGTTAAGGCTGGAGAGCAGGGGTTTGCGTGGCGGTGTGCCCCCCTTAATCTGCGATGTGTCAACCGGGCGACCTCGCCTGGTAGTCCCGGCCGCGTGGCGCCGCCATGTTTTTGACTCGATTCACTCCCTGGCGCACCCGGGAGTGCGCGCTTCGGTGAAAATGGTGGCGGAGAAGTTTGTTTGGCCGGGCCTGCGCAAGCACGTAAAGGAGTGGGCAAGAACATGCATGTCTTGCCAGCGCGCCAAAATTCACAAACACACGAAAGCTCCTTTAGAGCCGTTCCCAATTCCGGCCAGGAGGTTTGACGATGTGCATGTCGACCTCGTGGGCCCCCTGCCGTCGTCGCAGGGGTTCACCACCTTTTAACAATGGTGGACCGAACCACACGTTGGCCAGAAGCGGTCCCGCTGACGTCAACTACGGCCGCAGAAGTGGCTCGCGTTTTTTTAACGACCTGGGTGACACGTTTCAGGGTCCCGTCGGACATCACGTCCGACAGGGGTCCTCAGTTTGTCTCAGAGCTCTGGTCTGCAATGGCCAGCAGCTTAGGGGTGTCAATCCATCGCACTACCGCGTATCACCCACAGGCTAACGGTTTATGCGAGCGTTTTCATAGGTCTTTGAAGGCTGCCCTCAGAGCGTCACTAACGGATGCAAATTGGGTTAACAAACTACCATGGGTTTTATTGGGGTTGCGTTCTGCGCCCAAGGAGGATCTAGACGCCTTCCCAGCAGAGTTAGTGTTTGCACAACCTCTCAGGCTCCCCGGTGAATTCTTACCGGAACACTCAGAGCCGGGGCGCCTCTCAGCTCTGAGACCACTAAGCAGCACGGGAGCGGACATGCTCCCGGGCCCGGTTCATCACACTTTTCCGCGGGTTTTTGTTCCCCAGGCTTTAAAAAATGCCGAGTTCGTTTTTGTTAGGCACGACGCTTTAAAGCCAACCCTCCGCCCACCATACGATGGCCCATATAGAGTGCTGGAACCTGGTGATAAGCATTTTGTGCTGGATTTGGGGAACAGAAAAGAGACAGTCAGCATTGACAGACTCAAGCCTGCCTTCATGTTGAGCGATGTTGCCGCTGTGACGCAGAGGCAGGCGTACAGCAGATTCGGAAGACTGTTGAAACCCAGACGACACACAGACTGATGTGAATGTGATAACGTGTTTTAGGATATGCTGTCGGGGTTATCATAACAGTTTTAAGGTGGACAGGGGGCATAGACTGTACGATTATGGTTATCACTGTGTTTTTTAATGTGATCAACTTGTATAGTTATGCCGATGATGTCATCATAGTCTGCAAACCTACACATATTGTCCTTTTCTTAGATGTTTGGGGGGACTGTAGTTCATGTGTCCATTTCTGCATATGATAGACACAGGGGAATGTGTTGTAATTACATGTGTGGAATGACCTCACATCTCAGAAGAGGACAATGAGTCTCCACCGCAACGAGGAGATGGAGGAGCGGCGGTGCAGACCTGAAAAGACTTCCTGACCCCCTGGGGTCAGGTGGAGGAACGGGAGGACATCGGAAGGATATGACAAGGACGTGTGAAGTTGGCTTTTGTTGTGTAATGCATAATGATGTTGGCTTTTGTTTGGTGATGCATAAGTACGGGGGTCTGACTGCGTTCAGCCTCTTTCCTGCTTCTGCTTTTGGATGAGACATGTTGGGGATGTGAAGCCGTCATTAAATCTGATTTATAAAATCACTCAGCTTCTTCATTTCATGTTCCCCACAAGCAAGGACTTTACTGTCATGGTCCTGAGCACGGCTCCAGCCGTGCTCAGCCTCCAAGTTGTTTTGTCATCTTTTGGATTTTTGCATCTATTTATTTATGTAGCTCTGCCACCATCAGTGTGTGAATGTGTGCATGAATGAGTGGATAGCAGGATCAGTAAAGAGCTTTGGTCATCCAGAGATGAGAAAAGGCGTTATATAAGTGAACGCCATTTACCATTTATCATTTACCATTTATTTTTCCATTTATTATGGTTATCTTAGTTTTGGGGTTTTCTTGCACTTCTGTGTGTTGTCCCAGGATGTTAGTTGTCCGTGATTAGTTATGAGCTGTTTTGTATGCTTAGTTTTGTCATTATAGTCTTGTCTTTATATTTGCATATCATTCTGTATTATTTGTATCCTTGGGTTTGTGTTATTTTATTTTTTGTATTATTATTTATTATTTCCGGTTTGGGCTTTTATTTTGACAGTGTTTGTGTACATCCCGCTGTCAAACTTTGTTTTGCGGGCTGCACTCCTGTCACAGATTGTGTTAATCATTTCCTCTCTTGTGACCCACACCTGTCATTCATGGTTCATTCCCATTCACCTATTTAAGGATATGGCAATGTTTTCCTGTTGCAGTGTCCTACTGTTTGCTTCCAAAGAGGGCCTGCTAAACTCTAATTGAAAGTGTTTTTTCCGCAGAGGTAAACGGGTGCACTCCGTCCTGTAATTATCTCCTTTTTCCCGTTTCCCCAGTCGTGAGCCCTGTTCCTTTTCAGGTGTGACTCCATCCAGGTTTTGTCTCTTTTTTCCCGGCGTGTTTGAGCACCTTAGTCTGGGTCTGTCCAAGCTGTTTTCTTTTCTCACCGGTCATGAGCCCCGTTCTCCTCCAGTGCTCCTCCTCATTCCTTTATACACACGTGGACAAAATTGTTGGTACCCCTCTGTTAATGAAAGAAAAACCCACAATGGTCACAGAAATAACTTGAATCTGACAAAAGTAGTAATAAATAAAAAGTCTATGAAAATTAACCAATGAAAATCAGACAATGCTTTTGAATTGTGGTTCAACAGAATTATTTTAAAAAACAAACTCATGAAACAGGCCTGGACAAAAATGATGGTACCCTTAACTTAATATTTTGTTGCACAACCTTTTGAGGCAATCACTGCAATCAAATGATTTCTGTAACTGTCAATGAGACTTCTGCACCTCTCAGCAGGTATTTTGGCCCACTCCTCATCAGCAAACTGCTCCAGTTGTCTCAGGTTTGAAGGGTGCCTTTTCCAGACGGCATGTTTCAGCTCCTTCCACAGATGTTCAATAGGATTTAGATCATGGCTCATAGAAGGCCACTTTAGAATAGTCCAATGTTTCGCTCTTAGCCATTCTTGGGTGTTTTTAGCTGTGTGTTTTGGGTCATTATCCTGTTGCAAGACCCATGACCTCTGACTGAGACCAAGCTGTCTGACACTGGGCAGCGCATTTCTCTCTAGAATACCTTGATAGTCTTGAGATTTCATTGTACCTGCACAGATTCAAGACACCCTGTGCCAGATGCAGCAAAGCAGCCCCAGAACATAACAGAACCTCCTCCATGTTTCACAGTAGGGACAGTGTTCTTTTCTTGGTATGCTTCATTTTTGCATCTGTGAACATAGAGCTGATGTGCCTTGCCAAAAAGTTGCAGTTTTGTCTCATCTGTCCATAGGACATTCTCCCAGAAGCTTTGTGGCTTGTCAACATGCAGTTTGGCAAATTCCAGTATGGCTTTTTTGTGATTTGTTTTCAACAGTGGTGTCCTCCTTGGTCGTCTCCCATGAAGTCCACTTTGGCTCAAACAACGACGGATGGTGCGATCTGACACTGATGTACCTTGACCTTGGAGTTCACCATGAATGTGTTTAGTGGTTGTTCTGGGCTCTTTTGTTACCATTTGTACTATCCATCTCCTCCTGTGGCCATGTCCAGGGAGGTTGGCTACAGTCCCGTGGATCTTAAATTTCTGAATAATATGTGCAACTGTAGTCACAGGAACATCAAGCTGCTTGGAGATGGTCTTATAGCCTTTACCTTTAACATACTTGTCTATAATTTTCTTTCTAATCTCCTGAGACAACTCTCTCCTTTGCTTCCTCTGGTCCATGTTTAGTGTGGAACACACCATGTCACCAAACAGCACAGTGACTACTTGTCACCCTTTAAATAGGCCGACTGACCGATTACAAGTTTGTAGACACCAGTGATGTTAATTAAAGGACACATCTTGGTTGAACATGTCCCTATGGTCACATTATTTTCAATCTTTTCTAGGGGTACCATCATTTTTGTCCAGGCCTGTTTCATGAGTTTGTTTTTAAAATAATTCTGTTGAACAACAATTCAAAAACATTGTCTAATTTTCATTTGTTAATTTCATAGAATTTTTATTTATTGCCACTTTTGTCAGATTCAAGTTATTTCTGTGACCATTGTGGGTTTTTCTTTCATTAACAGAGGGGTACCAACAATTTTGTCCACGGCTGTACATAAGTGTTGTGTATTGTTCATGTTTAAGTTAAAAAATGTTGCAAACTCACAGTTGACATTTGGTGTCTTCTGCCAGCCCTTGAAAAGGGTGATTTATGACAGAAGGACACGGCCTATGGGTGACACCAGCCGCTGTGAGTTTTGCATTTTTTTCCCGTAATTATTTGTTCCCCATTTTTTTGTTACTCCATGCCTGCTGAGATGTCAGCAGGCGGAAGACAGTATCCATGGAGCTTGGGGTGGGAGCTCTACACTGCACTTCTAGAGATACACGAACTTATTGCTGATGCTCGTCAATCTTCCACCCCTAAAGACACTTTGTAGTGCTTGGGTCTCGTGAAGGCGGCTGTGCAGTGTCATCCTCTGCTTGTGTTACACGCCGAGGGAAGGGAGAGAATTTTTCTGGTGAAAGACCTGCAGCGGGAGTATCACGGGAAGGTCTGGAGCCCCATCAGCAAACCAAGGTCTGCGCTGATCAGAGAACGTCCCCTGGTGCTGACATCCCCAAAGACAGCCTCTGCTCCGCACTGTGCCCCGTCAATACCGGTGCCGTTGATGAAGTGTCCCCAGGTACGGAAGCTCCCAGCCTCTCACCGCCACCCAGCCACAGCACATCAGAGGAACTCCCCCGCTGCAGCAGCTGTGTTGGCCAGTGACGTGTCTGCAGAGCCGGCTCTTCCAGAGTCTCCAGGGGTGCCCCCGCCCACTGCAGCCACAGAGAGGGATATCTGGGCTTTCAGCAGCAGTTACCATCACGCCCCAGGAGATAAGGCAAGTACATTTTCATTATCAAACAATTTTAGATAAAATGCCTTGTCTTATTCCCAGTGATGAGGCTCAGCAGCAGCCCAATTTAGCTGAGTCCTCACCATTTGCTGTTGCAACTACCCTCACTTGCTACTCCTGTGTTCCCCCCTGTTTTTCCTGGATATCCACCAGTCCCGAGAGAGAGCCACCAGATGACGGAGGAACCTGCAGCCCTGGAAGATTCCATTCCTGCTCTGCAGCCACATCCTGGATGGGAGAAGAGCACCTCCAATGCCCTGAAGACTGAGCTGACAAGAGAGTGTCCCCTGATTTCAGCTGCATGGGTTTCTGGGCCAGCGGTGAGGCAGCCTCCAGCATCAGCTACCATGCCGGGAGGTCCACCAGTGTCGTTTGCTACGTCTGGAGGCCATTCAGCAGCAGATACCAATGCGCCCAGGGAGATGAGGCAAGTGTGTTTTCATTTTTCTGCACATAAAAATGAAATGTCTTTCCTTATTCCTGGTGGTGAGGCTCAGTCCTTACTGTCTGCTGCTGCCACTGGTTCCTCACCTGCCTCTCCCATGTCTCCTCCTGTGTCACCTGAGTGTCCGCCGGTCCTGGGATGGAGCCACCGGATGACGGAGGAGCCTACGGCCCGGGCAGATTCTGTTCCTGCCCCACAGCCACGTCCTGGATGGGAAGAAAATGCTACCTGCGTCCTGAAACTTGAGCCAACAGGAGAGTGTCCCCTGGTTTCAGCAGCACGGGAGCAGGCATCATTTGTGAGGCAACAGCTTTAGCCGCCATGCTGAGAGCTCCATCTGCATCAATCGCCATCCCTGGAGGTCCTTGGGCTGCATCCGCCATCATGCCTGCTGCTGGGGCTGTCGCAGCAAAGTCACCGGAGTCCTGGATGGCGGTGGAGCTCGAGTCGAAGCAAGTTCTCTGTTCAGTCACTCCATTATTAGCCTTAGAGAAATCTTGTCTTGCTCGTGGCAGGGAAAGTCAGCTGCAGATGTCCTCTGTTGCTGAGCTCTCCTTGCCAGGCTCCACTGCTGCCAGTAATGTTCCAGTGTTTCTTTCTTTGTCCCCGTCAGAGGTGACTGTTGCCAGGGTTGGAGTGTCAGATGTCCAGAATCGAGACGTCCCAGTCTAATTTGCCGGATTCCTGGACAGTGATAGAGCTCAAGCTCAGGCAACTTCTCTTTTTTGTTTTCACTATAACTGTATTAGAGAGATCTTGCTTGGCTCTTAATAGGGAGGAACAGTTGCAGCTGCCAGCTGCACCTGAGTTCTCCTCACTGGGCTCCATTGCTGCTGGTGACTCTGAACTGGTGCTTGTTTCCTCTCTTTCTGAGCCTCCATCTCCATCAGAGGTCACTGTGGGTCCTCCATCTTTGCCAGAGGTCACCGTGGGTCCTCCATCTCCACCCGAGGTCACCACGGATCCTCCGCCTTTGCCCGAAGTCGCCGCAGGTCCTCCACCTCTGTCTGAGGTCGCCGTGGGTCCTCTGCCTCTGTCTGAAGATGTTGAAGTTCCTCTTCCTCTGCCTGAGGTTGTTGAAGATCCTCCGTCTCCGCCCAAGGTCACTGCGGGTCCTCTGCGTCTGCCCGAGGTTGCCGTGGGTCCTCCGCCTCCACCTGAGGACGTTGAAGATCCTGTTCCTCCGCCTGAGGTCGCTGAAGATCCTCCGTCTCCGCCCGAGGTCATTAAGGGTCCTCCGTCTCCACCCGAAGTTGTTGCTTTTTAAACATCTGGATTTTAATGGGACACATGCCAGGCTTTTATTTGTGGACTTTTCTTCCGCCTTTAATACAATCTAACCTCATATCTTAGTTGAAAGGCTCCTGCAACAATTTGATTTAAGCAATAATCTGGTGGGTTGGATTCTGGATTTCTTAACCAACAGGTCGCAGAGAGTAAGGGTCAGTGGTACATTGTCTGACCTAAAGTGCTCTTCTGCTGGCTCTCCTCAGGGGTGTGTGTTGTCACCACTACTCTTCATCCTGTACACAAACATGTGTCGGAGCAGACATGACAACAGACACATTATAAAGTATGCTGATGACTCAGTTATTGTCAGTCTCCTCCAGGATGGTGAGAGTGGCCACGGCCCAGTAGTTGGTGATTTTGTTCACTGGTGTGAGGATTCCTACCTGCAGCTGAATACGACAAAAACTAAAGACATGATTACTGACTTTAGGAGGAAAAATCCCAGGCACAAAGTCACCATACTAAAAGGCCAGACCACTGAATGTGTACAATGGTACAAATATCTTGGGACGATTATTGATAGTAATTTAAACTTTGAAAAGAACTGTGAAAGGGTGTGCAAAAAGGGTCAGCAACATTTGCATTGCTTGAGAAAACTTGCACGCTTCCAAATTGACCGAACCATAATGACAATGTTTTATCGGGCTTTTATTGAATCTGTTTTATCCTTTTCTTTAGTGTCATGGTTTGGTCAGATAAAACTGAAACAGAGGAAATCCTTGGATCAGGTAGTTAGATGGTCCAGTCGTTTGCTTGGTGAGCCACAGCTAAGCCTGACATCCCTGTACACCAGACAGGTACAGAGGATGGCTACCTCCATTTTAAATGATGAGATCTGATACTACCGTATTATCCTAACAGAGCACTACGCTCCCAAAATGCAGAATTACTTGTAATACCTAGAATCTCCAAAAGTACAATGGGAGGCAGAGCCTTCAGTTATCAAGCTCCTCTCCTGTGGAACCAGCTGCCAATCTGGATTCGGGAGTCAGACTTGATCTCTGTTTTTAAGAATAGGGCTAAAACCTACCTTTTTGATATAGCCTACAATTAGGGAGGGATCATGTGTTTCTGAACCCTCCCTTAGTTATGCTGCTAATAGGTTTAGTCAGCCGGGGGACCTCCAGTAATGCACTGGGCCTCACTCCTTTCTTCACTCTCAATGAAATATTTTTTTTTTGCTGGTCATTAACATCTGTTTGTTCTCTCCCATAGACTGAGTCCCCATCGTGCTGTTTGCTCTCTACATGTCTGTTCTTTTCATCTTTTCTGTCCCCTCACCCCCCAGCCAGTCGCAGCAGATGACTGCCCCTCCCTGAGCCTGGTTCTGCTGGAGGTTTCTTCCTGTTAAAAGGGAGTTTTTCCTCTCCACCGTTGCCAAGTGCTTGCTCACAGGGGATCGCCTGATTGCTAGGGTCTTTCTGCAACTGTGGGGGTTCCCCCTACAGTTGATAGTGCTATGAGATGACTGTTGTTGTGAAATGGCACTATATAAATAAAGTTGAATTGAATTGAATTGACTCCTACCCTTTGCACTGCCACTTTCAGCTTCTTCCCTCAAGACGGAGGTTTGCTGTCCCAAAAAGTAGAACCCAGTGCTACAAAAACAGCTTTGTCCCTGCTGCTGTCAAAGAGTTGAACAAGCTGTAAAAATATATTGTACATAATTTAGGTACCTATTTATTAACTTCATTTTATATTTACTTATTTTTGTAGGATGTCACTTGGGTTCTAAATATTTTATTGTGTTTTAGACCTTTGAGTTTTTTTACCTCGTTGACTAGTTTTTAACTTTTAATATGACCCTTCTCTCTTACCTCTGGTTTTTCCCTCATCTCTTTGGCTTTTTATACCCTGACTGATGGAGCCTTGAGTATTTTTTATCATGTTTATAGTCAGCTTCATGTGTGCCTGTGTTTGTGTCCATGTTGAATGTAATTAGTGGCTTGTAAATATGGATGTCACCAGACTGCAAAACAAATCTACCTACGGGTACAAATAAAGTAACCTGAACCTGAACCTGAACCTGAGGGTCCTCTGCTATTGCCTGAGGACATTGTGGGTTCCCCACCTTCGCCTGAGGTCTCTGCTGAGCAGTAATCCCCCTCATCCGGTCCTCTTGCTGGCCAGCCACCCTGGTAAGCTGGTCAGTTGTCATCGCCATCCAAGGTTGCTACTGGCCAGTGGTCCTCTTCAGGGATCAACGCTCTCCTGATACAAGTCCACTTGGCCCATGCCGCAGCCCCTGTAGCCCACAGGGAGCATGTGTTCCAGCTGCCGCCTCCAGAAGGGGGCGTGTTGTGTTCTGCAGTCTGTTGGTTCAGGGATGCTGGGAGGCCACCTGGCAGATTATGTCCTTTGCTTGGGTGGCTTAGAGACTATGGGAGTCCACCCAACAGTTTCCAACCCATGACGGGATGGTCGTTGGAATCTAGCAGACCACCATACTGTGTTAATTTTTATTCTGTTTCTTTAGCATTCTACTTCCACCTGCTATACAGTGTTGTGGATCATGAGGGTTTTGTTTGTTTGTTTCTTTCTTTCTTTCTTTGTGGGTGGGTCCTTTTTTTTTCTTTTTTTGATGTTACATCTGGGTGTCTGGTTATCACCCTTGGTGGGGGGCACTGTCATGATCCTGAGCACGGGTGGGGGCCGTGCTCAGCCTCCAAGTTGTTTTGTCATCTTTTAGATTTCTGTATCTGTTTACTTTGTATTTATTATGGTTATCTTAGTTTGGGGGTTTTCTTGCACTTCTGTGTGTTGTCTCTGGGTGTTAGTTTTCCGTGATTAGTTACGAGTTGTTTTGTATGCTTAGTTTTGTCATAGTCACATTTGTGTATCATTCTGTATTATTTGTATCTCTGGGGTTGTGTTATTTTACTTTCTGTATCATTATTTATTATTTCCGGTTTGGGCTTTTATTTTGACAGTGTTTGTGTACATCCTGCTGTCAAACTTGGCTTTTCTGGCTGCACACCTGTCACAGATTGTGTTAGTCATTTCTTCACTCTTGTGACCCACATCTGTCATTCATGGTTCATTCCCATTCACCTATTTAAGGATACGGCAATGTTTCCCTGTTGCCGTTTCCTACTGTTTGCTTCCTCAGAGCACCTGCTGAACTCTGAGTGAAGTGTTTTTTTCCGCAGAGGTGAACAGGTGCCCTCCGTCCTGGAATTATCTCCTTTGTCCCGTTTCCCCAGCCCTGAGCCCCGTCCCTTTTCGGGTGTGACTCCACTTGGGTTTTGTCTCTTTTTTCCTGGCGTGTTCAAGCGCCTCAGCCTGGGTCCGTCCAGGCCTTTCTCACCGGTCGTGAGCCCCGTTCTCCTCCAGCATGCCTCCTCATTCCTTTATACGAAAGTGTTGTGTATTGTTTGTGATTAAGTTAACAAAATGTTGCAAAATCACAGTTGACGTTTGATGCCTTCTGCCAGCCCTTGAAAAGAGCAATTTATGACATTTACCGTACTTTCACCAATATGGAAAGCTTGATTTTGGTCTCATAAATTACAGAACTTTTTTTTGTACATTATAATGCAAGAAATCTGTCTGTCTGTCTGTCTGTCTGTCTGTCTGTCTGTCTGTCTGTGTTTTCTGTGCGTATCTCCCGAACCATTCGTCGGCTTGACCACAGATTTTATATGTGCTGCGCTGAGGTTACAAGGGTGTGCATCCCCAAATTTCAGCCTCCTCGGATGTGTGGAAGTTTAGGAGTGGACATCTTTAATGAACATCCATAGGGGCGCTATGGACACTTGCTTTCTACGGGCATGCAGAAATACTTGCTTATATTTGGTTTCTACAGGGCTGCACGGGTATGCACTATTTTAAATTTAACATAAATTTGCATTTTCTCATAATTTAATTTATAACTTTTTTACTAATAATTTTATATTTTTCTCATACATATGAGCTTTTTTGTGATCAATGCAACACTTTGTCATGTAAATAGAATAAAATAGCTGTAATATGTACAAGGAAATACAATATCTTAGTACCTAAAAAAAACAATACAGTACATTTATATAAGGTCAAAAAGACAAAGGGTGTGCTGTACAAAATAAAATATTTTTCCTTTTTCTTTTAAATTTTCAACTTTACTCTCACCAGATATTCTCTTAGATTAGTTTGAGGAAAATGAACACAATAAATTGTTCTGAACCTAAACAATCCCCCAATTTGTTTTGATTTGGCTCAAGGACCACAAGGGAAGCAAGTGAGGAAATCCTATAAAAAATAGATTTATTACCAGAAAAATCAACTTAAACATAAATTAGGGTGCGGGCAGAAAAATATGATGCCAGAAAAGATACACACACAACTTAAACAAAAACAAGTCATGATGTCCAAGACCAGACCAAGAAATCACACCGGAATGACCTTTATAGGGAGTGGAGACAGTGGTCAGCTGTTTCCACTTCCTTGATGAAAGAGGTGGAACTTCAGTCCAAGCATAACCTGCAACAGAAAAGAGATAACACAAACAGGCCTGGAGAATGACCCTGGGGTCATCACAAAATAAAAATGAAAATCATATAAATCATATCAAAATTTCAAGCAACTCATAAAAGTACAATTTTGTCAAACTTAGTTGAACTACTGAGAGCAGCAACTTATTTTGTGATCTAAGATAGCACAAACTTGTCTAAATTATTTTTGCGTCACGCGAGTGAGATTTGAGTATCTGCAGTGTAACAATGAGTTTAACACACCTCCTAAACCAGGGGTAGAAGAAAGCATAGATGACAGGATTCAGACACGAATTACAGTAAAGCAGCCACAGTTCAAAAAACGTAAAATCAAAGCTGGTTGACATCTCCTGGCCTGCAAGAGAAGGGTAAAAATAAGGGCAGAAACACATCAGAAACACTACCACAACAACACCCACAGCCATCGCCACCTTCCTTTCAGATTTCTTTGCGGTCACACGCACTGAACCCTGTACAGCGGCAGTAACTTGAGCTCTCATGGCCCGAGCCTGGGACACGGCCACCACAAGCACTCTCGTGTATAGGATTACGATGACGGCGACGGGGCCTAGAAAGGTCAATATGACATCACAGACTCCAGTAATGAAGTCGATAAAAACAATGCACTCCCCGTAGCAGCTATTGTGCCTGTCTGGGTGTTGGAGGAAGTCCTTCAGTATCATGCCGTTGTAAAGGATAGAGGCAGCCCAGCACAGACACACACAGACTTTAACCCTCCACTCAGTGACTGTGGAGGAGTAAAGCAGAGGGTTACAGATGGCCATGTATCGGTCAACAGATACCAGCACCATGTTCCCCACCGAGGCAGATGTGAGTATGAAAGAGGCGTAGTAAAACAGTCCACATATCAGTGTCCCCAAGATCCAGCAGCCCCCCAGGAGGAGGATTTGAACCGGCATCAGCAAGAGGCCGACAAAGAAGTCTGAGATGGCCAGAGAGAGGAGGACCAAGTTGGTGGGTGTGTGGAGCTGCCTGGGAAGAAAAAAAACAAAAAACAATGAGTACTGAATATCCTACGCAAGAACAGAGTTTTTATTTTACTGAACTCGAGTGGGTACCTGAAGAGTGAGATGGAGATGATGACCAGCAGGTTCAGAGCCACGGTGAGTAGAGAGATGCCAGACAGGAGGATGTAAAAAAAAATGCTCTGACTGCTGTGTTGCAGCGGCTTTCTGCAGGAAGCATTGAGGAGCCGTGGGAAGCAGAGCTCAGCTTCATAACGAATCTCCATCATCAGAGAGAAAAAGCTAAGACAAGCTGCTGGATTCATGCAGCTTTCATAAAGGTCTCTTAATTTTGCTCCTCCTATTCTTCCTGGATATCCAGTAGTAGTTGGGGATTTTTTTTTTTCTGTGCAGGTCCACAGTGCCCAGCATTAACCATTCTATTCTATGGACATAACATATGAAGACTACTTTGACATATTTAAAAAATAACAGATAAAGAACCCAAATGCAAACACAGAAGTGACACCTGAGCTTGGATGCAAAGATAGCCATTTGTTTTGATTAACCCTGCAAGGATGTGCGATAGCATTCCTGTGAGAAGGAGAAAGGCTAAGCAGATGATATTTCAGTGGAGTTTTAATGTTATATTAATTAACCTGTTGCACTCCGGGATACCGCGGACGGTCACGTCTCTGCGTCCTAGTGCGTCTCAGTGCGCACTGTGTGTCTCAGCGCGCACTGAAAAAAAAAAAAGCTGCACTTCCGTTCTTCCAGTACAGATACAGCCGCGAACAGAAAGCCAAAGGAGTGTTTTGATTGGTTTAGATTTGATTGACCTCTCATTCGACTAATAAGAGCCTTGAATTGGGTTTTTGAAACCTTGAAGAACCAATGACTGAAAACCTAGCAAGAAGGACCTGCCTACCAACGACAGCGAATACAACGAGCCAATTGAAGCAGAGAAGTTCGACGATTGAAATGCGTGCGTCCCGTGCGTAAAATCTGTTTTGTCTAAGCCGCTGGGTGACACACATTGAGACCTGTGTGTAACGGTAGCCTTCGCCACTCTCAGCCGTTAGCCAGTCTTTTTTTATTACTACTGTTCTTATTTGTTTTGAAAAAACGTTCGCAAAAACCGCCATCATGGAAGCGGAGATGGTTTGATCGTGTCGCGTGACCAGAACCACGAGTCCGTAACAACCGGACCAGCTTCATGTTTGTCTGACAATGAGGAACAGATGTTCGCCAACGACACTGCTGTTGTGGACAGGTAAGTGTTATAAGCTCTTTATCACTGAAAATAGTAATAAAAATGACTTTTGACGGATCGATAATTACAACAGTGCATCATGGCCACTTGACTGACCGTTCTTTGTGCGCCGAGCTCCTCTGTAGCGGGGTGGGGGGGGGAGTTGTTATCCTCTACATTGCAGATATTTTAGTATAATTTTTAGTGTACTGTAGGTTATTTTTTCTTGTAAAAAAAGGCCACACATTTTTTACGTGGCATGCTTCTTTGTGTGTGGGGGGCTTGTTTGTTCATTCATTCATTCATGAATGAATAAACAACCCCACCCCACACACACAGCCCTGAGTGTCACCTTTCATTAGAGCCCAAGATCAAGCTTCTATGTTGAAGCATTCAAAAGTTATAGACGTTTTTCCAAACTGTGCCATTTGGCACAATTTGGCACAGTTCAAAAACGCCTGGGAACAACCTGAGAAAAAAGCTGTGTATGTGGGAACAGTGCGGCGGCAGAGAAATAAGGCAGCGAAGTGAGGTTTTAAATAGGTTTATTATCATACCGCCGTCATGGGGCTCACTCCATGAGCGAGCCCTCGGGCTCTCCAGCAAAGTGTGCAGATGAGCAGTAGCAGAGAATGAGAGAGAGATTTACAGAATAATGCAGCTTATATACCCAACTACAGACAATACATGAAAGGCATTCACAGCAGTAGGTATGGGCATTTGCATTTGAGAGACACACATAACAATAAGGAGATTGCTAGCCAGGATTCGCCTCTGCTCCAGAACTGCAGGACAAAAGAGGTTACAAGGCACATCTACATATTGTCATCAGTGTATAGACACAGTAAGGACAGGAAGCATGAACACAATGCATGAATGGCACATTAACATCACAGTAGTGAGCCGGAAAAAGCCAGAAGAAGCGGGCTGTCTGTAGACATTAATACACACATTACTGTGCCTGTCCCAGCTGTTGTGGGGGTTCCCACACGCTCCCCCCCAGAGGGCTCGGCAGGCCACCGAGGCCTCGATAGTCCAGCTTTGGCAGCGAGCAGGGAAAGCTCTGTGCAGGCGGAGGTGGAGGGGGTGGGGGGTAGTAAATGCCGGCCAGGGATGGTGAAATCGTCTGAGCCGCGCAAAAATTGCTTGTAGGTCCGCGATGTTGAGGGGCTGTCCCGTTGAACGTGCGGAGATCCACAAGAAGAAAAATTAGTCACTGGCTCCTCTCGTGATTAAGTCCTGCAAGGATTAATAGTGGCCGTGAAGAAAAAGGAAGCGGCGAGGATTAACAGCGGCCATGAAGAAAAACAGGGGCGGCTGTAATAAAAAAATAAAAGCAAAGGGACTTGGCGTGTTGACTTTAGGTGCAGGCGCAACCCTAAAGCCCTCGGGAACCGCAGACTGCTGAATTCCCTATGTGCGCCGTGGCTAAGACCATTAGCAAATCCAGTGAGCAAGCTGCGTGCGTGCCTCAGGTGTACGAGCAACCCTGAAGGGCCTGTGTGCAGCGGCGAAGGAGGATGGGGTCTGTAGAGCCGTATGCATCCCGTGCGTGGTGCGCCATCCTCGTAACTCCCCAGTGCGTGTGCCGGGGCTCCGTGCGTGGGTGGGCCAGCTGGAGAGGAGAACCAGGGTCAGGGAGCTTAATCATCCCTGTTCATTGTGTTGGAGCGGTGAAAGGGAGTAGACGATCTTTGTCCCTCGACCTCTTGTAGATGCGTTGGAGCGGTGAGAGGGAGGAGACGATCTTTGTCACTCGCTCGGCCATGGTGCGTTCAGGTCCACGCGCTGCATTCTCTGTCGGCCATGGAGGTCGCCGTCGTGGAGAGAGGACAAGTGTGCTGTGAGAGCGGCCGGTCCAGCATGGATGTGCCGATCTCAGACATGCAGATCTCACCATGAAGAACGGGTCACCAGTGTAGCTGTCCAGACCAGAAGGTTGCATCGCACAAAACGTGCGCTTTCTCAGGGTCACCAGCGTAACTGTCCAGACCAGAAGGTTGCATCGCACAAAACTAACTAACTAACTAACTAACCTGCACTTATATAGCGCTTTTCAAAGCGCTATATAGCACACGCAAGCAACGTGCTTTGCAGCACGCAAAACGTGTGCTTCCTCGGTGTCACCGCTCTCAGCAGCAGTAGTAGAAGCAGTCGTCAGAGTGAGAGAATGAGTTATAGAATAATGCAGCTTATATACCCAACTACAGACAATACATGAAAGGCATTCACAGCAGTAGGTATGGGCATTTGCATTTGAGAGACACACATAACAATAAGGAGATTGCTAGCCAGGATTCGCCTCTGCTCCAGAACTGCAGGACAAAAGAGGTTACAAGGCACATCTACATATTGTCATCAGTGTATAGACACAGTAAGGACAGGAAGCATGAACACAATGCATGAATGGCACATTAACATCACAGTAGTGAGCCGGGAAAAGCCAGAAGAAGCGGGCTGTCTGTAGACATTAATACACACATTACTGTGCCTGTCCCAGCTGTTGTGGGGGTTCCCACATGTAATATATTCATTTTTTGTGGTATTGTTACAAAATTTTGACCTCAGCTGGATAACACTTGGTTCTACATTTCTGTTGCATTTTCCAGCCCGTATCTGACAGCTGTGTGTTATTTGCAAGCATTTGTATCTAAAAAAACACCCAGGCGAACTTTATTTTCTTCAGATTCAGTATGTTTAGATGACTGTTACTCAGTGGCAGGAGCACTTAGAGAGATTATGACTGTTTTGCCAAAAAATTCCAAGTGTTTTCTTTTAAATGAGACCAACCCCATGAAGATGCTGCAAAGGGTTGAAGAACAGCTTTTGATTTACTTTGGGTATGTTATTTTTAGGCGTTTTTAGGGAAATTGACCAGAGTGCAAGGGGTTAAGGCAGTGCTTGCTCTTGCTTCAGTGAGGAGTGTATAAGCCTGAGGAAAGGAGAGGATGTTTCCATTTTTCTTGCAGAGAGGAATGAGTTTGGACAAGGTAAGGTGAGACATTTGCCCAAAGGTTGGTTCTGACAGGTCGAGCTCAGGCCCAGGGCTTGGCTGAGGTGAGAGTTAGTGAATATTTTCCAATCGTGTTTTATATGTTTACTTGAGAATTTGGTGTGAAGAAGATCCAGGTAAGAGAGGCAAGGTCCAAGATGTAGGTCAAGGCAACAGTCCAGATGGTTCATATGTTGTGAATTAGTTTGAATTTGTTGGATTTGCAGAACTTGCTTAGGCTGAGGAGCTAAAAGAACAAGGAAACAAAGAAGGTGAGCTGGCCAGTGAAGTGAGCACACTGGGGGTCTTGGCAATGAGCTGAGATATCATCACGTTCCCACATCACTTGTAGTTTTGCACACACCTTATATAATGCAGCTAGTGGTTAATGAGGTGCAGCTCCAGCTAATCAAAGATATGTGGATGCTTATCAGAAGATCACAACATATTTATACTTCAAGTATAATTAAGTATACTCCAGGGTTTTTTTAGCCAAAGTTTTTAAGATGATAATTGCACATTTGGCCTTCTGTGAAAAGGGTTATTAGTTTTTTGTATACTTTATTAATCCCAGAGGGAAATTCAGGGCATCCACCTGGATGGATGAGGCAGCCAAGGTGCAGCGCAAATCCCTTCACCATTCACACACATTCATATCTAGGGCCACTTTAAAGTGTCCAGTTAACTTAACTTGGATGTTTTTGGCCTGTGGAAGGAAACCAGAGTACTTGGGGTAAACCCACACAGACACAGGGAGAACATACAAACTCCACACAGAAGGGTCACCGATTGTCAGAGGGTGGGATCAAACCCATGATGGTCAGGGGGTGGGATGAAACCCACGATGGTCAGGGGGTGGGATCGAACCCATGATGGTCAGGGGGTGGGATTGAACCCACAATGGCCACTGAGCGCAGTGGTTAGTATCTTTTCACCACCCTAACCTCCAAATGTTAAACTCTCCATAACTGGCTTTGTTATGATTTTCTACTGTTATTTTGTATTGGTTAATTGATTGATTGATTCAGTGTTTGCAAACATTGTCTTCCTATTTCCTTCTAGGTTTGCCTGTGTTTTGATAATAAGCTGCTGATTAGTAGTAGTAGTAGGCAGTCGTCAGACTGTTGTCCATGACCTAGTGCATTTGCAAACATTTCCTTTCTTGACTAACTAATCCAATCCGTGAACGGCAGACACAACCACAGCCCCCACAGACGTATCCTGATGCTACTGGTGCTGGTACTGCTGCTTTTGCAGCAGCCTTCCTCTTTGTGTCGGCTTTGGCTTTCAGCTTTGTCTCCCCTGTTCGGAATGCCTGACTATGCATGGTCTTCCATCTACCTCGATCTGCAGCAAGTGGTTCCCAGTTATCAGCTGGCAGACCAGTCACAAGCATGTCTCTCTTGCAGACATCCCTGAAGCATAGCTTAGGTCTTCCAACTGGCCTCAACCATAGTTCCAGCTCCCCGCACAAAAGATCCTTAGGAATTCAACCATCTTCCATTTGGCGGACATGGCCTTACCACCTCAGTCTACATTGTCTGAGGAGGGTGTACATCGAGGGAATACCTGCTCTTTCAAGTATGGCGTTGTTGGAGACGTTATCTGTCCATGAAATGGACAGGATGCAGCAAAGGGATCTCATGTGGAAGGTGTGCAAGCGCTTTTCCTGCCCAGCATAGGTGGTCCAGGACTCACTGCCGTAAAGTAAGGTGCTCACGATGCAGGCACGATAGACAGCAATTTTAGTTTCGGTAGTAAGTTTCTTCCACACATGAGGAGAAAGCTTGGCCATGTCGGGTTTAACCTTTCCGATTCTCTTTCTGAGCTCTACATTGAGAGAGGCATTGTCAGAGGAAGTAGAGCCAAGATAGGTAAACTGCAGGACGACATCCAGGGTGTGGTCTTTGATGGCAGGGTTCAACCGTGCTGAGTCATGCTGAAAATGTGACATCAACAGACTGCAGGCCACTGATTGGTCTGGGTGTAACATCATGAAAGCATTCGTCTTCTGCAGAATCTCCAAACTGCCATTTGCAAAAGTTTACAGAGTAAACACGGTCACCGAGAAAACACAATCTTAATAGAGATGGCTTCACAGGTTTCGCAGAAATCTACACCATGGTCCAACAAAGAGGTGTGGAGTTTTCTGTGCTTGGTGGCAGATAGTATCCAGAGCGACATGAAGCGACCCCGCAACGAAACAGATGGCAGCCCAGGATAACTATGGAGAAGCTGAAGATGAAAGTGAGAGAACCATCAATGGTGAGTAATTTGTGATATTGTGCATCTTTTCGCTTATTTATCCTGTTGGTGGTAAGCTCACTTTTTTGAGCAATACAACACCGTCCTGTGCTGGCTAATGAGAGATAGTAGCTCGCTAGCTAGTAGCCAACTCTGCTGATTCGTGCTTGCTTTGTCCGAAGTATTCACTTGTGAGAGCAAAACAATGAAATATGTTAATCCTGGTTAAAGTTCTTGTTTGTGTACATGTTGCACTTTAGTGCTGTGCATTAAGTTTTGCGTAATTTCTTTCTAGAATCTGTTTCCACATGCCAGGGATCTGCCTCCCTCAGCATGTTGTGTTTATATTTTGGATACAGGTCAAGAGGACCCCAGGATCCAAAATCTCAACATATTCAAGTGCATTTTCAAACCAGTGATTTATAAAGTGATTCATATAATTTTCTAAAGCCTCAGAATAGAACCACACACCTATTCTGTGGATTTTCAAAAAAAAAAGTGTTGGAACAGTGTTGTTGTGCTGTTTCTGTTCCACCATAAATCCCTGGATTGAAAATGTACTTGTACATGTACAGAGTGGATCCTGGAGTGCTAACTTGTCAGGGAAATGAAGCATTTTTGTCACATCCCACCACTGACTTTCACAAGTGTATTACCCTAATACAGGTACATCTCAAAAAATTAGAATATCATGAAAAAGTTCAATATTTTTTGTCACTCATTTCAGAAAGTGAAACCCATATATTGTATAGATTCATTACACAGACAGTGATATATTTCAAGCGTTTATTTTAATTTTGATGATTATGGCTTACAGCCCATGAAAACCCCAAATTCAATTTCTCAAAAAATTAGAATATTACATAAAATTAATTTTAAAAATAGTTTTGGCCGTTGAAATGCTGGTTAACTTTTTCATGATATTCTAATTTTTTTGTTTGTTTTTTTAATTAGAATTTTTTGAGATGTACCTGTATATGTTTTGAACTTGCTTTAACTAACCACCATCCATTTCTGTCTTTGGTCGAGGCAAGAGGAAAGGAAAAGCAGCCACCCCACAATGGACCTTGCCACTGTGGAAAGTACTGAAATCCTTTGCTTTTATAAGTAAAGTGTCAAAACTAAAGTAGCACAATTTCCACTTAATATGAAAGGGACTGAACTGAGATATATTTGATTGTTTGATTGTGTGAATATTAATTACAGAATAATTGAAAATGAATGGCCCATCAACTGTAAAATAAACCGCTTGTTTATGTATTTTTTTAATTTTTTTTTTGTCAGATCACTTGTGTGATCCTTTGTGAGTTATATTCATAATAATGTATCTTGCACTTTGGGGAATGGGAGTTGTTCAGTCATCAATATAATTTAGCTTATATGTGTAGTTTATAGTCTATCATCAATAAACTAATGCAGTATTATAATAACAGGACACATTACAAATATTTGAGACCAATTGTAGTGCTTCCTTTTATATGTTAACAATACAAGTACAAAACACCACCCACACTTGAAGCCAGGCCAAGAAGAGACACAGCGGTGACAGAGCGGTGGCTAAACTTTTATTGATAAAAATTCCATATTTTGACTGAGCGACTCCATACTTGGCGATGCACACCCTCAGTTAAAGTATTAGATTCCACTGAAGTGAATGTATAAATTCATTCTGATTGCTGAGGCCACAGTAAAAAATGATTTTAAACTTAACCCAGCCCTTGTAAAATCTACTGAAGCCCAGCTACATGAAAATTCTGGTTAAATACAACAACAAAGCACTTTGTCACATTCTACCACTGGCTTTTAGCAACAAGTTGTTGGAATTATAGGTGTAAAGCCATCTAAATCTACCCTTCAAAGACTGTCTATGTGTGTAGATGGTTCAACCAGATTCGTTTTCAAGGAAGAGATCAATTTACTTGGAAGACATGTATTTATTTAAGCAAGCTGAATATAGCAATTACAGCGCTGGGTCAAATGTTCTCTCCCTGACAACAACAGGCAATGTCAGGTCGTGAAGTCTACTAACTAACTAACTAACCTGCACTTATATAGCGCTTTTCAAGTCACAAAGACCACTCAAAGCGCTTTCATTAATACTAACCCTCTATTCTAAGGGCCTATAGGAAACAAATATCTAGGGACAATTTAGAACAGCCAATTAACCTAACATGCATGTTTTTGGCATGTGGGAGGAAACCGGAGAAATCCCGGAGTAAACCCACGCAACACGGGGAGAACATGCAAACTCCACACAGATCACTGTTGGTCGGGGGCTGGGATCGAACCCACGATCCCACGATCCCCACAATCCCCCGGCCAAGGGTAAACTGTGCTGCCGCAGTGCTAACCACTGCGCCACCGTGCAGCCCGTCTGACTGACTATGCTGTCCCTGACCCAGTAAATATATACAAAAGTGAAAGCATGCATTATCAGATTAAAACCCAGGTGCAGCGGTCCATGGGAGGGAGTCAGCAGTCCATTCCTGGCACCGAGTGTAACCACTGAAGGCCATTCCTCCTCCCAGGTCAGAGTAGCTGAGCCTTGGTCACTCCTTATCACAACCGGTTCCTTGTATCCTCCCATAGATCACACAAGACGTTGTTATTCTCTGTGCTGAGACAGAGGTCCACTCTTTTTGCAGGTAATGAGCCACACATTTGGCAATATATATTCCATTATGGTATATTGGTTATAGTACCTAAACATAAGCAGAGTACACATATTCTGAGTCACACAAATAACTGTTATATGATTATATTGATCACTTTGTCCCATCAAAGTGTATTTCACAAATATGTTTTAAACTTGCATTAATTAACCACCACCCATTTCTTTCTTTCGTCTAGGCAAGAGGAAAACGATCCACCCAAACCGGACCATGCGTCAGTATTTACAGAGATGCAGACTGAAGATTTGCTGAACCGGGACCAGTGTGAGTGGGACATCCAGCTGCTTCTCAGTGAGGCAGCATGGCCGGCATGTGTGACCCAATCTAAGTTGTTGGTTTTTTTTAAAGTTTGAATTTTGCACATTCTGAATAATCTGGAATTTGCTACAGACTGCAATAAACAATATAGTGACTGATGTGTTTGCATCATAATTTTCTATTTTGTCTGTTAAGACACTGGTGAGAAAGGAGTCAACAGTACAAACCATTTATCGGTGACTTTGAAAATAATGGCTCATTTTTAAGAAAAAGTAACCAAAACAATTATTTTATTTACTGAAGACCGTATCGTTGGATGTGCCACCGCAGAAGACACTGCACACTTTAGTGATAGTATCAGTACGTATATGGAGGAATTCTGGTCCATATTAGCATCTGTACTTTATCATAATGGGTTAGGGCAGGGGTGTCCAATCATGTGCCATGGAGGGCCAAGACCCTGCAGGCTTTACCTCAGCCAGTGTCTTCAACAGCAAATTCCACTGAATTTCTTCCACTGACTCCTGATCAGTGAAAACACCTGCTGAAGAGACTGGGTAGAAGAGAGAACCTGCAGGGTCTTGGCCCTCCATGGCACATGATTGGACACCCCTGAGTTAGGGTTTAAAGTGATTTAACATTTTAACACAAACTGCTTTATGGTTCATAATTCTGTTGGCAGACTTACACCAAACCAAAAGTAATTTCTCAAAATGCTGGATTGTTCTTAGAAAGCGCTTCCAATCTTAGTATTTAAATTATGTCACTTGGTGGTAACCTTCAAACATACAACAAAAGTGGACACAGATCTGCAAAAAGTACAAAAGTTTATTGTCAAAATTCCCAGTGCAATACTTGCATGTATAGTGCATTGTTGATGCAGAGAATATACTATATTTATACAGTATCTACATGTGTCTAGTAAATCAAGTATTTTCCATGTAACCTTGTGACTGCATTATTTTAATTGCTTTTAATCCTAGATCAAGTTTGTTTTGGCCTAAAATGCATCATAATTGTTAAATATATCTTATTATACCAAACTCAGTACTGTTTACCTGTTGAAATATATATTTTATGGCTAATATAACCCCAAATTATTGCTCTGAGTGTTGCCATCCCTGTGCTGTTGCAATCCTGGAATTTCCCCATTGTGGGATTAATAAAGGCTTATCTTATCTGTCTTATCTTATAACTACAACCCGGAGATCAAGTTTTGGCAGCTGAACAGCTTTTGCCATGAGACTCAGTGCTGCTGGAGCAGGTACATCCCATGATGTCGCAACAATTTGTCCATGATTTTCACACAAATCAGAGCAATTTGTTGCAAAGGAAGCTACACATTTCTACAGATATTTTTTGGTTCTATAACCACTGATCGTTTGTGAAGCTGGGGTGACATCAGTGACAGGCTGTATTGAACACCAGGCCGACGGTTTGAAGTGGTAATTTTCCCACAAGAGAGCCATTTGAAACAATCACACAGCATACATATTTTAGTACCCAATAGCGATAACTTGCAGACATTACAATTTAGTATGGCGGACTGAAAGCAAACTTGAATAAGCAATCATTAGCTTACCGTCATATGTGATATAGTTCATATCCTCACATCTTCGGTTCTACAGTATGGCTTCCTAAACACTCCAGTACTTTTCCAGAGTCTTTCGTCTTGCTGCCTGTACCCTTGCCTGGCTCTCATTTTTTGCCTTTACTCTGACAAAAGCCAGAGACCGAGCAGTCACCTCGTAAGCCGCCATCTTGTGTTTTTGTTGTGTCACATGTTTTACGTCTCGGGAGTGTGGCGCTGCCTTGTTGTAAAAAAAATCCCACCCACTCCAAGTGGGACTATGCTCTAATGGAAACAAAATCATGCTGAACCGTGCAAAACTGTGTAGAGGCGTATAGGGCTGACTGGGTACTAGTGGAAAAGGCGCTTAAGATGTCACAAAAGACCCCACAAAAACATCCAAAGAACTGCAGGCCTCACTTGCCTCAGTTAAGGTCAGTCTTCATGACTCCATCATAAGAAAGAGACTGGGCAAAAATGGCCTGCATGGCAGAGTTCCAAGATGAAAACCACTGTTGAGCAAAATAACATAAAGGCTTGTCTCAGTTTTGCCAAAAAACATCTCGATGATCCCCAAGACTTTTGGGAAAATACTCTGTAGACTGACGAGACAAAAGTTGAACTTTTTGGAAGGTGTGTGTCCCATTACATCCGTCGTAAAAGTAACACAGCATTTCAGAAAAGGAACATCATACCAACAGTAAAATATGGTGGTGGTAGTGTGATGGTCTGGGGCCATTTTGCTGCTTCAGGACCTGAAAGACTTTCTGTGGTAAATGGAACCATGAATTCTGCTGTCTACCAAAAAATCCTGAAGGAGAATGTCCGGCCATCTGTTCGTGACCTCAAGCTGAAGTACACTTGGGTTCTGCAGCAGGACAATGATCCAAAACGCACCAGAAAGTCCACCTCTGAATGGCTTAAGAAAAACAAAATGAAGGCTTTGGAGTGGCTTAATCAAAGTCCTGACCTGAATCCGATTGAGATGCTGTGGCATGACCTTAAAAAGGCGGTTCATGCTTGAAAACCCTCCAGTGTGGCTGAATTACAACAATCCTGCAAAGATGAGTGGGCCAAAATTCCTCCACAGAGCTGTAAAAGACTCACTGTCAGCTATCACAAATGCTTGATTGCAGCTGTTGTTGCTAAGGATGGCCCAACCAGTTATTAGGTTTAGGGGTCAATCACTTTTTCACACAGGTCCATGTAGGTTTGGATTTTTTTTCCCTTAATAATAAACACCTTCATTTAAAAACTGCATTTTGTGTTTACTTAGTAGATAGTAGTAGATTAGTTTATTTGACAGGGACAGTGCAATAAACATAGACAATTAATCAAAGACAATCAATCTGATGTGTTGCACATAGAGTGTATAGCTATTAGCTAATTTGCAACTCTTGTCCCTGGATGGGCTTTAGAAAAAAGAATCAAGTAAAGATGGGGGGGGGAAAAATTAAAAATATACACAATAACCACATACATCAATGCAGAAAAATTATAAATACACAATTATAAATATTATAAATACACAAATATAACAGCCTGACTCACACTTGTGACAATACTTGTGTTATCTTTGTCTAATATTTAAATTTGTTTGATCTGAAACATGTATGCGGTCGTGCGCTGTGGCGTTGTTCAACCTGCGGAAATCACCACACGGTCGCCACGATCCCTCAGCCTTAGGGACCATGTGTAGCGGGGAAGCCCATGGGCTGTTCGAGCGCCTGATGATGCCAAACCTTTCCAGGTTGGCGAACTCCTCGCGCGCTATGGCCAGTTTAGCTGCGTCCAAGCGCCGAGGTCTTGCAAAAACGGGCAGCCCGGTGGTGGTGATAAAGTGCTCCACCCCGTGTTTAGCGATGGCCGCGGAAAATGTCGGGACCGTGAGTGCTGAGAACTGAGTGAGCAGTGTGTGGAACTTACCGCCTGTAGCTATGACGTTGGCTTGTGCTGTTGGCTGGGTCACTCGAGCTATACAGGGGAGAGAGTCAAAGGACAGTGCATTAACCAAGCGCCTGTTAGCAACATCAACCAGTAAACCATGTGCACACAGAAAATCAGCCCCCAGTATATGGTAATTCAGTGCTGCTACAACAAACGTCCACTCATACTGTATGTACGGCCGTGTAGAGATAAGAGCAGAGTCCTCTCACCAAAGGTCTTAATATCCGAGCCATTTGCTGCCAACATCCCAGGGCCGCTAGATCCTGCCAGCCGGCCAGCGTAGGTCGGCCGGATGAAGCTCTTCTGGGCTCCGGTGTCCACCAGGAAACGCCTCCCAGACCGTGCATCCGTTAAGTAGAGCAGCTTGTTCTCTTCACCGAGGGTCGCAGCTGCTACCGACTCCCGGCCTTGGCGTTTTTCCGAGCGCTTGAATTGGCACGGTGGTGCACATCTGCGTGCCTCTTCTCCGAAGTGGCGGTGGTAAAAACAGAGCGTGTCTCTCTGGCGCTCCTTGGCCCCCGCTGCTGCTACCGTCGGTGGCTCCTCGCCTCCTCTGGTCGTCTCGCTGGGCTCCGCCGCTGCCGCCTTGACTGTGATCGCCCTGATGGTGATGATGATCCGGTCTGCCTCCTGGGCTCTACGGTAGTCGCGTGCGGCCAGCCACGGCGAATTGGCCAGAACCGCTCTCGCTACTGCCGGAAGGTTCCCGAGGAAGAAGTGGGCAAACAGAAAGTGCCCGTCGTCTGTGCCCATTAACGCCAGCATCTTCTCCATCAGGTCTACGGCTGAACCATCTCCTAACTCGGTCCGCGTCAGGAGCCTCTCTGCTCTCTCACATTCCGAGAGTGTGTAGCGCTGGATGAGCGCAGCTTTGAGTGCCTCATATTTGCCGCTGGCTGGTGGCTGATCGAGCAGGCTCGCTACCTGCTGAGCTGTGCGAGCGTCGAGCGCTGCGACCACATGGTAGAATCTGGTATCATCTACCGTTACTCCCCGGAGGGCGAACTGGGCCTCGGTAAGGTAGAACCAAGAGCGCGGGTTGTGCTGCCAGAAATCCGGTAGCTTGACTGAAACCGCACACGCGTGGCTGTAGGTTCCAGTCCTGTCTGTCTGTGGGATGGCTGCCACCTCGCTGTAGCTTCCTTACCGGGCCGGCTCCCGGGATCCTGCCTCATGTTCCAATAATACGTCTTGGGTCGCCAGTGTGGAGTGTGTGAAATCAGAGGTGGAATCATTTCAGATGATTTATTACACACTCACATCTTTCAAGCACAGAACAGACTGAACTCTCAAGCAGAAACTCTCCCCTTAAGTTTCATGGCATTTACATCACACACAACATGACATTTGCATCACACTGCATTCAACATCCTTCATCCCTGACTCCTTCCTGCTATCTCACCAGGAACCTCCCGCTCTTTGTTGTCCCAAGCTTATCACTGTCTGCTGTCTGAGATGCTAGATAATCTGGCTCACACAAGGTGCTAAAATGTGTGACAAACATACAAAAAATGAAAAATCAGGATGGGGGCAAACACTTTTTCACACCACTTTATTAACTTCATTTTTGTATATCCAAAGACCCACCAATTCAATTTTTTTTCAGCAAAGCAGTGCAGCAGAAGAATCAAAGTCTCAGAACAGAGCAGAGAGTTTTAATACAACTAAGTGCATGCCCATAGAAAGCAAGTATTCTTGTCTGAAAACAGGGAGCCAGTTAGGCCTTACAGGTCCCATTGTAGGCTGTGTTTGAAAGAGGAATACAAAGAGGAGTAGCCTATATGTAGGCAATCACACATGTTAGACTTTGACAAATATAAAAGGGACTGAACACTAAGATTTATTTGATTGTGTGAATATTAATTACAGAAATATTGAAAATGAATGGGACATCCAATTTTAGCAACTGTTAAGAATCCTTGTTTATTTGTTTGTCAGACTTATTTGTGCGATCTTTTATGACTTATATTCATCAGTTTTGTATCTTGCACTTTGGGGAATGGGAGTTGTTCAGTCATCATAATTGTTTTAGTTTATATGTGTAGTTTGTAGTCGATCATCAATAAACTCATGCAGTACTATAACTGGACACGTTTACAAAAATTTGAGACCCACTGTAATGCATCCTTTTATATTTTAGCAACATTATGAGTACAAAACACCAAACATTATTATACTCAGGAGAATGACCCATTTAGCTGCAACTGTTGCAACAGTGTTGCCCATTTGTCAGTAAATAAAAAATGATTTATTTCATTATTTGGGCGTTTTTTGTTACAATCGTCGTTTAGTTAAAGCATGCATGTGTCCGCATTTGATATGCAGTTGATCTGGCCATTCTGCTCCACAATCATGGTGGTATTATTAACTTTTAATTTTTAGATACTCATGCACCGAGAGGAGCGCCATATTGAACCCATAGTGCCACAAAGGACAGTGGTGGTACACGGGTTAAGCAGCCACCGAGACTCTGTCCCGTTAATTGGGCAGGCTGGGCTTGGCTCCCTGGGAACGACTGATAAGCCGGTCTGGCTGCCTGCCCCGCCCCCCGCGCACCTGTGCACCTCGTGTTCTCCACATATCGATGGCCGAAACGCTTAACGTCCTATCTGAAAAATGCACTTTTTTGAGAAAAAAAAAAAAATTCTTGCAGAATGCTATGCTGTTTTTTCATCAGAATAATTTTCTGTCACAATAAAGGGTGGGACTGTCTTGCAGACAGATATAAGCAGCCTTCCTTGTTCTCATCATCCAAAGTGAAATCTGCAAATCCGAAAATACTACAGATAGGAGGTTTTGCATTTCAGCCATCGATAGCCTATGCCAAATTATCTTTTATAGCTACGCAATCATGGCAACATCATAGTATAATTTGTAAAGCATTAAATCGTCAATATTCCTTTTTTCTGGTCAAATTTGTCGCTTTTCACTTCTTTGTTTTGTTTGTGGAGCGCTCTGGTGACTGGTCATTATGCAGTATTATCAAGGAGTCAATCTGAAGAGAGACTGAAAGTTCCCCATTCTGTACTGTCTGCTTTTTATAAGTGTTTTGGTGAATTAGTTTTAACCTTTAACCTTACTGCTTGGTTCTAATATTCACTGTAACCCATTGCACAAGATTCTATCACTGAGCAGTAAAATAATTGGACAACAGCAGGAACCCCTGATTGGCATCTACAACAGAAGGACAAAATGGAAAGGTGCTCCAATAGCTTCAGACACCACACATGTGCTACAGCCAGTACAATCTCTTGCCTTTGGGTCAGAGGTATAGATCACTTATCTTCAGGACTAAGAAAGCCACAGCAAGCTTCATGCCTACATCTATTAGCCTTTTCAATGGATGAGGCATAGAGCTTTTAACTTTTTTAACTTTTAGGCTTGAGTTTACCGTCATTATTCATATATGATGTATAAACGATGTGTAAGTTTGTCATACATGGAAAATGTGCTGTGTGGGTGTGATGTTTAATGGAACGGGTGTCTCAGATTGTCTGATGCTCATGTGCAATTCAAGTTCCTAATTGATAAATAAAGTTATCTGAATTGAATTGAGCAGTCTTTCACAGATACAAATGTTCTGTTTACAATGTTCAAGGCTGCGTTGGGAAAAGTACTGAGTGTAATTTCATTTATTACAGGAGACAGAATCAATAGACAATTAAAAAATCCATAACATTCTCTTCATTTATAAATATTTTGGTTTTAATATGGAAAGATAAATTACACAGTAAATAAAGTAAAAAATGTGAGCATTGATTAACATATATAGGAATACATCATTTAATATTTCACTATTATATATATTTGCTGGGCAATGATTAGAAATCTTGATTGTGATTAATCCCCACTGATTTCATGTTAACCCACAAGTAACTGAGTGATTTTTTTGTCACCACAATATAATGTACCTTAAAGTTTTTCCATACTCTTATTAAAATGAGTGGACACGTGTGCTCTCTTACTGCAACTACAGGTTATTTAAAGCTTTCAAAATATCAAAAATGACAGACTGTTAAGAGCATTCTAAAAAAAAAAAAAACCCTGTTAAGTTCTATAGAAATACTGTATGTGTAAACAGCTAGTGACCACTTTAGCATTGTCACAATCCTCCCTGTGCACTTTTACGCAGCGCACGGAGAAGGGGAAGGATGAATGGATTTACGTGCAGGTTACACCACAAGCACATTTATTAACAGAAAAGCACACAGTTCCAAAATAGCAACATACAAAAAGGGAAAAGGGCACACTAAAGGGCTCACATGCCAGGCATGCAGCGGGCAGACCACAATGTGCATTGGCCACAAAAATGAACAGTTCATAACACAAAACTGGCACACAAAAAGGAGACAAATGTCCACTTACAGCTCACACGCAACGTGCAGCGGCAGACCACAGTGGACCATGGCCAAACGTTCATCAGAGACAAACACACAACTGCTCAGGCTACTTGGGAGTCCTCCAGGACACACTACAGTCTTTAAGTAAGAACCGCCGGGGAAACGCACACAGTCATTATTCACATGGCTGGGGCAGTCTGAGTCAGTCCAACAGTAGCCTAGCAGCACTACACACACCGAGGTGAGCAGCGACGGTGTGGAACACAACACTCCTTCGTAGACACAAACAATCATACGGCGATAAACATCCGCATGACTTGAAGAATGGTCCAGCAATGCTTGACTGGCAAAGGCCGCCTAAGTACAGCATTACTGGTACCACAATTACCTGGAAGGAATCAGCTGGCTGTCAAGAGGGAGGGGGCGTTGACGGACCGGTGAATGTTAGACAACGCCCACACAAACGTAGGTCAAAGAGGCTGCCTAACAGCCACCGGCCAGAACGGTGGCTATATTCACGGAAAAGAAAAAAGAACAAAGACATAAAAACAACAAGAACTCAAAAGATAACACAATACATAAGTAACCCGATACCTGAGCCACAGAGAATGGTCAGAACCCAGCCTGAAGGACAACACCAGCTCAGTTCATGACAAGCATCATTACACCAGCTGCTACCTCTTGTTTTACCCTTTGCTTCTATCACTTCCATTTTTTGATGTGAGTTCTAGCAGTAGATAGTCCAGTTTGTTTTCTAGTAAGCGGACAATCACACACAGAATGTATGGGGTTAGCCTTTAGCATAGTTGCTAGTATTTTGAGAGTTTGATTTTGCACTGATATGGTTCACAGGTCTACATAGTTCATCTAGTTCATCCAGGGCAGATCTGAAGAGGGGCATCAAGAAGGCCAAGCACAGCTACAAGCTGAAGGTGGAGGAACATTTTGGGGACTCTGACCCCCAATGCATGTGGCAGGGCATTCAAGCTATCTCTGATTATAAGCCCAGCAACTCCATACCTATAGCCATGACTGTGCCCTTTCTCACTGAGCTAAATGACTTCTATGCTCGTTTTGACAAGGACAATAACGAAAAGAACATCAATTTCCCACCCTCTGACGACCTCCACCACCTCACACTCACCCACACCGATGTCCGTAACGCACTGAGTCATGTCAACGTACGTAAGGCTGCTGGCCCTGACAGCATTCCTGGGCGTGTGCTGAGGGCATGCGCTGAGCAGCTGGCAGGGGTCTTCACAGACATCTTCAACCTGTCCCTGGCCCAGGCCGTGGTACCAGCGTGCTTCAAGACCACTTCAATAGTACCAGTGCCGAAACATTCAACACCATCGTGCCTAAATGACTATCGCCCTGTGGCACTGACGCCCATAGTCATGAAGTGCTTTGAGCGACTGGTCTTGGCACAGCTCAAAAAATGCCTGCCCCCTACACTGGACCCTCACCAGTTTGCCTACCGGAGCAACAGGAGTACAGAGGATGCGGTTTCTACAGCGCTGCACTATGTACTCTCACACCTGGATGACAAGAACACCTACGCAAGAATGCTGTTTGTTGACTTCAGCTCAGCATTCAACACAGTTATCCCCTCCAAGTTGCTCACTAAACTTGGGGACCTGGGAATCAGTACCTCCACCTGCAACTGGATCATGGATTTTCTGACCAACAGACCCCAGCATGTTAGGTCAGGCCCCAACCATTCTTCCGTCATCACACTCAACACTGGTGTACCACAGGGCTGTGTGCTCAGCCCATTCCTCTACTCCCTCTTCACCCATGACTGCAGGCCTATGTATGGATCCAATTCCATCATAAAGTTCGCAGATGACACCACGGTGATTGGACTCATCAGGGACAACGATGAGTCAGATTACAGGGCAGAGGTTGAGCACTTGGCTACTTGGTGCACTGACAATAACCTGCTCCTTAACACCAGCAAAACCAAGGAGCTCATAGTGGACTACAGGAAGGAGAGGGGAGAGACACATGACCCCATCCATATCAATGGCATAGCTGTTGAACGTGTCCCCAGCTTCAAATTCCTGGGGACCCACATCTCGGAGGACCTGTCCTGGTCAGTTAACACCACCAGCCTGATCAAGAAGGCCCATCAGCGCCTCTTCTTCTTGAGGACACTGAAGAAGAACCATCTGTCAACTGACATCCTGGGCAACTTCTACCGCTGCGTGATAGAGAGTACCCTGACCAACTGTGTCACAGTCTGGTATAGGAGCTGCTCTGTCGCTGACCGTAAGGCGCTGCAGCGGGTGGTGAAAACCGCCCAACGCATCACAGGGACTCCACTTCCAGTTATAGAGGACGTCTACAGGAAAAGATGTCTGCGCCGGGCACGCAGCATTCTTAGGGACTCCAACCATCCTGCTCATGGACTGTTCCAGCTTCTCCCCTCCAGAAGGCGTTTCAGAAGCCTTCGGACTAGAACCAGCAGGTTTAGGAACAGTTTCTTTCGAACAGCTGTCACGTTATTGAACTTAGTTCCCCGCTGACTCTCTTACCATCATCTCTTACCGTCCTCACCTGTACATAACTGCCCATCTAACTTATTGTACATTATTTGCACATAACAGTACTCTTAACTTTCTGCACTGCTGCATATATTTGCATATATTTGCTTAAATTGCACATACTGTTAATTACCGTATATACTGCACTGCTGTCCTTTGCTTTTCTGATTGGATGCTAAACTGTGTTTCGTTACCTTGTATTTGTAACAGGTTATAGTACTTCCATTATAATTGCACAAGATCTCTGTGTACATTTGGTTGCATACACTGACAGTGAGTATCCTGATAAGATAAGATAAGATAAGATAAGCCTTTATTAGTCCCACAACGGGGAAATTCCAGGATTGCAACAGCACAGGGATAGCAACACTCAGAGCAACAATCAGAAGGCAAGAAAAAAACAAGCAAGCAAGAGCGGCTAATATACATATGTACATATTACTATAAAATAAATATATACACACACAGACACAAAGTGCAGAGCATTGTAGCTGGATGGAATAAATATATGAGTATATGAACACACAGTGCAGGGAAAAGCCAGTGTGAACACACAGTGCAGAGCATTGTAGCTAGATGGAATAAATATGTAAATATACTGTATAAACACCCACAGTACGGAGCATTGCAGCTAGGTGGAATAAATATGCAAGTATATAAACACACACAGTGTGGAGCAATGTAGCTAGATGGAATAATATGTAGATATATAAAAACACAGTGCGGAGCATTGTAGCTAGATGGAATAAATATGTAAATATATAAACACACACAGTGCAGAGCATTGTTGCTAGATGGAATGAAACAGCATAACCGTCTACTTAGTTATCCTACATGGTATGATTATGTGCCCATACATATTCTCACCCTCCATAGCGACCGGTATGTTCCTTGTTGTATGCCGGAGGGGACCATTGTGTAAGTCTATTGCATCTTTTGCATTCAAAAAACTATTAGTTTGTTACGTCTTTTTGCTATCTCTGCGAGCAGCCCTGCCTAGGTTGTACAGTCTGACAGCCGTTGGTAGGAAGGACCTACGAAACCTCTCGGTTGTGCACCTGGGATGATGTAGTCTGCTGCTAAATGAGCTCCTCAGTGCATCCAGTATGTCCTGCATAGGGTGGAACTCGGACTCCAGCAGAGATGACAGTTTAGCCACCGTCCTTCTCTCTCCTATCTCCTCCATCGGATCAAGGCGCTGCCCCAGGACAGAGCTAGCTTTCTTAATCAGTTTGTTCAGTCTCTTCCTATCGGCTGCAGTAATGCCACTGCCCCAGCAGACCACTCCAAAAGTGATGGCTGATGCCACCACCGTGTCATAGAATGACTTCAGCAGCGCCCCTTGTACACCAAAAGACCTGAGTCTCCTCAGCAGGAACAGCCTGCACTGTCCCTTCTTGTAGAGTGCGTCAGTATTGTGTGACCAGTCTAGTTTATTGTTCAGATGAACACCCAGGTACTTATAGGATGTCACCATCTCGATGTCTGTTCCCTGTATATTTACTGGTGCTGTGAGGGGCTGCCCATGCCTGCGGCAGTCCACCACCAGCTCCTTAGTTTTCCTCGCGTTGATCTGGAGGCAGTTCCGATGGCACCAGTCCACGAAGTCCTGGATAAGCCCTCTGTACTCAGCTTCATCTCCATTGGAGATGAGGCCAACGATCGCAGAGTCGTCAGAGAACTTCTGTAGATGGCAGTGTGTTGTGTTGTGTGAGAAGTCTGCAGTATAAAGAGTGAACAGGAAGGGAGCCAGCACCGTTCCCTGGGGGGCCCCCGTGCTACTGATGATCGTGTCGGACACACAGTCCCGGGTTCTTACAAACTGAGGCCGGTTCATGAGATAGTCCAGGATCCATGATGACAGGTGCTGGTCCACCCCTGCTCGCAGCAGCTTGTCCTTCAGGATCATCGGTTGGATGGTGTTGAAAGCACTGGAGAAGTCAAAGAACATGATCCTCACCATATTCCCGGGCTTCTCCAGGTGGGACAGAGAACGGTGAAGGAGGAAGATCACCGCATCCTCCACCCCAATGCCATGCTGGTAGGCGAACTGCAGTGGATCCATCGCTGGTTCCACCAGGGGGCGGAGGTGAGCAAGGAGCAGTCTCTCCAGGGTCTTCATCAAGTGGGACGTCAAGGCCACCGGTCTGTAGCTGTTCAGGTCTTTGGGGTGGGAAGTTTTTGGTACAGGTACCACACAAGATGTTTTCCACAGCTGTGGTACCCTCCCCAGTTTCAGGCTCATGTTGAAGATATACGTCACAATCCCACACAGCTGGTCTGCACAGGACTTGAGGAGCTTTGCGCTGATGCCGTCCGGTCCCGGCGCCTTCCTCGCTTTGATCTTCCTCAGCTCCGTCCTCACCTGGGTCTCGGTCAGGGTCAGGATGGGGGGCCGTGTGTTGGGAGTGGGGGGGTGTTGGTGGAGTGGGGAGTGGGCAGCAGGACTTGATTTCTTTAGAGGCAGCAGTGGTTGTTGTGCAGACAGGGGGGAGGGCGGTTGGTCAAATCTACTGAAAAACAGATTCAGGTTGTTCGCCCACTCCCTGCCCCCCGTGGCCTGGGGGGAGGTATTCTGGAGCCCCGAGATGGTTTTGAGGTTTCTCCAGACCCCGCTGATGTCGCTCTGTTGCAGCTTGTCCTCCATCTTCTTCCTGAAGCTGTCCTTGCCTTCTCTGATCTTTCTCCTCAGCTCCCTCTGTACGGACTTCAGCATCTCCCTGTTCCCTGACCTGAAGATCCTCTTCTTCTCTCTCAGAAGTGTTTTTATCTCAGGGTTGATCCAGGGTTTGTTGTTTGAGTGACGCCGTATGGTCTTGGTGGGAATGGATTTGTCCACACAGAAGCTGAGATAGCCCGTGAAGGTGTGAATGAGGCCATCGATGTCCTCACCATGTGGATCGCAGAGCTGCTTCCAGGCGGTGGCTTCAAAACAGTCCTTTAGAGTGTCCATTGTCTCCTCAGACCATAACTCCACAGTGTGCATGGCCGGAGGTTGTCTGTGCACTAGGGGTTTGTACACCGGCCGGAGATGAACCAAGTTGTGATCCGATCTCCCGAGTGGGGGGAGTTGTGATGAGGTGTACGCCTCCTTAGTGTTTGCGTAGAATAAATCCAGTGTTTTATTGTCTCTAGTGTGGCATGTGACATACTGGGTGAACGTGGGTAGAATGGGAGATAGTGAAACATGGTTGAAATCGCCTGAGATGAGGAGAAGAGCATCTGGGTGTTCTGTCTGCAGCCTGCTGGTTACTGAATGGATGACGTCACGCGCTGTCCCAGCGTTCGCCGTCGGATTTGCATAAACAACAATGCAGATCACGTGTGAGTGTTCTCTCGGGAGATTTGTAGGCCTCATGCTAACAGCTAGCAACTCAATGTCTTTGCTGCAGTGATAGTAAGCCCCTCCTCTAGCTCCCCTTGTCTGACCGGATTTCCCCTTCCTCCTTCCTGTCTTACATTTGTATGGAAGAGGTAGGTTTGATTCGTTTTAGCCCAAGGTCAATCCAGTTATTATTTATGTTAATATATGTCTTCCATTAGTCTCTTTTATCAGGTTTCATTTACAATCAATATATGTGTATTATTGTTGGGTTCTTTTTGTTGACTAAAGTCTAATTCTGTATTATTTATGTTTTGTGTCACGACATGGATGCTAGTTTTGCTGAGTGCTAGCTGTGACGCTGTTTGGAGGACTCACTGTATTTCATGTTGTCAACAGGTGCGCCATAATTATTATTTCTATTTTAAACATATGTATATCTCTTTTCCCTGTCTTACATTTGTATGGAAGAGTTTTGCTGAGTGCTAGCTGTGACGCTGTTTGGAGGACTCACTGTATTTCATGTTGTCAACAGAAAATAAAGAGCAGCAAGTGAATGTTTGGATCGTCACCTTTAATATAAAAACAAAACACAACGCAGAAGTTTCTCCCCGTTACAATGGTGCCGTGACCATCTGGTTCATCCGATCTACGCTCGCTAGATCACCGGGACTGCTGCTGTTAACTCCACCGTTGCTGCCACCGAGTGACCGATGCTAGTTTCTCCGCTAGCATCCGACGACTGCTGCTACATTGAGATCCTGCAGGTGTATTTATGCCACAGTGCGTGCATAAATTATTGACGTCGAGTGTTGTTTTAGTTTTAAACATTCTAAGCCCTTAGGCAATCGCTATTTTGAAAGCGTTTGTTTATGTTGTTGTAATCTACGTAAATCAGGTGTGGTATAGGCTATTTTTAAGAAGACTTGTGTACATTATAGCCTGGTCTAGGTGCTTATTTTTTTTATTTTAATTTTATGAAACCTTGCCATTATTAATAATTTTGGGTAACTTTCTAACGGTATTTTTTTTTCATGTTTGCTTAGACATGTCATATCCGGCTCTAGGGAGCCGGGCAATCAGAGCCAGGGACAAGCCAGTGAGTCGAGATGTTTTATTCTGGGTAAGGGATAAGGGATGAGGAGAGCACAGACACTCATACAGACGTACATTCTCAGGCTGCACAGCGCAGGGGTAGGTAGCTTGTACCGGACGTGGGGGTAACAAGACGTGCATACTCACAGCGGGATACAAACACCGGAATGCTGCAAGGGGAGTAGAGGCTGACACCAGACGAAGGGGCTTCAGCCTAGCAGTGCTTATGTCGCAGCCCCGAGTCATCGAGGCTGCTCCTATTTATCCTCATTGGCAGCGCCCCAGCTGATGAAGACTAATTGGCCCCAGCCGTCCATAATGCTGCCAGCTGGGGGCCAGCTGAGACGCCGCTCAATGGGAGGCAGGGATGAGGGAAAACATGGGCTCAGTGCCGAGACGGCATCTCAACCCATGGTGACAGAGCCCCTCCCTCAAGGTCGGGCTCCTGAACGACCAGGAACATCCCAGCCCCCCCCCCCCCCCCCACCTAGGGTGGGAGGAAGGGAGGCGGACCGGAGGGGAAGAAGCCAAGGGAAGGACAACACCAATGGGGCAATGTAGGGTAGCGGGAAAGAAAAACCCAAATACAATACTGACAAAACTGAATAATTAACCCAGGTACAGATGGGGAGAAGAACTGGGTCAACACGCCGGTTACATACTACCCAGAGAGTACCAACCATGCGTGACCCAGAGCAAGAAAAAAAAAAGAACCACCAAAAAGGTACAGGGCAAAAAATGCTGAGTATGGTCAAATAAAGGGAAAACACAATACACAGCACCAATATAAGTACATACACACAGTCACCAAGAAAAGTGACTGGAACAAATGGACAATTACAGAGCATGGTGTTACGGAAAACAAGGCACATGACTCTATAATGAACCAACAGGGCATAAAAAAGAAATACTGAGTGCAGGCAAAGAAAAACCCACACACATGAATATATAAATACCCACAGTCACCTAAAGAAATGAAAGTGACTGGAATGAATGGGCAACTGCAGAGTATGGTCTGAAAGGGAACAAAACATAACTCTACAATGCAAAAACGAGACTAAAAACATGGTACAAAAAATAAAATGCTGGGTACGAGGGAAGGAAAACGCACAGCACTATAAATACACATCCACCAACAGGACAGACATTACACCCAAGTGACCTTAATAACGATAAAAGAAAAAGTGACACCCGAGGTGTATGGCAGGCAGAGTCCAAAAATAGCCGAGATGGCTCCGGAGATCTCCCCGCCCATTGTCCAGCTGGCGAATCAGGGGAAGAGAAATGTTCGGACGGCGAACTCTGGACCCAGATCCCAGGAATCCAGTCCAACGGCTGCCGAACCAGGCCGCCCAAAGGCAAACACAGACCAGTGGGGGGAAACCAGATCGCCGAACCGAAAGTTTTGCGGGTCGGGTCGTCGACCCGCATCACTCAACCACCAGGACCGTTGAGACGGACGAAGGGTCAGAGCGGATCCCGGTGGAAGAGGCTCAGGGGAGAGCCGATGACGAGGGCGGCGGGCCTCAGGGAAACGGCCACCTCCTCACCGGACCTGGACAACACTGGGGCAGCACCCACGTCGGACCCCGATCGGGCCTCAGGCGAACCCACGTTGGACCCCGATTGGGTCTCGGGCGAACCCACGTTGGACACTGCACCAGAACCGACCTCCAACGTTGAACCCGGACCCTCCAGCACCACGAGGAACAGCAACTCCTCGCCGGTGACCCTGGAAGAAGGCTCAGAAGAGAAAACAGAACCGGGATCAGGATCACCGGCAGCGCCAGAACCCGGCGAGACGAGCTCAGACGCAGCGGGCGGCTGCACCCTGCTCGTCTCCCCTGGAGATAGGCTGAAGTGCTCAAAGATAAAAAGAGAGAAAAGAAAGGAGAGCACTCGCCTGATCTCGGGTTCTGACGCCGTCCAGGACTGCGAAGATCCAGGATCCGTCGTCAGGAGGTCGTTGTCAGGCTCCCATCTAGCCGCGTCGGGCCCCGCAGCCAGCACGATGGTCAGCGCAGCTTGAGATCCCTCCAGCTCAGGTAACCCCGCCGACGACCCACTCGGCGTGAAGCCAGAAGAATCTCGTCCCGCTGGACCGAACCGCTCCTCCGTGGAGACCCAGGGACGCTCAGTCGTCAGCGTAGACTCCACGCAGCAGTCAGTCCCCCTCCTCCGTCCGCAATGTAGCTGCGGAACCACAGGCCCTCTCCATATCCCACCACGTTGACCCGGAGCCGGGGACCGCTCGGCGGAGAGAGACACAGAGGATGCGGGATTAGGAATACAGGTTACAGCAGGTGGGGAGAGTTCAGGGAGCTGCGAACCCTGAACTTCTCCTCCAGGGATGTGACAGAGCAAATCATTAAGCAGGTGTGAAAAAACAATGACTTGCCTGCCCCCTGGAGGTTGAGTATCGCCTGCTGTAGTGGAATCTGCTTCTTCCTCTCCCCGCCCGGCGATAACGGAGGACCCCCCGGGAATTCGTCTGAGGATCGCTCGCGTTCTCTCCAGCAGAGAGCTCACCAGGCCGGGATTCCAGGCACACACAGCGGTCAGGAAGCGCGTCGAGGAGGAGGGGGAAACAGCCGGGGTGAGCCAGCCCGAATGTCCAGGAATGACAGCGGGGGAACGAGGCTCAGGGGACGAGGCTGTAGAATCTCCACACTGACGAGGCGAAGGGATGACAGCTGCGTGGGAGGAACGGTCCTGACGATGACCCAGAACTGGATCCGGACGAGGTTCGTGCAGAGGTGACTCGGCGATGTGATGACGACCACTCCCAGGGGACGAAGCGAGGGGGAAACCCAGGATTCGCCGCTCCAGATCGGAGATCGAGACGAGGAAGGCGTCGAGCACGGGAAAGCTTCGTAGCCCTAAAGTCCTCACCATCAATCTCACTGCCGCCGCCACATGCCTGAAGGTGGTGACAGGGAACACAGTAGAGCTCGCGACAGCCACTCGACCCCGGACATAACTGCTGTCAGCTGCGGCTCCTTGAAGGGAATCCCGAGTGACGTGGCGCAGGTCGGGGGAAGTCCTCTGGTTGGCGCGAACTCCCGGACTGGAATAGCGGCAGGAACGGGACTCCGAAGCGGGGAAAGACGTCGCCCACTTCGACTCCCTGCCGGGATTTCCATCCACCCCGTGGAGCTTCTCTCGCTGTGTACCTGCAGCGTCTATCCTGGCACTGTCCTCCAGATGGTACAGAGAGTGAGGGTGACAGTCCAGGAGTTCCTCAGCACGGCCCGGATGCCAGCGTCTCGCGTTGGAGGCGTCGTGCAGGGTGAAGAACGTCCCGTCGACTGCCTCCGAGATGGACCTCAGCCCGTCGCCCTGGCGCCGGAAGTGACTCCTGGGAAACGGCATGCTAGCAGCGCTGACACCCGGACAGAAAGGTACATTTCCACAGCGACTCACGGCCGCCGGCAACTCTTCTGGCTGCGACATACTGTCATATCCGGCTCTAGGGAGCCGGGCAATCAGAGCCAGGGACAAGCCAGTGAGTCGAGATGTTTTATTCTGGGTAAGGGATAAGGGATGAGGAGAGCACAGACACTCATACAGACGTACATTCTCAGGCTGCACAGCGCAGGGGTAGGTAGCTTGTACCGGACGTGGGGGTAACAAGACGTGCATACTCACAGCGGGATACAAACACCGGAATGCTGCAAGGGGAGTAGAGGCTGACACCAGACGAAGGGGCTTCAGCCTAGCAGTGCTTATGTCGCAGCCCCGAGTCATCGAGGCTGCTCCTATTTATCCTCATTGGCAGCGCCCCAGCTGATGAAGACTAATTGGCCCCAGCCGTCCATAATGCTGCCAGCTGGGGGCCAGCTGAGACGCCGCTCAATGGGAGGCAGGGATGAGGGAAAACATGGGCTCAGTGCCGAGACGGCATCTCAACCCATGGTGACAAGACATAGTGGTCAGTATGTCAATGTCGAAGTCGAATGTTACTTATGTATCTAGTGGGTTTGGGAGAGGTTGTAAAATTGGTTCAGATGCAGAGGCCAGTCATCAAAGGGTGGGCCAGTCAGCTCTGGATCCAGTAGCATTTTCCACTCCACTCACTCACATAGTCAAAAACAGACATGTCGCTTACACTGATATAGTTGATAGCCCAACTGCCAGGCTTGCAGAGCAGGCACATAACAGTACTAGTGCAATGCATAATATACCTCCCAATCATTCAAGCCCAGTACATGCTCCACAGACCTGCTCAGGGGGGTGCTTGGATACTTCAAGACTAAATGTGGTTGTTCAGTCAGATGTTAAGCCACCGCCATTCTTCAGAGGTGATCATACTGACACATGTACTGTCCATGAATGGGAGGACCTGATGCAGAGTTACTTGCGCAGACGAAAGTGCAGCACTGCTGACATGTATGATGCCATAACAAGCAGACTAATGGGGAAAGCCAGGGACATTGTGAAAGTCTCACTGCGTAGCAACCCAGATATTGACCCCTATAGCCATCCTGCAGCTGTCTTTGACGTTCTGAAAAGGAATTTTAGTGAGCTCCCATACTCCGGCATGCCTATGGCAGATTTTTATAGCACGCTGCCAAAAACTAATGAGAGCGCACTGGATTACTGGGTGCGACTGAACAAAGCTATCGATGTTGTCGATGAGTGTCTCCGCAGGCGGGGTAGGTGTGTTGAAGACATGAGTGCTGAAGTTGTGATGATGTTTGTTACTCACTGCCCAGACCCTCACCTCTCTCTGTCTTTCAAAAGCAAACCAGCCAGTAAATGGTCAGCATCTGAGGTCCAGGAGTGCTTGGATGACCATCAAAGGGACTTGAGACGTAGGCCCTCAGTGTGTCAGCACTCTCCTTCTACTCACAGTCCCAGCTATGTGGCGTTCACTCAGTCCACTGCCCAGTTTGACAACTCTTATGTTCAGCCAGAGGCAACATTTCACCCTGTGCTTCACCAGCCACTTGCAGCTGTGCCTGTAAATCATGCAGAGGAGGAGCCAAGTATGCATGAGGTGGTAAGCATGTTGAATAAGGTCATCACACTGTGCTCTGCTCCCCAGTCAGTGTCACATCGTCGTCAGCCTCAGCAGCGCCAGCAGTTGTCCCAGCCGCCAGTGTCCTCTCCTTGCCGAGTGTGTAGCAGCACTGACCACTCCACCTTCAGTCACTGCAGGCTACTAAAACTCTGTCGTAACTGCTTCCAACCTGGCCACTTCAAGTCTTCTTGTCCAAGTGTCACTCGTCCAGCTGCAGCCTCCGCACAGCTCGGCCGTGTGCCGTTAAACTAGAGCCCCCGCGCTGGGAGAGGGCAAGCGTGGGTTGTGATACAGCCCTCACCGACCCAGATCTACTTACCATCTACAGTGACAACTGTCAGCTTTTGCCATCAGGACAGGTGCCAATTCTCATCAGTTCACAGAAACTTGAGGGGTCAAGCGAACTGTTTTATACGCCTGTGCTAGTAAGTGACAAGGTCACCTTGAGAGGTATGTTGGACTCTGGGTCCATGTCTTGTACACTAAGTGAAGAGGCAGAGAAGAAACTTCGGTCTGCTGGTGTTCTGCCCAGTGCTCAGTTAATCCCTGATAATGTGGTGCTTGTAGGCTGTGGCGGCTTAACAACCTACCCAAAGTGTTTCTATGACCTTGAAATTGAAGTGTATAAGACAAAGTTTGTTGTACCCACTCTAGTTGTACCAGGCCAACGAGATGATTTCATAATTGGCACTAACGTGATTAAGTCTGTCCTACAAACCATGAGAAATGAAAAGGAATACTGGAAGCTGATTTCCTCTAAGAGTAGTGACCCTGCATGTGAGGATTTCTTAGAGCTGCTGAGCTGTGTGTCATGGTGGAAAGGCCCAGATGAGCATGACAAAGTCGGAACAGTTAAGCTGGTGCATAGCGTTACGCTCCTCCCGAAGCAAGAACACCTGGTATGGGGAAAGCTTCCTAGTGATGTTCCTGTGTCTCCAGGTTGCACAGTCATTGTTGAACCCACCTCTGCTCGCTCCGCTCCGAAGAATATCTTGGTAGGGAAACTTGTCACTGCTATGTGGGGTGATCGCTGGGTCCCGATGAAGATTCTTAATCCAACACTGAAACCAGTTACTCTGCGGCGCAATGCTAAAATAGCTGATGTATCACCATGTCTAGCAATGGAAGATCTGAACATCACGCAGGCACAGTGTCAGACACAGAATGCAAGCCCCAGCCCAGAGTTATATAGTAGCACGCCCACTGACGTCGTCCAGGCATTGAAAGCTGCCGGTCTGGGTGATATCGACCTGGATGGCTGTGAAGTTTCTCCTGCTGAAAGAGCCAGGCTGGCAAACCTGCTGTTGGAGTACAGTGACATCTTTTCAAAAGACTCCCTTGACTGTGGAGAGGCCAGAGGATTTGTACACCGGATTCATCTTTCGGATGATCGTCCCTTCCGGCTTCCCTATCGACGAGTCCCGCCAGCGCACTATCACAAGCTCAGGCAGGTTCTGAATGAGATGGAGGAGCGTGAAATCATCAGAAAATCAGTGAGTGACTATGCCTCCCCATTGGTCATGGTATGGAAAAAGAATGGGGACCTGCGTATCTGTACAGACTTCAGGTGGTTAAACGCTCGGACAATTAAAGATGCTCACCCACTCCCCCATCAGTCTGACTGTCTTGCTGCGCTTGGGGGCAATGCTGTTTTCAGCACCATGGACTTGACGTCAGGGTTTTATAATGTCCCACTGCATGAGGCTGATAAGAAGTTTACTGCTTTTACCACACCAATTGGCTTGTATGAGTATAACTGTTTACCTCAAGGCCTGTGTAACAGCCCAGCATCCTTTATGAGGATGATGCTCAGTATCTTTGGGGACCTGAATTTTTCCAGCCTTTTGTGTTACCTTGATGATCTGCTTTCTTTTGCGCCGTCTGTTGATGAGGGTCTGGAGCGTCTGAGGACCGTTTTCAACCGGCTGAGGTCCAACAACTTAAAGCTGTCACAGAAGAAGTGTTACTTCCTCAGGCGTTCTGTTAAGTTTCTGGGCCATGTAGTTAACAGTGACGGAGTGTCAGTAGATCAGGACAAGGTTGCTGTGATGTCATCCTTCATGAAGTCAGATCTTATGGAGTCAGATGGCTGCACACCATCCCAGAAGAGGATACGGTCGTTTCTGGGCATGGCCTTGTATTATCAGCACTTCATCCCAGGCTGTTCCTCCATTGCAAAACCTCTGTTTGCTTTGACTGCAGGCTCTAAGCGTAGGGGCAAAGCGGGAAAAAATGGGAATGGTGGCACGTTCCGTAAGCTGACACCACAGGACTGGACAGCTGCTTGCGATAAAGCCTTTGCTGAGCTGAAGACTGCGTTGGTCAGTTGTGTAGCCCTTGCCCATCCAGACTTCGACAAGCCTTTTATCCTCTCCACCGATGCTTCTCTTCATGGCTTAGGCGCTGTTCTCTCCCAAGTCCAAGATGGTGATGACAGAGCGAGGCCTGTAGCATTTGCAAGTAAGTCACTCAGCCGCAGCCAGGCCAACTACCCTGCACACAGACTAGAATTTTTGGCGCTGAAGTGGGCAGTGTGTGATAAGTTTAGTCATTGGCTCAAGGGCAACCAGTTCACTGTGTGGACAGATAACAATCCCCTCACATACATCATGACAAAGCCAAAGCTGGACGCCTGTGAGCAGCGCTGGGTGGCGAAGCTGGCTCCTTATAATTTCAAGATCAAGCATGTCCCAGGCAAGTTGAATGTTGCTGCTGATGCACTGAGTAGAGACCCCTTTGTCAAGCCGCTGGGCCAGCGTCTGCTTTCTGAGCCATACAGAGAACTGCTTAAGTGTGCGATTGATGTTGATGACGGATTCGTGCAAGATGTTTTTCGTTTGACGAGCCAGCCCCAAATGCTCACCGGTATGACTGGGTCTGCAGCCAGCTCTGATGTGTCCGTCTCCGAGGATGAGGTGTCGACGCTACTTGATAGCCACAGTGACTGGGGGTCTGCTGCTCGTCTCAGGGCCATGTCTGTGGTGGACCACCTGTCTGATGTTGTTCCTGTCGGCCAACCTGCTCTGCCCGCCATGTCATTACAGGAGCTGCAGTCCCACCAGCGACGTGACCCTTCCATCGCGCCTGTGCTGTTATATGTGGAGAGGAAACGGAGGCCATCTTTCCGTGAGCGTTGCAAGGAAAGCCAGTCAACTCTACAGCTCCTAAGACACTGGGACAAGCTCACCCTGCAGAACGGTGTCCTGTACAGAGTTTGTAAAAATCCCCTGACGAACCACAAACGCTTTCAGTATGTCGTGCCTGAACAACTGAGATGCGAAGCTCTGGCTGGAGTCCATGATCACGCTGGTCATCAAGGTCAAGCAGGTCTTGCCCGTCAGCGGTTCTTCTGGCCTGACATGGAGAGGGAGGTCCGTGATTACGTCAAAAACTGTGGCAGATGTGTGCTGAGCAAGACACCTGAGCCCGCTGCCCGAGCCCCGCTGGAGAGCATAAAGACCACCGCTCCACTGGAACTAGTCTGCATCGACTTCTGGTCTGCGGAAGATCGCAACAACAAGTCTGTAGATGTTCTTGTAATTACAGACCATTTCACAAAGCTGGCCCACGCGTTTCCTTGTTGAGACCAGACAGCAAAGAAAGTAGCTAGGACGCTGTGGGACAAGTTTTTTTGTGTTTATGGTTTCCCTGAGCGCATCCACTCTGACCAGGGAACAAGCTTCGAGAGCGATCTGATTACAGAACTTCTGGAACTTGCAGGCGTCTCTAAATCTCATACCACCCCGTATCATCCTATGGGAAATGGTGAGACTGAGAGATTCAACAGGACTCTGGGTAGCATGCTCCGCTCCTTGCCTCCTCGACAGAAACACAAGTGGCCTCAAATGGTCCAGACGATGACGTTTGTTTACAACTGCACAGCACATGAGACCACTGGCTTCGCTCCCTTCTACCTGATGTTTGGCCGTGTCCCAAGGCTGCCAGTGGACTTGATGTTTCGCAGTGTTCTGTTAGACGACACAGTGTGTGACTACAGTGCCTTTGTAGATTCCCTGTTGAAAGACCTCAAGTCTGCCATGTCTGTTGCACAGAGACACACAGAGTCAGAACAGAAACACCAGGCGACCCAGTACAACAAGAGGGCTAAGGGTCAGTCATTATCAGTGGGAGACAGAGTGCTGGTGGCGAACAAGGCCTCCCGCGGCAAACGTAAGCTCGCAGACAGGTGGGGAGACACCATCTTCACAGTTGTTGCTACCAAGCCAGCGCTCCATGTTTACAGGATTCATGACAGCATTGGGAATGAGAAAGTGGTGCACCGGAATCTGCTGTTGGGGGTCAACTTCCTACCACTGGATGAGAAGCTGGATGGAAGCTCCACGGATGATGGTGAGGTGGATGTTCATTCTACTCGGGATGGTTCCCACTCTGTGCGTGCAGCTCCCAGTGATACCATTTCTGTCCCCCCCTCGGATGACGCTGTCTCTTCCCTGGATGCAGTGGTAGGAGACCGTACGTCATCATGGGTCTCGCAACACTCAGATGCCCGAGAAGAGCTCCCAGAAAATGTGACCGAAGATCCTCCGGTGGTCGTCACTCGCTCTGAGTCTCCCCTTGAACATGGTCGTACTGACGCATCTAGTAGTCAGACACACAGTTTATCTGCGCGTTCGCACAGTCCTGTTTCACACACACATGCAGCACATTCTTCACACGCACCAGAAGCACCTCACACTTCTAGATTTGGTCGAGTTATTAGGCCAGTGTGTAGGTTAATTGAGTCTATGGTTTAACTCCAGTCTGTCCTTAACGATGACGTGCCAGGGAGACATGTCATCCATGTTTGAAAGAGTTTGATTTTCTTGTTCTTCTCATTGACCCAGGTTCTTAGAGGGTCGTAAGTTAGTGAAGTCCTCCTATATTTTTTTTCCATTTTGGTGTATTTCCCATGTCTGTATGGGCAGTAGGCCTTAGTTATGGGGTGTAAATGGCATCCCTGTTTCCTGTAAAGAATACTGAGACTTGATCAACCTTGGTTTCTTTTAGCCTAATTGGAAAGGCAGCTTTTAGTGCTGGAAAGTTTCTAATGGCCTGTATACAGAATGGATGTGTGTAGATCTTTGTGCAATTCTAGGGGGGTGAATGTAACAGGTTATAGTACTTCCATTATAATTGCACAAGATTTCTGTGTACATTTGGTTGCATACACTGACAGTGAGTATCCTGATAGTAAGCCCCTCCTCTAGCTCCCCCCCCGCTGATGACCCCGCTGATGTCGCTCTGTTGCAGCTTGTCCTCCATCTTCTTCCTGAAGCTGTCCTTGCCTTCTCTGATCTTTCTCCTCAGCTCCCTCTGTACGGACTTCAGCATCTCCCTGTTCCCTGACCTGAAGATCCTCTTCTTCTCTCTCAGAAGTGTTTTTATCTCAGGGTTGATCCAGGGTTTGTTGTTTGAGTGACGCCGTATGGTCTTGGTGGGAATGGATTTGTCCACACAGAAGCTGAGATAGCCCGTGAAGGTGTGAATGAGGCCATCGATGTCCTCCCCATGTGGATCGCAGAGCTGCTTCCAGGCGGTGGCTTCAAAACAGTCCTTTAGAGTGTCCATTGTCTCCTCAGACCATAACTCCACAGTGTGCATGGCCGGAGGTTGTCTGTGCACTAGGGGTTTGTACACCGGCCGGAGATGAACCAAGTTGTGATCCGATCTCCCGAGTGGGGGGAGTTGTGATGAGGTGTACGCCTCCTTAGTGTTTGCGTAGAATAAATCCAGTGTTTTATTGTCTCTAGTGTGGCATGTGACATACTGGGTGAACGTGGGTAGAATGGGAGATAGTGAAACATGGTTGAAATCGCCTGAGATGAGGAGAAGAGCATCTGGGTGTTCTGTCTGCAGCCTGCTGGTTACTGAATGGATGACGTCACGCGCTGTCCCAGCGTTCGCCGTCGGATTTGCATAAACAACAATGCAGATCACGTGTGAGTGTTCTCTCGGGAGATTTGTAGGCCTCATGCTAAAAGCTAGCAACTCAATGTCTTTGCTGCAGTGATAGTAAGCCCCTCCTCTAGCTCCCCTTGTCTGACCGGATTTCCCCTTCCTCCTTCCTGTCTTACATTTGTATGGAAGAGGCAGGTTTGATTCGTTTTAGCCCAAGGTCAATCCAGTTATTATTTATGTTAATATATGTCTTCCATTAGTCTCTTTTATCAGGTTTCATTTACAATCAATATATGTGTATTATTGTTGGGTTCTTTTTGTTGACTAAAGTCTAATTCTGTATTATTTATGTTTTGTGTCACGACATGGATGCTAGTTTTGCTGAGTGCTAGCTGTGACGCTGTTTGGAGGACTCACTGCATTTCATGTTGTCAACAGGTGCGCCATAATTATTATTTCTATTTTAAACATATGTATATCTCTTTTCCCTGTCTTACATTTGTATGGAAGAGGTTTGCTGAGTGCTAGCTGTGACGCTGTTTGGAGGACTCACTGTATTTCATGTTGTCAACAGAAAATAAACAGCAGCAAGTGAATGTTTGGGTCGTCACCTTTAATATAAAAACAAAACACAACGCAGAAGTTTCTCCCCGTTACATATTCATACATGTGTAATGACAATAAAGTTGAATCTAATCTAATCTAATCTAATAGTATGACAGCACACTGATTTGAACATACAGTATTTAGAGTGCTAGGTGGACAAAGTGTTTAAAGTGATACAACAACGTACAGACACACTATATACAATATACAGTATGTGTGTGTTTACACATAAAACGTGGAGAAGGTGAGTTTATATATATATGTTTTCCTGTTGCAGTGTCCTACTGTTTGCTTCCGAAGAGTACCTGCTAAACTCTAATTGAAAGTGTTTTTTCCGCAGAGGTAAACGGGTGCACGCCGTCCTGTAATTATCTCCTTTTTCCCGTTTCCCCAGTCATGAGCCCTGTTCCTTTTCAGGTGTGACTCCATCCGGGTTTAGTCTCTTTTTCCCGGCGTGTTTGAACGCCTTAGTCTGGGTCTGTCCAAGCTGTTCTCTTTTCTCACCGGTCATGAGCCCCATTCTCCTCCAGTGCTCCTCCTCATTCCTTTATACACGCATGGACAAAATTGTTGGTACCCCTCTGTTAATGAAAGAAAAACCCACAATGGTCACAGAAATAACTTGAATCTGACAAAAGTGGTAATAAATAAAAAGTCTATGAAAATTAACCAATGAAAATCAGACAATGCTTTTGAATTGTGGTTCAACAGAATTATTTTAAAAAACAAACTCATGAAACAGGCCTGGACAAAAATGATGGTACCCTTAACTTAATATTTTGTTGCACAACCTTTTGAGGTAACCACTGCAATCAAACGATTTCTGTAACTGTCAATGAGACTTCTGCACCTCTCAGCAGGTATTTTGGCCCACTCCTCATGAGCAAACCGCTCCAGTTGTCTCAGGTTTGAAGGGTGCCTTCTCCAGATGGCGTGTTTCAGCTCCTTCCACAGATGTTCAATAGGATTTAGATCATGGCTCATAGAAGGCCACTTTAGAATAGTCCAATGTTTCACTCTTAGCCATTCTTGGGTGTTTTTAGCTGTGTGTTTTGGGTCATTATCCTGTTGCAAGACCAATGACCTGTGACTGAGACTAAGCTGTCTGACACTGGGCAGCACATTTCTCTCTAGAATACCTTGATAGTCTTGAGATTTCATTGTACCCTGCACAGATTCAAGACACCCTGTGTCAGATGCAGCAAAGCAGCCCCAGAACATAACAGAACCTCCTCCATGTTTCACAGTAGGGACAGTGTTCTTTACTTGGTATGCTTCATTTTTGCGTCTGTGAACACAGAGCTGATGTGCCTTGCCAAAAAGTTGCAGTTTTGTCTCATCTGTCCATAGGACATTCTCCCAGAAGCTTTGTGGCTTGTCAACATGCAATTTGGCAAATTCCAGTATGGTTTTTTTGTGATTTGTTTTCAACAGTGGTGTCCTCCTTGGTCGTCTCCCATGAAGTCCACTTTGGCTCAAACAACGACGGATGGTGCGATCTGACACTGATGTACCTTGACCTTGGAGTTCACCATGAATGTGTTTAGAGGTTGTTCTGGGCTCTTTTGTTACCATTTGTACTATCCATCTCCTCCTGTGGCCATGTCCAGGTAGGTTGGCTACAGTCCCGTGGATCTTAAATTTCTGAATAATATGTGCAGCTGTAGTCACAGGAACATCAAGCTGCTTGGAGATGGTCGTATAGCCTTTACCTTTAACATGCTTGTCTATAATTTTCTTTCTAATCTCCTGAGACAACTTTCTCCTTTGCTTCCTCTGGTCCATGTTTAGTGTGGAACACACCATGTCACCAAACAGCACAGTGACTACTTGTCACCCTTTAAATAGGCCGACTGACTGATTACAAGTTTGTAGACACCAGTGATGTTAATTAAAGGACACGTCTTGATTGAACATGTCCCTATGGTCACATTATTTTCAATCTTTTCTAGGGGTACCATTATTTTTGTCCAGGCCTGTTTCATGAGTTTGTTTTTAAAATAATTCTGTTGAACCACAATTCAAAAACATTGTCTGATTTTCATTTGTTAATTTTCATAGAATTTTTATTTATTACCACTTTTGTCAGATTCAAGTTATTTCTGTGACCATTGTGGGTTTTTCTTTCATTAACAGAGGGGTACCAACAATTTTGTCCACGGCTGTACATAAGTGTTGTGTATTGTTCATGTTTAAGTTAAAAAATGTTGCAAACTCACAGTTGACATTTGGTGTCTTCTGCCAGCCCTTGAAAAGGGTGATTTATGACAGAAGGACACGGCCTATGGGTGACACCAGCCGCTGTGAGTTTTGCATTTTTTTCCCGTAATTATTTGTTCCCCATTTTTTTGTTACTCCATGCCTGCTGAGATGTCAGCAGGCGGAAGACAGTATCCATGGAGCTTGGGGTGGGAGCTCTACACTGCACTTCTAGAGATAGACGAACTTATTGCTGACACTCGTCAATCTTCCACCCCTAAAGACACTTTGTGGTGCTTGGGTCTCATGGAGGCGGCTGTGCGGTGTCATCCTCTGCTTGTGTTACACACCGAGGGAAGGGAGAGAATTTTTTCTGGTGGAAGACCTGCAGTGGGAGTATCACGGGAAGGTCTGGAGCCCCATCAGCAAACCAAGGTCTGCGCTGATCAGAGAATGTCCCCTGGTGCTGACATCCCCAAAGACAGCCTCTGCTCCGCACTGTGCCCCGTCAATACCGGTGCCGTTGATGAAGTGTCCCCAGGTACGGAAGCTCCCAGCCTCTCACCGTCATCCAGCCACAGCACATCAGAGGAACTTCCCCGCTGCAGCAGCTGTGTTGGCCAGTGACATGTCTGCAGAGCCGGCTCTTCCAGAGTCTCCATGGGTGCCCCCGCCCACTGCAGCCACAGAGAGGGAGTTATCTGGGCTTTCAGCAGCAGTTACCATCACGCCCCCAGAGATAAGGCAAGTACATTTTCATTATCAAACAATTTTAGATAAAATGCCTTGTCTTATTCCCAGTGATGAGGCTCAACAGCAGCCCAATTTAGCTGAGTCCTCACCATTTGCTTCTGCAATTACCCTCACTTGCTACTCCTGTGTTCCCTCCTGTTTTTCCTGGATGTCCACCAGCCCCGAGAGAGAGCCACCGGATGACAGAGGAACCTGCAGCCCTGGAAGATTCCATTCCTGCTCTGCAGCCACATCCTGGATGGGAGAAGAGCGCCTCCAATGCCCTGAAGACTGAGCTGACAAGAGAGTGTCCCCTGATTTCAGCTGCATGGGTTTCTGGGCCAGCGGTGAGGCAGCCTCCAGCATCAGCCGCCATGCCGGGAGCTCCACCAGTGTCGTTTGCTACGTCTGGAGGCCATTCAGCAGCAGATACCAATGCGCCCCGGGAGATGAGTTAAGTGTGTTTTCATTTTTCTGCACATAAAAATGAAATGTCTTTCCTTATTCCTGGTGGTGAGGCTCAGTCCTTACTGCCTGCTGCTGCCACTGGTTCCTCACCTGCCTCTCCCATGTCTCCTCCTGTGTCACCTGAGTGTCCGCCGGTCCTGGGATGGAGCCACCGGATGACGGAGGAGCCTACGGCCCGGGCAGATTCTGTTCCTGCCCCACAGCCACGTCCTGTATGGGAAGAAAATGCTACCTGCGTCCTGAAACTTGAGCCAACAGGAGAGTGTCCCCTGGTTTCAGCAGCACAGGAGCAGGCATCATTTGTGAGGCAACAGCTTTAGCCGCCATGCTGGAGGTCCTTGGGCTGCATCCGCAATCATGCCTGCTGCTGGGGCTGTCACAGCAAAGTCACCGGAGTCCTGGATGGCGGTGGAGCTCAAGTCAAAGCAAGTTCCCTGTTCAGTCACTCCATTATTAGCCTTAGAGAAATCTTGTCTTCCGCGTGGCAGGGAAAATCAGCTGCAGATGTCCTCTGTTGCTGAGCTCTCCTTGCCAGGCTCCACTGCTGCCGGTAATGTTCCAGTGTTTCTTTCTTTGTCCCCGTCAGAGGTGACTGTGCCAGGGTTGGAGTGTCAGATGTCCAGAATCGAGACGTCCCAGTCTAATTCGCCGGATTCCTGGACAGTAGTAGAGCTCAAGCTCAGGCAAGTTCTCTTTTTTGTTTTCACTATGACTGTATTAGAGAGATCTTGCTTGGCTCTTAATAGGGAGGAACAGTTGCAGCTGCCAGCTGCACCTGAGTTCTCCTCACTGGGCTCCATTGCTGCTGGTGACTCTGAACTGGTGCTTGTTTCCTCTCTTTCTGAGCCTCCATCTCCATCAGAGGTCACTGTGGGTCCTCCATCTTTGCCAGAGGTCACCGTGGGTCCTCCATCTCCACCCGAGGTCACCGCGGATCCTCCGCCTTCGCCCGAAGTCACCACAGGTCCTCCACCTCTGCCTGAGGTCGCCGCAGGTCCTCTGCCTCTGTCTGAAGATGTTGAAAATCCTCTTCCTCTGCCTGAGGTTGTTGAAGATCCTCCGTCTCCGCCCAAGGTCACCGCGGGTCCTCTGTGTCTGCCCGAGGTTGCCGTGGGTCCTCCGCCTCCACCTGAGGACGTTGAAGATCCTGTTCCTCCGCCTGAGGTCATTGAAGATCCTCCGTCTCCACCCAAGGTCATTGAGGGTTCTCCGTGCAGTAATCCCCCTCATCTGGTCCTCTTGCTGGCCAGCCACCCTGGTAAGCCGTCCATTCACCTGGTTCCTTCGCTGGTCAGTTGTCATCGCCATCCAAGGTTGCTACTGGCCAGTGGTCCTCTTCAGGGATCAACGCTCTCCTGATACAAGTCCACTTGACCCATGCCGCAGCCCCTGTAGCCCACAGGGAGCATGTGTTCCAGCTGCCGCCTCCAGAAGGGGGCGTGTTGTGTTCTGTGGTCTGTTGGTTCAGGGATACTGGGAGGCCACCTGGCAGATTATGTCCTTTGCTTGGGCGGCTTAGAGACTATGGGAGGCCAACAGTTTCCAGCCCGTGACGGGATGGTCGTTGGAATCTAGCAGACCACCATACTGTGTTAATTTTTATTCTGTTTCTTTAGTATTCTACTTCCACCTGCTATACAGTGTTGTGGGTCATGAGGGGTTTTTTTGTTTGTTTCTTTGTTTCTTTGTGGGTGGGTCCTTTTTTTTTCTTTTTTTGATATTGCATCTGGGTGTCTGGTTACCACCCTTGGTGGGGGGCACTGTCATGATCCTGAGCACGGGTGGGGGCCGTGCTCAGCCTCCAAGTTGTTTTGTCATCTTTTGGATTTCTGTATCTGTTTATTTTGTATTTATTATGGTTATCTTAGTTTGGGGGTTTTCTTGCACTTCTGTGTGTTGTCTCTGGGTGTTAGTTTTCCGTGATTAGTTTCGAGTTGTTTTGTATGCTTAGTTTTGTCATAGTCACATTTGTGTGTCATTCTGTATTATTTGTATCTCTGGGGTTGTGTTATTTTACTTTCTGTATCATTATTTATTATTTCTGGTTTGGGCTTTTATTTTGACAGTGTTTGTGTACATCCTGCTGTCAAACTTGGCTTTGCAGGCTGCACACCTGTCACAGATTGTGTTAGTCATTTCTTCACTCTTGTGACCCACATCTGTCATTCATTGTTCATTCCCATTCACCTATTTAAGGATACGGCAATGTTTCCCTGTTGCCGTTTCCTACTGTTTGCTTCCTCAGAGCACCTGCTGAACTCTGAGTGAAGTGTTTTTTTTCCGCAGAGGTGAACAGGTGCCCTCCGTCCTGGAATTATCTCCTTTGTCCCATTTCCCCAGCCGTGAGCCCCGTCCCTTTTCGGGTGTGACTCCACTTGGGTTTTGTCTCTTTTTTCCTGGCGTGTTCAAGCGCCTCAGCATGGGTCCGTCCAGGCCTTTCTCACCGGTCGTGAGCCCCGTTCTCCTCCAGCATGCCTCCTCATTCCTTTATATGAAAGTGTTGTGTATTGTTTGTGATTAAGTTAACAAAATGTTGCAAACTCACAGTTGACGTTTGGGGCCTTCTGCCAGCCCTTGAAAAGGGCAATTTATGACATTTACCGTACTTTCACCAATATGGAAAGCTTTCTTTTTTTTGTACATTATAATGCAAGAAATCTGTCTGTCTGTCTGTCTGTGTTTTCTGTGCGTATCTCCCGAACCATTCGTCGGCTTGACCACAGATTTTATATGTGCTGCGCTGAGGTTACAAGGGTGTGCATCCCCAAATTTCAGCTTCCTCGGATATGTGGAAGTTTAGGAGTGGACATCTTTAATGAACATCCATAGGGGCACTATGGACACTTGCTTTCTACGGGCATGCAGAAATACTTGCTTATACTTGGTTTCTACAGGGCTGCACGGGTATGCACTATTTTAAATTTAACATAAATTTGCATTTTTTAATTTATAACTTTTTTCCTAATAATTTTATATTTTTCTCACACATATGGGCTTTTTTGTGATCAATGCAACACTTTGTCATGTAAATAGAATAAAATAGCTGTAATATGTACAAGGAAATACAATATCTCAATACCTAAAAAAACAATACATTTATATAAGGTCAAAAAGACAAAGGGTGTGCTGTACAAAATAAAATATTTTACTTTTTTCTTTTAAATTTTCAACTTTACTCTCACCAGATATTCTCTTAGATTAGTTTGAGGAAAATGAACACAATAAATTGTTCTGAGCCTGAACAATCCCCCAATTTGTTCTGATTTGGCTCAAGGACCACAAGGGAAGCAAGTGAGGAAATCCTATAAAAAATAGATTTATTACCAGAAAAATCAACTTAAACTTCCCTGGGGGCCCCCCAGGGAACGGTGCTGGCTCCCTTCCTGTTCACTCTTTATACTGCGGACTTCTCACACAACACAACACATTGCCATCTACAGAAGTTCTCTGACGACTCTGCGATTGTTGGTCTCATCTCCAACGGAGATGAAGCTGAGTACAGAGGGCTTATCCAGGACTTTGTGGACTGGTGCCATCGGAACTGCCTCCAGATCAACGCGAGGAAAACTAAGGAGCTGGTGGTGGACTGCCGCAGGCATGGGCAGCCCCTCACAGCACCAGTAAATATACAGGGAACAGACATCGAGATGGTGACATCCTACAAGTACCTGGGTGTTCATCTGAACAATAAACTAGACTGGTCACACAATACTGACGCACTCTACAAGAAGGGACAGCGCAGGCTGTTCCTGCTGAGGAGACTCAGGTCTTTTGGTGTACAAGGGGCGCTGCTGAAGTCATTCTATGACACGGTGGTGGCATCAGCCATCACTTTTGGAGTGGTCTGCTGGGGCAGTGGCATTACTGCAGCCGATAGGAAGAGACTGAACAAACTGATTAAGAAAGCTAGCTCTGTCCTGGGGCAGCGCCTTGATCCGATGGAGGAGATAGGAGAGAGAAGGACGGTGGCTAAACTGTCATCTCTGCTGGAGTCCGAGTTCCACCCTATGCAGGACATACTGGATGCACTGAGGAGCTCATTTAGCAGCAGACTACATCATCCCAGGTGCACAACCGAGAGGTTTCGTAGGTCCTTCCTACCAACGGCTGTCAGACTGTACAACCTAAGCAGGGCTGCTCGCAGAGATAGCAAAAAGACGTAACAAACTAATAGTTTTTTTGAATGCAAAAGATGCAATAGACTTACACAATGGTCCCCTCCGGCATACAACTAGGAACATACCGGTCGCTATGGAGGGTGAGAATATGTATGGGCACATAATCATACCATGTAGGATAACTAAATAGACGGTTATGCTGTTTCATCCCACCTAGCAACAATGCTCTGCACTGTGTGTGTTTATATATTTACATATTTATTCCATCTAGCTACAATGCTCAGCACTGGGTGTGTTTATATTTATATATCTATATATTTATTCCATCTAGCTACAATGATCCGCACTGTGTTTTTATATATCTACATATTATTCCATCTAGCTACATTGCTCCGCACTGTGTGTGTTTATATACTTGCATATTTATTCCACCTAGCTGCAATGCTCCGTACTGTGGGTGTTTATATATTTACATATTTATTCCATCTAGCTACAATGCTCTGCACTGTGTTCATATATTCATATATTTATTCCATCCAGCTACAATGCTCTGCACTGTGTGTCTGTGTGTGTGTGTATATATATATATTTTATAGTAATATGAACATATGTATATTAGCTGCTCTTGCTTGCTTGTTTTTTTTCTTGCCTTCTGATTGTTGCTCTGAGTGTTGCTATCCCTGTGCTGTTGCAATCCTGGAATTTCCCCGTTGTGGGACTAATAAAGGCTTATCTTATCTTATCTTATCTTAACATAAATTAGGGTGCGGGCAGAAAAATATGATGCCAGAAAAGATACACACACAACTTAAACAAAAACAAGTCATGATGTCCAAGACCAGACCAAGAAATCACACCGGAATGACCTTTATAGGGAGTGGAGACAGTGGTCAGCTGTTTCCACTTCCTTGATGAAAGAGGTGGAACTTCAGTCCAAGCATAACCTGCAACAGAAAAGAGAGAACACAAACAGGCCTGGAGAATGACCCTGGGGTCATCACAAAATAAAAATGAAAATCATATAAATCATATCAAAATTTCAAGTAACTCATAAAAGTACAATTTTGTCAGACTTACTTGAACTACTGAGAGCAGCAACTTATTTTGTGGTCTAAGACAGCACAAACTTGTCTAAATTATTTTTGCGTCACGCGAGTGAGATTTGAGTATCTGCAGTGTAACAATGAGTTTAACACACCTCCTAAACCAGGGGTAGAAGAAAGCATAGATGACAGGATTCAGACACGAATTACAGTAAAGCAGCCACACTCCAAAAACCGTAAAATCAACGCTGGTTGACATCTCCTGGCCTGCAAGAGAAGGGTAAAAATAAGGGCAGAAACACATCAGAAACACTACCACAACAACACCCACAGCCATCGCCGCCTTCCTTTCAGATTTCTTTGCAGTCACACGCACTGAACCCTGTACAGTGGCAGTAACTTGAGCTCTCATGGCCCGAGCCTGGGACACGGCCACCACAAGCACTCTCGTGTATAGGATTACGATGACGGCGACGGGGCCTAGAAAGGTCAATATGACATCACAGACTCCAGTAATGAAGTCGATAACAACAATGCACTCCCCGTAGCAGCTATTGTACCTGTCTGGGTGTTGGAGGAAGTCCTTCAGTATCATGCCGTTGTAAAGGATAGAGGCAGCCCAGCACAGACACACACAGACTTTAACCCTCCACTCAGTGACTGTGGAGGAGTAAAGCAGAGGGTTACAGATGGCCATGTATCGGTCAACAGATACCAGCACCATGTTCCCCACCGAGGCAGATGTGAGTATGAAAGAGGCGTAGTAAAACAGTCCGCATATCAGTGTCCCCAAGATCCAGCAGCCCCCGAGGAGGAGGATTTGAACCGGCATCAGCAAGAGGCCGACAAAGAAGTCTGAGATGGCCAGAGAGAGGAGGACCAAGTTGGTGGGTGTGTGGAGCTGCCTGGGAAGAAAAAAAAACGATGAGTACTGAATATCCTACGCAAGAACAGAGTTTTTATTTTATTGAACTCTTGTGGGTACCTGAAGTGTGAGATGGAGATGATGACCAGCAGGTTCAGAGCCACGGTGAGCAGAGAGATGCCAGACAGGAGGATGTAAAAAAAAATGCTCTGACTGCTGTGCTGCAGCGGCTTTCTGCAGGAAGCATTGAGGAGCCGTGGGAAGCAGAGCTCAGCTTCATAACGAATCTCCATCGTCAGAGAGAAGAAGCTAAGAGAAGCTGCTGAATTCATGCAGCTTTCATAAAGGTCTCTTAATTTTGCTCCTCCTACTCTTCCTGGATATCCAGTAGTAGCTGGGGATTTTTTTAATTTTTTTTTTCTGTGCAGGTCTACAGTGCCCAGCGTTAACCATTCTATTCTATGGACTTAACATATGAAGACTACTTTGACATATTTAAAAAATAACAGATAAAGAACCCAAATGCAAACACAGAAGTGACACCTGAGCTTGGATGCAAAGATAGCCATTTGTTTTGATTAACCCTGCAAGGATGTGCGATAGCATTCCTGTGAGAAGGAGAAAGGCTAAGTAGATGATATTTCAGTGGAGTTTTAATGTTATATTAATTAACCTGTTGCACTCCGGGATACCGCGGGCGGTCACGTCTCTGTGTCCTAGTGCGTCTCAGTGCGCACTGTGCATCTCAGTGCACACTGAAAAAAAAAAAGCTGCATTTCCGTTCTTCCAGTACAGATACAGCCGCGAACAGAAAGCCAAAGGAGTGTTTTGATTGGTTTAGATTTGATTGACCTCTCATTTGACTAATAAGAGCCTTGAATTGGGTTTCTGAAACCTTGAAGAACCAATGACTAAAAACCTAGCAAGAAGGACCTGCCTACCAACGACCGCGAATTCAACGAGCCAATTGAAGCAGAGAAGTTCGACGATTGAAACGCGTGCGTCCCGTGCGTAAAATCTGTTTGGTCTAAGCCGCTGGGTGGCACACATTGAGACCTGTGTGCAATGGTAGCGTTCGCCACTCTCAGCCGTTAGCCAGTCTTTTTTTATTACTACTGTTCTTATTTGTTTTGAAAAAACATTCGCAAAAACCATCATGGAAGCGGCGATGGTTTGATCGCGTCGCGTGACCAGAACCACGAGTCCGTAACAACCGGACCAGCTTCGTTCGTTTGACAATGAGGAACAGATGTTCGCCAATGACACTGCTGTTGTGGACAGGTAAGTGTTATAAGCTAAATTATTCTTTATCACTGAAAATAGTAATAAAAATGACTTTTGACCGATCGATAATTACAACGGTGCATCACGGCCACTTGACGGACCGTTTTTTGTGCGCCGAGCTACTCTGTAGCGGGGGGGGGGAGTTGTTATCCTCTACATTGCAGATATTTTAGTGTAATTTTTAGTGCACTGTAGGTTATTTTTTCTTGTAAAAAAAGGCCACACATTTTTTACGTGGCATGCTTCTTTGTGTGTGGGGGGCTTGTTTGTTCATTCATTCATTCATGAATGAATAAACAACCCCCCCCACACACACACACACACACACAGCCCTGAGTGTCACCTTTCATTAGAGCCCAAGCTCAAGCTTCTATGTTGAAGCATTCAAAAGTTATAGACGTTTTTTCCAAACTGTGTCATTTGGCACAATTTGGCACAGTTCAAAAAAGCCTGGGAACAACCTGAGAAAAAAGCTGTGTACTAGAAAAGCACTCGGAGAGCGCAGACCTCCGCCAAGCACCACAGTTCCCCCCATACAGTGTTTGTGTGTACGTTTTCAGATTCCTTGACCATGAAAACATATGACTAGCAATTGGATTCACAATGATAGGATTAGTGGTTCAGTAGTAAAAGCATTACCTCCTTGGCGGAGGTAATAAACTGAAGTGTTGCAGTTGTGTCCATCTCCTCCATCTCCAAACTCCCAGGCTGCGGGCATTGCAATTCATCGCACAACCGCGTACAACCCACAGGCCAATGGGTTATGAGAGCGTTTTCATAGATCACTGAAAGCAGCACTCAGGGCTTCACTGACGGATGCAAATTGGGTAAACGCCTGAAAGTTTCATGGAAATCCGTCCAAAACTTTTTGAGTTATCTTACTAACCAACAGACAGACAGACAGACAAACCCCAGCAACCCCTCGCTACAGAGGACGGACATTGGCCATCGCTACATGACGGAATAGACTCATGTGGCGATCGCGGCACAGTCACTGCGACTCCCCCCCCCCTCGCTACAGAAGAGTAGCGGGGGGGGGGCCTTCACGGTCCGGACGCGGCGAACGAACTGTGTACTGCGGCGCACAAACTTCGGACTTTGTGTGCCGCACAGTTGTAATTTACCGATCGGTCAAAAGTCATTTTTGATTACAATTTTCAGGGATAAAGAATAATTTAGCTTATAACACCTTACCTCTTCACAGCAGCAGTGTCCTGGCGAACTTCTCTTCCTCATTGTCAGACGAACGCGATGCTGGTCCCTTGTTACGGACTCGTGGTTCTGGTCTCAGCAACCCGGTCAAAACATAATTCCATTATTGCGGTTTTGCGCTTCCGTGATTGCGGTTTTGGCGAATGATTTACGACCTTCGTCGTTGGCCTCCGTCAGTCTATGATGACCATGGAAGAGAATCCTAAACGTCTATTCTGCTGGAATAATAAAAAAAAAAAGCACTGCCTGTGACTGAACAGGCCGATGCGCGAATGGCAGTCACACAGGTCGCACTTGTGGGTGGTCCCCGTGCTGCTGGGTCTGTGACGGTTCTTCCTGCGGGTCCTTTTTTCATCTGCTGCAGCAGTCTGTCTTCACCCAGCCTTACACAAAACAGCTCGCGAACTTCTGTGCTTCAATTGGCTCGCTGCATTCACAGCGTTGGTAGGCGGGTCCTTCTTGCTAGGTTTTCAGTCATTGGTTCTTCAAGGTTTCAGAAACCCAATTCAAGGCTCTTATTAGTCGAATGAGAGGTCAATCAGATGATCTAATCTGTTCGCGGTTGTGTCTGTAGTGGAAGAACGGAAATGCAGCTTTTTTTTTTCAGTGCGCGCTTGGACGCAGCGCCCTCATGCGCTCTGGAACGCAAAGACGTGCCCGTCCGCGGTACACCGGAGTGCAAGAGGTTAAATGAGACCAACCCCATGAAGATGCTGCAAAAGGTTGAAGAACAGCTTTTGATTTACTTTGGGTATGTTATTTTTAGGCGTTTTTAGGGAAATTGACCAGAGTGCAAGGGGTTAAGGCAGTGCTTGCTCTTGCTTCAATGAGGAGTGTATAAGCCTGAGGAAAGGAGAGAATGTTTCCATTTTTCTTGCAGAGAGGAATGAGTTTGGACAAGGTAAGGTGAGACATTTGCCCAAAGGTTGGTTCTGACAGGTCGAGCTCAGGCCCAGGGCTTGGCTGAGGTGAGAGTTAGTGAATATTTTCCAATCGTGTTTTATATGTTTACTTGAGAATTCGGTGTGAAGAAGATCCAGGTAAGAGAGGCAAGGTCCAAGATGTAGGTCAAGGCAACAGTCCAGATGGTTCATATGTTGTGAATTAGTTTGCATTTGTTGGATTTGCAGAACTTGCTTAGGCTGAGGAGCTAAAGGAACAAGGAAACAAAGAAGGTGAGCTGGCCAGTGAAGTGAGCACACTGGGGGTCTTGGCGATGAGCTGAGATATCATCACGTTCCCACATCACTTGTAGTTTGCACACACCTTATATAATGCAGCTAGTGGTTAATGAGGTGCAGCTCCAGCTAATCAGAGATATGTGGATGCTTATCAGAAGATCACAACATATTTATACTTCAAGTATAATTAAGTATACTCCAGGGTTTTTTTAGCCAAAGTTTTTAAGATGATAATTGCACATTTGGCCTTCTGTGAAAAGGGTTATTAGTTTTTTGTATACTTTATTAATCCCAGAGGGAAATTCAGGGCATCCACCTGAATGGATGAGGCAGCCAAGGTGCAGCGTAAATCCCTTCACCATTCACACACATTCACATCTAGGGCCACTTTAAAGTGTCCAGTTAACTTAACTTGGATGTTTTTGGCCTGTGGAAGGAAACCAGAGTAGTTGGGGTAAACCCACACAGACACAGGGAGAACATGCAAACTCCACACAGAAGGGTCACCGATTGTCAGAGGGTGGGATGAAACCCACGATGGTCAGGGGGTGGGATCGAACCCATGATGGTCAGGGGGTGGGATTGAACCCACAATGGCCACTGAGCGCAGTGGTTAGTATCTTTTCACCACCCTAACCTCCAAATGTTAAACTCTCCATAACTGGCTTTGTTATGATTTTCTACTGTTATTTTGTATTGGTTAATTGATTGATTCAGTGTTTGCAAACATTGTCTTCCTATTTCCTTCTAGGTTTGCCTGTGTTTTGATAATAAGCTGCTGATTAGTAGTAGTAGTAGGCAATCGTCAGACTGTTGTCCATGACCTAGTGCATTTGCAAACATTTCCTTTCTTGACTAACTAATCCAATCCGTGAACGGCAGACACGACCACAGCCCCCACAGACGTATCCTGATGCTGCTGGTGCTGGTACTGCTGCTTTTGCAGCAGCCTTCCTCTTTGTGTCGGCTTTGGCTTTCAGCTTTGTCTCCCCTGTTTGGAATGCCTGACTATGCATGGTCTTCCATTTACCTCGATCTGCAGCAAGTGGTTCCCAGTTATCAGCTGGCAGACCAGTCACAAGCATGTCTCTCTTGCAGACATCCCTGAAACATAGCTTAGGTCTTCCAACTGGCCTCAACCCAAGTTCCAGCTCCCCGCACAAAAGATCCTTAGGAATTCAACCATCTTCCATTTGGCGGACATGGCCTAACCACCTCAGTCTACATTGTCTGAGGAGGGTGTACATCGAGGGAATACCTGCTCTTTCAAGTATGGCGTTGTTGGAGACCTTATCTGTCCATGAAATGGACAGGATGCAGCAAAGGGATCTCATTCAACTTTATTTATATAGCGCCATTTCACAACAACAGTCATCTCATAGCACTATCAACTGTAGGGGGGACTCCCACAGTTGCAGAAAGACCCCAGCAATCAGGCGATCCCCTGTGAGCAAGCACTTGGCGACGGTGGAGAGGAAAAACTCCCTTTTAACAGGAAGAAACCTCCAGCAGAACCAGGCTCAGGGAGGGGCAGTCATCTGCTGCGACTGGCTGGGGGGTGAGGGGATAGAGAAGAAGAAAAGAACAGACATGTAGAGAGCAAACAGCACGATGGGGACTCAATCTATGGGAGAGAACAAACAAATGTTAATGACCAGCAAAAAAAAAAAATATTTCATAGAGAGTGAGGAAAGGAGTGAGGCCCAGTGCATTACTGGAGGTCCCCCGGCTGACTAAACCTATTAGCAGCATAACTAAGGGAGGGTTCAGAAACACATGATCCCTCCCTAATTGTAGGCTATATCAAAAAGGTAGGTTTTAGCCCTATTCTTAAAAACAGAGATCGAGTCTGACTCCCGAATCCAGATTGGCAGCTGATTCCACAGGAGAGGAGCTTGATAACTGAAGGCTCTGCCTCCCATTGTACTTTTGGAGATTCTAGGTATTACAAGTAATCCTGCATTTTGGGAGCGTAGTGCTCTGTTAGGATGATACGGTAGTATCAGATCTTTTAAATAAAAAGGAGCCTGATTGTTTAGAGCTTTGTAAGTAAGAAGAAGGATTTTAAACTTAATTCTAAACTCTATGGGAAGCCAATGAAGGGAGGCCAGAACCGGAGAGATATGATCTCTCTTTCTAGTACCTGTTAAAACTCTTGCTGCAGCATTTTGGATCAGCTGAAGACTTTTTAAAGATGTTTTAGGACAGCCTGATAATAAAGAATTACAATAATCTAATCTCGAGCTAACAAAAGCGTGGATCAGCTTCTCAGCATCACTCTGAGACAAGATGCTCCTAATCTTAGCAATATTACGCAAATGATAGAAGGAAGTCTTAGAAACAAATTTAATATGTGAATTGAAGGACAAATCCTGATCAAAAATAACTCCAAGGTTCCTCACAGAGCTATTAAGAGAAAGAGTAACTGCATCCAAACTGAAAGTTTGATTTGGAAAGGAATTTCTAAGGTTTTTTGGACCAACAAGAATGACTTCAGTCTTATCTGAATTTAATAGCAGGAAATTACAAGTCATCCAAGCTTTGATTTCCTTAAGACAGGCTTCTAACTTGGCTAATTGATTAGTATCATCTGGCTTCATTGACAGGTATAATTGTGTGTCATCTGCATAACAATGAAAATGTATACAGTGCTTTCTAATAATGTTGCCTAACGGAAGCATATATATATAAACTAAAAAGAGTAGGGCCTAGCACAGATCCCTGTGGAACTCCATGACTAAGCTTTGAGCTGAAAGAAAACTCATCATTTACATGAACAAACTGGAACCTATCAGATAAATAAGATCTAAACCACTGCAACGAAGTTCCATTAAGTCCAACATAGTGTTCTAATCTATCAAGTAGAATATTAAGATAAGATAAGATAAGATAAGATAAGCCTTTATTAGTCCCACAACGGGGAAATTCCAGGATTGCAACAGCACAGGGATAGCAACACTCAGAGCAACAATCAGAAGGCAAGAAAAAAAAACAAGCAAGCAAGAGCAGCTAATAAACATATGTACGTATTACTATAAAATATATATATATACACACACACACAGACACACAGTGCAGAGCATTGTAGCTGGATGGAATAAATATATGAATATATGAACACACAGTGCAGAGCATTGTAGCTAGATGGAATAAATATGTAAATATATAAACACCCACAGTACGGAGCATAGCAGCTAGGTGGAATAAATATGCAAGTATATAAACACACACAGTGCGGAGCAATGTAGCTAGATGGAATAATATGTAGATATATAAATATATAAACACCCACAGTACGGAGCATTGTAGCTAGATGGAATAAATATGCAAATATATAAACACACACAGTGCAGAGCATTGTTGCTAGATGGAATGAAACAGCATAACCGTCTACTTAGTTATCCTACATGGTATGATTATGTGCCCATACATATTCTCACCCTCCATAGCGACCGGTATGTTCCTAGTTGTATGCCGGAGAGGACCATTGTGTAAGTCTATTGCATCTTTTGCATTCAAAAAACTATTAGTTTGTTACGTCTTTTTGCTATCTCTGCGAGCAGCCCTGCTTAGGTTGTACAGTCTGACAGCCGTTGGTAGGAAGGACCTACGAAACCTCTCGGTTGTGCACCTGGGATGATGTAGTCTGCTGCTAAATGAGCTCCTCAGTGCATTCAGTATGTCCTGCATAGGGTGGAACTCGGACTCCAGCAGAGATGACAGTTTAGCCACCGTCCTTCTCTCTCCTATCTCCTCCATCGGATCAAGGCGCTGCCCCAGGACAGAGCTAGCTTTCTTAATCAGTTTGTTCAGTCTCTTCCTATCTGCTGCAGTAATGCCACTGCCCCAGCAGACCACTCCAAAAGTGATGGCTGATGCCACCACCGTGTCATAGAATGACTTCAGCAGCGCCCCTTGTACACCAAAAGACCTGAGTCTCCTCAGCAGGAACAGCCTGCGCTGTCCCTTCTTGTAGAGTGCATCAGTATTGTGTGACCAGTCTAGTTTATTGTTCAGATGAATACCCAGGTACTTATAGGATGTCACCATCTCGATGTCTGTTCCCTGTATATTTACTGGTACTGTGAGGGGCTGCCCATGCCTGCGGCAGTCCACCACCAGCTCCTTAGTTTTCCTCGCGTTGATCTGGAGGCAGTTCCGATGGCACCAGTCCACGAAGTCCTGGATAAGCCCTCTGTACTCAGCTTCATCTCCATTGGAGATGAGGCCAACGATCGCAGAGTCATCAGAGAACTTCTGTAGATGGCAGTGTGTTGTGTTGTGTGAGAAGTCCGCAGTATAAAGAGTGAACAGGAAGGGAGCCAGCACCGTTCCCTGGGGGGCCCCCGTGCTACTGATGATCGTGTCGGACACACAGTCCCGGGTTCTCACAAACTGAGGCCGGTTCGTGAGGTAGTCCAGGATCCATGATGACAGGTGCTGGTCCACCCCTGCGCGCAGCAGCTTGTCCTTCAGGATCATCGGTTGGATGGTGTTGAAAGCACTGGAGAAGTCAAAGAACATGATCCTCACCATATTCCCGGGCTTCTCCAGGTGGGACAGAGAACGGTGAAGGAGGAAGATCACCGCATCCTCCACCCCAATGCCATGCTGGTAGGCGAACTGGAGTGGATCCATCGCTGGTTCCACCAGGGGGCGGAGGTGAGCAAGGAGCAGTCTCTCCAGGGTCTTCATCAAGTGGGACGTCAAGGCCACCGGTCTGTAGCTGTTCAGGTCTTTGGGGTGGGAAGTTTTTGGTACAGGTACCACACAAGATGTTTTCCACAGCTGTGGTACCCTCCCCAGTTTCAGGCTCATGTTGAAGATATACGTCACAATCCCACACAGCTGGTCTGCACAGGACTTGAGGAGCTTTGCGCTGATGCCGTCCGGTCCCGGCGCCTTCCTCGCCTTGATCTTCCTCAGCTCCGTCCTCACCTGGGTCCTGGTCAGGGTCAGGATGGGGGGCTGTGTGTTGGGAGTGGGGGGGGTGTTGGTAGAGTGGGGAGTGGGCAGCAGGACTTGATTTCTTTAGAGGCAGCAGTGGTTGTTGTGCAGTCAGGGGGGAGGGCGGTTGGTCAAATCTATTGAAAAACAGATTCAGGTTGTTCGCCCACTCCCTGCCCCCTGTGGCCTGGGGGGAGGTATTCTGGAGCCCCGAGATGGTTTTGAGGTTTCTCCAGACCCCGCTGATGTCGCTCTGTTGCAGCTTGTCCTCCATCTTCTTCCTGAAGCTGTCCTTGCCTTCTCTGATCTTTCTCCTCAGCTCCCTCTGTACGGACTTCAGCATCTCCCTGTTCCCCGACCTGAAGATCCTCTTCTTCTCTCTCAGAAGTGTTTTTATCTCAGGGTTGATCCAGGGTTTGTTGTTTGAGTGACGCCGTATGGTCTTGGTGGGAACGGATTTGTCCACACAGAAGCTGAGGTAGCCCGTGAAGGTGTGAATGAGGCCATCGATGTCCTCACCATGTGGATCGCAGAGCTGCTTCCAGGCGGTGGCTTCAAAACAGCCCTTTAGGGTGTCCATTGTCTCCTCAGACCATAACTCCACAGTGTGCATGGCCGGAGGTTGTCTGTGCACTACGGGTTTGTACACCGGCCGGAGATGAACCAAGTTGTGATCCGATCTCCCGAGTGGGGGTAGTTGTGATGAGGTGTACGCCTCCTTAGTGTTTGCGTAGAATAAATCCAGTGTTTTATTGTCTCTAGTGTGGCATGTGACATACTGGGTGAACGTGGGTAGAATGGGAGACAGTGAAACATGGTTGAAATCGCCTGAGATGAGGAGAAGAGCATCTGGGTGTTCTGTCTGCAGCCTGCTGGTTACTGAATGGATGACGTCACGTGCTGTCCCAGCGTTCGCCGTCGGATTTGCATAAACAACAATGCAGATCACGTGTGAGTGTTCTCTCGGGAGATATGTAGGCCTCATGCTAACAGCTAGCAACTCAATGTCTTTGCTGCAGTGTCGTTGTTTAACAGTGATATGTCCCGGTCTGCACCAGTTGTTGTTAACATACATGATCACTCCACCGCCCCTAGCCTTGCCACTGTCTGGTGTTCGGTCAGCTCGTATCATGTGAAAACCCTCCAGCTCAATGTTAGCATCTGCTGCTAGTTCAGTTAGCCACGTCTCAGTAAATAAAAGGAGAGAGCACTCCCGGTATGTGCTATCATAACGGGAGATAGCCGCTAGCTCATCTAACTTTCCCAGTATCGACCGTACATTTCCCATGACAACAGATGGAAGGGAGGGTCTGTACCTTATATTTTTTGTCCTCCGCCTTACTCCAGCCCGGCAGCCGCGGCGTTTTCGCCTCAGTTCACTCGGTATGTCGAGTTTTTCCAATGGGACCGGGTGGCGGTTGAATGCTAGCAGCTGTTCTCTGCTGTATCGTATCCTGCTATAGACAGTGGCTCCGTCCACCGGCTCAGGAGACATTTAGGACGATCTGTGTGTCCGTGATATAAGTGGGGTGAAAAAAAAAGACGGATCAAAAGAGAGAGGAAGGGAAAAAGACTCGGAATCGAGCCGCTGTTGCAAAAGGCAGCCGACTCGTGTGGCGCCGAGAGAAAAATGATTATGATCAATAGTATCAAAAGCTGCACTAAGATCTAAAAGGACAAGTACAGAAACTAGTCCATTATCAGATGCAATGAGGAGGTCGTTAGTGACCTTCGCTAAGGCTGTTTCAGTACTATGATGGATTCTAAAACCAGATTGAAACTCTTCAAGTAAACCATTTCCTTGCAGGTGGTCAAATAATTGCGTAACAACAACTCTTTCTAAGATTTTTGAAATGAAAGGGAGATTAGAGATTGGTCTATAGTTAGCTAAAGCTCCTGGATCTAGCGTTGGCTTTTTGAGTAAGGGTTTAATTACAGCCGTTTTAAAAGCCTGCGGTACATGGCCTAAAGTTAATGAAGAATTGATTATATGAAGAATAAAGCTACCAATAAGTGGGAAGACTTCTTTAAATAACCTAGTAGGAATAGGGTCTAAAAGACAAGTTGAAGGTTTGGATGAGGAAACTATTTTGTCTAACTCACAAAGGTCGATTGGAGTAAACTCATCAAGACAGACATCAATAGAAGGAGTTGTAGTAGTTACAGTATTTAAGTTAACTGTGGGAAGAATCTGATTGATTTTATCTCTGATGGATGAAATTTTATTATTGAAAAAGTTCATAAAGTCCTGACTAGTAAGCTCTAAGGGGATGCTAGGATTGACAGAGTCCTGACTCTTTGTCAACCTGGCTACAGTACTGAAAAGAAACCTGGGATTATTCTTGTTCTCTTCTATTAATGCAGAGTAATAACTCGCTCTAGCTTTTCTAAGAGATTTTTTATAAATTAAAAGATGATTTCTCCAAGCTAAATAGATTTCATCTAAATTAGTAGAGCGCCATTTTCTTTCTAATTGACGAGTCTTCTGTTTTAAGCTACAAGTTTCTGTGTTCAACCAAGGAGTTAAAAATCTCTGATTAGACTTTTTCTTTTTTAAGGGGGCCACCAAGTCTAGAGCCTGATGCAGAGAAGCTGAAACACTATCCACCATGTTATCAATTACAGAAGGAGCAAGCTGTCTATAGCTTATTTCCGTTGTGTTGACACATGGCATAGAGGAAACAATCTGCATAAATTTGGAAACAGCATCATCTGAGAGGCATCTACTGTGATAATATTTTTCTTTAGGAGCCAAATAGTCAGAAATAGTAAAATCAAAGGTTAACAGACAATGGTCTGACAGTACAGGGTTATGAGGAGACACTACAAGATTTTCTATTTCTATGCCATATGTCAGAACAAGGTCCAATGTATGGTGGAGGTAATGAGTAGAATTTCCTACTTTCTGAGAAAACCCATCCATCCATCCATCCATCTTCTACCGCTTAATCCTTTCGGGTCGCGGGGGGGCTGGAGCCTAACCCAATCGAGTCTAATATTGAATTAAAAGCCACATTAAGGCAGTCACTATCTACATCCACATGTATATTAAAGTCCCCTACTATAATTATTCTATCAGATTTCAGCACTAAATCAGCTAAGAAATCAGCAAATTCGGATAAAAATTCTGAATAGGTTGATGGGGGACGATAAACTATGGCAAATAAAATTGGGTTTAACCTGAAATTGCTAAAGTGCCCAACACTGAGGACCAGGCCCTCAAAGGAATTATAACATGTTTTTTGCTTTACATTAACTAGTAATTTGGAATGGTAAATTGTTGCTACTCCTCCTCCACGACCAGAACTTCTGGGATTTTGACAGTTTAAATAACCAGAGGGAGTTGATTCATTTAAACCAACATAATCCTCTTGCCCTAACCAAGTCTCTGTAAGGGAAATTAAATCAATCTGATGATCAATTAACAGATCATGGACTAACAGAGACTTGGGAGTTAGAGACCTAATATTTAATAAACCACATTGAATTTTTAAATTATGAGGAGGAACAGAGGCCAAATCATTCAATTTAGAGCCTTTATGTTTAATTTGAGTTTTACCAATATTTTGCTTTATCACTTTGGGATGCTTATACATTATATTTTTATTTACTTTGGAGGGAGCAGACAACGATTCTCTGATGGGGAAGACAGGGGCTAAGCTGAGGGGTGGCGGATGAAGAGGAGCTGCAGAGAGGCGTGTAAGACTACGACTCTGCTTCCTGGTCCCAACTCTGAGTAGTCAAGGTTTTGGAAATTTGGATAAAAAAGATGCCAGATTGTTAGATAAATGAGAAGCACCATCCAAAGTGGGATGAATGCTGTCTCGTCTCATAAGATCAGGTTTTCCCCAAAAAGAGCTCCAATTGTCAATGTAGCCCACGTCATTTTTAGGACACCACACAGACAGCCAACGGTTCAAGGATGACGAGCGACTAAACATGTCATCACTGGTCAGATTGGGGAGGGGCCCAGAGAATACTACAGTGGCAGACATCGTTTTTGCAAAGTCACACATCGATTCTATATTAAGTTTCGTGACTTCCGACTGCCGGAGACGGATGTCATTAATGCCGGTGTGAATAACAATTGTGGAGTATTTACAGTTACTTTTAGCCAGCATTTTCAAATTTGACTCGATGTCGCCTGCTCTGGCCCCAGGAATACATTGGACTATGGCCGCTGGAGTCTCTAGGTTCACGTTTCTGACTACAGAGTCGCCAATGATCAGAGTTTTTTCCTCAGCGGGTGTGTCGCTGAGCGGGGAAAAACGATTAGAAACGTGAACAGGTTGGTGGTGAACCGGGGCTTTGCGACTAGGCTTCCTTCTCACCGTCACCCACCCAGTCTCCTCGCTGCTGAGGAGAGCCGGGGAACCGCTGACAGTGGGACCTAAGCTAGCTAGCTCCGCTGCAGCTAATGGGCGTCCGTTGAGATTAACTGGCACAGACGGTGTTTCAATGCAGCAGAGCCGGGATTCCAAATCAGACAACCTCGCCTCGAGCGCCTCAAAAAGACAACATTTATTACATTTACCGTTATCACTAAAAGAGGCAGAGGTGTAGCTAAACATCTGACAGAGAGAGCACACCAGAGGAGGAGAGGAAAGAGAGGTAGTAGCCATAGCTAGTGGCTAGCTAGTGGCTGGAGAGCTGGAGAGCAAACCACACAGGCAGACAGCAAAACAGGAAGTGACGATACGTTACCACAAGGAAGTGACAATCCTCATCCTCACGATCTCATGTGGAAGGTGTGCAAGCGCTTTTCCTGCCCAGCATAGGTGGTCCAGGACTCACTGCCGCAAAGTAAGGTGCTCACGATGCAGGCACGATAGACAGCAATTTTAGTTTCGGTAGTAAGTTTCTTCCACACATGAGGAGAAAGCTTGGCCATGTTGGGTTTAACCTTTCCGATTCTCTTTCTGAGCTCTACATTGACAGAGGCATTGTCAGAGGAAGTAGAGCCAAGATAGGTAAACTGCGGAATGACATCCAGGGTGTGGTCTTTGAGGGTTAGAGCAGGTGTAGCTTCGGAGCCTTGGCACATGACTTTCGTCTTCTTCAGGCTAATGCTAAGTCTGAAAGCCTCACATGCATTAGAGAACCAGTCGAGAAGGTTCTGGAGCTGTTCTTCACTGTGTGCAACAAGGGCAGCATCGTCAACAAAGAGAAAGTCACGCAGCATTACTTTGTGAACTCTGGTCTTTGCTCAAAGGCATGCAGGGTTGAAGAGTTTCCCATCGGATCGAGTACGTAACAGGATGCCTTCATCAGCTGACCTGAATGCATGTTCCAGGAGGACATAAAAGGATATATTGAAGAGTGTTGGAGCTAGTACACAGCCCTGTTTCCCTCCATCCATCCATCCATCTTCTACCGCTTTTCCGGAGGTCCGGGTCGCGGAGGCAGCAGTTCAAGCAGAGAAGCCCAGACTTCCCTCTCCCCAGCCACCTGCTCCAGCTCTTCAGAGGGGATACCAAGGCGTTCCCAGACTAGCTGGGAGACATAGTCTCTCCACCGAGTCCTGGGTCTGCCCCGGGGTCTCCTCCCAGTGGGACGTGCCTGAAACACCTCAAGTGGGAGGCGTCCAGGAGGCATCCTAATCAGATGCCCATACCACCTCAACTGACTCCTTTCAATGTGGAGGAGCAGCGGTTCTACTCTGAGCCTCTCCCGGATGACTGAGCTCCTCACCCTATCTCTGAGGGTGAGTCCAGCAATCCTACGGAGAAAGCTCATTTCAGCCGCTTGTATCCGCGATCTCGTTCTTTCGGTCATTACCCAAAGCTCGTGACCATAGGTGAGAGTAGGAACGTAGATTGACTGGTAAATCGACAGCTTTGCCTTAGAACTAAGCTCCCTCTTCACCACAACAGACCGGTACGACGTCCGCATCACTGCAGATGCTGCTCCAATCCGTCTGTCGATCTCTCGCTCCATTTTCCCCTCACTCGTGAACAAGACCCCAAGATACTTAAACTCCTCCACTTGGGGCAGGAGCCTGTCCCCAACCCGGAGAGGACAATCCACCTTTTTCCGGCTGAGGACCATGGACTCGGACTTGGAGGTGCTGATTCTCATCCCAGCCGCTTCACACTCAGCGGCAAACCGTCCCAGCAAGAGCTGTAGGTCATTGCTGGATGAAGCCAACAGGACAACATCATCTGCAAACAACAGAGATGAGATCCTGTGGTCACCAAGCATGACACCCTCCATTCCCTGGCTGCGCCTAGAAATCCTGTCCATAAAAATTATGAACAGGACCGGTGACAAAGGGCAGCCCTGGCGGAGTCCAACTCTCACTGGGAATGACTCCAACCGAGTGTTGGCAATGCGAACTAAACTCTCACAACGGTCGTACAGAGACCGAATAGCTCGTAACAACAAGCCCGATACCCCATACTCCCGAAGCACCCCCCACAAAAATCCACGAGGGACGCGGTCAAATGCCTTCTCCAAGTCCACAAAACACATGTAAACTGGTTGGGCAAACTCCCACGAACCCTCAAGAATTCTCGAGAGGGTAAAGAGCTGGTCCGATGTGCCACGGCCAGGACGAAAACCACATTGCTCCTCCTGAATCCGAGGTTCGACCAACGGCTCATGGGTTTCCACCCATGGGACCCGGCCGGGCTCAGCCCGAAGGAGTTACATGGGTCCGCCCTCCAGTAGGTTCACCACCTGCAGGAGGGATCATGGAAGTCCGGTGCTATGTGGATTAGGTGGCAGTCAAAGGCGGAGACCTTGGCGGACTGATCCCAAGCTTTCTAAACTGGCCCTGTTTCCCTGTTTATGTCAAAGGCTCGGACATGCTTCCGTCATATTGCACAGTGCCCCGTGTCTCATAATAAAGTGACTTGATGAAGGTCAGGAGTTTTGGAGGACAACCAATTAATGGCAGGATCTTGAAAAGGCCATCTCTACTGACCAAGTCAAAAGCCTTTGTTAAATCAATAAATGCGATGAAGAGGGGCTGTTGTTGCTCTCGGCACTTCTCCTGGAGTTGCCTCAGTGAGAAGATCATATCCACTGTCGACCGTTTGGAGTGGAAACCACATTGGGATTCAGGGTACACCCTCTCAGCAAGCTGTTGTAGGTGATGTAGTGCTACTCCAGCAAACAGTTTTCCAGCAACGCGTAGTAGTGAGATGTCTCGATAGTTATTACAGTCGCTGTGGTCACCCTTGTTCTTGTACAGAGTTGTGATAGTAGAGTCTTTTCTCCCCTGTGGGACTGATCCCTCCTCCCAGCACCTGCAGAGCAGCTGGTGGAGAGAGTACCAAGCAACTGGCTTCCACCACATTTGAACACTTCAGCAGGGATGCCATCCTGTCCTGGGGCCTTGCCAGATGACTACTCCATGATTGCCATTGAGAGTTCCTCTTCAGTAGGAGTGTCATCTAACTTGAGCAATGTGGGAAGCCTCTCAATTTTGTCAAGGGCAGAGGGTGAGACAAAGTTCGTACCACCATAGCGCTCAATGTAATGCTCCACCCAGCACTCCAGCAGTTTTGGCTTGTCAGTAATTGTCTCCCCGGTTGATGTCTTCAGTCAAGCGCACTTTAACTGTGTTGGTCCAATTGCCTTCTTGATACCCTCAAACATGCCCCTGGCATTTCCGGTGTCAGAAGCTGACTGGATCTTAGCACAAAGACTCGTCCAGTAGTTGTTAGCACAGTTCTTGCATTCTTCTTTTGCACGGCTTCTGGCCTTGCAGAGTGTTTCTAGGGAGTGTGGTGGTGGTGGGGGGGTTATGCTGATACTTAAGCAGGGCATCCCTCTTTTCTTCAATTAGAGGTTGGAGGATCGCGATGCTTGCGTTAAACCAATCTTGGCTTTTGGGTTCCTTCTTACCAAAAGCCCGCGGTGCTGCAGCATAAGTCATGTCCCTGATATGTTGCCAGTGATCATCTGTATCAAGCTCCTGGCAATCCTCTAGTTTCGTGCTCAGCATGTCTTTGAATAGTGAGACTTTTTCAGGGATGGCAGTGGTGGCAGTATTGATGCAAGATTTGGCAACTTGCTTAGCACGATGAAATTTCTTTGGATGCATCTGGACCTTTGTGCAGACAAGGGAGTGATCAGTGTTGCAATCAGCACTATGGTATGCTCTCATGATCCAAATGTTGTTGAGATGCTCCTGTTGTGAGATGATGAGGTCCAGCTGGATGCCAGCTTTTGGATCTGGGGTGCATCCACGAGAACCTATGTTGCATCTGTAGCATCATCTCACTTTGGCTCAGCAATAATTATTCTTCTGCTTAAAGACATTTTGTTTCACCCAGGAGTAAGACAGTCAAGAACTGATTTTCTCCCCCAGGCCACAGCTGAAATCCCATTCCTTTGCTAAAACCAGTCTAAAAGAATTCAACCTATTTCCTCCTGCGCCCCTTTATTGCCCCCATAAACATGCAACAGACCTGGAGCCCTCATGGCCTACACAGATCCACAACTCAGTTAATTTCCTTAAACTCTGGGACATGCTGGATTTAACCAGTGAACTTTAAAGTACATTATTACAAACTCAATTCTAAACCTTCTCTTCTTTTCAGGACTATGAAAAGCAAATGGACTCTGATGTTTTTAATGTGGAAAATCAATAATATATGTGAAATGCATTAATCTGTGATTTTATATATATATATATATATATATATATATATGTTAAAAATGTGTAAATGGATGTTTATTCCTGCATGTTGATTTAGAAGCACTGCTTATAAGGTTACACTAATGACTAAGGTTAGCTTAGTTATACATAAGTGTGTAAAAGCATATTCCAGTGTATTAAAATTGTGCGTATTCATGTGGACCGATATCCAATTTCACCCAGTCTTCACCGAGCCCCAGCTTCTCCATCCTATTGGTCCCTTGCAGACAAAGCCTGTCATTGGACTAAACTTCGTTAAGCCCGCCCACGAAGGACGCTCATTGGCTGAGATTCCGGTCAACCCGGAAGCCCACGAAAGCTCAACAGAACTTATAAAAAGAGGAAGACCCCCTGCTACTTCCTCTTTTCGCCTCCGTTCACCTCTCTCTTTGGATGCTCTTTTTGGCTCTTTCGCCTCTGTTCGTCTCTCTCTTTTGTCCATTGTCTACACACAGTAAGAAAGAACTTTGGGAAGAACAAAGGACTGCCTGAACAAAGACTTCTACCACGTGTTTCTTTTCCGAGCACAGAGCAGGTAACTCATAATTTGTTTATGTAACTTTGTATTTTAATGTTTTTTTCTTTTTCTCTTAAATGCCTAGGAATTCCTATTTCTTTGAGCTCAATTCTTAATCGGAGTTAAACTCCAATTTTTATTTATCTCTTTTTCTTTGTTAAACTTTCTGTAAAACCACCGTTTGTTTTAATTTTAATGTAAGTTTTAATCTTGATTTTATTTTTATAATATTTTTCTTGACCAATCACACACCAGAAGCTATTATTTTATCTAAAGTCCGAAAGTCTTTTTCTAATTTGAGATCTGATTAGATCTAATTATTCTCGAAGACCTCTGGAGCCGCTTGTCTACAAAGGAGAAAACGCGCAGCTCTCTTCATCACACGCTGAAGAAACGTCGGCACCATCTGGCTCCGATCCAAGTTACAACTGTGGGTCATACAGCCAAAATCCAGCCACTTCGACCGCTTGACTTTAAAGGTCGAACTGTGGACCCTGAAATATCTGCGGGCAGATATTTCCCCTAACATCCATGAAATCTTGGGCTGAGGAATCATCACCAAGAAGAATCACGTGAGCTGCAAACTTTAATTCATCTGCTGAATTAAACGTCTGAGGTTCGGTAATAATTTGTGTATCTAATCAGATGCAAATTAAGAAGCCCTTAACATAACTCCTTTTCGTTAAAATTCCGTTTTTATTTTCTTAAGATTAATCCAGGACTTTTCATATAATTAGTAAACTTTCTCCATAAATTTGTGTTGTTTCCATAATCTATTAACTCAAACTGATAGAAATTCATTTCTCAGTTAGCCCTGGTTCTGAAAATATTGACATTGTTAATCTATCATTTACAAGATTGATTTTATGATTAATGAAATTACTGCAATGTCTGTTAATCATTTTGTTTAATAAATATGTGAAAATGAGAGAAGTTGTTGAGAATTTATTTCATTCTGAGTCTGTTTCAAGCTCAGGTATCGAATTCACGGAAAAATTTTTGAGACTGATTATTAATTAATTTATTGAGTGATCAAACAGGTATAAAGTGAAATTAAAATTAAAATTGCTTCTTAGAGATAGAAGCTGGTGCCCCTACGAGTGTTATTAACTTTTCTGGTGTATATGAAATGAAATTTGATCTCAGATTCCCATACATCAATATAAATTAAATAATTTTATACCTGATCATATTTATTAATTTCATATATTCTCTTACACATCTTTAGGGAAAAGGATGTGTTCATAATGCAGAGATGATGGTAAGTACAGAGCTCCAGCAGATGTCCATTCTCGTTACATTTGCCAACACCAAAATGACCTAGGCAGTTGGATCAAGAGACTTGGTCATTGCCCACTCTTGCATTGAAATCACCAAGAAGAATCAGCGCTTCGTTCTTCGGGATATTTTTTATAGCCTCATCAAGTTGGTTGTAGAAGGCATTCTTAGCATCAGAGCCAGAAGTCAAGGTTGGAGCATAGGGAGAAAGCAAATTGGTGGTGCCTGAATCAGTGTTTAATTTCATGTGCATGGGACACTCTAACTTGGTTGAACCTAGCTCCACCATCTGAATCAGCTTATTGCTGACAGCAAAACCAACTCCATGCTCTCTAGGTTTGTCTTCGGCTTTGCCATGCCAGAAAAATGTGTACTGTTTTCCTTAAAATGGTAAATGGCATTCACTTATATAGTGCTTTTATTCTCATCTTATTTTTTTTTCGCGGCGCCACACGAGTTGGCTGCCTTTTGCAACAGCCTTTTTCTTATCTTCCTTCTTCTTTCTACACCTTTCACTCTATATATATATCACGGACACACAGATCGCCCCAAGGTTCTCCCGAGTCGACGGACGGAGCCACTGTTTGCAGCAGGGGACAATACAGCAGGGAAGAGCTAGCTAGCTGGCTGGCTAGCTCCAACCGCCACCTGGTGCTAACGGAGAAGCTCGACATGCCGAGGAACTGTGGCGAAAACGACGCGGGTGCCGGGCTGGAGTTTAGGCGGCGTGCAAGAAATACAAAATAATAAAGTGCGATGGCAAGATCCAAGCAGACCGCCCGTAAATCTACTGGAGGAAAAAGTCCCCCAGGAAGCAGATAGCCACCAAGGCTGCTCGAAAAAAGCGCTCCGTCCACCGGCGGAGTGAAGAAGCCTCACCGTTACAGGCCCGATACCGTGGCTCTGAAAGAGATCCGTTGCCACCAGAAATCCACGGAGCTGCTCATCCGTAGGCTGCCCTTCCAGCGCCTGGTGAGGGAGATCGCTCAGGACTTCAAGACCGACCTGTGCTTCCAGAGCTCTGCCGTCATGGCTCTGCAGGAGGCCAGCGAGGCCTACCTGGTGGGTCTCTTCATGGACACCAACCTGTGCGCCATCCACGCCAAGAGGGTCACCACCATCATGCCCAAAGACATCCAGCTGGCCCGCCGCACCCGCGGAGGGAGAGAGAGCTTAGACTTTCTGCTGTACATTCACCAACCACAATGCTCTGCACTGTGTGTCTATACTGTATATATATATATATATATATTTATAGTAATATGTACATATGCATACTAGCTGTTCTTGTTTTATTTCTTGCCTTGCTATCCCTGTGCTGTTGCAATCCTGGAATTTCCCCATTGTGGGACTAATAAAGGCTTATCTTATCTTATCTTATCTCTAGTTGACCAAAGCGCTTTACAGATCCTGCTATCCACCCATTCATACGCACTGATGGCGGCATAGCTGTCAAACATGGCGCTGTCCAGACCACTGGGAGCAATTGGGGGTAAAGTGACTTGCTCAGGGACACAACAGCAGGATATTTGGGGAGAGCGGGATTCAAACCGCCAACCTTCCAGTTATTGGATGACCTGCCTTACCTCCTGAGCCACTGTCGCCCCAGTGGCGCCCCAGAGCCAGTGCCGCCTCCTTAAGGCTTCCAGAGGCAGCTAGGCGGGTTTCCTGTAGAGCAGTGATTTCGACGTTGAGTCTATCCAGCTCTCTGCTGATAACAGCTGTCTTGCGTAGCCCATCAGTATCATGTATATCCTTGTTCAGGCCAGACAGCATCGTTCAAACATTCCAGCTCCCAAGAGTGAGAGCTGGCCTTCTTCTAGTAGATCCTTGATTCTTAGGTGAGAGTGTCGCAGTCCACTTGTCAGTCTGTTTCCAGACTTAAGTCCTGGTCACCCCAACAAGACAGGTGGATGGTGGCGGGAAAGCACCTTATTAACTGGGGGCTGTCCAGTTTAAGCAGGCGGTAGTTATCCAATGGGGCTAAACTGCCCCTCTCACTGTCAGGAGTGACCTCTGACATCTGGCTGTATGCCAATCAAGCCATGACTTAGAACCAGTAACTGCCACTCCCTGGTTTGATTCCGTGTCAGGCAGGGCTGGGGGACATGCTGAAGTTGCCTCTCCAGGCGCTTGCCTGGGCAGTGTGTATGGCGAGACTGGTTTGCCCATGTCCCAGAATCCCCCTCTCGGTCTTGCTGGTAGAGTCTGAAGGAAAGATGTAGCCAGTATGTTCGGGATCAAGTCGACTGCAGGAGTTGCCAGTCACTGATAAACCATCAGGCTGCCTCACGGGGCTCCACTCCGGTTTTTCTGTCAAGGTTTACTCCCTTAGCCTCAGGCTATCCCTAGCCACCAACAAGACAGTGGGACTGTATACCTGGTCAAGGCAGGCTAAGGGTGTACTAACACTTGCCCAAGGTGTCCACCCAGGCTAGTGAAGGGAACGAGGTGCTCTACTGCTCCATTCTAGACCAGCTCCAAGCAGGGTCTAGCCACTGCCCATCAGCCCATAAGCTGCTGATTAGTAAGAGTGAAAACAGGTTTGCATGATTAGGTCTTCAGCAAACTGATCTGGACCACAGGAGCAGTAAAATGTTCCTGTAATTACTGACTTTAAAGGGGTCATTGACTGAAAAATTGACTGAAAAATGGTTTGTAGGTTTTAACTGTCTGAAATGTGTCTACTGGTCATGTAATTATCCCCCCCCAAAAAAAATCAAAACAGTCACTTCTCTTAAAAGAAAACACACAGCTTGTATGTTGTTTTTCTCTCCAAGAAACATTTTTGACTCTCCCAGGTAAATCATATAGGTCAGGTTTTGAAAAAGCCAACCAACCGCTGTCCTTGAGACACTGCTGTCCACTGCTCTATTATTGGCCCACCTAGCTGTCTGTCATGTAGATGGAAGTGTCCCTAAATGTAGCCTAATAGCCCCTGAACGATTAGCCCCCAAGGTAACACTGGCACCAGAAGACTCACTGTAAGTGCAGCTTATATTGTTTTCCTCAGATCTTAGTCACCCTAATAGCCATCCCTGTTACCACTTGGTTCACCGGTCCACAGTCAGCAATATACCTTGCATCACTCTGCCCCATCTCTCAATAATTTTGCTGTCATTCCACAGCAATTCGCCAACAAATTGTGACGGGGTGTCCCCCAGCTGGCCATGGCAGCAGAGTCCTACAGAAGAGGGACACTGCTATTTGAGATTCCATAAATTGGCAAGCTTCGCCTCAGCTCGGCCTCCAGCCAGCAGCCTCGGTTCCAAGGCCTGGTTGGTTGTGGCAACCAGGGGGCCACCCGGTACACTGGTGCAAGCAGTTTGCTGTGGAATCACGGCAAAATTATAGTGAGATGGGCCAGAGCAACGCGAGATACACCATCGACTGTGGATCAGTGAATCAGTGTCGCTCATCGTAGCTAGAAGGAGGCTAAAGGCTAGAAGCTAGTCAGCTAATGGCTAACTAATGTAAGAGGGAGGGTGGAGTTGAATAGGTGAAGGATGTTTCTTAAAGTGGGGGATGCATGAGGCACTGTACTGATGTTGGGCTACTCAGTTCCCTGGGCTGGCCACCTGGGAAAACAGAAGACTTTAGCCCGCATCAGAAAACATTTTTATTGGCCTGGTTTGCAGGCAGATGTTGCCCAGTTTTGCAGGGCTTGCCCTCAGTGCTAGTTAACATCAGGCAAAGGACCCTTTAAAGACCCTCTCCAGCCTCTTCCTGTTATAAACACCCCTTTTGAGCATCTTGGTGTGGATGTTGTTGGACCAGTTGAAAAAAGTAAAGCTGGAAATTGCTACATGTTAGTCATAACAGACTATGCTACTAAATACCCTGAAGTATTCTGATAGAAAAATTCCATATTAGCCACATTATTATTGTTTTAATAATGTATTATTATTATTAAGAAGTATCAAGCCTTTCTTATGCCATGTTTAATGTTTTTATGTGCATTCCATGTAGGATAAGTTCATATATTCCTTTATATTATTCTTTCATATTATATTTCATATAACATGTCTGATATATTCTTGGCATGTTTCTGTGAGCAATTATTGCCCTTCAGAGGATTCAGAGACTGAGGGTCAGTACATGCGGAAAAGGGCCTATATCATGCAAAATTGACTTTTTTGAGCTTTTAAGCATGTTATAATGTTAATTCCTCACCAAAAACACCCCCGAAATGGTATTTTGCTCCATTCACGCATCTCTGAGTATTCCTCCTCAACCCTGCTCTCTGAGCTGCTGCTCCGCCCTGTCCCTGATAATGACTGGGTCCCCACATTCATACGTATGAACATGGGTGAGCCGCCCACTCCAGGAAGTGCCTGTGCTGCTAGCACCGAGGCCAGGCTAACGCACACACCCACTTTCTCCGCGCAGCTGACGGAGCGGTGATTGGCAAAACTCTTTCACTTTAGCATTGACGCTGTGAAGAAGTAGTTCGTCTCGCACCTAATCTGCTCAGTGACAACAACTGTTTGCTTTTTTACGTAAGACAATGTCTTCTAAGTGGCGTAAATGTGTCTTTGGCTGTGAGAGATTTAGGAGTTTGTTCAGCCTTCCTAAAGAAGAGCCTACGTGTCAGAAATGGTCAAAATAGACCAGAATACAGAGGCTAAAATCATAATATTAAACGTGATTAACCATACACTACATAAGAATAATATTATAGGCTAAAATAATAACAGGAGGCTAAAGAGTTCAACATGCTCATCCATCTTTTCTAAAGTTTACTGTAGATGCTGTTTTCGTGGGCGGAACCCAGCGACACGCTGCAGCAGCCGGCTCAGGGGTTATGTCATGAAATGGGCGGCAGCCACAAGAAGGAGAGGCAGAGCCTCAGAGATCGAGGCATCTTACTTCCGGGCTCACGAAAATAACTCATATTTCATAAGAAATTCGTTCTCCAGTGTACCAAAGGTAATATACTATCACATATATGCATATAGTTTACTCTGAAAGGCTTAAAATAGCATGATATAGGCCCTTTAAAGGATGATCTAAGCTACATTGATAATCTCTTTGACATGTTCTGCTTTACTTTGTGTCTCAGGAATGCACTGAAACTCCTTGTTCATGTAGATTAGACACCCTGTCTCCAGGATGTCTGTGACGTTTCTTCATTTGCTCATCACCCAGGATAAGCTCTCATGTCATACTGACCTGCTAGGATACCAGGACTGTGATAGGCATTTGAACTGTCTCTGAGGTATCTTTCTCTCCCCCTTTCTCCTCCTCTCCTTCCTTTCTGTCTACCCATAAACACCAAACCTAAAGAGCGTATGTTCAGAGATTCGGTATGTGTGTGCTGAAGGCCATGCTTTGTAATCTCTCCCTCAAAAATGGCCATTTGAGGTTTAATTTGAACTGTAACTTTTCTTTTCATTTCTTTTATTTATTTTTATAATAAATGTACCTAAATCCAATATTAAGCCTGATTTTTTTTTTACTTTGAATAATTTACAGTATGCTCAAAATTATTCCAACATATTTCCTTTAAAAACTGTCAAAGCAAATACTGTAGCATTTTCCTTGGTGCAGTTCTCTCGGGTGGGTTTCCCCTGTGAGATATTGACAGACCAGGGCACTAACTCTATGTCCAAACTTCTTCAGCAGGTATACCAGCTTCTGGGAATAAAGAGTATTAGAACAACTCCCTACCATCCACAAACACACAGACTCATGGAACGCTTTAATCAGACACTGAAGCAGATGTTCTATAGGTTTGTACATGATACTGGTTCAGACTGGAATCGGTGGCTACCTTATCTTTCATTTGCTTATAGAGAAGGACCCAGGCTTCCACAGGTTTTTCTCCCTTTGAGCTGTTTTATGGCCATGAAGTGAGGGGACCTTTGACTTTGCTAAGGGAGGCTTGGGAAGGAGACCAGGGAAGGGATGGAGCTGTTGATATTGTCTCCTATATTTTCTAGATGAGAGAAGGGCTCAAAAAAATGGCTGAACTTGCCCAGCAGCATATGGCCGAGGCCCAGAAATACCAGAAGACTTGGTACGATAAATCAGCATGACAAAGGACTTTTATCCCAGGTCAGAAGGTCCTAGTAATGCTCCCTACATCTAACAGTCATCATGACATCATGACATCTCCCTACATCATGACAGTAAGCTTATGGCCAAATAGCAAGTACCACTTACCAGATCACCACCCCAGGGAGACCACGTTCCAGCAGGGTGCTACATGTGAATCTCCTTAAGGAGTGGGTTGAAAAACCTAAAAAGGCAGAAGTTTTGTTTATTAGAGCTGTGGAGGAGGAAGAGACCATAGATGAGCAACATTTACCTTCACCAGCATCTACTGTTCCCGATCTTACTCATCTATCTACTGCTCAACAAATACAGGTAAAAGCACTATGTAATTCTCAGTTCTTTCAAGAACATCCAGGACGTACAGACATCACTGAACATGAGATTATGTTGAAGAATGATGCTGCTATAAAACGTATGAGTTACAGGATTCCAGAGTGTCTTTGAGTGTTCCTCAAGGAAGAAGTACACCTGATGCTGTCTCTGGGGATAATCGGGTGCTCAAAAAGTGAGTGGTGTAACCCAGTAGTTTTGGTTCAAAAAAAAGGTGGTACAATACAGTTTTGGATTGATTTCAGATATTTAATTTCAGTATCCAAATTTGACTCTTACCCCACACCACACATTGATGACCTGATTGAGCACCTTGCCAAATCAAAATTTCTGACAACAATTGACCTGTGTAAGGGCTATTGGCAAATGCCTCTTTCCAAGTCATCTAGAGAACTGATCGCTTTCCAGACTGCTTGGGGACTTTTTAATTTTACAGTCTTACCATTTGGGCTACATGGCACTCCTGCTACATTTCAAAGATTAATGGATCAAGTCTTGCATGGACTTGATTATGCTTGTGCATACCTTGATGACATTGTGATTTACAGCAACACATGGGAGGATCATCACATCCTTGGCAGACTCAATGTGATGGCAGACTACCTCTTTCATTGTTCCAGAGAGCGCGTTGAAGGGGGGGGGGGAGAATGTGATGGCTTTCCCACCAGCCACACACCAGGAATAAATGATGGTAACTCTTCATTTAGAAAGCCTGGGATCAGTCCGCCAAGGTCTCCGCCTTTGACCGTCACCTAATCCACATAGCACCGGACCCCCATGATCCCTCCTGCAGGTGGTGAGCCCACTGGAGGGTGGACCCATGTAACTCCTTCGGGCTAAGCCCGGTCGGGTCCCATGGGTGGAAACCCGGCCACCAGACGCTAGCCATTGAGCCCCTCCCCCATGCCTGGCTCCAGGGTGGGGCCCCGGTAACCCCATACTGGGCGGGGTATACTAAATCCTTGATCTAGTATTTATCATGAGAGTCTGTTGGATCATTCTTATTCAGGCCCCTCACCCAGGACCAGTTTGTCTTGGGTGACCCTATCAGAGGCAAATTGCCCGAGACAACATAGCTCTTGGGCTCACTGGGGCACGCAAACCCCCCACCATGATAAGGTGATGATCCATTAGAGGGTGCTCCTCTTGGAGACTCCATTGTCCTACTGGGGGACTTCAATGCGCATGTGGGCAACGACAGTGAAATCTGGAAGGGGGTGAATGGGAGGAACGGCCTTCCCGATCTGAAACTGAGGTGGTGTTCAGTTATTGGACTTCTGTGCTAACCACAGTTTGTCCATAACGAACACCATGTTCAAGCATAAGGGTGTCCATATGTGCACCTGACACCAGGACACCCTAGGTCGCAGGTCGCAGGTCGATGATCGATTTTGTTATCGTGTCATCAGACCTGCGACCATGTCTCTTGGACACTCGGGTAAAGAGAGGTGCAGAGCTGTCAACTGATCACCACCTAGTGGTGAGTTGGATCAGACCTGGTAGACCCAAACGTATAGTGAGGGTGTGCTGGGAACGTCTGGCTGAGGCCCCTGTCCAGGAGGTCTTCAACTCCCACCTCCGGAAGAACTTCAACCACATTCCGAGGGAGTCTGGAGACATGGAGACTGAATGGGCCATGTTCTCCACCTCTATTGTTGAAGCAGCTGCCTAGAGCTGCGGCTGCAAGGTTGTCGGGGCATCTCGTGGTGGCGACCCCCGAACCAAGTGGTGGACACCAGTGGTGAGGGGGGCCATTAAGCTGAAGAAGGAGTCCTATCAGGCTTGGTTGGCTTGTGGGACTCCCGAAGCAGCTGAGGTGTACCGGCAGGCCAAGCGGACTGCAGCTCGGGTGGTTGCTGAAGCAAAAATGTGGGTATGGGAGGAGTTCGGTGAGGCCATGGAACAAGACTTTCGGTCAACCTCAAAGAGATTCTGGCAAACTGTCCGGCGGCTCAGGAGGGGGAAGCAGCTCCCTGTCCACATTGTGTATGATGTGGATGGGGTGCTGTTGACTTTGACTGGGGATATCGTCGGGCGGTGGGAGGAATACTATGAGGAGTTCCTCAATCCCACTGATACGCCCTTCCACAGAGGAAGCAGGGCTTGTGGACAAGGGGGACGACTCGCCTATCACAGGGGCGGAGGTAGCAAAGGTGGTTGAAAATCTCCTTGATGGCCGGGCCCCGGGGGTGGACGAGGTTCGCCTTGAGTACCTCAAGGCCCTGGATGTTGTAGGGCTGTCATGGTTGACACGCCTCTGCAACATTAAGTGGTGGTCAGGGACAGTGCCTTTGGCATGGCAAACCGGGGTGGTGGTTCCTCTCATAAAAAAGAGGACCGGAGGGTGTGCTCCAACTTTAGAGGGATAACGCTCCTCAGCCTCCCTGGGAAGGTCTATGCCAAGGTACTGGAGAGAACCTCGGATTCAGGAGGAGCAATGTGGTTTTGTTCCTGGCCGTGGCACATCAGACCAGCTCTTTACCCTCTCGAGAATTCTCAAGGGTTCGTGGGAGTTTGCCCAACCAGTTTACATGTGTTTTGTGGACTTGGAGAAGGCATTCAACCACATCTCTTGTGGTTTTTTTGTGGTGGGTGCTTCGGGAGCATGGGGTATCGGGTTTGTTGTTACGAGCTATTCGGTCTCTGTATGACCGTTGTGAGAGTTTGGTTTGTATGGCCAACACTCAGTCGGACTCATTCCCAATGAGAGTTGGACTCCGCCAGGGCTGCCCTTTGTCACCGATCCTGTTCTTAATTGTCAACATTTAGTTAACTTTATCTGTCAATTTTGCCACGTCTTTGAAGCATACTATTAATACCTTTTTCTTTGAGTTGCCAGCTCCTGGATGGTTGCTGCAGAGTGGAGGCCTCCAGAGAAAAGAGTAACAGCTGCTGCAACTCTGCTTAAATAGTAGCACTGAGATAATTGGACTCTACCAAGTTGCTTGTTTGTTAGGGATGAAGTCAACATTATGTTTTTCAGTTTGCTTTACTTTTCTTTTATTAGGTCTATAATATTGCTTTACTGCTTTTCTTTCATCAACAATCAACGTAAACTGACCATATGTTAATGTTTATTCTAGTCTGTCTAGTTTTCTCTTAGTTGTGTTTAGTCTGTCTCACCAGTGTGTCTCAGTGATCTGATCAGTTTCCGGTTCCGCCGGACCGGTGGCACCACATGAGTCGGCTGCCCGTTGCAACAGCCTTTTTTTTATCTTCCTTCTTCTTTCTACACCTTTCACTCTGTATATATATCACGGACGCACGGATCGCCCCGGGGGTCTCCCGGGTCGGCGGACGGAGCCACTGTTTGCAGCGGGAGACGTTACAGCGGGGAGGAGCTGGTGCTAGCTAGCACTTGGCCGCCGCCCGGTGCTAATGGGAAACTCGACATACCGGGAGCTGTAGCGAAAACGACGCGGGTGCCGGGCTGGAGTTTAGGCGGCGTGCAAGAAATATAAGACAGAATAATAAAGAGCGATGGCAAGAACCAAGCAGACCGCCCGTAAAATCTACTGGAGGAAGAAGCCCCCCAGGAGACAGCTAGCCACCAGGGCTGCTCGGAGAGGTGCTCCGGCCACCAGTGGAGTGAAGAGGCCTCGCCGTTACAGGCCCGTGGCTCTGAGAGAGATCCGTCGCTACCAGAAATCCACGGAGCTGCTCATCCGTAAGCTGCCCGTCCAGCGCCTGGTGAGGGGGATCACTCAGGACTTCAAGACCGTCCTGCGCTTCCTGAGCTTCGCCGTGATGGCTCTGCAGGAGACCAGCGAGGCCTACCTGGTGGGTCTCTTCTTCGCCGAGAGGGTCACCATCATGCCCAAAGACTTCCAGCTGGCCCGCCGCATCCGTGGACAGAGAGCTTAGACTTTCTGCTGCACATTCACCAACCATAATGCTCCGCACTGTGTGTCTATATATATACATTTATAGTAATATGTACATATGTTTACTAGATGTTCTTGTTTTTTTCTTGCCTTCTGATTGTTGCTCTGAGTGTTGCTATCCCTGTGCTGTTGCAATCCTGGAATTTCCCCATTGTGGGACTAATAAAGGCTTATCTTATCTTATCTTATCTTATATAAGTTTCCCTGATGTTTCATTTGAAAAACGGTCAGTTTATGTTGTGCAGTTCTCTTAGTTGGCGCCTTAGTTTGGTTTTGTTAAGTTGACCTCTTTTATGGGCCCAATTATTGTCAAGAAAAGTTCTGCATTTTTAGAAAAATACTTTTTGTAAATAAACTTAAGCCTCATTTTTAAAGAGAATCATCTGTGTCTCTCTTCTCTATCTGCTCGGTTCCTCACATATGGTGGCAGCGGTGGGATCATTTGGTTAGCTTCATGATTGGTGCACTACACATTTAGATTTCCCTCAAAGACAGTCCAAGCCTTGATGAGGTGTTCGCTGGGTAGCTGAACCTTCTCAGCGTGGATAAAAAATGATTTTGCTCAACTGCCACCCACACTCCTACGACAACACTATTCCTGCTTTTCCTCTCTTTGTCTTTCAGTTTTTCAATTCTCTCTGCTCTTGTTATCGTGGGGTAGCCATAAAGAGGTTGAGAGGGGAGATGGAGGTGGGTTGGGGGGGCTGATGGGATCAGAAACTGTGATGGAGGTGGTGGTTGCTGTTGTGGCGTCTGTTGTTTACATGTTCTGATTGACAGGCACGATGTTAGTTGCAAGGGAACATGCCCGTTTGGTCATGGCAGCCTCCTTTCCACCAGTTGGGTTCAGAGTTGTCCAGGACTTGGATGAAACTGCTGCTTCGGAAACCCAGCTCTCCTTCCTCCTGGGGGTCAAAGTCGAAGAGTGCCTGCACATATGTGGGATCCTGGAGGACCTGCCCAATGTCTCGCAGGAAGAATTGCTGATTATGGGAGACTGAGTCAAAGTGGTGGTATTCCACCAAATCACCACCCATAGAAAATACTTTCCAGCCCCATCACGGAGAACCCTGAAATGCTGGATGTCATTACCAAGCTTCACAGAGAGGGAGAAGTCACCCGTTGCACTCTCGCTCTCTCTGATAAGGAAATCCCTATCATGCCTCTGTTTGCTTATTGCATCTCTTCTGCTTTGGCACGGGGAAACTTCCCAAAGAACCAGGCATGAGGTTTCATCTGAAGATAATTCTTAGGAATGAAACCGTTTTGTCCATCTTGCTCTGCTTTGTACCAGATCTGATCACATTCTTTATTTAATACCTTAAGAATGTCTCCAAGCTTGAAACTAAGGTCATCATCGGCTGTAGCTTTGAAATTGTGTTTGGCAATGGCCTCCATGACGCTTGTAAGCTGTTGGAAAACTGCTCAAGTGTAAAACTAAAACAAGGATCCAGGTTTCAGTTTTTGAGTACTGTTCTTTGAGTCTCTCCTCCTTTCAATGGCCCATTCCTTTAGGGCTTGGACCTCACATAAAGGTCACAATAAGATACCACTCAGGATTATACATACTGAGGCTGCCAGGGTACCTTAAAAAAAAAAAAGAAATTATGTTGCATAATCATCCACTCCCTTATTCCTCTACAGAAGCAACCAGCAATGTATGTGTGGTGTCGCTTCCACCCGTCCTAGAAACCTATATAAGTGAAAAGTGCTATATAAGTGAATGCCATTTACAATTTTACCCATCATGAGTTATTTTCAGTGCAACAATCTAATATTCACAGACCTTTTTAAAGGATACTAGTCAGGATTTAACCAGCTGAAATTAATTTGCACTGATGGGGGATGGGATGGCTTCTTAAATCCTGGTCAAATTCAGCTGGTTTCTTGTCTGTCTATGCCTTCTTGTCTTTCTATGCCTTTTTGCACCTCTTTTTCTTCATGTGTTCAATACTTGTTCCCTGTGTCATTCCACTTTATTAAATATAACTTGTTTTGTGAACATGGTTGCCTTGATTTCTTTATATGTATGGATTACTTGGATTGTTACTGATATCTGGTGAAAATGTCAGGTCAATGGCTTCATCAGAAATATGTTTAATGAGAAAAATGCTGTCGTGTTCAATACTTATTTTCCCCGCTGTATAAACTAGCACTCTGGGGGCTGCAACCGCAAGGGATGATGGAAAATGATTAATGTCTAAATATAAGATAAGATAAGATAAGCCTTTATTAGTCCCACAATGGGGAAATTCCAGGATTGCAACAGCACAGGGATAGCAACACTCAGAGCAACAATCAGAAGGCAAGAGGAAAAAAAGAAACAAGAGCAGCAAGTATATTATTTATATATATATATATATATACACACATATACATATATATATATATATATATATATATATATATATATATATATATATATATAGAGAGAGAGAGAGAGAGAGAGAGAGAGAGAGAGAGACAGTGTGGAGCATTGTAGCTGGATGGAATAAATATATGACTATATAAACACACAGTGCGGAGCATTGTAGCTAGATGGAATAAATATGTAGATATATAAACACACACAGTACGGAGCATTGTAGCTAGATGGAATAAATATGTAAATATATAAACACACACAGTGCGGAGCATTGTAGCTAGATGGAATAATATGTAGATATATAAACACACAGTGCGGAGCATTGTAGCTAGATGGAATAAATATGTAAATATATAAACACACACAGTACGGAGCATTGTAGCTAGATGGAATAAATATGTAAATATATAAACACACACAGTGCGGAGCATTGTTGCTAGATGGGATGAAACAGCACAACTGTCTACTCAATTATCCTACATGGTATGATTATGTACCCATACATATTCTCACCCTCCATAGCGACCGGTATTTTCCTAGTTGTATGCCGGAGGGGACCATTGTATAAGTCTATTGCGTCTTTTGCATTCAAAACTATTAGGTTGTTGCGTCTTTTTGCTATCTCTGCGAGCAGCCCTGCATAGGTTATACAGTCTGACAGCCATAGGTAGGAAGGACCTGCGAAACCTCTCGGTTGTGCACCTAGGATGATGTAATCTGCTGCTAAATGAGCTCCTCAGTGCATTCAGTATGTCCTGCATAGGGTGGAACTCAGACTCCAGTAGAGATGACAGTTTAGCCACCGTCCTTCTCTCTCCTATCTCCTCCACTGGGTCAAGGCGCTGCCCCAGGACAGAGCTAGCTTTCTTGATCAGTTTGTTCAGTCTCTTCCTATCGGCTGCCGTAATGCCACTGCCCCAGCAGACCACTCCAAAAGTGATGGCTGGTGCCACCACCGTGTCATAGAATGTCTTCAGCAGCGCCCCTTGTACACCAAAAGACCTGAGTCTCCTCAGTAGGAGCAGCCTGCGCTGTCCCTTCTTGTAGAGTGCGTCAGTATTGTGTGACCAGTCTAGTTTATTGTTCAGATGAACACCCAGATACTTATAGGATGTCACCATCTCGATGTCTGTTCCCTGTATATTTACTGGTTCTGTGAGGGGTTGTCCTTGCCTGCGGCAGTCCACCACCAGCTCCTTAGTTTTCCTCGCGTTGATCTGGAGGCAGTTCCGATGGCACCAGCCCACGAAGTCCTGGATAAGCCCTCTGTACTCAGCTTCATCTCCATTGGAGATGAGGCCAACGATCGCAGAGTCATCAGAGAACTTCTGTAGATGGCAGAGTGTTGTGTTGTGTGAGAAGTCCGCAGTATAAAGGGTGAACAGGAAGGGAGCCAAAACCGTTCCCTGGGAGCCCCCCGTGCTACCGATGATCGTGTCGGACACACAGTCCCGGGTTCTCACAAACTGAGGCCAGTTAGTGAGGTAGTCCAGGATCAATGATGACAGGTGCTGGTCCACCCCTGCGCACAGCAGCTTGTCCTTCAGGATCATCATTGGATGGTGTTGAAAGCACTGGAGAAGTCAAAGAACATGATCCTCACCGCATTCCCGGGCTTCTCCAGGTGGGACAGAGAACAGTGAAGGAGGAAGATCACCGCATCCTCCACCCCAATGCCATGCTGGTAGGCGAACTGGAGTGGATCCATCGCTGGTCCCAACAGGGGGCAGAGGTGAGCAAGGAGCAGTCTCTCCAGGGTCTTCATCATGTGGGACGTCAAGGTCACTAGTCTGTAGCTGTTCAGGTCTTTGGGGTGGGAAGTCTTTGGTACAGGTACCACACAAGATGTTTTCCACAGCTGTGGTACCCTCCCCAGCTTCAGGCTCAGATTGAAGATATACTCCACAATCCCACACAGCTGGTCTGCACAGGACTTGAGGAGCTTTGCGCTGATGCCGTCCGGTCCCGACGCCTTCCTCGCCTTGATCTTCCTCAGCTCCGTCATGACCTGGGTCTTAGTCAGGGTCAGGTTGGGGGGCTGTGTGTTGGGAGTGGGGGGGTGTTGGTGGAGTGGGGAATGGGTAGCAGGACTTGATGTCTTTAGAGGCAGCAGTGGTTGTTGTGCAGTCAGGGGGGAGGACGGTTGGTCAAACCTATTGAAAAACAGATTCAGATTGTTCGCCCACTCCCTGCCCCCCCCCCCCCCGTGGCCTGGGGGGAGGTATTCTGGAGCCCAGAGATGGTTTTAAGGTTTCTCCAGACCCCGCTGATGTCGCTCTGTTGCAGCTTGTCCTCCATCTTCTTCCTGAAGCTGTCCTTGCCTTCTCTGATCTTTCTCCTCAGCTCCCTCTGTACGGACTTCAGCATCTCCCTGTTCCCCGACCTGAAGATCCTCTTCTTCTCTCTCAGAAGTGTTTTTATCTCAGGGTTGATCCAGGGTTTGTTGTTTGAGCAGCACCGTATGGTCTTGGTGGGAACGGTGTTGTCCACACAGAAGCTGATGTAGTCCGTGATGGTGTGAGTGAGGCCATCGATGTCCTCACCATGTGGATCGCAGAGCTGCTCTCAGGCGGTGGTTTCAAACAGCCCTTTAAGCCCCATTTCCACCAGTATCACCTTGGCTTTACTTTTTTTTACTTGTTTCGGTTTTTCGCCATTTCCACCCAAGTCCTCACGGTTGAACCGTTACGATTTTTGTGCCTGTTCAGAGGCAGGGTACAGCCGAGCGAAAAGCGAGGTGTGAATTGACGTCAATCGACTGCTAAACGCTGATTGGTCAGGGCGTAACATCACCAAACGCGTCCGTTTTGTTTTCTGTTGAAGCTACATGACCGCCATTTGTAATTTCAGCGAGTAACTGCGGTGACTGGATTAACAATTGTGTTCTCATATAACGATGTCCACGCGCAAGTTTATTCCATGAACAAACGAGAAGGTGCGGACTTTTCTGTCCCTCGTAGCCGATGACTACATCCAGAGCGAGTTGGTGGGGCAACTCGCAATGAAAAAATATACCAGGAAGTGTCCGGCCTGCTATTATAGCAGAGAATTTGGACTCGACACAGCCACGCAATTGGAAAACGGTGACGGTGAGTGTTGTTTTGTTATTGTCCGTCTTCTCGCCTTTCGGTCAAAAGCGCACTTAATTTAAGCAATAAAGAAAGTTGTTTGATTGTGGGCAATTGTGGTGATGGCTAGCCCGCTAATAGCTAGCTACCTCTGTACCTTGCTGCTACCTCGCATCAAGCTGCTGAATCGCGCTTTTATTTCAGTATTCACGTGAACAAAACGCTGACGTAAGCTTATTGTATTCTGGTTAAAAAGTTTTGTGTTTGCGGTACATGTTGCACTTTGTTTGTGAGCTTTATTGTGTGTTTTTTCCTTCTATACACAGTTTTCAAATCCCTTGGGGTCCGCCTCACTGGACTGCCCCGGCATCTCCCGGTCAAGTGTTGGTAAGACACAACAAACTGAAAATTACCACCCGGTTGTTTTTATATGTGATTGTTATTTTCTATAGACGCATAATAAGGAATTTAAAATGTCTTTCTACGTTTATAAAAATACTAGATTCAGGGGTGTTCATAGCCACAGTGGCCCAGTGTTATAGGTGTGTTGGTGGTGGAAATACTGTTGTATTTTCACAAAAAAAAAAAGGAGCACATGTACCGACTTCAAATCAAAATGCTTGATTGAAATTCTTCAAGTCAGCTAACACTATTAACCCATTCTGATTTATGAGGCCACAGTACAAAGAAATTCTTTTAAAAATAACCCATTAAATCAAAATACTTTTTACAATTAATCCTTTTTGAAATGAAGGGGGGCCTAACCACATCACCACAGAAGTTGCTTATAGTCCACTCTACTGAGGGGCAGCAACATGACAGTAGAGCTTAAATACAGCAACGAAGCATCCCACCACAGGCTTTCAACAGTTTAATTCCATAATATTTTTTCTGACATGTTTTGATCCGGTGTTATCTAAATACAATGACTTCTGTCTTTCATATAGGCAAGCTGAAAAGGTCCAGCAACATGCAGACCTTGCATCACTGATGGCCCAGAATCATGCTGAGGAGATGCGGATCCATGAAAGGATGCTCGAACAGCATCAACGGCAGCACGAACAGCGCGAAAGACACCTGCAGTTAGCCGCATTAAGAAGGGATGAGCTGACAGAGACGGCTTCCTTCCACGGAGCCTTCCTAAACCATTTTGGCAGTCTGGTCGAAGTACTGAAAGCTCCCCATTTGTTAACATGTTTTGGGAATATTTGTAATGTAATAAAATGTTAGTCTTTTGGATAAAAGTGTGGTTTGTATATTATAACACTGGATGATAAAGGCGAATAATTACATACACATTCCATTGCCTCATATGACCCTAATCCTGCTGTTCAGCCATAAAGGTGTCAAGATTTTTAATGGTAATGTAATTGTTATTGTTAAAATTAATAAATATTACCACTGCTGTATCCATTGCTCTACATTGGGTACAGTTTTTAAGTAAAATTGTAAGCAGTTGCACAGGTGTAATTTACATTCAGCAGTAGACACTAATAAAGGTAAAAGTCGAATTAGGTAAAAGGTAAGTACATGTGAATTGAATGTTATATCGGCATTCCAAATTCTGAGAATTCCAATAAATTATAAGCAGTCTAGTATAATATAAAGCAAAAATACCCATACATGTAAACCCAAATATAACATTTTCGATGTTGTAAACGTTGACATGTATATGATAAACCTATGCTATTGTGATTCAATAGATCCATAGTGATCTTTGGTTTGAAAAAGAAAATTATAATTTGATGTTGGGCAGTGTGACAATGTCAGTGTATTTAGTAGGATTAAAAAAAGTTTCATCATAAAATTTCTAGGTTCATTGGCAATTCCATCAAACCAAAAGTGAGTTGTCTAGCTGCAGCATTTTTTTTTTTTTTTTGGAGTCATTTCTACGTTGTTTTAGTGTGTAATTAGCCACCACTGAACAGATAACCCTTATAAATAACAATAGATGGGAAAAATGATACACAATGGGCCTAGATTTGGATTGGCTTTTTTATAATATCAATTATTTGGTAAGTTAAAGTTAACTGGAAGTATAACAAGTTTCCACATATAATTCCAAGGTCAATTGGCAATTCCATCAAATCAAAAGTGACTTGGCTAGCTGCAGCATTTTTTTTTTTTTGGAGTCATTTCTACGTTGTTTTAGTGTGTAATTAGCCACCACTGAACAAATAACCCTTATAAATAACAATAGATTGTACAATGATACTCAAATGATACACAATACAAAAAATGGGCCTAGATTTGGATTGGCTTTTTTATAATATTTTTAATTATTTTGTAAGTTAAAGTTAACTGGAAGTATAACAAGTTTCCACATATAATTCCAAGGTCAGTTGGCAATTCCATCAAACCAAAAGTGCGTTGTCTAGCTGCTGCTTTTTTTGGGAAGTCAGTTTATCATCAGTGTATCATTATTACACAATACACAAAATGGGTCTAGATTTGGATTGGCTTTTTTATAATATTATAAATTATTTGGTAAGTTAAAGGGGTTTAGGATTAAGCTTCTGCATTATTTTAAATTACCCCGGTGTTTCAGCATTTAATTAACCGTCTGTTAACATTTAACCGTTTTGAACAACAGAGGCGACGTAGTTTAAAAATGCACAACATTTTATTTAAAAAACACGTTTGACATATGTATGCACATGAACACTGAACAAATGAAATGATCTCTGCTTCATATGCAGCTGCTTCAGATTCCTCCTGGGCAACCGCTATTCTCCTCTCCTGCTCCAACGTGTGTTGTCTCAATCCACGTCGTCTTCTCCTGTAAAATTCTCTTGTCTCGTTAAAGATATTCATTGTGTTAAAAACCGTGGAAATCCTCCGCTCGTAATCCGCTATTTTTTTCTGTGTAGTTGAGGAGTCAGTCTTGTCCTTTATACGTCAGCAGTGTAGCGCCACCTCGATCCCGCCCACCCCAGCAATACTCGGCTTTCCGCGGTTGTGATGGAGGCGCAGCCGCGGGAGAAACAAGTAGTAAAGAAAAGAAAAGAGTAGCGCAGAACTATATAGTGGAAATGTGGCAAGTGAGTGTCCATTGCCTCCTCAGACCATAACTTCACTGTGCGCATGGCCAGAGGTTGTCTGTGCACTAGGGGTTTGTACACCGGCCGGAGATGAACCAAGCTGTGATCCGATCTCCCGAGTGGGGGGAGTTGTGATGAGGTGTACGCCTCCTTAGTGTTTGCGTAGAATAAGTCCAGTGTTTTATTGTCTCTAGTGTGGCATGTGACATACTGGGTAAACGTGGGTAGAATGGGAGACAGTGAAACATGGTTGAAATCGCCTGAGATGAGGAGAAGAGCATCTGGGTGTTCTGTCTGCAGCCTGCCGGTTACGGAATGGATGACGTCACGCGCTGTCCCAGCGTTCGCCGTCGGATTTGCATAAACAACAATGCAGATCACATGTGAGTATTCCCTCGGGAGATATGTAGGCCGCATGCTAACAGCTAGCAACTCAATGTCTTTGCTGCAGTGTCGTTGTTTAACAGTGATATGTCCCGGTCTGCACCAGTTGTTATTAACATACATTATCACTCCACCGCCCCATGCTTTGCCACCGTCTGGTGTTCAGTCTGCCCGTATCGCGTGGAAACACTCCAGCTCAATGTTAGCATCTGCTGCTAGTTCAGGTAGCCACGTCTCGGTAAACAAAAGGAGAGAGCATGTTCTTTTAAAGGAAATGATTTGAAAATAAGGTAAATGGTCAGTTACCGTGCTAAAGTTGTTCTGTTGAGATTTTGTTGTGTTGTAATTTTTATGTTGGCACCATCAATGTGACCACTGTTGTGAGGAGAGAATAAACTCAAAGACAAGACAAATAGGAAAAAGGTTTGACAAGAGTGAGATACGGAAAAGTTGCGAGAGAGTGGAAAAACTTGCCAGAGTGAGAAAAAGTCAGTAAGAAGGTGAACATTGATGAGCAGTGTTGGGCAAGTTACTCAAAAATAGCAACTAGTTACAGTTACTAGTTACTTCTTTTCAAAAGTAACTGTTACTTTTGAGTTACTGCATGATTAAAGTAATTTGTTACTTGGAAAAGTAACTTTCACATTACTTTTAAATGCAAACTTAAATCATCTTGCACACACAGCAAGATCAAGGGCCCCTTGTTCTCATCAGAAAAAAGAAGAAAAAGGAAATTGATGAGAAAAAAAAGTCTCATCTTAGAGAGAAAAAATATCTCAGCTTTACACAAACTATTGTAATCAGTAAAAAGTTAGAAATTTACTAGAAATAAAGCTGTGAATTCACAGAGAAAATTTTGAATCCCCTGGTGGGCCGTTTTTGGCCCACAAGCCACATGTTTGACATCCCTGGACCAGCCCATTAAAAATGTATATTTAGATTTAGATTTAGATTTTAGATTTAGTATACTTTATTGATACCCAGAGGGGAAATTGAGGGTTATCCACCACCTGGATGGATGAAGCAGCCATGATACGGCTCTATCCCTTAACCATTCACACACACATTCACACCTAGGGCCACTTTAGAGTCTCCAATTAACCTAACCTGCATGGTTTTGGCATGTGGCATATTTAGAGGATTTACTTCCATGAAATAGTTGCATATCACAACAGCATGTAGATGAATGAGATAAAATAAAATAGAAAGCACATATAAATGAAAGTTTACCGCTTACAAGAAGCTGCTCTTACAGCAACAAATCACAGTCACTTTTTCTCTGTGCGTAAGAAAACTTTAAATGCATTTAATGCGGATATTAAATGTGAGCTTCTTGCTCAAAATATACTCATGTTTAACCAGAGGTAACAGCTGTTAGGGGGACTTACCGCTTGGACAACAGGTGATCAGGGCTTAATATTAGAAGTCGCCACCACCACGGTATTTCTTCACCGGGTTGTGATGTGAACTGGGGCAGGACAGGAAACGGACCTGCAGAGGAGACTGTGTGACGGCTGCGTCAGTTACAGAAGGGTCAGTTTATATTTATTTGCTTGTTTTTTGCCTTTGGCATGACAACCTCCAGTGGCTTGAGGCAGCTGGTGGTGCTGGGGATGGCAGTCCCGCCAATAGCCACTGAAACTGTGTTCATCCCCAGTTGGCAGCTGATGAGGAGGGTGTCTAGCAACTGCAAGTTGTATGATCATCTATTTGCGCTAAAAATATCTATCCATATTAATAAAATAAGTAATGTGAGTAACGCATCTGATCAAATTTCAGTAACTGTAATGCATTACTGAATTTTTAAACAGTAATTTCGTTACACAGCACATTACTGCAAAAGTAGTAGTGCTACTCCCAACACTGTTGATGAGAGAGAAAATCTGGGACTTTGGTTTCATCACTGACGTCTGTTGAACCTCCTGTTTAAAGCTCGTGATGCTGCAATATAACAGAAACACAAACAAATAGTATAACTATTTGGAAGCACAATTCTTTCTGGAGTTGTAGGAAATTTATAAAAAACGATAAGATAAACCTTTATTAGTCCCACAATGGCGAAATTAAGTAAGTAAAATTTATTTATATAGCACTTCTCACGGAAAGAATCATAAAGTGCTTCACAATAAAATAAAACACACATTCACAAATACATCAATAAAGGCATTAAAAATAAAAATATTAAACCATAACATTAACATTAAAAACATAAAAACCATAACCCATAATCTGTCAGGTGCGGGGTTGTTCCCGGGGTTGTGGCTGTAGGTCTTTGATTGTTGCTTATTATTTCCAGCTGGCAGATTATTTGAGCCTGGATCTCTGCCAGTCCTACGGCCATGCCTCCCATCTTGCTCTTCCTTCGTGCCAGACATTCCCCGGCTGTGTGTCTTCACCACACACATTCACACACATGCACGCAAGCACACCCTTTCACACACACATATTCAGTTATTCATGCACCTGCTTAGCCACACTGCTGTGTCCACTTGCCCTCATTAGCGATCTGTGTACTTATGTGAGGCAGTGTGATCAGTCAGTGTGGTGGCTTAGTCAACACTGGACTTCCTGGCTCACTGGTTGTTGGCTTCCTTCCTTTTTGACTGTACGGTGTTGTTATTCCAGAGCTTTTCTGCTCCAACACTCATGTAAGTCATCCTTAATTAATGCCCTTCCTCTCCGCTCCTGTTCTTCCCTGAGCGCGTATTGCATCTCTCCATAGCCAATGTAGTTTGAAGCCGGTTGTCTCATCATTTCAACTCCTTTTGGACTGTTACATGGACATGTTGTGTTTTACTCTTTCCTGTCAATAAACACACTTACTTTACTGCACTTTGGGCTCAAACCAATTTATTTGTTCACTGCACAGTTACACAGCAGACATGACAGTAAGCCACTACCAAGTGAGCCCAAGCGGTGAAGTGGCATGACATTTCTTCATTTTTGTGTTTTGTTTTGTTTTTTCCACCTACCTGTTCGATACATGATGTCCCTGATGAGCCCTTCCCACGCTGGCAGAAGTGGATGGGTAGCGGGACGTCCCGGCACAGAGGAGGAATGGCCAGCCTAGTCTATCCGGGAGTTTCTGTGTGACGCCGTGGACGCATACGGACCCGGAGAACGACTGGACTGCCTGAACAGGGCGTTGAGGATTCTGGGGGCTCACCATGGTCTCTGGAATTATCACAATACGTCGAGCTGCTGTCCTCCATCTGCGTGCTTGAGCGGGTGTTTTCTGACCTGGTGAGAAGAGCGAACCGCACCAAGCCAAAACAGAGATGCTCTTCTTGGTCAGTGGCCATCTTTTCCTCCACATCATCTCCAACTCCTAAGTGGCCGTCCCCAGGTCAGCGGCGTCGACGTCATCCGGCCCCGAATTCCCGAAGGAATAATCCTGCCCTACGAACTGCTTCCTTTTTTACACCGTGCCCAGTGACCCCCACAGCGGATCCTCACTCACGCGTCCCATCCACAAGGTTCTCCCCTACGTCCGCAGTGAGGTCACCTTCTTTGGTGTATTGGCAGACAGCTGAGGGGCGTTTATTTTCCTCATCGGTGGCTCCCGTTTCTGTGGCAAGAGGGGCGGCTCCCGAGCGGTCTACAGAGGGGCCAAGCACCACCTTTCCCGGACGGAAGGATGACAATGCCCAAATGACAGCAGCAGCCAACATCTTAATCCGGGAAAACAGGAAAGTTAATTTTCATTCTATTCCTATTAATGATGAAATGTTTTGCCTGATTCCTGGTAGGGAGGCTCAGGGTAAGCAGTCCCCTGAGTTTTTCCCACCTGCTGCTGTTGAGAATGGTTCACCAGCCCTCTCCATGCTCTCTCCCTTCTCCCCTGAATGTACACCGGAGCTGAACTGCCATGACCAGGAGGAACCAGAGGACTGGGAGAATTCTCCCCCGCAGCAATATTGAGCCAGACACTAGACGCCACGCTGGAGGAATCGCCAGCGTGGGTCATGATGGCTGAGATAATGATGACTGCAGAGACCATCATGCCTGCTGCGGAGGCCACCGCAGCAGAGTCAACATTCGAACTGAACCTCCAGGAGGCCGAGCTGGTGAGCACATCGCCCGGATCGTCGGAGTCCTGGATGGCGGTGGAGCTTGAGCTAAGGCAAGTGTTCTCCTTTGTTTTTCTCCTTTCAATCATTGAGCATTTTTGCCTAACTCTTGGTGAGGAGAGCCGGACGCAGCCGACCACTGCATCTGAGCTCGCCTCGCTGGGCTGCGCTGCTGCCGGCAACCCTGATCCTTCTTCCTTTCTATCTGAGTCCTATTCCAGGGTCGCCGGAGAGAGTTCAACACCACCAGATGAGTCCAAGGATCCAGGCTCGCTGCTGGAGGTCACCGTGGGTCCAGCCTCCCCAGCTGAAGAGGTCATTATGGGTGAGCTGTTCCAGCCTAGGGTGCCCGTGGTGGACCGCCTCCTGGCTTGGGTGCTCATATGGGTCAGCTGGCCCACAGTTAAAGTGGTGTTGGGGTTGGCAGTGACCCAGCCAGGACCCATTGGGGGTACAGCAGGGGTCCAGCTGGGCTCCACCGTGGGTGCAACCATGGCTCGGTCGGGGTCCACCATGGGTGCAACACTGGCCCAATCAGGGCTCACCACGGGAGCAATGAAGGCCCAGGAAGGGGCCACCACTGGTGCAATGTTGTCCCAGGACGGGACCATCGCGGGTGCAGCCATGGTCCAGCCCGGGCCCGCCGCAGGGGCAGCCGAACTCCAGTCCCAAGTTGGGACCACCGAGGGTGCAGCCGGCCAGCTTGGGGACATCGGGGTCTCATTCTCACCTTCCTGAGGACCTCGGGGTGTCCCTTTCTCCCTTGCCAGGCTCTGCCGTGGTCTGCCTGGTCCTGCCACCAGGAACCACAGGGGTTCCCCTTCCTCAGTCCAGCCACCCACCTTTCAGCCTTCTGGTGGGTAGGCCACCGCCTCGTCTATCCCTCTGGGACTGGTGGCTCAACTGTGCGAGCCAGCCACCCGAAACACTGGGTTACTAGTTCAGGTGGCCCTTTCTCCCTGGCAGGCCGCCTGATGCTGTATGGCTGGCTGCTTGCTGGCCCTGGGATTTTGGCCGGCCCCCTGAACTCAAGACCATTCATGGGCCCTGGGACTTTGGCCGGCCCCAGAACTTGGGGACTCTTGGGCTTTGGGGAAGGGTTTATTGTAATATTGGGGTTGGGAATTTTTGTGCTCCGTGTGTTGTATTGTGTTATTTTCTCTTTGGTTAATCCCTCCTGACGTGTTTCCCCTACCTCCCACCCTGATTAGTTGTGTTGGCCTTCTGGGTTGGGGGGGGCAGGTTTTCTCTTGTGTTTTGTTTCCTTTTGTGATGGTACGGTGGGTGTCTGGCGTCCACCCCTTGGGGAGGGGGGGTCTGTCATGTGCGGGGTTGTTCTCAACCCCACCCATGATCTGTGGCTGTAGGTCTTTGATTGTTGCTTATTATTTCCAGCTGGCAGATTATTTGAGCCTGGATCTCTGCCAGTCCTATGGCCGTGCCTTCCATCTCGCTCTTCCTTCATGCCAAACATTCACCGGCTGTGTGTCTTCACCACACACATGCACACAAGCACACCCTTTCACACACACACACACACATTCAGTCATTCATGCACCTGCTTAGCCACACTGCTGTGTCCACTTGCCCTCATTAGCGATCTGTGTACTTATGTGAGGCAGTGTGATCAGTCAGTGTGGCGGCTTAGTCAACATTGGACTTCCTGGCTCGCTGGTTGTTGGCTTCCTTCCTTTTTGACTGTACGGTGTTGTTATTCCAGAGTTGTTGTTCCATCAGTATGGACTTCCTCCCCTTTTTTGCACTGCTGCTACTTTTCCTCCGGCTCTTTGTCTCTGAGGTAAATGCGATCGGCATCATGGCAGGCAGAATACATTATTCCAGGGACATGTTGCTGCATTTAAACACAGTTGATGCAGCAGCTGTGATTGAGCCTAAGCTGCAGCTGCCGGACTTTATTTTGAGAGACGGACACAGCGGTGAAAAGAGAGACGGGAGAAGGAAACGCGGAAAGCGTGGAGGCATGAAATTGCGCCTGAGAAGACGTCAGTATGGTAACATTCCTCTTCCTTCTATGATTTTTGGGAACGTACAATCTCTGAGGAACAAGGTGGATGAAATTCAAGGGAATGTACGCTACCAGAAGGACTTTAACCTCTTGCACTCCGGTGTACCGCGGGAGGACACGTCTCTGCATCCTAGAGCGCACAAAGGCGCCCTCACTGTGCGTCCTAGTGCGCACTGGAAAAAAAAGCTGCATTTCCGTTCTTCCACTACAGACACAGCTGCGAACAGAAAGCCAAAGGAGTGCTTTGATTGGTTTAGATGTGATTGACCTCTCATTCGACTAATAAGAGCCTTGAATTGGGTTTCTGAAACCTTGAAGAACCAATGACTGAAAACCTAGCAAGAAGGACCCGCCTACCAACGGCTGCAAATGCAGCCAGTCAATTGAAGCACAAAAGTTCGAAAGCGTGCATCCCTTGCCTAAAATCTGTTTTGTGTAAGGCTGGGTGACACACAGGTGTTCGCCAGTCTTTTTTCTTACTACTGTTCTTATTTGTTTTGAAAAATCATTTGCCAAAACCGCAATCATGGAAGCGCAAAACCGCAATAATGGAATTATGGTTTGACCGGGTCACTTGACCAGAACCACGAGTCCGTAACAAGCGGACCAGCGTCATGTTCGTCTGACAATGAGGAAGAGAAGTTCGCCAGCGACACTGCTGTTGTGGACAGGTAAGTGTTATAAGATAAATTATTCTTTATCCCTGAAAATTGTAATCCAAATGACTTTTGACCGATCGGTAAATTACAACTGTGCGTTATCGCAACATGACCGGAGCGGTCCGGGTCCGTCATGTTGCGAACACCCCCCCCCCCCCCCGCTACTCTTCTGTAGCGGATTGCAGATATATTGCATATATTTTAGTACAACTGTGCGTAGTAGACCGCGGCGCACTGTCACCGCTTTCCGTCATGTAGCGATGGGCGATGTTCGTCCTCTGTAGCGGGGGGTGGGGGAGTTGTTATCTTCTACATTACAGATATTTTAGTATAATTTTTAGTGCACTGTAGGTTATTTTTTCTTGTAAAAAAAAGCCACACATTTTTTACGTGGCATGCTTCTTTGTGTGTGGGGGATTCTTTGTTCATTCATTCATTCATGAATGAATAAACAACCCCCCCCACACACACACACAGCCCTTCACCTTTCATTACAGCCCAAGATGAAGCTTCTATATAGAATCATTCAAAAGTTACAGATGTTTTTCCAAACTGTGTCATTTGGCACAGTTCAAAAACGCCTGGGAACAACCTAAGAAAAAAGCTGTGTAATATATTCATTTTTTGTGGTATTGTTACAAAATTTTGACCTCAGCTGGATAACACTTGGTTCTACATTTCTGTTGCATTTTCCAGCCAGTATCTGAAGCTGTGTGTTATTTGCAAGCATTTGTATAAAAAAAAAACACCCAGGCGAACTTTATTTTCTTAAAGTTCAGTATGTTTAGATGACTGTTACTCAGTGGCAGGAGCACTTAGAGAAATTATGACTGTTTTGCCAAAAAATTCAAAATGTTTTCTTTTAAATGAGACCAACCCCATGAAGATACTGCAAAGGGTTGAAGAACAGCTTTTGATTTACTTTGGGTACATTATTTTTTGCCATTTTTAGGGAAATTGACCAGAGTGCAAGGGGTTATGAACTGCTGTGTCATGGCTTTCACCAAGTCTTAGCTTAATGCACATGACCGAGACGCAGACCTGTGGATTGACGGCTTTGGAGCCCCACTGCGCTCGGATCGGCAGGAAGAGGTAACGGGGAAACGTCAGGGGGGCGGCGTATGTTTATATATTAATAAGCAGTACTGCACATCTGTCACGGTCAGAGAGTGCATCTGTACACTCGATGTGGAGCTGCTGTCTGTGTCACTACGCCCCTTTTATTTGCCTCGCGAGTTCCCCCAGCTTTTCATCACAACTGTGTACATTCACCCGAGGGCAGACGCTGACTCCGCCTCCAGCACCATCTTTGAAGTGGTCCAGCGGCTGCAATCAGTTTCTCCAGAGGCGCCAAACTTCATTCTTGGGGATTTTAACCATGTTTCTTTAAAGAAGACACTTAAAAACTTTTATCAGTATGTCTCCTGCCCAACCAGGCGAAAAAAGACATTGGACCTGTGCTATGGATCCATAGAGAGGGCCTATAAATCACTTCCCCTTCCTCCTTTAGGATCCTCAGATCACAACTGTGTACATTTGCTGCCCACATATAAAACTGCTCTCAGAAGAGGCAAGGTGGAGACGAGAGACATTGATGTGCGGACAGAGGATTCAGTGCACAGCCTCCAGGAATGTTTTAACTGTGCAGACTGGGAGATGTTCACACTGTCCTGCGGGGATGATTTGGACTCTTTGGTGGACGTCACATGCTCATACATGGCTTTCTGTAAAAATATGATCGTTCCATGTAAACGTGTCAAAATATATCCCAACAACAAGCCATGGGTTACAAAATCAGTTAAATCCTGCTTACAGAGGAAAGCACTTGCCTTTAAACAGGGGTCTGTTTCTGAGCTACAGGTTGCCACAAAAGAGCTGAAGTCCAAAATTTTAAGAGCAAAACAGAATTATAAATCAGAATTGGAAAGCAAGATGGCAACAAAGAAACTTGGTTCAGCCTGGGCCAGTATGAAAACTATTGCAGGCCTTCAGAGCACAGAGCGCAGTAATCGTGTGTTTTTAGATGGTTTTAATTCAGACACAGAGCTGGCTAATGCTCTTAATTGTTTTTATGGTCGTTTTGACTCCTTTGATTTTAGCACAGAAACCCAAGATTTGAAACAGAAACTCAAAGACAATCAGCACTTTAATACTGAGGTGCAGGATGTTAAAAGGGAGTTCTGCGCTGTAAAAGTGAACAAAAGTCCGGGCCCTGATAATATATGTGGGAGCTTGGTAAAGTCCTGTGCACATGAACTGAGTCCTATATTTCATTACATTTTCAATAAGTCCTTACAGACACAACATGTGCCTAAGATCTGGAAAGAAGCCATGGTTGTTCCCGTTCCAAAATCCAGCTGTCCTAAAACGGTAAACGACTTTAGACCAGTTGCTTTGACTTCAATTTTAATGAAAATTTTTGAGATTGAGATTGAGATTGAGATTCAACTTTATTGTCATTACACATGTATGAATACAAGGTAACGAAACGTGACTTGGCATTTGGGCACGCTCTGCAGAGCGCATCCAAGGCCGGGGCAGCCGCTAGGCGCCAGTCATAAAGAAGAAAGGAAAAAAAAAGAAAGGAGAAGGATATGACACAGTAGGCGAGAGAAAAAAACATGTTTTATCAAATTGACGCTTAATGAGTAAGCAGAACTTTGATTGCAGGCAAAAAAACCCTCAATGCATATTTAGCAGACATTTAGTAGACAGATCACACAGCAGAGGGAGAGCAGTGTGTGTATATTGTATGCATGTAGTGTTGTATGCATTGTGTAGTGTAAATGTAACAGTTGTTAGTGAGCAGCAGAGGGCGCCTCCTGGCAGTGGATAAATGTTATAATCATGTGACTTATAAACAAGTCCAGAGTCCAGAGTCTATCTCTATCTCTCTCTTGCTTGCAGAAGGCACATGGGCATTGTCCTTGAGGGTCCAATCCGCTGACGACAAACAACTGATTGTTGAATGTTTGGGTAGACATAAGAGCTGGTCCTTCCACTTATCTCAGTCAGGAGGAATGTAAACACGGGGCAAACAAGGTCAAATCAAATCAAATCAAATCAGCACAGTGCACTCAGAGAATAGAATTTGTCCTCACCCGTGTAATTCTGTGCTTCCATTATATATGCAGGCTTAAACTGTTTTTCCATAGAGAGCACAGGGCTTCAGATGTATTCCTTCACTGAATCACTATCATTCAGTTCACCGTTTGAGATTGAGATTGAGATTCAACTTTATTGTCATTACACATGTATGAATACAAGGTAACGAAATGTGACTTGGCATTTGGGCACGCTCTGCAGAGTGCAACCAAGGCCGGGGCAGCCGCTAGGCGCCAGTCATCGCTAGGCGCCAGTCATTTTAATGAAAATTTTTGAGATTGAGATTGAGATTGAGATTCAACTTTATTGTCATTACACATGTATGAATACAAGGTAACGAAACGTGCCGCTACTCGTGCTCTCCCCAACTGGTCGAATTTGATGAAGGAGCTTGCCGGGTCCGCTTTGATCAGCTCTCTCACTTTCTTCAATTTCTGATGCATCAGGGAACTCCACAGCCAAAAATAGAAGTCCTGAGATCATAACCAATAATGTTTCCATAGACGCATGAATTCCAATGTCCATGAGTCTCCTCGTAGGTTCCAATTCTTGGGCTCCCCCTTGGCCCAATTCTTGTTGAAAATAGTGACAATAGCACATTTAAGCCGCTTCCAAATCCATAATTTCCGTTTAGATTAAGATTCAGCAGAAGAAGAGCGACTAGACACAGACAAAAACGCAACATTGCAAAAGCTGGGAATAGATCAGGAAGGCAGGGGAGGAGGGAAGAAAAATGCGACTGCTCTCTCTCAAGGCAAGAAGGAAAGCCTTGAGAGAGAAAGGCTTTCCTGGTCAGATGTGAGACCTGGTCAGATGTGAGACCTCAGATGTGAGACCTCACATCTAACCAGAAAAACTGGTCAGATGTGAGGTCCTAAAGCAGACTGAGCATGCATTGGATCCTCTGCAGTTTGCATATAGGCCTCACAGAGGAGTGGAGGATGCCACTGTCACTCTGTTTAACATGCTTTTTAAACATCTGGATTTTAATGGGACACACGCCAGGCTTTTATTTGTGGACTTTTCCTCCGCCTTTAATACAATCCAACCTCATATCTTAGTTGAAAGGCTCCTGCAACAATTTGATTTGAGCAATAATCTGGTGGGTTGGATTCTGGATTTCTTAACCAACAGGATGCAGAGAGTAAGGGTCAATGGTACATTGTCTGACCTAAAGTGCTCTTCTACTGGCTCTCCTCAGGGGTGTGTGTTGTCACCACTACTCTTCATCCTGTACACAAACATGTGTCGGAGCAGACATGACAACAGACACATTATAAAGTATGCTGATGACTCAGTTTTTGTCAGTCTCATCCAGGATGGTGAGAGTGGCCACGGCCCAGTAGTTGATGATTTTGTTCACTGGTGTGAGGATTCCTACCTGCAGCTGAATACGACAAAAACTAAAGACATGATTATTGATTTTAGGAGGAAAACTCCCAGGCACAAAGTCACCGTACTAAAAGGCCAGACCACCGAATGTGTACAATCCTACAAATATCTTGGGACGATTATTGATAGTAATTTAAACTTTGAAGAGAACTGTGAAAGGGGGAGCAAAAAGGGTCAGCAACATTTGCATTGCTTGAGAAAACTTGCACGCTTCCAAATTGACCGAACCATAATGACAATGTTTTATCGGGCTTTTATTGAATCTGTTTTATCCTTTTCTTTAGTGTCATGGTTTGGTCAGATAAAACTGAAACAGAGGAAATCCTTGGATCAGGTAGATAGATGGTCCAGTTGTTTGCTTGGTGAGTCACAGCTGAGCCTGACATCCCTGTATACCAGACAAGTACAGAGGATGGCTACTTCCATTTTAAATGATGACTCTCACCCTTTGCACTGCAACTTTCAGCTTCTTCCCTCAAGACGGAGGTTTGCTGTCCCAAAAAGTAAAACCCAGCGCTACAAAAACAGCTTTGTTCCTGCTGCTGTCAAAGAGTTGAACAAGCTGTAACAATATATTGCACATAATTTAGGTACCTATTTATTAACTCCATTTTATATTTACTTATTTTTGTAGGATGTTACTTGGGTTCTAAATATTTTATTGGGTTTTAGACCTTTGAGTTTTTAACCTCTTTGACTAGTTTTTAACTTTTAATATGACCCTTCTCTCTTACCTCTGGTTTTTCTCCCATCTCTTTGTCTTTTTATACCCTGATTGATGGAGCCTTGAATATTTTTATCATGTTTATAGTCAGCTTCATGTGTGCCTGTGTTTGTGTCTATGTTGAATGTAATTTGTGGTTTGTAAATATGGATGTCACCAGACTGCAAAACAAATCTACCTACGGGTACAAATAAAGTAACCTGAACCTGAACCTTCCTCTCCACTCCTGTTCTGCCCGGAGCGCGTATGGCATCTCTCCCTAGCCAATGTATTTTGAAATCAGTTGTCTCATCATTTCTACTCCGTTTGGACTGTTACATGGACATGTTGTGTTTTTCTCTCTCCTGTCAATAAACATGCTTACTTTACTGCACTTTGGGCTCAAACCAATTTATTTGTTCGCTGCGCAGTTATGCAACAGACATGACATAATCAAACTATAAAGCCAGATTAAACAGCTGTGCCTTTAGCCGCTTTTTAATAGCATCAACAGAGTCTACTGAGAGCGAAGACAGTGGGAGAGCATTCCTCAGTTTTGGTGCACCTGTGCCTGAAAGGCTCTATCACCTCGAGTTTTAAAATGGGTTTGAGGGGTAACAAGTAAAAGTTGATCCAAGGACCTCAGAGGCCATGAGGGGTTATACACTTTAAGCAGCTCAGTGATATATTTGGGGGCCTGATCATGAATGGATCTAAAAACAAGAACTAAAATTTTAAACTGAATCCTAAAACCAACAGGGAGGCAGTGAAGCGCTGTCAAAACCTGTGTAATGAGAGCCGTTTTCATAGTGTAGGTTAAAAGTCTGGCAGCCGAATTTTGAACAACCTGGAGGCGTTGAAAAAGCTTTTGGCTCAGACAAGTAAAAAGACTGTCAATAGTCTAAACGAGAAGAAATAAAAGCAAGAATGATCATCTCAAGTTCCGTCTTCGACACCAGGGTTCTCGACTTATAAATATTCTTCAGATGGAAGAAACAATTTCTAATTAATTGATTAATGTGGTGCTCAAGAGACATAGTCGAGTCAAAACTAACACCAAGATTCCGAAGACTTGCCTGAACAGGGGAGCCTAGGGTACCCATGTGTTGCTTAATAAGTGGGATTTTTTTTTTTTCAGGAGCAATAATTAATGTCTCTGTCTTGTCTGAGTTTAGCTGTAAAAAATTTGCACTTAACCACTGTCTGATGTTAGGCAAGCAGTTAGTTAAAGATGACAGCATGTGAAACTCATACTCTTTAAAAGAGCAATGCAACTGAATATCGTCAGCATAAAGATGATAAGAAATATCTGTGAACTGGCTAATTATCCGTCCCAGTAGCAGAATGTAAAGTAGAAATAAAATGGGTTCTAGAACTGAGCCTTGTGGTACCCCACAGGAATACTGTGCTGTTTCAGAAAAAAAACTGATTCACAGACACATTAAAGTTTCTGTCGGTGATTCTGTCACTGTTTTAAAAACCATTTTAAAACAGAACTAGACAACCCTAGCTCTTTGAGTCTGTTGATCATTATACAGTGATCAACAGTATTAAAGGAAGAAGAAAGATCCAATAAAACTAGAACTGTGTATTTACTAGAGTCAGTCACCATCATAATGTCACTGGAGACTCTGACTAAAGCTGTTTCAGTAGAATGATTTTTGCAAAAGCTCAATTGAAATTTATCCATGATATTACAACTTGCCAAAAATGACATAAGCTGCTCAGCCACTACCCTTTTCCCAAATTTATGATATGAAAGGGAATTTGGAGATTGGCCTATAATTATTTGACTGTGATGGATCCAAACTCTGCTTCTTAAGTGTTGGTTCCACCACTACATGTTTGAAGGAGCTGGGAACCACACCAGCTGAAAGTGAAATGTTAATCAGTTCAACAACTGACTCAACAGCTTAGTAGGGAGAACATCAGCAGGGGAAGAGGAGGGTTTCATTTTCTGCAGCAGAGCCGTGATGTCCTGAAGGGTCACGGGATTAAAAGTGGACCAAGTACAAGGTGAGGGCATAACACTGGCACAGTTAAAAGAAGATGATGGCAAAATGTTTTCCCTATCTATGAGCTTATCAACAAAGAAATTAAGAAATTTGTTACTGTCTGCTTTACAGAATACAATAATCAGTTCTGTAAAAATTAAAATTACAGGATTGCAGCAGCACATGGATAGCAGCACTCAGAGCAATAATAAATAAGATAATAAGATAAGAACTGGTCAGCCAAAGCAGAAAATAAATAAAGATATGTACACAGCTATATTCACAGTGCAGAAGCATTGCAGCTAGATGGCATCAACGGCATTACAATTGAATTACCAATTATTCATTTGCAAAATATAAATATGGACCCAGACAGTATATTTCACATTTGAATGAACAGTGTTGTCACCACCCTTAGTAATAACTGTAATTGTATAAGTCGTGTTTTGGATGGGATGATCGCTATTGTGCAATGTAGTGATGTTTAATACAGCCTCTATGAGCAGCACTGGTTAGATTATAAAGTCTCACAGCCGAAGGTAGGAAGGACCTGCAGAACCTCTCCCTCAAGCACTTAGGATGACACAGCCTACCACTTAATGAGCTCTTCAGCGTGTTCAGCATGTCTAGCATGGAGTAGGACTCAGACTCCAGCAGAGATGACAGCTTAGCCACCATCCTCCTCTCTCCTATCGCCTCCACTGGGTTGAAGCGTTGCCCCAGAACAGAGCTGGCTTTTTTGATCAGCCTGTTCAGTCTCTTCCTGTCGGCTGTCGTGATGCCGCTGCCCCAGCAGACCACTCCATATGTGATGGCTGATGCCACCACAGAATCGTAGAAGGACTTCAGGAGTCCACTCCAAGTGCACAGGAGTGCACTCCAAAAGACATGAGTCTCCTCAGGAGGTACAGCCTGCACTGCCCCTTCTTGTAGAGTGCGTTGGTGTTGTGTGACCAGTCCAGTTTATTGTTCAGGTGAACACCCAGGTACTTGTAAGATGGCACCATCTCAATGTCTGCTCCCTGGATGTTTACTGGTGTTGTGGGGGTGGTCCACACCTGTGGAACTCCACCACCAGTTAGTTGGTTTTCCTTGCATTGATCTTGAGGCAGTTCCACAGGCACCAGTCCACAAAGTCCTGGATAAGTCTTCTGTACTCCGAGTCATCCCCATCGGAGATGAGGCCAACGATCATAGAGTCATCAGAGAACTTCAGTAGATGCAGTGTGGTGTGTTGTGTGAAAAGTCAGCAGTATAGAGGGTGAACAGGAAGGGAGCCAGAACTGTTCCCTGGGAGCCCCTGTACTGCAGATGACGGTGTCAGACACACAGTCCTGGGTCCTCACAAACTCTGGTTGGTCTGTGAGGTAGTCCAGGATCCACGATGACTGGTACTGGTCCACCCCTGCACACAGCAGCTTGCCCCTCAGGATCACTGGTTGGATGGTGTTGAAAGCACTGGGGAAATCAAAGAACATGATCCTCACAGTGCTCCCAGGATTTTCCAGGTGAGACAGGGATTGATGTAGGAGGAAGATTACTGCATCCTCCACCCCGATGCCATGCTGGTAGGCAAACTGAAATGGGTCCATCGCTGGTCCCACCAGGGGGCGGAAGTGGGAAAGGAGCAGCCTCTCCAGGGTCTTTATCAGGTGTGATGTGAGGGCCACTGGTCTGTAGCTGTTCAGGTCTTTGAAGTGCGGAGTCTTAGCTCTTAGCTCCCTCTTTACAGACTTCAGCTCCTCCTCATTTCCTGTCCTGAAGAGCCTTTACTTCTCCTTCAGCAGTGACTATCTCAGGGTTGATCCAGGACTTGTTGGTGAGAAACACTGTATGGTTTTGGTGGGTATGGTGTTCTCCACGCAGGCGATGTAATCTGTGATGGTGTGTGTGTGAAGCTGTTGATGTCCTTACCATGTGGATCCCAGAGCTGCTCCCATGCAGTGGATTCAAAACAGTCCTTCAGAGCATCTTCTGCCTCCTTGGACCATATCTTCACTGTACGGGTAGCAGGAGATTGTCTGTGTGCCAGGGGTTTGTACATAGGCAGGAGGTGGACCAGATTGTGATCAGATCTTCCAAGGGGTGGAAGGGGTGATGAGGTGTAAGCCTCCTTGGTGTTTGCATAAAATAATTCCAGTGTTTTATTATCTCTGGTGTGACATACTAGGTGAAAGTGGACAGAGTTGAGGACAGAAAGACATGGTTAAAAAATCACCAGAGATGAGCTGGAGAGCAGTGGTTGTCTAGTCTGTAGCCTGCTGGTGACTGTGTGGATGACGTCACATGCTACCTCAGTGCTTGTGTGTGTGTGTGGGGGCGGGGGGGGGGGGGTTACATAAGTGGCAATGATGAAGATGTGTGGGAACTCTCTGAGAAGGCAAGCCGGTCACACGCTAATGGCTAGGAACTCAATGTCCTTGCTACTTGTTGTTCTTTAATCATGATGTGCCTAGGATTACATTTTCTGTTGTTCACAAACACTGCCAGCCCCCCCACCTTTGCACTTGCCGCTATCTAGTGTCCGATCTGCTTGTACTAAATAGAAACCTTCCAGTCTGATGTTATCTGTTGTTAGCTCAGTTAGCCACGTTTCCATGAACAGCATGATGCTAACCTCGCTGAAGGTGCTCTCATACGGGACAGAGCTGCTAGCTCCTCTGTCTTGTTAAGCAGCGATTTCACATTTCCCATAATAACGGATGGTAGAACTGGCTTGTACTGTACCTTGTCTTCCATGCGCATCGCTTTGCTCCAGCTTGACATCCACGTCATTTTTGCCTGATTTCTCAAGTGATATTGGACCTCTCAGTCAGCAATGCAGGGCTGCGCAGTGCTAACAATTGACTCCTGCTGTAAACAGTGGCTCTGCCACTCACCGGGTCAGCAGTCACTGGTGACATTAGTAGAAAGACAGCTAATACAGCAGGAAAAATAAGTACTGAACACATCAACATTTTTTCTCATTAAACATATTTCTGATGGAGCCATTGACCTGAGATTTTCACCAGATATCAGCAACAATTCGAGTAATCCATACATACAAAGAAATGTAGGCAGATGTGTTCAAAAAATAAGTCATTGTCATGAACTGGGCTGATGTTTAGGCCCAGTTCTGTAATGCGGTGGCTGTTCACTCTTGTGTATTTTGATGTCTTATTTTCCATCAGGCACTCTCAGGGAGCTCTGGGGTCCACTCGGCTCCCTGACAGCTCGGCCACGCCTCCCTCTCCTGCCAGTTTGACCAGCTGTAATTCATTATCACTCACTCCCTTGTTCATGCACACACACACACACACACACACATTTTCTCCCATGCACACTCTTACACACATACACACACACCTCCATCCTCAACCATATGCTCACTGACGTCCTCCACGCAGCTGTTTCCACTTGGTGCTGCCCACTCATTCTAGACACTCACTCTCATTACACACACCAGCAATCTCTTTCCTCATTAGGGTTGGCATTATTTAGCCCTGCCTCTGCTGGAAGAGATTGCTGGATCATTGTAGTCTAACACTAGTCCTACTTTGTGTAGTCTCCCTCAGTGTTAGTACTCTGCCACTCACGTCTAGATGCCCTGCCGACTCTTCGACACCACATCGCACTGGGTGGCATTGATTATCTGTAACTGGTTCTTTGTGTTCGTGTGGATATTCACTGGGATCTACTCGGACTGTTCCAGCCTACGTGAGTACTGACTGTTTCTCTCCTGCCATCCAGTCCTGCCTGGTTTCCCGTTCCTCTTCTGCAGTCCTGTCTGCCATGGAACATTTTTTTTTCCCTGTGTCGTACTCACCTGTTCTGTAGAGCGTCCTGGAGGACATCCTTGTGTATCCCGTACTACTCACCTGTTATGTTGAACAGTTGAATCTCATCCTATACATTCATCTGTTATTTTGAACGGTTTGGCACTCCCTGCCATAAATACGCACAGCATACTCCTGCGAGTGGGTTTAATTCTTTCCTCCGTGCGCTACGTAAAAGGGCATGGGGAAATCATGACAGTTATATTTCATAAAGGGGAATGACACAGGGAATAAGTATTGAACACACTTGGTGAAATTCATTTCATATTTAGTAGAAAAGACTTTGTTGGTAATAATAGCTTCCAGACACCTCCTGTATGGAGAAACTAGGCACAGGCATTGCTCAGGAGGGATTTTAGCCCATTCTTCCACACAAACTGTCTTCAAATCTTGAAGATTCCCCGGGTGTCTTCTGTGAACGATGATCTTCAGTTTGTTCCACAGATTTTCAACTGGATTCAGGTCAGGTGACTGACTGGGCCATTCTAGCAGCTTTTTTCCTTCTCTGCAGCCAGTTGAGAGTTTCTTTGCCTGTGTGTTTGGGATCATTATCTTGCTGAAATGTCCACCCTTGTTTCTTTAGTATTGTGTTTTATTATGAAGTGCGGTGTAGTGGCGGCCACTTCCTCTTCCGCCACTGCACCACCCTATAAATACCAGAGGGCATCTTTATCCGGCTTTTTGCCGATGCCCCTGCCTAATGGTTGTATTGTTCATACCTATATTAATAAAGCTGAGTTCTGCTGTGCACCTGGCTTCGTCCTTCAAAAGGTAATTTCGTACATAACATTTTGGCAACGAGAATAAAAATTGAGGCGTGTATTTCACCGCTCCGGCCCTTCTTGGAGCTACCGGGCGAGCCACCTGTCCCCTGGCCGAGATGGTTTGCAGCCTTTCAGATCTACAGAGTGGCACTCAACCTGGATAAGCTAGACAAACTGAGGGCACATGCGCTTCTGGTGCATAATTTGGGGTTTGAAAGCCAGCGGATCCTGAGCACACTCGGGGCTTCGGATTCATACGAGGGCGTGGCCGAGTTGTTAGTATGCCATTTTCGTGCCCCAGACAGCGTGACCATCCGGAGGATTAGGTGTTTGGCAGCAACATCAACGAGCGGGTGAAACCATCCACCAGTTCATCACCGACCTGAGGCTGCTAGCAAATGAGTGTCGTTTTGGCCCACTGGAGGAAGAGATGGTACGCTACCAGCTGGTGGAGCACCCCAACAGCGCTGCAATACGGATGAAGCTGCTCACAGTGCCGGGTGACTTAACGCCAGCCAGAGCTATCGAGTTAGCTCTCTAATTGGAGATGGTGGACAAGCAAGCCTCTGAGCTAAGTGAGCACCAGTCACAGCAACAGCTGAAGCTTCCCACCACAGCACAAGTAGTGGACCCAGACAGCAACGATAGCATGACCGACGACAATGAGGAAACCAACACTATCAACCGAAGGTCTGCCCCAAGAAAACCCTTGTGCATGGGTTGTGGGTCCCTGAAACACTGCTTCAAGGCCAGGGACTGCCCAGCGAGAGGGAAGCACTGTGACAAGTGTGGACGCTTGAACCATTATGCCAGGGTGTGCCGAATGTCTGAGCCAGAGAACCCAGGGAAAAAACAACTTCACCCACCCCAGCAACTGTCCATGCGGTGTCCCTGAGCACCAATGGGTTCACATTCTGCAAGGTGACGCTGGGTGGTGAGGAGGTGCCGCTGCTGGTCAACACGGGGCGGAGGGATCATTATTGAATTGGGCCATGGTTAGGAATTTTTTTCCCCACTACAGAATAAGAGGTAAATTAAATCACCCTTATTGTCATTCAACCGTACAACCAATCATGTACAGCAGAACGAGATTGTGCTTTACCTATCTACAGTGTAAATCACACACACCCCAAGCGCAGAATCAGAGGGTCGCTGCCATGCAAGGCGCCGCCACAGAGTTCCCTCCTCCATTCCATTTATTGCTGAGCACCAAGCTGGATGGCAGGAAGTTCCACTTTTATATGGTCTTCGGCATGACCCGGCCGGGATTTGAACCCCTGCCTCCCGGGTGTGGGGCGGATGCTCTACCAACTGAGCCACCACTCCGGTAACCCAGTGCCACTCTACAGTTATGGAGGTGGAAGGCTGCACACGTTTGGAACACTGGAGTTAATGGCTCGGTGCAAATTGACGGTGATGGCTGACTACATGTTCCATGTGATGGCCCAAGGCGACAACGTCATGGGCTGTGACCTGTTTTATGGACTGGGGTTCACCATTAAATATGATGCTGGGGAAGAATGGACAGGTTGTGACTAGCAGAACCGTCTGGTTCCGGTGGTGGAGGATGACGCTGTGTGGGATGAAGATTTGGTCAAGCAGGACCAGCCTCACTCAGGTTCAAAACAGGAGGATCACAGTGCCGGCACTCGGAGTATCGTGAAAGAGGATACCAAGCGTGACGGCGAGGCACTTGCATCGGCGAATGATGCCAACAAGCTAGCCTCAGTTTCCTCCGGAGCTCGAACACAGTGGGCTGGAGGATCTGGAGCTACAACGGTGACTGCTGCAGCATCTTTACAAGGAGTCGGGGCCAGACCGACAGGCACGGAGGGACCGCGTGCTGATCAGCAACACTGCAGGCCAAGAAGAGCTCCTCTGAGAGTTACGGACCTGGTCCGGGCTCGAGGGGAGGGACCTCCAGGGTGAATGTGGGCCAAACGACAGCCAGAGGAATACCAGGAGCAGCTGCGCATCATGGCTATGTGGGGAGCAGCCAACTTCCAGCTGTCGGATGGCTCATGGAGGCACGTCAACAAGCTGCGGTGTGCCTGGGAGGAGGCTTTAGACAGTGGGTCCGGATGAGAGAAGCGGCCAACAGCAAGGAGAAAATGCACTCTTGTCTATGAGGTCAGCTGTGATCCTGGTGGCATAACACTTCCAAGGGCGGGTCTACTGAGGGGCTGCCCTGGCCCCCATAAGCCAGTTCTACCCTTTTCTGCCAGAATGACAGTAATGTGGTTTTGAAAAAATAACAAAATAAGTTGTGTTGTGGGCGGCGCGGTGGCAGAGTGGTTAGCACTGCGGCAGCACAGCAACTCACCCTTGGCCGGGGGGTCCTGGGTTCGATCCCAGCCCCCAGCCAACAGTGATCTGTGTGGAGTTTGCATGTTCTCCCCGTGTCTGCGGGGTTTACTCCGGGATTTCTCCGGTTTCCTCCCACATGCCAAAAACATGCAAGTTAGGTTAATTGGCATCAAAACTGGGGATTCTAAATTGTCCTTAGGTATGAATGTGAGAGTGAATGGTTGTCTGTCTCTCTGTGTTGACCCTGCGATGGACTGGCGATCTGTCCAGGGTGTGCCCTGCCTCTCGTCCAAAGATGCTGGGATAGGCTCCAGCCCCCCTGCGACCCGAAAAGGATTAAGCGGAAGAAGATGAATGAATGAATGAATGAATGAATGAAAGTTGTGTTGTGTGTAAAAAAAAATATATATATTATTGTTCTGGGTGTATTTATGTATATACTGTATACACTACCGTTCAAAAGTTTGGGGTCACCCAGACAATTATTTTGTGTTTTCCATGAAAAGTCACACTTATTTACCACCATGAGTTGTAAAATGAATAGAAAATATAGTCAAGACATTGACAAGGTTAGAAATAATGATTTGTATTTGAAATAATAATTTTTTCCTTCAAACTTTGCTTTCGTCAAAGAATCCTCCATTTGCAGCAATTACAGCATTGCAGACCTAACATGATTGCACAAGGGTTTTCTAATCATCCATTAGCCTTCTGACGCAATGAGCAAACACATTGTACCATTAGAACACTGGAGTGATAGTTGCTGGAAATGGGCCTCTATACACCTATGTAGATATTGCACCAAAAACCAGACATTTGCAGCTATAATAGTCATTTACCACATTAGCAATGTATGGAGTGTATTTCTGATTAGTTTAAAGTTATCTTCATTGAAAAAAAGTGCTTTTCTTTCAAAAATAAGGAAATTTCTAAGTGTCCCCAAACTTTTTTTTTTTTTTTTTTTTTTTTGTTGTTACTTATTTGTACCCGTAGGTAGACTTGGTTTGCAGTCTGGTGACAAGCCACCGGCTGCTGGTCGCTGCGTGCGCGAGCGCCCTAAACCTACATGTTTTTGGTGTGCGGGAGGAAACCGGAGAAATCCCGGAGTAAACCCGCGCAACACGGGGAGAACATGCAAACTCCACACAGCTCACTGTTGGTCGGGGGCTGGGATCGAACCCACGATCTCATGATCCCCGCGATCCCCCGGCCGAGGGTAAAACTGTGCTGCCACAGTGCTAAACCACTGCGCCACCGTGCAGTGGTTTAAAAGTGTTAAAAAGTGTTCCTTTAATCTGAGTAAACTGGACTAGCCTGCCACAATTTCGATATCCAGCTTATTTATTCCCATTAAAATCTGATGTGTTTTCAAAGTGTTCCCTTTATTTTTTTGAGCAGTATATATACTGTATATATATATAGATAGATAGATAGATAGATAGATAGATAGATAGATAGATAGATAGATAGATAGATAGATAGATAGATAGATAGATAGATACATTTTTTTATGAAACACAGCAATGTTTTAAGTTGTTAATGGACTTTTAGTTGACTACAGGTGGCAGAATAATCCACCTTGCCGTGTGGGGTAGGACGGTACTCCACCCATCCTCCCTAGTTTTAGGTTTGTTATGTGAATGAGATAGGCCATGTAATGATTTCAGTTCTAGTTTTCTTAGTGTGTGAGTCGGGTCCTAATTTGGGGAAGGTCTCTATTGTATGAGTGGTTCTGGACTTTCTACGGGGGGGGTGGGGGGTGGGGGTAGTATTGTGTTTTATTATGAAGTGCTATGCAGTGGTGGCCACTTCCTCTTCCGCCTCTGCCCCGACCTATAAATACCAGCAGCCATCTTTATCCGGCCTCTTTGCCGATGCTTCTGCCTAACGGTTGTATTGTGCATACCTATATCAATAAAACTCAGTTCTACCGTGCACCTGGCCTCGTCTTTCAAAAGGTAATTTCATGCATAACAGTTTCATCTTCAGCGTCTTGGCAGATGGCAACAGATTCTTGTCAAGGATGTCTCTGTACATTTGTCCATTCATCTTTCCTTCAATTATATGAAGTCTGACTGTACCATGTGCTGAAAAACACACCCACACCATGATGGGATGTGCAGTGCCATTTCTCCTCCAAACATGCTGTGTGTTGTGGCATCCAAAAACTTCAGTTTTGGTCTCATCTGACCAGACTGTCATGAGCTCCCCGTGCGCCTCTCCAACGGTGCACGGTGAGGGGAAAAATGATGAGGATTTAATTACAGGGTTACACCAAACACACATTTATTAACACACCAGTGGACATAACGGGACAAGACTGCCCGAATACACATAGAGTTCTCCAGGCCGCTCAGCACACACACTGGAAATAAACAGCGGCAGAACAGCGCACAGGCAGTTACTCACAGTTGGGGGGGCAGACCGAGTCGTCACAGCGAGAATCCAAGACACAAAGACAGTCCTTAGTGACGTGACGGTTGATGGCTGAGAGAAACCATCAAACGCATACAATAATCCAGCGGCATCTGTCTAGCGAAGAGCTCCTTTAATACAGACGCTGCTGGCGTGACAAATAGGAATCACCTGGGCGAGGCACGGACAGATAATTACCGGGGACTGGAAACAGCTGATGAGCCAGGAGAGCGAGGGGGCGTGGCTAGGCCGGCAGCCTGTCAGCAGCATGAGAGAGAGGAGATGATAGATGCTGACTAACAGCTGCCGGTCAGGCAGTGGCTAGAGGCATGGCATAAGTACAAGTATACATCAAAAAACACATAACCAGCAAAGCCAACCCCACAAAGAGATAAAGGCCGAGCCAGGGAAAGCCAAGCCGGCTCGGCACGTGACACCAGATTATATTCTCTCAGGATTTTACTGGCTTGCGCAAATGTTGTGCGGCAACTTTAAACGAGCTTCAACATGTTTTTTCATCAGCAATGGAGTCTTGCGAGGTGAGTGGGAATAGAGCCCATGTCAGTTGAGTGCATTACTTCTTGTTATCTTTGAAACAGCAGTACCTGCTAACTCCAGGTCTTTCTGGAGCTCTCCAAGAGTTGTCTTTGGCTCTTGGATAACTCTTCTGATAGTTCTTTTGACTTCTCTGTCAGAAATCTTGTGAGGAGCTCCTGACCGTGGCCTGTTTATGGTAAAATGATGTTCTTTCCACTTCTGAATAATGGCTCCAACAATGCTGACTGGAACATTCAGCAGTTTAGAAATGCACCTGTAACTAATACCATCATTATATTTCCCAACAATAAGGTTTGTTATAGTAAATAAATAGTGAAGATTAGTTAGTTAGATATTACACAAAGTGCTTGCATACGCATATCATTTAGCTACACACACACACCAGTCTCACACACACACACACACAAGTCACACACAGACATACACTGTTTACACACACATACATCAGTTACTTACACACACACACACACATTAGTTACACACACATGCACACACAAACTCTACAATGAAGTCTCTGTTCCTGATTCCAAATATGGGCATGGGGTCACCTAGGGTTGAAGAGTCCTAAACAACAGGATGTGGATGCCATAAAGGACTAAAGAGGATGCATCTGGATGCCAAGAAGACTGGTTCATACCAGTTTGGACAATGACCATGTATTGTTGGAGAGTGGCTGGAAATGCCCAGCAACCGGAAGACTATATGTATCGGTTGATCCCTTTGTTATCTTATCTTCAAAGTATATGAACCAGAAAATCAGTACAATGTAAACAAAACACTAAACAAACACAGACATTCATCACTTACCGCTGGCGAAGGTGGCTCGCTTCGCCCTTTTTGCGGCATCTTGGCTGTAGCATCATCTCACTTTGGCTCATCAATAGAATTATTCTTCAGCTTAAAGATATTGTTTCACCCAGGAAAAAGACAGTCAAGGATTGCTTTTTCATCCCCCAGGCCGCAATTGAACTCACATTCCTTTGTTAAAACCAGTCTAAGGAACTCACCCTAATGCAATTCCTGTTCTGACTTTATGGCCCAATAAACGGTGGACAAGTGACAGGCCCCTGGAGCCCCTCATATGGCCCACAAAGATCCACAGCTCAACATTGCCCCCTACTGGCAACTCTGGGACATGCCAGATTTAACCATTGAATCTTTTCATCACATCTGTGTTAACTCAATTCTAAACATTTCTCTTCTTTTCCAGGATGCCAGGAAAAGGTAAATGGACCCTTATGCTTTAATATGAAAATGAATCAATGGGTTTGAAATATACTAATCCTTGATTCAGATATGTGCATGTTAAAATGTTTAAATGAATGCTTATTCTTGCATGTTAATTTAGAAGCACTGATTATAAGTTGCATGGACACTGAAATAGGTTAGCTTAGTTTATACATAAGGGTATAGAGAAATATTCCAGTATTAAAATATGTATTAGATTTGCAAATCATATCTCAAATCATGTGACTGCCAGCAGCCAATCTCTGCTTGACAACAGCTCTCTCTAGGTTCAGACAAAAGACTGTTTGCTCATTGGACAAAAGTTCATAAAACCCGCCCACGAAGGAAGCCTATTGGCTGGGGGCTCCTGTCAATCACGGAGGCCCACGAAAGTTTCCCCAGATAAAAAGGAAACGGCGCCCTTTTTAAGTCTTTTTCAGCTTTTCACTTCTATTGTCTTCATGTCTATTAGATAGATAGATACATACTTTATTTCTAACAAAAAAGTAAAACAAAAACAAAACAAATGACAAGTGCAATAAAGTTGCTGCACGGTGCACGGTGGTTAGTACTGCGGCAGCACAGTTTTACCCTCAGCCGGGGGATCACGGGGATCATGAGATCGATCCCTGCCCCCGGCCAACAGTGATCTGTGTGGAGTTTGCATGTTCTCCCCGTGTTGCGTGGGTTTACTCCAGGATTTCTCCGGTTTCCTCCCGCATGCTAAAAACATGCAGGTTAGGGAAACGGGGCGGTTGCGCACGCAGTGACCGGCAGCTGGTGGCTTGTCACCAGACTGCAAAACAAATCTACCTACGGGTACAAAATAAGTACAAAAAAAAAGTAACAGTATACAGTGTTCGAAAGGGAGAAGGAAGAAGTGAACACATTAATTCCAACTCCTCTTTTCCATAAATAAAACCCATGTGAAATATATACAAATTACCACATTTAAGACCCCAAGTAAACAATTAACTATATTTTGTACATGTCAACATTAACACCCATCCATCACAACATACATACAGTCCATACATCAGGGGTGTCCAACCATGTGCCATGGAGAGCCAAGACCCTGCAGGTTTTACCTCCAACCAGTGTCTTCAACAGCAGATTTCAGTGAACTTCTTCCCACTGATTGCTGATAAGTGAAAACACCTGCTGAAGAGACTGGGTAGAAGAGAAAACCTGCAGGGTCTTGGCTCTCCATGGCACATGGTTGGACACCCCTGCCATACATCAAAACCAGCCCCAAACAACACAAATATACACAGTGCTGTCCCACCCACCATTCCATAGTGTCCCAGAGTGAGCATAGTGAATCATACATATAAATGCTACCCTTCTAACATATATTCTTTCAGCAAATAATGTTTATACTGTGGAGAATGTGCGGAAGGATGAGACTGAGTTTATTCCTCAGGTTCAGCTTTATTCACAAACACATACTCCAACAGTTTCAAAGCAGAAAAAGAGGATGAATCATCTCACATCTGTCTTTTATACCCCGGACATCAAAACTGCAGTCACATGGTGTTTCCTCAAACATACAGTCACATGGTACTTAATCCCAGTCACAATGTAACTCCTCTGATCTTCACACCATCGTCCTTTAGTCTCCGGTGGTCCGGAAATCTCTCCAGGTCATCTCCTTGAAACAAAGGCTGAATCTCACACTCTCCCGTTACCTCTCGGAGGCTCAGTCCCTTTGTTCCCTGAGACGTGCAGCACACAATAAACACACAGCAATATATTTGTGGAGCATATATAACCAACATATGTGCCCATATTTGTGGAGCATATGTAACCAACATATGTGCCCACATGACCCCCCCCCCCCCCCAAACGTCTATAATGGAACAATCATAACTAGAGATGCATGACATAATAACATTACTACATATCAATCCACCCGTTGCCTAGGCCTAAGTCTTCTGCCGTATTTGCTGTAAGCCGGCTTTACTGCCTCTGCAGTGTCCCCCTGCTGTGGGACTGTTGCCTGTGGATTAGAACTGTTAGTCAATCTCTGTGGGTGTTCTGGAGAATGCCTTCTAGAGGGTCTGCCGCGACGGGGGGCCCTCGCCAGCTGCACAGCTTCATCCGCCAAAACAAAAGTGGGTTTGAGCCTGTTTATACCAATTACCTCCTTTCTGTCTCCTAATTCTAGCAAAAAATGCTTCCCTCCTGTTTCCAGCACCCTAAACGGTCCATCGTACGGCGGCCGCAAGTTTGGGCAATGGGCATCATGTCTGACAAAAACAAACTCCGCATTTTTTAAAGCTTTCGGCACAAAAACGCGTGGGAAGCTGTGATGAACCGGGCCCGGAAGCGTGTTTGATCCCGTGTCGCTCTGCAACCGTTGAGCGGGGGGGGCAATTTGGCGCAGGATTATCTGGGAGAAATTCCCCGGGCAGCCGGAGAGGCTGTGCAAAAACTAACTCAGCTGAGGAGGCTTGCAAATCCTCCTTAGGTGCAGAACGCAACCCCAATAAAACCCATGGTAGCCTGTCTACCCAATTTGTATCCGTAAGCGACGCTCTGAGGGCTGCTTTCAATGACCTATGGAAACGTTCGCATAAACCGTTAGCCTGGGGGTTGTACGCGGTAGTGCGGTGGATCGTTACCCCCAGGCTGCGGGCCATCGCTGACCAGAGCTCGGACACAAATTGAGGACCTCTGTCAGACGTTATGTCCGACGGAACTCCAAAGCGCGCTACCCAAGCTGTTAAAAACGCGCGCGCCACCTCCTCGGCTGTGGTTGATGCTAGTGGGACCACTTCCGGCTAACGCGTGGTGCGGTCCACCATTGTCAAAAGGTGTGTGCACCCCTGTGACGACGGAAGGGGGCCTACCAGGTCGACATGCACATGATCAAAGCGCTTAGCCGGGATGTGAAAAGGCACCAAAGGAGCTCTAGTGTGTTTGTGTATTTTGGCTCGCTGACAAGCTACGCAGGCTGTCGCCCATTCCTTGACCTGTTTGCGCAACCCCGGCCATACAAATTTCTCTCCTACCATTTTGACCGATGCGCGCACCCCCGGGTGCGCCAGAGAATGGATCGAGTCAAAAACGCGGAGGCGCCACGCACCTGGTACCACCGGACGCGGCTGTCCCGTAGAGATATCGCAGATTAGGGGGGGCATACCATCTTGCAGCACCCTGTCCTCCAGCCTTAACCCTGTTGGTCCAGACTGGAGCGCGCGCACGTCCGCATCACTAACCTGCTCCGCGGCCATGGCTGCATAATCTAACCCTACGCGGACCGGGGCTGTGTGCGCTTCCGCGTCGCTACCCTGGCCCACGGCCATGGCTGCAGAGTCTGCCCCCACGGGGCCTGGAGCCGCCACAGCACGTGAGAGGCAATCTGCCGCTACATTATATTTACCTGCCACATGCTGGATATCGGTGGTAAACTCCGATATCGCGGCAAGCTGTCTCTGCTGCTGGCCCGACCAAGGTTCCGAAATTTTGGCCATCGCGAAAGTCAGCGGTTTGTGGTCCACGAACGCGGTGAAACTGTGCCCTTCCAGCCAGAACTGGAAGTGGCGGATGGCGAAGTGTAGAGCCAGCAAATCCCTGTCGAACGCGTTGTATTTTCGCTCACTATCGCGCAAGGTTTTGTTGAAAAACACGAGCGGTTGCCAGGCCCCAGCTACATACTGTTCAACGACCGCCCCTACAGCTAAATCGGACGCATCAGTGGTGAGCGCCATGCGGGCCGTTGGAACTGGGTGTGCCAACAAAGCAGCGTTTGCCAGGGCTGATTTGATTTATTTTCCTGTACTGTTTCTATTCTGGTATCATCTATCGTTACCATTATTTCATGATTTATTTTATGATTTCCAAACAACATAATCTTTGTTTTTTTCAGATTTAGAGATAATTTATTTTTGTTGAACCACTGTGTTAACCTTTTCATTTCAGTTGTGACCACTTCTAAAACCTGCTGCAAATTCTCACCAGTGCAAAGGATATTTGTGTCATCTGCAAACAAAATAAATTTCAGAATTTTTGATACTTGGCATATGTCATTTATATACAAGATAAAGATTTTGGGTCCCAAAACTGACCCCTGGGGCACACCACAAGTGATGTCCATGAAGGGTGATTTGTGCTCACCAATTTGTACAAATTGTTGTCTGTTACTTAAATAACTTTCCACCCAACTCAGTCCGACCCCTCTTATCCCATACCTTTCCAGTTTCCTTAGTAGAATTCTGTGGTCAATGGTGTCAAAAGCTTTCTTTAAATCTATAAATACTCCTACAGCAAACGTTTTTTTTAACTATACAACTAGTAATTTCTTCAATAAGTTCAATCAGTGCCAAAGATGTAAACTTATCTGCTCTAAAACCATACTGGCTGTCTGTAAGGAGGTTGTGTTTTTCAATGAAATCATCCAGTCTCTTAGTGAAGATTTTTTCAAGTATTTTGGAGAGTTGTGAGAGTAATTTGTGAAATAATGACTGTCTCCTATTTTGTATAGTGGTATTACTTTTGCTATTTTCATTTTGTTTGGAAATTTACCAGTTTGAAATGACAGGTTATAGATGTGGGTGAGTGGCTTAACAATTCCTTCAATTACTTTTCTCACTATTGTCATGTCAGTTTCATTCCAGTCCATTGATTTTTTGTTCTTAAATTTACTCACAGTCTCGATAATTTCCTTTTCAGTAACTGCACCCAAAAAGATTGTGTTTGTATTTCTATCTTCTATTTCATTTACAGAACCACTGTTGTTTGTTTCTGGTGTCACTATTGATTTTGCTAATTCAGGACCAACGTTTACAAAAAATTTATTGAAACCACTGACCACATCCTCCATATTATTTATCAAATTACCATTTTCAATAAAATATTCTGGATAATTAGCATTCTTAGGTCGATTACTAATAATCCCATTGAGTACTTGCCATAGCACAGTGGTGCAGTGGTTAGCACTGTTGCCTTACAGCTAGAAGGTTCCTGGTTCGAATCCCCAGGCTGGCAGGGGTTGGAACCTTTCTGTGTGGAGTTTGCATGTTCTCCCTGTGCTGCGTGGGTTTACTCCGGGGGCTCCGGTTTCCTCCCACAATCCAAAGACATGCATGTTAGGTTGGTTGGCTGTTCTAAATTGTCCCTGGATATTTGTTTCCTATAGGCCCTTGGAATGGAAGGTTAGTACTAGTGAAAGTGCTTTGAGTGGTCTTTGTGACTAGAAAAGCGCTATATAAGTGTAGGTTAGATATTCCTCCTAAGTTATTTTTATTATCCTCTAATATTCTGTTGTAGTATTCTTTCTTACAAGTCCTCATTATATTAGTAAGCTTATTTTTATATCTTTTATATTTGATCTCAGCCTCCACCATTCTGCACTTAATGAATTGTTTATATAATGTATTCTTCTTTTTACATGCATTTAGTTACTCCTTGGTGACCCAAGGAATATTTTTGTTTTGTTGTCTGTCACTGTATTGGTTTATAGGACAGTTTTTATTGTATAATGATTGAAATATTTGTAAAAATTTATCATATGCTTTATATATCATTTACATCATAAACTATCTTCCAGTCTTGTATTAATAATTCCTTTGCTAGTAAATACATTGATTCTTCAGTTCTTATTCTTTTATATTTAATATTTTTGGTATACTTTTTCTTCCTATTATCATATTGATAGACAACAAAAATCGGCAGGTGGTCACTGACATCATTCAATAAAAGCCCACTCATGATATTATTTTCCATAATATTTGTGAATATGTTATATATTGTTATCTATTAGTGTGGCACTGTGTGACGTGATTCTGCTAGGTCCGGTAATTGTTGGATGTAAGCCCATACTGTACATTGTGTTCTTCTCTCAAACTGTTGTTTTGAATTCATAAGGTCTATATTGAAATCCCCACAGATGAACATAACTTTATGAGTTAGTTTTGCATACATTTTTTCCATCCAGTCCTTAAATAAGTCATTGTTTGATCCAGGTGTTCTATATACACAGCTCACTACCATATTCTTCACATTGTCCAGACAGATTTCTATTTATTTATTTATTTATTATTATTTCAAATAAATCATCCACAGTTACTGACAGATTTTCAACAACCTTGTATTTCAAGCTCTTGTCAACATAAATTGCAACTCTTCCTCCTTTTTTCACTTTTCTATTTATGTAATTTAATTCATAGCCATCCATGGTAAAATCCATTCCTTTCTCTTCACTGAGCCACATCTCTGATATTGCCACAATATTGAATGGCTCTTTAAACTGATGTAAATAATCTTTAATGTTATTACCTCCGCCAAGGAGGTTATGTTTTCATCAGCGTTGGTTTGTCTGTCTGTCTGTCTGTCTGTCTGTCTGTCTGTTAGCAAGATAACTCAAAAAGTTATGGACGGATATTCATGAAATTTTCAGAGATTGTCAGAAATGGGGTATCCTACAGATGATTAGATTTTGGTGATGATCTGAGAGTGCATACCTCCACCAAGGGCTTTGTTTGTATTTGTGCAGCAGGATTACACAAAAACTACTGGATGGATTGGGATGAAATTTTCACCACAGGTGGTTCTTGGGCTAGAGAGGAACCCATTATATTTTGGTGATTGTCTGAGAATGCATACCTCAGCCAAGGCTCTTATCTTCTCACAATGTGTTAGCAACAATACTCCAAAACTGATGGACAGACTTTGATGCAATTTTCACCACAAGTGGCTATAGGCCTACACACAAACCCATTACATTTTGGAGGTAATCCATGAGAAACGGAAGGAGCCTTGGCGGAGGTATGCGCTCTATGAGTGCTCTTCTAGTTAAAGTTGGCATAGAGACTTCTGCTGTTGAAGTGGATCATAGAAATATTGAAATCAGATGTGACCCTAGTGTTAAACTGTTCATCTGTATAGTAACTACAGTCATTATTGATGGAGCTAAATAAATTATTGTCATGGTCTATGTTATATTCTACGTCCTTTGGGTTGTGATCCGTATATTCAAAACCTTTCCATTCCTGATGTTCCTGTTTGTTGATCTTTTTGTTTCATGTTGTTAAATGTCCTGTTGCAGATGAGTATAATCCTTCAGTGTCCTACAATTGTCTCTTGTTGCTGTCGACTCCAGTACATAATATTCATTGATATTTGTCCAATTCCATAATATTTCGGATGTTAATGACCTTGGCTTCTTCAGGTGACCCATTTAATTTTATGTATATTTTACAGTTTGATGTCCAGGTGTTTTGAATCTTTTTCTGCTTTCTCAGGTACAGTTAGGCCCAGAAATATTTGGACAGTGACACAAGTTTTGTTATTTAGCTGTTTACGAAAACCTATTCAGGATATAATTATATAATCAATATGGGCTTAAAGTGCAGACTCTCAGCTGTAATTTGAGAGTATTCACATCCAAATTGGAGCAAGGGTTTAGGAATCACAGCTCTTTAATATGTAGCCGCCTCTTTTTCAAGGGACCAAAGGTAACTGGACAATTGACTCAGAAGGCTGCAAAAAAAAAATAAATAAATAACAAGGGCGCATGGGCTCTTCCCTCATTAACCTGTCATCAGTTAAGCAGTTAAAAGGTCTGGAGTTGATTCCAGGTGTGGCGTTTGCATTTGGAAGCTGTTGCTGTGAACACACAACATGCGGTCAAAGGAGCTCTCAATGGAGGTGAAACAGACCATCCTGAGGCTGAAAAAAAAGAAGAAATCCATCAGAGAGATAGCAGAAATGTTAGGAGTGGCCAAATCAACAGTTTGGTACATTCTGAGAAAAAAAGAGTGCACTGGTGAGCTTGGGAACTCAAAAAGGCCTGGACGTCCACGGAAGACAACAGTGGTGGATGATCGCAGAAATCTCTTCACAACATCCACTCAAGTGAAGAACACTCTCCAGGAAGTAGGTGTATCAGTATCTAAGTCTACCATAAAGAGAAGACTTCATGAGAGTAAATACAAAGGATTCACCACAAGGTGCAAACCATTAATCAGCCTCAAAAATAGAAAGGCCAGAATTGACTTTGTGAAAAAACACCTGAAGAAGCCAGCCCAGTTCTGGAACAGCATTCTTTGGACAGATGAGACTAAGATCAACTTGTACCAGAATGATGGGAAGAAGAAAGTTTGGAGAAGAATTGGAACTGCTCATGATCCAAAGCACACCACATCATCTGTAAAACATGGTGGAGGCAGTGTGATGGCATGGGCATGCATGGCTTCCAATGGCACTGGGTCATTTGTGTTTATTGATGATGTGACAAAAGACAGAAGCAGCCGGATGAATTCTGAAGTGTATAGGGATATACTTTCTGCTCAGATTCAGCCAAATGCAGCAAAGTTGGTTGGACGGCGCTTCACAGTACAGATGGACAATGATCCATACTGCAAAAGCAACCCAGGAATTTTTAAAGCAAAGAAGTGGAATATTCTGCAATGGCTGAGTCAATCACCAGATCTCAACCCAATCGAGCATGCATTTCACTTGCTCAAGACAAAACTTAAGGCAGAAAGACCCACAAACAAGCAACAACTGAAGACAGCTGCAGTAAAGGCCTGGCAAAGCACCACAAAGGAGGAAACCCAGTGTTTGGTGATGTCCATGGGTTCCAGACTTCAGGAAGTCATTGCCTGCAAAGGATCCTCAACAAAATATTGAAAAGTAACACTTTACTTAGGGTTGTGGCGGATGAGCTAAGGGAACCCAAGTGTGGAGGCACGGAATAAGTGCAAGCAGGACACGGTGAACTAAAGTTTAAAAGGGTGTTTTATTCATCCACCATCACGAGACTCACTCCAGCGCTGTGGGTGTGCGCTGGAGCGAGCCTTGTATCTCTCATCAGCAAACAGGCAATGCGTGTGATCAAAAAGAGAGTAAGAGAGAGAGCAAGCGATATGGTTGACTTATATTCCCAGCTAGACAATGCATGCATGGCACATCAGCATCACAGTACAGCAGGAATGCATGGGACATTTACATGAGAGTCACACATATCAATAGCAGGATTACTGGCGCCGGAATTCCTCTCTGCTCTGGAGCTGTAGGACAAAAGAGGTTGCAAGGCACATCTACATATTGATATCAGTCCATACATCTCATTGTTCTGCTAATTGCTCCAGCTGAGCGCTCTGCTTGTCCCGAAGGCTGTGGGAGTCACCCCCGCCCCCCCAGAGGGCTCAGCAGGGTGCTGAGGCATCGATCGTCCGGCTTTGGAAGCGAGCTGCGTGGAAAAGCTCTGTGCCGGAGGAGGGGGAGGGAGGAGGGTGGGGGTAGCGAGTTCCGGCCCGGGACGGCAAAGTTGTCCGGGCCGCGCAAAAATTGCATGTGGACCCACGATGTGGAGGGGCTGTCCCGTTGAACGTGGCAGAGGTCCACAGCGGCTGTGAGAAGAAACATTAGTCTCTGACTCCTCTCGCGGCTTCAGTCCTGCGAGGATGCGTCGCAGCCATGAAGAAAAAAACAAAAGCTGGAGCTGTGTGGGGGACTTGGCATGTTGGCTTTAGGTGCGGGCGCAGCCCTAAAGCCCTCGAGGACAGCTGACAGCTGAATTCCCATTGTGCGCCGTGGCTGAGACCCATACAAAATCCTGTGTGCGGGCTGCGTGTGTGCTTCAGGTGTGTGAGCAGCCCTGAAGGTTCCGAGGATGGCGGTCAGCCGTGCTTCTCAGGCGTGTGCAGCGGCGGAGGACGAAGGCGGTCTGTGGAGCCGGTATTGTCCCGTGCGTGGTGCGCTGTCCTCGTAACCCCCCGATGGTCCTCCCTGTCTTGGCTGTTGCTGTCGTTCACTCGTGCCGGGTCATGGTGCGTGCGCGCTCGTGTGGATGCGGAGGAGCGGTGAGAGGGAGTAGAGACTCTTTGTCCCTCGGGCGGTCCCAGCGTGGATGTCCCGATCTCAGGCGAGGGTCGCACCATGACGCTTTCTGCAGCCTTCCCGGTCGTGGATGATCTCCGAGGGAGTTCGCCTGGTGTCGGTTCTGCGTCGAGGTCTCCCATGTGGCAGAAGGGAGGGCAGTCCATTTGTGTCAGGCAGCTGCGTTCGCTTGTCGTAGGAGTCACCGCCAGGAGCTGCGTTCGTCGTCAGCGTGTTCTTGTCTTCGGACGGGGTCACCAGTGTGGCGGATGAGCTAAGGGAACCCAAGTGTGGAGGCAAGGAATAAGTGCAGGCAGGACACGGTGAACTAAAGTTTAAAAGGGTGTTTTATTCATCCACCATCACGAGACTCACTCCAGCGCTGTGGGTGCGCGCTGAAGCGAGCCCTGTGTCTCTCATCAGCAAACAGGCAATGCGTGTGATCAAAAAGAGAGTAAGAGAGAGAGCAAGCGATATGGTTGACTTATATACCCAGCTAGACAATGCATGCATGGCACATTAGCATCACAGTACAGCAGGAATACATGGGACATTTACATGAGAGTCACACATATCAATAGCAGGATTACTGGCGCCAGAATTCCTCTCTGCTCTGGAGCTGTAGGACAAAAGAGGTTGCAAGGCACATCTACATATTGGTATCAGTCCATACATCTCACTGTTCTGCTAATTGTTCCAGCTGAGCACTCTGCTTGTCCCGAAGGCTGTGGGGGTCACCCACAGGGTTATGTTTATTTGTCCAATTACTTTTGAGCCCCTGAAATGAGGAGCATTTGTATAAAAATAGTTACAATTACTACATGTTTAATCATATATCTTTGTTCAACCCCTTGAATTAAACCTTAAAGTCTGCACTTCAATTCCGTTGTAGTTGTTTCATTTCAAATCCAATGTGGTGGCATGCAGAGCCCAAATCATGAAGATTGTGTCACTGTCCAAATATTTCTGGGCCTAACTGTAACTTGCTTTTCTGGCTATTTCTGAGTTTTCTTTTGTGAGGTGCTATTCACACAGCAGAGAACTTTTCGGGAGAACAAAGGGACTTATCCCATGTGTTTCTTCTCTATGATCACAGAGCCTGAAGTATCCTGTTTTTGGGTTTTTTTTGTAACCTCTTTGTATCTTAATTTTTGTTTAAACGCCTAGGCATTCTTTCTTTCTTGAGCTCAATTCTAATTAGGAGTTAAAAACTCCAATCCTAGACATTTATTCCCTGACCCCACATCGTTGAACCAAAAGCTGCACGGGGACCTCGGGGACCTCCGCAGGACGGCAGCATTCGTCAGGGCAGCTGGTGTGATCATCTAGCGATCGACGAAGAAGAAGAAGACATTTATTCTTATAACTTTTCCCTGTTAAACTTTCTGTAAAGCCACCGTTTTAATTTAATGTAAGCTTTAATCTTGACTTTATTTTTATAATATTTTTATTGAACAATCCCACACCAGAAGTTCTTTTATCTAAAGTCCAAAGATCTGTTAATTTTGCTATCGGATCAGATTTTTAACTAGAAAAGCACTCATAGAGCACATACCTCCGCCAAGGCTCCTTCCGTTTCTCATGGATTACCTCCAAAATGTAATGGGTTTGTGTGTAGGCCTATAGCCACTTGTGGTGAAAATTGCATCAAAGTCTGTCCATCAGTTTTGGAGTATTGTTGCTAACATATTGTGAGAAGATAAGAGCCTTGGCTGAGGTATGCATTCTCAGACAATCACCAAAATATAATGGGTTCCTCTCTAGCCCAAGAACCACCTGTGGTGAAAATTTCATCCCAATCCATCCAGTAGTTTTTGTGTAATCCTGCTGCACAAATACAAACAAAGCCCTTGGTGGAGGCATGCACTCTCAGATCATCACCAAAATCTAATCATCTGTAGGATACCCCATTTCTGACAATCTCTGAAAATTTCATGAATATCCGTCCATAACTTTTTGAGTTATCTTGCTAACAAACAAACAGACAGACAGACAGACAAACCAACGCTGATGAAAACATAACCTCCTTGGCGGAGGTAATTATCCTTGAATTCCTCATGGGAAGCCGCAGATTCTCGACACAACCCGCCATCACGCGCAGCTGAAGAAATCAGCACGCCCCGAAGAGTAGACATCTTGGGTTGGACCACAGCCCAGGTGATCAACACATCAAAATCTCATCTGGTGACAACCGAATATTTGCTGGACAAATATTCTGGGTTTTGGCACTTTTCCACATCGAAAAATTCCAGATGGCAACACAGGAGGATCTTCATTTTCAACCATCAGGCCCAGAATCACGTGAGTGATATTCTTGTTCATCTGCTGAATGGAAAGTCTGAGATTTGGGTATAATTTAATATCTGATCAGATGCAAAATTAAAGAGCAAGTAATATAACGGGGAAGTTATATTACTTGCTCCAGTGAAACTGGAGTTCTCCTGTATGAGAAAAAAAAAAAAGTCAGATTAGTTATGGCAGCAGGGTTTTCTTCTGCAATGACCGAAATGAAGACACGGCGTAAGCTTGAATGTAATGCAATGTTGCAAAAACCATTTGTACTGTTTTGGAATGGCATTATTTTAAACAACTATGGCATAAAATACACCTAAAATTGGATTTCAGATGGGCACCGTGATCTGCTTTCAAAACTGTACATGCCCATGTTGCGCTGTGCAGAAACTCTCCCACTTTGCAGAGCATTATGACACATTTTAACAATTTGGGTTTAGAATGAGTGTGTAAAAAGCAATAAAAATTACTCTAGCTAAATTTTACAGTATAGTATGGAAATAAAGGCTACTTCTCCCATTATTCCTTTTTCCTAACTCTGCACCATAACCCAGAAGCAAAGTGCACACTTCATGTCAAAGCAATAAAAATCAGAATGATATCCATCTGACCCTATGTGAGTTGATCAATTAGCGATCATCCAAACATTATAGTCATGTTGGACAAGACATTTGTCATTGCACTGTCTTGTCATGAATTCCTGCCCATCTTGGGCAGGAAAGACAAAAACCCAAATGCAGGATAGTGTTGCACGTATTTATTGAGCAAAAAAGTCATAACAGAAGCTTCAACAAGTGAACTGAGCAGGTAGAACAAAGAGCACACATAGTAGTAGTAGTAGTAGATTAGTTTATTTGACAGGGACAGTGCAATAAACATAGACAATTAATCAAAGACAATCAATCTGATGTGTTGCACATAGAGTGTATAGCTATTAGCTAATTTGCAACTCTTGTCCCTGGATGGGCTTTAGAAAAAAGAATCAAGATAAAAAATATACACAATAACCACATACATCAATGCAGAAAAATTATAAATACACAATTATAAATATTATAAATATTATAAATACACAAATATAACAGCCTGACTCACATTTAACATAATTATAAATACACAAATATAACAGCCTGACTCACATTTAACACATATAACATAACTCACATTTGCCTATTTCAGGCCTTCCTCCCTCCGTCACTCACTATAAACAAACACATTTATTCCTTCCCTTCATTCACTCTCACTTTGCAGACAAATAATTCATACATGAGTACATTCTTGTTTATTTTTCAGCCAGTTTTTAACATTTTTAGTGAATGTTTTAAAGTCCGTTATTATTTTAATTTCATTTGGCATTGTGTTCCAGATGTGACTGCCCTTTATAGAGAAAGCTGTTTGTCCAAATGTGGTTCTGCGGTGGAATATTTTACAGTTATTGTTAACAGAACTCCTGGTGGCTCTGCTGCTGTCCTGTCTTTGGACGAAACCAGCAAGTGGCTCGGGTGCTGATTTATGGAAACATTTGAACGTTAATTTCAGAAGACAGAGGTCAATGAAGCTCTCAAAACTCAATAGGTTGTATTTTTTTAAAACATTACAGTGATGCCACCTAATGGGCTTTTTGAACACTTTATAAACACTCTACGGTTCATAGGAGAGTATGAGAATGAGACCCAAGGCGCCCTCAGACATGATTGAGGAGCAGGGGGATAATAGAGATAAACCCAAGGCATTCCCAGACGTGACTGCGGAATGGTGGGGAAACAGTACTTACAGAATCTTGACAGAGCGGTCTGCTCTGGAGTAGGGGTGACAATCCAATGAACTGGTGAGATACAGGTGAACAGACAGAGCTTAAATAATGACAACATAACGAGCCAAGTGAGCACAGGTGTGTGTGTGTGTGTGTGTGTGTGTGTGTGTGTGTGTGTGTGTGTGTGTGTGTGTGTTGGACTGATTGAGCACAGGTGTCAGTGAGTGTGTGCATACGTGTATGTGTGAGAGTGTGTGTGTGAGAGTGAGCTGAGTAGTAGACAGACAATAATGGCATTCAGCTGTCAAGTACTGACAGGAGAGGGAGGCGTGGCTGTCAGCTGACAGGGGGCAGGACAAACCCCGGAAAGCTCCCTGACAGCTGCCTGCCACAAAATGAGTGAGGAGAGACCAAAACATTAACTGGCAGACAACAGGCACCAAAAACATGACAAGAGAAATGCAGCCACAATGCCACGAAGCTGGGTTTGGAAAAGGTCTAAACCCAGTTCATGACACTGTCCTACAGAATAATGGAGCAGTGTGCTCTTACATGTTACCGGGAAAACAACGTTTAGAATCTTTTTGCATCTGATATGATTTGGACGTAGATGAAATGATAATGTTTTAATCGTCCTTAATTATTTTTAATTATAACCTGAATCAAAGTATGAAATCTTAGTCAAGTAATTATTAGTTTATATGGATTAAACTCTTGGACTTGATTCAGACAAATAAAATGTAGCTATTTAGTGAAAACTAAGCATAGAATAACAGCAAACTTTTTACACAAAACTCTTAGCTGGTCTGGATCACTTGTAAATTTTGTTTGACATTGTACTAAATTTCAAGATATTAATAAATTGGTGTACTGTGTCTGAAGATTGGGAATCTAGGTATGGAAGGAAAATAAAAACTTTAAAAGAAAAACCTGCACCTATTTATGTGATTGCTGACCCACTGGGGGCTGGGGCCCCCCATTATTCTGTCTTTTATCAAGGACGCCAAGGAGGAGGAAGGGGAGGAGGACATCAGTGGAGAGGACGTGAGCGGTGGAGGAGGAGGGGCCATGGCCAAGGAGGGAACACACCCCTACACGACTGAGTGATGTCTGTCACCAGTGTGGACAATGGGGTCACTGGCAAAAAGCGTATCCCTAAAGGCAAGACCGGCCACTGGGAGGGGGAAGAGCCCATGAGCCACATCCACTACGACAAAACTGGACTGCAGGATTAAGACTAAAACAGATAAGTGGACTCACTTCTACACATACACAGGAAACTGACACAGCAGACATTTTCCACTTACTGGACTTTGACCTAATATTAACAATGCAGGGTTTACCAGAAGTAATGTTGGAAGTTCAAGGTACTCCGATTAAATCCGTGTGACAAAGGTGCGTGGAGATAGTAATACAGTAATTTCAGGTAATGATGTTCAGGGCTTTGCAAAGTCAGAAGAAAAAGTAACAGTTAAATCTGCAAATGGCAAACTAAAAGTAGAATATCTATCAAAATCTGTGAAAGTAAAGGATCCTACTACCGGTAACAATGTTGAAGGGTGGTTCATTTTGTCAGAGGCTACCCACATGTTGAGGAAGTAAACATATACACATGGACAAAATTGTTGGTACCCCTCTGTTAATGAAAGAAAAACCCACAATGGTCACAGAAATAACTTGAATCTGACAAAAGTGGTAATAAATAAAAATTCTATGAAAATTAACCAATGAAAGTCAGACAATGCTTTTGAATTGCGGTTCAACAGAATTATTTAAAAAAACAAACTCATGAAACAAGCATGGACAAAAATGATGGTACCCTTAACTTAATATTTTGTTGCACAACCTTTAGAAGCAATAACTGCAATCAAACGATTTCTTTAACTGTCAATGACACTTCTGCACCTCTCGGCAGGTATTTTGGCCCACTCCTCATGAGCAAACTGCTCCAGTTGTCTCAGGTTTGAAGGGTGCCTTCTCCAGACGCACATGTTTCAGCTCCTTCCACAGATGTTCAGTAGGATTTAGAACAGGGCTCATAAAAGGCCACTTTAGAATAGCCCAGTGCTTCGCTCTTAGCCATTCTTGGGTGTTTTTAGTTGTGTGTTTTGGGTCATTATCCTGTTGCAAGACCCATGACCTGCAACTGAGACCAAGCTGTCTGACACTGGGCAGCACATTTCTCTCTAGAATACCTTGATAGTCTTGAGATTTCATTGTACCCTGTACAGATTCAAGACACCCTGTGCCAGATGCAGCAAAGCAGCCCCAGAACATAACAGAACCTCCTCCATGTTTTACAGTAGGGACAGTGTTCTTTTCATGATGCTTCATTGCTTCATTTTTGTGTCTGTGAACATAGAGCTGATGTGCCTTGCCAAAAAGTTCCAGTTTTGTCTCGTCTGTCCATAGGACATTCTCCCAGAAGCTTTGTGGCTTGTCAACATGCAGTTTGGCAAATTCTAGTCTGGCTTTTTTATGATTTGTTTTCAACAGTGGTGTCCTCCTTGGTTGTCTCCCATGAAGTCCACTTTGGCTCAAATAACGATGGATGGTGTGATCTGACAGCGATGTACCTTGACCTTGGAGTTCACCATGAATGTGTTTACACTTTGTTCTGGGCTCTTTTGTTACCATTCGTATTATCCATCTACTCCTGCGGCCATGTCCAGGGAGGTCGGCTACAGTCCCATGGATCTTAAATTTCTGAATAATATATGCAACTGTAGTCACAGGAACATCAAGCTGCTTGGAAATGGTCTTATAGCCTTTACCTTTAACATGCTTATCTATAATTTTCTTTCTAATCTCCTGAGACAACTCTCTCCTTTGCTTCCTCTGGTCCATGTTTAGTGCGGTACACACCATGTCACCAAACAGCACAGTGATTACTTGTCACCCTTTAAATAGGCCAACTGACTGATTACAAGTTTGTAGACACCTGTGATGTCAACTAGAGGACACATCTTGGTTGAACATGTCCCTATGGTCACATTATTTTCAATCTTTTCTAGGAGTACCATCATTTTTGTCCAGGCCTGTTTCATGAGTTTATTTTTTAAAGTAATTCTGTTGAACCACAATTCAAAAACATTGTCTGATTTTCATTGGTTAATTTTCATAGAATTTTTATTTATTACCACTTTTGTCAGATTCAAGTTATTTCTGTGACCATTGTGGGTTTTTCTTTCATTAACAGAGGGGTACCAACAATTTTGTCCACGGCTGTGGACAAAAGTTTATGAGAGTTCCTAGTTTATGAGACTTCCAAACCAAAATGCTGATACTCACTCAACCTGGTCATGGCCGGACCGTGTTCAGTGATATCAGATCTGTGTAAAAGAGCTACACAGCCTTTTACGTCCATAGTGCCTACTGATTGGCAATCTCCAGATCAATATCATTGTACAATGTACTACAGGCATTTGAATGGATCTGATCTAAATTATGAACAAACATTTTTTTGCAAATACATCCTCCAGATTGGTCATAAAAAAAACTTGCACCGGTCACCAAGGGGATATGTGGGAGCATCCGTTGTCCTATCTGATGAGGATCAGAGACATTTTAAACAATGGGGGTTCCACATATCTCACTGGTCAAACCCAAACACATGGATTGGAAAAATGTTGGACATTTTGTCACCTCTCCTGAGGAATATAGCCATCCATGGAAAGCCAACATCTGACCTTAAGATAGAATATTCTCCTAAATTAGAAACATATGCATTGTCACTTAACTAGGTAACCACAGCACAGAAGGCTGTGCACAATGACACCCAGAAATCTCCTACATGACCAATCTTAACATTAACAGAAGAGGAGGAGCGAATTTGAAGCAAGTTCCAAATTCATTACGGTAAAAAGATAAAACAGACGTTGGTCTAATTAAAGGAGGCAAAGTATGTCACTGTAACATCAAAGTCACACTATAGACCATATAAAAGACAATATCCTCTCTGTCTAGAAGTTCAAAAAGGTGTTAAACAGGTCATAAAAGAGCTAAAAGCAACAGATGTCAGCGTGTCATGCTCAGCCTCCCCATTCCTGTGGGAAACATCCTGATGATGCAGGACCTGCTGGAATTAACAAAGCTATAATTCTTTGTGTTCATTGTGTACCAGATTCACACACATTGTTGAATGAACTAGAACCCCAATTGCAATTTTTTCACAGTGGTAGTCATTAGCAATGCATTTTTAGCATACCAGTACACCAAGATCATTAGTTCTGGTTTGCAATCAAATCTGAGAACAAAAAGTACGCATTCATCAGACTGCCACAGGATTACTGTGAGTCCTACAATTTTTTTCCTCAGGCAATGTCCCCAAATCTTGTGCATTTTATTCCTTTATGATATATTGCTGGCATCTCCTGATGAAGAAATATGCAAACAAAACATATCTCCGTCAGCTGGAGTCTATAGGTGGTTAAATAAAGGTGCTGTTGTAGCAATGTATAGCACCTTGGGAGAGCCAGATTGTCTAGCATCTCAGACAGGAGACAGTGGATAAGCTTGGGAGAACAAAGAGCAGGGGATTCCTGGTGAGATAGCAGGAAGGAGTCAAGGATGAGGGGGTTGGATGCAGTGTGATGCAAATATCATGTTGTGTGTGATGTAAATGCCATGAAACTTAAGAGAGGAGTTTCTTCTTGAGAATCCAGTCTGTTCTGTGCTTGAAAGATGTGAGTGTGTAATAAATCGTCTGAAATGATTCCGCCTCTGATTTCACACACTCCACACTGGTGACCCAAGACGTATTATGGAACACGAGGCAAGATCCCTGGAGCCGGCCCGGTCAGGAAGCTACAGCGGGGCGGCAGCCATCCCACAGACAGCCAGGACTGGAACCCCCAGCCATGCGTGTGCGGTTTCAGTCAAGCTACCGGATTTCTGGCAGCACAACCCACGCTCTTGGTTCCACCTCACCGAGGCCCAGTTCACCCTCCAGGGAGTAATGGTAGATGATACCAGATTCTATCATGTGGTCGCAGCGCTCGACGCCCGCACAGCTCAGCAGGTAGTGAGCCTGCTCAATCAGCCACCAGCCAGCAGCAAATATGAAGCACTCAAGGCTGCACTTATCCAGCGCTACACACTCTCGGAATGTGAGAGAGCAGAGAGGCTCCTGACGCGGACCGAGTTAGGAGATGGTTCAGCCATAGACCTGATGAAGAAGATGCTGGCGTTGATGGGCACGGACGACGCGCACTTTCTGTTTGCCCACCTCTTCCTCTGGAACCTTCCAACAGTGGCGAGAGCGGTTCTGGCCAATTCGCCGTGGCTGGCCACGCGCGACTACCGTGCGCTAGCCCAGGAGGCAGACCGGATCATCATCACCACCAGGGCGATCACAGTCAACGCAGCAGCGGCAGAGCCCAGCGAGACGACCAGAGGAGGCGAGGAGCCACCGACGGTAGCGGCAGCGGGGGCCAAGGAGCGTCAGAGAGACACGCTCTGTTTCTACCACCGCCGCTTCGGAGAGAAGGCATGCAGATGTGCGCCACCGTGCCAATTCAAACGCTCGGGAAAACGCCAAGGCCGGGGGTCGGTAGCAGCTGTGACCCTCGGTGAAGAGAACAAGCTGCTCTGCTTAACGGATGCACGCTCTGAGAGGCGTTTCCTCGTGGACACCAGAGCCCAGAAGAGCTTCATCTGGCCGACCTACGCTGACCAGCTGGCAGGATCTAGCGGCCCCAGTGAGAGGACTCTGCTCTTATCTCTACACGGCCGTACATATGAGTGGACTTTTGTCGTAGCAGCACTGAATTACCACATACTGGGGGCTGATTTTCTGTGTGCACATGGTTTACTGGTTGATGTTGCTAACAGGCGTTTGGTTAATGCACTGTCCTTTGACTCTCTCCCCTGTATAGCTCGAGTGACCCAACCAACAGCACAAGCCAACGTCACAGCTACAGGCGGTAAGTTCCACACACTGCTCACTCAGTTCCCAGCACTCACGGTCCCGATGTTTTCCGCGGGCATCGTTAAACACGGGGTGGAGCACTTTATCACCACCACCGGGCCGCCCGTTTTTGCAAGACCTCGGCGCCTGGACGCAGCTAAACTGGCCATAGCGCGCGAGGAGTTCGCCAACCTGGAAAGGTTGGGCATCATCAGGCGCTCGAACAGCCCATGGGCTTCCCCGCTAGACATGGTCCCTAAGGCTGAGGGATCGTGGCAACCGTGCAGGGATTTCCACAGGTTGAACAACGCCACAGCGCACGACCACTACCCAATTCCCCACATACAGGATTTTTCCGTTCACCTCGCCGGAGAGCGCATTTTTTCCCAAAATAGACCTGGTCCGCGGTTACCACCAAGTCCCAGTGCGCGCTGAGGACATACCCAAAACAGCGGTAATAACTCCATTCGGTCTATTCGAGTTCCTGCGCATGCCATTCGGGTTAAAAGGAGCGGCACAGACGTTCCAGCGCATGATGGATGCAGTGCTGCGCGATCTCCCCGTTTGTGTTCGTCTACGTGGACGATATCCTGGTAGCCAGTGCGTCCGAAGACGAACACGAAACCCACCTCAGGACGGTTTTCCGGAGGTTGAAGGAGCACGGGTTAATAATCAACCCGGCGAAATGCCAGTTCGGCATGACGGAGATTGATTTTTTGGGGCACCGCATCTCTCCCGAAGGAGCGATCCCGCTGCCCGACAAGGTGGGCACCGTGGCGGATTTTCCCTGGCCTCAGACCGTCAGCGCGCTGCAGGAATTTTTGGGAATGGTGAACTTTTATAACCATTTCTTTCCCTGCACGGCGCAGCTCATGCAACCATTATACGCCGCGCTCAAGAAGCAGAAACCCGCGGATAGGGTCGAATGGACCCCGGAGCGAGAGCGGGCGTTCTCGGAAGTTAAAGCAGCCCTGTCAAACGCCGCACTGGTGACGCATCCAGACCCGACGGCCCGCATAGCGCTCACCACCGACGCTTCAGACATGGCCATAGGGGCTGTCGTGGAGCAGCGCGTCGCCGGGGCTTGGCAGCCGCTCCCTTTTTTCAGCAGAACTTTGCGCGACAGCGAACGTAAATACAACGCATTCGGCAGAGAGTTGCTGGCCCTTCACCTGGCCATATGCCACTTCCAGTTCTGGCTGGAAGGGCGCAGCTTCACCACGTTCGTGGACCACAAGCCACTAACATTCGCGATGGCCAAGGTTTCAGAACCGTGGTCGGGCCGGCAGCAGAGACAGCTGGCCGCGATCTCAGAGTTTACTACTGATATTCAGCATGTGTCTGGTAAACTGAATGTAGTGGCGGACTACATCTTGGAAAGCATCCAAGATGGCGCCCACAGCGGTCGACATGGTGCTTCGCTGCGCTCTTTGTTTGTTTTTGTTTGTCAATTGTGTGTCTGCTTGCACTTATACCCGTGAAGAACTTCTAAATATCAGGACTTTCACCCCCACGGACCTCCTCCCAGTTTTTCTAGCCCCTGCCGCCGATCTGGTTTATTGTTTGGCTCGGAAAGTGAGACGGCGGAAGAGAGGAAGATGAGCGGGCGCTCTCGTACGACTTCGCAGGACAGGCTCGCGAACGGCGCTGCCTGGCATATTTCTGTCCAATACCAACTCTCTCTCTAACAAGGTAGATGAACTGAGACTGCTGATGCGTTTTAAGGACCTCGCCTCCTCAGCTGTCCTCTGCTTTACTGAGACCTGGCTCCGGGAAAATATACCGGACAGCGCGCTGCGCCTCGACAGCTTTCAGCTCTTCCGTGCTGATCGTGACACAGAGCTTTCCGGCAAGACCACAGGAGGCGGTGTCTGCTTCTACATCAACTGCAGCTGGTGCTCTGATGTAATGGTAATTTCCAAACACTGTTCTCCTGCCTTGGAATTTCTTGTTATCAATTGCAAGCCCTTCTATTCCCCGCGGGAGTTTGCTTCTTTCATAATGATCGCTGTGTACGCCCCTCCCGACGCGGACACGCGCGAAGCTCAGCGCGTGCTCGCGGATCACATTCAACACACAGAGCGGAGTTTTCCAGACTCGCTGATTATTGTGGCTGGCGACTTTAATCAGTGCAATCTGAGCCACGATCTCCCCCGCTACAAACAGTTTATTAAATGCCCCACCAGAGGATTAAACACACTGGATCACTGTTACACCACAGTGAAAGACGCATATCGCGCTGTCCCTCGAGCTGCGCTGGGATTATCTGATCACGTGATGGTTCACCTCATTCCCACATACAGACAGAGATTGAAGCTCACTAAACCTGTTGTGAGCACTACGAAGATACGGACCAGTGATGCTGAGGAGAAGCTGGAAACGTGCATGGAAATATCTGACTGGGGCATGCTTAAAGGAGCCATGCATGATCTGGATGAGTACACGGACACTGTGAACTCATATATCCACTTTTGTGGATATATGTCTGTGTGGAGAGGACTGAGGCAAATCACCAACTATCGACCTAAGGCTCCTAAAGGTCAGGATGACAAAGCCCTTTGTCAAAGACTGTCCCAACACTATGCCCGTTTTGACACCTCGTCATCTGTGTCCAACTTCCCCCCTCCCTCCAGCTCCACAGCCTCCACATTCCCTACTTCATTTAAGGCACCCCCCCCTCCTCCCCCCCTCCCCTTATCATCAGTGAGCAGGATGTGCTCAAACAGTTCTCCAGACTGAACCCGCGCAAGGCCCCCGGCCCAGACGGCGTGTCTCCCTCCACCCTGAGACTCTGTGCAAAACAGCTGGCTCCTGTATTCACAGACATTTTTAACACCTCCCTTAAGTTATGCCACGTGCCGTCCTGCCTCAAATCCTCCACCATCATCCCTGTCCCCAAGAAGCCACGGATCACTGGACTTAATGACTACAGACCTGTAGCACTCACCTCTGTAGTCATGAAGTCCTTTGAGCGCCTGGTCCTGTCCCACCTCAAGTCCATCACCACCCCTCTCTTGGACCCGCTGCAGTTTGCCTACCGAGCCAAAAGGTCTGTAGACGATGCAGTCAACCTGGCCCTCCACTCCATCCTGCAGCACCTGGACTCCCCGGGAACCTACGCCAGGATCCTGTTTGTGGACTTCAGCTCCGCATTCAACACCATCCGCCCCGCTCTGCTCCGGGACAAGCTGTCCCTGCTCAACGTGCCTGACTCCCTCTGCAGGTGGATCATCGACTTCCTGACGGACCGGAGGCAGCATGTGCGGCTGGGAAAGACTGTCTCAGACTATACTAGCATCAGCACCGGATCACCCCAGCGCTGTGTACTTTCCCCCCTACTCTTCTCCCTTTACACCAACTCCTGCACCTCCAGCCACCAGTCTGTCAAGTTGATCAAGTTTGCGGACGACACCACCCTCATCGGGCTCATCTCCAACGGCGACGAGTCCGCCTACAGGAGAGAGGTGGCCCAGCTGGCGTCCTGGTGCAGCAATAACAACCTGCAGCTGAACGCTCTGAAGACAGTGGAGATGATTGTAGACTTCAGGAAAGTCACTACTCCTCTGCCCCCCCTCACCCTCTCAGGCTCTCCCATCACCACTGCTGATTCCTTCCGCTTCCTAGGCACTACCATCACCAGGGACCTCAAATGGGAGCTGACCATCAGCTCACTCATCAAAAAAGCCCAGCAGAGGATGTTCTTCCTGCGGCAGCTGAGGAAGCTCAAGCTACCCACCAAGATGTTAGTGCAGTTCTACACAGCCATCATCGAGTCCATCCTCACCACCTCCATAACCGTGTGGTACGCAGGAGCCACTGCCAGAGACAGACTAAGGCTGCAGCGCGTCGTGCGCACTGCTGAGAAGGTGATCGGCTGCAAGCTCCCATCTCTCCAGGATCTGTACATCTCCAGGACCCGGAGGCGTGCTGGCCGGATCATAGCCGATCCCTCACACCCTGGTCACGTACTGTTTGCCCCCCTCCCCTCTGGTAGAAGACTTCGGTCCATCCAGACTAAAACCTCCCGTCACATGAACAGCTTCTTCCCCTCTGCCATTAGACTGCTGAACACTAAGTGACTTATTGACTCTCGTGCACCATGTACAGCAGCTCAACCAGACTCATGTCAATCATCACTGTTTTCTTCCTGCATTACCGACTGCACTATATGGTTCTCCACAGTATCTGCTGCTGGCTAATATATATTTTAACTGTTGACCAGTATCACTTAATCTTATCCTACACTTTATTACATGTATAGTTTATTTCTCTTATCTTATCATGTTTAATGTTGCAGCATTGTACCGAGACAAATTCCTAGTTTGTGTACTACATGAACAATGGCAATAAACCTGATTCTGATTCTGATTCTGATTCTGATTCTGATTCTGACTGCCTCTCGCATGCCTTGGTGGCCCCAGTCTGCGTGGGGATAGATTACGCAGCCATGGCCGCGGAGCAGATTAGCGATGCAGACGTGCGCGCGCTCCAGTCTGGACCAACAGGGTTAAGGCTGGAGAGCAGGGTGCTGCAGGATGGAGCCCCCCCCCCCCCAATCTGTGATGTCTCCATGGGTCGCCCGCGTCCGGTGGTCCCGGCCGCGTGTTTGAGTCGGTTCACACTCTGGCGCACCCAGGAGTGCGCGCGTCGGTCAAAATGGTGGGAGAAAAATTTGTGTGGCCGAGCCTACGCAAACAAGTGAAAGAGTGGGCTGCAGCCTGCGTGGTGTGCCAACGAGCCAAGGTACACAGACACACGAAGGCTCCCTTGGAGCCGTTTCGTATTCCGGCTAAGAGGTTCGACCATGTTCACGTGGACCTCGTGGGCCCCCTCCTGCCATCACAGGGGTGGACGCACCTCCTGACAATGGTGGACTGCACCACGCGCTGGCCAGAAGCGGTCCCGCTGGCGGCAACCGCGTCCGTGGATGTAGCGCGCACTTTTTTAACAGCATGGGTGGCGCATTTTGGAGTCCCGTCGGGACTATGGGTTATGCAAGCGTTTTCATAGATCACTGAAAGCAGCACTCAGGGCTTCATTGACAGATGCAAATTGGGTAGACAGGCTGCCATGGGTTTTATTGGGGTTGCGCTCTGTGCAAATACTTACATGTGAAGGTCTGCAAGGTGTGCAAAGTGATGTTTCACCTGGGCCATCACTCTCTGCATAAGGTTCATCAGCATGTTTGGTGGGGTGGTTGTCAACATCTTTGTTGGTGGTGGTGGTGGTGGTGGTGGTGTTGAAGGAGACAAGTTTTCTCACCTCCACCAACAGAGCTGGAATTTCTGAGAAAAAAGTACAAGATTATTCAGACAGCAACCATGAAGACCAATATTGTCCAAGATGCTACAAATCAATTGACGTATCATTAAAATAATCGTAACAGGAGCAAGTTATAGAATTGACACTGACTTCATGTACAGTATATCATGCTCATTTACCCTGGGCTCATTAACAGTAACAATCAGTATAAATGATACAGACTGTGACTGATGGTTGTTACTTGCACAATCACATAGACAAATTGCAACCATCATTTTTCTGCTTATTATGCTTGTGTGAGTGATAATTATGCTCGTGATTCTTCAAACATGCTCTTAAAATACCTGTAACCCACCTATCTGACCACACATGGGCTGATATGGGCAATTGCTTTTTAGATTTAGATAGCATCTTTAGAATCACCCTCAGGTCTAAATGGAGTAATATCATATGATATGTAATAATATTTGATGACATAATACTCAATACATGCCTTTAACTACCATGTTCCGCAGTTTGGAGTTTTCTTTATGTAAAGCCTTGATCTGGCTCTGCAGATCTCTGGTAAAGTCATCTCTTTCCTGGCTTGACGATTCTGCTGGACCGAGGCTGAACTGACTGTTCCCTGACAGTAATTCCTCTTCCACCCGTCTTTGAGCAGCAACTTTGGCCTTTTTCTATAGGGCAAAGATATTAATTTTTATTATTTAGTTATGGATAATCCATTACACAAATGATGCATAATGTGATATCAATCTCTGTTGAATTACCTGTTTTGGATTTCCAGAGCCAGAGGCTTTGTCACCAGTACCAAAATATTCTTCATCAAAGTCCAGGTGTTTTCCTTTTCTCACCCTCTTGGCCGGCATGTTCCCGCTCAGTTCCTGTGCTTCCAGTTCCCGCTCAGCAGCTCTCAGTGTAGCCTCTTTTTCTACATTAATTTATAAGGATAGATTTAATATCAAACTAAACACCACTGTATTAATAAATACTACAGAATAAATAATTGTGTGCCAAATTTAAGACTGCAAAATAGTGAAATACGGGATACACATTTTGACATAATAAACAGAACATTTTGTTGCTGTATTTGATAATACAGTAACTGGTAGGAAATAAGTAATAGGTCAAGTGTGAGAGTGTGTGTAAGACCGACTTGCCTGCTAACTGAAGAACAACAGCATCTTCAATGGGCCATCCATTAGCAGGCTTCTTGCTGTTAGTTGTTCGACATTCAACAAGATATGTCGTGTCAGTAGTAGCAGCTGGGTCAAAATCAATTATCCAGCTGATGGGAACGATGCTGGTTTTATCTTTGTCAGGTCCCTTCGCCCAACTAACAAGGGCAAACCTATATTTTGACATTTTTGCTAAATATATATTATGGTTGTGCCTCTCCGTTTCTTCTTCCCGCTTAAAGCAACCGACATTCGCGCCTAGCATTGCGCATGCATGAAAGACGTCATTGTGCCATGATTGGCTGGCTTGTTCGGGGCGATTGTTATGCGCATGCTCCATTCGCGCTGAGCACTCTGGTAAAAGTAGTCATGTATCTCATCCCATCCGTTTTCAAATCAAAACAACCTAACCTTACGTTAGCTAGCTCAGAGTACAGACAAATGTAGAAAATGGACCGAGTCCGACTGAAAAGGAAATATATCCTCCCTGGTTCTGAAACGGATATCCCAAGAAGAACAAGACGATTATGGAAAAAAAGGTTAGTCCTTTCTGCTTGATTCTGGCCGTTTATACAGCACACGATAATTATATCTGCTGCAAACAAAACTGATAGACAGGGATGATGGAGGGGACAATTCTTTTTTATTGCTTTGAATGTGACTCTAGCCATGATGTCGCCTAGGGATGATAGACAAGAGGATTATTGTTATTATTATTATTATTATTATTATTATATTTTATTATTTTCATTGCTTTGGATGTGACTGTAGCCATGATGTTGCCTAGCCGAAGAGAGGTAACTTGGGGTGACATAACATTATTTATAACACGGCTACTATCTTCTATTTGCATTTAGCATTACACCATTTATCATTTTGCATCTATTGATATGATCATGTCACAGTAACATTTTTATTTAATAGATCTATGTATTTCCTCAGGGGGAATTAAGCTTGAGAATCATGTATTCAAAGATTAATATGAATCTATGTTTTCTATCACTTTAGGGAAGCAATGAGAGATACCAAGATTGATCAGCCAAACCAGGATGTGGTAAGTCATGAACTTTAAACATGTAGCGTTAAACTATACTGTACTTGGCTATATGTAGCCAGATCTACTTCTCACAAAATAGAACTATTTTTTCTTATTTTTAATAATTACTATTGTATTGCCAGATGCATCTCCAGCAACAGATGTCTTCATCAATATCTTAAAATATGTGTAGTCTATGTGTAGAGTACATTTTGGCAATGACGATATTGTGACTGAGTTACAGCTACATATTTTTGTCAAATTTGTTGCAGTCATTAGATGGAAACTGTCATCTTTTGTTTAGACAAGAGCTCATGCCAGTTCTGATGCCTGGATCCCCCCAAGGTGAACCATCTTCAGAAAGACTATGGGGAACTACAGAAGAGGGCCATGTAAGTTTCAGATTCTGGAAAACCTTAAATAGCAGATCGACAAGCTCGTTGATCGGCTATTTTCAAATAAGGTATTTCATGTAGAGCACAGAAAAATCACCAGAGCACTGAGGCACTCAGCTCTACAATGTGACAGTGTTTAATACTGCACTGACAATAGGACTTTTTAAGAATGAATTGGTCTGCTTTAATAATGCTAACATAGGCCCCACATATTGATGCCCACTTGAGATATATAAAGAAAAAGCACAATGTGTTTGTGCTTTGGCAGAGAGATGGAGCGCACCACTGCCAGAGAAAGGTGTGTGCTGGATTTTCAACACAAGACGAAACCATCTCATGCTCTGCGTGCATGATCCATGTTAATAAAACACTTACAGCATTATTCATTGCATTTCAGGCAGTCTTTAATTGTGCAGATTTAGTGTTCAGTATATTTTAGGTTTTGTATTAAAAATATATTGTGGAGTTAGCATGTTACATACATCATGGTAACTTGCAGATTGGTTTGTAGACTGTATGGGTGTTCATTTTTGTTTACCGGCATTTTGTTATTTATTTCTGTTTTATTAGGATGATTATTCTGAACCTTGGGTTCCACTCACTGGACTACAAAGTTTTTCAGGAGCAGAAGACTCTGTAAGTTTCAACTTTTGCAAGAATCTGGCCTCTGTAGCGCTTGCATTATAGTGCAATATTAACATATTTGTTTTTTGCTGGGGGGGGGGGGGGGGTTCCGAGATCTGTTTGTGTGTTTATTACAGTTCAGGCAGCAATAGGTTAGGGATAGTCAGTAGTAGGGATGGGCATTCGGTGAAATTTTCTTCACCGATCGTCGGGAGAATTAATGATTAATAATCGGTTAATCATTAACATTTTTAGGTACATAACAAGGCAGGTAGACTACATTAGAACATCAGGAATCAGCACGGAGAGCCCTCGGGAATCTCGCAAGCTGATTGGCCGAGACGTTTCACCCCGCAAGCTGATTGGCCGACTGTCCCTGCCGAGCGGCCACCCAACAAACGAAGACCGCATTCATTGCTCTATCGCTCGTGTTACTTAGTCTAGCCGCGCAGAACTTTTTGCTGTTCTCTTGTGCCATTTTGTGCGAAATAGTCTTCCCGTCGAGCCACTACGCCGCCTCCTGCAGCTTCCCTCGACGTGTGTACACTGAATCTTCATGACCTTCTCAATAAAGTTTCTGAAAAAAAAAAAGAATCTTCACGACCGCCATTACTCAGCGCGCAACCACTGTTGGCGGTTTCTTCGCGTAATAAGGGTGTTCCATGGACCCTGTCGATGAGGTATATTTGTATGCTGCATTGCAGTGATTGCAGTACACCTGGTCATTTTTTAAATTGAAATGGTCCCACGCAACACTTCGCCATAACCGCTTCATGATTTGGCGATTGCCCTACGGAAGCCCGCATGTATCAACTGAGGCACGCCAGGGTACGGCGATGGTGTAATGTTGCCCCCTGGTGCCCAAATTTTGCCATTGCATTGTTTGAGGACGGCCGTGCACTAGGCCTAATAACGTCGGATTGTTTAAAAAAAAAAAAAAAACGGTTTGTCGACGAAAATGAACTTCCTCGGTGAAATTCTTAATGATCAATTATCAGTTAATCGGTAAAGTATGCCCATCCCTAGTCAGTAGTCAGAAGTGTTGTGATGTCATGGTAAAGCTACACTGGTATCTCCCTACTAACTGAGATGATACTTCTGATTTGGGGATGTGGAGTATCTCTTTAATCAAACTTGTAGGTAGGCAGAAGTGGGAGTGCTGCACTTGGTCAATACAGTTGTGGTTTTTTAAAAGCTTAAAAATGGATAAAATGGTCCAACCAGGTGTTCTTCAAGGATACATAAATAAATACTGTAGATTATCTAGCTGATGGGATTTTTGTCGCTCTGGCAACCCATGTATCTCTTTAATCAAGTTTGGAGGGAAGGCAACTGGTTGGAATAGCATCTCCCACATGCTAGATCCTGTTGGTGGCTGGTGACTGTGCGTGTATTGTGTAACAAAGGTTTATCAATACTTTGTATTCTTTTCTGCAACACAGAATCTGAATGAAAATTCCTCTCACTATGACTCTGACAATGGCTCTGAAGATGCACATGATGTCAGCCACATTATGGTGAGTATAGTGTACATTGACCACAGGATCTCATCTCTGTTGTTTGCAGATGATGTTGTCCGGTTGGCTTCATCCAGCAATGTCCTACAGCTCTTGCTGGGACAGTTTGCCGCTGAGTGTGAAGCGGCTGGCACCTCCAAGTCCGAGTCCATGGTCCTCAGCCAGAAAAAGGTGGCTTGTCCTCTCTGGGTTGGGGACAGGCTCCTGCCCCAAGTGGAGGAGTTTAAGTATCTTGGGGTCTTATTCACGAGTGAGGGGAAAATGGAGCGAGAGATTGACAGACGGATTGGAGCAGCATCTGCAGTTATGCGGACGTTGTACCGGTCTGTTGTGGTGAAGAGGGAGCTTAGTTCTAAGGAAAAGCTGTCGATTTACCAGTCAATCTACGTTCCTACTCTCACCTCACAAGCTTTGGGTAATGACCGAAAGAATAAGATCGTGGATACAAGTGGCTACAATGAGCTTTCTCCATAGGAATGCTGGACTCACCCTCAGAGATAGGGTGAGGAGCTCAGTCATCCGGGAGAGGCTCAGAGTAGAACCGCTGCTCCTCCACATTGAAAGAAGTCAGTTGAGGTGGTATGGGCATCTGATTAGGATGCCTCCTGGACGCCTCCCACTTGAGGTGGAGACCCCGGGGCAGACCCAGGACTCGGTGGAGAGACTATGTCTCCCAGCTGGTCTGGGAACACCTTGGTATCCTCTGTGAAGAGCTGGAGCAGGTGGCTGGGGAGAGGGAAGTCTGTGCTTCTCTGTTTGAACTGCTGCCTCCGTGACCCGGACCTCTGGAAAAGCGGTAGAAGATGGATGGATGGAGGTTTGTGTGATCAGTGACATGACAGAGCTTCACCATTTGAGAATGTTTTGCGAGGAAAAGAAAGAAAGTCACAACTCGAGTCTACTGAACAGAAATGCGTTGATTTTGCAATCCACTCAGTTTAGCTTCTATTGCTAAGGATGCAACACTGTTGTCGTGCTCATGACGACATGTGCATAACCTCTATAGCGTACATTTTGTAAAGTGTGTATAGTTTCTGTAGTTTGCATGTTGTAACATGCAGGTTGGTTTGTAAACTTTCTATGGGTTTTTATTTTCTAATGTGTTTTTTTTAGGTTGATTACGATTCTGAACCATATTCTCCTCTCAGTGGACAACAAAGTTTATCAGAAAGAGCCAAAGTCTGTGTAAGTTTCAACTGTGTGGAACATATTTGTAGCTGTCTGCAGGTTGGAAGCTAGGATGAATGCTCAGTCCAGGTCACTGCACCGTCAGTCAGGACGGAGCATGCTGGTGAAGCTACATCCTGTCAGTTTAAAAGTAGTGGTTGGCAATTGTCAGAGGAAGCATTAGTGTTTACTGCTCTCTCCAGATCAGCAAAGGGGTAGAGCAGCAACTGTGACAGTAAAGTGAAATTGGTATAAAGTGTTTCAGTTTATTGTCACTGGCTCTACTGGATTGTGTGTAGTTAAACTTTTGACTAATTCACTGAAGGTACTGAAGAACTAAAGTGACAGTAAGTAAGTGAATCAAACAACATTTCTCTAACCAGAATTTTTTTTCTTTTCTCCATATATAGAGCCTGCATGTTGACTGCAGCGATTCTGTTCCCAGATGTCTTACTTCCCCACTCTTGTTTGAGGATGAATGTTCCACAGAAAGTGAACCTCCATTCAATGATGAACCTAATTGCAGCCACGTGTCACCAAATACCAGTAACTATATTCATAATGACTTGGATGACAGTCTTGGATCCATTATTGGAAGTGAAGAAGAATCTTCCCTTTTATTTGAAGATAGCCCTGATGAGTCAGTAAATGAGGAATCACATTTTGGAAAAGTCGGTCATGAACTGGAAAACGAAGAGACACTTTACACTGGTTCACGACTAACCCAAGCTCAGAGTTTTTTACTTATACTTTCATTTGTTTTGAGACACGGACTCACAGGCATGGCTCTCTCAGATCTCCTAGATTTGATCAATATTCACTGTCCAGAAAACACACAGTTAACCTCAAAGCATGTGTTCTTAAAAGAGCTTAAGCCAATAGAAAGTCACCTACAATGTCACATACAGTGGGGCAAAAAAGTATTTAGTCAGCCACCAATTGTGCAAGTTCTCCCACTTAAAAGATGAGAGAGGTCTCCAATTTTCATCATAGGTATACCTCAACTATGAGAGACAAAATGAGAAAAAAAAATCCAGAAAATCACATTGTCTGATTTTTAAAGAATTTATTTGCAAATTATGGTGGAAAATAAGTATTTGGTCGCCTACAAACAATCAAGATTTCTGGCTCTCACAGGCCTGTAACTTCTTCTTTAAGAGGCTCCTCTGTCCTCCACTCATTACCTGTATTAATGGCACCTGTTTGAACTCGTTATCAGTATAAAAGACACCTGTCCACAACCTCAAACAGTCAAGACTCCAAACTCCACTATGGCCAAGACCAAAGAGCTGTCAAAGGACACCAGAAACAAAATTGTAGACCTGCACCAGGCTGGAAAGACTGAATCTGCAATAGGTAAGCAGCTTGGTGTGAAGAAATCAGCTGTGGGAGCAATTATTAGAAAATGGAAGACATACAAGACCACTGATAATCTCCCTCGATCTGGGGCTCCACGCAAGATCTCACCCCGTGAGGTCAAAATAATCACGAGAACGGTGAGCAAAAATCCCAGAACCACACGGTGGGACCTAGTGAATGACCTGCAGAGAGCTGGGACCAAAGTAACAAAGGTTACATCAGTAACACACTACGCCGCCAGGGACACAAATCCTGCAGTGCCAGACGTGTCCCCCTGCTTAGGCCAGTACATGTCCAGGCCCGTCTGAAGTTTGAGAGCATTTGGATGATCGAGAAGAGGATTGGGAGAATGTCACATGGTCAGATGAAACCAAAATAGAACTTTTTGGTAAAAACTCAACTTGTCGTGTTTGGAGGAGAAAGAATGCTGAGTTGCATCCAAAGAACACCATACCTACTGTGAAGCATGGGGGTGGAAACATCATGCTTTGGGGCTGTTTTTCTGCAAAGGGACCAGGACAACTGATCCGTGTAAAGGAAAGAATGAATGGGGCCATGTATCGTGAGATTTTGAGTGAAAACCTCCTTCCATCAGCAAGGGCATTGAAGATGAAACGTGGCTGGGTCTTTCAGCATGACAATGATCCCAAACACACCGCCCGGGCAACGAAGGAGTGGCTTTGTAAGAAGCATTTCAAGGTCCTGGAGTGGCCTAGCCAGTCTCCAGATCTCAACCCCATAGAAAATCCTTGGAGGGAGTTGAAAGTCTGTGTTGCCCAGCGACAGCCCCAAAACATCACTGCTCTAGAGGAGATCTGCATGGAGGAATGGGCCAAAATACCAGCAACAGTGTGTGAAAACCTTGTGAAGATTTATGGAAAACATTTGACCTCTGTCATTGCCAACAAAGGGTATATAGCAAAGTATTGAGATGAACTTTTGTTATTGCCCAAATACTTATTTTCCACCATAATTTGCAAACAAATTCTTTAAAAATCCTTCAATGTGATTTTCTGGATTTTTTTTCTCATTTTGTCTCTCATAGTTGAGGTATACCTATGATGAAAATTGGAGACCTCTCTCATCTTTTAAGTGGAGAACTTGCACAATTGGTGGCTGACTAAATACTTTTTTGCCCCACTGTATATTGTCCAAACTGTGAGTACTATATTGGTGAACAGGATAGTGAAGGACAATGTGTTGTATGCAACACAACATGGGATAAAAACAACTCACTGAAGAATGGAAACTACTTTATATACTTACCAATCCAAACACAGTTGGAACATCTTCTTCAAAGAGAAGATATTGCACTTTGTATCAAGTCAAGAGATGGCACATGTCATTCTGAAATTTTTGATGATATTGGAAGTGGTAAAATGTACCGTAATCTGAACAAAATTGGAGGCCCGCTTGACTGTGCTCATGGATACTCCTTAACACTCAACTGTGATGGAGTGCCTGTATTCAAATCATCACTCTTTGGTATTTGGTCATTATATGGGATTGTAAACAAGCTTCCTTACCCTGTGCGTAAAGACAGTGTTCTGCTTTTTGGCTTGTGGTTTGGGGATAAAAGCCAAATGTTAATACATTTTTAAAGCCTTTAATTTTAGAGTGTCAGACGTTGTCAACTGAGGGCTTTAAGATAACAAGAAATGGCATTTCGGAACAATGTAGAGTTGTGGCTGCTCTTATGATGTGTGATTCGGTAGCTAGGCCCATACTTCAAAACATGACGCAATTTAATGGCCACTATGGATGCAGCCTCTGTTTACATCCCGGTGAACAAGTTGAAAAGGGTCATGGCACCGTCAGGGTTTACCCATACAAAGATGTTCCAAAGAGGGACCACGCTTCAACAATAAGTGATGCAAGGGAGGCTTTATGTACAAAAAAATCTGTGAGGGGTGTTAAAGGGCCCACATGTCTGATTAATATTCCACACTTTGACATCATATCTGGCATGCCTCCTGACCACATGCATAATATACATCTTGGTGTGGTTCGCCAAATGGCAAGCATGTGGCTGGACAGTGATAACCATGAAAAGCCTTATTATATTGGCAATAGAGTGAATGAACTTGATCAGCAGCTTTTACTAATTAAGCCTCCTTGCAATATCACAAGAGTGCGCCGATCTCTTCAGCAGAGAAAGTTTTGGAAGGCTTCTGAATGACAGAACTGGTTACTGTTTTATAGTGTATTTGTGCTAAAAGGAATTCTGCCCCAGGTATTTTACCAGCACTGGTTAGTCCTTGTCACATTCATGTTCTTACTTTGTAAGGACATTATTACAACAGAGGATGTACAAAAATGTGAAAAACTTGTAGATTTTGTCAAACAATTTGAAACACTGTATGGGAAAACAAATGTGTCATTTAATGTACATTTATGTCTTCATTTGCCAGAGTCTGTCAGGAATTGGGGACCTTTGTGGGCCCATTCTGGGTATATTTTTGAGTCATATAATGGTGAAATACTGAAAATGTTTCATGGCACTCAATTTGTTCCTTTACAGATAATGAAACAATTCACATATAGACAAGTATTGCCTCTTTTAAGGAATGATGCACTGAGAAATGCTGTTCCTGAATGCATCCAGCTATTTAGTAAGTTAACTGGCCAAAAAAGGAAGCAGTTTGAAAGAGTAGGTGATCAACTTGTTACCCTTGGTTTGCATTATTGTCAAAAACTTTCAAGCGAAGAGTTACTGGTCATGAGAGAGCAACTTTCAGTCACCACGGATACAGTCGTGAAAATATTCAGGCAACTTCTAGTCAGCGGAGAGCTGTATTATTCTCAGGAGTTCACAAGGGTAGTGAAAAGGAACAGCTTCACTGTGCTGTTGCAGAATGGACACATCATCACTGTATACTATTACATTGTAATAGAGCAACATGGTAGCAGAAAATGCTTTGCTTTTGGGAGAAAATATGATAGGTCACATAGTACACTGATTTATGCTGAAAATGTAGTTGGTCTGAAAAGGGAATTCCGGGGCAGGAAACAAATATTTGATGTGACACTGTTCAAAAGAAAATGTATGCTAATTGATCTGCCACAATATGCAAGCCTCTATGTATGCATACCTCCAAGATCCAGTGTGGAGGATTGAAAATGTAATGGCAAAGTACATTTCAACTGTCAAGATTGTCAACAATAAATCTTATTTGTGTAATGCAGATTTTTGTCTTCATTGTATTTGCTTTAGGGTGTATATATATATATATATACAGTATATATACTGTATATATATATATATATATATATATATACAGGGCCATATTGCAGTATGTTGTAGCATATAAAGACAGACTATTACATGTAAAAATATAGTGCTCTTATTGCAATACATTTTTTATATTTATCAATACACATATATGGTCTATGCTTACATTGCAATATATTGGAAAATATAAATACTAAATCTCATATATGGGAATATATTGCTTAATGTATTGCATGATATTTTCCTATATACTGCAATATATTTTTGTTTCGTAAGGGAAATGAGAAGTCGAAATGGCCCAGCTGGACCATCATGTACCGTTCACAGCAACAGTTAACTCCTCATATGGTGGCCGTTATTTTTCTAAACCTTTATCATAAATTGTGTGTCATTAGCCACAGTTGAACTGAGACGCGAGGTTTGTGCGAGTTTAATATGAGCAATCCATTCATCCATTCTTTCAATCATCTTCAACTGCGTAAACCTTTTTGGTTATGGCGGCGGGGGGTGGGGGGGTGCTGGGACCAATCTGACCATCTCCCTCCTAATGACAGCAACACTTCCATCATCCATCCATCCATCCATCCATCTTCTACTGTTTAATCCTTTTCAAGTTGTGGGGGGGCTGGAGCCTATCCCTGTATCTTTGGGCGAGAGGCAGGGTACACCCTGGACAGATCGCCAGTCACAGGGCCAACACAGACAGACAGACAACCATTCACTCTCACATTCATACCTAAGGACAATTTAAAATCCCCAGTTGATGCCAGTTAACCTAACCTGCATATTTTTGGCCTGTGGGAGGAAACTGGAGTACCCAGAGTAAAACCACACAGACACGGGGAGAACATGCAAACTCCACAGACAAGGGTCACCAATGGTCTGGGGGTGGGATTGAACCCACGCACTTCCATCATATGAAGGAATATAGTTAAATACAGTAGATGCGCTCCACTGAAGACAGTGTGAGTGTGGACAGCAGCAGATGTGAGGAGCCATCACTGGTGATGGAGCATTGTTGCACTAGGTGGAGGAATGAAAGGGGAAACAAATCATACAAATATAGCTTCATTTCCACTACAGGACCTAGGAACCAATTTTACAGAAGCTCCACTCATGTTGTGTCTCCACCTCAGGAACCTTCCTGTAGGGGAAAGTTTTCAGGAACTTATAGAGGGGAAAGAACCGTAGACATCATATATAATCACTAGACCAGACATTGCTAGCCAACAAGCTACTTGCAGTCGGCCAATTATGGATGCCATATTGGGTCTGTATAGAAACACAAGTCATTGCATCCTATAGGGAATGTTTTGTAATTTCTTCATTCTGACTCAAGAAGCTGAATATTATATGACTCGTAACTTTCAATGCCTGATCATGGTAGGAAATTAAGGAAAGAAATGTTCAGTTTCAACAATGTTATTACTTGATTTAAAGGGGTCATTGACTACACTTTTTCCACAGCTCACATATGTCTTAATGAAATGTTTGTAACATATTTTGTTCAAATTTTCTTTATTTTTTTTAATTGTTGAAGCAAATTTGCTTTATATCTTTCCTGGCTTTCTGGAAATGCTCTGATTTATAGCCCATCACTTTAAGAAACATCCTTCACCTACTCAAATTGGCCTCCCTCTTGTCAGTTAGCCATTAGCTGACTAGCTTCTAGCTTTCAGCTTTTACCGTCCTTCTCGTTCAGATGAGCAACACTTGTTCACTGAACCAAAAACCTTGCCGTGACTCCACAGCAAATCGCCCGCACCGCACTGCAATTCATTCATTTTTATTTTATTTATTGACTGGTTTATTTGACAGGGACATTGTACATTAATTCACATTACTATAAAATGCACCAGAATTAGCAAAAATGGCCATTTTTCATCTGCAGTCCCTGGACTAATGTTAAATTGTCAGCAGTTAACTCAGCCCAGGATATGAGGCTGCCAGCCCGAGGCCGAGCCGAGCTGCCAAACCACAGGATCTCAAAGGGCAGTGTCCCATTTCGTGGGGCTCTGCTCCTGCATCCAGTCAGGGGACGACCCATCACGAGGCTGTTACCCTACACTGCCCATGACAGCAGAGTCTCAAAGAGCGTCAAGTAACAGTGGGGGAGCTGGCCTGTGAGAGCCTCAGCCTCCAGCCAGCAGCCTGTGGTCCCGAGCCATTTTGGTTGCAGTGACCAGTGTGCTGGTGCGGGAGATCCATTGTGAAATAGTGACGAAACCACTCAGAGATGTGCTTGAGTGACACGAGGCACACTGGCAAACCAGGTGGTAACAGGGATGGCTATTAGGTTGACTAAGATCTGAAGAAAATAACAATATAAGTCGCACTTATAGTGAGCCTCCTGGTAACAGTGTTAGCTCGTGGGCTAATAGCTCAGGGGTTAATCGGCTACCTTTATCCACCCCCCCCCCCCCACACCCATCTACATGACGGACAGCTAGGCAGGCCAATAATAGAGCAGTGGCTGGGTTTTTAGGATGGCGGTGAGTTGGCTTTTTCTAATCATGATGTATACGATTTAGAAAAGTCAAAAATATTTCTGCTGTTTCTGGGAGAGGAAAACAAGATAAAGGCTGCGTGTTTTTTAAGCGAACTGATTGTTTTGAAAAATGTTTGATAATTAGGGGCCCAGTAGACTTATTTCAGTCAAACCTACAAACACACCATTTTTGAGTCAATGACCCCTTTAACCACTTTCAGTTCCCAAATATTGACTTTTCAAGATTGTCTGCTGTGGATGAAAGTGATTTTTGGTTTTTCTTTCTTCTGTTCTCTCTCTTCTTTTTTCATCAACAGAATAAAGACCTGTACATACTCTGCAAGAACAGAGACTATTTTCTTTTTCTTGAGGTTCTAAAAACAAGAATAAAGTTGCTTCTGATCAGGACATTTCTTGCTTCAAAAGAAACTCAAGTGCAGACCTCTTGGGAAATTCACATTTCTAATCAATCACAGAATAGTTCTTGGACACCACACAAGAAAAAAGTTCTGCCACGATGATGTGTCAAGAACAAGCTGCAAGAACTCCCGCACCAGGCTGCAAGAACAAAATGATGTCATTTTGTTTTTGCAGCCCTGGGAGAAAGAACAGATTTCTCTGTTCTTGTGGAGCATGTACAGGCCATAAGTCAAAGAATATTGAACTGACAGTTATGGAAATATTAAAGAGAACATTTTATGTGTATATGCTTTTTATAGTTGTGATGTTTATTTCCCATTGTTAGCACATAATATTAAATCACACACATCAACCGTTGGGTAGCATTCATTTGTTTACTTCTACCACCTTGAATCATATCCATTTCCCCTTAAATCTAGTGAAACTTGACTGACATATACAACAGCTACATAAGTGGTCAAACAGTGCCATCTAGTGGGCTGGATGATACATCTTTTTTCTGAAAAGCTGGGCATTCTTAGTCAACAAGAACTTGAATGCAAGCACTGAAATAATAGCACTTACATGAAACTGTGGAACATCTGCAGTCATAAGGCCCTTTTCCACTAGGGTCAGTATGGTACAGTACGGTACAGTACAGTACAGTACGGTTCAGTATGGGACGGGACGGTACAGTTCGGCCCGCTTTATGTCTCTTGCTCCAGGCTTATATATCCCAGGTGACGCCACCCCCTGAAGGCGGGGCATCACCCTTCCCAGCCTAGGGCACTGCCATACTAATATATTATAACTACATTACAATTCTACACCCCCTCTTTGAAAAAATGCAAGCATACAAATTACCCAACTAAATAATTTACACCCAAATCGTACACTAATACAGAGGAGAATAGGCCGACACATTCACACAACATACTGGTCCAGCGGAACTCTCCGCTATGTAATCAAATAGTCCCTGAAAGAAAAATGGGCCACACACCAAACTAAATTAAGCCCTCCTAAGCTAAACACATAACAAATATGGACATATACAATGGCAGTACCCAATCCTATAAACTCACAGGGTACATAAAAGTACATACAGAGAACTCCCCAAACAAAACAGAATTCTCGCAGTACAGGGCAGTAAACCTAATCATTCACACCCAGGTGTTACTGAACCTCACACTCAACAACAGTCACACAACAACAGTGGTCTTGTGCTTTTAATCCCTTAATCGCCCTGTTACAGTGGCAGATGTATCCCATTACTAACAATAATGTAAACAGCCATTAAGGCCCCACCAAAGAGAGGGAAATAAACACAGCATCTCGTGCTAGAAATATAAATAAAATACAACATATCAAAATATTATAGACAGTTACACTGACCAAGATGTGGTACACACACAGACAGGTCAATTTGTAATAAAACAATTCTATAAACACACTTTATTTTCTTTTTTCTTTTTTTATAACTGCAGAAAAAAACTAGTCACATAAATTGTATCATTAACAGGGTAAATTCAATTCAATTCAATTCAACTTTATTTATATAGCGCCATTTCACAACAACAGTCATCTCATAGCACTATCAACTGTAGGGGGGACCCCCACAGTTGCAGAAAGACCCCAGCAATCAGGGGTCCGTGGGAACCAATTTATACATGTTACACCTTACGCACATGGTTCTCTTCAACCCCATTCCCATAAAACTTCAACATGTCAACATATTCTGAACCCATTAACCATAATAACCGTAAACAAAACACATCTACTACTAAATGCACATTTCAGACACACTGTAAGCCCTCATACATTCAACCCGGGTCTCCCGAAGGCCCTCCCCGGAGTGTCCATCACACAGCCCACTTCCAGAGCGTCTCTGTTTTGTCGTGACCGGAGATGGACTGCATAGACACCCTTTTGTGCTCCGACATTGCAGCTCGTTGGGATGCTGTCTCAACCCATCAGTCAAACTCAGGTAGCCGTCGCCACTGGACTGGACCACCCGCAGATTATCCTGCCCAGCTGTCTGTTTCCTAGAACTGCGCACCTGACCAAGCTGAGGCTCCACTCTAGGGCTCATGTCATCACCCTCGCCCAGGGGAGCACTCACTGGCTTCCTTCATCGTCTGCACCATGACCTGGCTCCCTTATGACTCTTCAGCGGCTCGCCAAGTTGACTAGAGTCATGTCCCTTGCCTTTGGTATCGGCACGGCTAGGGTTTGTGCCGTCTGGAGGTACCCCGGATACCAGATGTTGTTGCGTCGGAGCAGCACCAGTCACTGTTGGCTCAGCAGCCAGAACTCATCAGCCGCCGGAGCCCTGTAGCTCATGTTCTTCGGACCTTTCCGCCACCGCAGAGGTTAAACCATGTCGTTCAGGTCCACCATCCATGGGACCACAAACACTGGTACGGGACCCCCCACCTATTCAGCATACTAAGGTGCTGGCGGTACCCCTCTTCACCTGGAATGGGCCACCCAAAGTCCCACACTTCATCGCCACTTCCCACGTAGAAAGGCCGGTCCCATAAGCCACCACCTGACCACTCCTCCACTTCACCGCAGGTAATGGTGAAACCGAGCCCATAGAATAAATCACAGCCCATTAGGTTATTACCGTCCCGTGACACCATGAACTCATTGGCGCACATGGAGGCCCCTTTGTACCTCACCGACAGCTACATCGAGCCCACAACATCCAGCAGGTGGCTACCATAACCATAGGAGGTGATATTAGTGTTACTCACTCTATAGTGGGGAAAACACCGACTTACAGTTGCCAAGTTGAGGATGGAGACTGCTGACCCAGTGTCCACTAAAAGCGGTATCGGTGTCCCGTCCAACACAATGTCACAAATGATGTGACCCTCTGTGTCAGGCGAGACTGTGTGGACCACGGTAGGGGCCCACTTCTTAACAGTTCCTTACACCGGTCTCCGTTCCTCCTTGTCAAAATTGCGGCAAACTCTGGCGAAGTGATGGAGCAGACTTGCCCCTCGCCGTGCACTCCTTGGCTCGATAGCGGTGCTTGCTGGATCTGCAGCTATAGCATCGTGGTGTCCCCGGGGTGGACCATATCTTGACAATGGCTGCTTACTTGTCACTGCTGCCATCATCCGAATCCAAGGCCAGAGTCTTCCCGTGTGCCTCACTCTTCTGCGGAGCGTCGTCACAGCCGAGGTGTTTTGTCAGCTGCTCTGCTGCCTCGTGCTGTTGCGCTAGCTCCATGGCCGCTAGCAAAGTTAGCTCACCAGCGTGAGTTAGCAGGCGAACCCTTGCCGAGGAGTAGGCCACGTGCTCTGCCAACTGGTCACGGACCATCTCCTCCTCTAGGGCACCAAACCTGCACACACCTGCCAGCTGTCGGAGGTCTGCCACAAACTGCTGGACTGATTCTCTGGGTCGCTGGTGCCGTTGTCCGAACTGGATGCGCCGCATGATGATATTTTCGGGGGCGCGGAAGTAGCCAGCCATGAGCCTCATGACGTCGTTGAAGCTATCACCTCCCCCTAAGGTGCTGAGGATTTTCTGGCCCTCCCTGCCCAGGTTATGGACCAGAATTGCTCTTGATCGTTATTTGTCCAGTTTTCCAAGGTCCAACGCGAGTAGATAGTCCTGGAAGGCCGCAAACGACCTGGCCCAAGGGACCAGCGGCTCTCCCGGAGCCTCCAAAAAGGGACACATCATGGTCTCAGCCCTCTCCATCTCCGTTTGTCCTCATCGCCAAATGTAGTGTCCGAATAAGTGAGGAGTTGAGGTGACGTTTTATAAAGTTTATTACAAGAACAATGTACACGTGGGCAGGCCCTACCGCAAGCACGGGAGTAACAGGAAGGAGACAATATTTATGTTCCAACACAGCACTACATGTAGTACAAAACCGTTTATCCCGCTTTAAGAAAAATATTTGGAAACTGTTGAGGACGGTCTTTACGGTGACTTTTCTAGATAAATTAAGAAACATGCATGTTAACAACTCCGCTCATGTAAAACACGGAAGTAAAGACGTGTTCACTTCCGCTCTTCAAGGAGAGTAGACGCTTCTCTCTTTTCTCTCTGCTCTAGCTCCCCACTTCCCTAACTAACTGGATCCCAGCTTGCTGTTGTCTGTCTGCGTCTACTGCTGATTATCGAAAAGAAATTATGGAATTGATAAGCTGGGCTTTGAACGCAATTGACACTATTTTTTCAACAAGGAACAGTGCTCCGGGGGAAGCTGTTTGCCCCGCAGGGACGGCTCCAGCGGGCTATTTACGGGTGACAAGTGTTTGGAGGATCTTGTGCCTGAGTAATCTCTCTATCGAAGATATTGAAGATTTGTATATCTTCGTAATAATGGTGACTGGGATCGTTCTGATTGGAACTGGGATTGTCCTGGTGTACCGCAAATTGCTGAAGATGGATACAACCTATCAAAATGCTGGCCACGCGAGGTGCATCCATCAAATTGGAAAAATGGAGGAGACTTTGATAGCGACAAATGGAGAACTGTCTCGGAAGGTGGATTACATCTACGCTTAAGTCTATCCACGACGGACTCAAAGCCCTCGCAATGAAGGATTAAGCACTGAATCTGCAGAAGAAAATAAAGTTCTTTCTCTGTGTTCAGTCTATTTGGCTCAATTTCCCTTACAAAAATCCTCCTGATAATCCCCAGTCTTTGTTTTTCAAAACACTGAGCACACGGCCTCTGGACAGTAGCTGCTTGGGACAATTGCCAAGGACAATTGCTGCAGCCAGACAAAACATCTTCTGCCAAAGTGTCCTTGTGCTCATATTGATACAACATTGCTTCAACACTACATCCACACTGACCCAGAAACTGACAACAAGATAACATTCACTGCTCTCCTTGTGTCCTGTGGACTCTGGTCTTGAATGTGCATCGTGGGCTTTTTTTGTCTTTGTAATCATAATATTGATTACTTATGGTCAATATTCTGAATTCAATGATTTTTTTGCTCCTTCCTATTGTATGATTTCTTATCTGTACCATCCTATTGGCAGGCGCGTCCCCGATGCAGCCGTGTCACTGGAAATGCAGGTTCATTTTCTGTGTCAAGTCAAATTCTCTCGTATGTTATCAGTGATCTGTTAATGTACTTGGCAATAAATCTTTTTCTGATTCTGATTCTGATTCTGATTCATGTGCCACAGGGAACTTTTGCCAGATGAAAACCGTTTTTACACCACAGAAGGAGAACCAACATCTCCATAAGCTTGTTAGGTGTTAGCTGCGTTAGCACTCAGGGTGTTTCTGGTTCTTCGCTGCTGTTTCTGGCTCACTGGCCTGGTTTCGACCCGATCAGACCCAGCAGACATTCACAGACGTAAAAGCATTATATTAAAAGATGGATCTGTGGATTTTGTGGATCGATATCGGCTCAGCCAAATGTGGATCGATCCAGATCGTTGTATCGATCTTTTGAACCCACCCCTAGTTAAGAGCATGCTGAAGAATGCTGAAGCATGCTACAGCATTGTTCGCTGAGCTCCTCTGAAAATTAATTTTCAGCATGCTGAAAATTTTCCGACATATTCAGCATATGGCTGAAACATCCCACATTTGTGGAGCAAATGGCAAATTTACAGCATTGGTTCACAGGAAAAAACATACAGAGCTCTCTGCCTGCAGCACACTTATAGAGAGAGAGAGCTAAACGGGACCTGTCGGGGGGCTTTTTTACATTTAAATGAAGTCTATACGATCAGCTGTCCAGTGTCGTTCAGATAGATATGCCAAAATGTCAGAACTCCGGAGAAGGAGGATCCAATCAGCTGATCACCTGAAGCGCAGAGCGCAGCTGTTTACTTTGCTGTTGGCTGCACCTCCCAGCAAAAGCACACTCAGTGTATTATCTTGGTTTTATTTTTTTCGCTTTATTGAAAATAAAGTTTTTTATAGCCATCAGTTCACGTGCCTTTGAGCCAGGTTGTGACAATTGTCATCCGATGTTCCTGACGTGTCACATCAGCTGTTTTAGGCACGACTGATCTGACAGATTTGACAGCTCTGCCAGGTCGCTCACGCCCTCACCGTGGTGTTTGGAGGGGAGAATCATCTTGGTTTAACAGAGTTGCTCTCTCCCACTTTCCCTTTTCCTGCACTTACAGTGGGATAAAAAAAAGTATTTAGTCAGCCACCAATTGTGCAAGTTCTCCCACTTAAAAGATGAGAGAGGTCTCCAATTTTTATCATAAGTATACCTCAACTATGAGAGACAAAATGAGAAAAAAAAATCCAGAAAATCACATTGAAGGATTTTTAATGAATTAATTGGTAAATTCCTCAGTAAAGTAAGTATTTGGTCAATAACAAAAGTTCATCTCAATACTTTGTTACATACCCTTTGTTGGCAATGACAGAGGTCAAATATTTTCTGTAAGTCTTCACAAGGTTTTCACACACTGTTGCTGGTATTTTGGCCCATTCCTCCATGCAGATCTCCTCTAGAGCAGTGATGTTTTGCGGCTGTCGCTGGGTAACATGGACTTTCAACTCCCTCCAAAGATTTTCTATGGGGTTGAGATCTGGAGACTGGCTAGGCCACTCCAGGACCTTGAAATGCGTCTTACAAAGCCACTCCTTCATTGCCCGGGCAGTGTGTTTGGGATCATTGTCATGCTGAAAGACCCAGCCACGTTTCATCTTCAATGCCCTTGCTGATGGAAGGAGGTTTTCACTCAAAATCTCACGATACGTGGCCCCATTCATTCTTTCCTTTACACGGATCAGTCGTCCTGGTCCCTTTGCAGAAAAACAGCCCCAAAGCATGATGTTTCCACCCCCATGCTTCACAGTAGGTATGGTGTTCTTTGGATGCAACTCAGCATTCTTTCTCCTCCAAACACGACAAGTTGAGTTTTTACCAAAAAGTTCTATTTTGGTTTCATCTGACCATGTGACATTCTCCCAATCCTCTTCTGGATCATCCAAATGCTCTCTAGCAAACTTCAGACGGGCCTGGACATGTACTGGCTTAAGCAGGGGGACACGTCTGGCACTGCAGGATTTGAGTCCCTGGCGGCGTAGTGTGTTACTGATGTAACCTTTGTTACTTTGGTCCCAGCTCTCTGCAGATCATTCACTAGGCCCCCCCGTGTGGTTCTGGGATTTTTGCTCACCGTTCTTGTGATAATTTTGACCTCACGGGGTGAGATCTTGCATAGAGCCCCAGATCGAGGGAGCTTATCGGTGGTCTTGTATGTCTTCCATTTTCTAATAATTGCTCCCACAGTTGATTTCTTCACATCAAGCTGCTTACCTATTGCAGATTCAGTCTTCCCAGCCTGGTGCAGGTCTACAATTTTGTTTCTGGTGTCCTTTGACAGCTCTTTGGTCTTGGCCATAGTGGAGTTTGGAGTCTGACTGTTTGAGGTTGTGGACAGGTGCCTTTTATACTGATAATGAGTTCAAACAGGTGCCATTAATACAGGTAATGAGTGGAGGACAGAGGAGCCTCTTAAAGAAGAAGTTACAGGTCTGTGAGAGCCAGAAATCTTGCTTGTTTGTAGGTGACCAAATACTTATTTTACCAAGGAATTTACCAATTAATTCATTAAAAATCCTTCAATGTGATTTTCTGGATTTTTTTTTTCTCATTTTGTCTCTCATAGTTGAGGTATACCTATGATGAAAATTGGAGACCTCTCTCATCTTTTAAGTGGGAAAACTTGCACAATTGGTGGCTGACTAAATACTTTTGGGCCCCACTGTATCAGGCAAGAGCCAACTGAGACCTGAAACTTTCTCAGTTTGGCCTGCGTTGCTGTTGGACCCTCTTTTTCTGCGCTCGTCAGGTCAACACTTTGATCAAATTCAGCAGCTGTATGTGTCTTTCTTCTCTTCTCTTTACCTTTCAATTTGCCTCTTCCACACTGCTTTGTTGCCTGTGTTGCTATTGGACCCTCTTCTTCCTCTTCAGTCCGCTGGTCAATACCAGATCCTCTGGCCAATTATCTTCCTCATTGCAACTATTACAGCAGGGCTATCCAATTACAAAATCAGCTGAGCCACAATTTGAAATTAAGACATGTATCTGGGCCGCACATGTTCAGCGATCTGTTGAATATGATAAATTTCAAACCAACACAGATCAGTATGATGAAAAATACACACTTTTTATTCATTCTCTTGGTTTTAAATGTGCAATTGGCACATGACAAAGGCACATCAAAAGTGCATAAAAACACAATAACAGTGCTGGGGTTGAGCAGAACTTGAAGTAGTAGAAATATTTTTCCTCTTGAACAACAATTAAATAAATAGATAACAGTGCTGGGGTTGAGCAGAACTTGAAGTAGTAGAAATATTTTTCCTCTTGAGCAACAATTAAATAAATAGAATGAAAAAAATAAAATTGTATAAATAACCATTTTGGTCACATCTTTCTCAGGCATATCTCAAAGTCCATAAAATCTCAATGTGCACTGTTAGTAGCATTAACATTTGTTTCCATTTTGAAATAAAATATACTACATCCTGGTCATTACTGACCTGGGCACATCACAATGGGCATTTGGCTGAATAAAAACTGGACTGTCAAACACTTCAGTGCACAAACCCTCCAAGAAAAGATTGATAACATTAAATTGGCACCTCTGTGTGGTTGCCCTTCTTTGTCTAAACCTGTGAGCCAAGGATTCTGATTAATGGGGGCTTGTCCACTTTATTGAACCCTGTTGTTTGTTTTTCGAGCTTGTGATTCATTTGTAGTGTGACTAATGAAGGCTTATTAGTTGAACACGTTCTGTTTGGGCGGATTTGCCCGTTTTTTGTATTTTGTTTTTTGTGTGTGTGTGTGTGTGTGTGTGTGTGTGTTACTGGGTTGAAACAGGTACAGGTACAGGGCATCCGGAAAGTCTTCACAACACTTCACTTTTTCAAATTTTGTTATGTTACAGCCTTATTCCAAAAGGGATTAAATTCATTTTTTTACTCAAAAAAACACGCAATACCCCATAATGTCAACATGAAAAACATTTTTTTTTAATTTTTGCAAATTTATTAACAATTAAAAAAAAAAGAAATCACATGTACATAAGTATTCACAGCCTTTGCTCAGTACTTTGTTGATGCACCTTTGGCAGGATTTACAACCTCAAGTCTTTTTGAATATGATGCCACAAGCTTGGCACACCTATCTTTGGGCAGTTTGGCCTATTCCTCTTTGCAGCACCTCTCAAGCTCCATCAGAGTGGATGGGAAGCATCAGTGCACAGCCATTTTCAGATCTCTCCAGAGATATTCAATTGGATTCAAGTCTGGGCTCTGGCTGGGCCACTCAAGGACATTCACAGAGTTGTCCTGAAGCCACTCCTTTGATATCTTGGCTGTGTGCTTAGGGTCGTTGTCCTGAAAGGTGAACCGTCACCCCAGTCTGAGGTCAAGAGTGCTCTGAGCAGGTTTTCATCCAGGATGTCTCTGTACATTACTACATTCATCTTTCCCTCTATCCTGACTCTTCTCCCAGTTCCTGCCGCTGAAAAATATCCCCACAGCATGATGCTGCCACCACCATTGGTCTGGTAATGAGCGGTGCCTGGTTTCCTCCAAATATGACACCTGGCATTCACGTCAAAGAGTTCAATCTTTGTCTCATCAGACCAGAGAATTTTGTTTCTCGTGGTCAGAGAGTCCTTCAGGTGCCTTTTGGCAAACTCCAGGCAGGCTGCCATGTGCCTTTTACTAAGGAGCGGCTTCCATCTAGCCACTCTACCATACAGGCCTGATTGGTGAATTGCTGCAGAGATGGTTGTCCTTCTGGAAGGTTCTCCTCTGTCCACAGAGGAATGCTAGAGCTCTGACAGAGTGACCATTGGGTTCTTGGTCACCTTCCTGACTAAGGCCCTTCTCCTCTGATCGGTCAGTTTAGATGGTCGGCTGCTCTAGGAAGAGTCCTGGTGGTTCTGAACTTCTTCCATTTACGGATGATGGAGGCCACTGTGCTCACTGGGACCTTCAAAGCAGCAGAAATTTTTCTGTACCTTTTCCAAAATTTCTGCCTCAAGACAATCCTGTCTCAGAGGTCAACAGACAATTCCTTTGACTTCATGCTTGGTTTGTGCTCTGACATGCACTGTCAACTGTGGGACCTTATATAGACAGGTGTGTGCCTTTCCAAATCATGTCCAATCAACTGAATTTACCACAGGTGGACTCCAATTAAGCTGTAGAAACATCTCAAGATCAGCAGAAACAAGATGCACCTGAGATCAATTTTGAGTTTCATGGAAAAGGCTGTGAATACTTATGTACATATGATTTCTTAGTTTTTTATTTTTAATAAATTTACAAAAATCTCCAAAAAACGTTTTTCATGTTGTCATTATGGGGTATTGTGTGTAGAATTTTGAGGGAAAAGATGAATTTAATCACTTTTTGGAATAAGGCTGTAACATAGCAAAATATGGAAAAAGTGAAACGCTGTGAAGACTTTCTGGATGCACTGTAAGTGTTTTCCATGCAATCAGTTAGATCACTGGTATTTTCTCTGGATAGACTTAACAGTGAGTTCCAATACAGGGTCACTGTCGGCTTTGCTTTAGTGTGGTGATGAGCGCAGCACTGGGGTCACATCCACAGGAGTTCCTGGTGAGTCGTTACATAGCGATTGCTTTCCAGCCTAGTGGTTTAGTGATTAAAGAGCCTCCTCCAAGTAGGTGCCAAAAGACTAGGGTCCAGATTATTTAGGTAGCTTTGTGACCAGTTAGTCAGGGTGGAGAGTTGCCAGTGTGTCAGTCTGTGTGGAGGCGCTTTCTCTGTTTGACCCAGTTTCGTTTTTCCGTTGGCGCAATCTGTTCACGTGTGAGTAGAGGCATGGCCGGGTGGGGGGCGGGGGCTGGGTGTGAATGAGTGAGAACAGCTATGTGATCCGGGTGATGTCAGCTCATTAGTTTGCAGTGTTTGTTGGGAGACGCACATCTGTTGGGGAGACACTGAGGTGAGTATCTGTTTATTTGTAAATTTCATCTGTGGTGTTTTGTGTTTGTGCGTGATTAAATTATTGAATTGTAGGCAGAGTGCAGTATTTGTGAATTTGTTGCATCAGTCTGATTTGTTTGTGTGTAACACCTGTTGAGATGTCTGGAATGAGGGCGACTCATAGTGTGGCCACGTTGCTTTTTGAGCAACGGGAGGCAATTTTGCTGCAGGAGTTGACATTGGCATGGGCACATTTGGAGAGACATAAGCCGAGTGTTTTGGCTGCAATTGGTGTCGGTTTAGGTCGAAGTGGTGCCTCTGGTTGTGTGCACTCAGGTGGTGTTTTCTCTGATTTGTGCACAGTTTCCTCATTTGTTTCAGATGCACAGTCAGCAGATTGGTGAACTGGATCCAGCTTGCACAGTTGTACCTGTGGTGCTGGCTGCACCAATTGATTGTGCTAATTCTGAAAACCTGTGTGTCAAACCTCATCCTGTGCAGTCTGTCGTGTGGTGCCAGTTAGTCAGGTTGATCCTGAGGATCTGTTCGTGAAGCCTGTATGTGTGTTTTCTGACTGTGACCCGTTAGCAAGATCAGGTGGTGTGCCAGTAACATCAATTAATGCACCAGTTGATATGTCAGAGAATGCAGATTTTGTGTCGGATTGTCAGTTGGAACAATTAATTTGTTCAGCTGTTGTCTCCGATGGTCACATGGGGTTGTGTGACATTATTAAGGTGCCTGCAGATTTAGTTCCTGATGAAGGATGTTCATTTTCACCTGAGCAGGAGCTCGTGTCAAATAAGCAACTTTCACATCTCGGCTTGCGCAAAGCATCATGGGAACATGGCTACCAAACATGCTCTATCGATACATTTAATTATGGAAAATTCCTGATCTACGAGCATATTGTATGCGCAGGGGTCTTCCCGGTTGTACCCGCAAACGCAAGGATGAACTAGTTGCACGAATTCGCAGCCACGTTGCAGAAATTGGCCAAAATGGCCCCCCTGTATGTACGCTGAGATAGCAGATTTTTTGTTGTCAAAGAACCAATCACCCTTACTTGCGAGACTCTGAAATGACTACAAAGAAGGTAAGCAAGTGGTTTGACAGCTCAACTTTGGTTTTGTCATTTTGATTAAATTTCACTCCAAGGCATAGCCTGCTTACTTAGATCTATAGGTCGATACTACTATAGTTTAAGTACCACACGTTTTCAATGATTTGCAATTTTATTCTATACCAGCCTACTTATCAATGGCCTTAATTACATGTGGGTGTAGATCACAGGTGTCAAACTCATTCCATGGAGGGCCAAGACCCTGCAGGTTTTACCTCCACCCAGTGGCTTCAACAGGTGTTTTCTCTGAATTTCTTCCCACTGATTGCTGATCAGTGAAAACACCTGCTGAAGAGACTGGGTAGAAGTAAAACCTGCAGGGTCTTGGCCCTCCATGGAATGAGTTTGACACCCCTGGTGTAGATCAAGCTTCATTACCAATATACAAAGAAGTATATCCTAGATCTAGGCCTGCCTGTCCGTACCTACTACTTCAGGGTTTAGGCACTTGAAAAATACACAACACTATTTAATTATGTTATAATACAGACTTATTGCTTTAATCCAACAATTATGTGTGTCCGGATCCTTCATCTCTGTGGGGAATGTAAATAACGTGAATGGCGGCGGACATGTGCACACACTGGTCCCGAAGTTTCACGAATGTATGTTACAAGTTTGCTTTTTCCACCGCTCTAGATGATACATGCCATTCCCACACTTCACTACGGCACAATGTGCACCTGGCATAATGGTGACTTAAAGCTTGAAGCAGACTTTAAACGGCAATTGTTCAGGTGTGACAGTACTGTCTCTAAACAAAAGCAAGGCGGCTAGCGGAATGTTTGGTAGTCGTGAACTTTGAACCGGATGTTGGGTCGCATAGTCCACACATGTGCACTCGTAATGCGAAGGTCGCTTATTGTCAGCAGGTGCAATTAATTTGTTCTGTTGGTGATTCTGGCAGTCATTTGTGTCTGGATGACACTGTGGAAGTGTCTGTCAGTTTGGTCTCTGATGAATTCTGAGGAATTACATCTGAGCAGAGGGAGGAGGATCAGATTTGCCAGGTTAATCTATTGAAATCTGATTCTTCCCGAGGAGACCTGATTTTTGAACCGTGAGGGAGTGTGTCTCAGCAACTTGTTAGCTCAGCAGCTGCAGGGTTCGTGATCAGGTGTGTGACTGATTCTCCTGATCAGTGTGGGTTACAGGGCGAGCTGAGGAAGTCTGAGTCACTGCAAAACCTGCATGAACTGTGGTTTGCTTCTGGGCTGAGACTTCTGGTGCTCTTGTGGAGTTCTGATAATGGTCGTCCTCCTGAGGGACACCTCTATTTGTCCTGGCTGTTTGTGGGTTTGGATCAGCATCCTGACAGGTTTTTCCTTAGGGACACCTCTATTTGTCCTGGCTGTCTGTGGGTTTGGATCAGCATCCTGACAGGTTTTTCCTTCCTGCTCAGTGGATCTTGGATTTTAGTTATCCTCCTGAGGGACATTGGTTTCCCAGTAGTCTGTGGACTACAGGATTATTGTCTGACTGATGCATTTGTTTTGTTTTTTGCAGATCTGCTGTGTGGACATCCAACACATCAAAGGCTCGGAGAATGTTGTAGTGGATGCCCTGTCCAGAGCGCCGAGTCCTTAGGTGTTAGACTTCAGTAAATCTTGTCTATTAATATCTATGCCACCTGTTTAGCAGGTCAGAAGTCTTAAATTGCTTCTCCAGGTGCCGGGAGTTGCTGGGTTGCTGACTTGTTTGGATGGGTTGGTGGGGTACTTACACCAGGACTGGATTTGGGACAAAGTAAAATGGTGGATCTGTATTTGTAGTTTTAATGTTCTATAGTAATTTATAGTTGAATGATAAATAAATTATAGGAAACATGGTGTGTTGGTCAGTTTGTGTAGGCCTTCCCAATCGGGAAGCCCTTTTGTGTGTGTGTGTGTGTGTGTGTGGGGGGGGGGGTGTTACGACCCCGCTCCTTTTTGGAGTGGGTCCTTTTTATGTTTTTTGCCCATGCTGTAGGTGGAGCCTCAAAGGACTGCCCCTGGCTGAGAGGTGCCTATATAAGTATATAGGTATATATAGGTTATTTTTTATTGTAAACATTCAGCTGAGCAGAGGAAGTAATGTACTTTTAACGACTGTGCATTTTTTTAATCCAGCAAACTTCTGTGTGATCTGTGACAACTACATCTGATGTGGAGCTGAGTGCTCCAGAGACCAGGGGACCAGTCTTGGTGTCTTCAGCAGAGGTGATCTGAGATGGAAGCACCTTCTCCCTTCTCCTTTCAAGCCAACATTGATGTTTTACATGTTTACGATTTCTTTGGTAATCGGTCCATAAAAAGTCATTTTTCTTTAACATTTCTAAATAATTCAGTTTTACACAAATGCACATGCATTCATTACATATTTGTTTATGGTAACACATAATATTGCCCTAACTAAACAGTCCTTCTTTTATTGAGGAAGACAGTTCAGTGGCTCACTGGCTCACAGTCCGTGAGCTGTACAGGAGAAAATTGTTCTTTAATAAAACACCACAATATGACAGGCAACAATAAAATCACACAGCAAACCAACCATTAAAAAGCAAAATGAAAAGAAACAGCAAACTCAATTAAGAAACTGATAAAATGAATAAAACTCCAGAGTAGAGCCAAATAAAATGGGAAAAAAGGATACATTCTCTATTAAATTAATCTTGCATTCGTCATCTCCAACCCTGAATAACTAATGCTCCTGACTGGATAAAACAAAACACAAATTACTTTTACTAGGCACTAAAATAACTAAAAAGGCAGGCTAACTAACAAGTTCAACCTGAACACAAATAAAAAGGCCTGTACATCACTGTCAAAGAGCCCATAAAACCAATAAAAACTGCAAGGCAATATCTCCCTGCACCACTTTAGTTTTAACAGTCAATTCCTCAATTAGTGAATCAATCACAGACAGTCAAAATGGATCACCAACAGGTACCATCTCCACCTCCAGACCTCGGAACCCACATCTCTTCTGTCGTCTGATGCTGGATTGCAGGTCATAATTAATTGCGGGTGCAGCAGTCATTCACTCACGGCAAACTCAGACACACAGAAAAAGAAATAGGTCAGTAGTAGCCGTAACAGTGCAGCTCCATCCATGTGAAGTTCTGTGTCTGCAGTGCAGGTGTGGAGGAGGAAGGCTGCTGCCAAACCAGTCCGGGTAATGTCAGCTATTTTGTCATTCAATAGATTGATTATTGAAGGCATGAACGACACTGAAGGACATTCAACCTGGACCAGAAGCTGCTGCTGGCCTTCTATTGCTGCTCAGTGGAGAGTGTGCTCACCTACTGGGTGTGTGCTACGCCAGCACCATGGCCAAGAACAGGAAGGCTGTGCAGAAGGTCAACATGCCCCCAAAAATTATCGGCGGCCCTCTGCCCTCCCTGGAAGACATCTCCAGAGTCTCCTGTCTCAAAAGGATCAAGGCCATCACAGGAGACCCCTCACATCTTGCCCACCATGTTTGACCTGCTTCCTGAAAGGGTTATGAAAAGTTAGTGCCAAAATAATAATTCTGTAGGTAATCTCCCATTATGCCCTACACATATTCTATACATATTCTGTTTGCATTCTTATGAACAAATATGTTGTGTTAAACTCTGATAAACAGGAATTAGGCAGAGCTATAGAGCCCTCGTTCTTCTCTCTCTCACTTCTTTTAGTCAGGTCTATTACATTAGTTACACACCCAAACCAACACTCACACACACTTTTTATAGTACAGTTTAGGAGATAGTTAACGTGAATAGCGGCTGGCCTGTTCACGTCAGAGTTAAACTGGTCAATCAGATGGTTGCGTACAAGCCCATCCTATTGTACAGGTTTGGTCCAACCAACCCAAGAAGATGAATGTAAGTTGCACCCGGAAGTCGAGGTCAGTCTGGCGATGCTCCCGAGGGGGCTGCGTCATGCTGTACCCAGCCCTGCTTGCTTTACATGTGACCTCTGAATAAATGTTGCATCTTTGAACTGAAGAATTCTCCAGCTTATTCTTGGATCTTTCAACCAAAGAATTGGGATTTTAACAATTTTGGTGCCGGTGACCCGGATTGAACTATTCTGAGACGAGTCCGGAACAGATCAGAAGGACCCTTTTTAGATGACTTTGGTGCTCAAACAGAAAGGTAAGCAGAAAACCTTTTCTGCATGAATTTCTGCGCTTTGGCCATACTAAATTTACAGTTGTCTGATTAAGGGGTATATCTGATCTCCAAATTTTATAATTTAATTGGGAGTCACATATAAAGTCTGAACAAATAGTTTCACGCGAAGGAAAGTGCACGTGTCCTATTATCAGTCTGATTTAGGACGGTCGCGATCAGGACGTAGAATTCACAGGTGTATGGTCCACCAAATTTTAAAGCATTTTGGAGTCAGTCTGAACCAAAATAAATACGAGACTTGGGGTGGTCAATGATCATTCGGGTTCGTCTCCCAAATTAAAATAGCCAGGGTTAGTAACCCGATACCGGGGGGGGAGCCATTTAGAGTGTTCAACACGGTGCCGCTGGGGAGCAAAGCCACGATTGTTTAAATCAGTATAGCACTGAGCTTTAAGATACGATACCTCTTGTACTGGAGACCTGCCGAGGCTTCAGTGAAAGTGCCCTCTGCTTAAAGTTGGACGAGTCGGTGCAATTCTGTGAGCAGTCTGTTCCCAGAATTACTAAGACTTAGGGGACAACGGCCATGTCCGTCTTCCAAATTAAAATAGCCATGATTAGCCTGATGGCGGAGGGGATTTAAGTGTCCAACCCGATGCCGTTAAGGAACGATGCCACGTGGGTGAGGTATTTCAGATGCAGTCTGTTCCGAAATAATTACGAGACTTAGAGAACAGCGGTGATCAGCGATCACCCGTGTTTGTCTCCCAAATTAAGGGAACCAGGGCTAGCCTGGTGCCGGTACTGAAAAAAGAAGAATAAAAGTAATAACTTACAGTACAGCACAATAACCTTTTTACCACCATTAGTGAGTGACCGTTCATAAGTATAAAAGTAATAGCTTACAGTACAGCACAAGAATCTTCTAACCATTCCTTAGTGAGTGACTGTTCATGATAATAAAAATAGTTGTCTTGTATTGTCCATATCCTGCATGCTGATGTCTGTGTTAATTTTGTGTCTTTAGGGGATAACTGTGTGGTTTGAGAAATAATGGGGGTTGGAAGTATCTACTAAGTTTTTCCCATAGTATGATTTAACTCACGGCGCTCTTCGGGCCGTGTGGGGCACAAAGGCAGGTGTGTGTTTTTCCATAAAGGAGGGAGGCAATTCACCTCCACTCCTGAGTGGAGTTGAGATTGTTTAAAACAGGTTACTGAGACGAGATCATTTGAGGTGACAGTATTAAAATGGAGCCCTAAATTAAAGTTGTAAGGTTATTCTGGCATGTTTACAGCTGAAGTTAAGGAGGCAGCGCTCCAGTTTCTTTGAAAAACAAGTTGTGGTTTGTGGACAATAGGCTCTGGGGCCATCTTGAGCGTTCGCAATTGCACGTGGCAGAGGTGGCCACGTGGCATTCAGTGCACATGTGCGGATAAACACCATCTTGAACCGCCTTCAAGCTGCGGCACAGTGCCTCCATCATGTGGTCAACTGTAGGAAGTGTACTCTTTCATAAATCTGCCAAATAGAGCTTCAAATCTTCCTAATAAATTTGGAACCTTATCTCTCTGGCTGAAAGGAAAGCTTCAAGTCTGTGCACAGTGAAATAAAGCCCTCCCTCACCCGCCGATGCGGGTTTGATGTAGTGAGGCAAAGCATGCCCATTCATCTGGAGAGAAAAGGCTCAACTTTAAATTGGGCAAAGGGGAGAATAAGGAGATTTATTCCTACTTATACAATAAAAGTGTAGAAAAATCCTAGGTGGACTATATATAAAGGTGAGGTAATTTAAATGAGGAAATAAGGAAAATTGCAAATTGGAATAAATAAATGAATATTTATTTATTAATAAATAAAATAAATAAATGAATAGGGCAGCGCGGTGGCGGAGTGGTTAGCACTGCGGCAGCACAGCAACTCACCCTTGGCTGGGGGATCCTGGGTTCAATCCCAGCCCCCGACCAACAGTGATCTGTGTGGAGTTTGCATGTTATCCCTGTGTCTGCGTGGGTTTACTCCGGGATTTCTCTGGTTTCCTCCCACATGCCAAAAACATGCAAGTTAGGTTAATTGGCATTAAACTGGGGATTCTACATTGTCCTTAGGTATGAATGTGAGAGTGAATGGTTGTCTGTCTCTCTGTGTTGGCCCTGCGATGGACTGGTGATCTGTCCAGGGTGTACCCTGCCTCCCGCCCAAAGATGCTGGGATACGCTCAAGCCCCCCCCCCCTCCCCCGTGACCCGAAAAGGATTAAGCGGAAGAAAATGGATGGAAATAAATGAATAAATAAAATAAAATAAAAATGAATAAATAAATAAGAGTTGTGGAGATGAGCACTGTAGAAGTGAGAGTGGGCAGAAAATGGAAAGGGAAGTTTGGTTTTAGAGGAAAATTGAAAGTTGATGAATTGCTAAGTTTGGTGCAGGACACAAGAGAAAATATGGAGAAACAATTGGAAGAAGGAAAGAAAAAACGTAAGAAGTTTTTAACGTAAGAGACTCATGCTGCAGCAATGAGAACAAACGCAAAATAATCAAACAGCTTGTCTGTTTCTCTATTAATCTGAGATGATGGTTGTGGCTTTGGATGACCTCCCTCCCCCAGCGACTGTGTGAGTCCCTCTTCAAGCCTGCTGGAATTGGCTCCGTCCACCCTCCCCCTCCACGCCATCGCCTAGCAACCCCCTCCTCCCTCCGCAACAACAGTAAAAGTCTTTTATAAAAGGAAGCCAAAAGGAGGAGGGGGAGGACGCAGTGGAGCAGGAGGGGCCAACGCACCCACAATGGAAACAGTGATGGCGAGACCGGCCGCTGGGAGGGGAGGCACCCATGATCCACACCCACTACGGAAAAACTGGACTGCATGCTTAAGACTAAAACAGATAAATGGACTCACTTCTACACATATATAGAAAATTAGCAAAAATTAAATTATTAGAAAATAGCAGACATCTTCCATTTACCTGACTCTGAGGTTCAAGGTACTCCGAGTAAATCCGTATGGTGCAGGTGCATGTAAAGTAGTAACTCCGGGTAATGACATACATGACTTTTCAAGGTCAGAAAAGGTAATAGTTACAATCTGCAAATGGCAAACTAACTAACTAACTAACTAACCTGCACTTATATAGCGCTTTTCTAGTCACAAGGACCACTCAAAGCGCTTTCATTAATGCTAACCCTCTATTCTAAGGGCCTATAGGAAACAGATATCTAGGGACAATTTAGAACAGCCAATTAACCTAACATGCATGTTTTTGGCATGTGGGAGGAAACCGGAGAAATCCCGGAGTAAACCCACGCAACACGGGGAGAACATGCAAACTCCACACAGATCACTGTTGGTCGGGGGCTGGGATCAAACCCATGATCCCACGATCCCCACAATCCCCCGGCCAAGGGTAAACTGTGCTGCCGCAGTGCTAACCACTGCGCCACCGTGCAGTAGAATACCCATCAACATCTGTAAAAGTAGCATTGTATCCCATGTGCTACAGGCAATTGAACGGATCTGATCCAAATTATGAACAACCATTATTTGCAAATCCCTCCTCCAGATTGCTCATAAAACATGGACTGGTAAACAAAGAAATGTGTGGAAGCATCCATTGTCCTAGTTGAAGAGGATAAGAGACATTTCGACCTATGGGGGGTTCCACACATCCTGCTGGTTAGACCCAAACACATGGATTGGAAAATGTTGGACATTTTGTCACCTCTGTGTCGTGGTTCAAGCGCCGATTTCATCCGCGCTGGGGCCATGCAGTATTTTCCTCCCATCTGGTGTGTGTGTGTGTGTTCCCTATGGCTCTCCGAGCTTTTATTGTGACAGCGCTCGGAGGGGTTTCCGGCTGTCAGAGCTGAGGCTCTGACAGCTGAGCTGCATTAACAATCGACTCATCAGCTGTTCCAGCCTGAGCCCTATTTAGGAGGGCAGCTGAGGGCGAAACGTTGCTGCAGTCTCCGTCAGACTCCGTCAAACTATTCCTCATCTGACATCGTTGAGTATCCCTCGCCGAGCTTCCTGGTCAGACGTCATCTACCTTTCATCCTCATCCTTTATTGTAAGTGTATTCCTCTGTAATCTGTTTCCTCCTTGTCATAGCCTGTGTTAGTTATAGTGTGTTTTAGCCCCCCATGGCTCGTTATTTTGTCATCTTTCTTTTCCTTTAATAAACTGTACAAACTCACCGGTCGATATATAGCATCTTATTGATGGCTCGTGAGGGCCGTCCATGACAGTAGACTGCAGCCAGACTGAGACGCCGGTTGCCGTTAGTTTTGCCTGAATTGGACTTGTTTTTCCTTGTCTGGGTACCTGTGTGCTGGGAGGTCATGTCGTCATTCAGGGGCCGCGTTCGGAGCCTGGGCTACGAGCTGGCGGAGGCCCTGGACTTCGTTGATGGAACTCTCTTCACTGCTGGCCTCTATGACACTCCCAGCGATGTACACCGGCACCTGGACCTCGCTGAGGACATCATTAATTGCCTTCCTCGCTACTCCAACCACCCTGAAGTCATTGCGAGGAAGGCAGACACCTCTGCACACCGGGAGAGACTCCGTGGACTGGAGGGAAACTCCGGCAGGAAGCCGAAGAGTAGGCACCCTCGCTCCTCGCTTTGGGATCCCGTTCCTGTCCCCATTCCAGTCCAGGAGTTCGCACCGCCCAGGGGTGATTCCCCAAGGAGTGTGACATCAGTCGGGATTCCCCCGGAGAAGTTACAGCTGTCAGCTGCTTCCATCTGGGACCGAGTGGCTGCTGCTCACTCCGCCGTCCACCCCACGCAGATTATTAAGTATGTGATGGTGGCAGTCAGGCTGGTGGAGAGGAATCCTGAGCTAAGTGATTATCCAGAGTACGCCGAGCTGCTCGCCTCCATTTCCGCGCAGGAGCGGCGTTTCCCGAACCTCTTCTTTACCTAGCCCTCTGCCGGTAACCATCGTCACACAGCCAACACTAAGACTCAGCGAGAACCCCGTCCGGATCCTGTTCCAGGTCGTTGGAAGAACTCTACCTCCCAGTCAGCTGCCTCTTCGGCGTTTCGTCAGGAGGGAATTCCTGCAGCCTCTCCCCCAGGGTCATTTTTCCCTGCTGTCCCGTCAGCTCCTCGTGCCCGGATCGCCTCGGCTGTCGTCCCCTCCTCCTCGATGTCTTCCCCGGCTGCTGTGAGTGCCACGAGTCCTACTCCGGCGAAGCCCTTTATTGGACCATCGCGAGCGGCTCCTCCTCGTCCTCCCAGGGGGCCCTCCGTCACCAACCAGCGGGGAAAGGGAGGAACAAAGTCCACTGCAGCGGGTTCTATCAGGCCCCTACGGATCAGGCAAGTGTCTTTTCATTCTGTTTCCCCATTGCGTGAATTGCCTTGCTTGATTCCTGGGGGTGGAGTTCGGGGTTCACAACCCCCCGAGCTTCCTCCACCTGCTGTAGCATCTAACATTGAACCTGCTGCCTCTGTGTCTCCCTCCGTTGAGCGTTCCGCGACGCCAGACCTACGTCGGGCCTGCGGTCCTGGAGAGCCTGGTTCCAGCCCCGCAGCCATGTCACGGGCAAAGGAGGAGAGCGGACTGCAGTGTGGAGCCTGCGCCGACGACGAAACGTCCCCGGGTCTCCATCGATGAGCGGTTCAATCCAGCAGGTCGAGGATCCCCTGCCACCACGCCGTGTGGGTCGTCGGTGTGGACGTCATTGTTGGAGGGTCCTCAGACTGTGGAGAACACCATGCCGGCTGTGGGGCCCGCCGTAGCCAAGTGGGAGCCAGAAGACGTCCTTCTGCCTTTGGAACCCGGATCGTCAAAGTCCTGGACAGTGACAGAACTCTAGTGCAGGCAAGTGCTCTATTTTTCCTTCCTACTATCTGTTCTAGAGCATTTTTGCCTGTCTCTTGGGGAGACAAGCCAGGGGCAGCCGCCCACTGCATCCGAACTCGTCTCGCTGGGCTCTGTCACTACCGGTGATCCTGATCCCAGTTCTTTTTCTTCTCCTGAGCCTTCTCCCAGGGTCATCGGTGCGGAGTCAACCCCGGTCGCTGTGTTGGAGGTTCTGGGTTTGGGGTTGGAGGTCGTCCATGGAGCTGTTCCAACTCAGTTGGGGTCCAATGTGGGTGCAGCCGCGACCCAGTCGGGGTCCATCATGGGTGCAGCGCGGGCTCACCCTGTGTCCAACAGGAGGACAGTGCCTATTCTAGTAACGTTCGGAGGTGGAGCTGCAGATCCTCCGCTGAGTGACGCCGGACTGTTCCCTCATCCTTCCTCCAAGCCTTCTCCACCGGGTGCCGTTGGGGTTCCTCATATTCGGCCCAGCTCTCCCTCACTATCCCCCTCTACGGGGAAGCCATTGTCGTTCTCTCCCCTGCGGTCCTGGTGGCTGAGCGATGCGGGTCGGCCGCCTGAAGGACTGCCTCGCCCGTTTGGCGTTCTGGGTCGGCCACCCGACCAACTGGACTGTCTGCTTGGCGACCTGGTCCAGCCGCCAGAGATCCTGTTTTTCCGGGCCTGGGATTCGGGTAGGCCGCCAAACACTCCCTTTTCCCCCTATTGGTTATCTGGACATTGGATGCAGGCAGACTGCCTGAACTTGTTTTTCCTCTCATTGAACTCTGCCTGCCGTCATCCCCGTGTGTTTCTTATTTCTATAAATATTAAGGTCGCTCTAGTGTGTTGTCATTTGTTCCATTTTGATCTATGTATTCACCGCTGTTTAGCGTGTCTTTTTTTTTTCTCCCCTCCCTTGTCGGAGGGATGATTCGTATCTGCCCCATTGTGTCTCATGGGCCTGTGTATTTTAGTTATAGGCCTCCTTCTGTTATTTGCATTTTTGTCCTGTCTACAGTATGTATCATCCATGCTTTATGGAGGACTGGTTTTTTTTCCCTACCATACTCTGTAATTGCTTTGTTCGTTCCCTGTGTTTCCCCGTGTCATTGTCTTGGTGGGTTTTTTTTTTGTCCTTTCTGGTTCTCACCCTCCAGGCCTTTCCCCCATCCTTCCACCCTGGGGGGGGGGGGGGCTTTGGTGTCATACGGAGCCCGGACTTCTCTGCCTCGGGGGGAGGTACTATCGTGGTTTGAGCACCGATTTCGTCCGCGCTGGGGCCGTGCAGTATTTTCCTCCCATCTGGTGTGTGTGTGTGTGTGTGTGTTCCCTATGGCTCTCCGAGCTTTTATTGCAACAGCGCTCGGAGGGGCTTCCGGCTGTCAGAGCTGAGGCTCTGACAGCTGAGCTGCATTAACAATCACCTCATCAGCTGTTCCAGCCTGAGCCCTATTTAGGAGGGCAGCTGAGGGCGAAACGTTGCTGCAGTCTCCGTCAAACTAGTCCTCGTCTGACATCGTCAAGTATCCCTCGCCGAGCTTCCTGGTCAGACGTCATCTTTCGTCCTCGTCCTTTATTGTAAGTGTATTATTCTATTGTGATCCGTTTCCTCGTCATAGCCTGTGTTAGTTATAGTATGTTTTAGCCCCCCATGGCTCGTTATTTTGTCATCTTTCTTTTCCTTTAATAAACTGTGCAAACTCACCGGTCGATATATAGCGTCTTATTGATGGCTTGTGAGGGCCATCCATCACACTCTGCTGGGGAATGTAGCCATCTATGGAAAACCAACACCTGACCTCAACATAGAATATTCTCCTAAATTGGAAACATACACATTGTCTCTTAACTGGGTAAGCACAGAACAAAAGGGTGTGCACATTGATGCCCAGAAATCTCCTACATGACCAAACTTAACATTAACAAACGAGGGGATGAGAACATTTGAAGCAAATTCTAAATTCGTTATGGTAAAAGGTTAAACAGACGTAGATCTAATAAAAGGAGGAGAGTAACCCGGCCAAGTGCCAGTTCGGTGTGCCAGTGATTGACTTTTTGGGCCACTGCATTTCGCCAGAGGGCGCGATCCCGTTACTGGACAAGGTGGGCGCGGTATTGGATTTTCCGCATCCACAGACTGTAAGGGCACTACAGGAGTTTTTGGGAATGGTTAATTTTTACAACCGTTTCCTTCCCCGGGCAGCCCAGCTGATGCAGCCGTTGTACGCTGCACTTAAAAAAAAGAAGCCTGAGGAAAACATTGACTGGACTCTCGAGTGAGACCAGGCTTTTACGAATGCCAAAACAGCGCTGGCGGACGCTGCGTTGCTAGCCCACCCGGATCCATCTGCATGGATATCACTCACTTCCGACGTGTTGGATGTTGCCCTAGGGGCAGTGGTGAAGCAGTGCATCTCAGGTTTGTGGCAGCTGCTCGCATTTTTCAGCAGGACTTTGCGCAACAATGAACACAAATACAGCACATTCGATAGAGAATTGCTGGTTCTTCACCTGGCGACGTGCCATTTCCAGTGCTGGCTGGAGTTCACCGCGTTCGTAGACCATAAGCCGCTGACGTACGCCATATCCAAAGTATTGGAACCATGGTTGGCCCGGCAGCAATGGCAGTTGGGACGGCAGTGGCTCAGGAGGTAGAGTAGGTCATCCAGTAACCGGATGGTTGGCGGTTCGAATCCCGCTCTCCCCAGATATCGTGCCATTGTGTCCCTGGGCAAGACACTTTACCCCCAATTGCTCCTGGTGGGTTTGGACAGCGCCATGTTTGGCAGCATGCTACCATCAGTGTATGAATGTGTGTGTGAATGGGTGGATAGCAGGATCTGTGAAGTGCTTTTGTTATCTAGAGATGAGAATAAAAGCGCTATATAAGTGAATGCCATTTACCATGGCTGCGGATCAAGCCAGGGATGCGGACATCTGCATGCTCCAGTCTGCACCAACTGGGTTAAGGCTGGAGAGCAGAGTGGTGCAAGAAGGGTGCCCTCCCTTGCTCTGTGACGTCTCCACCGGCCAACCGCGTCCGGTGGTTCCGAGCTCTTGGTGCCATCGCGTTTTCAAGTCGGTCCACTCTCTTTCGCATCTGGGAGTGCGCGTGTCAGTGAAGCTAGTGGGGGCAAAATTCGTCTGGCCGCATTTGCCCAGGGACATGAAAGAGTGGACTGCAGCTTGCGTCGTGTGCCAGCGGGCCAAAGTGCACAAGCACACCAGAGCTCCCCTCAAGCCGTTCCAAATCCCGGCTAGGAGGTTCGACCACATCCACGTGGATTTGGTGGGACCCCACCCACCGTTGCAAGGTTTCACGCACCTTTTGAGTCTTAGACTGCACCACGCGCTGGCCTGAAGTGGTCCCGCTGGCTTCTATGACGTCCGCAGAAGTAGTGCGTGCTTTTTTGTTGGCTTGGGTTACACGTTTCGGAGCTCCATCGGACATCATGTCCGACAGGGGTCCACAATTCGTGTCGGAACTCTGGTCCACGATGCCACAGAGCCTGGGGGTCAAAATTCACCACACTACTGTGTACAACCCCCAGGCTAACGGGTTATGTGAGCGTTTTCATAGGTCGCTTAAAGCAGCGCTCAGAGCTTCGCTCATGGGCACAAATTGGGTCGACCACCTGCCCTGGGTTCTTTTAGGGATGTGCTCCGCACCTAAGTAGGATTTGGCAGCCTTCCTGGCAGAACTCGTTTTTTTCTCAGCCGCTGCGAATCCCCGGAGAGTTTTTACTGGAAAATCTCATGCCCGAGGCTGAGCCGCCTGTTTAATTTTTACACAGTACAGAGGTTTTGAGCGTACCGGGCCCGGCCCACCATTGTTTCCCCCGCACATTTGTCCCAAAAAGCTTGCAGAGCGCCTGTTTTGTTTTCATCAGGCACGATGCGCACCGGACCCTGCTGTGGCCACTGTACGACGGACCGTTCAGGGTGTTGGAACCTGGGGCGAAGCATTTTGTGTTGGTCATGGGGGGGGCGTAGGGAGACCGTCTGCATCGACGGGCTGAAGCCCACTTTTGTATTGGCAGACGAGCAGGTGGTGCTGGCCCAAGCTCCCTGGTGCGGACGGCCACCGTTGGTGGCTCCGCAGGTTGGCGATCCCTCAGCAGGGACCTGCGCTCGCGAAGATAATGCGTTTCCCCCCTCCCTCTTTTCCTCTTCAGACTGAAGTGCCCTCCAGTACACCTCACCAGCAGGGTGGTTCAACTGGATCGGCAACCCCTCGCTACAGCCACTATGGATGCCGGCTCAAGCCCAAAGGATGGAAGGGTTAGCGCCCCTTCTGGGTGTTCGGGGGGCGGGAGGCTGTGTGGGGACATGGTATGGGGGTTTCCTCCCCCCAGAAAGGCAGGGGGAAGGAGAAGACAATGGACCGAAAGAGGAGGTGTCACCGGGGGGCATCAGATGGGACTGTTGTATATAAGCATCCCCCCAGGGAGAGAAGTGCTGCCGGAGTCACAGAAGAGAGGGAGGGTGTTGGAGTGGCACCGGCGTCGTTATGTTGATGTGCCACATATTCCTTTGTTCAGACAACGTGTTTTGTCAGAAGCCTCAGGTCTCGATGCATGGGAATAAAAGTATAAAATTGATGTACAGAGACCCAAGCTCAGCTTTTGCGATAATGTTTATTGGAGTAAGAATAAAGTTTCTGTGTCTTCCAGCTCATTGCCTCACCTGCCTTCTTTCTCCACAAAAGCACTGTATACATTTTCATTGTTATGCAGATGACACACAATTATACCTGTCAATGAAGCCAGATGATAGTAATCAATTGGCCAAGTTAGAGGCCTGTCTTAAGGAAATCAAAGCTTGGATGACTTGTAATTTCCTGCTATTAAATTCAGATAAGACTGAAGTCATTCTAGTTGGTCCAAAAAAACCTTAGAAATACCTTTCCAAATCAAACTCTTAGTTTGGATGTGGTTACTCTTTCTCTTAATAGTTCTGTGAGGAACCTTGGAGTTATTTTTGATCAAGATCTGTTTTTTAATTCACATATTTAACTTGTTTCTAAGACTGCCTTCTATCATTTGCGTAATATTGCCAAGATTAGGAGCATCTTCCAGCCTGAAGCTGGGGAGGGTACCACAGCTGTGGAAAACATCTTGTGTGGTACCTGTACCAAAAACTTCCCACCCCAAAGACCTGAACAGCTACAGACCAGTGGCCTTGACGTCCCACATGATGAAGACCCTGGAGAGACTGCTCCTTGCTCACCTCCGCCCCCTGGTGGAACCAGCGATGGATCCACTCCAGTTCGCCTACCAGCATGGCATTGGGGTGGAGGATGCGGTGATCTTCCTCCTTCACCGTTCTCTGTCCCACCTGGAGAAGCCCGGGAATGTGGTGAGGATCATGTTCTTTGACTTCTCCAGTGCTTTCAACACCATCCAACCGATGATCCTGAAGGACAAGCTGCTGCGCGCAGGGGTGGACCAGCACCTGTCATCATGGATCCTGGACTACCTCACGAACCGGCCTCAGTTTGTGAGAACCCGGGACTGTGTGTCCGACACGATCATCGGTAGCACGGGGGCCCCCCAGGGAATGGTGTTGGCTCCCTTCCTGTTCACTCTTTATACTGCGGACTTCTCACACAACACAACACACTGCCATCTACAGAAGTTCTCTGATGACTCTGCGATCGTTGGCCTCATCTCCAATGGAGATGAAGCTGAGTACAAAGGGCTTATCCAGGACTTCGTGGACTGGTGCCATCGGAACTGCCTCCAGATCAACGCGAGGAAAACTAAGGAGCTGGCGGTGGACTGCCGCAGGCATGGACAACCCCTCACAGCACCAGTAAATATACAGGGAACAGACATTGAGATGGTGACATCCTACAAGTACCTGGGTGTTCATCTGAACAATAAACTAGACTGGTCACACAATACTGACACACTCTACAAGAAGGGACAGCGCAGGCTGTTCCTACTGAGGAGACTCAGGTCTTTTGGTGTACAAGGGGCACTGCTGAAGACATTCTATGACACGGTGGTGGCATCAGCCATCACTTTTGGAGTGGTCTGCTGGGGCAGTGGCATTACAGCAGCCGATAGGAAGAGACTGAACAAACTGATCAAGAAAGCTAGCTCTGTCCTGGGGCAGCGCCTTGACCCGGTGGAGGAGATAGGAGAGAGAAGGACGGTGGCTAAACTGTCATCTCTGCTGGAGTCCGAGTTCCACCCTATGCAGGACATACTGAATGCACTGAGGAGCTCATTTAGCAGCAGACTACATCATCCCAGGTGCACAACCGAGAGGTTTCGCAGGTCTTTCCTACCAACGGCTGTCAGACTGTACAACCTAAGCAGGGCTGCTCGCAGAGATAGCAAAAAGACGTAACAACCTAATAGTTTTTGAATGCAAAAGATGCAATAGACTTACACAATGGTCCCCTCCGGCATACAACTAGGAAAATACCGGTCGCTATGGAGGGTGAGAATATGTATGGGCACATAATCATACCATGTAGGATAACTAAGTAGACGGTTGTGCTGTTTCATCCCATAGCAACAATGCTCTGCACTGTGTGTGTTTATATATTTACCTCCGCCAGGCCGAAAGGCCAGGAGGAGGTAATGTTTTTGCCGGGGTTTGTCTGTGTGTTTGTCTGTCTGTTGGTTAGCAAGATAACTCAAAAACTTTTGGACGGATTTCAATGAAACTTTCAGGCGTTGTTGGAAATGGTACAAGGAAGAACTGATTAAATTTTGGGGATGATCCGCATCACCGTCTGCATACAGGAATTTTTTTAAGCATTTTTCCACACTGTGACATACGGCCATTTTCAACATGTGCGCAGGAGCAATGGAGGGCGCTGGGCGTCGTGTCTGACCAACACAAACTCCGCCTTCTTCAACGTTTTAGCCACAAAAGCAGGCGGAAAACACTGCTGGCCTGGGCCCGCCAGCGTGCCTGTTTTTGCGCCACGCTGCAAAACCTGAGACGGCCACCTGTCCGCCGCCCGATTATTTGCCACAAATTCCCCGCCCAGCTATAGGCGCTGCGTAAAAACGACCTCTCTGCCGGGGAAGATTGTAAATTCTGTTTTGCCGCGGAGCGCAACCCCAATATAATATAAAATCCACGGCAACCTGTCTAACCAATCTGCATCCGTCAGTGGAGGAGATGGACACACCAACACTTCAGTTTATTACCTCCGCCAAGGAGGCAATGCTTTTACAACCGTAAAACGGGGCTATAAGGGACGGCGGGGTAATATGGGACACTTTTCTAAATGTAATTCTGCTTTTTTAATTTTGCTTCCGCCTAGATTTGATGAAGGATTCATGGATATTTGACAATAACAACACAACTCAGCGTCCTGCTCAAAATAAAAAAAGCAGAATTACATTTAAAACATTTCCCAGAAAAGTGTCCCTTATTAACCCGCCGTCCCTTATAGCCCCGTTTTACACTACTGAACCACTAATCCTATCACTATCACATTGATTGTCATTCATTAATTGTCTGTTTATTGCACTGTCCATGTCAAATAAACAAATAATCATTGTGAATCCAATTGCTAGTCATATCTTTTCATGCTCAGGGAATCTGAAAACATACACACAAACACTGTATGGGGGGAACTGTGCCGCTTGGCGGAGGTCTGCGCTCTCCGAGTGCTTTTCTAGTTACATATTTATTCCATCTAGCTACAATGCTCCGCACTGGGTGTTTATATATCTACATATTATTCCATCTAGCTACAATGCTCCGCACTGTGTGTGTTTATATATTTACCTCCACCAGGCCGAAAAGGCCAGGAGGAGGTTATGTTTTTGCCGGGGTTTGTCTGTGTGTTTGTCTGTTTGTCTGTCTGTCTGCTTGTCTGTTGGTTAGCAAGATAACTCAAAAAGTCTTGGACGGATTTCCATGAAACTTTCAGGTGTTGTTGGAAATGGTACAAGGAAGAACTGATTAAATTTTGGGGATGATCCGGATCTCCGTCTGGATACAGGAATTTTTTAAAGCATTTTTTAACACTGTGACATACGGCCATTTTCAACATGTGCGCAGGCGCAATGGAGGCCGCTGGTCGGCATGTCTGCAACACAAACTCTGCGTTCTTCAACGTTTTAGGCACAAAAGCACACGGAAAACACTGGTGGCCTGGGCCCGCCAGCGTGCCTGTGTTTGCGCGCAGCTGCAAAAACTGACACGGCCAGCTGTCCGCCGCCGGATTCTTTGGCAGACATTCCCCGGCCAGCCATAGCCGCTGCGCATTTGGCAGAAATTCACCGGCCAGCCATAGGCGCTGCGCAAAAACGAGCTCTCTGCCGGGGAAGCTTCTAAATTCTCGTTTGCCGCGGAGCGCAACCCCAATATAATATAATAGAAAACCCACGGCAACCTGTCTACCCAATCTGCATCCGTCAGTGGAGGAGATGGACACAACAGCAACACTTCACTTTATTACCTCCGCCAAGGAGGCAATGCTTTTACTACTGAACCACTAATCCTATCACTATCAGATTGATTGTCATTGATTAATTGTCTATGTTTATTGCACTGTCCCTGTCAAATAAACAAATAATCATTGTGAATCCAATTGCTAGTCATATGTTTTCATGCTCAAGGAATCTGAAAACGTACACACAAACACTGTATGGGGGGAACTGTGGCGCTTGGCGGAGGTCTGCGTTCTCCGAGTGCTTTTCTAGTTACATATTTATTCCACCTAACTGCAATGCTCCGTACTGTGGGTGTTTATATATCTACAGATTTATTTCATCTAGCTACAATGCTCCGCACTGTGTTTATATACTCATATTTATTCCATCCAGCTACAATGCTCTGCACTGTGTGTATATATATATATTTATAGTAATATGTAAATATGTATATTAGCTGCTCTTGCTTTTTTTTTCTTGCCTTCTGATTGTTGCTCTGAGTGTTGCTATCCCTGTGCTGTTGCAATCCTGGAATTTCCCCATTGTGGGACTAATAAAGGCTTATCTTATCTTGTCTCAGAGTGATGCTGAGAAACTAATTCACGCTATTGTTAGCTCGAGATTAGATTATTGTAACTCTTCACTGGGTTGTCTTAAAACATCTTTAAAAAGTCTTCAGCTGATCCAAAATGCTGCAACAAGAGTTTTCTCTCCGGTTCTGGCCTCCCTTCAGTGGCTTCCCATAGAGTTTAGAATTAAGTTTAAAATCCTTCTTCTCACTTACAAAGCTCTAAATAATCAGGCTCCTTTTTATTTGAAAGATCTGTTTCTACCCTATTATCCTAACAGAGCACTATGCTCCCAAAATGCAGGATTACCTGTAATACCTAGGATCTTCAAAAGTACAATGGGAGGCAGAGCCTTCAGTTATCAAGCTCCTCTCCTGTGGAACCAGCTGCCAATCTGGATTCGGGAGTCAGACTCTATCTCTGTTTTTAAGAATAGGGTTAAAACCTCCCTTTTTGATATAGCCTACAATTAGGGAGGGATCATGTGGCCCTGAACCCTCCCTTAGTTATGCTGCTAATAGGTTTAGACAGCCGGAGGACCTCCAACAATGCACTGGGCTTCACTCCTTTTCTCACTTTCAATGAAATATTTTTGCTGGTCATTAACATCTGTTCGTTCTCTCCCATAGATTGAGTCCCCGTCATGCTGTTTGCTCTCTACATGTCTGTTCTTTTCTTCTTCTTCTCTATCCCCTCACCCCCAGCCAGTCGCAGCAGATGACTGCCCCTCCCTGAGCCTGGTGCTGCTGGAGGATTCTTCCTGTTAAAAGGGAGTTTTTCCTCTCCACCGTCGCCAAGTGCTTGCTCACAGGGGATCACCTGATTGCTGGGGTCTTTCTGCAATTGTGTGGGTTTCCCCTACAGTTGAAAGTGCTATGAGATGACTGTTGTTGTGAAATGGCGCTATATAAATAAAGTTGAGTTGAATTGAATCCGACACTTCTGCGGCCACACAATTTCTTCCACACTAAACTCAGCTCCGAAAGGGGCTGGTGTACACTGGGAAGGAAGAGGTGGGGGTGTTAGGGGCGTGTTAAGAGATTTGATTGACAAGTCCAGTGTCAGTAATGAAAATAAATTAATGGGCTGCTGTCAGTACTTCAAAGGCCAGTGCACAGCGGTCCTTGAAGCCGTGGTTACAAAATTATATCATAATTATATTGATGACAATGTACCGGCCCACATGTGCGTCGATGTCCGGTATGCCAGATGGCCAGTCCAGCCCTGTTCGGGGGTGAGGAGATGGTGGAGATCTGGATGGAACGGCACCACCAGGGAGGAATCCAAATACGCCGATAAGGGAGTGATAATCCTGGAAAATATCACAAGGGAGATGGTTGAAAGAACTGCAGTCCTCATGTGTTTGCAGGTTGGGGGAGAAGGCGACAGGAGTCCAGACTGCACACTGAGGAAGAGGTCCCACAGACAGCTGGAGAGTCTGACACGAGTCCTGCTCCTATTTGAAGGCTGAGCTTGATTGCCAACAGGTGGTGCGTACAACTGCAGGGATGAAATTATTAGTGGAGAGAGACCAATACCAACACATTCTTCATCTGGTTATAATCCTTTATTTTCAAAGTGTGGGTGTTGCACATTTTGTTTATTAATTAATGACAATTTCAGGATTAATATGCCACATGTGGAATACATTCAGTGGAATAAGAACACACAGATCCCCAACTTTATAGAATCAAGCATTAAAAGTGAAACTTCTCAGCATTTGCATGTTTTTCACTCCAATGAGGACACGGAAAAAACAAAAGCTCTATTGGTAAGGCAAACAAAACTGCAGACCTTCTTTCCAAAAGCATCAAAATTAAAGCCAAGAACACCTGTGTAGCAGCAATGAAAACCAAAGTGATCAGATTTACCTTCTAACCAAACCTGAACTTTAAAAGTATAAGAACTGGACTGGTTTAACCCCAATATAAAACAATAAATTGTGTATTTACTGTAGGCTACATTCAGACAGCAGGACTGAACTTGGTTTAATTGCTCAGATACAATTATGCTTTTGTGGCTGTTCTGTATCAGAAATCAGTGAGAACTAACCATGGCCCCCCAAGTGACTTCGTGAAATTAAAAAAAAAAAAAAAAAAAAAACCTGCAACAATTTATGTGGAAAAAACTTGCCAATTTAGATGAAAAACAGCTAATTTTTGAAAAAAGTGGCAAACTTTTGAGGAAAAAGTAGTAATATGAGAAATAAAGATGCAAATTCTTGAGGCAAAAATTCATGAGAAAAGTGGCAAAATTACATGAAAGTCAGAAATTTATGACAAAAAGGCAGTAAAATTATGAGAAATCACTGGCATATCTATGAGGAAAAACAGTGGAACATTTAAAAGAAAAAAGCAATAAAAATGACATGAAACAAGTCAGAAATTTATGACTTTATGGCTGAACTTTACAGAGTTGATGAGAACCAGACGGAGAAGTATGGGGGAAGTATAAGGCAACATCTGTGGACTGTTTGTGTAGGTCATGAGAGATCTTCAGAGAATAACAGTTTAGGCACAAGAAGTTCTCGAGTCTCAGATTTATCCATCCATCCATTATGAAAAAATATTTCTTTTAATAAGACTGTGGCGCAAGACTGATGTAAAATTCGGATGAACCATGACAGGGCTGTTCAGACCCAGGATCTGGATCTGATTTGGGACCACATATGAATGTGGACCAGGTCTGAGGTGGAAAAAGTCAAGATTTCGTGCCATTTTCTGCTGTTCAGTCCATCATTAAAAAAAACCCAACAACAACAAAAAAGATTTAGAACAAAAAAAATTGGAATTGGGGAACTTTTTCCTGCAGTCTGAATGCAGCCATAGTGGGCTAATGGCATAGCCATCCGGCGATTACTAAAACACGGAATGAACAATATATATATATATATATTTTTATTACTTATTTTGTACCCGTAGGTAGATTTGTTTTGCAGTCTGGTGACAAGCCACCAGCTGCCGGTCGCTGCGTGCGCAAGCGCCCCTTAACTCCCTAACCTGCATGTTTTTGGCATGTGGGAGGAAACCGGAGAAATCCCGGAGTAAACCCACGTAAACATGGGGAGAACATGCAAACTCCACACAGATCACTGTTGGCCGGGGGCAGGGATCGAACCCACGATCTCACGGTCCCCGCGATCCCCCGGCCGAGGGTAAAACTGTGCTGCCACAGTGCTAACCACTGCGCCACCGTGCAGCCCATACTAATGGAACGTTTGTTCCATTAGTAGACACCTAGCATCCAGCATTTCAAATGTAATGGTTTCCTTTTGTTACCTCCGCCAGGCCGAAAAGGCCAGGAGGAGGTTATGTTTTTGCCGGGGTTTGTCTGTTTGTTTGTCTGTCTGTCTGTCTGTCTGTCTGTCTGTCTGTCTGTCTGTCTGTCTGTCTGTCTGTCTGTTGGTTAGCAAGATAACTCAAAAAATCTTGGACGCATTTCCATGAAACTTTCAGGCGTTGTTGGAAATGGTACAAGGAAGAACTGATTACATTTTGGGGATGATCCGCATCACCATCTGCATACAGGAATTTTTTAAAGCATTTTTCCACACTGTGACATATGGCCATTTCCAACATGTGCGCAGGCGCAATGGATGGCGCTGGGCGTCGTGTCTGACCAACACAAACTCCGCCTTCTTCAACGTTTTAGCCACAAAAGCATGCGGAAAACACTGGTAGCCTGGGCCCGCCAGCCATAGGCGCTGCGCACATTGCGCTGCTTGTCGTGTCTGACCAACACAAACTCCGCGTTCTTCAACGTTTTAGGCACAAAAGCACGCGGAAAACACTGCTGGCCTGGGCCCGCCAGCGTGCCCGCTTTTTCCGCGACGCTGCAAAACCTGACACGGCCACCTGTCCGCCGCCCGATTATTTGCCACAAATTCCCCGCCCAGCTATAGGCGCTGCGTAAAAACGACCTCTCTGCCGGGGAAAATTCTAAATTCTGTTTTGCCGCCGAGCGCAACCCCAATATAATATAAAACCCACGGCAACCTGTCTAACCAATCTGCATCCGTCAGTGGAGGAGATGCACACACCAACACTTCAGTTTATTACCTCCGCCAAGGAGGCAATGCTTTTACTACCGTAAAACGGGGCTATAAGGGACGGCGGGGTAATATGGGACACTTTTCTAAATGTAATTCTGCTTTTTTAATTTGCTTCCGCCTACATTTGATGAAGGATTCATGGATATTTGACAATAAAAACACAACTCAGCGTCCTGCTCAAAATAAAAAAAGCACAATTACATTTAAAACATTTCCCAGAAAAGTGTCCCTTATCAACCCGCCGTCCCTTATAGCCCCGTTTTACACTACTGAACCACTAATCCTATCACTATCACATTGATTGTCATTCATTAATTGTCTGTTTATTGCACTGTCCATGTCAAATAAACAAATAATCATTGTGAATCCAATTGCTAGTCATATCTTTTCATGCTCAGGGAATCTGAAAACGTACACACAAACACTGTAAGGGGGGAACTGTGCCGCTTGGCAGAGGTCTGCGCTCTCCGAGTGCTTTTCTAGTTTTAATTATTTTATTCAGCGTGATGTATGCTGCATAAGGCACCAGAAACTGTTTGTAAATGTAAACATTTTACCTAAATTTAAATCTTTTGGAAAATTACAACTTTTGTCATGTAGATTCGGGTCAGTTTTTTTCCATTTAAATGCGATTTCTTTTTTTGTAAATTTTTTTGCTTTTATCATCAAAATGTAATTTTTTTCCCCACGAATTTGTGGAAATTTTCCCCTAAATTTGCAGGGCTCTTTTGGTAAATTGCAATTTACCTTTATTAAAATCAACAGTTAAATTCAACTTTGTGACTTCTTCTTATAAACTTGCAACTTTCCATGCCGTTTCAAAAATTTGCAACATTTTCCTGTTTTGTAAATTTGAGAATTTGAAGTTTCATAAATTTGCGACTTCACCTTCATATTTTCAATTTTTTCTTCATTTTGTAAACTTGCAACTTTTCTTCGTAGTCTCGCAAATTTGCAACTCTTCCCTACCGTCGTAAATTTATAAATACTTCCTGATTCATAAATTTGTAACTTTTGGCCTAGTTTATTAAATTTGCAGCCTTTTCCTCATCTTGTAAAATTGTGACTTCTGTCTTGTAAATTTGTGACAATTTCACATTTTTAAAAAAAATTTGACTTTTTTTCTCATAAATTTGTGACTTTTCCCCCCATTTTATAAATTTGCTACTTTTTCTTCATTTTTCTATTTAAGCTTAATTTTTATTTATTTTTTGTTATTGTAAAGTGACCTTGAGTGTCATGAAAGGTGCCCATAAATAAAATGTATTATTTGTTATTATTTTATAAATTTGCTGCTTTTCCCCATTTTATAAATTCGCTACTTTTTCTTCAGTTTTCTATTTAATTTTTATTTTTTTTATTATTGTAAGGTGACCTTGAGTGTCATGAAAGGTGCCCATAAATAAAATGTATTATTTGTTATTATTTTATAAATTTGGTACTTTTTCACCATTTTATAAATTTGCAACTCTTTCCTCATTTTATAAATTTGCGACTTTTTCCACGTCTTAATTTTTTTTCACTTTTTCCTCATTTTGTAAATTTGCAACTTTCCCCCAGCCTTGTAAATTTGTAACTACTTCCTGATTCATGAATTTGTGACTTTTGCCTTAGTTCCATAAATCTGCAACTTTGTCAAGTTTTTAAAATTCACAACTTTTTCCTCATTTTGTAAATTTGCAACTATTCATTGAGTCTCATATTTTGTGAACCCCCTCCCCGTAAATTTGCAACTTGCCCTCGTAAATCTGTGAATTTTACCCTGGTTTCATAAATATGAAACTTTTTCCCATCTCATATATTCGTGGCTGCTTTTTGTCTTGTAAATTTGTGACTTTTCCTCATCTTTTAAATCGGCAGCCTCCTCCCCTTTGTAAATTTTGCAACATTTTTTGCCCAGTTTTGTACATTTTCCACCCCCTCATAATTTGCTGTTCTTTCCCACTCTCATGAAGGAAAACTTTTCTCTAAAATTTTAAGTTACAATATTTTTCCAAACAGAAAACCAGAACTCATAATTAAATTAACGCTCTGGAATGGCTTTACTAATAGTGTGGTAGTTTTGTAAAAATCAAAACCTGGAGGAAGAGATCATCATTCCTGGATCATCTGGAAGCAGAACCAGTCCAGGCCCTCATACAGCCCCTCCGCCGTGATGCTACTGCAGGGCTGGATACACCAGCGGCGCTGATGGAGGGCGTGCAGGCCCAGCTTCTCTGCGATCTCTGCGTCATCCATGGCGTCGGGGAGATCCAGTTTGTTGGCGTAAACCAGCAGCGGGGTGTCTCCGAGTTCGTCTTCAGTGAGGACTTTGTTCAGCTCCTCCCTGGCTTCGTTTAGTCTCACCTTGTCGCTGCTGTCCACCACAAACATTATACCATGAATGTCGTAGATGTAGTGGCGCCACAGAGGCCTGATCTTCTTCTGACCGCCAACGTCCCAAAGGTTGAAGACCATGTCTCGGTGTTCCACGGTCTCCACGTTAAAGCCGATGGTGGGGATGGTGGGGATCGCCTCTCCTATCTTCATCTTGTAGAGGATACTTGTTTTTCCGGCGTTGTCCAACCCGAGGATGACAATCTTCAATTCTCTCCTGGTTGTGGTGATCTGCAGATCGAGACAGCTGAGGGGAGAGAAGGGAGGCGGTTTCTCGTAACCCAGGAGCTGACGGGTGGCGGACTCCCAGCTGAAGCCGAACTCCAACCGGCTGCAGATGCAGGGGTAGTGGCGGTCGGCCCGGTAAGCCCAGTCCACCGCCTTCTTCACCTGATCCCAGAACTTTGGTCTGCAAGAGAAACTCGACCGTCAGAAACAACTTTCTCTGAAATTGTGACTCAGGTGGGAAGTTTCTAAAGGTGGGGCTTAAGAGACTGAGGGAAAGTCACAAATTTAACAAAAAGTTGCATATTTACCAGAAAAAAGTTACAAATCTACAAGAACGAAACAGAAGTTGCAGATTTTGAGAAAATTTGGAACTTTATAGGAACATGTTGCAAATTTACAAGATTGGGGAAAAGTTGGGAATTCATTAAAAATTAGCAAAACAACGAGGCTGGGACAAAAGTCACAAATTTAAATAACATTTACAGATATTTTGGAAAAAGTTGTAAAATTTACAAGATTAGAAAAAGTCTCAATTTTAAGACACAGGGAAAAAAGCTGCAAAATTAGGGACAATTTACAAATTTATTGGAAAAAAGTTACAATTTTAGGGATTGGGGGAAAGTTTTATGTTTAGGAAAAATTTTCAAAGTTGCGAGACTGGAAAAAAGTTACAAATTTGAGATAAATTTGTAAACTTATCAGAAAAAAGTTACAAATTTACGAGATTGAAAAGGAAGTGGCAGATTTTCAGAAAATTTACAAATTTAGGGGAAAATGTTGCAAATCTATGTAAATGAGAAAAATGCATAAATTTGTAAGACTTGGGGAAAGTTGCAAATTTATTAAAAAAATACAACATTATGAGACAACTGCAGCTATATAAGATTGGGGAAAAAGCTGCAGATTGAGAAAATTTGCAAATTTTGGGAACATTTTTGCAAATTTAGGAGAGATGTTGCAAATCGATGAAAATGGCAAAATGTTGAAAATTTACAGGAAAAAGTCAAATTTATGTGGAAAAAATTGCAAATTTAAGAGAAAAAAGTTGAAAATTTGAGGAAAAAATGCACAAATTTATGCAAAACGAAGTTGCAAATTTATGAAAAAATATGCAAATTTTTGAGGAAAATTTGCAAATTTATGAGGAAAAACACTGAAAATTTACAAGAAAAAAATTGCAAATCTATGCGAAAGTTGCAAATTTACCAGAAAAAACATTGTACATTTACCAGAAAAACACTGAAATTTTATTGGAAAAATTTAGCAAACTGTAAAGGTAATGCTATTTTTGTTCAAGTACAATTTGACTGTGGAAAAAAAAAATAATCACAAATTTAGGGAAAATTTGCAAATATTTTGGAAAAAGTTGCAAACCTGGGAAGAGGGGCCTCCTCCAGGCTGAAGAGACTTCGGAGCAGTTTGCCTTCTTCCAACTCCATCAACCTCATGAGCTGCAGAACCAGAAGAGTGGCCACGAGCCTCAAGATGTCACCATGGGCCTTCTTACCTGGACCACACACACGTGCACAGATGGAGCGTGTCATGAGCATCAGCAGTGGGTCATTTGTTATCTTTCAAAAAAAGGGGTGGTCAGTATTCACAAATTTAGCATGAGGTACAAATGGATAAATGTAAATTAGACGTAAATTTGCAAGAATAAAAAGTGCAAAAATATGATAAAGATGCCAATTTAAAATTTCAAAAAGTCGCAAATTACAATTGTAGCACACTCAAGCCAGACAGAACTCTGCAATTCCCTCTCATGAACTCTGTTGCTTCATTTATGAACTTATAAGACTGTTTTAACCCCGCTCCAAGTTTTATCGCCCCCACAGGAGCCACACAGCTTCTGGGTGCCCCCCCCCCCCAACAACACAGACTTTACACACAGATGTCAGAAGAGGAGCAGAAGAAGAAAGACTCAGATCTTCGGTTTATGGCTGCATCTATCCAAGAGCAGCTGAAGAGATGAAATAAGAGCTACATTTGACTCTATCTGCATTGCTTGTTGTCATAAATGTTTGTGCATGTTTTCCCTCAATATGAATTCTTTTAGAGTAGGTAAATATCACCTAGGAAAGTAGGGGTACTTGTAAATTCCACCATGCAAAAAACTCAATGCTGTTTGTCATGTGACCAACAGATCTCATCTGGGTGAGCTAGCTCACACATGGGGATGAGAGTTAAGGCCCTTTTCCACTAGCCTCACTTAGCCCTACACCGCACCACTCAGCCCGCTTTAGGCGCTTTTCCATCAGCCCCAGCACAGGTTAGCAGGTACTTTTTTCGTACCTGATCCAGGGCAGGGTCTAACCGAGCTGAGTAGGGCTGAGTATGGCTGTGATATGACTTTAAGAGACTGGTCGCCACTGATTGGTAAGGTCGTAACGTCACGAAAGCGACTTTTTCTGCTGAATTTACTCCACGACTGCCGTTTGTAATTGTTCAGCCAGTGAACACAGTGGGCCCCTTTAATACGGTATATTATATTAATATACTGTATATTTATATAATAATATACTCCTAATATTATATATTAGGAGGTGCGCAATTTTCTTTCTATATTAGGCGACGATCACATCCGGCGCGAGTTGGACGGATCTACTTGAAATGCAGGTGTCCGAGCAAATGGGTTCCCAAGGGCACATCCGTACTGCCAAACAGTGTCGGGAGAAGCTGAAAAAGCTGAAAAGCGATTACCGAGCAGTGAAGGACCACAATGCTCGAAGTGCAGCGGATCGGAAGGAGTGGAAGTGGTTCGCTGAGAGACATTGGGCTCGACACGGCCACTGTCACGGTCACGGCCTTGGAAACCGTGGATGGTGAGTGTTATTTTGATATTGCGCATCTTTTCGCCACTTTATCCTTTCTGTGCCAAGCTCACTGTTTTTAAGAAATAGGAAGGTTGTTAGATTGTGGGTAATGGTTGTTACTGAGGCTTTCCTATTGTTTTGCAGCCAACTGCAGATTCACGCTTGCTTTGTGTTAAGTATTAGCGCGAACAAAACGCTGAATTACGCTTATTGTATTCCGGTTAAAAACTTGAGAGTGTTGTGTACATGTTACACTTTGGTGTTAAGTTTTAAATTGCGTGCATTTTCTTTCTAGAATCGCAGTTCATATCACAGGGGTCCACCTCAGTGGACATGGACACACCGGACTCTCCTGGCGCTGCGTCTGGCGGAGCGCCAGCTGGATTGACTCCCATGTCAGCCACATCACCAGCTCCATCTGGATCACGTTCAAGTGCCGGTAAGGCACAATAACCACAATTTTTTTTTTTGGTTGAAACAGGTCCAGCGGAAACCAGGGTCAAAAATCCATCCATCCATCCATCTTCTACCGCTTAATCCTTTACAGGTTGCGGGGGGGCTGGAGCCTAACAATTTATGTCCCAAATTGATTAATGCAATTTCCTGTAGCTGCATATTAATTAATTGAAAATGTCTTTTTAAATGTACAAAAAGGTTATTCTTTGGTCTTCACTTATCGGTGTTCCACAACCATTTTTAGGTGTGGTGATTGGTGCTGTTGTAATTCCTGTTTTAGAAAAACAAATAAAGCGCATGAACTGCCGTTGAAATCCACATGCTTCATTGAAATGCTTCGCGTCAGCTGACTGTATTAACCCATTCAGATTTCTGCGGCCACACTACAAGCAACTAGTTTAAACATTACCCATCCATCCATCCATATTCTTAATCTTAATCCTTTTTAGTTTTGCAGGGGGGCTGCAGCCGAAGACAGCACCCTGCGTGTTGCAAAATCTGCTCTACTGAGGGGCAGCAACATGACAGTTCAGCTTATATACAGCAATGAAGCATAATATAATAGTGACATTCCACCACAGACTTTCACCTGTGTAATTCCATAATATATGTAGTGATCCAGCTTTAACGACCATGCCTTTCTGTCTTTCCATCTAGGCAAGACGAAAACAGACAACTCCCATCGCTGACCTTACATTAGCGATGGTCAACATGCATGACGAAGAGATGCGGCTCTTGGAACGGCAACATGACCAGCGGCAAGAATCAGGAGTACATGCAGCATTTGCGACAGGTGGCCGCAGATGTGCGGGCAGATGCGCATGAAGCCCTGGAGCAGGACGCTGCGTTATGAAGGGAAGAGCTCGCAGAGAATGTCATCGCCCAGTCTGTTTTTTTGTTTGTAAATTTTGCTTCTGGAATAAAATTGTATTGTTTGCATCAAAAGTCTGGTTTATGTGTTATGACACCGTATGAGAAAAGCCAATAATTACATACACATTCCATTCTCTGTTCACTCCACATGCTGCTGTTCATCAGGTCAGGTGTATAGCCTTCTAATGGTAATTTAATTTTTAACAACACAACGAAACGTAATGTCTTGGTAGTTTTTTTTTTTTCATTTTAAACAAATTTGCAATGCGGAATCCATTTCTCTTGAACGGGTAAATTTTTTAGGTTATAAGCAGTTGTACAGGTGTGCTTGAACTTGTAGACACTGCTAAAGGTAAGTACGTGTAAGTTGAATGTTGCATCACCAGTCAAAATTTAATAAATTAAGAAGGAATCTAGCAAAAATATGGCACTAATAACAGTAGACAAATTGGACAAGGATACACAACTGTGTTTTTGTTGCACACAACTGTTGTTACCAACAAGTGCAAAATTTATATTCCCTTTTCCCCAAAATTAAAAATCAATTTGTAAGTAAAAGTGGGAGACCTTTACATGGGAAAATATGACATGTATCAGCACATGATTTATAGTTCAATTTGCATTTCCACCAAAGCAAAAGTGGCTTGTCGAGCTGGATTTTTGTGAAGATGGCCTGTGCGGTGTTTTTGCATGTAATTACATACCTGTCAAGTGATACGGTTTCGCCGTATTTTAATACGGGGAAAATGCAATTTTAGCAAATACGGGCGTATTGCCATTTCTGTACGCCAAAGAGAAAAATATACGGGAAAAATTATTGAGAGTGTGGGGAGGAACATGTCGTGTGTGACCCCCACAGCGGGGCTGTCAGAGCGCTCAGCGTGAGTAATTATCACAACAGTGAGAAGTGTGGACTCATCATTAGGCTGATGGCTTCGCACCTTCTTAACAGATAAGCGTTATGAACAAGAGGACAGGTAGATGGACCATGCACAACATTTTATTTACAAAAAACATTTTTGAAATATGTATGCACATAAATGTGGACGAAATAGACAAGTATTGCATCACAGCATCTCGTATTATATTGTAATGTGCAGCTCGACATGGCGACGTCCCACCGGCAGGTTCGAACTCACGTCTCCTGCTCCGGAGTCCCGCACTCTACCTGTGTCGCCAATAGGGTCAACCCACTTGGCAAGCTAAGTAGGGTGCTTATATTGAGTTCGCTACAATATCACCACCCTGCTCCTCTGCTCTCTGTGCCGCTGCCACCACTGGTTCATCTACTGCATCATCCAATGTAGTGTCAAACGTCTCTCCATGACTCTCACACAGATTGTGCAGAGCACAACAAGTCAGAACCATAGATTTCACCAGTTTCATGTCACAGTCATTCCTCTCTCCTTCCTCCTTCCTTCTCTCCTCGTCATCAGCCATTTTGTTTGTTGTGGAGGATTCGGTCGCGTGTTTCACGTCACGAGGGTGTGGCGCCACCTGCTGTTCAACAAATCCCACCCACAGCAGGTGCGCCAGCAGTAGTTGAAAAGCAACTGAGGCTGAACCGAACCGAAGTGAGTAGAGTCGGGTTTTCAATCGGGGCTGGGCTGGGCTAGTGGAAAAGCGCCTTTAGGCATATAATCCCTGATTGGGTGGTCACAGCAAGGACTGGCATGTGCATGAATCTGTTCCCCTTTTATCACACAATAAGACCAGAGTTCTACATTTTTTTGCCCTTGACACTTCTCCAGGACAGACCTGCGTCTCTCTCTGTCTTCTGAGGCCTACAGGCCTTTCACACAGCTCTCTTGTTTTTACTTACGATAAAGATGAAGCTTTCTTCTTGTTCTTGGAATGCTCTCTTCATTTAAACTTTTACACCTTTTGAATTTTTCCTTAAAGTTTTGCTACCTTCTTTCCAAAGTAGTGACTAGTTGGAGTTAATCCTCAATTTTTCATTTTTCTCTTTAACCTTATTTTATCTGTAAGCTCAAGCATACCTACACACTTTAGAGCATCCCTAGCAAATCCATCTTAAAGAGTTGTTGCTACGCAATTATTTGACCACCTGCAGGGAAATGGTTTACTTGAAGAGTTTCAATCTGGGTTTAGAATCCATCATAGTACTGAAACAGCCTTAGCGAAGGTCACTAACGACCTCCTCATTGCATCTGATAATGGACTAGTTTCTGTCCTTGTCCTTTTAGACCTTAGTGCAGCTTTTGATACTATCGATCATAATATTCTACTTGATAGATTAGAACACTATGTTGGACTTAATGGAACTTCGTTGCAATGGTTTAGATCTTATTTATCTGATAGGTTCCAGTTTGTTCATGTAAATAATGAGTTTTCTTTCAACTCAAAGCTTAGTCATGGAGTTCCACAGGGATCTGTGCTAGGCCCTACTCTTTTTAGTTTATATATGCTTCTGTTAGGCAACATTATTAGAAAGCACTGTATACATTTTCATTGTTATGCAGATGACACACAATTATACCTGTCAATGAAGCCAGATGATAGTAATCAATTAGCCAAGTTAGAAGCCTGTCTTAAGGAAATCAAAGCTTGGATGACTTGTAATTTCCTGCTATTAAATTCAGATAAGACTGAAGTCATTCTTGTTGGTCCAAAAAACCTTAGAAATTCCTTTCCAAATCAAACTTTCAGTTTGGATGCAGTTACTCTTTCTCTTAATAGCTCTGTGAGGAACCTTGGAGTTTTTTTGGGGGGAAATCCTGGAATTTCCCCATTGTGGGACTAATAAAGGCTTATCTTATCTTATCTTATCTTATTTTTGATCAGGATTTGTCCTTCAATTCACATATTAAATTTGTTTCTAAGACTGCCTTCTATCATTTGCGTAATATTGCCAAGATTAGGAGCATCTTGTCTCAGAGTGATGCTGAGAAGCTGATCCACGCTTTTGTTAGCTCGAGATTAGATTATTGTAATTCTTTATTATCAGGCTGTCCTAAAACATCTTTAAAAAGTCTTCAGCTGATCCAAAATGCTGCAGCAAGAGTTTTAACAGGTACTAGAAAGAGAGATCATATCTCTCCGGTTCTGGTCTCCCTTCATTGGCTTCCCATTGAGTTTAGAATTAAGTTTAAAATCCTTCTTCTTACTTACAAAGCTCTAAACAATCAGGCTCCTTTTTATTTAAAAGATCTGATACTACCGTATTATCCTAACACAGCACTACGCTCCCAAAATGCAGGATTACTTGTAATACCTAGAATCTCCAAAAGTACAATGGGAGGCAGAGCCTTCAGTTATCAAGCTCCTCTCCTGTGGAATCAGCTGCCAATCTGGATTCGGGAGTCAGACTCGATCTCTGTTTTTAAGAATAGGGCTAAAACCTACCTTTTTGATATAGCCTACAATTAGGGAGGGATCATGTGTTTCTGAACCCTCCCTTAGTTATGCTGCTAATAGGTTTAGTCAGCCGGCGGACCTCCAGTAATGCACTGGGCCTCACTCCTTTCCTCACTCTCTATGAAATATATATATATTTTTTTTTGCTGGTCATTAACATCTGTTTGTTCTCTCCCATAGATTGAGTCCCCATCGTGCTGTTTGCTCTCTACATGTCTGTTCTTTTCATCTTCTCTATCCCCTCACCCCCCAGCCAGTCGCAGCAGATGACTGCCCCTCCCTGAGCCTGGTTCTGCTGGAGGTTTCTTCCTGTTAAAAGGGAGTTTTTCCTCTCCACCGTCGCCAAGTGCTTGCTCACAGGGGATCGCCTGATTGCTGGGGTCTTTCTGCAACTGTGGGGGTTCCCCCCTACAGTTGATAGTGCTATGAGATGACTGTTGTTGTGAAATGGCGCTATATAAATAAAGTTGAATTGAATTGAATTGAATTAAAGCTTTCTTCTGGGCTGAGCAACGTCAAATGCTGTCCGAGTGGGTAATCCATTGTTCCAAGAAGACCTAAGCAGACCCAAGCTGCAGGCCCTAAGCCAGGTTCTCCCTTCTGAGAAGATTCCCAGGTCAAGACCTCTGGGTGCAGAACCACAGAGACAACTCGTGCTGCCAAGGCCCTATCTCCAACCCAGGTTGGACCAAGCCGGGCTACCAGGAGCCCAATCCTCCAGGGCCTGTGACCAAATAAGGCTTGACAGCTCTATTCCATTTCGGTCTGAATCTTTTGTGAACAAAGCCACTCCAAGGAAGTAAGTCAGCCAACAGCATCAGTTTCAGGGACAGACTCCTATCCACCTCAGCCATAAGCTTTGCTGTAACTACCGTTCTCTTTTGAGCATAATGTAAAATTAATCTTTTTTTCTTTTTTTATAACACTTTATCAAAATTCCTTTTTCATTAGTTTTGCATTATACTCAATTTTTGTCACCATTATCATCTCACTAATTCGCCATTCAGCTACATGATCACATCTCAGCCTCATTTGTGTGAAACAGAAGAGAATAGAATCGCCTTATTGTCAATGTACAGCTGTTGTACTGTACAATGACAATAAAGCCGATTCTATTCTATTTCACACATGCAAAACCTGTAAATATGTAAATATTTCTCTTTCTTTGTATATGCAAAATTACCACTGTTAATGCTACCTTTGGTTATCTCCAGGGGTTAAAGCAAAAAAAAAAAAAAAAAATCCTGAGTCTTAACTTTTTTCCAAGGGCAGGGTCACAGGGGTAAACACACACACACACACACACACACACACACACACACACACACACACACACACACACACACACATATTAAGATAAGATAAGCCTTTATTAGTCCCACAATGGGGAAATTCCAGGATTGCAACAGCACAGGGACAGCAACAATCAGAAGGAAAAAAACAAGAGCAGCGAGTATACATACAGTGGGGAAAAAAGTATTTAGTCAGCCACCAATTGTGCAAGTTCTCCCACTTAAAAGACGAGAGAGGTCTCCAATTTTCATCATAGGTATACCTCAACTATGAGAGACAAAATGAGAAAAAAAAAATCCAGAAAATCACATTGAAGGATTTTTAATGAATTAATTGGTAAATTCCTCGGTAAAATAAGTATTTGGTCACCTAAAAACAAGCAAGATTTCTGGCTCTCACAGACCTGTAACTTCTTCTTAAAGAAGAAGCATGACAACATGACAGCATGACAACTTCTTCTTAAAGAAGAAGTTACAGTTACAGAAGTTACCTGTAACTTCTTCTTTAAGAAGAAGTTACAGGTCTGTGTCCTCCACTCGTTACCTGTATTAATGGCACCTGTTTGAACTCTTTATCAGTATAAAAGACACCTGTCCACAACCTCAAACAGTCAGACTCCAAACTCCACTATGGTCAAGACCAAAGAGCTGTCAAAGGACACCAGAAACAAAATTGTAGACCTGCACCAGGCTGGGAAGACTGAATCTGCAATAGGTAAGCAGCTTGGTGCGAAGAAATCAACTGTGGGAGCAATTATTAGAAAATGGAAGACATACAAGACCACTGATTATCTCCCTTGATCTGGGGCTCCATGCAAGATCTCACCCCGTGGGGTCAAAATGATCACGAGAACGGTGAGCAAAAATCCCAGAACCACACGGGGGGACCTAGTGAATGACCTGCTGAGAGCTGGGACCAAAGTAACAAAGGCTACCATCAGTAACACACTACTCCACACTCTACTCCACCAAGGACTCAAATCCTGCAGTGCCAGACGTGTCCCCCTGCTTAAGCCAGTACATGTCCAGGCCCGTCTGAAGTTTGCTAGAGAGCATTTGGATGATCCAGAAGAGGACTGAGAGAATGTCATATGGTCAGATGAAACCAAAATAGAACTTTATTGTAAAAACTCAACTTGTCGTGTTTGGAGGAGAAAGAACACCATACCTACTGTGAAGCATGGGGGTGGAAACATTGTGCTTTGGGGCTGTTTTTCTGCAAAGGGACCAGGACGACTGATCCGTGTAAAGGAAAGAATGAATGGGGCCATGTATCGTGAGATTTTGAGTGAAAACCTCCTTCCATCAGCAAGGGCATTGAAGATGAAATGTGGCTGGGTCTTTCAGCATGACAATGATCCCAAACACACTGCCCGGGCAACGAAGGAGTGGCTTCGTAAGAAGCATTTCAAGGTCCTGGAGTGGCCTAGCCAGTCTCCAGATCTCAACCTCATAGAAAATCTTTGGAGGGAGTTGAAAGTCTGTGTTGCCCAGTGACAGCCCCAAAACATCACTGCTCTAGAGGAGATCTGCATGGAGGAATGGGCCAAAATACCACCAACAGTGTGTGAAAACCTTGTGAAGACTTACAGAAAACGTTTGACCTCTGGCATTGCCAACAAAGGGTATATAACAAAGTACTGAGATGAACTTTTGTTATTGACCAAATACTTATTTTAGGAATTTACCAATTAATTCATTAAAAATCCTTCAGTGTGATTTTCTGGATTTTTTTTTTCTCATTTTGTCTCATAGTTGAGGTATACCTATGATGAAAATTGGAGACCTCTCTCATCTTTTAAGTGGGAGAACTTGCACAATTGGTGGCTCACTAAATACTTTTTTACCCCACTGTATGTACAAATAAATATATAAATATATAAACACACAGTGCGGAGCATTGTAGCTAGATGGAACGAACAGCATAACCGTCTACTTAGTTATCCTACATGGTATGATTATGTACCCATACATATTGTCACCCTCCGTAGCGACCGGTATTTTCCTAGTTGTATACCAGAGGGGACCATTGTGTAAATCTATTGCGTCTTTTGCATTCACTACTATTAGGTTGTCACGTTTTTTTGCTATCTCTGTGAGCAGCCCTGCTTAGGTTATACAGTCTGACAGCCGTAGGTAGGAAGGACCTGTGGAACCTCTCGGTTGTGCACCTGGGATGATGTAGTCTGCTGCTAAATGAGCTCCTCAGTGCGTTCAGTATGTCCTGCATAGGGTGGAACTCGGACTCCAGCAGAGATGACAGTTTAGCCACCGTCCTTCTCTCTCCCATCTCCTCCACTGGGTCAAGGCGTTGCCCCAGGACAGAGCTAGCTTTCTTGATCAGTTTGTTCAGTCTCTTCCTATCGGCTGCTGTAACGCCACTACTCCAGCAGACCACTCCAAAAGTGATGGCTGGTGCCACCACCGTGTCATAGAATGTCTTCAGCAGCGCCCCTTGTACACCAAAAGACCTGAGTCTCCTCAGTAGGAACAGCCTGCGCTGTCCTTTCTTGTAGAGTGCGTCAGTATTGTGTGACCAGTCTAGTTTATTGTTCAGATGAACACCCAGGTACTTGTGGGATGCCACCATCTCAATGTCTGTTCCCTGTATATTTACTGGTGCTGTGAGGGGTTGACCTTGCCTGCGGCAGTCCACCACCAGCTCCTTAGTTTTCCTCGCGTTGATCTGGAGGCAGTTCTGATGGCACCAGTCCACGAAGTCCTGGATAAGTCCTCTGTACTCAGCTTCATCTCCGTTGGAGATGAGGCCGACGATCGAGTCGTCAGAGAACTTCTGTAGATGGCAGTGTGTTGTGTTGTGTGAGAAGTCTGCAGTATAAAGAGTGAACAGGAAGGGAGCCAAAACCGTTCCCTGGGGGGCCCCCGTGCTACCGATGATCGTGTCGGACACACAGTCCCGGGTTCTCACAAACTGTGGCCGGTTAGTGAGGTAGTCCAGGATCCATGATGACAGGTGCTGGTCCACCCCTGCGCACAGCAGCTTGTCCTTCAGGATCATAGGTTGGATGGCGTTGAAAGCACTGGAGAAGTCAAAGAACATGATCCTCACCGCATTCCCGGGCTTCTCCAGGTGGGACAAAGAATGCTGAAGGAGGAAGATCACCACATCTTCCACCCCAATGCCATGCTGGTAGGCGAACTGCAGTGGATCCATCACTGGTCCCACCAGGGGGCGGAGGTGAGCAAGGAGCAGTCTCTCCAGGGTCTTCATCATGTGGGACGTCAGGGCCACTGGTCTGTAGCTGTTCAGATCTTTGGGGTGGGAAGTCTTTGGTACAGGTACCACACAAGATGTTTTCCACAACTGTGGTACCCTCCCCAGCTTCAGGCTCAGGTTGAAGATGAGCTCCACAATCCCACACAGCTGGTCTGCACAGGACTTGAGGAGCTTTGCGCTGATGCCGTCCGGTCCCGACGCCTTCCTCGCCTTGATCTTCCTCAGCTCCGTCCTCACCTGGGTCTTAGTGAGGGTCATGTTGGGGGGCTGTGTGTTGGGAGTGGGGGGGGTGATGGTGGAGTGGGGTGTGGGCAGCAGGACTCGATGTCTTCAGAGGCAGCAGTGGTTGTTGTGCAGTCGGGGGGGAGGGCGGTTGGTCAAACCTATTAAAAAACAGGTTCAGATTGTTCGCCCACTCCCTGCCTCCCCGTGGCCTGGGGGGAGGTATTCTGGAGCCCAGAGATGGTTTTAAGGTTTCTCCAGACCCCACCAATGTCGCTCTGTTGCAGCTTGTCCTCCATCTTCTTCCTGAAGCTGTCCTTGCTTTCTCTGATCTTCCTCCTCAGCTCCCTCTGTACGAACTTCAGCATCTCCCTGTTCCCCGACCTGAAGATCCTCTTCTTCTCTCTCAGAAGTGTTTTTATCTCAGGGTTGATCCAGGGTTTGTTGTTCGAGCAACACCGTATGGTCTTGGTGGGTACGGTGTTGTCCACACAGAAGCTGATGTAGTCCGTGATGGTGTGAGTGAGGCCATCGATGTCCTCACCATGTGGCTCGCAGAGCTGCTCCCAAGCAGTGGTTTCAAAACAGTCCTTTAAAGCGTCCATTGCCTCCTCAGACCATAACTTCACTGTGCGCATGACCGGAGGTTGTCTGTGCACTAGGGGTTTGTACACCGGCCGGAGATGAACCAAGTTGTGATCCAATCTCCCGAGTGGGGGGGAGTGGTGATGAGGTGTACGCCTCCTTAGTGTTTGCGTACAATAAGTCCAGTGTTTTATTGTCTCTAGTGTGGCATGTGACATACTGGGTGAAAGTGGGTAGAATGGGAGACAGTGAAACATGGTTGAAGTCACCTGAGATGAGGAGAAGAGCACCTGGGTGTTCTGTCTGCAGCCTGCCAGTTACTGAGTGGATGACATCACGCGCTGTCCCAGCGTTCGTTGTCGGATTTGCATAAATAACAATGCAGATCACGTGTGAGTATTCCCTCGGGAGATAGGTAGGCCGCATGCTAACAGCTAGCAACTCCATGTCCTTGTTGCAGTGTTGTTGTTTAACCGTGATATGTCCCGGTCTGCACTAGTTGTTATTAACATACATTATCACTCCACCGCCCCTTGCCTCCCCACTGTCTGGTGTTTGGTCTGCCCGTATTGCATGGAAACCCTCCAGTTCAATGTTAGCATCTGCTGCTAGTTCTGATAGCCACGTCTCAGTGAATAGCATACGGCAGCAGAGATAGCCGCTAGCTCATCTGTCTTTCCAATTATCGATCGTACATTCCTCATAACAACGGATGGGAGGGGGGGGTCTGTACCTTATATTCCTTGCCCGCCGTCTTACACCAGCACGACACCCACGTCGTTTTCGTCTTATTTCTCCCGGTATGTCGAGTTTTTTCGTTAGCACCGAGTGGCGGTTAAGTGCTAACAGCTGGTCCCTATTGTACCGTCTCCTGCTATAAACAGTGGCTCCGTCCACCGGCTCGGGAGACATTTGGGGCGATCTGTGTGTCCGTGATGTATAAGTTGTCGCCGGATCAGAAAGTTAGAGGAAGAAAAAACTCAGATTAACTCATATTATATATACATATACACATACATATATATACACACACATACATACATACACACACACACACCGACACACACACACACACACATTTGTTGTAGTTGTTCGTCCGTCGTTCTTGACAATGACCAAGGACATCACAGGGAAGAGGACTGGGTGCGGTGTGTCCGGCTGTGGCTGATCAGTCCGATGCGGACACGGAAGGCTCTGCCACAGGTCGGGCGCAGGTGGTCTGTGCAGGCAGAAGATACAGGGGTGGCTGTGGACTTGCGACGCTCACGTTTTCTCTGGCCTTTGGCAATCCTGTTCAGCTCAAAGAAGGCAGCACCTTTGCTGGTACGGCTACGCCAGTCTGGTCGGTCTAGCGCTAGGGTCTCCCAGGTGTCAGGACTTACGTCAAAGCGCTTCAGGGAGGCCTTAAGAGTGTCTTTGTAGCGCTTCTTCTGACCACCTTGTGACCGCTTGCCGTCTGCTAGTTCACCGTAGAACAGTCTCTTTGGTAGGCATGAGTCAGGCAAACAAACAAGGTGGCCAGCCCACCTAATCTGGGCTCTCTTGAGCAGAGTGTCGATGCTAGGGAGCTCAGCTTGGGAGAGGATCTCCATGTCAGGCATTTTGTCCTTCCAGGTGATCTTCAGGAGCTTTCTGAGGCAATTCAGGTGGAAGAGGTTTAGCTTTCTGGCATGGCGCTCGTAGACTGTCCAGGTTTTGCAGGCGTACAGTTGGGAAGGCAGGACAACTGCCTTGTACACCTTCAGTTTTCTGGTCAGCCTGATGCCTGTCCTTTCCCACACTGTTGCACATAGACGTCCAAATGCTGAGCTTGCCTTTGCAATGCATGAATCGACCTCGTCGTCAATGTTGACAGACCTGGACAGTGTGCTACCGAGGTATGTGAACTTGTCAACAGCCTTGAGGGTCTCCCCGTTGACAGTGACGGCTGGTTCCACGTAAGTCTTCTGCAGTGCGGGTTGGTGCAGGACCTCGGTTTTCTTCATACTGATTGTGAGCCCAAAGCTGTCACAAGCAGTGAAGAAGCAGTTCATGCTCTGCTGCATCTGGGCCTCTGTAGCGGTGTTGAGTGCGCAGCCAAGTGCTGTCCATCTCTCAGGTCTGTCTGCTTTGGAGCTGTCCATAAGCGTTCGCACATTCCAAGTGCCAATGGTGAGTGATGTCACCTTAGTTGATTTCTTCTGAGAATTTCACCCGCTAGGGTAGGATCCCCACCAGCCGCACCCCCCCCCCAACACATAAATTAACTGTGGTTTATCATGTCTTTGGAAAGCTGAGTTCAATTTCCCAGGCCTGATTATTCCCACACCTGTTCTCAATCAAGAAATCACTTAAATAGGACCTGCCTGACAAAGTGAAGTAGATCAAAAGATCTTCAAAAGCTAGACATCATGCTGCAATTCAAAGAAATTCAGGAATAAATGAGAAACAAAGTAACAGACATATCAGTCTGGAAAAGGTTATAAAGCCATTTCTAAAGCTCTGAGACTCCAGCGAACCACAGTGAGAGCCATTATCCACAAATGGGGAAAACATGGAACAGTGGTGAGCCTTCCCAGGAGCGGTTGACTGACCAAAATTACCCTAACAGCGCAGCGGCGACTCATCCAAGAGGTCACAAAAAGACCCCACAACAACATCCAAAGAACTGCAGACCTCACTTGCCTCAGTTAAGATCAGTGTTCATGACTCCATCATAAGAAAGAGACTGGCCAAAAATGGCCAACAATGTTCCAAGACGAAAACACCTGCTGAGCAAAAAGAACAAAGGCTTGTCTCAATTTTGCCAGAAAACATCTTGATGATCCTCAAGACTTTTGGGAAAATACTCTGTGGACTGACAAGACAGTCAGTTGGACAGACAGTTGGAAGGTGTGTGTCCCATTACATCCCGTGTAAAAGTAACACAGCATTTCAGAAAAGGAACATCATACCAACAGTAAAATATGGTGGTGGTAGTGTGATGGTCTGGGGCTGTTTTGCTGCTTCGGGACCAGGAAGACTTGCTGTGGTAAATGGAACTATGAATTCTTCTGTCTACCAAAAAATCATGAAGGAGAATGTCCGACCATCTGTCCATGACCTCAAGCTAAAGCGCACTTGGGATCTGCAGCAGGACAATGATCCAAAACACACCAGCAAGTCCACTTCTGAATGGCTTAAGAAAAACAAAATGAAGACTTTGGAGTGGCCTAATCAAAGTCCTGACCTGAATCCAATTGAGATGCTGTGGCACGACCTTAAAAAGGCAGTTCATGCTCGAAAACCCTCCAATGTGGCTGAATTACAAGAATTCTGCAAAGATGAGTGGACCAAAATTCCTCCACAGCACTGTAAAAGACTCATTGCCAGTTATCACAAACGCTTGACTGCAGTTGTTGCTTCTAAGGGTGGCCCAACCAGTTATTAGGTTTAGGGGCAATCACTTTTTCACACAGGGCCATGTAGGTTTGGATTTTTTCCCCTTAATAATAAATACCTTCATTTAGAAACTGCATTTTGTAATTACTTGCGTTATCTTTGTCTAACATTTAAATTTGTTAAATGATCTGAGACATTTAAGTGTGACAAACACAGGGTTTCCTCTGGTAACATTTCTCGGTGGCGGCCCGCTGTGCCAGAAATTGTACGGCCACCCCAAGGCGATATGAATTTATTAAGAAAAATATATGAAGCAATGACTCCGCAAACGCGCACACGAACAACGCGTGTGGCCGTCATCCGCGCGGAGTTTAGAAGCGTCCTGCCCACGCGAGTTTTCCAGTCAGTCAGCAAACAGTGTCTCGCTAAGCGTGACTATCTGACAGAAAGTACTTTGTTAAAGTACTTTAAACGTGGAAAAAAAATCATAAGCGGTATGTAAGCACTGGCGTTTATCATGGTTTTAACCCTGTGGAAACAGGGGCAATAACGGAAGAGTCGCTTAGCTAAGAGATGTGGTTAGAATTCATATGCAGCCAGCTTCATATGAAGGGAAAGGCAAGGGGGATTGATGAATTGCTGAGGATATATTTCACCAGCCACTACAATATTGAGTTATGTTCTGTAGGAATTGCAGGAATGAAGAGACTGGCAATTTCTCTCTTTTCTCGCACGAGCAGGCGTACCGTTTTTATTCTCCAGTGGCAGTGACAAAAAGCAACAGCTAAAAACACTAGCTCTAAACTGCCTAGAGAGGTGCCTGATGAGAAAGCCTGAGCGCACAACTGTAACTGCCTAAACAGATCATTCTGTTCATGAACACATATTGTGGTGAATTATGTCTTTAGAGTCCGCTACAGTTCCCTATTATGTGCCTGGCAGGTTAAGATGACCGAAATTCACGAAGTCAATGACTTTAATCTGTCAGCAGCCTTCAGACAAACTAAACGTGTCAACATTTGATTTCAAAATAAGGGAGGTTTTTCCTGCTGTCTGGGTGGTAACGAGATTTCTAAAAAAAAAACCAACCAAAAAAAAAAAACTATAAAGAAATACTATAACAGAAATAATGGCATCCTTGGTCATTTAATTTAATTTATTTCATTAAATACAATGTTATTAAAATTTTTTCTTTGTAATCAGAGTTAAATTATTGTTCTGTTCTGACTGCAAAGTTATGGTCAAAAATCAAATCAAATCAAACTTTATTGTCATATTGCTGTACATACAACTGTAGTGCAGGCAAGATGAAATTGCGTTTCTCTCGGCATCCATATAAGAAGCAGCATGATTAAGACACACTCCCACATAGCTCCCACCCCCCCATCCATTCACACATCCCTGAGACATACTTGGGGAAAAAGAATAACTAACTATAATATACAAAATGTCCATAGGTGCAGTAGTGTGTATGTGAGATTCCGGGTCAGCTGTTCAGCATCCTGACAGCTTGTGGGAGGAAGCTGTCAAAAATGTAAATTGTTATAAGGAAAGAGTAAAAAAAAATACCACAGTCTGTTTCAAATTTATCTAACAAAAAACTAATTAAAAAAAAAAACAGACAAAAATTAGTCATAAAATAATGCACAAATTTATAATAAAGCTTCAAATGTACAAAAAAGTCAATTTTACAAGAGGAAATTACAAATTTGAGGAACATGGTTTCAACTTTAGATAGATTTACAGAGAAAAGTAGAAAACTATAAGAAAATTGTTATAAATTTTTGAGAAAAACCTCAAACCTTCAAGACTGAAGTCATTACTCAAGTTTTTAAGTGGGCGCTCTTTGTACCCTTAACTCAAATAGAAATTTTTGGTTGCCTACTTTTAATTATTAATTTCAAAGCACTGCTTTTACATGAGTAGAATTTCTGGTTACTATACCCACCTGATCATATAATTTAAGTATGCACAGTACATTACTATTATGAATGTTTCTTTCCCTTCCCTACTCTCTCAATGGAAAAAAAGAAACACTAGAATAAAAATACAAAAAATACACATATTTTTGTCATTTATGTAAACCATGACAAAAAAATCCTGCAGGACAAAACATGACACTTGATATTTTCTAACCTATTTGTATACCACCATAGACTGAGAGAGAACCTGAATTAGATAGACCTCAGGGAGGGCAAGATGAGACAGAAGAGAGGAGCCAAGGAGAGGAAAGTGTTCAGGCAGAGGAAGGAGAGAAGGATAACACCACTAAAAAGTCTAAACACAGGATGTCTGGGTGGGAACCCAACTGGCCCAATATTCAAGCCTTGGTTGTACAGTACTTCAGACGGTAAGTTCCATATGCAACGTTACTGTGTAAAATTTTGAAAAGAAATAAATAGCATAAAATTAACATACAGTGGGGCAAAAAAGTATTTAGTCAACCACCAATTGTGCAAGTTCTCCCACTTAAAAGATGAGAGAGGTCTCCAATTTTCATCATAGGTATACCTCAACTATGAGAGACAAAATGAGAAAAAAAAAAATCCAGAAAATCACATTGAAGGATTTTTAATGAATTAATTGGTGAATTCCTCAGTAAAATAAATATTTGGTCACCTACAAACAAGCAAGATTTCTGGCTCTCACAGACCTGTAACTTCTTCTTTAAGAGGCTCCTCTGTCCTCCACTCGTTACCTGTATTAATGGCACCTGTTTGAACTCGTTATCAGTATAAAAGACACCTGTCCACAACCTCAAACAGTCAGACTCCAAACTCCACTATGGCCAAGACCAAAGAGCTGTCAAAGGACACCAGAAACAAAATTGTAGACCTGCACCAGGCTGGGAAGACTGAATCTGCAATAGGTAAGCAGCTTGGTGTGAAGAAATCAACTGTGGGAGCAATTATTAGAAAATGGAAGACAAACAAGACCACTGATAATCTCCCTCGATCTGGGGCTCCACGCAAGATCTCACCCCGTGGGGTCAAAATTATCACGAGAATGGTGAGCAAAAATCCCAGAACCACATGGGGGGGCCTAGTGAATGCCCTGCAGAGAGCTGGGACCAAAGTAACAAAGGCTACATCAGAAACACACTACGCCACCAGGGACTCAAATCCTGCAGTGCCAGACGTGTCCCCCTGCTTAAGCCAGTACATGTCCAGGCCCGTCTGAAGTTTGCGAGAGAGCATTTGGATGATCCAGAAGAGTACTGGGAGAATGTCATATGGTCAGATCAAACCAAAATGGAACTTTTTGGTAAAAACTCAACTTGTCGTGTTTGGAGGAGAAAGAACACCATGCCTACTGTGAAGCATGGGGGTGCAAACATCATGCTTTGGGGCTGTTTTTCTCCAAAGGGACCAGGATGACTGATCCGTGTAAAGGAAAGAATGAATGGCCCTGATGGGCCCTGATGATGATGGGCCCTCTGCTGGGCCCATCAAAAAGGCCCAGCAGAGGATGTTCTTTCTGCGGCAGCTGAGGAAGCTCAAGCTACCCACCAAGATGTTAGTGCAGTTCTACACGGCCATCATCGAGTCCATCCTCACCTCCTCCATAACTGTGTGGTATGCAGGAGCCACTGCCAGGGACAGACTAAGGCTGCAGCGCGTCGTGCGCACTGCTGAGAAGGTGATAGGCTGCGAGCTCCCATCTCTCCAGGACCTGTACATCTCCAGGACCCGGAGGCGTGCTGGCCGGATCATAGCCGATCCTTCACATCCTGGTCACGTACTGTTTGCTCCCCTCCCCTCAGGTAGAAGACTTCGGTCCATTCGGACTAAAACCTCCCGGCACATGAACAGCTTTTTCCCCTCTGCCATCAGACTGCTGAACATTAAATGACTTTTTGACTCTCGTGCACTATGTACAGCAGCTCAACCAGACTCACGTCATTCATCACTGTTTTCTGTTGCATTATCGACTGCACTATGTGGTACTTCACATTATCTGCTACTTGCTAATTTTTTAAAACTGCCTTGACTAGTACTACTCATTATTACTAGTATTGTTATTATTATTATTATCATTATTACTTATTATTACTTATTTTTCTACACTTATTGCATGTTTTCAGTCCTTTAGTTTTTTAGTTTATCTCTTTTTCTCATCATGTTTTTAATGTTGCAGCATGGCATCGAGACAAATTCCTAGTTTGTGTACTACATGAACAATGGCAATAAATCTGATTCTGATTCTGATTCTGAATGGGGCCATGTATCGTGAGATTTTGAGTGAAAACCTCCATCTACCAGCAAGGGCACTGAAGATGAAACGTGGCTGGGTCTTTCAGCATGACAATGATCCTAAACACACCACCCGGGCAACAAAGGAGTGGCTTCGTAAGAAGCATTTCAAGGTCCTGGAGTGGCCGAGCCAGTCTCCAGATCTCAACCCCATAGAAAATCTTTGGAGGGAGTTGAAAGTCTGTGTTGCCCAGTGACAGCCCCAAAACATCACTGCTCTAGAGGAGATCTGCATGGAGGAATGGGCCAAAATACCAGCAACAGTGTGTGAAAACCTTGTGAAAACTTACAGAAAACGTTTGACCTCTGTCATTGCCAACAAAGGGTATATAACAAAGTACTGAGATGAACTTTTGTTATTGACCAAATACTTATTTTACCAAGGAATTTACCAATTAATTCATTAAAAATCCTTCAATGTGATTTTCTGGATTTTTTTTTTCTTATTTTGTCTCTCATAGTTGAGGTATACCTATGATGAAAATTGGAGACCTCTCTCATCTTTTAAGTGGGAGAACCGGCACAATTGGTGGCTGACTAAATACTTTTTTACCCCACTGTATTCCGGTATGTTTATCGCGCCAAGGTCTTTAAGCCAGAGGAAACACTGAAACATATAAAAAAATGAGGAATCAGGAAGGACACTTTTTCACACCACTGTACATATACATACACACACACGCGCCTTAATAATTATCGTCTACGTCCCTCCGTCAGCTGATGCAGCGGTGGCCCGTGACATCATCAGCTCCACTATGGCCACATTACTGGAGAAGCACCCGGACGCTTTTATGGCCATCACGGTGATTTTAATCATGTCTCACTGGGAAAAACAATACCAAACTTTCACTAGTTTGTTGACTGCTCCACCAGAAAAAAAAAACACTGGATTGGGATGTATATAGTGCCACAGCTCTACCCCCCATTGGCAAATCGGATCACTGCATGGTCATATTGTCACCCAAGCACATTCCCCTTGTGCAAAGCCAGTCTGCTTATACACGGACGGTGAGGAGGTGGACACGGGAGGCTGCTGACGCACTGCAGGACTGCTTTGAGACAACAGACTGGAGCGTACTCTGTGAACAACATGGAGTGGACATAGACAATATGACCGACTGCATCACAGAATACATCAAATTCTGTGAGGACACGACCATGCCAGCACAGACTGTACACTGCTTCTCTAACAACAGACCATGGGTCACGAGTGACCTGAAAGCACTTCTGAACAAAAAGAAGAGAGCTTTTAGGTCCGGAGACAAGGAGAAGCTGAGGGGAGTGCAGCATGAGCTGAGAGAGATGCTGAGGAGGTGCAAGGACAATTATAGGAGGAAGCTGGAGGATAAACTCAGGCAAAACAACGCTAAAGATGTGTGGGAGGGAATGAAACAAATAACTGGGTGCAAGGGGAGAGTCAGGCAGCCATCTGAGAGCCAGGTCTGATGAATTGAATCTGTTTTTTAGTAGGTTCAACTCCCAGCCCCCGACCAACAGTGATCTGTGTGGAGTTTGCATATTCTCCCCATGTCTGCGTGGGTTTACTTGGGCATTTCTCTGGTTTCCTCCCACATGCCAAAAACATGCAAGTTAGGTTAATTGGCATCAAACTGGGGATTCTAAATTGTCCTTAGGTATGACTGTGAGAGTGAATGGTTGTCTGTCTCTCTGTGTTGGCCCTGCGATGGACTGGCGATCTGTCCAGGGTGTACCTTGCCTCTCGCCCAAAGATGCTGGGATAGGCTCCAGCCCCCCGCCCCCCCGCGACCCGAAAAGGATTAAGCGGAAGAAGATGAATGAATGAATGACCTCATAGTCCATCACCCCTACAACACAGCCAGACCCTCACACACCCCTCCCTCCACCGTCCTGTGCAGCACCTCTCTCCATCTCCCCCCCCACCCCCCTCCTCCTCCTTGGGGGACACCAGGACCCTCCCTCACATCACTGTGACTACAGACCAGGTTAAGAAACAGCTGGAGAGAGACTGTCAGTGGAAGGTGGCGGGCCCTGATGGCATCTCCGCCAGGATCCTGAGGACCTGTGCCAACCAGCTAGCTCCGGTACTGAAACACTTGTACAACTTGAGCTTGAGTCTCGAGAGAGTACCGGTGCTGTGGAAGACGTCCTGCCTGGTTCCTGTCCCCAAGAAGTCATCTCCATCAGACCTGAATGACTATCGACCAGCTGTCCTCACATCTCATGTGATGAAGGTCCTGGAGAGACTGGTCTTAGCCCACCTGAGGCTGCAGGTGAAGATGTGGCTGGACCCTCTGCAGATTGCATATCAGCCCCATTTAGGAATTGAAGATGCTGTCATCTACCTGCTGCAACAAGCCCATCTGCACTGGATGGTGGAGGAGACACTGTGAGAATCACATTTTTTGATTTCTCCAGTGCCTTTAACACCATCCAGCCACTGCTGCTGGGTGAGAAGCTGCGAGTGATGGGGGTCGCTCCATCGATGCCTGGATTACTGACTACCCGACAGGCAGGCCACAGTTTGACTGGCTGGGCAGTGTCTTGTCTGGCGTGGTGGTTAGTGATACGGGAGCTCCACAGGGGACTGTGCTCTCTTCTTTTCTCTTCATCTTATACACCACTGACTTTCAGTACAACACTGAGTCGTGCCACCTGCAGAAATTCTCTGATGACTCAGCTGTTGTGGGGTGTATAAGAGGGGGAGAGGAGGGAGAGTACAGGGCACTGGTAGATAGATTTGTGGAGTGGACAGAGCAGAATCACCTGAGGCTGAATGTCAGCAAGACCAGAGAGATGGTGATTGACTTCAGGAAGAAGAGGTCGCCTTCTCAGCCATTGCAGATTAGGGGGGAGGATGTGGGGTGGTTGAGGATGCTGACCAATGCTGTGCACAAGAAGGGGATGAGCAGACTCTACTTCCTGAGGAAGCTGAGATCCCTAAACATGTGCAGCACGATGCTGGAGCTTTTCTACAACACCACTGTCATCAGCGCCATCTTTGCTGCTGTCTGTTGGGGTAGCAGTATCAGAGCCAGCAACACCAACAGACTTGACAAGATTATCAAGAGGGCTGGCTCTGTATTGGTCTCAGGCTGGAGATCTTTGAGACGGTGGTGGAGAGAAGAACACTAAATAAACTGCGATCCATCATGGACAATTGTGATCACCCCCTCCATCACACACTGGACACACAGCAGAGCACTTTCTCCAGTAGACTACTACAGCTTCGCTGCCAAATGACCAGGTACAAGAAATCTTTCCTGCTGCATGCCATTTCACTGTACAATAACTCACTATGATGTTGTATTCGGCTCATAACTATGCTGCCACATTGCACCTTACAGTCTGACTGGTGCCTCACATTTCACTCTACTTCTGATAGTCCTGCATCGTGCAGCGGATATGATTCATGTGTTTATACGGGCCATCATATATTAAGCTATGATGTACATAGGCTTTATAGTAGTATTAGTAGTAGTAGTAGTACTATAGTAGTATTCATATATTCATATATTTATTCCATCCAGCTACAATGCTCTGCACTGTGTGTCTGTGTGTGTATATATATATTTTATAGTAATATGTACATATGTATATTAGCTGCTCTTGCTTGCTTGTTTTTTTTTTTCTTGCCTTCTGATTGTTGCTCTGAGTGTTGCTATCCCTGTGCTGTTGCAATCCTGGAATTTCCCCGTTGTGGGACTAATAAAGGCTTATCTTATCTTATCTTATTAGTTTTACTTTCCATGGGTAATCTCTTTGTCATGAGAGTGTTTCTGTCATTTGGTTGTCTACTGTCATGCTGCGGTTCCACTGCAATTTCTCAGTTTGGGATCAAAAAAGTCCAACCATCCATCCATTAAAAAAAAAAAAATAATAAATAAATATATATATGAGGTTTCTTCTTGATTTCTCATTTTTTTGTATGTTTGTCACACTTACATGTTTCAGATCATCAAACAAATTTAAATATTAGACAAAGATAACACAAGTAAACACAAAATGCAGTTTTTAAATAAAGTTGTTTATTATTAAGGGAAAAAAATCCAAACCTACATGGCCGTGTGTGAAAAAGTGATTGCCCCCTAAACCTAATACCTGGTTGGGCCAACCTAAGCAGCAACAACTGCAATCAAGCATTTGTGATAACTGGCAATGGGTCTTTTACAGTGCTGTGGAGGAATTTTGACCCACTCATATTTGTAGAATTTTGTAATTCAGCCACATTGGAGGATTGTTGAGCATGAACTGCCTTTTTAAGGTCATGCCACAGCATCTCAATCGGATTCAGGTCAGGACTTTGATTAGGCCACTCCAAAATCTTCATATTGTTTTTCTTAAGCCATTCAGAGGTGGACTTACTGGTGTGCTTTGGATCATTGTCCTGCTGCAGAACCCAAGTGCGCTTCAGCTTGAGGTCACGAACAGATGGCTGGACATTCTCCTTCAGGATTTTTTGGTAGACAGCAGAATTCATGGTTCCATTTACCACAGAAAGTCTTCCAGTTCCTGAAGCAGCAAAACAGCACCAGACCATCACACTACCAACACCATATTTTACTGTTGGTATGATGTTCCTTTTCTGAAATGCTGTGTTACTTTTACACCAGATGTAATGGGACACACACCTTCCAAAAAGCTCAACTTTTGTCTCGTCAGTCCACAGAGTATTTTCCCAAAAGTCTTGGGGATCATCAAGATGTTTTCTGGCAAAACTGAGATGAGCCTTTAGATGCTGTTGTGGGGTCTTTTGTGACCTCTTGGATGAGTCGTTGCTGCGCTCTTGGGGTAATTTTGGTCGGCCGGCCATTTGTGGATTATGGCTCTCACTGTGATTCGCTGGAGTCCCAAAGCTTTAGAAATGGCTTTATAACTTTTTCCAGACTGATAGATCTCAATTAACTTTGTTTTTCATCTGTTCCTCAATTTCTCTGGATCACAGCATGATGTCTAGCTTTTGAGGAACTTTTGGTTTACTTCACTTTGTCAGGCAGGTCCTATTTAAGTGATTTCTTGACTGAGAACAGATGTGGCAGTAATCAGGCTTGGGTGTGGCTAGAGAAATTGAACTCAGCTTTCCAAAGATGTGATAAACCACAGTTAATTCATGTTTTAACCGGGGGGGGGGGGGGGTCACTTTCTCACACAGGGCCATGTAAGGTTGGATTTTTTTTCCCCCTTTAATAATAAATACCTTCATTTAAAAAAGGGGGGGCAGTGGCTCAGGCTCAGGCGGTAGAGCAGGTCGTCCAATAACCCCATGGTTGGCGGTTCGAATCCCGCTCTCCCCGGATATCCTGCCGTTGTGTCCCTAGGCAAGACACTTCACCCCCAATTGCTCCTGGTGGGTCTGGAAGTGCCATGTTAGACAGCATGCCGCCATCAGTGTGTGAATGTGTGTGTGAATGGGTGGATAGCTGAATCTGTAAAGCGCTTTGGTCATCAAGAGATGAGAATAAAAGCGCTATATAAGTGAATGCCATTTACCATTTAAAAACGGCATTTTGTTTTTACTTGTGTTATCTTTGTCTAATATTTAAATTTGTTTGATGATCTGAAATATTTAAGTGTGACAAACTTACAAAAAAAATGAGAAATCAGGAAGGGGGCAAACACTTTTTCACACCACTCTATATGGAAAAGGCCATTGATTTACTATTTTTCAATGGAATGTGCATCATTTGCACCATGTAGTTTTAATAAACAGCAACAGTGAACTGTATACAATATTCTAAACTGCATTATTTCCATAACTGTTTTGTTCAAAAGAAATAACAGTAAATTAAATACTATAAAATATAGAAAGGCAAACACACAAAGTTAGATTACTACAGAAAACTACAGCTTTAATTCAGTTAACAAAAACAGCTGCTCTGTGGCCCGGATCTACGGTGGGGTAAAAAAGTATTTAGTCAGCCACCAATTGTGCAAGTTCTCCCACTTAAAAGATGAGAGAGGTCTCCAATTTTCATCATAGGTATACCTCAACTATGAGAGACAAAATAGGAAAAAAAAAAATCCAGAAAATCACATTGAAGGATTTTTAATGAATTAATTGGTAAATTCCTCGGTAAAATAAGTATTTGGTCAATAAAAAAACTTCATCTCAATACTTTGTTATATACCCTTTGTTGGCAATGACAGACGTCAAACGTTTTCTGTAAGTTTTCACAAGGTTTTCACACACTGTTGCTAGTATTTTGGCCCATTCCTCCATGCAGATCTCCTCTAGAGCAGGGATGTTTTGGGGCTTTCGCTGGGCAACACAGACTTTCAACTCCCTCCAAAGATTTTCTATGGGGTTGAGATCTGGAGACTGGCAAGGCCACTCCAGGACCTTCAAATGCTTCTTACGAAGCCACTCCTTCGTTGCCCGGGCGGTGTGTTTGGGATCACTGTCATGCTGAAAGACCCAGCCACGTTTCATCTTCAATGCCCTTGCTGGTGGAAGGAGGTTTTCACTCAAAATCTCACGATACATGGCCCCATTCATTCTTTCCTTTACACGGATCAGTCGTCCCGGTCCCTTTGCAGAAAAACAGCCCCAAAGTATGATGTTTCCACACCCATGCTTCACAGTAGGTATGGTGTTCTTTCTCCTCCAAACACGACAAGTTGAGTTTTTACCAAAAAGTTTTATTTTGGTTTCATCTGATCATATGACATTCTCCCAATCCTCTTCTGGATCATCCAAATGCTCTCTAGCAAAATTCAGACGGGCCTGGACATGTACTGGCTTAAGCAGGGGGACACGTCTGGCACTGCAGGATTTGAGTCCCTGGCGGCATAGTGTGTTTCTGATGTAGCCTTTGTTACTTTGGTCCCAGCTCTCTGCAGGTCATTCACTAGGTCCCCCCATGTGGTTCTGGGATTTTTGCTCACCGTTCTCGTGATAACTTTGACCCCACGGGGTGAGATCTTGCGTGGAGCCCCAGATCGAGGGAGATTATCAGTGGTCTTGTATGTCTTCCATTTTCTAATAATTGCTCCCACAGTTGATTTCTTCACATCAAGCTGCTTACCTATTGCAGATTCAGTCTTCCCAGCCTGGTGCAGGTCTACAATTTTGTTTCTGGTGTCCTTTGACAGCTCTTTGGTCTTGGCCATAGTGGAGTTTGAAGTCTGACTGTTTGAGGTTGTGGACAGATGTCTTTTATACTGATAACGAGTTCAAACAGGTGCCATTAATACAGGTAACGAGTGGAGGACAGAGGAGCCTCTTAAAGAAGTTACAGGTCTGTGAGAGCCAGAAATCTTGCTTGTTTGTAGGTGACCAAATACTTATTTTACTGAGGAATTTACCAATTAATTCATTAAAAATCTTTCAATGTGATTTTCTGGATTTTTTTTTTCTCATTTTGTCTCTCATAGTTGAGGTATACCTATGATGAAAATTGGAGACCTCTCTCATCTTTTAAGTGGGAGAACTTGCTCAATTGGTGGCTGACTAAATACTTTTTTGCCCCACTGTAGTTCGTGACGTGTTGACACCTTTTTACCGCTAGTTGCATACATGAGCTTTTTCGAACACAACGTGCAGAAACCAGCATCATAAGGTGCTGGCAGAAACAGACCCCTGGTTCTCCAATTTTTTTGCACCAGCTACCAAAAAGCTTGCCGTCTCTGCCCATTTCTTCGATCCACACCTAGCGCCATTTGTTTTTAAGTCCTTTGTCAATTAGGACATCTTATCCAGGCTTCAAAAATTTACTCTCCATCCTACAGAATGTATGAAAAGTTTTGTGTATGTTGAAGGATGAAACATTCGCATTTCCAGTCACTTACTCTCGCTGTCACTGTCCGATTAGGAGCGCGCCACTGACCTCTATAGAAAAAACTGGCTGGATCATTGGCTGCCAGAAGTGAAGCCACCTGGCCACCATATTAGTACACTATGAACACTCAGTACTAATATAGCAGCCAGGTGGCTTCACTCGGCTCTGTACTCGCTAATGGGGTGTGAGCTATTCAGGTTTTCTATAGAGATCAGTGGAGCTAGATACCGCAACTCTGCTTGGACAAAAAGTGCTTCTGCAGCCAAAAAAAAAAAAACAAAACCACATGCCGGAAACTTTAACCCCTGTATCTTTCCCTTTTACAAGCTATACAGATGTCTATTGTCACTCTGATTTCCTTCATTAAATCTACTAAACTGAGTTTAAGGTGTGACTGTGTGTGTTCAGATGTCAGAATCGCTCAGTGTCAAGAAATGACACCCAGACAGACTGATCCACTAATTGCCAATTAAATGATTAACCCCTTGCACTCTGGTCAATTTCCCTAAAAACGCCTAAAAATAATGTACCCAAAGTAAATCAAAAGCTGTTCTTCAACCCTTTGCAGCATCTTCATGGGGTTGGTCTCATTTAAAAGAAAACACTTTGAATTTTTTGGCAAAACAGTCATAATCTCTCTAAGTGCTCCTGCCACTGAGTAACAGTCATCTAAACATACTGAACTTGAAGAAAATAAAGTTTGCCTGGGTGTTTTTTTAGATACAAATGCTTGCAAATAACGCACAGCTATCATATACGGGCTGGAAAATGCAACAGAAATGTAGAACCAAGTGTTATCCAAAACAATACCACAAAAAATGAATATATTACACAGCTTTCTTCTCAGGTTGTTCCCAGGCATTTTTGAACTGTGCCAAATTGTGCCAAATGGCACAGTTTGGAAAAACGTCTATAACTTTTGAATGATTCAATATAGAAGCTTCATCTTGGGCTCTAATGAAAGGTGACACTCAGGGCTGTGTGTGTGTGTGGGGGGGGGGGTTGTTTATTCATTCATGAATGAACAAACAAGCCCCCCCACACACAAAGAAGAATGCCACGTAAAAAATGTGTGGCTTTTTTTTACAAGAAAAAAAAACCTACAGTGCAATAAAAATTATACTAAAATATCTGCAATGTAGAGGATAACAACTCCACCCCCCCCCCCGCTACAGAGGAGCACGGCGCATGGTCCGGTCCGTGCGCTGCGGTCCGTCATGGAAGACACGGTCCGGTCCGTGCGCCGCTGTCCGTCATGTGGCGATGACGCACAGTTGTAATTTACCGATCGGTCAAAAGTCATTTTTATTCCTATTTTTAGTGATAAAGAATAATTTAGCTTATAACACTTACCTGTCCACAACAGCAGTGTCGCTGGCGAACATCTCTTCCTCATTGTCAGACGAACATGACGCTGGTCTGCTTGTTACGACTCGTGGTTCTGGTCACGCGACCCGGTCAAACCATGATTCCATTATTGCGGTTTTGCGCTTCCATGATTGCGGTTTTGGCAAACGATTTTTCAAAACAAATAAGAACAGTAGTAATAAAAAGACTGGCGAACGCTACCGTTACACACAGCGGCTTACACAAAACAGATTTTACGCATGGGACGCACGCTTTCAATCGTCAAACTTCTCTGCTTCAATTGGCTCGCTGTATTCGCAGCCGTTGGTAGGCGGGTCCTTCTTGCTAGGTTTTCAGTCATTGGTTCTTCAAGGTTTCAGAAACCCAATTCAAGGCTCTTATTAGTCGAATGAGAGGTCAATCAAATCTAAACCAATCAAAGCACTCCTTTGGCTTTCTGTTCGCGGCTGTGACTGTAGTGGAAGAACGGAAATGCAGCTTTTTTTTTCAGTGCACACTAGGACGCACAGTGTGCACTAGGACGCACGAGGACGCACTAGGATGCAAAGACGTGATCGCCCACGGTATCCCGGAGTGCAAGAGGTTAATTAATGCTTAACATATTAATAGCCAAACTCCTAAACTTAATTATTTGTTCAGAGATTCCCCACAGCTCTGTCCAAAGTGTGGGTGGTGCCTCATCTAGTGCTATAATGAGGTACAGTAATTAGGGGTGTAACGGTACGCCTAAAATCACGGTTCGATACGTACCTTGGTTTTAAGGCTACGGTTCAGTTCATTTTTGGTACAGTAAGGAAACAAAATGCAAAACATAAAAATGCTTATCTTTTGTATAAGCAGAACAGGATTTCTTCTTTTTTTTTCCAGCCTCAGGATGGTCTGTTTCACCTCCATTGAGAGCTCCTTTGACTGCATGTTGTGTGTTCACAGCAACAGCTTCCAAATGCAAACGCCACACCTGGAATCAACTCCAGACCTTTTAACTGCTTAATTGATGACAGGTTAACGAGGGAAGAGCCCATGCAGCCTTGTTATTTATTTATTTTTTTTTTTGCAGCCTTCTGAGTCAATTGTCCAATTACTTTTGGTCCCTTGAAAAAGAGGCGGCTACAAATTAAAGAGCTGTAATTCCTAAACCCTTGCTCCAATTTGGATGTGAATACTCTCAAATTACAGCTGAGAGTCTGCACTTTAAGCCCATATTGATTATATAATTGTATCCTGAATATGTTTTCGTTAACAGCTAAAATAACAAAACTTGTGTTACTGTCCAAATATTTTTGGGCCTAACTGTATTTGCAATTTTTGGACAATTAGGAAGTTAAATTAAACAATGTCCCACAAAAATCTGAACATACCAGGGCACCCTTGAAAAACACAGGCCTAAAGTGCAGCATTAACAGCTTTGGTTTGTTCTTAAAAGGATGGAATTATTTTCTGGCTGAAGTGGGACCAACAAGGAACTTCATACTGAAGCTCAGTTACCTTCAGCATGTGTTTAAACCCAGTGTTCTCAACAACTGAATATGGCCTTAGATCCGCTGCTATAAAAACACCAATGGCATTTGTTATTGCTTTGGCTCTATCTGAAAATCCCTGGAGAGGCTGTCTAAATGCCGCTGGAAGATTCACATGTACCACGTTAGTTTTTTTTTTCCCCCGTACTGCTCTGATATTCACGCTCATGTAGTGCCGTTTCAAATGAGTTAACAAGTTCAACATACTGCCAAAAACATACCTGATGCTGTTTTCGTCTTATTCACTTGCCTTTGGCCGTTCACTTATTTCACTGGAAAGCTGAAATGTTCCCAGACAGGAGACTTGTGAAGAGGGTCTTCAAGCTCCGGCTTCTCTGTACAGCCAGCCATGATGTTCACTAGTCAGAGGCTGGGCTGCACTGTTTGTTTACATGTACGGCAAATAGCGTGAGGCAGTTACACTTCCTGTCAGTCACTCATCATGGTCCGTGTGGAACCTTGGTATGCCTCTGTACCGAACCGAAGGTGTCGTACTGGAAAACCTGAATACATGTACCGTTACACCCCTAGAGGTAATGCAATAATTATTATTAATAACTATTAATTCCAGTTGCTAGTTATTAATAATCATATTCATATAATTGTTGTGTTAATGCTACACAATGCAGTTGCACTGAATAAAAATTTAAGCAGTATCCAGATGAGCAGCGCAAATTTATGGGGAAAAATTTGAAAATTTACAAGAGAAAAAAAAAAAATCACAAACTTATGAGGAACAAAGTTGCAAATTTACAAGTAAAATGTTGCGGATTTACAGGTAAAAAGTTGCAGATTTATGATTAAAAAAAATTGAAACTTTTTGAGAAAAAAGCTACAAATTTATAAGAAAAAAGTTGCAAATTTAGGGAAAAAGGCTGAAAATTTATGGAAAAAGTTTAAATTTTACAAGAGAAAAAAATCACAAATTTTTGCGGAAAAAAAATTGAATATTTACAGGTAAAAAGTTGCAAATTTATAACTTTTTTCCCCACTTCTGCTCCGAATCGGTGCTTCAGATTCATGTTATGCAGTTCTGTAACATGATAAAAACAAAATGTTATGACGACATTTGTTACACTGCTTTCACACAGCTCTCTTGTTTTTACTCAAGGTAAAAACAAAGATTTCTTCTTGTTCTTAGAATGCGCTCCTCATTTAGCCTGTTACGTTCGCCTGTTACGATGATGTAATTGACTCTTTTGTCCAGGTTGGAGAGGGAACGGATTTACATCTATGAATGGGGATGTGGGGATGGCAGGTTAACAGGACGGATACCATCCACCCTCAAACCACCTCCTGAGCATCGGTGACTATCAGTAAAAATGTGGCGTCAAGATCTCGGCTCTCAACTCCGGGCTCACAGAAAATGTCCACATTTGCTTAATAGGTTCTCAAGTGTTCTCACCCAGAGAATTGATGCCTTTGTTCTTCAGGAACACATTGGCAAAGAGGTCCACGTTGACATGGATACAGACACCCAGCTCTGTGGTCAACTCCCAGTACCCGTCCTGCAACACGATTTAACAAGTAAAGAGAGCGTGTTGAGAAGGTGGAAGGAGAACTGTGAGGAGCTGATGAGTGAAGAAGAAAATGAGAGAGGAAGAGGAGGATGGATCAAGGAAAGTGAAAAAGTCAAAATGTCTTACTGGATGCTGCATCTTGAAGATGTTTGTCCTCCATCTGGGCTTTGAAAGTTCTCGAGCTTCTAATCCATGGTCTCTCCTGAAAACAGCAGCATCACCCGCATTTTTTTCTGCTCTACATTAAAAACACAGCTAGACCCGTCCTGGAGGGCGAAGACAGCTACCAACAAGAGCGTTCCACCATGGCTGTTTCTAGATTTTGGGAGGTCCTGAGTAAGACCTCTTCTTTCAAGAAATTTATGAGGGAAAAAAGGTGAAAACCTGAAGAGAAATGTTGCACGTTTACAAGGAAATAAAGTTGCATTTACAAGAAAAAATGGCAAATGTATGAAAAAAAGGTAGAAATTTATGGGAAAAAATTGAAAAAAAATTACAGAAAAGTTACAAATTTATGTGAGAAAAAATGAATTCAAGGAAAAAGTTGAAAATGTACAAGTTAAAGTTGTTTACTAGAAAAAATTTAAGGTCATTTTTTTTCTCTCCAAAAAATGTTGTGAAGTTGTGAAATGAACTCCGCTCAGACTTCTCTCTCCCTGGCCACCTGCTCCAGCTCTTCAGAGAGCAGCTCCACAGACCAGCTGGGAGACACAGTCTCTCCAGTGAGTCCTGGGTCTGCCCCGGGGTCTCCTCCCAGTGGGACATGCCCGAAACACCTCAAGTGGGAAGCACCCTGATCAGATGCCCAAACTACCTCAACTGGCTCCTCTTGATGTGGAGGAGCAGCGGTTCTACTCTGCGCTTCTCCCAGATGACTGAGCTCCTCCCCCTATCTCTGAGGGTGAGTCCAGCAATCCTACGGAGAAAGCTCATTTCAGCCGCTTGTACCCACGATCTCTTTCTTTTGGTCATTACCCAAAGCTCGTGACCATAGGTGAGGGTAGGAACATAGATTGACTGGTAACTCGACAGCTTTGCCTTAGAGCTCAGCTCCCTCTTCACTACAACAGACCGGTACAACAGACCGGTACAACGTCCGCATCACTGCAGATGCTGCTCTGATCCGTCTGCTAATCTCTCACTCCATTCTCCCCTCACTCGTGAATAAGACCCCAAGATACTTAAACTCCTCCACTTGAGGCAGGAGCCTGTCCCCAACCAGGAGAGGTCAATCCACCTTTTTCTGGCTGAGGACCATGGACTTGGAGGTGCTGATTCTCATCCCAGCTGCTTCACACTCAGCGGCAAACCGTCCCAGTAAGACCTGTAGGTCATTGCTGGATGAAGCCAACAGGACAACATCATCTGCAAACAGCAGAGATGAGATCCTGTGGTCACCGAGCATGACAGCCTCTGTTCCTTGGCTGCGCCTAGAAATCCTGTCCATAAAAATTATGAACAGGATCATCATTTTTATGAAATTGCACATTTCTGGTAAACTTGCAATTTTTTCTCATAAATTTGCACATTTTTTCCTGGTAAATTGCCATCTCTTTTCCTCATAATGCACATTTTGAACTTTTTTCCCCAGATTAGCAACTTTTTTCCTCCTAAATTTGCTGTTTTTTCTTCTAATGAATTTAAAATTTTTATCTAGTAAATGTGAATTTTTTTTACTCATAAATCTGCAACTTTTTTCTGACTGGTTTACAACTTTTTTTTCCCTCATACTGCACATTTTGAATTTTTTTTCTCTCCCAAATTTGCAACTTTTTTCCTCATAAATCTCAAAACTTTTGCTCATGCAATACGCAACTATAAAAACAAAATTGACATTTTTCTCACACTTTTGACTTTCCTGATAAATTTGCTACTTTTCGTCTCAGTTTGGTTAACTGTTTGGTTAATACTCCGCACTGTGTGTTTATATACTCATATTTATTCCATCTAGCTACAATGCTCCGCACTGTGTGTCTGTATATATACAGTATATATATACAGTATATACTGTATATATATATATACTCGCTGTTCTTGTTTTTCTCTTGCCTTCTGATTGTTGCTCTGAGTGTTGCTATCCCTGTGCTGTTGCAATCCTGGAATTTCCCCATTGTGGGACTAATAAAGGCTTATCTTAACTTATGAACACAAGTTCAGAAAGACTTAGACTTTTCGTCTATAACATTTAAACATGTTTAAAACAAATTGCTGCACAATGACTCACTTCTGGACGGGGGCTACCGTGTACTGGCTCATGTCATCGTCATCTGTGGTGGGTTCAATTTCATCCATGACGTCGCCATGTTCTTCTGTCGACCAAGAACCTTCATACGTGTCATAACTCTCCATACGAGTCTGAAAGCCTCCAGATGGCAGAACCTCAGAAGCGTCATCAGGCCGTAGACTGTATTTCATTATGCAACACTCTTCTACTGAAAGATGAGTTTCAAGAGAAGAGCCGACAAAATCATCAAACACTTCACTGCTTTTGATTTGGTTGAACTGTGGCAAAGCAGCTCCAGTTGGCAAACTTTGAGCAGCAGCTCCAAAGGAAGAAGCCTGAGGAGCAGCTCCAAATGAAAAACTCTGAGGAGCAGCTCCAGATGATAAACCGAAAGGAGCAGCTCCAGTTGGTAATCTCTGAGGAGCAGCTCCAGTTGGTAATCTCTGAGGAGCAGCTCCAAATAAAGAAGCCTGAGGAGCTGCTCCAAATGAAAAACCCTGAAGAGCAGCTACAGGTGGTGGTAAACTCTGACGAGCAGCTCCAAATGAAAAACCAAGACGAGCATCTCCAGTTGGTAAACTCTGAGGAGCAGCTACAGTTGGTAATCCCTGAGGAGCAGCTCCAAATGAAAAACTCTCAGGAGCAGCTCCAAATAAAGAACCCTGAGGACCATCTCCAGTTGGTAAACTCTGAGGAGCAGCTCCAAATGAAAAACTCCGAGAAGCAGCTCCAAATGAAAAACTCTGAGGAGCAGCTCCAAAGGAAGAAGCCTGAGGAACAGCTCCAAATGAAAAACCAAGAGGAGCATCTCCAGTTTGTAAACTCTGAGGAGCAGCTCCAAAGGAAGAAGCCTGCAAAGCACGTGTAAATGATAAACCCTCAGAAGCAGATTTAAATGAAAAATCCAGAGAAGCATCTCCAGGTGAAAGAGCATTAGAGACAGCCATAGTCTTAATGAAAGCAGACTGGGCACGTGCAGGTCTAGAAGCAAAACCACGTCGTCGAATGACGGTGTCCTGTTTTTGTTCTTCCTTAGCAACTGAGAGGCATCCTGAGTCCTTCAGGATGCCTTTAGATATCACTTTCACTGGAGGATCGGAGGAAACAAGTGACATCTGAAATGAGCTCATCTTTTTGAGTTTCTGTCGGGGTAGTGGTGGTGGTGGTGGTGGCGGTGGTTGGCGGGAGATGATGGGTGAGGCAGCATGTCGTGTAGAGGGAGGGCTGGACATAGCGTGGCAGATGACAGGTGCCACAGCATGATCTAGTGGTACTGGTGGTGGAGGAGGTGGAGCAGAAGAGAAAGAACTCCGCATAATTGAAAGAGAGGCTGGAGGCTGGAGGCGCCAGCTTCTGGCTTCAGAAGCTGGAGGCGCTTTTATATCATCATCAGAAATGACACCAAAGTCTTCATCTGCGTCATAGCTCTGCTGCCACACAAGGACTTCTGGACTCTAGGAAGGACAGAAGTGGAGAGGAACCAACATGAAGACATTTGAAAACTTTTTTCTCATGACTTTCTACCATTTTCTTGCACATCTGCAGCTGTCCTCACTACTCTGAGAAATCAAACACAATCATACAAATACTGGAGTTAAACCATCACACTGTAGGAAACTTGAGAATTTTCATGCCCAAATTTACAGCTGTTAATTCTCAGGAATTTGCAGCTTCTCATATATCTCAAAGTTCTTTTCTTGCAACTTCAAGCTTTTTTGTCAACACATATTTGTCGTTTTTTGGAAATCTGCAGTTTTTTTCTGATAAATTTAACTTTATTCCCCCTCTTAAACTTTCACTTTTTTCCTTAGAAATTTGTAACTTTTTTCTTAGAAATATGCAACTTTTTCATCATAAATCTGCTACTCTTTTCCTCATGAATTTGTCATTTTTTCATAGTTAATTTTCAACTTTTTTCTTATAAATTTGTCACTTTTTCCCCTCATGAATTTGTCTTTTTTTCTTCGTAAATGTTCAACTTTTACCTTTGAAATTTGTGACTTTTCCTCATTAATCATTAATACTTTTTGTCATAAATCTGTCACTTTTTCTTTATAAATTTGGGACATTTTCCTCATGAATTTGTGACTTCTTTCCTGGTAAACTGAACTTTCTTAAAAGTTTATAGCTTTTTCCTCACACATCTGACTTTTTTTGCATGTAAATGTACTTTTCTCATGAACCTCTCACTTTTTTCTAGTAATTTTATGATTTTTTCATCATAAATCTACTTTTTTGGTAAATGTGTCACCTTCTCGCAAATTTTCAACTTCTAAGAAATTTGATTTTTTTTTCTTGTAAATTTGTCACTTTTTCCTAATAAATTTTCAACTTTCTTAGAAATCTGCAACCTTTTCCTCATAAATTTGTGGCTTTTTTCCTCATAAATTTGGGTTTTTTGTCTCACAATTTTTTGACTTTTTCACATTAATTTGTAACTTTTATTCTCATAAGTCTGTGGCCTTTTCTCATAAATTTGTGTTTTTTTCTCGTGAATTTGTAACTTTTTTCCTCATAAATTTGTGACTCTCATAAATTTGTGGCTTTTTTCCTCAAATTTTCTGGCTTTTTCCTCATAAATTTGTGGTTTTTATCCCCCTCATAAACTTATGGCTTTTTTTCCTCATAAATTTGTAGCTTTTTTTTTCCCCTCAGAAATTTATGACTTTTTTCACCTCAAAAATTTGTACCAGACATATCAGCTTGTACACTTTGTGGGAGGAGAGCTGGGAGTGACTGAGGGACCGGCGGAGGAGGAGTGGGTTTGGAAAGTGTGTAGAAGATGTGCTCAAATGACGAGGCTGAGTTTAGTCATAAACCAGCTTTATTTGATAGAACACAGCTTCTAGCATTCTCAAAGCAGGAAAGAGAAAGAATCATATCTCAACACCCTTTTATACGTTTCCAGCATCAGGATTCAAGTCACATGGTGTCTTCAGTAAACATACAGTTACAAAGCATCCCTTTGAAGCTTCACCTATTGTCTCTCATTTCCTGATGAACCGGAATTCTCTCCGGGGCATCTTCTGTGGGACAAAGAGACAAATCTCACACTTCCTTGTTATCTTCTGCAGATTCGAGTCCTCTGTCCTTGCAGACGTGACACCCCACAATACACATGCAGTCCTGTCTCTGTGGCAACGTGAGCCCACAATGTGTGTCGGCCACAAGTGCACGATTTTGGGAGATCCTTTGTCGAAGATGGCCTCAGCGTGTTTCTGTGGTTCTGGTGGTGGAGGTGGAGCAGAAGATGAAAAACGGATGAAAAAGGAGGAGGCCAAGATGGCGCCCGTGGTGACAAATGTTTCAGTCACGAAGTGAAGTTGAAATTTTGTCAACACAGTCCTGTCTCTGTGGCAACGTGAGCCCACAATGTGTGTCGGCCACACTACCCCCCCCCCCAAACGTCTAGTAAGGCAAAACCTGCATGGCATAACAAAAAAAAAAAAGAAAAACACAAAGCACTCCATACATTGCTAATCAATCCACCAACTGCCTAGGTTTTAACCTTCTGCCGAATCTGCTGCAACCTGGTTTGGCTGCACCTGCAACATCTCTCTGCAGCTGTGGATTAAAACTGTTAGCACCTTTCTGTGAAGACTTTGGAGAATGTCCTCTCGGCGGCCTGCCACGGCGGGGGGGCCTCGCGAGCTGCACCTCCTCGTCAGCCAGAACAAAAGCGGGTTTGAGCCTGTTTATGCAAATCAGCTCCCTTCTGCCCCCTAAATCTAGCAGAAAATGCTTCTGCCCGGTCTCCAGCACTCGAAACGGTCCGTCGTAAAACGGCCACAAACTTGGACGCTGAGCATCATGTTTAACAAAAACAAACTCTGCATTTTTTAAAGCCTTTGGCACAAAAACGTGTGGGAAACTGTGATGGACTGGGCCAGGGAGCGTGTTTGCTCCTGAGCCGCTCTGCCACGGCTGAGCAGGGGGGCCATTAGGTGCGGGATTATCGGGAAGAAATTCCCCCGGCAAACGCAGCGGTTGTGCAAAAACTAATTCAGCCGGGGAAGCATGCAAATCTTCCTTAGGTGCAGAACGCAACCCCAATAAAACCCATGGAAGTTTGTCCACCCAATTTGTATCCGTTAGCGACGCTCTGAGGGCTGCCTTCAATGACCTATGAAAGCGTTCGCATAAACCATTAGCCTGGGGGTTATACGCGGTGGTGCGATGAATCTTCACCCCCAAGCTGCGGGCCATCGATGACCATAGCTCGGAAATAAATTGGGGACCCCTGTAGGACGTTATGTCCGACGGTACACCAAAATGCGCAACCCACGCTGCTAAAAATGCTCGCGCAACTTCTTCCGCTGTGGCTGATGTCAGAGGAATCGCCTCTGGCCAGCGCGTGGTGCGATCTACCATCGTCAAAAGATGTGTGTGCCCGTGTGATAACGGAAGCGGACCGACCAAATCAACATGCACATGATCAAAACGCTTAGCGGGGATGTGAAAAGGTTCTAACGGGGCCTTAGTGTGTCTGTGTATTTTGGCTCGCTGACACGCTACGCAGGCTGCCGCCCATTCCTTGACCTGTTTGCGCAACCCGGGCCAAACAAATTTCTCCCCCACCAATTTGATCGATGCGCGCACCCCCGGGTGTGCGAGAGAATGGACCAAGTCAAAAACGCGGCGACGCCACGCGGCTGGCACCACGGGGCGGGGCCATCCCGTGGAGACATCGCAGATTAGTGGGGGCATACCGTTTTGTTGCACCCTGTGCTCCAGCCTTAACCCTGTTGGTCCAGACTGGAGCGCACGCACGTCCGCGTCGTTAACCTGCTCCGCAGCCATGGCTGCATAATCTAACCCAACACAGACCGGGGCTGCGCGCGCTCCCGCGTCGCTGCCCGGGCCCGCGGCCATGGCTACAGAGTCTGCCCCTATGGGGCTTGGCGGTGCTACTGCACGCGAGAGGCAGTCTGCCACAACATTGTGTTTACCCGCGACATGCTGAATATCAGTAGTGAACTCCGATATTGCGGCTAGTTGCCTTTGTTGCCGGCCTGACCAGGGTTCTGAAATTTTGGCCATCGCAAACGTTAGCGGTTTATGATCCACAAAAGCGGTGAAACGTCGCCCCTCTAACCAGAACTGAAAATGACGGATGGCCAAGTGTAGGGCCACAAGCTCCCTGTCAAACGCGCTGTATTTCCGTTCACTATCGCACAAAGTCCTGCTGAAAAACGCGAGGGGTTGCCAGGTACCTGCCACAAACTGTTCAACTACCGCCCCCACCGCTACATCGGAAGCGTCAGTGGTGAGCGCCATGCGGGCCGTTGGAACTGGGTGCGCTAATAAAACTGCGTTTGCCAGGGCTGATTTGACCTGGGCAAAAGCGCGCTCCCGCTCCGGAGACCATTCAACTTTATTTGCGGGCTTTTGTTTTTTTAACGCGGTGTACAATGGCTGCATGAGTCGTGCTGCGCTTGGGAGGAATCGGTTGTAAAAATTAACCATCCCTAGAAACTCCTGAAGCGCCTTGACCGTTTGAGGTTGCGGAAAATCCGTTATGGCACGCACTTTATTTGGAAGGGGAACCGCTCCTTCTGCCGAAACGCGATGTCCCAAAAAATCAATCTGCGCCACCCCAAACTGGCACTTCGCTGGGTTAACTATTAACCCGTGCTCTGCCAGCCTCCGGAAAACTGCTGTGAGGTGTTTTTCATGTTCGCCTTCGGACGCGCTGGCTACCAAAATATCGTCCAAATAAACGAACACGAAAGGCAGGTCGCGTAAAACTGCATCCATCATGCGTTGGAAAGTCTGCGCGGCCCCCTTGAGGCCAAAAGGCATGCGCAAAAACTCAAAAAGGCCGAAAGGAGTTATGACCGCTGTTTTGGGTACATCCTGCGCGCGCACTGGAACCTGGTGGTAGCCGCGCACCAAGTCTATTTTAGAAAAAATGCGCGCCCCTGCCAAATGAACAGAAAAATCCTGAATGTGCGGAATCGGGTAGCGGTCATGAGCTGAAACGTTGTTCAACCTGTGGAAATCGCCGCAAGGACGCCACGAGCCGTCAGCCTTTGGGACCATGTGTAACGGCGAAGCCCAAGGGCTCTTGGAGCGTCTAACAATGCCCAGTTTTTCCAGATTAGTGAACTCCTCGCGCGCGATGGCCAGTTTAGCTGGGTCCAAGCGCCGAGCTTTTGCAAAAACGGGAGGGCCTGTGGTTGTTATGAAATGTTCTACCCCATGTTTGGCCACCGTTGCCGAAAACGTGGGGACTGTGAGTGCTGGAAACTGAGCAAGCAAAGTGTGAAACTTACCACCCGCAGCTGAGACGCTGGCATGTGCAGTTGGCGGGGCCACCCGAGCTGTGCAGGGAATAGAATGAAAGGACAGTGCATTAACCAGACGTCTATTAGCAAGGTCAACCAATAAACCATGTGAGCACAAAAAATCAGCCCCTAACATGTTGAAACTGACTGCTGCTACAATAAATGTCCACTCAAATGAACGGCCCTGTAAGGACAGAAGCATGGTCCTCTCACCGAACGTTTTAATCGTGGAGCCGTTCGCTGCTGACACTGACACCCAGGGGGCTTTAGAAGGCGACAGCCGTTCCGCGTAGGTGGGTGTGATGAAGCTCAGCTGAGAGCCCGTGTCCACGAGGAACTGTTTCCCCGAGCGTGCATCCGTCAGGTAAAGCAGCCTGTTCTCGTTGCCGAGGGTCGCGGCTGCTACCGGCCCTCGGTCTTGGCGTTTCCCTGGCGCTTAAAGTTGCACGGTGGGACGCACCTGTGCGCTCTCTCTGCAAAACGGCGGTGGTAGAAGCACGGGCCGTCCTCCGCTCTGCGTCGTCTGGCTCCCATCGCCGCCGCCGTTGGTGCGTCTGGCGCCGCAGCCGCTGGACCTGCGCTGTCTCCGGACGCCGTTCCCGGACTGGCCGCCGCGGCCGAAACCGCGTTCCGCTTGTGGGCGTCGACCAACCGCTGCGCCTCCTTACTCAACCCATGGTAGTCTCGCCTGGCCAATCGGGGCAACTCTGCCAGGGCCACTCTCACTGCTGGTGGTAGGGTTCGGAGGAAAAGGTGGGTGAAAATGAATTCGCCGTCCTCAGAGGCTTTGAGCTGCAGCATCTTCACCATCAGGTCCGCAGGTCTATCGTTTTCTGCCTCCGTCAGCGCCAGGAGCCCCTCTGCTCGTTGTTGGACTGAGGGGGTGAAATGGCTGATCAGCGCGTCTTTCAATGCGCTGTACTTGTCGCTGTCTGGTGGATGGTTAACCAGATCCTCCACTCTCTGGACCGTGTCGCTGTCCAGCTTCGCTACCATGTGGTAGAATCTTGTGTCGTCGTTGGAGATTCTCCGGAGGTTGAACTGCGCCTCGACTGCACTAAACCATGAGCGCGGGCTGTGCTGCCAGAAATCGGGCAGCCGGATCGTGGAGGCGGCCATCAGGATGGCTTCCGCCGAGCCCTGCTCGGGAGAATTCTGTCTGCTCATTTTCCGTCGTAGGTCACCAGTGTAGAAGATGTGCTCAAATGACGAGGCTGAGTTTAGTCATAAACCAGCTTTATTTGATAGAACACAGCTTCTAGCATTCTCAAAGCAGGAAAGAGAAAGAATCATATCTCAACACCCTTTTATACGTTTCCAGCATCAGGATTCAAGTCACATGGTGTCTTCAGTAAACATACAGTTACAAAGCATCCCTTTGAAGCTTCACCTATTGTCTCTCATTTCCTGATGAACCGGAATTCTCTCCGGGGCATCTTCTGTGGGACAAAGAGACAAATCTCACACTTCCTTGTTATCTTCTGCAGATTCGAGTCCTCTGTCCTTGCAGACGTGACACCCCACAATACACATGCAGTCCTGTCTCTGTGGCAACGTGAGCCCACAATGTGTGTCGGCCACAAGTGCACGATTTTGGGAGATCCTTTGTCGAAGATGGCCTCAGCGTGTTTCTGTGGTTCTGGTGGTGGAGGTGGAGCAGAAGATGAAAAACGGATGAAAAAGGAGGAGGCCAAGATGGCGCCCGTGGTGACAAATGTTTCAGTCACGAAGTGAAGTTGAAATTTTTTCATCCCATACTGTTTATTTATCAGTGCTCTACCACCTTTTGTATTTTGAGCACACCCCCCCCCCCCCCCAGTGGTTTGTGGAGCTGAGAGTCTCTTAATGTGCTTTTCAGCAGAACGTTGCACAAGTTTTTGCGCTAGGCCAATGGCTACATCGGCAGATTTCACTCAGGAAAAGAAACAAAAATCTGCTTTGAAGAGCAAGGAGAAACAACTCTATGAAGACATGGAATTTGGTGTGCCTTTAACACAAACAGATACGGCTTCTATAGAGAGAGAGCACAGCTACTGTCAGTCTGGTAAGCAAAAAACACCTCCAACCTGGAAACTGTAGACTCTGAAGGCGACTCCCTGATAAAACCTCCAGGCAAATGTTCAAAAGAAGACATCACTCTGGAAACTACTGCAGTTAGTTAATGACTGAGCCGATGATTTGGCATTAAAAATCAGTGCAAACAGAACTTGCATTGAAGACATTAAAAAATCTCTTGAATATGCCTTTGAGGAGGTAAAACTCTTAAAGCTGATGTCCTAAAGGTCTCTGCAACTTGTGCTGAGCATGAAAAGAAGATTGAGAAGTTGGAGATGAGACTGAATGAAGTGGAGCGCAAACCTGAGAACACGACATTCAAGAGATGGATGAAAATATTAAAATGAGGGCTGTTCAGAGGTGCCAGGCTGTTGCTCCAGAGGCCTCAGACGATATTTCATGTCACATAGATGTGTCTCATTGACTCGGTTGTATACGAGAGGATAAAGAACCAAGAGTGACTATTTTAAGGTTCTCTAATAGATCTATAAGGAATTTGGTTTGGAAACAAGCTGAGACAAGTGACTACTGTCCAGCATAGCGCCTGAGGACCTGACCACTGCTGATGAGTTGGCTCGAGAGAAGTTATGGCTGTGGATTGAAGCGGCCAGGAAGGAGGGCAGACAAGCTTTTTTCCATCAGGGCTCGAGGCTTCGTAGATGGAAAAGAGCTACGAGGAGAGCTGTAGAGGGATAAGGACTGAGGGGACTGGGTCAGTATTACTTTTTTTTTTTTAATACTTTTCTCCTTTTTTCTTGACGAGATGAAGATCAAACATTTAGACACATCTGTTTACCAGACTGCCTATCACTTTTTTCTTTAAATGCCAGGAGCCTCAGAGACGCCGTTAAACCTAAGACCTTATTTTTGTTTTTAAAGCAGCAAAAATACATACTTTTTTCCATTCAAGAAGCACATTCTTTACCTGAGGATGTTAAAATCTGGAAATCTCAGTGGGGGAACGAACTTTGGTTGTCACACGGTTCCAGTTATTCTGCAGGTGTTCTGCCATTTAATTTTAAAGGAGACATTTTGTCTGTTGACTCCGATGTACACTACCGTTCAAAAGTTTGGGGGCACCCAGACAATTATTTTGTATTTTCCATGAAAAGTCACACTTATTTACCACCATGAGTTATAAAATGAATAGAAAATATAGTCAAGACATTGACAAGGTTAGAAATAATGATTTGTATTTGAAATAATAATTTTTTCCTTCAAACTTTGCTTTCGTCAAAGAATCCTCCATTTGCAGCAATTACAGCATTGCAGACCTAACATGATTGCACAAGGGTTTTCTAATCATCCATTAGCCTTCTGACGCAATGAGCAAACACACTGTACCATTAGAACACTGGAGTGATAGTTGCTGGAAATGGGCCTCTATACACCTATATAGATATTGCACCAAAAACCAGACATTTGCAGCTAGAATAGTCATTTACCACATTAGCAATGTATAGAGTGTATTTCTGATTAGTTTAAAGTTATCTTCATTGAAAAAAAGTGCTTTTCTTTCAAAAATAAGGAAATTTCTAAGTGACCCCAAACTTTTGAACGGTAGTGTAAATGGACATTTTATAGTTCATTATCCACATAAATGCAACAATGATGGCTCACTTGATACTCTGGAACGTCTGCTTGACTTCTGGTTTTCTAAATACCCTGACCTGCTTATAGTGGTCGGTGGTGACTTTAATGTGGTTCTAGATGAAAACCTGAATAGGTGGCCAGCTAGAAGTTTCCCACCCAACTACTGATTAATTTAATCCAAAAATTTAATTTAATTGATGGGTGGAGGGAACATTTTTCTGATGTGAGAAATTACACTTGGATGACCAAATCCAAAATGTGTATGTCTAGATTGGATTATTGGTTGATTTCTGACTCACTGAAGAACAACGATGTTAAGTTTGATTTTTATCCCCGTTAACAGAGCACAGAGCAGTATTTATTCAGATCAGGTCATCCACCCCTGACTTTAGGCTGAAAGCTCACTGGAAACTTAATCATTCCGTTTTGGTGCATAAGGCTCTTATTTCTCATATGGAAAAAAAATCATTTTGTATATTTTTCATAAGGCCACTGTGGAAAATAATTTTATTGTTTATTGGGATCTTTTTAAGTTTGAGTCTTCCAGATTGCTTAGATATTACTGCAGTAATTTAGTAAAAGAGAGAAAAATGCAGGAACAAACTCTGATTGATAGAACTGAACACTTGTGTGATTTGCTTCCCAATGATATTTCTGTGAATGAAAAAGAAGAACTGGATGTGTTAAATGAGACTCAATGATTTTTACATTACTAAGGCCAGAGGAGCATAGTAAGGTCTAGAAGACAGTGGCTAGAGGAGGGGGAGCAAAGTACAGCTCATTTTTTTCCGCTTGGAAAAACAGCAGGCTCAATTTAATTCTATTCATAAACTTAATACAAATTGATGTCATTACAGAAGATCCCAAATTAATTAAAATTTTTTGTTCTACCTTCTATGGTAACCTGTATAGATCAAATTGTTCAGAAATATCTGCTCACTCTTTTATGAACAGCATTAAGGAAGGCAATAATTTGTCTTCTGAACAGTCTCCAGGTGTGGATGGCTGAAGTGCCGAGTTTATCAGGTATTTTCTGATGCTCTGACTCCTGTTTTACATAAATTGTATATGCCATGTACTGAACGTTTACCTGCCACCCTCTCACAGGGCCTAATTACACTAATCCCTAAACCCAAAAAAAGAAACTGCAAATTGATAATTGGCGCCCCATCTGTCTTCTTAATACAGATTATAAAATACTGGCCCAAATATTTGTAAACAGAATGAGAACAGTTATACCGTTTATAACTGATGAACCCCAGACAGGCTTCATGAAGGGTCGACATATTTCTGACAATATTAGATCTTACTGAGTACTCTCATTGTATCACAAGTGACAGTTATATTTTATTTTTAGATTTTTATAAAGCTATTGACACTATTGAGCATCATTTTATTTTTTCTGCTCTTAATAAATTTGGTTTTGGACCTTTATTCTGTAATGTCACCAAAGCACTTTATAAAAACGCTCACAGCTCTATCAAACTGAAGTCTGGAACCTCACAAAGATCTGAGGGGAACGGGAGGTGAGACCAGGTTGTCAAGTCTCCCCTTACCTCTTCCTGTTATGTGCACAGCTGACTGCCGACTCTATTAAATCTAGCCCTTTAAAAGGGATCTCTTTTGCAAACTACAACATTTTGATTAGTCAGGTTGCTGATGACGCTACTCTGTTTTTAAAAGATGCTTCAGAAATCCCACTGGCTCTAAATACTATTCCTCTGCTTTCTAAAGCCCCAGGACTCACTTGAAACGTCCACAGATGTGAGCTGCTGTCTCTTTAAGCCTCTAATTGTGCTTCAACATTCCAGTGAAAGATTCTGTCACCTACCTGGGAGTTAATGTGATCAAAAATGAAGATGTAAGATGTGAGGCTCATTTTCAGCCACTTATTGAAAAAACAAAAAAACAAAAAAAAGATTTAACCAGTAGAAACAGAAGGATTTTCTAGGCTGATTTATAGAACTTTCTCCATCCATGTAAATAAGAACATTAGTAAATCAACAGACACAATACTATTTACTTTTTTGTGGAAAAATAAAACTCATTAAAAAAATCTGTGATAATAAACAGCTACAATATTCATTCGTTCACTCATTCATCTTCTTTCGCTTAATCCTTTTCGGGTTGCGGGGGGGCTGGAGCCTATCCCAGCATCTTAGGGCGAGAGGCAGGGTTCACCCTGGACAGATCGCCAGTCCATCGCAGGGCCAACACAGAGAGACAGACAACCATTCACTCTCACAGTCACACCTGGGTTAAATATTTCAGATTTTGAGACTCTTAATAATACCTTTAAAATTAACTGGATAAAATGGTTCCAGCAGAACTCTGCGTCAATCTGGAATAGTATCCCTGATTGGGGTGTGCCATGTTGTATCATTCACGATAATACCGGTATAATTTCTGATACTGGTGTGAAAATGAATATCGCAATATTTGGGGTCCGTTATGCTGCCAACGGAAGTTACGCATTACCATAGAAACGACAAACCAAACATGGCGTGAGAAGCGGTGCTCTGTGCTTGGAACGTCTGCGTCTAGTTGTGAGGAAGTTATTTAGTTTTAAGGCCGTTTCAGACTGCTGCCTTCTTAAAAAAATGTGGTGGAGTGATGTGGATAATCTGCCCGCATTTTTTTCCGCACGTCAATAACACGGCTTCAGTGAAAAGCTTTACTTCACCCTGAAGAAGTGCTGTTGACGTCCGGACTCCGAAGTGTCCAGAGGTTTATTTGCATTCCCTTGTGGCTGCTCCAGATTGATTCATTCAGCCAAGCAAATGAAAAAAAAAATAAAAATCTGTTAACAGCCCCAGGAGCTGTCTGTGCAACGGAGATTTCTAACGTGGGTAAACGGAGAAAGAGAGAGAGATGGGAGGTCTGACGCGGCGGTCATTTACCTGCAGAAGTGTCTTGGTTGGGGAAACGGCAGACAGGTAGGCCAAATGATGAAATAATACTTTTAAATAAGCCCACTTCCTTCCTGTTTTATTTAGACCCTCTTCCTGACCCGGTGAAATAACATACTAAATTAATTTAATATGTTAAAATGACCAAAACCCCCTCATGCCCCAGAGCATAGAAATGAGGTGAAGACAGAAGTAATGTGGTGAATGAGTGTCTGTGGTTATACAAGGGTGCTGCAGCTGCTTATACTGTAGTTTAGGGTTAAAGTTTTTAATGTAATAAATAGGTTGCATTAACCATAACTAAACTGCTCTTACATTTATGTTTTCAGGACTATTCAGATGTTTTAAGAAAAGACTTTATAATTTTCAAAACTACAGGCTATATGTAGTCTGCAGTACCAACTTTAGTCATCTGCTTGTTACCGTTCTCTCCTAAATTTGTTTTATTTTCTCATTTTTTTAAACATCTTTTCATGAAGGTACATTTTTTTAAAATTTTGAATGTTTTTGGTGACAAATTTGTGACCTTTTTCATGCACAATTGTAACTTTTTACCTAAAGTCTCTGACCTTGTGTTTTTATTCAGAAAAGGTGAAGAAATCAGAAGCAGCACCAGATTAAAATTAAGATTAATCAGTTGTTTTAATAATCAATAGATCAGTTGACTATTAAAATCCAAATTTATAATTTTCCTCCAAGCTGAAGGCTATAATTACATTTATCACTAGTTTGATACCTGTTATTTTAAAATATTAACCTACTAAAACTGTGGTGGTTTCTGGTTTCCAACAACAGGGTGGCCTAGGATGAAGTCAAATTCCCGGCCTGAATCTTTGTCCCAGTCCACCCCTCAGTGCGCTTAAGATGTGGTGGTTTATAATATTTTCTGGTATTATTTGATACAGAATCCAAAAAAGTTTCAAACACATTCTAAACTGCTCTTTATAAACTGGAGAAGTAAGAGTTTTTGGTTTTACTGAATATGTTGAACATAATTAATGCTGGCCTGTGAAACTGTCCTTTATAAATTTAAAAGAAGAAACTGTATTCCTTAATATTGTGAAGAATATTATTATCGTGAAAATTCACAGAAATATCGTAATATCATTTTTAGGCCATATCGCCCACCCCTATTCCTGAACATATTTTTTCTCAAGTGGGTGGTTTAAAATTCCTGTTATTGTGTCCATACAAACTAGAAAACCTTCCTGTCAAACTATCCCAATTTCACAAACAGTTGTTATTATCCTGGTCTCTCATAACAAACACAAACTTTCTCCCATTACTATTTTATTTGAAATAACCACAATATAACTTATAAAAATAAATCCTTATTTTATAAAACTTGGTTTGATAATAAGATGTTGACAGTTAGACAATTATTTAATTTAAATGGTATGTTGTGTGAAGAATTTGTGTCTACCTTCAACTTTTCCTGCTCAGTTAGAGAATTCCATCTTGTTAAGAATGCGATCCCTGACGGGCTAAGCAGGCTTTTCAGAACCAGATCACATTTATCAGATAGAGAACCCTGTCTGGAAGCTTCTCATACTGTGGTGGAAAAGTTAGTTTTCCTCCCAATTTAAGAACAAATAAACATGCTAAAGCCTTGTTTCAAAGGGAGGTCACATCTAATCCCCCTGCAGTTTATTTCTGGAGTATCAAATCTGGGCTTTGTTTAACAAGTTTATTTTAAGAAAAAAAGTTAAAGAAATATCACTTAAAATAATTCATAGATATTATCTGACCAAAGTGTATTTAACAGGATTGAACTGTGATGCTGATATTCTGTATTCATGTTGTGGTCTATATCCAGACGACTTCTGCCATTTGTTTGGAAAAGTGTTGATGTGAAAGTTTTCTGCTCAGATCTGTGCCAACATACAGACAACAGAATTAGTTTACATTATAACTTTGTTTGGAAAATGTCATATTTGGTTATACAGATAATATTGGTACACAGAGAGATTTTTTTTCTATAATCTGAATTTACTCCTTTTTTATAGTAATTTTTTTTTCATAAATGTAAATTTAGCAGTAAACCTTAATTTAAAATGTTTACACTAGATTTTAATACTTATGTTAAAATTATTATTGGTTCAAGCAACCAGAAAGCTATAAAAACATGTCAAATCTTGCAAGAATGTGACATGTTTGTTTAGATTGCTATTTATACTTATTTGTTTCTTTATAAATTGGGGAAGAAGATTCCCACTTTTATTTATTTTTCCTTATCTTATGCTGCCACTGTTTTTGCATTGCTTGTATGAGTGCCTGGCTTGTAATGGGAGTTTTTGAGATTTTAATGTAAATTTTCTTGATTAATAAAAAAAAGGAAAAAAAAGATGAAAAATGCTCCCTAACTGAAGAAGGCTCAACTGGAATTGCCATTACATCATCGCTGAGAGATCCAAAGACCATGTCTTCATCAGAAGAAGCAGAACTCTCAGCCACGTGGCGCTTCTGAATCATGTCAAATTTTTGACTCTAGAAAGGAGGACAGAAGTGGAGAGGAATCACCATGGACACTTGGATTTTTTTTTTATAAACTTACATTTTCTCATAAATTTGCAATGATTTTTCTTGTAAATTTGAATTTTTCCCCCCATTAATTTGTCTTTTCCTTCCATATACAGTGTATCTAGAAACTATTCACAGCCCTTCACTTTTTCCACATTTTGTTATGTTACAGCCTTATTCCAAAATAGAATAAATTCATTTCTTTCCTCAAACTTCTACACACAATACCCCATAATGATGCCAGGAAAAGTTTTTTTTTTGAGATTTTTGTAAATTTATTAAAAGTAAAAAACTAAGAAATTACATGCACATAAGTATTCACAGCCTTTGCCATGAAGCTCAAAACTGAGCTCAGGTGCATCCTGTTTCCACTGATCATCCTTGAGATGTTTCTACAGCTTAATTGGAGTCCACCTGTGGTAAATTCAGTTGATTGGACATGATTTGGAAAGGTACACACCTGTCTATACAAGGTCCCAGAGTTGACAGTGCATGTCAGAACACAAAGCAAGCATGAAGTCAAAGGAACTGTCTGTCAACCTCCAGGACAGGGTTGTCTCGAGGCACAAATCTGGGGAAGGGTACAGAAAAATTTCTGCTGCTTTGAAGGTCCCAATGAGCACAGTGGCCTCCATCATCCATAAATGGAAGAAGTTCAGAACCACCAGGACTCTTCCTAGAGCTGGCCGGCTGTCTAAACTGATCGATCGGGGGAGAAGGACCTTAGTCAGGGAGCTGACCAAGAACCCGATGGTCACTCTGTCAGAGCTCCAGCATTCCTCTGTGGACAGAGGAGAACCTTCCAGAAGGACAACCATCTCTGCAGCAATCCACCAATCAGGCCTGTATGGTAGAGTGGCCAGATGCAAGTCACTACTTAGTAAAATGCACATAGCAGCCCATCTAGAATTTGTCAAAAGGCACCTGAAGGACTCTCAGACCATGAGAAACAAAATTCTCTGGTCTGATGAGACAACGATTGAACTCTTTGGCATGAATGCCAGGCATCATGTTTGGAGGAAACCAGGCACCGCTCATTACCAGGCCAATGGTGGTGGCGGCATCATGCTATGAGGATGTTTTTCAACGGCAGGAACTGGGAGACAAGTCAGGATAGAGGGAAAGATGAATGCAGCAATGTACAGAGACATCCTGGATAAAAACCTGCTCCAGAGCACTCTGGACCTCAACTGGGGTGACAGTTCATCTTTCAGCAGGACAACGACCCTAAGCACACAGCCAAGATATCAAAGGAGTGACTTCAGGACAACTCTGTGAATGTTCTTGAGTGGCCCAGCCAGACCCAGACTTGAATCCAATTGAACATCTCTGGAGAGATCTGAAGATGGCTGTGCACCGACGCTTCCCATCCAACCTGATGGAGTTTGAAAGGTGCTGCAAAGAGGAATGTGCAAAACTGCCCAAAGATAGGTGTGCCAGACTTGTGGCATCATATTCTAAAAGACCTGAAGCTGTAATTGCTGTCGAAGCTGCATCAACAAAGTACTGAGCAAAGGCTGTGAATACTTATGTACATGTGATTTCTTAGTTTTTTTATTTTTAATAAATGTGAAAAAAAAATCAAAACTTTTTTCACATTGTCATTATGGGGTATTGTGTGTAGAATTTTGAGGAAAGAAATGAATTTAATCCCTTTTGGAATAAGGCTGTAACATAACAAAATGTGGAAAAGTGAAGCACTGAATACTTTCTGGATGCACTGCATTTGGGAATTTTTACTCCTGAATTTGCAACTTTTCCTCTCATGAATCTATCTGAATTTTTGCCTCAAATTAGTTTTTTCCTGGTAAATTTGTCACCCCCCCGAGTAAATTTCTAATTTTTTCCTTAAAAATTTGTAACTTTTTCCTCATGAATTTGTGACTTTTCCTCAAAAATCTGGTACTTTTTTCCGGTAAATTGTCAATTTTTTCTTGGCAAATTTTAACTTTTTCCATAGAAATTTGTGACTTTCTCCTCTTAAATCTGCTACTTTTTTCTCTCATGAATCTAGCTCCTTTTTCTTGTAAATTTGTCACTTTTTCCTCATAAATCTGCTACCCACCCCCCCAGCCCTAGCCTGTGCCATCAAGCAGCTGCAAATTCAGCAGCGACACCACCAATCGCTAACAGTGCTGCAGCATCTCTCCATGATCCTACGGAGACTGCAGATCTTCCTCAGCTGATCTCCACAGACCTTTACAGAGTCGTCCAAGCTAGGGGAGACTTCCGGCAGGACGTCTTTACCAAGCAAGACAAGAGACTCCATATCGTCATCTTCACATTTGTCAAGCAAATCTTTCTTCTTTGTAGAAAGTCTCGTTGGGCGGCCGATGCGTCCTCTGAGTTTGGAAAGAGGATGATAAAAGGCAGCACGAGGTCTTTTGCGGAGGAAGATGGCCTCAGCGTGTTTCTGTGGTACTGGTGAAGGTAAGGAACGCTCACTCTCTGAAGACCGCTTGGCTGGAGTCGCTATTACATCATCATCGAAAAGCCCAAAACCCATGTCCTCATCAGAAGAAGAAGCAGAACACTCAGCCATGCCGCCCTTCTCACCCATGTCCAACTTTAGACTCTAGAAAGGAGGACAGAAGTGGAGAGGAATCAACATGGACACGTTTGATTTTTTTTATTTTTTTTTTTCCATGAACTCACTTTTTTCCTGGTACATCTGTGACTTTTTTGGTAGATTTGCTACTTTTTCTTATGCATTTTCAACTTCTTTCTTAGAAATTTGTAAATTTTTTTTCACACAATTTTGTGTCTTTTTCCAACACAAATCTGCTACTCCTCCACACACCCCTCCCCCCGCCAGCAAATTTGTCACTTTTTTTATAGTACAGTGCATCCGGAAAGTCTTCACAACACTTCATTTTTTCAAATTTTGTTATGTTACAGCCTCATTCCAAAAGGGATTAAATTCATTTCTTTCCTCAAAATTCTACACACAATACCCCATAATGACAATGTGAAAAAAGTTTTGAGATATTTGCAAATTTATTAAAAATAAAAAACTAAGAAATCACATGTACATAAGTATTCACAGCCTTTGCCATGAAGCTCAAAACTGAGCTCAGGTGCATCCTGTTTCCACTGATCATCCTTGAGATGTTTCTACAGCTTAATTGGAGTCCACCTGTGGTAAATTCAGTTGATTGGACATGATTTGGAAAGGTACACACCTGTCTATACAAGGTCCCAGAGTTGACAGTGCATGTCAGAACACAAAGCAAGCATGAAGTCAAAGGAACTGTCTGTCAACCTCCAGGACAGGGTTGTCTCGAGGCACAAATCTGGGGAAGGGTACAGAAAAATTTCTGCTGCTTTGAAGGTCCCAATGAGCACAGTGGCCTCCATCATCCATAAATGGAAGAAGTTCAGAACCACCAGGACTCTTCCTAGAGCTGGCCGGCTGTCTAAACTGATCGATCGGGGGAGAAGGACCTTAGTCAGGGAGCTGACCAAGAACCCGATGGTCACTCTGTCAGAGCTCCAGCATTCCTCTGTGGACAGAGGAGAACCTTCCAGAAGGACAACCATCTCTGCAGCAATCCACCAATCAGGCCTGTATGGTAGAGTGGCCAGATGCAAGTCACTACTTAGTAAAATGCACATAGCAGCCCATCTAGAATTTGTCAAAAGGCACCTGAAGGACTCTCAGACCATGAGAAACAAAATTCTCTGGTCTGATGAGACAACGATTGAACTCTTTGGCATGAATGCCAGGCGTCATGTTTGGAGGAAACCAGGCACCGCTCATTACCAGGCCAATGGTGGTGGCGGCATCATGCTATGAGGATGTTTTTCAACGGCAGGAACTGGGAGACAAGTCAGGATAGAGGGAAAGATGAATGCAGCAATGTACAGAGACATCCTGGATAAAAACCTGCTCCAGAGCACTCTGGACCTCAACTGGGGCGACAGTTCATCTTTCAGCAGGACAACGACCCTAAGCACACAGCCAAGATATCAAAGGAGTGACTTCAGGACAACTCTGTGAATGTTCTTGAGTGGCCCAGCCAGACCCAGACTTGAATCCAATTGAACATCTCTGGAGAGATCTGAAGATGGCTGTGCACCGACGCTTCCCATCCAACCTGATGGAGTTTGAAAGGTGCTGCAAAGAGGAATGTGCAAAACTGCCCAAAGATAGGTGTGCCAGACTTGTGGCATCATATTCTAAAAGACTTGAAGCTGTAATTGCTGTCGAAGCTGCATCAACAAAGTACTGAGCAAAGGCTGTGAATACTTATGTACATGTGATTTCTTAGTTTTTTTATTTTTAATAAATTTGAAAAAAATCAAAACTTTTTTCACATTGTCATTATGGGGTATTGTGTGTAGAATTTTGAGGAAAGAAATGAATTTAATCCCTTTTGGAATAAGGCTGTAACATAACAAAATGTGGAAAAGTGAAGCACTGAATACTTTCTGGATGCACTGCATTTGGGAATTTTTACTCCTGAATTTGCAACTTTCCTCTCATGAATCTATTTGAATTTTTGCCTCAAATTAGTTTTTTCCTGGTAAATTTGTCACCCCCCCCGAGTAAATTTCTAATTTTTTCCTTAAAAATTTGTAACTTTTTCCTCATGAATTTGTGACTTTTCCTCAAAAATCTGGTACTTTTTTCCGGTAAATTGTCAATTTTTTCTTGGCAAATTTTAACTTTTTCCATAGAAATTTGTGACTTTCTCCTCTTAAATCTGCTACTTTTTTCTCTCATGAATCTAGCTCCTTTTTCTTGTAAATTTGTCACTTTTTCCTCATAAATCTGCTACCCACCCCCCCAGCCCTAGCCTGTGCCATCAAGCAGCTGCAAATTCAGCAGCGACACCACCAATCGCTAACAGTGCTGCAGCATCTCTCCATGATCCTACGGAGACTGCAGATCTTCCTCAGCTGATCTCCACAGACCTTTACAGAGTCGTCCAAGCTAGGGGAGACTTCCGGCAGGACGTCTTTACCAAGCAAGACAAGAGACTCCATATCGTCATCTTCACATTTGTCAAGCAAATCTTTCTTCTTTGTAGAAAGTCTCGTTGGGCGGCCGATGCGTCCTCTGAGTTTGGAAAGAGGATGATAAAAGGCAGCACGAGGTCTTTTGCGGAGGAAGATGGCCTCAGCGTGTTTCTGTGGTACTGGTGAAGGTAAGGAACGCTCACTCTCTGAAGACCGCTTGGCTGGAGTCGCTATTACATCATCATCGAAAAGCCCAAAACCCATGTCCTCATCAGAAGAAGAAGCAGAACACTCAGCCATGCCGCCCTTCTCACCCATGTCCAACTTTAGACTCTAGAAAGGAGGACAGAAGTGGAGAGGAATCAACATGGACACGTTTGATTTTTTTTATATTTTTTTTTCCATGAACTCACTTTTTTCCTGGTACATCTGTGACTTTTTTGGTAGATTTGCTACTTTTTCTTATGCATTTTCAACTTCTTTCTTAGAAATTTGTAATTTTTTTTTCACACAAATTTATGTCTTTTTCCAACACAAATCTGCTACTCCTCCACACACCCTCCCCCCGCCAGCAAATTTGTCACTTTTTTTATAGTACAGTGCATCCGGAAAGTCTTCACAACACTTCATTTTTTCAAATTTTGTTATGTTACAGCCTCATTCCAAAAGGGATTAAATTCATTTCTTTCCTCAAAATTCTACACACAATACCCCATAATGACAATGTGAAAAAAGTTTTGAGATATTTGCAAATTTATTAAAAATAAAAAACTAAGAAATCACATGTACATAAGCATTCACAGCTTTTGCTCAGTACTTTGTTGATGCACTTTTGGCAGCAATTACAGTCTCAAGTCTTTTTGAATATGATGCCACAAGCTTGGCACACCTATCTTTGGGCAGCTTGGCCCATCCCTCTTTGCAGCTCCTCTCAAGCTCCATCAGGTTGGATGGGAAGTGTCATTGCACAGCCATTTTCAGATCTCTCCAGAGATGTTCAATTGGATTCAAGTCTGGGCTCTGGCTGGGCCACTCAAGGACATTCACAGAGATGTCCTGAAGGCACTCCTTTGATATCTTGGCTGTGTGCTTAGGGTTGTTGTCCTGCTGAAAGATGAACCATCACCCCAGTCTGAGGTCAAGAGCGCTCTGGAGCAGGTTTTCATCCAGGATGTCTCTGTACATTGCTGCATTCATCTTTCCCTCTATCCTGACTTGTCTCCCAGTTCCTGCCACTGAAAAACATACTCACAGCATGATGCTGCCACCACCATGCTTCACTGTAGGGATGGTATTGGCCTGGTGATGAGCGGTGCCTACATGCCAAAAACATGCAAGTTAGGTTAATTGGCATCAAACTGGGGATTCTAAATTGTCCTTAGGTATGACTGTGACAGTGAATGGTTGTCTGTCTCTCTGTGTTGGCCCTGTGATGGACTGGCGATCTGTCCAGGGTGTACCCTGCCTCTCGCCCAAAGATGCTGGGATAGGATCCAGCCCCCCGCGACCCGAAAAGGATTAAGTGGAAGAAGATGATGTATGGATGGATGGTTTCCTCCAAACATGATGCCTGGCATTCAGGCCAAACAGTTCAATCTTTGTCTCATCAGACCAGAGAATTTTGTTTCTCATGGTCTGCGAGTCCTTCAGGTACCTTTTGGCAAACTCCAGGCGGGCTGCCATGTGCCTTTTACTAAGTAGTGACTTCCATCTGGCCACTCTACCATACAGGCCTGATTGGTGGATTACTGCAGAGATGGTTGTCCTTCTGGAAGGTTCTCTGCTCTCCACAGAGCAACGCTGGAGCCCTGACAGAATGACCATCGTGTTCTTGGTCACCTCCCTGACTAAGGCCCTTCTTCCCCGATCGCTCAGTTTAGACAGCTGGCCAGCTCTAGGAAGAGTCCTGGTGGTTCTGAACTTCTTCCATTTATAGATGATGGAGGCTGCTGTGCTCATTGGGACCTTCAAAGCAGCCCAAATTTTTCTGTACCCTTCCCCAGATTTGTGCCTCGAGACAATCCTGTCCTGGAGGTCTACAGACAATTCCTTTGACTTCCTGCTTGGTTAGAAACATCTCAAGGATGATCAGTGGAAACAGGATGCACCTGAGCTCAATTTTGAGCTTCATGGCAAAGGCTGTGAATACTTATGTACATGTGATTTCTTAGTTTTTGTATTTTTAATAAATTTGCAAAAATCTAAAAAACTTTTTTCACGTTGTCATTATGGGGTATTGTGTGTAGAATTTTGAGGAAAAAAAAATTATTTAATCCATTTTGGAATAAGGCTGCAACATAAAATGTGGAAGAAGTGAAGCGCTGTGAAGACTTTCTAGATGCACTGTGAATTTCAACTTTTTCCTTAGAAACTTGTGATTTTTTTTCTCCTCATAAATTTGTAACTTTTTTCCTCCAAACTTTGAAGTCTTTTTCAACTTTATTTATTTATTTATATTCAACTTTATTTATATAGCGCCATTTCACAACAACAGTCATCTCATAGCACTATCAACTGTAGGGGGGACCCCCACAGTTGCAGAAAGACCCCAGCAATCAGGCGATCCCCTGTGAGCAAGCACTTGGCGACGGTGGAGAGGAAAAACTCCCTTTTAACAGGAAGAAACCTCCAGCAGAACCAGGCTCAGGGAGGGGCAGTCATCTGCTGCGACTGGCTGGGGGGTGAGGGGATAGAGAAGAAGAAAAGAACAGACATGTAGAGAGCAAACAGCACGATGGGGACTCAATCTATGGGAGAGAACAAACAAATGTTAATGACCAGCAAAAAAAAATATTTCATAGAGAGTGAGGAAAGGAGTGAGGCCCAGTGCATTACTGGAGGTCCCCCGGCTGACTAAACCTATTAGCAGCATAACTAAGGGAGGGTTCAGAAACACATGATCCCTCCCTAATTGTAGGCTAGATCAAAAAGGTAGGTTTTAGCCCTATTCTTAAAAACAGAGATCGAGTCTGACTCCCGAATCCAGATTGGCAGCTGATTCCACAGGAGAGGAGCTTGATAACTGAAGGCTCTGCCTCCCATTGTACTTTTGGAGATTCTAGGTATTACAAGTAATCCTGCATTTTGAGAGCGTAGTGCTCTGTTAGGATAATACGGTAGTATCAGATCTTTTAAATAAAAAGGAGCCTGATTGTTTAGAGCTTTGTAAGTGAGAAGAAGGATTTTAAACTTAATTCTAAACTCTATGGGAAGCCAATGAAGGGAGGCCAGAACCGGAGAGATATGATCTCTCTTTCTAGTACCTGTTAAAACTCTTGCTGCAGCATTTTGGATCAGCTGAAGACTTTTTAAAGATGTTTTAGGACAGCCTGATAATAAAGAATTACAATAATCTAATCTCGAGCTAACAAAAGCGTGGATCAGCTTCTCAGCATCACTCTGAGACAAGATGCTCCTAATCTTGGCAATATTACGCAAATGATAGAAGGCAGTCTTAGAAACAAATTTAATATATGAATTGAAGGACAAATCCTGATCAAAAATAACTCCAAGGTTCCTCACAGAGCTATTAAGAGAAAGAGTAACTGCGTCCAAACTGAAAGTTTGATTTGGAAAGGAATTTCTAAGGTTTTTTGGACCAACAAGAATGACTTCAGTCTTATCTGAATTTAATAGCAGGAAATTACAAGTCATCCAAGCTTTGATTTCCTTAAGACAGGCTTCTAACTTGGCTAATTGATTAGTATCATCTGGCTTCATTGACAGGTATAATTGTGTGTCATCTGCATAACAATGAAAATGTATACAGTGCTTTCTAATAATGTTGCCTAACGGAAGCATATATAAACTAAAAAGAGCAGGGCCTAGCACAGATCCCTGTGGAACTCCATGACTAAGCTTTGAGCTGAAAGAAAACTCATCATTTACATGAACAAACTGGAACCTATCAGATAAATAAGATCTAAACCACTGCAACGAAGTTCCATTAAGTCCAACATAGTGTTCTAATCTATCAAGTAGAATATTATGATCAATAGTATCAAAAGCTGCACTAAGATCTAAAAGGACAAGTACAGAAACTAGTCCATTATCAGATGCAGTGAGGAGGTCGTTAGTGACCTTCGCTAAGGCTGTTTCAGTACTATGATGGATTCTAAACCCAGATTGAAACTCTTCAAGTAAACCATTTCCCTGCAGGTGGTCAAATAATTGCGTAGCAACAACTCTTTCTAAGATTTTTGAAATGAAAGGGAGATTAGAGATTGGTCTATAGTTAGCTAAAGCTCCTGGATCTAGCGTTGGCTTTTTGAGTAAGGGTTTAATTACAGCCGTTTTAAAAGCCTGCGGTACATGGCCTAAAGTTAATGAAGAATTGATTATATGAAGAATAAAGCTACCAATAAGTGGGAAGACTTCTTTAAATAACCTGGTAGGAATAGGGTCTAAAAGACAAGTTGAAGGTTTGGATGAGGAAACTACTTTGTCTAACTCACAAAGGTCGATTGGAGTAAACTCATCAAGACAGACATCAATAGAAGGAGTTGTAGTAGTTACAGTATTTAAGTTAACTGTGGGAAGAATCTGATTGATTTTATCTCTGATGGATGAAATTTTATTATTGAAAAAGTTCATAAAGTCCTGACTAGTAAGCTCTAAGGGGATGCTAGGATTGACAGAGTCCTGACTCTTTGTCAACCTGGCTACAGTACTGAAAAGAAACCTGGGATTATTCTTGTCCTCTTCTATTAATGCAGAGTAATAACTCGTTCTAGCTTTTCTAAGGGATTTTTTATAAATTAAAAGATGATTTCTCCAAGCTAAATAGATTTCATCTAAATTAGTAGAGCGCCATTTTCTTTCTAATTGACGAGTCTTCTGTTTTAAGCTACGAGTTTCTGTGTTGAACCAAGGAGTTAAAAATCTCTGATTAGACTTTTTCTTTTTTAAGGGGGCCACCAAGTCTAGAGCCTGATGCAGAGAAGCTGAAACACTATCCACCATGTTATCAATTACAGAAGGAGCAAGCTGTCTATAGCTTATTTCCGTTGTGTTGACACATGGCATAGAGGAAACAATCTGCATAAATTTGGAAACAGCATCATCTGAGAGGCATCTACTGTGATAATATTTTTCTTTAGGAGCCAAATAGTCAGAAATAGTAAAATCAAAGGTTAACAGACAATGGTCTGACAGTACAGGGTTATGAGGAGACACTACAAGATTTTCTATTTCTATGCCATATGTCAGAACAAGGTCCAATGTATGGTGGAGGTAATGAGTAGAATTTCCTACTTTCTGAGAAAACCCAATCGAGTCTAATATTGAATTAAAAGCCACATTAAGGCAGTCACTATCTACATCCACATGTATATTAAAGTCCCCTACTATAATTATTCTATCAGATTTCAACACTAAATCAGCTAAGAAATCAGCAAATTCGGATAAAAATTCTGAATAGGTTGATGGGGGACGATAAACAATGGCAAATAAAATTGGGTTTAACCTGAAATTGCTAAAGTGCCCAATACTGAGGACCAGGCCCTCAAAGGAATTATAACATGTTTTTTGCTTTACATTAACTAGTAATTTGGAATGGTAAATTGTTGCTACTCCTCCTCCACGACCAGAACTTCTGGGATTTTGACAGTTTAAATAACCAGAGGGGGTTGATTCATTTAAACCAACATAATCCTCTTGTCCTAACCAAGTCTCTGTAAGGGAAATTAAATCAATCTGATGATCAATTAACAGATCATGGACTAACAGAGACTTGGGAGTTAGAGACCTAATATTTAACAAACCACATTTAATTTTTAAATTATGAGGAGGAACAGAGGCCAAATCATTCAATTTAGAGGCTTTATGTTTAATTTGAGTTTTACCAATATTTTGCTTTATCACTTTGGGATGCTTATACATTATATTTTTATTCACTTTGGAGGGAGCAGACAACGATTCTCTGATGGGGAAGACAGGGGCTAAGCTGAGGGGTGGCGGATGAAGAGGAGCTGCAGAGAGGCGTGTAAGACTGAGACTCTGCTTCCTGGTCCCAACTCTGAGTAGTTATGGTTTTGGAAATTTGGATAAAAAAGATGCCAGATTGTTAGATAAATGAGAAGCACCATCCAAAGTGGGATGAATGCTGTCTCGTCTCATAAGACCAGGTTTTCCCCAAAAAGAGCTCCAATTGTCAATGTAGCCCACGTCATTTTTAGGACACCACACAGACAGCCAGCGGTTCAAGGATGACGAGCGACTAAACATGTCATCACTGGTCAGATTGGGGAGGGGCCCAGAGAATACTACAGTGGCAGACATCGTTTTTGCAAAGTCACACACCGATTCTATATTAAGTTTCGTGACTTCCGACTGCCGGAGACGGATGCCATTAATGCCGGCGTGAATAACAATTGTGGAATATTTACAGTTACTTTTAGCCAGCATTTTCAAATTTGACTCGATGTCGCCTGCTCTGGCCCCAGGAATACATTGGACTATGACCGCTGGAGTCTCTAGGTTCACGTTTCTGACTACAGAGTCGCCAATGATCAGAGTTTTTTCCTCAGTGGGTGTGTCGCTGAGCGGGGAAAAACGATTAGAAACGTGAACAGGTTGGTGGTGTACCGGGGCTTTGCGACTAGGCTTCCTTCTCACCGTCACCCACCCAGTCTCCTCGCTGCTGAGGAGAGCCGGGGAACCACTGACAGGGGGGCCTAAGCTAGCTAGCTCCGCTGCAGCTAATGGGCGTCCGTCGAGATTAACTGGCGCAGACGGTGTTTCAATGCAGCGGAGCCGGGATTCCAAATCAGACAACCTCGCCTCGAGCGCCTCAAAAAGACAACATTTATTACATTTACCGTTATCACTAAAAGAGGCAGAGGTGTAGCTAAACATCTGACAGAGAGAGCACACCAGAGGAGAGGAAAGAGAGGTAGTAGCCATAGCTAGTGGCTAGAGAGCTGGAGAGCAAACCACACAGGCAGACAGCAAAACAGGAAGTGACGATACGTTACCACAAGGAAGTGACGATCCCCTGAAATCCCCATTCCCATTTTTCTCATATTTGTGTTTTTCTGTAAATTTGGAATCTTCTTCTACGATCAATTTGCAACTTTTTCTTATAAATGTTTGACTTTTCCCCCCCCCAAAAAATTAACAGTCATATAAACTGGTTACATATTTTTATTCTATATAACAGTTTATTTTTTTCTGTTGAAAAATTAATTAATGTGCACAAATTATAACATTTTAAAAAGCAGAATTAAATTTACACCACACTAAACTTTGTGTTCTGTGCGCAGTATGAAAATAGGGAGAATCTATTAATCAAATATTTGCTGAGTTCAATTTTACTTTCAAAGTGCAGAACTCCAATCAGACTCACCGTGGGTTCATATTTTGGAGAGATGATGGTGACTTCTTCTTCATCACTCCAATCTTCGTCATCGTCAATGTGGTCAAATTCAAGAGTTTCATCCTGAGGAGCTGCCCAGCTGATGTAGGGGAGGAAGTCCACGTCTTCCTCTGATATCAACTTGGGGACGTCTGTGAAGCCCTCAACTTCTCCCTCCGAGTCCTGAAGAAAGATTCATTAAATTCTGTCAGATTAAAGTCTAATGAAGGCCTAAAAAAAAAGATAATTTTTATTATCCTCTTTTCTCCAATTTAAAAATCATTGTAACTTAAATTTTACAAACAAATATCTAATACACAGGTAGAAAAAAGTTTACAATTCACGACAGAAAAAAATAGGAAATTAGCAACTTTTTTTCATAAATGCTTCAAAAATGTCACTCCCTGAGGTGGTGTCGGCCTCCCCAGCTGGCTCAACTTAAAAAAAGAGTAGATCTTGTTTTTCAGCATTTAAATTTACACCAAATGAAACATACTCCCAAATTACTTACTTGTTTTGCCTTATGAATTATTTTTTTCTGGTAAATTTGCAGCTTTTTTTTTTCTCAGAAAAATGAAACTTTTTTGTCAAATTTGCTACTTTTCTCCTTGTCAAATTGCAATTTTTTCTTGTACATTTGCCACTTTTTCTAAATTTGCAACTTTTTTTCTTGTAAACTTGCAGCTTTTTCCCCTCAGAAAATTGCAACTTTCTCAAATTTGCAACTTTTTCCTGAAATAGCAATTTTTTCTTGCAAATTTGCAACTTTTTTCTCATAAAATTGCAACTTTTTTCTTCTAAATTTACTACTTTTTTCTCAAATTTGCAACTTTTTTCCTCATCAAAATACAATTTCTTCTTGTAAAATAACTTAAAATGACATCTTTTATCACATCTTTGCACCTTTATTCTTGCAAATTTGTACCTAATTTACATTTATATATTTCTACCTTATGCTAAATTTGTGAGAGTATGATATTTCTTGCAATGAGCACAAACTTGGAAATCAACTAGAAAACGGCACAGACCCTTTCCTCAATGGCCACGAAGCTTGTGAACTGAGAGAGGATGGAGTACTCTTTGCTCAGCTCAGTGATGAACAACTTCAGCTCGGCTTTCTTACCCTGAAACATCAAAACACAAAACGGGGAAAAGCGCTGACTCAGCGTTTAAAACAACATGAACGACTGTTGGGTCTCGGTGACAAAAATACCTCGTGCTCAGCCTCGCTGGGATCCAGGCTTCCGTCCTCGTAGTCCCTGATCAGGGCCCTCGCTGTGAGCTTGTGGAGAAACTGAGCCAAAAAAAACCCCATCAACATTTTGTTACATCAGACGAGCCATGAAACAAGTTTAGATCTGGCGTGCTGTGAAGATGTCCATGTTCTTACTGTTCCTTTAGTCTTCTGCAGCTCACTGGTGGACACCATGGTGCTGAGCTGCTGCCCGCTCAGGTTTCCATGCAGGGTGGCCTGTATAACATGTAAAAAAACAAAACACACTTTAAATATGAAGATTCAGGTCCATATTGATCTACCAGCAGCAACACCTGGTGATGCAGCGTTTAATCCTGATGATGCTACAGTAGCGATAACCTCTGCCCCGTCAGGGCTCAGCTAGGCTGCTCATGGTGACCTGATGGGCACCTCTTCAGAAATGTAACTACACGTCATGGCAACGTTTTGAATCGGCTGGAACTTCCATACAGTTGGTCCCTTTCCCAGACAGCACCCTACGTGTGATGATGACGGCGTTACTTAATGTCCTGTGTAGTATTTATAGAGGCTAGAGGTTGGAATCCATTCATTGATCCATCTTTCCTTCCTCTTAAGTTTGCCACTTTTTCCATCTCGTCAATTTGTGACTTTTTCCCCAGGTTGGTAAATTTCAAACTTTCCGCCATTGTAAATTTAAAACTTTCATCACAAATTTGCATCAAAAATTTCCCAGACAGCACCCTATGTGTGATGACGACTGCATTACAACGTCATATGTAGTATTTATAGAGGCTAGAGGTTGGCATCCATCCATCTTCTACCTCTTAATCGGGGGCCAGGTCGCAGGGACAGCAGTCTAAGCAGAGTAGCCCAGACTGTGGGCTAGTTCACATAGCCCTATAATCCCGATGATCCCTCCTGCAGGTAGTGAGTCCACTGAAGGTCGGACCCATGTGGCTCACTGGGTCACAAAGCTCTTGCCCTTGAGCCTCGGTAATCCCTAATTGGGTGGGGTAGACTGGATCCTTGTTGCAGCTGGGGGTCAGCTGGACCGCTCTCTTGGTCTGGCTCTTCACTCCGGATCAATCTTACGTTGGGAGACCCGACCAGGAGCAAACTGCCCCTGACAACACAGCTCCCAGAATCATTACGGCACACAAACTCCTCCCCCATGATATGGCAGCAATCCATGGAGGGGTTGAGGCTGCCAGTGTGACTTAAAAAGGTGGACTGGTGTAAAAAGGCATACTGTCTTGCCAAGGGGAAAACACCCCTATAAGCTGTATTGCCGATGTAAACTGGTATGTTGGGCTGATGTTGCAGCGGTGTATGTGTGCTGTTGGGGAGTATCCAACATAAACACAAATATCCGGTCGTTTACCTGAGTGCAGTGAGGCACGAAGCCGTACACCAGGGTGTGGAAGTCGTTGAACAGGGCGTGCAGCTGCTTGGGGGCCTGGATGGGAGGGGGGGCCATCTGGCTGAACTGCTGCCACTTCACCGACACCGAGCTGCAGCCGGGAGATGCCATACGCTTCACCTGAGAGGCCACCTGCAACACAAACGATTAATAACTCCTACAACTTTCATTTCACTGCAGAAAACTGATTATGTGATTATTTACCTTCTCGGCCCAGTTGTGTTTGGTTTTCCTGTCAAAGAAGGCGTAGGATCCGCCCCCTGCCTGGGCCAGGGTCCTCAGCATGTGTCTGTTGGCTGTTGAGCTGAAATGTGAAAACACAGGCACATTTACGGCGTCTGGTCCGATAATAAACATGTCGATTAATCTTGGTACCGCTGGGCTCATCAGACCTGAGGCCACAGGTGAAGAGGCGGCTGTGCTGGGCGTTGTCTCTAACCAGCTTCAGGGTCAGCTCGGCATTGTGGATGTGTCCATCCGACAGCAGCAGCAGGTTCCTGATGCCCCGGGACGGAGGGAGCAGGCTGAGGGCTCTCAGGGGCCGCCACAGCTCAGTGCTGCCCCCTACTGGACAGGCCCTCTGTCAGGAGGAGGGAAGAATGTCAGACCTGGGTGATGCTCTATTGTTAAAATAATTTCTGCCATATTACTACACCTTTGACAGCACAGCTGTTACACCTAAATGACACCCAACAGGGCCTGAACTGCACTGATTCAGGCATGTCACACAACAGCTTCCACCATTCAAGATAGGAGGGGAAAAAAGAAAAAAAGGTCTGTTCTTAACCAGGCTGGGCCCGTTCCTCCCTGGGCGTGTTCTGGGGTAGACCAGGTATGATTGTGTGTATCTGTATGGGTGAGCGCGTCGTTATGTCTGGGAGTTTGACTGCTGGGGAAATGGGGACTGGCAGGGTCTTGGGTGGGCCTGCACATCTAGTGCCCTGGGGCTGGGAAGGATGGTCACTGCCCCATGGTGCTGGCAGTGCTCTGGGATGTGGCAGCGGCGGGCCCTGGTGCCCTTCATCCTTGGCCAGGATTTAGGGAGTGGGGATGGGTTCTGGACCCAGTTTACAGAGCTGGCTGTGCTAGGTGGACTACACATCCCATCTCATATATTTAGGGTTGTGGCGTGGGGAGTCCGTGAGGAGGGGTCCTCTCTTAATTGCGTTGTAGACAGTGAGGGTTTGGGTTGGATGTGGAAGGAACCTATGCTGCCCGATGCAGTGGGGTGCCCCCCTCCATTTTATCTGCATTTTAGTAGCTCATACATGACCACTTCTTTCATACTGCATACACTTGCCCCCAGTTTCACCGTATTACACACAGGTGCACCCATTCACAGTGCTCCACACTCCATCTTAAAAACTTGCCATTGTCCTTCAGTTCAGTTCACTTTATTCATATAGCACCTCTCAAGGACACATGCAACCCAAGGTGCTTCACAGAACCATAGTCAAACAGAAACACATAAAAACACAAAAAAGGTAAGAGGTTAAAATATTCAAAAATATGAAGAAAGGAACTGATTAAAACAACTATAAGATAATAAAATCACAATAAAACAGTCAAAGTCAGAGTCAAAATACCACGACTTGGAAATCAGTGAAAATAACAATAACAACATAACTAATAATAACAATAAAGCTAATTGTAAGCTCGATCAAAAAGAAAAGTTGAAACTTGATTTTAAAAGAAGAGATAGTATCAGCATCCCGTACCCAGGCAGGGAGCTGGTTCCATAGGAGAGTGGTCTGATAACTGAAGGCTCTGCCTCCAAATTTACTTTTGAAAAATCTGGGAACCACAACTAAGCCTGCATTCTGAGAGCGAAAAGGTCTTGAAGGGTAATATGGAAAAATAAGGTCTTTAAGGTCAGAAGGGGCTTGGATGCTGAGGGCTTTATAAGTAATGAGGAGGATTTTAACCAGTTGCACTCTGGTCAATTTCCCTAAAAACACCTAAAAATAACATACCCAAAGTAAATCAAAAGCTGTTCTTCAACCCTTTGCAGCATCTTCATGGGGTTGGTCTCATTTAAAAGAAAACACTTTGAATTTTTTGGCAAAACAGTCATAATCTCTCTAAGTGCTCCTGCCACTGAGTAACAGTCATCTAAACATACTGAACTTGAAGAAAATAAAGTTTGCTTGGGTGTTTTTTTTTTAGATACAAATGCTTGCAAATAACACACAGCTGTCAGATACTGGCTGGAAAATGCAACAGAAATGTAGAACCAAGTGTTGTCCAGCTGAGGTCAAAATTTTGTAACAATACCACAAAAAATGAATATATTACACAGCTTTCTTCTCAGGTTGTTCCCAGGCATTTTTGAACTGTGCCAAATTGTGCCAAATGGCACAGTTTGGAAAAACGTCTATAACTTTTGAATGATTCAATATAGAAGCTTCATCTTGGGCTCTAATGAAAGGTGACACTCAGGGCTGTGTGTGTGTGTGTGTGGGAGGTTGTTTATTCATTCATGAATGAATGAATGAACAAACAAGCCTCCCCACACACAAAGAAGCATGCCACGTAAAAAATGTGTGGCCTTTTTTTACAAGAAAAAATAACCTACAGTGCAATAAAAATTATACTAAAATATCTGCAATGAAGAGGATAACAACTCCCCCCCCCCCCCGCTACAGAGAAGCACGGACTGGACCGTGTGCCGCGGTCCATCATGTGGCGATGACGCACAGTTGTAATTTACCGATCGGTCAAAAGTCATTTTTATTACTATTTTCAGGGATAAAGAATAATTTAGCTTATAACACTTACCTGTCCACAACAGCAGTGTCGCTGGCGAACATCTGTTCCTCATTGTCAGACGAACATGACGCTGGTCCGCTTGTTACGACTCGTGGTTCTGGTCACGCGACCCGGTCAAACCATGATTCCATGATTGCGGTTTTGCGCTTCCATGATTGATTGCGGTTTTGGCGAACGATTTTTCAAAACAAATAAGAACAGTAGTAATAAAAAAAGGCTGGCAAACGCTACCATTACACACAGCAGCTTACACAAAACAGATTTTATGCACGGGGCGCACACTTTCAATCGTCGAACTTCTCTGCTTCAATTGGCTCATTGTATTCGCAGTCGTTGGTAGGCGGGTCCTTCTTGCTAGGTTTTCAGTCATTTGTTCTTCAAGGTTTCAGAAACCCAATTCAAGGCTCTTATTAGTCAAATGAGAGGTCAATCAAATCTAAACCAATCAAAGCACTCCATTGGCTTTCTGTTCGCGGCTGTGTCTGTAGTGGAAGAACGGAAATGCTGCCTTTTTTTTTTTTCAGTGCGCACTGAGATGCACGAGGACGCACTAGAATGCAGAGACGTGACCGCCCGCGGTATCCCGGAGTGCAAGAGGTTAAATTCTATTCTAGATTTAATGGGGAGCCAATGTAGAGATGATAGGATAGGAGAAATGTGACCTCTTGGTAGCACCTGTCAGTACTCTGGCAGCAGCATTTTGAATCCATTGAAGAATTTTGAGGGAATTGTTTGGACATCCAGCCAACAGTGCATTGCAGTAGTCTAGCCTAGATGCAACAAATACATGGACCAATTTTTCAGCGCCAGTTTGAGACAGGATGCTCCTGATTTCTGCAATATTGCGCAGATGGACTGGCGATCTGTCCAGGGTGTACCCTGCCTCTCGCCTTAAGATGCTGGGATAGGCTCCAGCCCCCCCGCGACCCGAAAAGGATTAAGCGGAAGAAGATGGCGATGGATGAAAGAAAGCAGCTCTATACATCTGTTTTATGTGTGAATTAAAAGACAAGTCGTGGTCAAAAATTACTCCAAGATTCCTCACAGTAGTACTGGATGCCAAGTAAAGCCATCCAGTGTAACTATATGGTTAGACAGGGAATCTTTGACTTTTTTAGGGCCGAAAACAATTACCTTAGTTTCGCTTGAATTTAGCATAAGGAAGTTACCAGTCATCCAGGCCTTTATGCCTTCAAGGCATGCCTGTAATTTCACTAACTGATGAGTGTATTTAGTGTCCATGGCTAAATAGATCTGTGTGTTACTGGCATAGCAGTGAAAATTCATATAATGTTTTCTGATAATAGTGCCCAGTGGAAGTATATATTTAAGGTAAACAAAACTGGTCCAAGACCAGAACCCTGAGGAACACAATAACTAAGTTGAGAAATTTGTATATTTACATGTACAAACTGGAATCTATCTGAGAAATGATTTAAACCAGGCCAAAAAAGCTCCCTTGATCCCAATGATGTGTTCCAAGTCTATGTAGCAAAACTGTATGGTCGATGGTGTCAAATGCAGCACTCAGATCTAACAGGATGAGCACAGAGACAAGTCCATTGTCAGAGGCAATAAGGAGGTCATTTGTAACTTTGGTCCTATAATTAGCTCAAACATCGGGATCAAGAGTAGACTTTTTAAGCAATGGTTTAATTATGGCCAACTTAAAGGCATGAGGTACATAACCAGTTAGTAGAGAAAGATTAATCAGATCAAGTACAGCGGTGTTAATAAGGGGCAGAATATCCTTAAACAGTCTTGTAGGAATGGGATCCAACAAACTTGTAGATGGTTTAGAGACAGTGATAATGGGCATCAACTCAAGCAGACCATCCATCCATCCATCCATCTTCTTCCGCTTAATCTTTTTTGGGTCGCGAACTAGAAAAGTGCTCGGAGAGCGCAGACCTCTGCCAAATACCTCAGTTCCCCCCAATATTGGGATTTTCCCCAAATATAATAGTCCTACATTTATTTTATCTACAGTGGGGTAAAAAAGTATTTAGTCAGCCACCAATTGTGCAAGTTCTCCCACTTAAAAGATGAGAGAGGTCTCCAATTTTCATCATAGGTATACCTCAACTATGACAGACAAAATGAGAAAAAAAATCCAGAAAATCACATTGAAGGATTTTTAATGAAAATTGGTAAATTCCTCAGTAAAATAAGTATTTGGTCACCTACAAACAAGCAAGATTTCTGGTTCTCACAGACCTGTAACTTCTTCTTTAAGAGGCTCCTCTGTCCTCCACTCGTTACCTGTATTAATGGCACCTGCTTGAACTCGTTATCAGTATAAAAGACACCTGTCCAACCTCAAACAGTCAGACTCCAAACTCCACTATGGCCAAGACCAACGACCTGTCAAAGGACACCAGAAACAAAATTGTAGACCTGCACCAGGCTGGGAAGACTGAATCTGCAATAGGTAAGCAGCTTGGTGTGAAGAAATCAACTGTGGGAGCAATTATTAGAAAATGGAAGACATACAAAACTACTGATAATCTCCCTCGATCTGGGGCTCCACGCAAGATCTCACCCCGTGGGGTCAAAATGATCACGAGAACGGTGAGCAAAAATCCCAGAACCACATGGGGGGACCTAGTGAATGACCTGCAGAGAGCTGGGACCAAAGTAACAAAGGCTACATCAGTAACACACTACGCCGCCAGGGACTCAAATCCTGCAGTTCCAGACGTGTCCCCCTGCTTAAGCCAGTACATGACCAGGCCTGTCTGAAGTTTGCTAGAGAGCATTTGGATGATCCAGAAGAGGATTGGGAGAATGTCATATGGTCAGATGAAACCAAAATAGAACTTTTTGGTAAAAAATCAACTTGTCGTGTTTGGAGGAAAAGGAACACCTTTCCACACACATGTGAAGCATGGGTGTGGAAACATCATACTTTGGGGCTGTTTTTCTGCAAAGGGACCAGGACGACTGATCCGTGTAAAGGAAAGAATGAATGGGGCCATGTATCGTGAGATTTTGAGTGAAAACCTCCTTCCATCAGCAAAGGCATTGAAGATGAAACGTGGCTGGGTCTTTCAGCATGACAATGATCCCAAACACACTGCCCGGGCAACGAAGGAGTGGCTTTGTAAGAAGTATTTCAAGGTCCTGGAGTGGCCTAGCCAGTCTCCAGATCTCAACCCCATAGAAAATCTTTGGAGGGAGTTGAAAGTCCGTGTTGCCCAGTGACAGCCCCAAAACATCAATGCTCTAGAGGAGATCTGCATAGAGGAATGGGCCAAAATACCAGCAACAGTGTGTGAAACCTTGTGAAGACTTACAGAAAATGTTTGACCTCTGTCATTGCCAACAAAGGGTATATAACAAAGTACTGAGATGAACTTTTGTTATTGACCAAATACTTATTTTACCGAGGAATTTACCAATTAATTCATTAAAAATCCTTCAATGTGATTTTCTGGATTTTTTTTTCTCATTTTGTCTCTCATAGTTGAGGTATACCGATGATGAAAATTGGAGACCTCTCTCATCTTTTAAGTGGGAGAACTTGCACAATTGGTGACTGACTAAATACTTTTTTGCCCCACTGTATATTTTCAGATTCCTTGACCATCAAAACATACCTTTAGCAATTGGATTCACATTGATATCTTTATTAGTTCAGTAGTTATTAAGAAAAATCACTTTTTCGGTAATGGCGGTTTTCTTCTGGATATACAGTAGCTCCATAGCTTTTGATGATACAACAAATCCATTGGCACACTACAGATTCCTCATTGTCTTGGCTATATTGTGGTGTTTGTTGTATGTTTATATCTTAATTTGTTACCTTACAGTGATGAAAATCCCAAAGATCCCCTATTATTTCCTGTTCTGGATCACAGTATCTGGATTTTTTGCAGGATCGGGATCAGTCTTTGATATTTCGTAGAACCTACTGGGATCTTATCCTGTATTTTTTTGGCAAGCGTCCTGACCATTTATTGTGGAGTTATATACAGTGGGGTAAAAAAGTATTTAGTCAGCCACCAATTGTGCAAGTTCTCCCACTTAAAAGATGAGAGAGGTCTCCAATTTTCATCATAGGTATACCTCAACTATGAGAGACAAAATAGGAAAAAAAAAATCCAGAAAATCACATTGAAGGATTTTTAATGAATTAATTGGTAAATTCCTCGGTAAAATAAGTATTTGGTCAATAAAAAAACTTCATCTCAATACTTTGTTATATACCCTTTGTTGGCAATGACAGAGGTCAAATGTTTTCTGTATGTTTTCACACACTGTTGCTGGTATTTTGGCCCATTCCTCCATGCAGATCTCCTCTAGAGCAGTGATGTTTTGGGGCTGTCGCTGGGCAACACAGACTTTCAACTCCCTCCAAAGATTTTCTATGGGGTTGAGATCTGGAGACTGGCTAGGCCACTCCAGGACCTTCAAATGCTTCTTACGAAGCCACTCCTTCGTTGCCCGGGTGGTATGTTTGGGATCATTGTCATGCTGAAAGACCCAGCCACGTTTCATCTTCAATGCCCTTGCTGGTGGAAGGAGGTTTTCACTCAAAATCTCACGATACATGGCCCCATTCATTCTTTCCTTTACACGGATCAGTCGTCCTGGTCCCTTTGCAGAAAAACAGTCCCAAAGTATGATGTTTCCACCCCCATGCTTCATAGTAGGTATGGTGCTCTTTCTCCTCCAAACATGACAAGTTGAGTTTTTAACACAAAGTTCTATTATGGTTTCATCTGACCATATGACATTCTCCCAATCCTCTTCTGGATCATCCAAATGCTCTCTAGCAAACTTCAGACACGCCTGGACATGTACTGGCTTAAGCAGGGGGACACGTCTGGCACTGCACGATTTGAGTCCCTGGCGGTGTAGTGTGTTTCTGATGTAGCCTTTGTTACTTTGGTCCCAGCTCTCTGCAGGTCATTCACTAGGTCCCCCCATGTGGTTCTGGGATTTTTGTTCACCGTTCCCGTGATAATTTTGACCCCACGGGGTGAGATCTTGCGTGGAGCCCCAGATGGAGGGACATTATCAATGGTCTTGTATGTCTTCCATTTTCTAATAATTGCTCCCACAGTTGATTTCTTCACACCAAGCTGCTTACCTATTGCAGATTCAGTCTTCCCAGCCTGGTGCAGGTCTACAATTTTGTTTCTGGTGTCCTTTGACAGCTCTTTGGTCTTGGCCATAGTGGAGTTTAGAGTCTGACTGTTTGAGGTTGTGGACAGGTGTCTTTTATACTGATAACGAGTTCAAACAGGTGCCATTAATACAGGCAACGAGTGGAGGACAGAGGAGCCTCTTAAAGAAGTAGTTACAGGTCTGTGAGAGCCAGAAATCTTGCTTGTTTGTAGGTGACCAAATACTTATTTTACTGAGGAATTTACCAATTAATTCATTAAAAATCCTTCAATGTGATTTTCTGGATTTTTTTTTTCTCATTTTGTCTCTCATAGTTGAGGTATACCTATGATGAAAATTGGAGATCTCTCTCATCTTTTAAGTGGGAGAACTTGCACAATTGGTGGCCGACTAAATACTTTTTTGCCCCACTGTACATATATACTAAAAATGGCCCTATCTCGCAATGATAAAGAATCCTTTAAAAAGATTCCTGGATCCAGATGGTGATCCGGATCACTCCCAAAATCTAATCATTTCTTCCTTGTCCCATTTCGGACTTGTCCTGAAAATTTCGTCAAAATGCATTCATAACTTTTTGAGTTATGTTGGTAACAGACAAACAAACAAACAAACAGACAAACAAACCCCGGTAAAAACATAACCTCCTTGGCGGAGGTAATAAGAGTCTAGCTTAGCTTTGACATTTCCGCAGTCAGATCATCAGAAAAGAGCGTGGTACTGATATTGGGATGAGAAAGACTAATCTTTTCTCTAATGACTACAACCTTGTTAGTGAAGAAGTTCATGAAGTCATTGCAGCTCAGTGATGAGGGAATATGTTGTTCAACAATACTGTGACTCTTAGTCAGTCTGACAAGCATCTTAAAAAGGAATTTGGGGTTGTTTTTATTCTCTTCAGTTAGCAGTGAATAGTATCTAGTTCTAACTCTGTGTATGGCATTTTTGTACGAAATAAAAGAACTTTTCCAGGCTAAAAAGCATTCTCTTGATTTAATGGCACGCCATTTCCTTTCCAGTTTCTTAGAAGTTTGTTTTAAGGCACACAATTGATCATTGTACCAGGGTGTGAACCTAATCTGAGCACAATTTTCTCTGTAGTGGGGCAATATTATCAAGAGTCGCTCGTAAAGTGGCTGCAACACTGTCAACCAAACAATCTATCTGAAAGGGAGTAAAGTTTCAAAAGTTTTCATTAACAGAGGTAAAGCATGTAGAGACCAATGGGGATAGTAATTCCTTAGACCTTACCACAGCACTGAAAGAAACCTGCAGTACTGGATATTTTTATGCAATTCTGTAAAGCCATTGATCATAATGCCAAATGTTATTAATGATCGATCAGACAAAAGAGGGTTATGAGGCAATATCACCAATTTTTCTATCTCAATGCCATAAGTCAAGACAAGGTCAAGTATGTGATTATGACAGTAAGTGGGTTTTGTTACCATCTGACAGAAATTTATGGATTCTAATAAGGAATTAAATGCAGTATTGAGACTGTCACTATGAACATTGATATGGATACTGAAGTCACCAGCTATAATAATTTGTCAGTATTGAGCACTAACAGACAGAAATTCAGAGTTCAGACAAAAATTCTGAGTAACGGCCAGATGGATGAGAGAGGCAGAGTGTGAGGCTTTCAAAGGATATGTAATTATTTTTTAGTAGCTTCAGAAGGGTGGGCTGCACCATCGTTGGGAAGGAGTGCGTACTGGTTGTGAAGCTCAAGGCAAGATTGTTGAGCTGCTTCACCTGGATGATACCTTCCACCTCGGACCACAGCAGACCAGGACAATTGTGCCTGGAAATTAATCTGATTTGGAGTGACGGTATTAACAGGGGCCTTGGGCCTTGCTCCCAATAGTCCCCAGTTGGCATCAGGTTGGGTGAAAACATGTATGGAGAAAGTAGGATTGGGATATTCTGCGGCCTCTGCTGGAGTGGTAATGCTGGCCCGTATGGCCACAGGTCCACACTCTTTGGGTGAATTGTCCACTACAGCAGCCAGACATTCTTCAGGAAGACACTCCAGGGCTGATTGGTGCTAGCCATGGAATAGTTGTGGCATTGTCAGAAACTTGAGCCTGAAACAGCTGAGAGGAAGGTGACAGGACTAGTGGAGCAACCACGGAGGCTTGCATATATGAAATATGCTTACTCTGGAATACTGAAATTGATAAAAAGTTATCAATCTGCTTGTCCTTGTCCCTGATTTTCATCTCCAGGTGATGTAATTTATCCTCCAGTATAGTGAAAGCCAAGATGCAGCTCTCACAAACAGCTGTAGTTTCTGTCTTTTTTCCAGACACTACAAAGGCCATTAGACACTCAGGGCCACAATGAAGTAAAGCTCACTAAAGAAGAGGTGATGAAGTCACAGGCCAGGGTCCACGCAAAGATGGCAGCAGGTGAACTTACATGCTGGAGTCCACACAGAAGCTAGCAGCAGCAAAGTAGCAGAGATGCTAGGCCAATGAGAGACTCCATCCAATATCAGTCCTTGCAAAAGTCGTTCATGGCATGAGTGCCCACCAAGTTTAATATCCAATATTACTTTGGGATCGGGGCGGGGGGGGGGGGGGTGAAGCTTGTAATTTTTTTCAGTAGTATGTGACTTTTTCAAGTAAATTTTTTTTTCCACAATATCTTTATTGAACCTTTTTTTTTAACAAACATGACACAAACAAACACTAACACTAAAGTACTACAAAAAAAAAAATACACTAAAAACACCAACAACCACCAACAAAATCAAGTCTTCAACAATGCTCCTCTGTTTAGTCTAGGCAATCCATTACATAAGTATACATATTATATTCACCAGTTTGGAATTTACAAGGTCCACACACATCATTCACCTTCTTCTTCAAAAGTTATGTTTAAATTCTTTACATAATCAATAAAAGGTCTCCATATATTCTCAAACACAGTTTCCTTTGATTTCAGTATGTATGTTATTCTTTCTAGTGGAAGGTTTATTAACATCTGTCTTAACCACTGAGTCACATCTGGTCTATGAGTCTTTTTCCACAGTAGTGCAATACATTTTTTGGCATTAAGCAAACTGAGGTCTATGAATGTTCTTTCACTTTTATTAAAGTTATGCTTTTCTGGGTACAGACCCAACAAAAACAGTTTAGGATTCAATATGATTTGTTTTGAAATTATTTTTTCAATTGTTACCCTCACCTCTTCCCAAAACACTCTAATTATTCTACATTCCCATACACAATGAAATAGGGTTCCTTTACTTTCCATGCATTTTGTGCATGTATCTGGTATGTTTTTGTTATATCTATTTAACTCCACTGGTGTAACATACATCCGCATTAACCATTTAAAATGTATCAATTTAAGACGTACATTTATTGATTTGGTTTGAGCTTCTGTACAAGCCAATTCCCATTGTTCCTCTGAAATTTCAGTTTGCAGATCTTCTTTCCAGTAGTTTAATCTTTTCTGTGAGTTTTCACTTGAGGATAGTGTCAATGAGTTATAAAACTCTGAAATAATACCCTTTCTTTTACTATCTTTCATCAACATTTTTTCCAAGGATGAATAAATAGGTCGAGTGAGAGCTTTATTTTGATTTGATCGAATAAAGTTCCGAAGTTGAAGATATTTAAAAAAAATGTGTTCTATTAAGATTAAATTTGATCCTCAGCTCTTCAAAAGACATTATGTTATCTGAACGTGACAGATATAAATCTTGACTCTTTTGAATCCCTTTTAAATTCCATACTTTAAATACAGCATCCGCTCTCCCTGGTTTAAAATATTGATTACCCCATATTGGGCTAAATTGTGACAATAAGTGTGGTTCTTTTAAATAGTTTTTAGTTTCACACCATATTTTGATCATATGCTTTACAAATGGATTTTTAACTTGTTTTTGTAATTTTTTTGCCGAATCTGAGTATATGAATATGGGAAGAGGTAAAGGTAAATTGTATGATTCCATCTCCGTCCAGTGAGGGAGATCATTTGATGAAAAATAATATGTCATAGACCTCAGTTGCGCCGACCAATAATACAACATAAAGTTTGGACATTTCAGACCTCCACGATCAAATGGTAAATATAATAAGGACAGACGTAATCTAGCCCTCCTGTTGTTCCATATAAATTCCACTAACTTGGAATTGTGGTAGGAATTGTGATCGTCACTTCCTTGTGGTAACGTATCGTCACTTCCTGTTTTGCTGTCTGCCTGTGTGGTTTGCTCTCCAGCTCTCTAGCCACTAGCTATGGCTACTACCTCTCTTTCCTCTCCTCTGGTGTGCTCTCTCTGTCAGATGTTTAGCTACACCTCTGCCTCTTTTAGTGATAACGGTAAATGTAATAAATGTTGTCTTTTTGAGGCGCTCGAGGCGAGGTTGTCTGATTTGGAATCCCGGCTCCGCTGCATTGAAACACCGTCTGCGCCAGTTAATCTCGACGGACGCCCATTAGCTGCAGCGGAGCTAGCTAGCTTAGGCCCCCCTGTCAGTGGTTCCCCGGCTCTCCTCAGCAGCGAGGAGACTGGGTGGGTGACGGTGAGAAGGAAGCCTAGTCGCAAAGCCCCGGTTCACCACCAACCTGTTCACGTTTCTAATCGTTTTTCCCCGCTCAGCGACACACCCGCTGAGGAAAAAACTCTGATCATTGGCGACTCTGTAGTCAGAAACGTGAACCTAGAGACTCCATCGGCCATAGTCACATGCATTCCTGGGGCCAGAGCAGGCGACATCGAGTCAAATTTGAAAATGCTGGCTAAAAGTAACTGTAAATATTCCACAATTGTTATTCACGCCGGCATTAATGACATCCGTCTCCGGCAGTCGGAAGTCACGAAACTTAATATAGAATCGGTGTGTGACTTTGCCAAAACGATGTCTGCCACTGTAGTATTCTCTGGACCCCTCCCCAATCTGACCAGTGATGACATGTTTAGTCGCTCGTCATCCTTGAACCGCTGGCTGTCTGTGTGGTGTCCTAAAAATGACGTGGGCTACATTGACAATTGGAGCTCTTTTTGGGGAAAACCTGGTCTTATGAGACGAGACAGCATTCATCCCACTTTGAATGGTGCTTCTCATTTATCTAACAATCTGGCATCTTTTTTATCCAAATTTCCAAAACCATAACTACTCAGAGTTGGGACCAGGAAGCAGAGTCTCAGTCTTACACGCCTCTCTGCAGCTCCTCTTCATCCGCCACCCCTCAGCTTAGCCCCTGTCTTCCCCATCAGAGAATCGTTGTCTGCTCCCTCCAAAGTAAATAAAAATATAATGTATAAGCATCCCAAAGTGATAAAGCAAAATATTGGTAAAACTCAAATTAAACATAAAGCCTCTAAATTGAATGATTTGGCCTCTGTTCCTCCTCATAATTTAAAAATTAAATGTGGTTTATTAAATATTAGGTCTCTAACTCCCAAGTCTCTGTTAGTCCATGATCTGTTAATTGATCATCAGATTGATTTAATTTCCCTTACAGAGACTTGGTTAGGACAAGAGGATTATGTTGGTTTAAATGAATCAACTCCCTCTGGTTATTTAAACTGTCAAAATCCCAGAAGTTCTGGTCGTGGAGGAGGAGTAGCAACAATTTACCATTCCAAATTACTAGTTAATGTAAAGCAAAAAACATGTTATAATTCCTTTGAGGGCCTGGTCCTCAGTGTTGGGCACTTTAGCAATTCCAGGTTAAACCCAATTTTATTTGCCATAGTTTATCGTCCCCCATCAACCTATTCAGAATTTTTATCCGAATTTCCTGATTTCTTAGCTGATTTAGTGCTGAAATCTGATAGAATAATTATAGTAGGGGACTTTAATATACATGTGGATGTAGATAGTGACTGCCTTAATGTGGCTTTTAATTCAATATTAGACTCGATTGGGTTTTCTCAGAAAGTAGGAAATTCTACTCATTACCTCCACCATACATTGGACCTTGTTCTGACATATGGCATAGAAATAGAAAATCTTGTAGTGTCTCCTCATAACCCTGTACTGTCAGACCATTGTCTGTTAACCTTTGATTTTACTATTTCTGACTATTTGGCTCCTAAAGAAAAATATTATCACAGTAGATGCCTCTCAGATGATGCTGTTTCCAAATTTATGCAGATTGTTTCCTCTATGCCATGTGTCAACACAACGGAAATAAGCTATAGTCAGCTTGCTCCTTCTGTAATTGATAACATGGTGGATAGTGTTTCAGCTTCTCTGCATCAGGCTCTAGACTTGGTGGCCCCCTTAAAAAAGAAAAAGGCTAATCAGAGATTTTTAACTCCTTGGTTCAACACAGAAACTCGTAGCTTAAAACAGAAGACTCGTCAATTAGAAAGAAAATGGCGCTCTACTAATTTAGATGAAATCTATTTAGCTTGGAGAAATCATCTTTTAATTTATAAAAAATCTCTTAGAAAAGCTAGAACGAGTTATTACTCTGCATTAATAGAAGAGAACAAGAATAATCCCAGGTTTCTTTTCAGTACTGTAGCCAGGTTGACAAAGAGTCAGGACTCTGTCAATCCTAGCATCCCCTTAGAGCTTACTAGTCAGGACTTTATGAACTTTTTCAATAATAAAATTTCATCCATCAGAGATAAAATCAATCAGATTCTTCCCACAGTTAACTTAAATACTGTAACTACTACAACTCCTTCTATTGATGTCTGTCTTGATGAGTTTACTCCAATCGACCTTTGTGAGTTAGACAAAATAGTTTCCTCATCCAAACCTTCAACTTGTCTTTTAGACCCTATTCCTACCAGGTTATTTAAAGAAGTCTTCCCACTTATTGGTAGCTTTATTCTTCATATAATCAATTCTTCATTAACTTTAGGCCATGTACCGCAGGCTTTTAAAACGGCTGTAATTAAACCCTTACTCAAAAAGCCAACGCTAGATCCAGGAGATTTAGCTAACTATAGACCAATCTCTAATCTCCCTTTCATTTCAAAAATCTTAGAAAGAGTTGTTGCTACGCAATTATTTGACCACCTGCAGGGAAATGGTTTATTTGAGGAGTTTCAATCTGGGTTTAGAATCCATCATAGCACTGAAACAGCCTTAGCGAAGGTCACTAACGACCTCCTCATTGCATCTGATAATGGACTAGTTTCTGTACTTGTCCTTTTAGATCTTAGTGCAGCTTTTGATACTATTGATCATAATATTCTACTTGATAGATTAGAACACTATGTTGGACTTAATGGAACTTCGTTGCAGTGGTTTAGATCTTATTTATCTGATAGGTTCCAGTTTGTTCATGTAAATGATGAGTTTTCTCTCAGCTCAAAGCTTAGTCATGGAGTTCCACAGGGATCTGTGCTTGGCCCTACTCTTTTTAGTTTATATATGCTTCCGTTAGGCAACATTATTAGAAAGCACTGTATACATTTTCACTGTTATGCAGATGACACACAATTATACCTGTCAATGAAGCCAGATGATACTAATCAATTAGCCAAGTTAGAAGCCTGTCTTAAGGAAATCAAAGTTTGGATGACTTGTAATTTCCTGCTATTAAATTCAGATAAGACTGAAGTCATTCTTGTTGGTCCAAAAAACCTTAGAAATTCCTTTCCAAATCAAACTTTCAGTTTGGATGCAGTTACTCTTTCTCTTAATAGCTCTGTGAGGAACCTTGGAGTTATTTTTGATCAGGATTTGTCCTTCAATTCACATATTAAATTTGTTTCTAAGACTGCCTTCTATCATTTGCGTAATATTGCCAAGATTAGGAGCATCTTGTCTCAGAGTGATGCTGAGAAGCTGATCCACGCTTTTGTTAGCTCGAGATTAGATTATTGTAATTCTTTATTATCAGGCTGTCCTAAAACATCTTTAAAAAGTCTTCAGCTGATCCAAAATGCTGCAGCAAGAGTTTTAACAGGTACTAGAAAGAGAGATCATATCTCTCCGGTTCTGGCCTCCCTTCATTGGCTTCCCATAGAGTTTAGAATTAAGTTTAAAATCCTTCTTCTTACTTACAAAGCTCTAAACAATCAGGCTCCTTTTTATTTAAAAGATCTGATACTACCGTATCATCCTAACAGAGCACTACGCTCCCAAAATGCAGGTTTACTTGTAATACCTAGAATCTCCAAAAGTACAATGGGAGGCAGAGCCTTTAGTTATCAAGCTCCTCTCCTGTGGAATCAGCTGCCAATCTGGATTCGGGAGTCAGACTTGATCTCTGTTTTTAAGAATAGGGCTAAAACCTACCTTTTTGATATAGCCTACAATTAGGGAGGGATCATGTGTTTCTGAACCCTCCCTTAGTTATGCTGCTAATAGGTTTAGTCAGCCGGGGGACCTTCAGTAATGCACTGGGCCTCACTCCTTTCCTCACTCTCTATGAAATATTTTTTTTTTGCTGGTCATTAACATTTGTTTGTTCTCTCCCATAGATTGAGTCCCCATCGTGCTGTTTGCTCTCTACATGTCTGTTCTTTTCTTCTTCTCTGTCCCCTCACCCCCCAGCCAGTCGCAGCAGATGACTGCCCCTCCCTGAGCCTGGTTCTGCTGGAGGTTTCTTCCTGTTAAAAGGGAGTTTTTCCTCTCCACCGTCGCCAAGTGCTTGCTCACAGGGGATCGCCTGATTGCTGGGGTCTTTCTGCAACTGTGGGGGTCCTCCCTACAGTTGATAGTGCTATGAGATGACTGTTGTTGTGAAATGGCGCTATATAAATAAAGTTGAATTGAATTGAATTGAATTAACTTTTTTTTAATTCTTGAGAATAGATCTAAAGGTGGTGGTAAGGGAATGTATTGAAATAAATAAAGTATTTTAGGTAAGATATTACCTTTAAGTATATTGATTCTCCCGATCATCGACATTGGTAGTGACATCCATCTCTGAAGTAACTCATTAATGTCTGTCATTATGGCTTCATAGTTGACACTGGCGACTGATTCTAGCTTAGGCACAATTTGGATTCCTAAATATTTAAACTGATTTACAACACTGAATTGATTTACCTCAGGAGCTGGGTGATTTCTCTGGGTCTCATTTAGCATTAATATTGAAGATTTAGTTTTATTTATTTTATATCCTGATATTTCCCCAAAATTCTTTATTAAATTCAACAAGGTCGGAATTGATTTTTTAAGATTCGACATAAACAATATTATGTCATCGGCATACAGGGAGATTTTATGTTCTGTTGGTCCAACTTTAATTCCATATATTTGTGAACGTAAACGTACCACCATCGCTAAAGGTTCAATTGCCATAGTAAACAGTAAAGGTGAAAGTGGACAGCCTTGTCAACATCCTCTATTGATTTTTATTGATTTTGAAATATTGCTATTTGTTAGGATTTCTGCTGTAGCATTATTGTATATTATCTGAACCCATTTTATGCAATTATTTCCAAGTCCAAACCTTTGTAAGACTTCAAAAAGAAAGGGCCATTCGACTCTATCAAAGGCCTTTTCGGCGTCCAATGATAGGAGAGCGGTATCCGATGCTTCTTTATTAGAATAAATAATATTAAATAGTCTTCTTACATTATGGAAGCCTTGTCTTCCCTTTATAAAGCCATTCTGATCTCGATTAATAATATTTGGTAAAATTTCTTGTATTCGTCTTGCTAAAATTTTACAGATTATCTTAACGTCGGCATTTAATAGGCTTATTGGTCTCATATTTTCACATTTATTAGAGAGTTTACCTGGTTTGGGCAACAGTATAATTAAGGCATTATTCATGTATGATGGTAAATTACTATTTTGAAATGCTTCTAAAACCATTTCCAAAAAAGGTTTGATTAATTTATTCTTAAATTTTTTATAAAGGTCAACTGGAAGACCATCTGGTCCTGCACTTTTTCCTGATTTCATATTATCAATGGCTAGCCCAACTTCTTCTTGACTAATTTTAGACTCCAGTATCTCCCTGTTTTCATTTGTAATACACGGTATAGATAGTCCGTTCAAAAACCCATTTAGTTTTGTTAAGTCAGATTCATTTTTGGTATCATAATTTTTCATAGTAATCTCTAAAGGCTCTATTAATTTCTAAAGGATCTACAACTACCTGTCCGTTACTTATAATACTGGTAATTGGTGTTTTAAATTCTAATTGTTTAACCTGCCATGCCAATAATTTCCCTGATTTTTCACCTTGTTCATAAAAAGATTGTTTCAATCTTCGAAGACTCGAGGCAGCTCTAGTCGCTGATTTTTTGTCATATTCAGCTCTCAAAATCAGTAATTCGTTCTCCAACCTTGGATCACTTCCTGCATACACTTTTTCTTGAAGAATTTTTATTTTATGTTCCAATTGGACTCTCTCCTCTCGAGTCTTCTTAGATTTTGAACCTGTATAGCTAATAATATGTCCCCTAATAAAAGCTTTGAAAGCCTCCCACTTTACACATGCTGATGTTTGTGTAGTATTGATATCAAAGAACTCATCTATCTGTTTTTCTATGTACTTAACAAATTCCTCATCCTGAAGCCATTTATGCTGAAATTGCCACCTGCCTGGTTCCTTTGTCAATTTCTTATCTACATATACAGTATTAGACAGCAGGGTGCATGATCAGAGATCACAATGTTATCATAAAAGCAGTTTTGAATCTTGGACCTTAATTCTGTGGAGATCAAAAAATAATCAATACGTGAGAATGTCTTGTAGGTATTAGAATAACAAGAGTAGGCTTTAACTTGTGGTTTCATTTCTCTCCATATATCTAGCAATCTCAATTCTTTCATAAAATGATTAATGATCATCCTACATCCATTGTGCGTACAGTCCAGTCCTGTTGATCTATCTATACCGGGATTCAATGTACAATTAAAATCCCCTGCTATTATATGTTGCCCTGTAAGTGATGATAAGATAAGAAATAAATTAGCAAAGAACTTTTGATCATCTATATTGGGACCATATAAGTTCACCAGATTTATATTTTCTAATAGCAAAGATCCTTGAATGATTAAATATCTTCCAAATTTGTCTCCAATTACATTTTTCACTTGAAATGGGACTGATTTATGTATGAGAATCATAACTCCCCTGGCTCGGGATGAAAATGATGAGGTGAAAACACTTCCTTGCCATCTACTCCTAATTCTTTTTACATCCTCCTCTATTAGATGAGTTTCTTGTAAAAACACAATTTTTGAACCTATGTCTTTTATTTTATTCATAACTTGTTTAAGTTTTTTAAATTTTGTAGACCTCTGCAATTCCATGAAGTTAAATTAAGATTAACGCTTTGGTTTATGATCAATAGGGAGTTTGGGATTACCTTGCAGTGTAAACATGCTCATACAGAGAAGCAAAAACATGAGTGGTTGAACATTCATCCTACAAACTACACACAAACAAATTCCCCCTTCCCACATTTGTGGCAAACCCCCCAAAATCAAAAGAAAAATTCCGTCTCCTGATATAGCCATCGACCGCTCCACACCCACGAGGCTCAGCCAAAACCACTCTTTCTTCATCCTCCCAATCACCCTAACTCTACTGCTTTTAATGACGTAACATTAACTCTCTTCTGTAGTTTTCCAACTTAACTCCAAAATTTTTAGCAACTTTGTACATCATAGTTTTTTTTTGTTTTTTTTTAATATATAATACAATCTATATTTTGTAAACTTGCTATTTGCTTCAAATCAGTCAGATGCCTGTGCAAATGCTTAAATATTCTACCTTATATTTTGTTCATGCTTAGCTCCCACCAGTCTCTTCTTGGATCTTCTTGATGAACTCCTGCGCCTCCTCTGGGGTCTTGAAGATGTGTGTTCTGCCCCCATACGTGGTCAACAGTCTCGCAGGATAAATTACACCATGACGAATCCCAAGGTTGCGCAGCTCTTTTCGTACGGGGTCAAACTGCTTCCTCAATTGTTGGATTCCTGTGGCCAAATCTGGGTAGAACCGCACCTGCTGGTCCTGGTGTTTAATCCCTCCTTTCGCTCGCGCAGCGTTGGAGATCTTCATCCTGTCTCTGTTGCTGAGGAACTTCATAATAAGCATCCTCGGTGGTCCCTTATCTCTCGGTGGGCCAATTCGGTGTGCACTTTCTAGGACAACTGTTGATTGCAGCTCCGCGCTGCCCAGCACCTCCGGAATCCACTTTTCCAAAAAGGAACATGGGTCCCGACCCTCGGTTCCCTCCGGTAAACCCACCAGCCTCAAGTTGTTCTGTCTCGACCGGGACTCCAAGACATTATCTTCCAGACATTTTTTTTTTTTTTTTTTCCAAAGTGCGCACCTTTAATTGAAGGCTGGTGACGTCATCTTCAGCACTGGAGACACGAAGCTCCACCTGCACCATTCGCTCTACACAGTCACCCAATTCTTTTCTCATTCCTTCCAACGCTGCCATAATCCCATCAAATTTAGCGGAAAAGTCTGCTCTCATTGAACTAATAGCAGCAAGCACTGCACCTGTGCCGTTTCCCGCAGTCACCGCACCGCTGCTAGCTTCCTCCGCCATATATGGAGCTTTATCTGCTGTGTCACAGACGTGAAAGTCCGTTAATTTGGACTGTTTCGGCGGTTCGCTTTTTCCTCTACCTGATTTTCCAGCCTTAGGCTTCACCGACATATCCTCGCCCAAACGCTGGGATAGGCTCTGTCCCAAATGAGAGAGTCATTTGCCAATTTTTTTTTCTCTAGGAGCAGAGCAGAGTGATACGCGTCCTTCTCACGTGGCCGCCATAACCAGAAGTCCCTTTTTCAAGTAAATTTTTGATTTTTTTCATTAAACTTGTTAAGCTTTTGCAAGCTTGCACCTTTTTTCCTCAAATTTGTGACTTTTTTAAACAAAATGAGTGGGTTTTTTTTAAGTTTGTAACCTTTCTCTGAAATTTGCAACTTTTTTCTAAGATTTTTTATTTTTATTTTGGTGAATTAATTTTTTGATGACATAAATGTGACTTTTCTCAGAAACTTGGCAGCATTTCTATGTCTCCATATTTAAAGTGTGTTTGATTGTGTCATCTCGCACTGTAGTAACATGAAGAGTAAAAATGCCAAAAAGAGGAGGAGCAGAACCATGGCTATAGAGGTCCCCGTGCTTGTCCGCCCCACGACTTTACCCACTTCTTAAGGAAAACCTGTGAGAAAGTGGCATGGCTGAAAGCTGCCAACGTCTACTGGTCGGAAGCCTTTTATATGGACACCTGCTGCCACCTGCTGGGTTTCAAGTAGAACTGCGGATTTATGACCCTTCAGCAGGATTCCCCAATCAGTTTTCACGAGGACCACATACTGTTTTTTTATGTGCATAATGACACTGTTATTGTCATTAGTAGTAGAGGCAGAGTTTTAATTCTTAAAGCCTATTTCTACGCAAATAAAGCGTATTACCTTCAGAACTCACCTTGATGAAACTCTCAGCTTTCTCATAAACTTCATCCACAGGCTGTGGAGCGAGAAAAGCTTCTTTGTGATCTAAAAACAAAAACACCAGTTACATATAGCACTGACAGGTCTTTTTTAAAATGGAAATGGATCAAAAACTTTACTGAGAAATGAATTATAATCAGTAGGTGATTTTTTTTTGGGGGGGTGCTATCCCCCCATTCCCCACTCATCACTCTAAATATAATTCAAGAAATCTGTGTGAGTGTGTGTGTGTGTGTGTGATGCTCATAGGACTCGCTATGACATCATCAAAGATCAAAGGCAGGCATCACTGAACGAATGGTGACGTCCAAGATCAAAGGCAGGTTTCACCATAGTTACTGTTGCCATAGTAACAGTAACTTTCTACGGGCATGAAAAATACTTGCTTATACTTGGTTTCTACTGACATACATGGGTATACACTAGTAGGTGTAAATTAAGGGGAGAATGGGGGGGGGGGGGGTCACTGCCCTCCAACATGGAAAAAAGAAAAAATGGTCACCCCCCCCCCCAATATCTTCACAAACCTTTCTATATCATGTTACATAATTGAATAACTTTTAATGACCAGTTATAAGCAGAAATACAAAAATCTTATGAGTGATCAACTTTTTTCTTGAAAATTTGACTTTTCTCACACATTTCTGACTTTTTAGCATAAATTTGACTATTATTTCTCATTGAGACTTTTCATAAATTTGATACTTTTCATAAATTTCTAACTTTTTTCTCAAACATTTGTGACTTTTCTCATAAGTTTTCGATGCTTATCTTGAAAATTTGTGACTTTAATCTGTGGTATGAGGAAAACCAGTGGAGAACTACGCAGCTGTTATGGTGAGTTGTTTAGCTTATGACCACTGTTGGCTTATTAAAATTAAATTAAAATTAAATTAAATTAAATCACCCTTATTGTCATTCAACTGTACAACCAATCATGTACAGTAGAACGAGATTGTGTTTTACCTATCCACCGTGTCAATCACACACACCCCAAGTGTAGAATCAGAGGGCCGCTGCCATGCAAGGCGCCGCCACAAATTTCCCTCCTCCATTCCATTATTGCTGAGCACCAAGCTGGACGGCAGGAAATTCCACTTTTATATGGTCTTTGGCATGACCCGGCCGGGATTTGAACCCCTGCCTCCCGGATGTGGGGCGGATGCTCTACCAACTGAGCCACCACTCCGGTTATGACACTCTAAACCTGCACTGTCCAACATACCAGTGCCAAACACGATGACGTTCAGTCTGAGGTCGGTGCTGAGGTTTTTGAGAACCTGCAAGGCGACCTTCCGGGCCATGCCGAGAGAATCCCTGATCATGGAGTTGGACGTGTCCAACAGCAGGATGACTTCATGGGACGCTGAGGAGGAGCTGACCTCGTAGCTGGGATAGAACACTAGCATGCAGGCCTGAAGGAGAGGGACATAAACGTGTTAACAAAGACAGGAGTTCTGGAGACAGATCAGGACGAACAGACAGGCGGGGGGCAGGCATACCTGGCTGTCCTTGTCGGGGTGGTTTTCCACCCACATCCTGGGCAGGTGGACCTCAGACAGGGTGATGCAAAGCTGAAAACCCTCTGGACCCATAACCTGTCCGGGCAGCACCCGGACCACCGCCTTACAGTCTGTCCTCTATATTGTCACACACACGGGGAACAAAACAAAACAAAACCGTTTATGCGATTTATTACTTTTTAATAGGAGGATGGGCGTACTCACAAATTTAGCATGAGGTACAAATGGATAAGTGTAAATTAGGTACAAATTTGCAAGAATAAAGATGCAAAAATATAAGATGCAAATTTAAAAATTCCAACATTTATAAATTACAATTACATAAAACAAAAAATTGAACCAGCATTCAGATGAACTTAGCTGCAAATTCATGAGAAAAAAAGTTGAAAAGTTAAAGGAAAAAACTGAAAATTTATGAGAAAAATTGTGCAAATTTACAGAGAAAAATGCACATTTGAGAAAAAAGTTGCAAATCTTTGAAAAAAAGTTGTACATTTACAGGAAAAAGAGATTTTTTTAAAGTTGAAAATTTATGAGAAAAAAGTAGCAAATTTTTGAGGGAAAAAAGCTGAAAATTTCCAGGAAAAAAATGACAGATTAATGAGAAAAATGTTGCAAATTTATAGGAAAGCTGCAAATTTTTGAGGAAAAAGGTAAAAAAAAATGTACAGGAAAAACTAAAATAAAATTGGAAATTTTTGGGAAAGACAAAAAAGTGGGAAATTTACAGAAAAATGGCAATAGATCTACAAGAAAAACAAATTTACAGGAAAAAAATGCAAATTTTTAAGAAAAATATTGAAAATCTATGGGAAAAAAGTTCCACATTTATGAGAAAAAAAGCTGCAAATCTACAAGAAAAAAGTTGAAAATTTATGGGGAAAAAATTTGGAAATTTGCAGGGGGAAATGCAGCTTTACAATAAAAAGTTGCAAATGTTAATTTTTTATTTTTTGCTTTGAATTGATGCTTCCAAGTCATTTTATTCAGTCCTGTAACATGATATACCAAATATATACTGTATATGGGTTACACAATTAATGAAACCACTATCAAGCCTACAGTAACATTACACACACACACACACACACACACACACACACAGAGTGGTGTGAAAAAGTGTTTGCCCCCTTCCTGATTTCTCATTTTTTGTATGTTTGTCACACTTAAATGTTTCAGATCATCAAACAAATTTAAATATTAGACAAAGATAACATAAGTAAACACAAAATGCAGTTTTTAAATGAAGGCGTTTATTATTAAGGGTAAAAAAATCCAAACTGGCCCTGTGTGAAAAAGTGATTGCCCCCTAAACCTAATAACTACCTGGGTCACCCTTAGCAGCAACAACTGCAATCAAGCGTTTGCGATAACTGGCAATGAGTCTTTTACAGAGCTGTGGAGGAATTCTGGCCCACTCATCTTTACAGAATTGTTGTAATTCAGCCACAATGGAGGGTTTTCCAGCATGAGCCGCCTTTTTAAGGTCATGTCACAGCATCTCAATGGGATTCAGGTCAGGACTTTGATTAGCCCACTCCAAAGTCTTCACATTGTCTTTCTTAAGCCATTCAGAGGTGGACTTGCTGGTGTGTTTTGGATCATTGTCCTGCTGCAGAACCCAAGTGCACTTCAACTTGAGGTCACGAACAGATGGCCAGACATTCTCCTTCCGGATTTTTTGGTAGACAGAAGAATTCATGGTTCCATTTAGCACTGAAAGTCTTCCAGGTCCTGAAGCAGCAAAACAGCCCTAGACCATCACACTACCACCACCACCACCACCATATTTTACTGTTGGTATGATGTTCCTTTTCTGAAATGCTGTGCTACTTTTACGACTGATGCAATGGGACACACACCTTCCAAAAAGTTCAACTTTTGTCTCGTCAGTCCACACAGTATTTTCCCCAAAGTCTTAGATGTTTTCTGGCTAAACTGTGACAAGCCTTTATGTTCTTTTTGCTCAGCAGTGGTTTTCGTCTTGGAACTCTGCCATGCAGGCCATTTTTGCCTTTTGTCTCTTTCTTATGGTGGAGTCATGAACACTGACCTTAACTGAGGCAAGTGAGGCCTGCAGTTCTTTGGATGTTGTTGTGGGGTCTTTTGTGACCTCTTGGATAAGTTGTCGCTGCACTCTTGGGGTAATTTTGGTCGGCCGGCCACTCCTGGGAAGGTTCACCACTGTTCCATGTTTTTGCACAATTGTGGATAATGGCTTGCACTGTGGCTTGCTGGAGTCCCAAAGCTTTAGAAATGGCTTTATAACCTTTTCCAGACTGATAGACCTCAATTACTCTGTTTCTCATTTGTTCCTGAATTTCTTTGGATAGCAGCATGATGTCTAGCTTTTGAGGATCTTTTGGTCTACTTCACTTTTTCAGGCAGGTCCTATTTAAGTGATTTCTTGATTGAGAACAGGTATGGCAGTAATCGGGCCTGGGTGTGGCTAGAGAAATTGAACTCAGCTTTCCAAAGATGTGATAAACCACAGTTAATTTATGTTTTAGTGTGTGTGTGTGTGTGGGGGGGGGGGGGGTCAGTTTTTCACACAGGGCCATGCAAGTTGGGACGTTTTTTACTCTTAATAATAACCAGCCTAATTTAAAAACTACATTTTGTGTTTACTTGTGTTATCTTTGTCTCATATTTAATTTTGTTTGATGATTTGAAACATTTAAGTGTGACAAACATACAAAAAAATGAGAAATCAGGAAGGGGCAAACACTTTTTCACACCACTCTCGCTATATATTTATTTATTAGTTTAGGTTGATGCCATTCAGTATCCTGTAGTAGTCAACACATGTAAAAATTTCTGGCTTTAACACAAAACAGAGAAAATATTCTTAAAAAATGAAAATGGACAAACTGACTTTTCCTCAAAAATTTGTGACTTTCTCATAAATATGCTACTTTTTCCCTCAAAAATGTAACTCTTAATTTATTCCTTTTTCTCATAATTGTGACTTTTTTCCTCATAAATATGCAACTTTTGCCCCTGTAAATTTTCAACTTTTTTCATAAATTTGTATTTTTTCCTTGTAGATATGCAACTTTTTTCTTTAAAAAATTCTCACTTTTCTTATAAATTTGTAACTTTTTTTCTTAAAAAGTTGCTATTTTGTTGCAGTTTTTCTGTTAAATTTGCAACACTCATCTGGATGCTGGTTAAATTTTCTCTGTCATTAAATTGTAATTTGTGACTTTAATTTTCAAATTGGTATCTTTTACCATGTCTTTGTATCTTTTATTCTATCAAATTTATACCTAATTTACATTTATACATTTGTACCTCATGCTAAATTGGTGAATACCTTCCATCCACCGTTTAAAAAAAATAAATCACCTGATGATGATATACAGTGGATATCAAGTCTACACACCCCTGTTCAAATGCCAGGTTTTTGTGATGTAAAAAAATGAGACCAAGATAAATCATTTCAAAACTTTTTCCACCATTAATGTGACCTATAACCTGTACAACCCAATTGAAAAACAAACTGAAATCTTTTAAGGGGAAAACTAAAAAACTTAAAATAACCTGTTTACATAAATATCCACACCCTCTTATAACTGGGGATGTGGCTGTGTTCAGAATTAACCAATCACATTCAAACTCATGTTAAATGGGAGTCAGCACACACCTGCCACCATTTAAAGTGCCTCTGATTATCCCCAAATAAAGTTCAGCTGTCTAGTAGGCTTTTCCTGACATTTTTGTAGTCACATCTTACAGCACAAGCCATGGTCCGCAGAGAGCTTCCAAAGCATCAGAGGGATCTCATTGTTCAAAGGTATCAGTCAGGAGAAGGGTACAAAAGAATTTCCAAGGCATTAAATATACCATGGAACACAGTGAAGACAGTCATCATCAAGTGGAGAAAATATGGCACAACAGTGATATTACCAATAACTGGACGCCCCTCCAAAATTGATGAAAAGACGAGAAAAAATTAGGTCAGGGAGGCTGCCCAGAGGCCGACAGCCACATTGAAGGAGCTGCAGGAATTTCTGGCAAGTACTGGCTGTTTAGTACGTGTGACAAAAATCTCCTGTCCAGGGTGGCAAGACAGAGAAGCCTTCTCTTACGAAGAAAAGCATCCAAGCCTGGCTACATTTTGCAAAAACACATTTGAAATCTCCCAAATGCATGTGGGAAAATGTGTTATGGTCCGATGAAACCAAGGTTGAACTTTTTGCCCATAATTGAAACGGTGAATTCAAAAAGGGCCCAAGTCCACACTTTTTCAATGGGGACTTGGGCCCTTTTTGAATTCACCGATTCAATTCCAAAAGGTATATTTGGTGCAAACACAACACTGCTCATCACCAAAAGAACACCATACCTACAGTGAAGCATGGTGGTGGCAGCATCAGGCTTTGGAGCTGTTTTTTTTTTTTTTTTTTTTTTTTTTAGCTGGAACTGAGGCCTTAGTCGAGGTGGAGGGAATTATGAACAGTTCCAAATACCAGTCAGGGTTGACACAAAACCTTCAGACTTCTGCTAGAAAGGTGAAGATGAACTTCATCTTTCAGCACAACAATCACCCAAAGCACACATCCAAATCAACAAAAGAATGGCTTCACCAGAGGAAGATTAAGGTATTGGAATGGCCTAGCCAGAGTCCAGACCTGAATCTGATCAAACATCTGTGGGGTGATCTGAAAAGAACTGTGCACAGGAGATGCCCTCACAATCTGACAGATTTGGAGCATTTTTGCAAAGAAGAGTGGGCAAATATTGCTACATCAAGATGTGCCACACTGACAGATTCCTACCCAAAAAGACTGAGTGCTGTAATAAAAACCAAAGGTGCTGCAACAAAGTATTAGTTTAAGGGTGTGCATATTTATCCAACCAGATTATTGTACGTTTTTTATTTTTCCCCCACAAAAGGTTTGTTTTTTCAATTGGGTTGTACAGGTTATAGGTCACATTAATGGGGGAAAAAGTTTTGAAATGATTTATCTTGGTCTGATTTTTTTACATCACAAAAACCTGGCAATTGAACAGGGGTGTGTAGACTTTTTATATCCACTGTAGATGTCTGTGGTTTAGAAAAACTTAAAAAAAAATGAAACTGGAAAACTCACCTTCATCATGACCTGATGGGTGACACAGAACAGGGTGGAGATTTTATTGGGCATCTCCACAGATAAGTCCAGGGTGAACTCTCTGAGAGAAGAGACACAGGTTCATCACATGTGTTCCCACAAGTTAATTAAAATAAGAATAATTAGGGCTGGGTGATACAGCTCTAAAACATGCACCACAATATTATTTCTCTATATCACAATACAGTGCATTCGGTGTCCTTTAAAATTCAGCTTTCATTTACATTTTAATTAGAAAAAATAATCAAAATTCAAATATTCATTCTTTTAGGTCAGCCTAAAGGTCAGAAGTCACCCAAATACGAACTCATCCAAGAGTTTTCATAGATGCACCCATGGCATCAATTTAAAAAGTCCATGTCATTTCTTTCTCTAGATATCACATTCACGAGGTAGGTGCTGATACAACCGAAGCTGCCCATCCGCACGGTGGGGGTGACAACAATACCCCTTCAGCCTTTATAGACTGTAATCATCTTCATCTGGTTCCCCTGTTTCGTGTGCTTGGAGACGGACCTGTTTGATTTTGTTGGTCTGGCTTTTTTTCTCCGCTGCCAACATTCGCCACGTCTCTATCAGCTGGAACAGGTTGAGGCGCTCTTCGTGTTGGGGTGGTGGACACATTGGACAGTTCGACCACTGAATTGCGAGTCAATGTCATAAAGCAATTATCGGTTTAAATACTTGAAAGCGTTAACATGCAAAAGGAATTTTCCAAAGAAAAATCCATTCCCCTACATGCTGGCGGTGCGGTGGCGGAGTGGTTAGCACTGTGGCGGCACAGCAACTCACCCTTGGCCATGGGATCCCTGGTTTGATCCCAGCCCCTGACCAACAGTGATCTGTGTGGAGTTTGCATGTTCTCCCCGTGTCTGCGTGGGTTTACTCTGGGAGTTCTCCGGTTTCCTCCCACAGGCCAAAAACATGCAGGTTAGGTTAATTGGAGACTCTAAAGTGGCCCTAGGTGTGAATGGTAAAGGGATAGCACCGTAACGTGGCTGCTTCATCCATCCAGGTGGATGCCCTCAATTTCCCCTCTGGGGATCAATAAAGTATACAAAATCAAAAAAATCAAAATTAATGTGAAAAATTATATTCAGTAGGCACAAGATAGGCATTTTATGTTTCTCACTGGGACAAATACATAAATACACTGAATATATTCCATACTTCGCCCAGCCCCAAGACAATAGATGAACTTAAATAAAATTAAATGACTGATCTGAGTTCAGCAGACAGACTGATCATTTCACTGCAGAACAAATTAATGAGCAAATAAAGTAAAACAGGAGTTCACCTGCAGTCTGTGGCCTTATCGGGGACACACACCTTCTCCACACTGACCTGGTGATAAAATGCATCACAACATTCACATCATAATCACAACATATCACCACATCACACAGCAAAAGAAGTCCCCCCCCCCCCCCCCCAGGGTACCTGCAGCTAGAAGAAAGTCAATGACTTTTTAAGACATGACATTTACAAATGGTAAATTCGGGCTCATCAGTCCAGCGCATGCTGGCATTGGACAATTAATTCATTCAATTAAAATACCTGAGATCAAACCAGAAGTTCCAACTTTAAGGGAGAAGTTGCCAATTTAAGAAGGGAAAAAGTCAGATTTTTAAGATCAGCAGGAAGAAGCCTTCCGACCTGTGTGGTCTGGTTGAGCGCGGCGCTTTCCTGCCATGGAGCCACACTCCCTGGCAGCGAGAAGACGATGGCTCCATCCTGGACGACCAGCTCTGACACGAAGGTCACTTTGATGAGGACGGTGGCGCCGGGCGGGAGATTCCCCACACTGATGGTGAACACGTCCTACAGAAAAATAAAACACCAGGGAGCATTCTGATACACTGACGATGCTTTCTGAGGCGACGCTCACGCACCACGTCTTCATGCTCAGTTTGGAGTTTTTTTGGTGGCAGTTCACATTATTGTTTAAATAAAAGAAACCTGCATCAGAATTCAGGGGTGGAGGGGTAACAGGTAAAAATACTGGGGAAGTAGGAGAAAAAACAGGGAAAAAGCAGGGGAAGAACAAGGAAAAACTGTTAGAAAAAAAATGGGTAAAAACACCGTTAACGTGTAAAAAAACAAAACAAAAACGGGTTAAAGCATGGAGAAAGGGTAAAGAAAACCTGAAAAACACGCTCAAAACAGGAAAAAAACAGTAAAAACAGGAAAAGAAATACAGCAAGTACCAGAAAAAAAAATGACCCATCCATTTTCTAACGTTTTTCCAGATACCAAGACATTCCCAGACCAACTGGAGACACAGTCTCTCCAGCGTGTCCTAGATCTGCCCCGGGGTCTCCTCCCCATTGGACGTGCCCAAAACAAAAAATAGAACAACAACAAAAAATAGCAAAAACATGGTGAAAAACAGGAAAAACCTGGTAGATACCAGAAAAGAAATACAGGGTAAAAATATGAAAAAATAGGGAGAAAAAGAGTAAAAATATGTTAAATGGGAAAATGGGGTAAAAACATGAAAAAGGGGTGAATAAACTGGGAAAAAAAGGGAAAAACACAATTAAAATGGGGAAAAATAGCAAAACAGATTCAAAAATATGGGAAAAACAGGGTAAGAACTGGATGAAAACAGGCAAAAAAAGAGTAAAAATAACTGGGTAAAAACAATGAAAACCGTTTTTAACCTGGATTTAAAGCAGCTGAGAGTTTCAGCAGCCCTGATGCTTTCTGGGAGTTTGTTCCACATGTGAGGAGCGTCAAAACTGAACGCTGCCTCGCCATGTCTGGTTCTGACTCTGGGCACAGATAGTAGGCCTGACCCTGACCACCTGAGGGCTCTGGGTGGTTCATGATAATAAAGGGCTAAATATGGTCAAAACAGAATAAACACAATCAAAACAGGAAAAAAAAAAACAGTAAAAACAGGGGGAATAAAAATGGGCAAAACAGAAAAAAACAGTAAAAAATATGGAAAGAAAACAGGGTAAGTACAGGATAAAATAGAAAAAATAAAAACATTAAAAAAAAAACTCCTTACCAAACTTTTTGCATTATTATTGGTCTTGTAATCTAACATCTTTGTTCCGGTGGATGAGAGGGACCAGCCAGATAGATGTGACACTGACTGTCAACTTGGCCTAGATTCAGTATTATGTGCTCTGTTTTCCTTACCTTTAAACCAGTAGTGTCTTGACCCACTAGTTAGTCACTCAGTTAGGATTTGGTCACACATTAAGGAGACGTTTAAAAATTAAATTCTTTTCAGTGTATTCTCCAATTAAAACTAATCATTTTCCACCCTCTCACTCTGATAATACTTTTATAATATGGTATTCTAAGAGCATTAAATCTGTCTCTGAATTAATTTTAGATGGCAAGTTTGGGTCATTTATACTATTTTCTGAAAAATACGACTTGCCTAAATCCCATTTTTTCCGATATTTACAATTAAGACATTTTATTCAGAAATAATTTACTTCATTTTCAGACACTCCCCAAATCAAAATACTTGATCATATCCTTTCATTGTCTCCATTTCAAAAACATTTCATTTCTATGATTTATGGCATTATAAATACCACTACTCCTCACTCTTCAGCAAAGGTCAGAAGGAATTGGGAGAGTGACTTTGGAAAAGGAACGACTGATGATCAGTGGGAGACAGCCATTACTGTAAACTACTATACTCTTCTTCCCCTTGTATCAGGCATAATTTGATACAACTTCAGGTAGTTTTGAGAGTACATCTGACTAATGCATGTTTGGCCAAAATATTTCCAGATGCAGATCCTTTATGTCCACGATGTAAAAGCCAACCTGCAGACCATATATACAGTATACACTACTCACAAAAAGTTAGGGATATTTGGCTTCCGGGTGAAATTTATGGAAAATGTAAAAAGTTCACACTACAGTGATACAATATCATGAAAGTAGGGCATTTAAGTAGAAACATGCAATGGTGATTTCCTCATCTCAAACAATTTATTGAAACAAAAGCCAACAACAGTGGTGGGTATACCACAACAAAAGATGTCAGTATCTCAATAACTTGTCATGTGCCCTTGAGCATCAATTACAGCTTGACAATGACGTCTCATGCTGTTCACAAGTTGACTTATTGTCTGCTGAGGCATGGCATTCCACTCTTCTTGAAGGGTGGCCCTCAGGTCATTGAGGTTGTGGGGTGCAGGGTTACGAGCCTCTACACAGCGACTCAGCTGATCCCATAGATTTTCTATGGGATTCAGGTCTGGAGAAAGTGCAGGCCACTCCAGGTGAGGTACCCCAGCGTCCAGCAGCCATTCCCTAATGATGTGACCTCGATGAGCTGGAGCAATGTCGTCCATGAAGATGAAACTAGGTCTGTGTTGTTCATGGATGGGGCACAATGACTGGATTAACAATGTTATTCAGGTAGTATCGGCTTGTCACTGTACCATTCACAAGGTGTAGGGCAGTTAGATTGATTAGACACACCTGCCCAGACTGTAACACCACTACCACCAAAGGCTCATCTACTGACAGCAGTGACTGATGCATAGTGCTCTCCTTGACGTCTCCAACATTGTTGGCGGCCATCATTTCTGCTCACCGTGAATTGACTTTCATCAGAGAACAATACTGAGGCCCACGGCCCCTTGTCCAGCGTAAATGCTCCCTGGCCCATGCAAGACAATGACACATGTGCCTGGTGGTGTGGTCAGGTACCCTTGCAGGTCGTCTAGCACACAGACCACGCTGATGTAAATGTTTTGAATGGTCTGACGTGACACTTGAGTGCCTCTCACCTCCCTTAAATGTGCCTGGAGGTGAGTGGCATTCATCATCCGGTTCCGCAGAGCACTGTTCACAATGGAGCGGTCATCAGCGTGGGATGTAGCCAAAGGACGTCCACTGCTATGCCTTTCTGTGACTCTTCCAGTCTCTCTGTATCTCTGTTGCAACCTGCTGAGGACACTCTGTGACACTCTAAGCTCAGTGGTCACTTCCCTCTGAGACCATCCTGTTTGAAGCCTTGTAATGGTGAGGTACTGTTGATCAATTGTTAGGTGTTGTCTTGGTCTCATGATGTCAAAATATGAACAGCATGATGAAGAGGACTGTTTAAATGCCAATTCTAATTGAACCAGAACATTTACTGGCTGATTCACGGATCAAACACCTGTTGTGAATTTTGCTGTTAAGCACCTTGTTAGAGAACAGCAAGTTATACAAAAAATAAAGAAATATTGAACAGTTGGAAATGTGCATTCAAAAAGTTAGAGAAGGTCAAATTAAGTTCACCTGGAAAGGTTATAGTGCATTTTAGGTGCATCCTGAAATTTCACCCAAAAGTTGAATATCCCTAAATTTTTGTGAATTGTGTGTGTTCTGGTCTTGCCCTAAACTTAGTGTGTTCTGGAATAATGTTTTTGATGCATATTCTAAAATATCCCAAAGGCATATTACTTCTGACCCTAAAAGTGCCTTATCTGGAACTGTACCGGAACTTAGCTCTTTTCATATCAAGACCAGAGCTATTGTTGCATTCACCTCATTTGACACCTCACACACCAAAAAAAAAAACATGTAGGTTTAGGGCGCTCGCGCACGCAGCGACCAGCAGCCAGTGGCTTGTCACCAGACTGCAAACCAAGTCTACCTACGGGTACAAATAAGTAAAAAAAAAAAAAAAAAAAAAAAAAAAAAAAAAAAAAAAATTTACAAGACGCCTTATTTTGTTGTCTTGGAAGGAATCAATACACCCTACTTTTCGACGGAGGGAGGGACGGTGAGACGGACAGACAGACAGATGTACTATATTGATCCCAAACAGGGAAATTTAAGATATTATGTATTTTTTGAAACTTGAGAAAATGAGATATACCTGTAAGAGAACACTGCAAAATATTTGGGATACATGGACTCCTTTTCTAGACCCTTATGAAAGCTTACAAATATCATTAAATGGGAAATAAAAATATTAGCAGTGAATGACACCCCCCTCCGTGTTTTTTTTCCTCTTAAGAGTACTTTTTGGTCCCATTGTTTAACATTACCCCCCCCCCCTTTTATGTTTGTGATATGGATTTATGTTAGACAAGGAGGGACCTCTGGGAAGGATGGGTGAGAGGGAAGGACAAGGAATGGGTTTTGAATATGGTTATTAGCATTTGTCAAATTCAAACTTTTCTTTTCTCTCATGTATTTTCTTTGGATAAAAATTTAATGAAGACTGTTAAAGGAAAAAAAAACATGAAAAAAAACTGAAAAAAGCACAATCAAAACAGATAAAACAGAGTACTAAAACAATGGAAAAACCAGGGTAAACATCATGGAAAAAGGGATAAAAATGGTAAAAACAGAATAAACACAAAACAGAAAAAAAAACAGTAAAAATGGGTGAAAGACAACAAAAATGGGGGGAAAAAACAGCAAAAACACAGTAAAAATATGAAAAAAAGCAAAAATCTTGAGGGTTGTTTTTTTTGGGGGGGGGGGGCGCAAGTACAAGGAAATGATACCAGGAAAACTGGTGAGGAAAAACATGAACAAACTGGGAGAACAACAACAGGAAACATACAAGAGTAAGAGGGGAAAAGAGTGGAAAAGCGTTCCAAGTGAAGAATGTACCGGGGCGTCCTGGTCCATCAGGTAGGCTCCGTGGCCTCGCTCCACTGCCTGCTTGTACTCCTTACGAGCCGTCTCCTTCTCCTTCACCTGAAATCCAACGTCCACAGAGACAAAGACGTCACTCTGGGTCACATCACACACTCCTGATCAAATATGGCCGCATTTCATTTTGGAACACAGAACACTGGGCTCTAACTAAAGAAAGCGTTTCAGCCGTCCCACCTGTCCCACCACATGTTTCCCATTGATGAACGCTTCAAACCCACACACGGCAGCGCTGTCGTCCAGAGGAAACACGTACTTGGCCTCTATGGGGACGCTGCTCTGATTGGTGTATTTCTGGAAGATGATGACCTGAGAGGCAAACGAAATATGACTGGACTGTACATGTTAGACAGCAGATCTCTTCCCGTACCGCACAGTGATGCAAACATAGATGTACTGTAATCAAGTGGACTATTAAATGCCTGAACGTGGCATGCTAACATGGAGGGGAACAATCCTGTTCTCACCTGAGACAGCAGATCCACCAGCCTGCACTTCACATGAACGGCCTGCAGAAGGAGCCGCTGACCGGCGCCGTCCAGCAATCCGGCCGTCACGTCCTCCAGAGGGTTTTTAACCAAATCAATCTGGATGTCGTCCGCTGAACTCACATCAACATGCACACAGTTATAATTCCGGTTCATGATGAGTTAGAAGACTGCATGATTACACTGACAAAACTTCATTTTGATGCAACAACACTTATTTCTCAAAGCAACTTTTTCTTGTAGAGTCACAACTTCTTTCCTCATAAATCGGCAACATTAGATGTGCAAATTTCTTAAAAATTTGTGACTTCTCTCAAATTGGAAAAAAAAAATTCCTGCAAATTTGAAACTTTTCTCTCAAAAAATGTGACCTCTCATAAATTTGTAACTTTTTTCCTGTAAATGTTTTAATTTTTCACCATTAATTGTCAGCCATTTTCTCATAAATTTGTGACTTTTCTTGCAAATCTACATATTTTTCCTCATAAATTAGCAACTTTATTCCTCATAAATCTACAACATTTCTTAAAAATGAGCAATTTTATTCCTTCAACTTTTCTATAAATTTTTGAATTTATCAAAAATTTGATTTTTCCCTGTAACTTCAACTTTTTTTCTATAAATTCTCAAAAAAAATATCAAAAATTATCATTTTTCCCTGTATATTTTCAACCTTTTCCGTCATAAATCTGCATCACTTTTCTTATAGATTTACATTTGTTCTCTTGAAAATGTTTTTGCAAATTTGAGAAAAGTTACAACTTTTTATGTAAATTCTCAACATTTTTATCATAAATTTGCAACTTTTTTCTGTAAATTTGGGCTGCACGGTGGCGCAGTGGTTAGCACTGCAGCAGCACAGTTTACCCTTGGCCGGGGGATTGTGGGGATCGTGGGTTCGATCCCAGCCCCCGACCAACAGTGATCTGTGTGGAGTTTGCATGTTCTTCCCGTGTTGCGTGGGTTTACTCCGGGATTTCTCCGGTTTCCTCCCACATGCCAAAAACATGCATGTTAGGTTAATTGGCTGTTCTAAATTGTCCCTAGATATCTGTTTCCTATAGGCCCTTAGAATAGACGGTTAGTATTAATGAAAGTGCTTTGAGTGGTCTTTGTGACTAGAAAAGCGCTATATAAGTGCAGGTTAGTTAGTTAGTTAAATTTCTGAAATTTTCCCCATAACGTTTCTCATTTCCATTTTCTCAAATTTTTGACTTTTTTCTTGTAAATTTTCATCTTTTTTCCCCCTCATCATTTAGCAACTTTTTTCCTCAGAATTCTGCAACATTTCTCAAAAATTTGCAGTTTTTTCCCTGTAACTTTTTTCTATAAATTTTCAAATTTTTTAAAATCAAAAATTTGCATTTTTTCCCCTGTAAATTTTCAACTTTTTTCCTCATAAATCTGAAACATTTTCTTATAGATTTGCAAGTGTTTCCTTGAATGTTTTTGCCAATTTGAGAGGCGTTACAAATTTTATGTACATTTTCAACCGAGCTGCGGTTCCTCTTTAGCTCAAACTTGAATATGACATGAACATCCTTGTATTGGTCTGGTGTCGACCTCAGAGCAGACTGTTGTCCAGCTGCGATGCTCACCCCGGTCAGAAGGGGGCAGAGTTGGCTCGGCTGAGACATCGACGGCAGGTCTGAAGTCCGTCGGTTTGTCTCCCAGGAGGCTGAACTGAACCACATACTTGAGTCTGACCTGGTCGGGGCTGTAGACGACGTACTCGTCATCCTGGAGGAAACACACACAGATGCACAGATGGTCTTCACAATGGCTCACTCTGAAATCAAAACCGCCACCGCCACCATGTTCCATTTCCTACCTGGAATTCAGAAGGATTCCTGGGCGTGCTGCGGAGCCCATGAACACTGTGGTGGCCCTCGGGGGCCCCGGTCAGGGTGGGGTCTCTCTTCCTAATGTCCCTGCACCGCCCCAACGCCACGTCGCACACCAGCAGCAGCCGGGAGCCGTCGGTCATGCTGGGTTTGGCGTATTTCAGACTGGTGCTGCGGACGGAAGAATAGTTCATGGTGTGTGGAGTACTGGGGTAGACCCTGAAAACACTGGCACCCCTGCACCCCTTTATTCCACAGAAATGAAAGGGTTCCACAGCTGAAAGGCAGTAAAACTTTAAGGATTTCAGATTCTAGACAAACCTCATGGAATCAGTGAAGTAGATTCCGCTGCCCAGGTTGCCGACGTCTGTTCTTTCTATCCCATGATGCTCTACTCCAACACGGGGCAGCAGCAGGCCACTGGAGGAAGACATGGACAGGCCGACTGGGTTAGAACAATAAGGTGGCTTATCCACCAAAATCCTCCACAGCAAAACCTGCTGGAGTTCCTGTAGTCATCAGAGGGCCAAACTACAATGAGAAATTAACCAACTAAAGAGATTTTGTCTATTTTCAACATTTCTTGAGCCACGGAACCCTTTTAACACTAAAAAAGAAATTAAAAAAATGTAAAACCTCAGAATTCTGACATTTCTGACATGTACACTAGCAAATCTCCTCCTCTCAACCAGATGTTCTGGTTATTATCTGAAGCTCTCTCATGGCCAACACAAACAGTCCACAATAGATCACACTGACACTTTGACAGCTGGTCCTACGTTGCTCTCCTGCTGACTTCATTAAGTCCTCATGAATGTGAAACTTTTTCCTGTAAATTTCTGAATTTTTCCCATAAATTTTCAGCAATTTCTTGACTTTTTTCTTGTAAATTTTCAGCTTGTTTCCCCCTCGTAAATTAGCAGCTTTCTTCTCAAAAATTTGCATTTTTCCAACTTTTTTTCTATAAATTTTCCATTTTTTTTTTAAATCAAAAATTAGCAGTTTTTTCCTCTAAATGTTCAGATTCTGGGTTTGATCCCACCCCCGACCAACAGTGATCTGTGTGGAGTTTGCATGTTCTCCCCGTGTCTGCGTGGGTTTACTCCGGGATTTCTCCGGTTTCCTCCCACATGCCAACAAACATGCAGGTTAGGTTAATTGGCCTCAAACTGGGGATTCTAAATTGTCCTTAGGTATGACTGTGAGAGTGAATGGTTGTTTGTCTCTCTGTGTTGGCCCTGCGATGGACTGGCGATCTGTCCAGGGTGGACCCTGCCTCTCACCCAAAGATGCTGGGATAGGCTCCAGCCCCCCCCACGACCTGAAAAGGATTAAGCGGAAGAAGATGGATGTTCATTTTTTTCCTCACAACTTAGCAACATTTTTCTTATAGATTTGCATTGTATTTTTTTTTTTACAAATTTGACAAAAGTTAGAAATTTTTATTTAAATTCCTACCTTTTTAATCACAAATTTGCAACTTTTTCCTCAAATTTGTGACTTTTCTCTCAAAAATGCTGAACCTTTTTCTTGTAAATGTTCAGCTTTTTTCTCATCAATTTAAAACTTCTCAAAAAAAAAAAAATCAGCAAATTAGCAACTTTTTTCCTCAAAAATTTGCAATTTTTTCCAGTAACTTCATTTTTAAAAAAAAAACAAGTTTTCAATTTTTTTAATGAAAAATTGGCATTTTTCCCCTGTAAATTTTCAACTTTTTTTTACTCAAATCTGCAACATTTTTCTAATAAATCTGTAAAAAAAATTTCAAAACAATTGTCAATTTGACAAAAGTTACATATTTTTATATAAATTTCTATCTTTTTATCATAAATTTGCAACTTTTTTCAGTGTAATTTTTTTTTTTAAATTTCCCTATAAATTTTCAGCCATTTTCTCATAAATTTGTGACTTTTTTCTGGAATATTTTCATCTCTTTTTCCTCATAAATTAGGGACTTTCCTCATAAATTTGCAACATTTCAACTTTTTTTTAAATAAATTTTCTAATTTTTTTAATCAAAAATTGGCAATTTGTTTTTCCCATAAATCTGCAACATTTTTCTTATAGAAATTGTTTTCTTGAAAATATTTTGCAAATTTGAGAAAAGTTGCAATTTTTATGTAAACTTTCAAACTTTTAATCATAAACTTTCAACTTTTTTCCTATAAATTTTTGAATTTTTTTCCTCCCATAAATTTCAGCTGTTTTCTCGTAAATTTGTGACTTTTTTCAACTTTTTTCCCGTAAATCTGCAATTGTTTTCTTGCTTTATACCAGAGTGGCAGCCTAGTGGTAGAGCAGCCGCCCCACAGCCAGGAGGTTGTGGGTTCATGCCCCAGCCGGGTCATACTAAAGATCAATTTAAAAAAAAAAAAAAAAAAAAAAAGCACTTTCCACCTTCTAGGTTGGTCCTCATGCATAATAGAACGGGGAAAGGAAAGTTAACGCACAGAGCTACCAGAGGACTGACCCCCACACTGCAGCTTTCACTACATACAGCAGCTGTGAGGCCTCGGGTCAGAGGAACGGAGATAGGCGCCGCCCTTGTACACCACATGGTGTCCCACATGCTGTGGAAGGGAATTAACTTAAATAATTAACTTAACTAATTGTTTTCTTAAAAATTTGTAAGTTTTCTCATAAATTAAATTAATTAAATTAAATCACCCTTATTGTCATTCAACTGTACAACCAATCATGTACAGTAGACATTGTGCTTTACCTATCTACTGTGTTAATCACACACACCCCAAGTGCAGAATCAGAGGGCCGCTGCCATGCAAGGCGCTGCCAAAAATTTCCCTCCTCCATTCCATTATTGCTGAGCACCAAGCTGGACGGCAGGAAGTTCCATTTTTATATGGTCTTCGGCATGACCCAGCCGGGACTTGAACCCCTGCCTCCCGGGTGTGGGGTGGATGCTCTACCAACTGAGCCACCCCTCCGGTGGTAAATCACACAGAAAATCCTAAACTTTGTGTAGTCAAAGTTTGGGTAAGTTTTTAGAGTTTTCAAAAAGTGCCCTGACGTCTTACGTCCTTGTTTCTCCACTCAGGGGTCCTCAGTCCGAGGATCAGGTGTGCTGGCAATGGAGTAGGTGTGTGCGTTGCTGGCTCCTGCTATATTTTTTTCCTTACTTTTTAAACCCTATTTTGCTGTAAGCTGTTAATGTTTTGGACATTTAATACGTGCAGAATCTGTTTTGAGTTGTGAAATATGTCCAAAACAAGAAAGCAGACTGAAAAGGAGGCAGCAGGGAACAATACTAACACCAGCTTAGCTGAGGATGCTAATATCAGCCTTAACATCAGCCTTAACCCTGCACTTGTTGCCTTGCTTGAGCAACACAGAATGTCCATAGCTGCTGACTTCAAAGCTTCATTTGAACTTATTAATGGTAAGCTGGACAAAATTCAAGCAGATGTGGCGAACCAGGAGCAACGCATTGGCGACCTTGAAAACAACGCGGAGGACGTCAGCCAGCGCCTAGCGGCGCTTGAAGTTACATGTGAGTCAATGCAGGAGGAGAACAAACTTTTGAAAAACAAACTTTCTGACCTGGAGGGAAGAAGCAGGAGGCTGAATATTCGTCTGGTGGGTCTGCCGGAGTCCTTTGATGTGGGTCCACGGCCATCTGAATTTTTTTCTCAGCTGTTGGTGGACGTCTTTGGCGCACAAACTTTGCCATCTCCCCCAGAGCTGGATAGAGCCCACCGCAGCCTCATGCCCAAGCCGAGTCCGAATGGGAAGCCGCGCGCTGTCATTATTTGTTTCCACCGGTTTCGGACCAAAGACTTGGTGATGAGAGAAGAGCGGAGACGCCGTGGGACTTTGGAATATCGTGGGCATAAACTTCAGTTCTACGAGGATTATAACGCCGACGTTCAGAAGCAACGAGCCGAATATAAGGAGGTTATGTCCGAGTTGTACAAGAGAGGTTTTCGTCCTTCTCTTCTTTTCCCCGCCAGGCTCCGGATAACTCTTCCAGACGGCAAAAACCAGTGGCTGGCGTCCGTCTCGGAGGCCACCTGCTTCATGCAAACTAGGGAGAGAAACCAGCAATTTTCGCCTTGAACTGGACATTTCTGGGTTGACCAGCTGCCGCGCTGGACTGCTTGTTACTTCATTGAAGCTGCACTGACTGGACATTGATGCATTTTTAGATGTTTAAAAACAAGGTAAAATTGGCTCCCTATACGTTGTTGTTTACTTAATTCTTTTTTTTAATTTTATCTTATTTTTTTTATTTTTTTTAGGGTAAAACGTTCATATTATGCAGGATTGAAGCCAGTTGTATGGAAGCATTCTGTTAGGATGAAAATAGAGCAGGAGATGGAGCGGTTGCTGTTTTTTTGCAACCGGCTGGAGTGTTGTTATAGGTTTGGTTGTTGGATTTTTTTATTTTTTTTTATTTTTATTTTTTTATTTTTTTTTTGTTTTGTTTTTTGTTATGGTTTTATTTACACCCCCCTTACCCCCTCCTTTTTTAATTTTTTTTATTTTTTTTTTTTTTACCCGTACCTCACTTTACTCTTCTTTGGGCTACACAACATAATATATAAATTTTACTCTTTGAATGAATAGTAATCTTACTTTGGTAAGCTGGAATGTGAAGGGGTTGAATCATCCAATTAAACGAAAGAGAGTCATGTCACGTCTAAAGCAATTTAAGCCTGGGGTATTGTTTTTGCAGGAACCCATTTGCAGGATTCCGACCACTTGCGTTTGTCAAAATGTTGGTCAGGACAATTTTTTCATTCAAATTTTAAAGCTAAGGCCAGGGGCGCTGCTATTCTTATTGATCGAAATATCCCATTTATTCCCTCTAATGTTGTATTAGATAAAAATGGACGATTTGTAATAGTATCAGGTAAACTTGGCAATAAACATGTCACCTTGGCTAATCTGTATGCACCGAATTTTGATGATGTGCACTTTTTTCGCAACCTTTTTTCGCAACTTCTAGATTTAAATACTCATTCTCTAATTCTTGGGGGTGACTTTAATTTGTATATGGATCCAATCTTAGACCGCTCATCCTCAAAACCTGCTAGTCTTAATAAATCTGCAACTTATGTTAAGTCTTTTCTTGAGGAATATAGCCTTACAGATCCTTGGTGTTTTTTACATCCTAACGGCAGGGACTATTCTTTTTTCTCTCACGTACACCATACTTATACCAGAATAGATTATTTTTTTGTTGACAATTTATTAATTAATAACCTTTGCTCTTGCAGTTATGATAGCATCTCGGTTTCTGATCATGCCCCTCTTGTACTTAAATGATCCTCCATGGATGTGACTCCATGAGAAAGCATTGGAGATTGGATCCATTATTACTTACAGATGAAAAATTGGTTGCGAATATTTCTTCTAAAATTAATTTTTTTTTGAAAGAAAATAAAACTCCTGGTATGCCAAATAAAACGATATGGGAGGCCATGAAGGCATTTCTTAGGGGGGGAATTTATTTCATTGGCAGCATTTAAAAGACGATCCTTAATACAGGAACAGAAGGTTATTTTAGATCAAATCCTGCTCCATCACCCGCTCTGTACAAGGAACGTATGACATTACAAACTAAACTTAATTTACTTTCTACTCGACAAATTGAAGGTTGTTTAATAAGGAACAAGAGTGAATTTTATGAACATGGCGAAAAAACCAGTAAACTTCTAGCTAATCAACTACGTGGTATTAGAGCTAAGCAAATTATTACTGGAGTTAGGACAGATAAAGGAGAGGTGACATCTGACCAACAAGTGATTAATGATATTTTCAGGTCATTTTATTCCAAATTATATACCTCAGAATATACAACAAACTTAAAGGATTTGGAAATTTTTTTGATTCTATTGATATTCCTTCGATTTCTTCAGAATCTCGGCAATTTTAGAAGCTCCATCACAAAAGAAGAAATTCAGCTGGCAATATCATCCATGCAATCAGGAAAATCTCTAGGACCTGATGGGTTTTCCGCTGATTTTTTCAAAAAATTCTCTGACGACCTCGCCCCTTTCCTTTGTCAAGTTTTTACAGAGTCGCTTGACTCTGGTACACTTCCTCCTTCATGCTATCAGGCCTGTATCACTGTGTTGCTTAAAAAGGATAAGGATCCTGTTGATTGTGTTTCTTACAGGCCTATTTCCTTGTTAAATACCGATGTTAAAATTTTGTCAAAGTTGTTAGCTTCAAGGTTGGAAAAGATTCTTCCTTTTATAATTTCACAGGACCAAACCGGTTTCATTAAAAATCGCCATTCTTTTTTTAACTTGCGGCAGTTGTTTAATATTATTTATACTCCTCACCACAACATACCTGAATGTCTTATTAGTTTGGACGCTGAAAAGGCATTCGATAGGGTTGAGTGGGAGTATTTGTTTTTTACTTTGGAGAGGTTCGGTTTTGGTCCTTCCTTCTGTTCCTGGATTAAACTTCTCTATGCTAGTCCTTTAGCTTCAGTGTTAACTAATTGTCGCTATTCTGACTATTTTAGACTTTACCGTGGTACGAGGCAAGGCTGTCCTTGAGCCCGTTGCTCTTTGCCTTGGCAGTTGAGCCGTAGCTATTGCAAATCCGTGGGAGGCCGGGACTTTCTAGGCATTCGTAGGGGTGGCATTGAGCATAGGGTTTCACTCTATGCTGACGATCTTTTATTATTTCTCTCCACCCACTTACTTCATTACCGCTATACTCAACATTTTTGGATAGTTTTAGTAGGTTTTTCTGGTTATAAAATTAATCTTAATAAGAGTGAACTGTTTCTGATTAACGAAAAGATTCAAGTTCAGGATTTTGAAAATTTTCCTTTCAAGGTTGTTATTGATCATTTTAATTATCTTGGGATATATGTCACTAAACAATTTAATTACTTGTTTAAAAATAATTTTCTCCCCTTACTTGACCAGTGCAAGCTAATACTTTCCAAATGGTCCCATTATCCTTGTCTTTAATTGGCAGAATCAATTCTGTAAAAATGATGTTACTTCCAAAGTTTTTATATTTGTTTCAATGTCTCCCCATTTTTATTCCTAAAATCTTTTTTAAGTCTTTGGACTCTCTGATTACCTCATTTATTTGGAATGGTAAACATCCGAGATTGAGGAAAGTTTTTCTTCAAAGACCCCAATCAGTAGGTGGCATGGCTCTGCCTAACTTTCAATATTACTACTGGGCAGCAAATATCAGGTGCATGTTATATTGGAAACATTTTTATCTGGAACCCAAATCACCTATTTGGATCCTTATGGAGTCACATGTGGACAATCAAACCTCCCTACCGGCAATTTTAGGTTCACCACTTCCCCTTGCTTTGTCTACACTGGGTAATAATAAAGTAGTTTCGTCAGTCTCTTAGAATATGGTCTCAATTCAGGAAAAATTTCGGTCTTCAGTTTTTTTCCATTAGAAGTCCAATTGCCGCAAATCATTTATTTACCCCATCAACTATTGAATAGCGCATTTCATATATGGCACAGAAAAGGTTTAAAATCTTTTGCGGATTTATATTAAGTGGTCAAATTTGCAAGTTTTTCTCAACTTTCCACCAAATTCCGACATCACTTCTACACATTTTTTCCGCTTCCATCCAGGTCAGACATTATGTGCAAACCATGACACAAACAATTCCCTCAAAAACCTTCTGATAATCCTCTAGATGATTTTTTATTAGTTAAACCAACTTCTAAGGGGGTAATGTCAGTTTTATATAATTTAATTTCAAATTTACAATCTTCTTCTCTGGCCGCTATCAAATTGAACTGGGAACAAGATCTTAATTTTACTTTTACTGATGAACTGTGGGACTCTATTCTTGGCCAGGTTCACACTGTATCAATGTGTGCTCGTCACGCTCTTATTCAATTTAAGATTGTACACCGGATGCACCTGTCCAAGGTTAAGTTAGCACGTATTTACTCGGATATAGACCCAACTTGTGAAAAGTGTGGTAGCGCTCCTGGCACTTTGCTTCACATGTATTGGTCCTGCCCTGCATTGATGAATTTTTGGCATTCTGTTTTTATCACTATGTCTGAAGTCCTGCAATATCAAATTAAACCTGATCCATTATGCGCCATTTTTGGTGTGGCTCCAGAACTTGTCTTGCCAAGTTCCAAATTAAAAGTATTCAAATTTTCATTATTATTGGCCAGACGTGCTGTATTACTGAAGTGGAAAGACTCTTCGCCCCCTTCACATTTACAGTGGATAAAAGATATAATGTCCTGTTTGGATTTAGAAAAAATCAGATATACAGTCTGTGGCTCTGAAAACAAATTCTATAAATTATGGCGCCCGTTTCTTGATTTCTTTGAAAGACCCACGATTATAGTTTCTGAGTAGCTCATATCCCCTTTACCCCACCCCCACTTCACACACACAATTTTTCTTTGTATTTTTTTTTAATTATTGTTTATTTAAAGGTTTTTGTGCTTTGAAGCATTTACATTTGTTGGCTTTAAGTTCTAGTTTTTCACTGTTTGGTTGAAACAAAAATGAAAATTTCTAATACTTTGTATTGTATTGATACTTCAATTAATAATAATAAAAAGACCTTTGAAAGAAAGGGGTCCTCAGTCCCAGTATGTCTGTTAAAGAATGTTCGGGGGTCTAATTTCACATCTTAATTGGTCCAAAAATTGAAAAGAACTTGCTGTTGTCGTGCACTGGTGCCTGCAGTAGCTCCTCCATGTCAGTGGGCGGCAGCACAAAGGGAATCGCTCCTCTTCTTCTTCCTCTTGATAGTAGCTGAACCCAAGTCTGGGATTCTTACACAGCCGGAGCAGCAGTTTTAGGACCTTCAGGTTTACTGTTTTCTAGATAGGGAAAATGTCACCACCTCCCCCAAAAACTGCATCCCCGTGTCAGCTGCCTGAGCACCGGTGGATGTGAAGTGTGGAGCTGGGAAAAGCACGTCTGCCTAGACAGCCAGCACCTTCGTGGGATCATGTGTCTGACAGAAGACATCTATGGTGAGTGGCAGCCTGTCTCATTTTCAAACCAATTCCAAAGCCAACGCCAAAAGCATCAAGCGAACTCCTGGGCCAAGTTGAACAAAGTCCAACTGGTGCAGACTCGTGTCGCCCGGATGAAATGCGTCTCTTCAAGTTTTTCCATTGACTTTCTATGTAATAGGGCCGCATTTCACACCGAGTATGACCAAATTACAAGACTAAATTGTCATCATTATATATGTTGTGATCAACTACAAAGTGACATTTTGGGGTTCTGTTGGATTTTTTTTTCCAGTGTAAAAAGGGGTTCTGTTGCTCAAAAAAAGGCTGAAAAACAATGACTTAGGTTCTGGAACATTCGGTGTATTTATGATCATCATTTTAAGCACTACATTAACCCTCTATTCTATGAACTTAATGGCTACCCAGAGCCAACTTAGAATCAGCAAATAACCTAACGTGCATGTCTCGGGACTGTAGGAGGAAACCTGATAATCGGCGTAAACTCATACAAGCAGAGGGAGGACCTGGGGAATTAAATCAGAAACCTTCTCTGTGTCTGCTGCTGCTGTTAAATCATATATACGCTACACTTCAATTGTTCTCACCGAGACAGGATTCCCACAAAGTTGCTGGGATTGGAGGAGTGGAGGAGGGGCCTGATGTTGCCCAGGTCACTCTGGAAGGTCTGGAGGTCGACTCCCCTGCAGACGCGAAGAATCCGCTTGATAGACACGCGGCTGCAACACAGAAGAGACAAAAACCCTCATGTTTATACACACTGAAGCTACTGGCTTCATATTGTCCATGGACGGTAAACCCCCCACCTGTCCACCAGCAGATTGGTCACATCCTGAAACTCTGGGCTGTTGAGGGGGACCGTCTCAATGCTGCACCTCAGGGCACGGTACTTCCCCACACATGAAGGGGTGGGGCTCTTCCAGGACAGCTCGCTCACGTTCAGCACATCTCGCATTAACTGTAGAGGAAGAAAAGAGTCGGTGCTGCTGACTGGTTTAAAACATCGCGTCCATGTCAGAGTCGTTTAAGGAAGCGCCAGTTCTTACCTGGCAGAGATCCAGTTTCTGTGAGATGAGACTGGTGCGGGGAACTCTGTCGACTTCTCGGTGCGGCACCAGAGTGTAAAACTCCTCCAACAAAGAGGCGGCCTCGACATGATTGTCCTCCCTCAGCTTCTTCTGAGCCTGAAGCAACAGGCCTTCTGCTCTGCTCACCTATACACACACACACACACACACAGAAACATAATGATTCACTTTTCACTTTTCAAGAAAAGTTGGAGTCAATATGTTCAAAATCACATAAATAATCCCCAGAAGTTTGAGGGATTCTGTCCTGTCTAGATATGAAACAAAACTGGAGGAGGGACGAATGAAGCACCCTGCCTACAGTGAAGCATGGTGGGGGCACAGACATGGTCTGGGGCTGCTTTGCTCCGTCCGCCACTGAAACACGAGATTCAACCAGATAATTCCAGGAAGCTGAAAGCTTGAGTGTCTTAGGGCCTTCCAAGGATACCGCGAGTCCACTAAACTTTGTTTCAAAGAAGGTCCTGGAAGTTCTCGAGTGGCCACCACAGCCCCACACAGGAAGACCTCTGGTGGGATTTGAAGAAGGGAGACTGAAGGACTAACCTAACTAAGCACAGCAGACTGACATTCCCAGAGGAATCCTTACGTCGTTGAGGCTGAGCTTGTCGACCAAAACGTCCAGGATCCGGCCGAGGCAGCCCAGGGCCTCAGTCCACAACAGCTCCACGAACATGCCCACTTCCTCTGACAGACCTTCCTGTGTTCAGCTTCTCCTCCAGGAGCAGCTGCGGAGCAGGTAGAGCACATGTTATAACAGGTGATCATCAACAATTTATAACATCCAACCTGCCATATTTATAAACAAAATACATCAATTCAACAGGCTAGTTTTGTCTCAATTAAACAAAATTGTATTTACCACATTAGCAAAAATGTTGTACAATATCTGTAACTATAAGATATGTAATTTAAGACCCTTTTTAAGGTCATGTCATCTAATTTAAAACCACACATATGCAAAAGGTCTGTGACCAGACAAGTGTTCTCCAATTGTTTTCTTGAACTAAAATTACTGCAAATTTGGGGGTCATCTCCCATTAAATCTGCTCTTCCTGAGAATTGATTTAACTAATAGAATGAATGAACTTATTCAGTAAAAGAGACTAAAACTCCTTAATATCTGTCTTAATGCCAAGCAGTGCAGACTGGTGATGTACGGATGCATTTTCACTTCGCACACAAGTACAGGTGGTCGGTGCATCTCGTGGTGGCAACCCCCGAACCAAGTGGTGGACACCAGTGGTGAGGGGGGCCATTAAGCTGAAGAAGGAGTCCTATCAAGCTTGGTTGGCTTGTGGGACTCCCGAAGCAGCTGAGGTGTACCGGCAGGCCAAGCGGAGTGCAGCTCGGGTGGTTGCTGAAGCAAAAACCCGGGTATGGGAGGAGTTCGGTGAGGCCATGGAACAAGACTTTCGGTCGGCTTCAAAGAGATTCTGGCAAACTGTTCGGCGGCTCAGGAGGGGAAAGCAGCTCCCCGTCCACACTGTGTATGGTGCGGATGGGACACTGTTGACTTCAACTGGGGATATCGTCGGGCGGTGGAAGGAATACTTCGAGGATCTCCTCAATCCCACTGATACGCCTTCCACAGAGGAAGCAGGGTTTGGGGACAAGGGGGATGACTCGCCTATCACAGGGGCTGAGGTCGCCAAGGTGGTTAAAAATCTCCTTGGTGGCCGGGCCCCGGGGGTGGACGAGATTCGCCCCGAGTACCTCAAGGCCCTGGATGTTGTTGGGTTGTCATGGTTGACACGCCTCTGCAACATTGCGTGGAGGTCGGGGGCAGTGCCTTTGGCATGGCAAACCGGGGTGGTGGTTCCTCTCTTCAAAAAAGGGGACCGGAGGGTGTGCTCCAACTTTAGAGGGATCACACTCCTCAGCCTCCCTGGGAAGGTCTATGCCAAGGTACTGGAGAGGAGAGTCCGGCCGTTGGTCGAACCTCGGATTCAGGAGGAGCAATGTGGTTTTCGTCCTGGCCGTGGCACATCGGACCAGCTCTTTACCCTCTCGAGAATTCTTGAGGGTTCGTGGGAGTTTGCCCAACCAGTTTACATGTGTTTTGTGGACTTGGAGAAGGCATTTGACCGCGTCCCTCGTGGATTTTTGTGGGGGGTGCTTCGGGAGTATGGGGTATCGGGCTTGTTGTTACGAGCTATTCGGTCTCTGTACGACCGTTGTGAGAGTTTAGTTCGTATTGCCAACACTCGGTCGGAGTCATTCCCAGTGAGAGTTGGACTCCGCCAGGGCTGCCCTTTGTCACCGGTCCTGTTCATAATTTTTATGGACAGGATTTCTAGGTGCAGCCAGGGAATGAAGGGTGTCATGCTTGGTGACCACAGGATCTCATCTCTGTTGTTTGCAGATGATGTTGTCCTGTTGGCTTCATCCAGCAATGACCTACAGCTCTTGCTGGGACGGTTTGCCGCTGAGTGTGAAGCGGCTGGGATGAGAATCAGCACCTCCAAGTCCGAGTCCATGGTCCTCAGCCGGAAAAAGGTGGATTGTCCTCTCCGGGTTGGGGACAGGCTCCTGCCCCAAGTGGAGGAGTTTAAGTATCTTGGGGTCTTGTTCACGAGTGAGGGGAAAATGGAGCGAGAGATCGACAGACGGATTGGAGCAGCATCTGCAGTGATGCGGACGTTGTACCGGTCTGTTGTGGTGAAGAGGGAGCTTAGTTCTAAGGCAAAGCTGTCGATTTACCAGTCAATCTACGTTCCTACTTTCACCTATGGTCACGAGCTTTGGGTAATGACCGAAAGAACGAGATCGCGGATACAAGCGGCTGAAATGAGCTTTCTCCGTAGGATTGCTGGACTCACCCTCAGAGATAGGGTGAGGAGCTCAGTCATCCGGAAGAGGCTCAGAGTAGAACCGCTGCTCCTCCACATTGAAAGGAGTCAGTTGAGGTGGTATGGGCATCTGATTAGGATGCCTCCTGGACGTCTCCCACTTGAGGTGTTTCAGGCACGTCCCACTGGGAGGAGACCCCGGGGCAGACCCAGGACTCGGTGGAGAGACTATGTCTCCCAGCTAGTCTGGGAACGCCTTGGTATCCCCTCTGAAGAGCTGGAGCAGGTGGCTGGGGAGAGGGAAGTCTGGGCTTCTCTGCTTGAACTGCTGCCTCCGCGACCCGGACCTCCGGAAAAGCGGTAGAAGATGGATGGATGGATGGATGGACACAAGTACAGCTGTCTGATGGCACAAAACCAATGTGCCCTTCCAGGTAAATGCCATTTTATAAGGCAGAAATCTACCTTAGGTCATGCACCGTTTCCTGTTAAAGTCAATAAGCAATCCTAGATTGTGTGTATGTGTGTGTGTATGTTGGGGGGGGGGGGGGGGGTTCTACAACAAAAAAAATAAGTTTATGAGAAACAAAGTCATATTGGCAATGTAAAAGTTGCAAATTTACAAAAAAAAACCCCAGCAGATTTATAAAAAAGGCAAATTTAGAAGGAAAAATGAATTCAAATTTATAAGAAAAAAATGCAAATATGAGGAAAAACATTGCAAACTTCCAAATAAAAAAGCAGCAAATTTACAAGAAAAAAAATGGTAAATTTACAAGAACAAATAATTGCATGTATATGAGAGAAAAATGCAAATTTATGAGAAAAAAAAGCAGGAAATTCGTAAGAAAAAAACTGGCAAATTTCCAAGTAAAAAAGTAGCAAATTTACAGGAAAAAATTGCAAATTTTTAAGAAAAAAATGCATATACGTATATAAATATATATGTAGAGAGAGAGGGAGACACTGCAATTTTATGAGAAAAAAGTGAAATATTTATGAGAAAAAAATCTGAAATTTCTAAGAAAAAAAATGGCAAATTTACAACAAAATGAGTGGCAAGTTTATGAGAAAAAAATTGTGAGGAAAATGGGGCAAATTTATCAAAAAAGCAGAAAATTTACAAGAAAAATTGAAAATTTAGAAGAAAAAAAGGCAAATTTACAAGAAAACAATGTAAATATATGAGAAAACATTACAAATATTCAAGCAACAGTGAAATATTAATGAGAAAAAGGTGTCAGGTGACGTGTGTCAGACCTGCTGGAGGGGCTCAGATCCCAGTGAGTGTTCCTGTGAAGGAAGGATGCTCCTCCTCTGCAGCCCAGACTCCTCCAGGCTGTTGATCCAGTCCTGGTAAACCTCCACCGCTTCCTCTGAGGTCGACAGAAACGCCAACTTATCTCTGACCGCCGCCCTCTGATGGCACACAGATGAATGGTGTGGATCAAGTTTTTGCAGAAGTCTGTGACACACTTTGGTCAAAACACCTCAGGGGTTAAACACTTCAGCAGCATTTTACACCCAGTTTAGGATTAGGATTTTATGTTAAATGAGATGCTAATCTGCTCCAGTTCACCCCAACCTCCATCTTCCATTGGTTATTGAGGGGGCCATATTGGGGCTAACACTAGCTCAGGCATGCCCAAAGTCCGGCCCCCGGGCCAAATCCGGCCCGTGTCCAAATTTCCACCGGCCCGAAGCGTCCTGTCATAAAATCAATAATATGTGGCCCGCCAGCACAGTTTCCCACAGTCAACAATACACACATACCAAAAACAGCAATTTTATATTTCACCAGAGGGTGGCAGTAGACCTGTGGCCGCATTCTCGTCACATGACCCCTGTGTGAACTTTCCGGCATCAGACAACCGATGTCAGAACTCTGCAATCCTGTTTGGCTGGCTGATTTTGGATTTTTAGTTGACATAACACGACATCTGAACGCGCTGAACACGAGCCTTCAGGTGCAAAATGCAGTGGTGAGCCAATTGTATTCATACATAAAAGCTTTTCGGACAAAGCTGCTACTTTTCCAAAGGCACCTGTCACAAACGCAGCCCAATACCACACATTTCCCATCACTGCAGGAAATGATGACCAGTTTTCCAGAAAACAATATTAGTGCACAAATGAGGAGGTACGCAGAAAACATCTCATCTCTGACTGAGGAGTTTCAACAAAGTTTCAGGGATTTCGCAGCTATTGAAAAGGAGATCACACTTTTTTCCACTCCTTTTTCCGTGGATCCTAATGACGCTCCAGACCACCTGCAGCTGGAGCTCATTGAGCTGCAGTGTGACGCGGAGTGTCACACTGCAGCCACCACCAACTGCCTCTCATCGACTTTTACCGCCAGCTGGACAAAGACAGGTTCCAAGTGATTCGAACATTTGCTAAGAAAATGCTGAGCTTGTTTGGCTCGACATACTTGTGCGAGAAGACGTTCTTGGTTATGAACATTAACAAGAACTGTGTGAGGACAAGACTAAGTGACTCTCACCTGCGTGACATCTTGCGCATCAAAACCACTGCTTTTGAGCCAGACCTGGCCTGGCCTGCTTACTGCAGTCAAAACACCAGTGTCACCCTTCACATTAATGCAGGTACATTTTTTTTATTCTTCTGAGGAGAATAAATTCCAAAGTCTCAGTGAATTTATTTTTTGTGATGATCAAACCACAGTTTTGTCAAATTTCTGTCATTTAATTTGACTATACCAGTGATTTTCAACCTGTGTGCCATAAGAGATCGTTAGGTGTGCGGTGGGAAATTATCCAATTTAACTTAATTACTCGAGTGAGTGGCTATGTTTACATGGACACAAGTAACTGGATTAAAAGCCTGATCGGAATAAAAATGCTTCACGAAAACACGGCAATCTGAATATTCTGACCCGATCACGCTCATTCGGATCAAAATTTCATTCCGATTGAGAGGGGTGGGTTATGCCGATTGTTAATCCGAATGGTGCGCATGAAAACACTTATTCCGAACACAGGGCAGAAAATATATTTACTGCGCATGTCTGTACACCAACTGCACGTCGACGTGACGTATTTCCGCCGTAGCAGCAGCTAGCGGAAAACATAGCGGGAGTAAAACAAAACTGGTCTGTATCGTCCTGCTGTCTCTGTTCATCATATGCAGAAGTATGTACTTGTAGCTTCATTACGGAGACTAGCAGAAGCAAAAGTACAGTCTGAATAACACAATACAGGTCAATTTCGACACGAGGCGGGGCTCGCTAACACTGGAAGTTGCTTCTTCTTCTACTATTTTTTGAATGTCGACCTGCGCATGTCAAAATGATTTATTCTGTTCAAACCTGTGACACATGAAAACGCATGTCCAAATCCGATCAGCTTTTTCAGGATCCATGTAAACAGTAAAATTCTGATCAGAATTGTAATCAGATGGTCCATACAGCTCAGCATCAGTTGTTGGAAACGACATGACTTTACAGGAGCAAGAGGAACTCATTGAACTGAAACAAGATCATGGTTTAAAGCTAAACTTTGCTGATCTTCCTTTGGACAGTTTTTGGTTGACTGCTGCCTAGGAGTTCCCCATTCTGGCCAACAAAGCTATTTCAACATTGCTCCAATTTTCCACGACATATCCGTGTGAGCTGAGCTTTTCAAGCTTGACTGTGATAAACACTAAAAACAGAGAGAGACTGAGAGCTGTTGAGGAAGAGCTCCGTGTGTGTCTTTCTTCCATTCCTGCCAGGATATCAGCTTTGTGTTCATCTAAACAGGCCCAGGGTTCACACTGAGTATAAACACATTTAGAAACTGTATTGCTAACTATATTTTATTATTTTTACTGTGTTAGGCTATAGAGTGTCATTTTGGTTGGTGGTGTGCCCCAGGATTTTGTCAATGTAAAAAAATGTGCCGTGGCTTAAAAAAGGTTGAAAAACACTGGGCTATACTATTCTTTGTCAAAATGCACTGGGATGTGATTTGTTGAAACAAAGTCAATAAATACACGTTTCTAAAAATATTCAGAGTCAAATTTCATAAAATAGTTTATTTGTATGTAATTTATTATTATTTTAACCTTTAACTCTCCTGGTAATGCAATTGACAACAGATTCTCATTTGCAATGTGAACCTAGCTGCAGACAGCAAAGTGATATAGTTACATATTTACATGGTAATTTACAATGGTAATGGTTCGAGGAATGTCAGGCTGAATGGTCGGCCCCCATACATTTTCACCTGACCAAATCTGACCCTCTTTGCAAAAAGTTTGGACACCCCTGCACTAGCAGGGTTAGCATACACTGATCAAATCTAAATGAAAGCTAAAATCAGAGAGCAGCCTTCACCTTAGCATGGATATCCTCCTTCCAGGACCTGACCACACGGTACTGCTGTCCTTCTGCTCCTCTGAAGCTCTGAAGCTCCAGAACGCACCAACTGTTGCTGTTTTCCTACAGAAGAACATGCATCATCATTGACCGCAGCTACAACTTCTAATCATGGAGTAGTGATATAGCAAACTATAAATTCTTTACCTTTTCAAAGATGGAATATTTGGCCACCTGAAAGTTGACGGGATAAGCTGGGAGGTCCGGATCAGTTTCACAATAAACTCTGTGAAATGAGGAAAAAATGAAATGAGGTTAAATGATGAGGGAGGCACAACTGCAGAGAATTGTACCCACAACATCATAAACCTTTCTATATCACGTTACGTAACTGGATAAAATAACCCAACTTTAAACAGAAATGCAAACAAACAAAAATTTAAAAAAACTAATCTTTCAACTTTTTTCTCTTAAATCTGCAGCTTTTTTTCCCCTTATAAATTTGCTAATTTTTCCTTAACAATTCGCAAAAAAATTATTGTCAATGTTCAACCTTTTTCTGCATAAATCTGAAACTGTTTTCCTGTGTTCTTTTTTTCCTCATAAATCTTTAACTTTTTTCTCAAAAATTTGCAACATTTTTCCATAAATTTGTAAAAAAAAAAAAAATCCATTTTCTCCCATAATTTTTCATTTTTTTCTTCATAAATCTGCAACTTTTTTCTTGTAAATTTGCAGCTTTTTCCGCTCATAAATCTGTACTCTTGTCTCAAAAATTTGCAACATTTTTCCTCAAAAACTTGAAACATTTTTCTAATAAATTTGCAAAAAAAAATCTTGTGCATTTATTTTCTCCTATAAATTTTAATTTTTTTTCCTCATAAATTTGTAACATTTTTCTCCAAAATTTGCAAAACCTTTACTTGTGAATTTTGACTTTTTTTTCTGTAAATTTTTAATCATGTTTTCTCATTAATTTGCAACTTTTTTCCTGTAAATTTTTATACTTTTCTCAAAGATTTGCAACTTATCATAAATTTGCAAAAAAAGTGACTTTTGAACTTCCTTCTACAAATTTTTAAATCAACTTTTCTCTTATTAATGTGCAACTTTTTTTTCCTGTAAATTTTCATCTTTTTTTCCTGAAACTTTTGCAACTTTCTCATAAATTGGCAACACTCATCTGGATGCTGTTAAATTTTTATTTTGTGTAATTAAATTGTAATTTACAACTTTATTTTTAAATTGGCAACTTTTATCACAGCTTTGCACCTTTATTCTTGCAAATTTGTACATAATTTACATTCATACATTTGTACCTTACGCTAAATTGGTGACTACCCCATCCCCCTTGCTAAAACAAATTGCCTACTGGTCATATGAGTATTTACTATATATAGTATTTGACTGAAAGAGTATAGAGTACTTGGGGCCCTCTTGACAATCTAAAGCATGCATTTGCACCATGCTTGGCAACTTCCACCAGTGGAAATACGCCTTAGATCATGCACCCTTGCCTGTTAAAGGAGAGGAGCTATACTTATTGGTTTACTGCGTGGTACACCCAAAATAAACGCTACTGAACAAATAAGAGAGTTAGTACAATCCTTTTGCTATCTCATAGTCTGGTTGTATACAGTCGTAATGGCTAAATGGAGCTGGACACATCCATAAATGAGTTTGGCGGTTTGGACAATGCAGTTTTGACAGGATATACAGCCCTTAAAGGTGGTGAATGAACCTTCTCCAAATTCAGGTTAATATTATAGCCTAACTGCTGCAATCATTTCTGAGAAAGACTCGAGCCTCAAGTCTTTCCAGGCTGTACTTTAAACAGATAAACATCAAAGTTCTACTGAAGTTAGCACATTAATAGCACAGTGGCCATTAAACAGTGGTCATGTTAATGTAACAGTAGCAGATTATGTTCATTTTTGTTTAAAACTACGGAGATGTGGCACTTGTATTTTACCGATTAAAATATTCAGCAAAATTAGAACATACACGCGTGGACAAAATTGTTGGTACCCCTCTGTTAATGAAAGAAAAACCCACAATGGTCACAGAAATAACTTGAATCTGACAAAAGTGGTAATAAATAAAAATTCTATGAAAATTAACCAATGAAAATCAGACAATGCTTTTGAATTGTGGTTCAACAGAATTATTTTAAAATACAAACTCATGAAACAAGCCTGGACAAAAGTGATGGTACCCTTAACTTAATATTTTGTTGCACAACCTTTTGAGGCAATCACTGCAATCAAACGATTTCTGTAACTGTCAATGAGACTTCTGCACCCCTCAGCAGGTATTTTGGCCCACTCCTCATCAGCAAACTGCTCCAGTTGTCTCAGGTTTGAAGGGTGCCTTCTCCAGACGGCATGTTTCAGCTCCTTCCACAGATGTTCAATAGGATTTAGATCAGGGCTCATAGAAGGCCACTTTAGAATAGTCCAATGTTTTGCTCTTAGCCATTCTTGGGTGTTTTTAGCTGTGTGTTTTGGGTCATTATCCTGTTGCAAGACCCATGATCTGCGACTGAGACCAAGCTGTCTGACACTGGGCAGCACATTTCTCTCTAGAATACCTTGATAGTCTTGAGATTTCACTGTACCCTGCACAGATTCAAGACACCCTGTGCCAGATACAGCAAAGCAGCCCCAGAACATAACAGAACCTCCTCCATGTTTCACAGTAGGGACAGTGTTCTTTTCTTGGTATGCTTCATTTTTGCGTCTGTGAACACAGAGCTGATGTGCCTTGCCAAAAAGTTCCAGTTTTGTCTCGTCTGTCCATAGGACATTCTCCCAGAAGCTTTGTGGCTTGTCAACATGCAGTTTGGAAAATTCCAGTCTGGCTTTTTTGATTTGTTTTCAACAGTGGTGTCCGCCTTGGTCATCTCCCATGAAGTCCACTTTGGCTCAACCAACGACGGATGGTGCGATCTGACACTGATGTACCTTGACCTTAGAGTTCACCATGAACGTGTTTGGAGGTTGTTCTGGGCTCTTTTGTTACCATTCGTATTATCCGTCTCTTCCATTTTTCATCAAGTTTCCTCCTGCGGCCACGTTCAGGGAGGTTGGCTACAGTCCCGTGGATCTTAAATTTCTGAATAATATGTGCAACTGCAGTCACAGGAACATCAAGCTGCTTGGAGATGGTCTTATAGCCTTTACCTTTAACATGCTTATCTATAATTTTCTTTCTAATCTCCTGAGAAAACTCTCTCCTTTGCTTCCTCTGGTCCATGTTTAGTGTGGTACACACCATGTCACCAAACAGCACAGTGACTACTTGTCACGGCCTTTAAATAGGCCGACTGACTGATTACAAGTTTGTAGACACCTGTGATGTTAATTAGAGGACACATCTTGGTTGAACATGTCCTTATGGTCACATTATTTTCAATCTTTTCTAGGGGTATCATCATTTTTGTCCAGGCCTGTTTCATGAGTTTGTTTTTTAAAATAATTCCGTTGAACCACAATACAAAAGCATTGTCTGATTTTCATTGGTTAATTTTCATAGAATTTTTATTTATTACCACTTTTGTCAGATTCAAGTTATTTCTGCGACCACTGTGGTTTTTTCTTTCATTAACAGAGGGGTACCAACAATTTTGTCCATGTGTGTACTGTATTTGTGATCTTCTCACCAACAAACATCTGCTCACCTCATCTTATCAGGGACAGGGACGTCTTCCCTCTGACTCGGACTCACAGAGGTCACAGGCTGGCTCTGGTTTCTGAGGGGCTCCATGGCTGCTCTGCTCACTGGTACTTCAGGCACTGTAATGCATTAAAAAAAGACCAGACCATGACACTACCACCACCATGTTTGACTACTGTTTTTATGAAATGCTGCGTTAGTTTTACTCCCGGATGTAAGGGGACACACGCCTTCCAGAAAGTTTAACTTTGGTCTCGCCAGTCCACAGAATATTTTCCCAAAAGTCTTGGGGATCATCAAGATGTTTTTTTTTTTTTTAGCAATGTGAGATGAGACTGTGTTGTTTTTGGTCAGCAGTGGGTTTCTCCTTGGAACTCTCCCATGGATTCCATCTTTGCCCACCCATTTTCTTTCTTATTGTTGAATCATGGACCAGTGACCAGATGTTCTTCTAGATTTTTGGTTCTCATCTGCGCTTGAATTTCTGTAGATTGTGGCATGATGTGTTGCTTTTTGAGATCCTTTAACCTGCTTCACTTTGTCAGAAAGGTTCTATTTAAGTGATTTCTTGATTCCACAAGTCTGGCAGTGATCAGACCTGGGTGTGGCTAGTGGAATTAAAGTCAGCTTTCCCAAAAAAATTTAATCACAGTTAATTCACGATGTAATGGGGGGGGGGGGGGTTACATCTTCCACATGGGGTCAGGTAGCTTTTGTCCTTAATCAATGAAATCATCATTTAAAAACTGCATTTTTTATTTACTCGGGTTACCCTTGTCTAATATTAAAATGTGTTTAATAATCTGAAATGTTTAAGTGTGACAAATATGCAAAAATATAAGAAATCACATATGGGGTGGGGGCTGAAAAATTCATAGTGGTCAAATTTGACCAAATGTGGTTTATTTTTCAACCACAAGGATTCAAGCACTGCAACACTGATGGAAGAAGTGTGTGGACCGAAGGGGAGACTATGTTGAAAAATAAACCACATTTGGTCAAATTTGACCACTATGAACTTTTCACCCCCCCCCCCCCCCCGTATTTTACTGTATATTAAATATCAGCATTTGGCACAAATAAACAAAAACACCATCAAACATCACACTACGGTCACAAAGATTCTTATGAACAATGGGTTTGTAGGAATCTCCCAGTTCCCACGAATTTCACAGACATTCGTGGAAAGGGGCATACAGTGCAGTATTCATAGTGCTTCACTTTTTCAAATTTTGTTATGTTACAGCCTCATTCCATTCTACACACAATACCCCATAAAGACAACATGAAAAAAGTTTGAGATTTTTGCAAATTTATTAAAAATAAAAAACTAAGAAATCACATGTACATAAGTTTTCACAACCTTTGCTCAATACCTTGTTGATGCACCTTTGGCAGCAATTACAGCCTCAAGTCTTTTTGAATATGATGCCACAATCTTGGCACACCTACACTACCGTTCAAAAGTTTGGGGTCACCCAGACAATTATTTTGTGTTTTCCATGAAAAGTCACACTTCTTTACCACCATGAGTTGTAAAATAAATAGAAAATATAGTCAAGACATTGACAAGGTTAGAAATAATGATTTGTATTTGAAATAATAATTTTTTCCTTCAAACTTTGCTTTCGTCAAAGAATCCTCCATTTGCAGCAATTACAGCATTGCAGACCTAACATGATTGCACAAGGGTTTTCTTTTTTTTTCCACAATATTTTTTATTGAACCTTTTTTACAAACACAACATAAAACAATCAAACACCAACACTAAAGTAATTTAAAAAAAAAAAATAAAAAATAAAATTGTACTAAAAAACACCAACAACCACTAACCAAAGACAGGTCTTCAACAATGCTCCTCTGTTTAGTCTAGGCAATCCATTACATAAGTATACATATTATACATTCACCAGTTTGGAATTTACAAGGTCCACACACATCATTCACCTTCTTCTTCAAAAGTTATGTTTAAATTCTTTACATAATCAATGAAAGGTCTCCATATATTCTCCAACACAATTTCCTTTGATTTCAGTATGTATGTTATTCTTTCTAGTGGAAGGTTTGTTAACATCTGTCTTAACCAATGAGTCACATCTGGTCTCTGAGTCTTTTTCCACAGTAGAGCACAATACATTTTTTGGCATTAAGCAAACTGAGGTCTATGAATGCTCTTTTCACTCTTATAAAGCTATGCTTTTCTGGATACAGACCCAACAAAAACAATTTAGGATTCAATATGATTTGTTTTGAAATTATTTTTTCAATTGTTACCCTCACCTCTTCCCAAAAACACTCTAATTTTTCTACATTCCCACTAAACAATGAAATAGGGTTTCCTTTTACTTTCCATACTTTTGTGCACATATCTGGTATGTTTTTGTTATATCTATTTAACTCCACCAGTGTAACATACATCCGCATTAACCATTTAAAATGTATCAATTTAAGACGTACATTTATGATTTGGTTTGACCTTCTGTACAAGCCAATTCCCATTGTTCCTCTGAAATTTCAGTTTGCAGGTCTTCTTTCCAATAATTCAATCTTTTCTGTGAGTTTTCACTTAAGAATAGTGTCAATGAGTTATAAAACTCTGAATAATACCCTTTCTCTTACTTATCTTTCGTCAAATTTTTTCCAAGGATGAATAAGTAGGTCGGATGAGAGCATTTATTTTGATTATGATCGAATAAAGTTCCCTAAGCTGAAGATATTTAAAAAAAATGTGTTCTATTAAGATTAAATTTGATCCCTCAGTGTTCTTCAAAAGACCATTATGTTATCTGAAACATGACAGATATAAGTCTTGATCTTTTGAATCCCTTTTAAATTCCATACTTTAAATACAGCATCCGCTCTCCCTGGTTTAAAATATTGATTACCACATATTGGGCTAAATTGTGACAGTAAGTGTGGTTCTTTTAAATATTTTGTGGTTTCACACCATATTTTGATCATATGCTTTACAAATGGATTTTTAACTTGTTTCTGTAATTTTTTTGCTGAGTCTGAGTATATGAATATGGAAAGAGATAAAGGTAAATTGTATGATTCCATTTCAGTCCAGTGAGGGAGATCATTTGATGAAAAATAATATGTCACAGACCTCAGTTGTGCTGACCAGTAATACAACATAAAGTTTGGACATTTCAGACCTCCACGATCAAATGGTAAATATAGTAAGGACAGACGTAATCTAGCCTTCCTATTGTTCCATAAAAATTCCACTAACTTTTTTTTTAATTCTTGAGAACAGATCTGAAGGTGGTGGTAAAGGAATGTATTGAAATAAATAAAGTATTTTGGGTAAAATATTACTTTTAAGTATATTGATTCTCCCCGATCAGCGACATTGGGAGTGACATCCATCTCTGAAGTAACTCTTTAATGTCTGTCATTAAGGCTTCATAGTTGGACCTGGTGACTAATTCTAGCTTAGGCACAATTTGGATTCCTAAATATTTAAACTGATTATACAACATTGAATTGATTTACCTCAGGAGCTGGGTGATTTCACTGGTTCTCATTTAGCATTAATATTGAAGATTTAGTTTTATTTATTGGTATATCCTGATATTTCCCCAAAATTCTTTATTAAATTCAACAAGGTCGAATTGATTTTTTAAGATTTGACAAACAAAATTATGTCATCAGCATACAGGGGAGATTTTATGTTCTGTTGGTCCTACTTTAATTCCATATATTTGTGCATGTAAACGTACTGCCATCGCTAAAGGTTCAAATTGCCATAGTAAACAGTAAAGGTGAATGTGGCAGCCTTGTCGCCATCCTCTATTGATATTATTGATTTGGAAATATTGCTGTTTGTTAGGATTTCTGCTGTAGCATTATTGTATATTATCTGAACCCATTTTATGAAATTATTTCCAATTCCAAACCTTTGTAAAACTTCAAAAAGAAAGGGTCATTCGACCCTATCAAAGGCCTTTTCGGCGTCCAATGATAGGAGAGCTGTATCCGGTGCTTCTTCATTAGAAAAGATAATATTAAATAGTCTTCTTACATTATGGAAGCCTTGTCTTCCTTTATAAAGCCATTCGGATCTCGGTTAATAATATTTGGTAATATTTCTTGTAGTCGTCTTGCAAAATTTTACAGATTATCTTAAGGTCAGCATTTAATAGGCTTATTGGTCTCATATTTTCACATTTATTAGAGGGTTTACCTGGTTTTGGCAACAGTATAATTAAGGCATATTTATGTATGGTGGTAAATTACTATTTTGAAATGCTTTCTAAAACCATTTCCAAAAATGGTTTTATTAATTTATTCTTAAATTTTTTATAGAGGTCAACTGGAAGACCATCTGGTCCTGCACTTTTTCCTGATTTCATATTATCAATGGCTAGCCCACTTCTTCTTGACTAATTTTAGACTCCAGTATCTCCCCGTTTTCATTTGGAATACATGGTATAGATAATCGTCCAAAAACCCATTTAGTTTTGTTAAGTCAGTTTCATTTTTGTATTATATAATTTTTCATATAATCTCTAAAGGCACTGTTAATTTCTAAAAGATCTACAACTGGCTGTCCGTTACTTATAATATTGGTAATTGGTGTTTTAAATTCTAATTGTTTAATCTGCCATGCCAATAATTTTCCTGATTTTTCACCTTGTTCATAAAAAGATTGCTTCAATCTTAGAAGACTCGAGGCAGCTCTAGTCGCTGATTTTTTGTCATATTCAGATCTCAGAATCAGTAATTCGTTCTCTAACTTTGGGTCACTTCCTGCATACACTTTTTCTTGAAGAATTTTTATTTTATGTTCCAATTGGACTCTCTACTCTCGAGTCTTCTTAGATTTTGAACCTGTATAACTAATAATATGCCCCCTAATAAAAAGCTTTGAAAGCCTCCCACTTTATGCATGCTGATGTTTGTGTAGTATTGATATCAAAGAACTCATCTATCTGTTTTTCTATGTACTTAACAAATTCCTCATCCTGAAGCCATTTATGCTGAAATTGCCACCTACCTGGTTCCTTTGTCAATTTCTTATCTACATATATTAGACAGCAGGGTGTATGATCAGAGATCACAATATTATCATAGAAGCAGTTTTGAATCTTGGACCTTAATTCTGTGGAGATCAAAAAATAGTCAATACGTGAGAATGTCTTGTAGATATTAGAATAACAAGAATAGGCTTTAACTTGTGGTTTCATTTCTCTCCATATATCTAGCAATCTCAATTCTTTCATAAAATGATTAATGATCATCCTGCATCCATTGTGCGTACAGTCCAGTCCCTGTGATCTATCTATACCGGGATTCAATGTACAATTAAAATCCCCTGCTATTATATGTTGCCCTGGTAAGTGAAGATAAAATAAGGAATAAATTAGTAAAGAAATTTTGATCATCTATATTGGGACCGTAATAAGTTCACCCAAATTATATTTTCTAATAACAAAGATCCTTGAATGATTAGATATCTTCGCACATTTGTCTCCAATTACATTTTTCACTTGAAATGGGACTAATTTATGTGTAAGAGTCATACTCCCCCGGCTCGGATGAAAATGATGAGGTAAATACACTTCTTTGCCATCTTCTCTAATTTCTTTTTACATCCTCCTCTATTAGATGAGTTTCTTGTAAAAACACAATTTTTGAACCATGGTCTTATTTATATTCATAACTTGTTTAAGTTTTTTAATTTTGTAGACCTCTGCAATTCCATGAAGGTTAAAATTGAGATTAACGCTTTGGTCTATGATCAATAAGGAATTTGAGATTACCTCGCAATGTAAACATGCTCACACAGAGAAGCAAAAACATGAGTGGTTGAACATTCATCCTACAAACTACACACAAACAAATTCCCCCTTCCCACATTCGTGGTAATCCCCCCAAAATCATAAAAAAAAATTCCGTCTCCCGCTATAGCCATTGACCTGCTCCACACCAGCGAGGATCAGTCAAAACCACTCCTTCTTTCTCCTCTCAATCACCCCTAACTCTACTGCTTTTAATGACGTAACATTACTCTCTTCTGTAGTTTTTCCAACTTATCTCCTAAATTTTATAGCAACTTGTACATCATAGGTTTTTTTTTAATATATAATACAATCTATATATTTTGTAAACTTGCTATATGCTTCAGATCAGTCAGATGCCTGTGCAAATGCTTAAATATTCTACCTTATATTTTGTTCATGCTTAGCTCCCACCAGTCTCTTCTTGGATCTTCTTAATGAACTTCTGTGCCTCCTCAGGGGTCTTGAAGATGTGGGTTCAGCCCTTATACGTGACCAGCAGTCTTGCAGGATAAATCACTCCATGACGAATCCAAGGTTGCGCAGCTCTTTACGGGCGGGGTCGAACTGTTTCCTTAATTGTTGGATTCCTTTGGCCAAATCTGGGTAGAACCGCACCTGTTGATCCTGGTATTAATTTCTCCTTTGGCTCGCGCCGCGTGGAGATCGTCATCCTGTCTCTGTAGCTGAGGAACTTCATAATCAGCGTCCTCGGTGATGCCTTGTTATCTCTGGGTGGGCCAATTCGGTGGGCGCTTTCTAAGACAACTGATGACTGCAGCTCCGCGTTGTTCAGCGCTTCTGGGATCCACTTTTCCAAAAAGGAACATGGATCCAGACCATCCGTTCTCTCCGGGAGACCCACCAGCCTCAGGTTGTTCAGTCTCGACCGGGATTCTAAATCCAGGACATTATCTTCCAGACATTTATTTTTTAATTCCAATGTGCACACCTTTAATTGTAGGCTGGTGACGTCATCCTCAGCACTGGAAATTCGGAGCTCCACCTGCGAAACTCGTTCCATACAGTCGCTTAACTCCTTTTTTATTCCTTCTATCGCTGCAATAATCCCGTCAAGTTTAGAGGAAAAGTCTGCTCTCACTGAACTAATGGCAGCGAGCACCGCACCTGTGCCGTCGCCAGTAGTCACCGCTCCTCCGCTAGCTTCCTCCGCCATATTTGGGGATTCTTCTGCTTCGTCACGGACGTGAAAGTCCGTTAACTTGGACTGTTTCGGCGATTCAGTTTTTCCTCCACCTGATTTCCCAGCCTTAGGCTTTACCGGCATGAGGATTCTGATGTCCTCGCCCAAACGTTGGGATAGGTTTTGTTCCAATTGAGAGAGTTATTTGCCGATTTTTTTTTTTTTTTTTTTTAGGAGCAGAGTAGAGTGAAGCACGTCCTTCTATGCGGCGGCCATAACTGGAAGCCCTGCACAAGGGTTTTCTAATCATCCATTAGCCTTCTGATGCAATGAGCAAACACATTGTACCATTAGAACACTGGAGTGATAGTTGCTGGAAATGGGCCTCTATACACCTATGTAGATATTGCACCAAAAACCAGACATTTGCAGCTAGAATAGTCATTTACCGCATTAGCAATGTATAGAGTGTATTTCTGATTAGTTTAAAGTTATCTTCAGTGAAAAAAAGTGTTTTTCTTTCAAAAATAAGGAAATTTCTAAGTGACCCCAAACTTTTGAATGGTAGTGTATCTTTGGGCAGTTTTGCCCATTCCTCTTTGCAGCACCTCTCAAGCTCCATCAGATTGGATGGGAAGCGTCAGCGCACAGGCATTTTCAGATCTCTCCAGAGATGTTCAATTGGATTCAAGTCTGGACTCTGGCTGGGCCACTCAAGAACATTCACAGAGTTGTCCTGAAGCCACTCCTTTGATATCTTGGCTGGGTGCTTAGGGTCGTTGTCCTGCTGAAAGATGAGCCATCACCCCAGTCTGAGGTCAAGAGCGCTCTGGAGCAGATTTTCATGCAGGATGTCTCTGTACATTGCTGCATTCATCTTTCCCTCTATCCTGACTAGTTTCCCAGTTCCTGCCACTGAAAAACATCCCCACAGCATGATGCTGCCACCACCATGCTTCACTGTAGGGATGGCATTGGCCTGTAATGAACGGTGCCTGGTTTTCCTCCAATCATGATGTCTGGCATTCACGCCAAACAGTTCAATCTTTGTCTCATCAGACCAGAGGATTTTGTTTCTCATGGTCTGAGAGTCCTTCAGATGCCTTTTGGCAAACTCCAGGTGGGCTGCTATGTGCCTTTTACTAAGGAGTGGCTTCCCACTGGCCACTCTACCATATAGACCTGATTGATGAGGATTACTGGAGAGATGGGTGTCCATCTGGAAGGTTCTCCTCTTTCCACAGAAGAACACTGGAGCTCTGACAGAGTGACCATCGGGTTCTTGGTGACCTCCCTGACTAAGGCCCTTCTCCCCCGATCGCTCAGTTTAGATGGCTGGCCAGCTCTAGGAAGAGTCCTGGTGGTTCTGAACTTCTTCCATTAACAGATGATGGAGGCCACTGTGCTCATTGGGACCTTCAAAGCAGCAGAAATTTTTCTGTACCCTTCCCCAGATTTGTGCCTCAAGACAATCCTGTCTCAGAGGTTGACAGACAGTTCCTTTGACTTCATGCTTGGTTTGTGCTCTGACATGCATGTCAACTTGGGACCTTATATAGCCAGGTATGTACCTTTCTACAAATCAAGTCCAATCAACTGAATTTACCCACAGGTGGACTCCCCATTAAGCTGTCGAAACATCTCAAGCGATGATCAGTGGAAACAGAGTGCGCCTGGCCGCCTCAGTTCTGAGTTTCATGGAAAACGACTGAATTAACTTATGCGCATGTGATTTCTTTTTTTTTTTTCCATTTTTAATAAAATTTGAAAAAAAATCTCAAAAGAACTTTTTTCACATTGTCATTATGGGGTGTTGTGAGTCGAATTTTGAAGGAAAAAAAAGAATTTCATCCATTTTGGAATAAGGCTGTAACATAAATGTGGAAAAATTGAAGTGCTGTGAATACTTTCAGATGCACTGTCATTTCTTACAGCTGCCATTCAATATCGCAACGAGCGACTGAGCGCATTCTCTGAGAATGAGGTGCTTTTCCTGTCATACGATGGCCCTAGAGTTCTTACGTTCTTCGTAAGGGTGCCTTGGGATCTTCCTATGGCATACTTACTGCCATCTTATGAAAATTTTTGTGCAATTCACTGCACTCTCAAGTCACTGGTAGGGAAGATCTTATGGCTTTCCAGCACATTTTGTCGGCTGAGCACCTTCACTATCGCCTTACACATGCTGTACAAATCGCCGTATGGCATTTCTGAAGACTGCTGTAAGGGGCCCTCAAGAACAACGTAACCTCTTGTGCTCGTTGTACCGCGGACGGGCAAGTCTCTGCGTCCCAGACGGCACGAGGTTGTGCGCCCTCGTTGCCATCTTGGACGCTACGATGGAGCTGCGAGAGCTGCAATATTCGTTCTTCCACTGCAGACACAGCCCGCGAACAGATTAGATCTATCTGATTGACCTCTCATTCAACTACTAAGAGCCCTTGAAATGGTTTCTCGAAACCTTGAAGAACCAATGACTGAAAACTAGCAAGAAGACCCCGCCTACCAAAGCTGTGAATGCCGTGAGCCAATGAAGCAGAGAAGTTTGCGATCTGTTTTTTTTAAGGCTGGGTGAAGACAGGACTACTGCCTGCAGTAGATAAAAAAGGACCCGCAGGAAGAACCCCCACAGACATAGCAGCACAGAGACCATCCACAAGTGGAACCTGTGTGACAGTGACTGCCATTCGCACAACGGCATGCTCGGCCAGGCGGTGCTTTGTTTGTTTTTGTCCCAGCAGAATAGACATTAGGATTGTCTTCTATGGTCATCATAGACCCGACGGAGGCCGACGACGAAGGCTGAGTGACACACACGTGTTTGCTAGTCTATTTTTAATTACTACTGTTATTTGTTTTGAAAAATCGTTCGCCAAAAACCGCAATCATGGAAGCGCAAAACCGCAATAATGGAATTATGTTTTGATCGGGTCGCGAGACCAGCGTCGCGTTCGTCTGACAATGAGGAAGAAGTTCGCCAGCTCCGCTTCTGCTGTGAAGAGGTAAGGTGTTGTAAGCTAAATTACTCTTTATCCCTGAAAATTGTAATCAAAATGACTTTTGACTGATCGGTAAATTACAGCTGTGCGTCATCGCTGCATGACGGACCGTGGTGCAACGGGCGATGTCTTTCCTCTGTTGCGGGGGGGGGGGGGGGGGGGACACACATACACACACACAGACACAGCCCTGAGTGTGACCTTTCATTAGAGCCCAAAATGAAGCTTCTACATTGAATCATTCTAAAGTTACAGACGTTTTTCCAAACTGTGCCATTTGGCACAATTTGGCACAGTTCCAAAACGCCCTGGGAAACTGCCTGAGGAAAAAGCTGTGTAATATATTCATTTTTTGTGGTATTGTTACAAATTTGGACCTCAGCTGGATAACACTTGGTTCTACATTTCTGTTGCATTTTCCAGCCCGGATCTGAAGCTGTGTGTTATTTGCAAGCATTTGTATCCCAAAAAACACCCAGGCCAAATTTATTTCTTCAAGTTCACTATGTTTAGATTGACTGTAATTCAGTGGCCGGAGCACTTAGAGAGATTATGACGTTTTGCCAAAAAATTCAAAGTGTTTTCTTTTAAATGAGACCAACCCATGAAGATGCTGCAAAGGTTTGAAGAACAGCTTTCGATTTACTTTGGGCACCTTATTTTTTGGCGTTTTTAAGAACAATTGACCGGAGTGCAAGGGGGTTAAGGTTGTTTCTTCAAGGTAACTTCTGGCCATCATCTTGCATGAATAACAATAAGTCTATCTATAGAGCACTTTTCTCAGACAAAGTCACAAAGTGCTTAACATGATAAGAAACACAAAAAGATAGTAAAATACAATAACAGCGTAAATAAAAATACAGGCACATAAAGCAGTAAAAGAACAAAGTAAACACAAGAAAAACACATAAAAATACAATCAACATATAGTTATAAAAAACCTAGGCTAAAAAGGTGGGTCTTTAGTTGCTTCCTAAAAAACATCAATGGAAGGTACACGATCTAAGTTCAAATGGTAAAGAGTTCCAAAAGTCGGGGAGCAACCAGCACGCACACGGCTTTATTGACTTTAGTTTCTGAGCCTAGTGCTAGGGACTACCAGCTAGGTTCTGATTAAAAGACCTGAGAGACCTGATGGGATGGTATAGATGGAGCGGTCACTGATATAAGAAGATGGCCTCATCATGAACTGGCTCTTGTAAGTCAGGACAAGAACTTAAAATCAACTCTATAATTTACAGGAAGCCCAATGCAAGGAGGCCAAAACAGGGAGTGAATATGACAGAACCTACTGGATCTAGTCAGTAGACTTAGCAGCAGAGTTCTGGACTAACTGGTAAGCGGTGTAAAGAGGATTTACTGAGGCATGTGAAGAGAGCATTACAGTAGTCTAAACGTGAAGAAACAAAGGCATGAATAATAGTTTCTACATGACGGTAGGAAACCAGTGACCTAATTTTGAAGATATTACTGAGGTGGAAAAAAGCAACTCCGGGTGAGAGTTGACATGCTGATACAAACATTCATCGATTGGTCACAAAATGACACCTAAGCATTTTTAGATCTCCAGACCCGAGGTCACATTAGTTCTTCAATGAACCAATGCCTATTACCATCTTAGGAATAGACATTCTAGGTGCTAATACAAGGATTCAGTTTTTGTCAGCAACTTACAGTTACAAAAAATTACTTAGACATCCAGCTCCTTAACTTCGCAGACAGACAATCGTGAATAATTATTATACTGTCATCATGTCAGGTTTAAAGAAAGCTAAAAAAACCCCCAGCTGTAAATCATCCAGCGTAGCAGTGATAAGGACACACCTTTGAATCTGCTGATGAGGAACCAAGAGTGGCAGCATGTAATGGCAATATAAAAGTGAGCCCAGAATAGACCCCCAAGGCACCCCACAGGATAAAGGAGGCCAGAGTCAGATGAAGTAAGAGCATAGTTTCTTACATTGTTCCTATGGTCATTCGTACGGCCGTTCCACGCTGAGGGGTTTTCGTGGGGCAGTCGTAGAAATCTTGGACAAGACCATCAATGAGGCCATGAACTAATGAACGGTCTATGAATGTTGGATTCTCCTACAACTGCCTTGAGAAGGCCATACAAAAAGGTCCAAAAATCATTCATACGGTGTTTGCAGCCATTCGTAAGGGTATTTGTGACTGTAGCTTAACAAAAAACACCATACCCATGGTGAAGCATGGTGGTGGAAGCATCATGCTTTGGGGTTGCTTTTCTTCAGCAGGAAGTGGGGCTTTAGTCAAGGTGGGAAAAACTATGAACAGTTCCAAATACCAGGCTAAATTTGGGCCAAAAACCTTCAGGAGTCTACTAGAAGGATGAAGATGAACCCCATAAGCAAAGCAAGCAAGCAAGCAAAGTTTATTTGTATAGCACTTTTCACAGATATACGTATATCACAAAGTGCTTCACAGCAAATTAAAATTTACAAATACACAGAAATTAAAATCAATGGAAATAAGATAGAAATATAAGCTACCCAACCAATTTTCAAAAAAAAACAAAAAAAACCGACTCAGAGTGTGAATGCAGTCTCACCTGCAGATGAATTTAATAACTTTTTTGTTAATATTGGTCCTGATTTGGCTCGAGAAATACCCATTATGGCACCTATGGGTGATACAGTAAACAAAAACACTGCTACACAAGACTCCATTTTCATAAAGAACACAGACGAGAGAGGTCACTGAAATTGTTAAATCGTTTAAAAGTAAAACATCTACGGACTGTGATGGTATTGACACGCTCTTAGTCAAAACTATTATTGAATGGTTAGTGAAACCACGGACGTATATTTGTAACCTGTCTCTCCAAACAGGTATATTTCCCAGTGCAATGAAAATAGCTAAAGTAATTCTGATATACAAGACGGGTGACAGAGGGGAATTTTCAAACTATAGACCGATTTCACTATTGCCGCAATTTTCCAAGATACTTGAAAAAATATTCTGTGAGAGAATCGACAACTTCATAATGAAGAATAATTTATTGTGTGAGCAGCAATATGGGTTCAGACACAAGAGGACAACTGCATTTGCTCTATGGAATTTATAGAAAAAATATTAACTGCCATTGAAAATAAAGAGTATTCAGCTGGGGTATTCCTGGATCTTAAAAAAGCATTTGATACAGTGGATCATAATCTATTATTAAAGAAACTACAAAATTGTGGTATTAGGGGGGTAGCACTGTCCTGGTTATGTAGTTACTTAAAGAATAGATATCAGTATATATGTGTTGGTAACAAAAACTCACAGTTACTGAAGGTTACTTGTGGAGTCCCACAGGGTTCAGTTTTGGGGCCACTGTTATTCAATATGTATATAAATGATATATGTAAAGTCTTGGAAAAAATGGATTTAATATTGTTTGCCAATGACACTAATTTATTATGCAGTGGAAGCAATTTGGAACAGCTTTTGGATACATTTGGAAAGGAATTAGGAAAGCTTAAACTGTGGTTTGATTCAAACAAATTAACGCTCAATTTAAGTAAGACAAAATTTATAGTTTTTAACAACCATCACAACAACTTAGTATCTAAACTCAGTGTAAATGGTGTAGAAATTGAAAGGGTATCTGAAACTAAATTTCTTGGAGTAATAATTGATAATAAACTGTTGGAAGTCACATATTAATTATATTAAAGGTAAAATATCTAAATCAATTGCAATACTACACAGAGTGAAATATTTGCTGAATCAACCCACATTATATACTTTGTATCATTCATTAATACTCCCATACATGACATTGTACTGAAGTATGGGGAAATACATATAAAACAAACATATATCCAGTTTTTATGCTTCAGAAGAGAGCTATTAGAATAATAAACAAAGCTGCTTACAGGGAACCAACAAACCCACTTTTTCTTAAATTAAAAGCTCTCAAGTTGAAAGATCTGGTTTACTTTAAAACTGCAGTAATTATGTTTAAAGTAAAGAATCTATCACTGCCCACAAATATCCAAAAGTTGTTCCAAATAAGGGAGAAACAATATCATTTCAGAGGAACATGTATATTTCAAAAACCCTCAGTGAGAACTACCACCAAGCAACACTGTATTTCAGTGCAAGAAGTCAGATTGTGGAACACTTTTGGACCTGAATTAAAATCATGTACAACGCTTGGACAATTTAAACAAAAACTAAAGGAAGAAATACTCCAAACATATATACAAGATGACATGTAAAATCACAAAAGGATTGTCATATCCAGTCTGTGTTGTGTTGTTGCTTAGTTTTTTGTTGTTGGTTTTTTTTTTTTTTTTTGTCACGTTTCATCTTAGCTTTGTTCTGAATTGTAATCGCTCTTGTTTTGTTTTTCTTTTGGATTCTTGGACGAATACGGGTGGGCAATATAAGCTGCGGCTTCAGCCATCACCCATTTCGGATAACTTATGTTGAACTGTATAATCAGAGGAGTTATTGTTTGATTTGACCTTATTGGATTCCCCCCCCCCTTTGTTATATTGTTCTGTTTCCTTTTTTAATCTTTACTTTTAATCTATCCGAAAATAAAGATTCATTCATTCATTCATTCAAGATAAAATATTCATATGAATAGGAATAAAAAAAGAGAAAACAGTGAAAGAATAAAAGCCATTCAACGAGAGCTAAAAGCCTGTCTAAACAAATGAGTTTTTAAACTCCTTCCTAAAGGAGTCAACAGACTCAAGGTAGTGCAAGGACAGGGGAAGTGCGTTCCAAAGCTGTGGTGCAGCGGCCTGGAAAGACCGATTTCCATGGTTTTTAAATTTGGTCCGAGGGACCACCAGGAGTCTCTGGTCTGAGGATCTTGGTGATCGCGTTGTTGCATAAGGATTCAAGAGGGCTGAGATGTATCTTAAAATGAAATCTAAAAGGAACTGGCAGCCAGTGAAGGGACAATAAAACTGGGGAAATGTGTTCCCTTTTCTTTGTCCGGGTTAAAAGCCGAGCTGCTGCATTTTGCACAGTCTGAAGGCAGGCAACAGCAGTTTTATTAAAACACATAAAAAGGGCATTACAATAATTTAAGCAAGACAAGACAAAAGCATGAATGATCATTTCCAGTTCAGGTGTTAAGACCATAGGCCTAAGTTTTGCTATATTCCTCAGATGAGAAAAGCAATTTCTGACTAATTGCCAACCACAGCAGTCCAGTGACACAGCATTGTCAAAAACAACACCTAAGTTATGTAGGCTGGGCTGGACAGAAGAGCCTAGGTGACCTAAGTGTTGCCTTAGCAGAGGAATTTTACTGTCTGGAGTGATGATCAGTGTTTCTGTCTTGTTAAGATTTAATTGTAGGAAGTTACTGTTTAACCATTTGTTAATAGCAGACAGGCAAGAGATTAAGTTTGATAAAATGTTCAGCTCATTTTCTTTAAAAGAGCAGGAAAGCTGAATGTCCTCTGCATAAAAATGGTAAGAGACACCCTTAAACTGACTGACTGGCCAAGTGGGGTTAAATACAATAAAAACAGAATAGGGCCCAGAATTGAGCCTTGAGGAACCCCACAGGAAAAGTCCTTTAACCTCTGACATCTTCTCGTTGAGCAAAACACAAAACCCTCTGTCAGTTAAATAAGATAAAAACCATTTCAGAACTAATCCAGAAATACCAAACGTGTCCTTCATCCTATTTATCACTATATTGTGGTCCACCATGTCAAAAGCAGCGGTGAGATCCAACAACACCAGGACCGAGTACTGACCAGAATCTGCTGCCATCATGATGTCACTCGAGACTTTAATTAGCGCTGTCTCGATGGAGTGCATTTTGCGGAAACCAGACTGGAAGGTATCTAAGATTTGATTTCTCTCTATGAATGTAGTTAACTGCTCGGCTACTACTTTCTCAAGCATTTTGGATAGGAAGGGGAGCTTTGAAATGGGCCTGTAATTGTTCAGTTCTGTAGGGTCTAAGTTTTGTTTCTTTAATTTGGGTTCAACCACTGCTTGTTTAAAGGAACTGGGAACAGTGCCTGATAAAAGTGACCAATTTATTGATTTCGACAATTAAAGACCCAATAGAATCAATTTGAAAAGCAGTGACATTGGGAAGATACCTAAGGGGCTTGAAGAGGGCTTCATAGAGGCCAGAAGACCATTTACATCCAGTAGCGTGACTGGAGTGAAAAAGGACCACGTGTTAGAGGGGACCTGATTCAGGCCAAAGTCCTCAGCAGATGGTGGAGTTCTTGCTCTAAAATCATTCACCTTATTCACCATAAAATTTGCAAAGTCATTACATTCAGCATTAGAATAAGCAGGAACCATGGCTAAATCAGGTGAGACAATGGAATTAATAGTGCCAAACAAAAAGACTGAGGGCTGTAATTAAATCAAAAAGCACTTTGACAAAGCAGCAGTTTTAAGGTATACAGACTTATGCAACCATTGACTGATTGATTGATAGATACCATTTATTTCAAATGAGACAAAACAAAAACAAGAATAAAAATAAAAAATCCAAATGCAGCCCGAAAAGGAACAAGACTGAAGCCAAAAGCTTATCTTGTCCTGTCCCATACTTAACTAATTAATATACCTGCTTGCTCATATTCACATACTGTACATACATAGCAATAACAACAAATGAAAACTTAATGAGCAAGAATGTGAATAAACAAATCTCTACATGCATTCCAAGAGCTTATTACTTATTAAAATATAGAAATTCAAAAATGAAACAAGTAAACAACTTTCTACTGATCAACAATCCACTAGTGACTCTCACAGACTTTCACCCAACCAACCCTAATGATTAACTGAACCATCTTCCTCCCTGTATTTAATTTCTCATTTTTATACTTTTTTTTTTAAACTCAGAATGTTTGGACATCGTTTTAACTCCATATTTAATCAATTCCATAATTTAACCCCACAGATCGAAACACAAAAGCTTCTCCTAGTTGTTCGTACACCCACTGTCTTTAGAAGCAACTCCCCCCTTAAATGATATCCCTTTTGTCTTTCAACAAACATGTTTTGGATGTTAACTGGCTATGAATTCTTCCTTATTTTGTACATTATTATGGCAGTTTTATATTCCACCAGATCAAAGAATTTCAAACTTTTAGACTGTAAAAATAAATAATTTGTGTGATCAGGAAAACCGGCACCATGAATGATTCTTATTGCTCTTTTTTTGTAAAATAACAAGCGGCTGTAATGAACTTTTATATGCATTTCCCCAAACTTCTGAACAACAATTTAAATATGGTAAAACAAGTGAACAATACAAAGTATGGAGTGATTTCTGATCCGGTATGTGCTTTGTTCTGCTCATGACCGAAATACTTCTGGACAGTTTAGCTTGTACGTATTTATTGTGAGGTTTCCAGCAAATTTTTTCATCTATAATCACACCTAGAAATTTATTGTCTTGAACTCTTTCAGCGTTGATGTCATCCATCTGTATTTTTGCTTGAATATTTGCCTTACTATTTCCAAATAACATGAACTTTGTTTTGCTCAATTTAATGATAATTTATTTTTATTTAACCATTCTTTTATTTTACTGAATTTGGTAGTGATTATATTCAAAAGTTGCTGTAGATCCTCACCAGTACCCAGAACAGTTGTGTCATCTGCAAATATCACAATCTTCAACAGTTCAGAAATATTGCAAATATCATTGATACATAAAATAAAAAGTTTAGGTCCCAACACTGACCACTGGAGGGCACCACAAACAATGTCCAAACTCTCAGATTTATATTGTCCCATCTTCACAAATTATTGCCTGTTTTTTTTAAAATAGGTTCTGACTGAATTCAATACCACTCCCCTGAGTCCATATCGTTCCAATTTATTAATCAGTATTTCATGATTTAATGTATCAAATGCTTTTTTTTTCAAATCAAACACTCCCACTGCAAATTTCTTTCTGTCCATAGAATTAATAATTTCTTGTAGAGTGGTTGGTTCTAAATCCATACTGACAGTCTGTAAGTAAACTGTATTTAGCTACAAACTTGTCTAATCTGACATTAAAGAGTTTTTCCAGTATTTTTGAAAATTGGGGCAGAAGAGAAACGGGCCTGTAGTTTGTGAAGTGGTGTTTGTTTCCAGTTTTGTATAGAGGTATGACTTTTCATTCAGCTATTTTCATTTTACTTGGAATTGTACCAGTTTGAAAATAGTAAACTGCAAATGTGTTTCAGTGGTTTAGCAATCTCCTCAATAACTTTTTTTTAACAGTTACCATGTCAATGTCATCACAGTCAGTTGAAACTTTATTTCTGAATTTATGTACAATCTCAATGATTTCCCTCTCTTCCACTGCTGTAAAAAATACTGAATTTGGATTTCTTTCGATTAATTTACTTTTCCCCTTTTCAGATATGAATGGATCAGGGAATCTTTCTGCTAATTTTGGTCAAATATTTACAAAGAATTCATTGAATCTATTTACTGCATCATTTATACTATTAATATTTATATAATTATCTATATAATAATTAAGGATAATTATCTTGTCTGTCTCCATTTGGAATTACTTTAACACATTCCATAAACCTTTAATATTATTTTTATTATCTATTAATTTACTATAGTATTCCTTTTTACTTATTTTCATAATATTGGTTAACTTATTTTTATATCTATTTTCTACTTCCTTAGTTCTATGTCTTATGAATTCTCTATGCAACGTATTTTTCTTTTTGCAGGCATTTTTTAATCCTTTAGGTACCCATGGACTGTCTGAATGTTTTTGCTTATTGATTTTTTTTATATAATTAGACATTTTTTTTAATCACACAAAAATTTAAATATTCATAAAAATATTTCATATGCTTTGTTTGTGTCTTCTTCATTATATAGTTCTTCCCAATTCTGTTTTGCCAGATCATTTTTAGAGTATTCATTGATTCTGATAGTGACCAACCTGCACTCAGACCAGGGGCCTCATGTACAAAGAGTACTTACGCACAAAAATATGGCATATGTCCTTTTCCACGGAAAATTTCAGATGTGTCAAGAATGAAATGACCATGGAAATATGCGCAGCTGCACGTCAACTTCATGGCTGGTGTACGTACGTTTCTACTGTTATTGGTCCACTGACGACACTTAGAGGTGATGTTGGGAGACTGATAATGACATGAAAATGATTGCACAAACCAGAGACACATGATAAACAAACATCCAAGTGTGTGCAATTAGATGAGTGGCTATAAAAGCAAGTGCAAAGAAGTGCAGAAAATGTCTCTAATAATAATAATGGCGTTAGTGTAGAAGATGTGCTCAAATGATGAGGCTGAGTTTAGTCGTAAACCAGCTTTATTGACAGAACACAGCTTCTAGCATTCTCAAAGCAGGAAAGAGAAAGAATCATATCTCATCACCCTTTTATATGTTTCCAGCATCAGAATTCAAGTCACATGGTGTTTTCAGTAAACATACAGTCACAAAGCATCCCTTTGAATCTTCACCATTGTCTCTCATTTCCTGATGAACCGGAAATCTCTCCGGGGCATCTTCTGTGGGACAAAGAGACAAATCTCACACCTCCTTGTTATCTTCTGCGGATTCGAGTTCTTTGTCCTTGCAGACGTGACACCCTCAATACACATGCAGTCCCGTCTCTGTGGAAACGTGAGCCCACAATGTGTGTCGCCCACACTACCCCCCCCCAAACGTCTAGTAAGGGCAAGACCTGCACGGCATAGAAAAAAGAAAAACACAAAACACTCCATACATCGCTAATCAATCCACCAACTGCCTAGGTTTTAACTTTCTGCCGAATCTGCTGCAGCCTGGCTTGGCTGCACCTGCAACATCTCTATGCGCCTGTGGATTAAAGCTGTTAGCACCTTTCTGTGAAGATTTTGGAGAATGTCTTCTCGGCGGCCTGCCACGGCGGGGGGGCCTCGCGAGCTGCACTTCCTCGTCAGCCAAAACAAAGGCGGGTTTGAGCCTGTTTATGCAAATCAACTCCCTTCTGCCCCCTAAATCTAGCAGAAAATGCTTCTGCCCGGTCTCCAGCACTCGGAACGGTCCGTCATAAAACGGTCGCAAACTTGGACGCTGAGCATCATGTTTAACAAAAATAAACTCCGCATTTTTTAAAGCCTTTGGCACAAAAACGTGTGGTAAACTGTGATGGACCGGGCCAGGGAGCGTGTTTGCTCCCGAGTCGCTCTGCCACGGCTGAGCGGGGGGGCCATTTGGTGCGGGATTATCGGGGAGAAATTCCCCCGGCAAACGGACAGGTTGTGCAAAAACTAATTCAGCCGGGGAAGCATGCAAATCTTCCTTAGGTGCAGAACGCAACCCCAATAAAACCCATGGAAGTTTGTCCACCCAATTTGTATCCGTCAGCGACGCTCTGAGGGCTGCTTTCAATGACCTGTGAAAGCGTTCGCATAAACCATTAGCCTGGGGGTTATACGCGGTAGTGCGATGAATCTTCACCCCCAAGCTGCGGGCCATCGATGACCATAGTTCGGAAATAAATTGGGGACCCCTGTCGGACATTATGTCCGACGGTACACCGAAACGCGCAACCCATGCTGCTAAAAATGCTCGCGCAACTTCTTCCGCTGTGGTTGATGTCAGAGGAATCGCCTCTGGCCAACGCGTGGTGCGATCCACCATCGTCAAAAGATGTGTGTGCCCGTGTGATAATGGGAGCAGGCCCACCAAGTCAACATGCACGTGATCAAAACGCTTAGCGGGGATGTGAAAAGGTTCCAACGGGGCCTTAGTGTGTCTGTGTATTTTGGCTCGCTGACACGCTACGCAGGCTGCCGCCCATTCCTTGACCTGTTTGCGCAACCTGGGCCAAACAAATTTCTCCCCCACCAACTTAATCGATGCGCGCACCCCCGGGTGCGCGAGAGAATGGACCAAGTCAAAAACGCGGCGACGCCACGCGGCTGGCACCACGGGGCGGGGCCGTCCCATGGAGACATCGCAGATTAGTGGGGGCATACCACTTTGTTGCTCCCTGTGCTCCAGCCTTAACCCTGTTGGTCCAGACTGGAGCGCGCGCACGTCCGCGTCGTTAACCTGCTCCGCAGCCATGGCTGCATAATCTAACCCAACACAGACCGGGGCTGCGCGCGCTCCCGCGTCGCTGCCCGGGCCCGCAGCCACGGCTACAGAGTCTGCCCCTACGGGGGTTGGTGGTGCTACCGCGCGCGAGAGGCAGTCTGCTACAACATTGTGTTTACCCGCGACATGCTGAATATCAGTAGTGAACTCCAATATTGCGGCTAGTTGCCTTTGTTGTCGGCCTGACCAGGGTTCTGAAATTTTGGCCATCGCAAAAGTTAGCGGTTTATGATCCACAAACGCGGTGAAACGTCGCCCCTCTAACCAGAACTGAAAATGACGGATGGCCAAGTGTAGGGCCAAAAGCTCCCTGTCAAACGCACTGTATTTACGCTCACTATCGCGCAAAGTCCTGCTGAAAAACGCGAGGAGTTGCCAGGTACCTGCCACAAACTGTTCAACTACCGCCCCCACCGCTACATCGGAAGCGTCAGTGGTGAGCGCCATGCGGGCCGTTGGAACTGGGTGCGCTAACAAAACTGCGTTTGCCAGGGCCGATTTGACCTGGGCAAAAGCGCGCTCCCGCTCCGGAGACCATTCAACTTTATTTGCGGGCTTTTGTTTTTTTAACGCGGTGTACAATGGCTGCATGAGCCGTGCTGCACTTGGGAGGAACCGGTTGTAAAAATTAACCATCCCTAGAAACTCCCGCAGCGCCTTGACCGTTTGAGGTTGCGGAAAATCCGTTATGGCACGCACTTTATTTGGAAGAGGAACCGCTCCTTCTGCCGAAACGCGATGTCCCAAAAAATCAATCTGCGCCACCCCAAACTGGCACTTCGCTGGGTTAACTATTAACCCGTGCTCTGCCAGCCTCCGAAAAACTGCTGTGAGGTGCTTTTCGTGCTCGGCCTCAGACGTGCTGGCTACCAAAATATCGTCCAAATAAACGAACACGAAAGGAAGATCGCGTAAAACTGCATCCATCATGCGTTGGAAAGTCTGCGCGGCCCCCTTGAGGCCAAAAGGCATGCGCAAAAACTCAAAAAGGCCGAAAGGAGTTATGACCGCTGTTTTGGGTACATCTTGCGCGCGCACTGGAACCTGGTGGTAACCGCGCACCAAGTCTATTTTAGAAAAAATGCGCGCCCCCGCCAAATGAACAGAAAAATCCTGAATGTGCGGAATCGGGTAGCGGTCATGAGCTGAAACGTTGTTCAACCTGCGGAAATCGCCGCAAGGTCGCCACGAGCCGTCAGCCTTTGGGACCATGTGTAACGGCGAAGCCCAAGAGCTCTTGGAGCGTCTAACAATGCCCAGTTTTTCCAGATTAGTGAACTCCTCGCGCGCGATGGCCAGTTTAGCTGGGTCCAAGCGCCGAGCTTTTGCAAAAACGGGGGGGCCGGTGGTTGTTATGAAATGCTCCACCCCATGTTTAGCCACCGTTGCCGAAAACGTGGGGACTGTGAGTGCTGGGAACTGAGCAAGCAATGTGTGAAACTTACCACCCGCAGCTGAGACGCTGGCATGTGCAGTCGGCGGGGCCACCCGAGCTGTGCAGGGAATAGAATGAAAGGACAGTGCATTAATCAGACGTCTATTAGCAAGGTCAACCAATAAACCATGTGAGCACAAAAAATCAGCCCCTAACATGTTGAAACTGACTGCTGCTACAATAAATGTCCACTCAAATGAACGGCCCTGTAAGGACAGAAGCATGGTCCTCTCACCGAACGTTTTAATCGTGGAGCCGTTCGCTGCTGACACTGACACCCAGGGAGCTTTAGAAGGCATCAGCCATTCCGCGTAGGTGAGTGTGACGAAACTCAGCTGAGAGCCCGTGTCCACGAGGAACTGTTTCCCCGAGCGTGCATCCGTCAGGTAAAGCAGCCTGTTCTCGTTGCCGAGGGTCGCAGCTGCTACCGGCCCTCGGTCTTGGCGTTTCCCTGGCGCTTAAAGTTGCACGGTGACACGCACCTGTGCGCTCTCTCTGCAAAACGGCGGTGGTAGAAGCACGGGCCGTCCTCCGCTCCGCGTCGTCTGGCTCCCGTCGCCGCCGTCCTTGGTGCGTCTGGCGCCGCGGCCGCTGGACCTGCACTGTCTCCGGATGACGTTCCTGGGCTAGCCGCCGCGGCCGAAACTGCGTTCCGCTTGTGGGCGTCGACCAACCGCTGCGCCTCTTTGCTCAACCCATGGTAGTCTCGCCTGGCCAATCGGGGCGACTCTGCCAGGGCCACTCTCACTGCTGGCGGCAGGGTACGAAGGAAAAGGTGGGCGAAAATGAATTCGCCATCTTCAGAGTCTTTGAGCTTCAGCATCTTCACCATCAGGTCCGCAGGTCTATCATTTTCTGACTCCGTCAACGTCAGGAGTCCCTCTGCTCGTTGTTGGACTGAAGGGGTGAAATGGCTGATCAGCGCGTCCTTCAATGCGCTGTACTTGTCGCTGTCTGGTGGATGATTAACCAGATCCTCCACTCTCTAGACCGTGTTGCTGTCCAGCTTCGCTACCACATGGTAGAATCTTGTGTCGTCGTTGGAGATTCTCCGGAGGTTGAACTGCGCCTCGACTGCGCTAAACCATGAGCGCGGGCTGTGCTGCCAGAAATCAGGCAGCCGGATCGTGGAGGCGGCCATCAGGCTGGCTTCCGCCGAGCCCTGCTCGGGAGAATTCTGTCTGCTCATTTCTCGTCGTAGGTCACCAGTGTAGAAGATGTGCTCAAATGATGAGGCTGAGTTTAGTCGTAAACCAGCTTTATTGACAGAACACAGCTTCTAGCATTCTCAAAGCAGGAAAGAGAAAGAATCATATCTCATCACCCTTTTATATGTTTCCAGCATCAGAATTCAAGTCACATGGTGTTTTCAGTAAACATACAGTCACAAAGCATCCCTTTGAATCTTCACCATTGTCTCTCATTTCCTGATGAACCGGAAATCTCTCCGGGGCATCTTCTGTGGGACAAAGAGACAAATCTCACACCTCCTTGTTATCTTCTGCGGATTCGAGTTCTTTGTCCTTGCAGACGTGACACCCTCAATACACATGCAGTCCTGTCTCTGTGGAAACGTGAGCCCACAATGTGTGTCGCCCACATTAGCATTATTAGACGATATTGCAAATCGCGCAATGAGAAGAGAAAGGGTATTTAAAGACAGAAGATTTTCTGGCTCAGGATGATGACTGGCTTGTCAGGTGGTTTAGGTTTCCATGGGCAGTCCTTGTGGAGCTGTTCTCAGAGCTACGGCCGCTCTTGGAGCGTGAATGTGTGTGAATGGTGTGAATGTGTGTGAATGGTTAAAAATGGTTAAAAAGGGATGGCGCCGTATTGTGGCTGCTTCATCCATCCAGGTGGTGGATGACCCTTAATTTCTGTAAAGCGTCTTTGAGTGTCTATGATAAAGCGCTATATAAATCTGATGCATTGATTGATTGATTGATTGACATGGTGAGAAGCCGAGTGCTGCCTGTCGCAGTGCAGGTGCTGACAATAACGGGGTTCCTGGTAACAGGGGCATGCCAGAGGGAGCTGGCAGACCAATCAAGAATTTCCCAGTCAATCCTGAGCTGAGCTATGCTAGCTGTGTGGGATGGCATTATCCGACTGTCACCCAGGTACATCATATTCGAATACAATGCAGTTGAACAGGCCAACATCAAAGCACAATTTGCAGCGAGAGCCGGTTTTCCCAATGATTCTGATGAACAGCATTGTTGGGAACAAACTACAAGCTGGCACTGTGTGGATGGGTGGCTTCTTGGTGAGTAAATTCATGTAATTGTCCTAATAATAACCTACCTCATGCGCAATGTGCCTGTGCGCCCCCAAATATCACCCTGTCTTCAAGGCTTCATTATAAGTCAGTGGTTTGAGTAAATGACTTCCTTTTTTTGCTGATTAAGCAACAGTTTCACAGCATTCTACCACGCCCCCAACTGTCTCCGTGTGTACAGTAGTTATGTCAATAAACACATGCATAAAGTTTGAAATGCAACAGCCTCACCGTGTCCCCCGGTGCAACTTCATTCTTTAGTGTATAATTAGTGCATTTAGTGTGTAATCCATGTAAGTTGTATATAATTATAAAGGATGAGATTTGCATTTTGGACATAAAATATGTACTTGTCAAGTCTAATATGATCTGCTTTTAACTGACAGGTGACCGTGGCTACCTACTAAATAGGTTTGTATCGTCTTTTTCATGACTGTTGGTTCCTTTATTTCAACAGCTAATCACCACCCGGCTGGTCACAAATCACAGTGATCAGCTGACGCTTCTGAGGATGACTGCAGACATCAGTCAAAACATGTCAAGCTAAAATAAACATCTCCTTCTCATCCCTGTCTGAAATAAAGGAAAACAGTAAACTAATCTTTCAGGGCTGGTGAGCAGGCTATGTATTACCTGTAACCCGGGGCTAATGCCGGAGCACAGCGTGCCAAATAAGATGGGTGGTTTTTTTCCCACAATATTTTTTATTGAACCTTTTTTTTTTTAACAAACATAACACAAACAATCAAACACTAACACTAAAGTAATTTAAAAAAAAAAAGTACTAAAGACACCAACAACCACTAACAAGAACAGGTCTTCAACAATGCCTCCTCTGTTTAGTCTAGGCAATCCATTACATAAGTATACTTATTACTACATAGTACTGAACCTGCTCCTCTGGTTAGTCTAGGCAATCCATTACATAAGGTATTACATATTACTACAATAGTACTGATTCTGTAAGAGAATATTAAGTCTTCTTCTCTGGATCAGTACTATTCGACTAATCTGACCCCCCTCACACAAGTCCTCCAGATTATCGCAGTTTTTTGTTTCCAAAACATTCGAGCTCCATTGACTCTACGGACAGCCAGCTGCATGGCTCAAGGACAAATGCCAGCCGCTAAGACAAAACATCTCCTGCCAAAGAGACTTTGTTGTTCTTAACTGATACAAAAAACACCTACACTCAACACTTACACCCACACTGAACTCAAATATACTGATGAAAAAGATCATTCACTCACTGCTCCCTTTGTGTCTTTGTGTACATTCTTGTCTGCTAATTGTGCATTGAGGGCTTTTTTTCTTGTAATCATAATATTGATCATATATGACCGGTATTCTGACAATCAATGGTTTTTGGCTCTTTCCTATTGTGTTATCCTTCTTCCCTATGCATCCTGTACCCATCTGATGACAGGCGCGTTTTTCAGATGGCTGCCACGTCACCGGTAATGCTGGTCGTTTTCTGTGTCAAGTCAATCCCCCTATGTTATCAGTTGTTTACTGTTTAATGTACTTGGCAATAAATCCTTTCTGAGTCTTATACATTCACCAGTTTGGAATTTACAAGGTCCACACACATCATTCACCTTCTTCTTCAAAAGTTATGTTTAAATTCTTTACATAATCAATGAAAGGTCTCCATATATTCTCAAACACAATTTCCTTTGATTTCAGTATGTATGTTATTCTTTCGAGTGGAAGGTTTGTTAACATCTGTCTTAATCACTGAGTCACATCTGGTCGTATGAGTCTTTTTCCATAATAGTGCAATACATTTTTTGGCATTAAGCAAACTGAGGGTCTATGAATGCTCTTTCACTTTTTTTTTTCCACATATCTTTATTGAACCTTTTTTTTTTTTTTAAACAAACATGATACAAACAATCAAACACTAACACTAAAGTACTACAAATAAAAAAAAAAAATGCACTAAAAACACCAACAACCACTCAACAAAGTCAAGTCTTCAACAATGGCTCCTCTGTTTAGGTTAGACAATCCAATACATAAGTATACATATTATGTTCACCAGTTTGAATTTACAAGGTCCACACACATCATTCACCTTCTTCTTCAGAGGGTTATGTTTAATTTTTTACATAATCAATAAAAGGTCTCCATATATTCTCAAACACAATTTCCTTTGATTTTAGTATATATGTTATTCTTTCTAATGGAAGGTTTTGTTAACATCTGTCTTAACCACTGAGTCACATCTGGTCTATGAGTCTTTTTCCATAATAGTGCAATACATTTTTTGGCATTAAGCAAACTGAGGTCTATGAATGTTCTTTCACTTTTATTAAATTATGCTTTTCTGGGTACAGACCCAACAAAAACAGTTTAGGATTCATATGATTTGTTTTGAGATTATTTTTCAATTGTTACCCTCACCTCTTCCCAAAACATTCTTATTAATCTACATTCCCATAAACAATGAAATAGGGTTCCTTTACTTTCCATGCATTTTGTGCATGTATCTGGTATATTTTTGTTATATCTATTTAACTCCTCCGGTGTAACATACATCCGTCATTAACCATTTGAAATGTATCAATTTAAGGCGTTGCATTTATTGATTTGGTTTGAGCTTCTGTACAAGCCAATTCCCATTGTTCCTCTGAAATTTCAATTTGCAGATCTTCTTTCCAGTAGTTTAATCTTTTCAGTGAATTTTCACTTGAAGATAGTGTCAGTGAGTTATAAAACTCTGAAATAATACCCTTTCTTTACTATCTTTCATCATCATTTTTTCCAAGGATGAATAAATAGGTCGAGTGAGAGCTTTATTTTGATTTGATCGAATAAAGTTTCTAAGTTGAAGATATTTAAAAAAATGTGTTCTATTGAGATTAAATTTGATCCTCAGCTCTTCAAAAGACATTATGTTGTCTGCACATGGCAATTAAATCCTGAATCTTTTGTATCCCTTTTAAATTCCATACTTTAAATACAGCGTCCGCTCTCCCTGGTTTAAAATATTGAGTTACCCCATATTGGACTAAATTGTGACAATAACTGTGGTTCTTTTAAATAGTTTTTAGCTTCACACCATATTTTGATCATAGGCTTTACAAATGGATTTTTAACTTGTTTTTGTAATTTTTTTGCCGAATCTGAGTATATGAATATGGGAAGAGGTAAAGGTAAATTGTATGATTCCATTTCAGTCCAGTGAGGGAGATCATTTGATGAAAAATAATATGTCATAGACCTCAGTTGTGCCGACCAATAATACAACATAAAATTTGGACATTTCAGACCTCCACGATCAAATGGTAAATATAATAAAGACAAACGTATCTAGCCCTCCTGTTGTTCCATATAAATTCCACTAACTTTTTTTATTCTTGAGAATAGATCTAAGGGTGGTGATAAGGGAATGTATTGAAATAAATAAAGTATTTTAGGTAAAATATTACTTTTAAGTATATTGATTCTCCCGATCATCGACATTGGTAGTGACATCCATCTCTGAGTTAACTCTTGATATCTGACATTAAGGCTTCATAGTGACACTGGCGACTGAGTCTAGCTTAGGCATAATTTGGATTCCTAAATATTTAAACTGATTTACAACATTGAATTGATTTACCTCAGGGCTGGGTAATTTCTCTGGGTCTCATTTAGCATTAATATTGAAGATTTAGTTTTATTTATTTTATATCCTGATATTTCCCCAAAATTCTTTATTAAATTCAACAAGGTTGGAATTGATTTTTTTAGATTCGACATAAACAAAATTAATGTCATCGGCGTACAGGGAGATTTTATGTTCTGTTGGTCAACTTTAATTCCTATATTTGTGAATGTAAACGTATCGCTATCGCTAAGGTTCAATTGCCATAGTAAACAGTAAAGGTGAAAGTTGACAGCCTTGTCGACATCCTCTATGATTTTTATTGTTTTGAAATATTGTTATTTGTTAGGATTTCTGCTGTAGCATTATTGTATAGTATTTGAACCCATTTTATGAAATTATTTCCAAGTCCAAACCTTGTAGACTTCAAAGAAAGGGCCATTCAACTCTATCAAAGGCCTTTTCGGCATCCCGATGATAGGAGAGCTGTATCCGGTGCTTCTTTATTAAAATAAATATAGTTAAATAGTCTTCTACATTATGGAAGCCTTGTCTACCCTTTATAAAGCCATTCTGATCTCGATTAATAATATTTGGTAAAATTTTTGTATTCGTCTTGCTAAAATTTTACAGATTATCTTAAGGTCGGCGTTTAATAGGCTTATTGGTCTCATATTTTCACATTTATTAGAGGGCTTACCTGGTTTTTGGCAGCAGTATAATTAAGGCATTATTTCTGTATGATGGTAAATTATTATTTTGAAATGCTTCTAAAACCATTTCCAAAAAAGGTTTTTATTAATTTATTCTTAAATTTTTTATAAAGGTCAACTGGAAGACCATCTGGTCCTGCACTTTTTCTGATTTCTATTATCAATGGCTAGCCCAACTTCTTCTTGACTAATTTTAGACTCCAATATCTCCCTGTTTTCAGTTGGAATACACGTATAGATAGTTCGTTCAAAACCCATTTAGTTTTGTTAAATCAGTTCATTTTTGGTATCATATAATTTTTCATAGTAATCTCTAAAGGCTCTATTAATTTCTAAAGGATCTATAACTACTGTCCATACTTATACTACTGGTAATTGGTGTATTAATTTCCAATTGTTTTAAATCTGCCATGCTATTAATTTTCCTGATTTTTCACCTTGTTTCATAAAAAGATTGTTTCAATCTTAGAAGACTCGAGGCCAGCTCTATTCGCTGATTTTTTGTCGTATTCAGCTCTCAAAATCAGTAATTCATTCTCCAACCTTGGGTCACTTCCTGCATACACTTTTTCCTGAAGATTTTTTATTTTATGTTCCAATTTAGCTCTCTCCTCTCGAGTCTTCTTAGATTTTGATCCTGTATAACTAATAATATGTCCCCTAATAAAAGCTTTGAAAGCCTCCCACTTTACACATGCTGATGTTTGTGTAGTATTGATGTCAAAGAACTCGTCTATCTGTTTTTCTATATACTTGACAAATTCCTCATCCTGAAGCCATTTATGCTGAAATTGCCATCTACCTGATTCCTTTGTCAATTTTTTATCTTACATATATAGACAACAGGGTGCATGATCAGAGATCACGATGTTATCATAAAAGCAGTTTTGAATCTTGGACCTTAATTCTGTGGAAATCAAAAAATAATCAATACGTGAGAATGTCTTGTAGGTACTGGAATAACAAGATAGGCTTTAACTTGTGGTTTCATTTCTCTCCATATATCTAACAATCTCAATTCTTTCATAAATGATTAATAGTCATCCTACATCCAATGTGCGTACAATCCAGTCCTGTTGATCTATCCACACCTGGATTCAATGTACAATTAAATCCCCTGCTATTATATGTTGCCCTGTAAGTGATGATAAGATGAGAAATAAATTAGCAAAGAACTTCTGATCATCTATATTGGGACCATATAAGTTCACAAGATTTATATTTCTAATAGCAAAGAACCTTGAATGATTACATATCTTCCAAATTTGTCTCCAATTACATTTTTCACTTGAAAAGGAACTGATTTATGTATGAGAGTCATAACTCCCCTGGCTCGGGATGAAATGAAGAGGTGAATACACTTCCCTGCCATCTACTCCTAATTCTTTTAACATCCTCCTCTATCAGATGAGTTTCTTGTAAAAACACAATTCTTGAACCCATGTCCTTTATTTTATTCATAACTTGTTTAAGTTTTTTAAATTTTGTAGACCTCTGCAATTCCATGAAGTTAAATTAAGGTTAACACTTTGGTCCATGATCAATAGAGAGTTTGGGATTACCTTGCAGTGTAAACATGCTCATACAGAGAAGCAAAAACATGAGTGGTTGAACATTCATCCTACAAACTACACACAAACAAATTTCCCCTTCCCACACTTGTGGCAAACCCCCCAAAATCAAAAGAAAAATTCTGTCTCCCGATATAGCCATCGACCGTTCCACACCCACGGGGAACAGCCTAAGCCACTCCTTCTTCATCCTCCCCAATCACCCTAACTCTACTGCTTTTAATGACGTAACATTAACTCTCCTCTGTAGTTTTCCAACTTAACTCCAAAATTTTTAACAACTTTGTACATCATAGTTTTTTTTTTAAATTTTTAACAACTTTGTACATCATAGTTTTTTTTTTTGTTTGTTTTGTTTTTGTTTTGTTTTTTTTTAATATATAATACATCTATATTTTGTAAACTTACTATTTACTTCAAGTCAGTCAGATGCCTGTGCAAATGCTTAATTATTCTACCTTATATTTTGTTCATGCTTAGCTCCCACCAGTCTCTTCTTCTTCTTTGATCTTCTTGATGAACTCCTGCGCCTCCTCTGGGGTCTTGAAGATGTGGGTTCTGCCCTCATACGTGGTCAGCAGTCTCGCAGGATAGATTACACCATGACGAATCCCAAGGTTGCGCAGCTCCTTACGTATGGGATCAAACTGCTTCCTCAATTGCTGGATTCCTGTGGCCAAATCTGGGTAGAACCGCACCTGCTGGTCCTGGTGTTTAATCTCTCCTTTAGCACGTGCAGCGTTGAAGATCTTCATCCTGTCTCTGTTGCTAAGAAACTTCATAATTAAGGTCCTCGGCGGTCCCTTATCTCTCCGTGGGCCAATACGATGTGCTTTTTCCAGAACCACTGCTGATTGCAACTCCTCGCTGCCCAGCACCTCCGGAATCCACTTTTCAGAAAGGAACATACGTCCCGACCTTCTGATTCCTCTGGAAGACCCACCAGCCTCAAATTATTCTGTCTCGACCGAGATTCCAAATCCAAAATATTATCTTCCAGAGATTTATTTTTTTTTTCCAAAGTGCGCACCTTTAATTGAAGACGGGTGACGTCATCTTCAGCACAAGCGAGACGGAGCTCCATCTGCGCCGTTCGTTCTACACAGTCACCCAATTCCTTTCTTATTCCTTCCAGCGCTGTCATAATCCCATCAAATCTAGAGGAAAGTCCGCTCTCATTGAACTCATGGCAGCCATCAGCGCATCTGCGCCATTCCCCGCAGAAATCGCACCGCCGCCAGCCTCCTCCGCCATATATGGAGCCTTGTTTGCTGCGTCACAGACCTGAAAGTCCGTTAATTTGGACTGTTTCGGCGGCTCGCTTTTTCCTTTTCCTGGTTTTCCAGCCTTAGGCTTCGCCGACATATCCTCGCCCAAATGCTGGGATACGTTCTGTCCCAAATGAGAGAGTTATTTGCCGATTTTTTTTTTTCCAGGAGCAGAGCAGAGCGAGACACGTCCGTCCTACGTGGCAGCCATAACCGGAAGTCGCTCTTTCACTTTTATCAAAGTTATGCTTTTCTGGATGCAGACCCAACAAAAACAATTTAGGATTCAACATGATTTGTTTTGAAATTATTTTTTCAATTGTTACCCTCACCTCTTCCCAAAACATTCTAATTTTTCTACATTCCCATAAACAATGAAATAAGGTTCCTTTACTTTCCATACATTTTGTGCATGTATCTGGTATGTTTTTGTTATATCTATTTAACTCCACCGGTGTAACATATATCCACATTAACCATTTAAAATGTATCAATTTAAGACGTACATTTATTGATTTGGTTTGAGCTTCTGTACAAACCAATTCCCATTGTTCCTCTGAAATTTCAGTTTGCAGGTCTTCTTTCCAATAATTCAATCTTTTCTGTGAGTTTTCACTTGAGGATAGTGTCAATTGAGTTATAAAACTCTGAAATAATACCCTTTCTCTTACTATCTTTCGTCAAAATTTTTTCCAAGGATGAATAAGTAGGTCGGATGAGAGCATTATTTTGATTTGATCGACTAAAGTTCCTAAGCTGAAGATATTTTAAAAAAATGTGTTCTATTAAGATTAAATTTGATCCTCAGTTCTTCAAAAAGACATTATGTTATTGAACATGACAGATATAAGTCTCTTGAATCTTTTGAATCCCTTTTAAATTCCATACTTTAAACACAGCATCCGCTTTCCCTGGTTTAAAATATTGATTACCCCATATTGGGCTAAATTGTGACAATAAGTGTGGTTCTTATAAATATTTTTCGGTTTCACACCCATATTTGATCATATGCTTTACAAATGGATTTTTAACTTGTTTCTGTAATTTTTTTGCCGAGTCTGAGTATATGAATATGGGAAGAGGTAAAGGTAAATTGTATGATTCCATTTCAGTCCAGTGAGGGAGATCATTTGATGAAAAATAATATGTCATAGACCTCAGTTGTGCTGACCAGTAATACAACATAAAGTTTGGACATTTCAGACCTCCACGATCAAATGGTAAATATAGTAAGGACAGACGCAATCTAGCCTTCCTATTGTTCCATATAAATTCCACTAACTTTTTTTTTAATTCTTGAGAATAGATCTGAAGGTGGTGGTAAAGGAATGTATTGAATAAAGTATTTTGGGTAAGATATTACTTTTAAGTATATTGATTCTCCCAATCGTCGACATTGGTAGTGACATCCATCTCTGAAGTAACTCATTAATGTCTGTCATTAAGGCTTCATAATTGGCACTGGCGACTAATTCTAGCTTAGGCACAATTTGAATTCCTAAATATTTAAACTGATTTACAACATTGAATTGATTTACCTCAGGAGCTGGGTGATTTCTCTGGGTCTCATTTAGCATTAATATTGAAGATTTAGTTTTATTTATTTTATATCCTGATATTTCCCCAAAATTCTTTATTAAATTCAACAAGGTCGGAATTGATTTTTTTAAGATTCGACATAAACAAAATTATGTCGTCAGCATACAGGGAGATTTTATGTTCTGTTGGTCCTACTTTAATTCCATATAATTGTGGATGTAAACGTACTGCCATCGCTAAAGGTTCAATTGCCATAGTAAACAGTAAAGGTGAAAGTGGACAGGCCTTGTCGACATCCTCTATTGATATTTATTGATTTTGAAATATTGCTGTTTGTTAGGATTTCTGCTGTAGCATTATTGTATATTATCTGAACCCATTTTATGAAATTATTTCCAAGTCCAAACCTTTGTAAGACTTCAAAAAGGAAGGGCCATTCGACCCTATCAAAGGCCTTTTCGGCGTCCAATGATAGGAGAGCTGTATCCGGTGCTTCTTTATTAGAATAGATAATATTAAATAGTCTTCTTACATTATGGAAGCCTTGTCTTCCCTTTATGATGAATGAATGAAATGAATGAATGAATGAATGAATTTATTTCGGATAGTACATTACAGGTTAAAAGAAACTGTATAATATAACAACAAGGTCAAATTAGACAAAGACTCCTTCTACTATACAATTCCACGTGAGTTATCCGAAATGGGTGATGGCTGAAGCCGCAGCTTATATTGCCCACCCATATTCCATCCAAGAATTCAAAGGAGAAAAAAGAGGAAAACAAGACAAGAGCGATTACAATTTAAAACAAGGCTAAGACAAAATATGACTGAGAGAAAAAGAAAACTGAGCTAGTCTAAGTTAAGCGGTTACTATTCAAAAACAAATCTAAGACATAGTGTCACAGAGAAAAAAGAAAAACTAAGCTATAACACAACACAGGCTGAAATGTCAATCCTTATGTGAGTTTACATGTCGTCTTGTAAATATGTTTGGAGTATTTCTTCCTTTAGTTTTTGTTTAAATTGTCCAAGCTTTGTACATGATTTTAATTCAGGTCCAAAATCGTTCCATAATCGTGAACACCTTGCACTGAAATACAATGTTGCTTGTGGGTAGTTGTTCTCACTGTAGCTTTTGAAATATACCATGTTCCTCTGAAGTGATATCGTTTCTCCCTTGTTTGGAACAACTTTGGATATTTGCGGGCAGTGATAGATTCTTCACTTTGAACATTATTATTGCGGTTTTAAAGTCGATCAGATCTTTCAACTTGAGAGTTTTTTGTTAAGAAAAAGTGGGTTTGTTGGTTCCCTGTAAGCTGCTTTGTTTATTATTCTAATAGCTCTCTTTGAAGCATTAAAGAGTGGGATATATGTTTGTTTTTATATGTTTTCCCCATACTTCATTACAAAATGTCATGTATGGGAGTATTAATGATTGATACAAGGTGGTATAGTGTGGGTTGATTCAGCAAATTTTTCACTCTGTGTAATATTGCAAGTGATTTGGATACTTTACCTTTTATAAATTAATATGTGGCTTCCAACACAGTTTGTTATCAATTATTACTCCAAGGAATTTAGTTTCGGATACCCTTTCAATCTCTACAACCATTTACACTGAGTTTGGGGTACTGGGTAGTTGTGATGGTTGTTAAAGACTATAAATTTTGTCTTGCTTAAATTGAGCGTTATTTTGTTCGAATCAAACCACAGTTTCAGCTTTCCTAATTCCTTTTCCGAGTGGTATCCAGAAAGTTGTTCCAAGTTGTTTCCACTGCATAGCAGGTTAGTGTCATCAGCAAACAATATTAAGTCCATTTTTCTGAAACTTTACATATATCAGTTTATATACATATTGAATAATAATGGTCCCAAAACTGAACCCTGTGGGGACTCCACAGGTGACCTTCAGTAGCTCTGAGTTTTTGTTGTTTAACACATACAAACTGATATCTATTCTTTAAGTAACTTCTTACCAGGACAGTGCTACCCCTCTTTATAAAGCCATTCTGATCTCGGTTAATAATATTTGGTAATATTTCTTGTAGTCGTCTTGCCAAAATTTTACAGATTATCTTAAGGTCAGCATTTAATAGACTTACTGGGTCTCATATTTTTCACATTATTAGAGGGTTTACTCTGTTTGGCAACAGTATAATTAAGGGCATTATTCATGTATGGTGGTAAATTACTATTTTGAAATGCTTCTAAAACCATTTCCAAAAATGGTTTTATTAATTTATTCTTAAATTTTTTATAGAGGTCAACTGGAAGACCATCTGGTCCTGCACTTTTTCCTGATTTCATTATTATCAATGGCTAGCCCAACTTCTTCTTGACTAATTTTTAGACTCAGTGTCTCCCTGTTTTCATTAGGATTCACGGTATAGATAATCCGTCTAAAAACCCATTAGTTTTGTTAAGTCAGTTTTCATTTTTTTGTATCATATAATTTTTCATAGTAATCTCTAAAGGCACTATTAATTTCTAAAGGATCTACAACTGCCTGTCCATTACTTATAATAGTGGTAATTGGTGTTTTAAATTCTAATTGTTTAATCTGTCATGCCAATAATTTTCCTGATTTTTCACCTTGTTCATAAAAAGATTGCTTCAATCTTAGAAGACTCGAGGCAGCTCTAGTCGCTGATTTTTTGTACATGATTCAGATCTCAGAATCAGTAATTCGTTCTCTAACTTTGGGTCACTTCCTGCATACACTTTTTCTTGAAGAATTTTGATTTTATGTTCCAATTGGACCTCTCTCCCTCTCGAGTCTTCTTAGATTTTGAACCTGTATAACTAATAATAGGCCCCCAATTAAAGCTTTGAAAGCCTCCCACTTTATACATGCAGATGTTTGTGTAGTATCTGATATCAAAAAAACTCATCTGTTTTTCTATGTACTTAACATAATTCCTCATCCTGAGCCATTTATGCTGAAATTGCCACCTACCTGGTTCCTTTGTCAATTTCTTATCTACATAGATTAGACAGCAGGGTGCATGATCAGAGATCACAATATTATCATAGAAGCAGTTTTGAATCTTGGACCTTAATTCTGTGGAGATCAAAAATAGTCAATAGGTGAGAATGTCTTGTAGGTATTAGAATAACAAGAGTAGGTTTTAACTTGTGGTTTCATTTCTCTCCATATATCTAGCAATCTCAATTCTTTCATAAAATGATTAATGATCATCCTGCATCCATTGTGCGTACAGTCCAGTCCTGTTGATCTATCTATACTGGGATTCGATGCACAATTAAAATCCCCTGCTATTATATGTTGCCCTGTAAGTGATGATAAAATAAGAAATAAATTAGCAAAGAAATTTTGATCATCTATATTGGGACCGTATAAGTTCACCAGATTTATATTTTCTAATAACAAAGATCCTTGAATGATTAGATATCTTCCAAATTTGTCTCCAATTACATTTTTCACTTGAAATGGGATTGATTTATGTATGAGAGTCATAACTTCCCTGGCTCGGGATGAAAATGATGAGGTGAATACACTTCCTTGCCATCTTCTCCTAATTCTTTTTACATCCTCCTCTATTAGATGAGTTTCTTGTAAAAACACAATTTTTGAACCTATGTCTTTTATTTTATTCATAACTTGTTTAAGTTTTTTTAAATTTTGTAGACCTCTGCAATTCCATGAAGTTAAATTAAGATTAACGCTTTGGTCTATGATCAACAAGGAGTTTGAGATTACCTTGCAATGTAAACATTTTCATACAGAGAAGCAAAAACATGAGTGGTTGAACATTCATCCTACAAACTACACACAAACAAATTCCCCCTTCCCACATTTGTGGTAATCCCCCCAAAATCAAAAAAAATTCTGTCTCCCGCTATAGCCATTGACTGCTCCACACCCGCGAGGACCAGCCAAAGCCACTCCCTCTTTATCCTCTCAATCACCCTGACTCTACTGCTTTTAATGACGTAACATTAACTCTCTTCTGTACTTTTCCAACTTAACTCCAAAATTTTATAGCAACTTTGTACATCATAGGTTTTTTTTTAATATATAATACAATCTATATTTTGTAAACTTGCTATATGCTTCAGAGCAGTCAGATGCCTGTGCAAATGCTTAAATATTCTACCTTATATTTTATTCATGCTTCATGCTTAGCTCCCACCAGTCTCCTCTTGGATCTGCTTGATGAGCTCCTGCGCCTCCTCAGGGGTCTTGAAGGTGTGAGTTCTGCCCTTATATGTGACCAGCAATCTTGCAGGATGAATCACTCCATGAGGAGTCCCGAGGCTGTGCAGCACTTTACGGGCGGGGTCAAACTGTTTCCTTAAATGTTGGATTCCTGTGGCCAAATCTGGGTAGAACCGCACCTGTTGATCCTGGTATTTAATTTCTCCTTTGGCTCGCGCCGCGTTGGAGATCGTCATCTTGTCTCTGTAGCTGAGGAACTTCATAATCAGCGTCCTTGGTGGTGCCTTATTATCTCTCGGTGGGCCAATTCGATGGGCGCTCTCTAAAACGACTGATGACTGCAGCTCCGCGTTGTTCAGCGCTTCTGGAATCCACTTTTCCAAAAAGGAACATGGGTCCCGACCCTCGGTTCCCTCCGGGAGACCCACCAGCCTCAGGTTGTTCCATCTCGACCGGGATTCTAAGTCCAGGACATTATCTTCCAGACGTTTATTTTTTAATTCCAATGTGCGCACCTTTAATTGTAGGCTGGTGACGTCATCCTCAACGCTGGAAATTCGGAGCTCCACCTGCGTTACTCGTTCCATACAGTCACTTATTTCCTTTCTCTTTCCTTCTATCGCTGCTATAATCCCATCAAATTTAGCGGAAAAGTCTGCTCTCATTGAGCTAATGGCAGCGAGCACCGCACCTGTGCCGTCGCCAGCAGTCACCGCTCCGCCACTAGCTTGCTCCGCCATATCTGAAGATTTTTCTGCTCCATCACGAACGTGAAAGTCCGTTAACTTGGACTGTTTCGGCGGTTCAGTTTTTCCCTCCACCTGATTTCCCAGACTTAGGCTTTACCGGCATATCCTCGCCCAAACGCTGGGATAGGCTTTGTTCCAAATGAGAGAGTTATTTGCCGACTTTTTATCTTTAGGAGCAGAGCAGGGCAAAACACGTCTTCCTACGTGGCCGCCATAACCAGAAGTCCTCAAATAAGATGTTTTTAAGCACCTCTACCTCCTTCAGGAGCACCTCCAACTCAAAGTCCATGAAATTCCATTAAATCCATTATTTTTGATCGTGGATACAGGAGAATCAAATGTGTAGCACTTGTATATACAGTATCTCACAAAAGTGAGTACACCCTTCACATTTTTGTATATATTTTGTTATATCTTTTCATGGGACAACACTGAAGATATGACACTTTGATACAATGTAAAGTAGTCAGTGTACAGCTTGTATTACAGTGTAAATTTGCTGTCCCCCCAAAATAACTCAACACACAGTCACTAATGACTAAACCGCTGGCAACAAAAGTGAGCACACCCCTAAGTGAAAATGTCCAAATTCTGTCCAATTAGCCATTTACCTTCCCCAGGATCACGTAACTTGTCAGTGTTACAAGGTCTCAGGTGTGAATGGGGAGCAAGTGTGTTAAATTTGGTGTTATCACTCTCACACTCTCCAATGCTGGTCAAGTTCAATATGGCACCTCATGGCAAATAACTCTCTGAGGATCTAAAAAAAAAAGAATTGTTGCTCTACATAAAGATGGCCTAGGCTATAAGAAGATTGCCAGCACCCTGAAACTGAGCCACAGCACGGTGGCCAAGACCATACAGCAGTTTAACAGGACAGGTTCCACTCAGAACAGGCCTCGCCATGGTCGACCAAAGAAGTAGAGTGCATGTGTTCAGCGTCATATCCAGAGGTTGTATTTTGAAAATAGATGTATAAGTGCTGCCAGCATTGCTGCAGAGGTTGAAAGGGTGTGGGGGGGGGGGGGGGGTCAGCCTGTCAGTGCTCAGACCATACGAAGCACACTGCATCAAATTGGTCTGCATAGCTGTCATCCCAGAAGGAAGCACCTTTTAAAGATGATGCACAAGAAAGACTGCAAACAGTTTGCTGAAGACGAGCAGACTAAGGACATGGATTACTGGAACCATGTCCTGTGGTCTGATGACACCAAAATAAGCTTATTTGGTTCAGATTGTGTCAAGCATGTGTTGCGGCAACCAGGTGAGGAGTACAAAGACAAGTGTGTCTTGCCTACAGTCAAGCATGGTGGTGGGAGTGTCATGGTTTGGGGCTGCATGAGTGCTGCCCGCACTGGGGAGCTACAGTTCATTGAGGGAACCATGAATGTCAACATGTACGCTGACATACTGAAGCAGAGCATGATCCCCTCCCTTTGGACACTGGGCCGCAGGGCAGTATTCCAACACAATAACGAACCCAAACACACCACCAAAACGACCACTGCCTTGCTAAAGAAACAGGGTAAAGGTGATGGACTGGCCAAGCATGTCTCAAGACCTAAACCCTATTGAGCATCTGTTGGGCATCCTCAAACGGAAGGTGGGGGAGCGCAAGATCTCTAACATCCACCAGCTCCGTGATGTCATCATGGAGGAGTGAAAGAGGATTCCAGTGGCAACCTGTGAAGCTCTAGTGAACTCCATGCCCAAGGGAGTTAAGGCAGTGCTGGAAAATAATGTTGACCACACAAAACATTGACATTTTGGACACAATTTGGACATTTTCACTTAGGGGTGTACTCACTTTTGTTGCCAGCGGTTTAGACATTAATGGCTGTGTGGTGAGTTAATTTGAGGGGACAGCAAATTTACACTGTTATACAAGCTGTACACTGACTACATTGTATCAAAGTGTCATATCTTCAGTGTTGTCCCATGAAAAGATATAATTAAATATTTACAAAAATGTGAGGAGTGTACTCACTTTTGTGAGAAACTGTATCTATTTGCATCCAATTGCATATCTAAATGGAGACGTGTCAAGGGAGGAGTCTGGTATTTCCTCACGTGCCGTTCAATTTCAAGTAGACTGGGATGTACAAAGGAAATGTGCTTGGATTCCTGCGTACACACTGTTTCATACATCTAGATTTTTTTTTTTTTTGCTTATGGTGTTTTCTTGATTTAAAGGTACGTCATCTTTCAGTAGGAAATCCACACAAGTCTTTGTACATGAGGCCCCTGGTCCTCTGGTCCAAATTCTGCCGATGTGTTTTCATCGTTTGGAATCCCGGCTCCGCTGCATTGAAACACCGTCTGCGCCAGTTAATCTCGACGGACGCCCCTTAGCTGCAGCGGAGCTAGCTAGTTTAGGTCCCCCTGTCACCGGTTCCCCGGCTCTCCTCTGCAGCGAGGAGACTGGGTGGGTGACGGTGAGAAGGAAGCCTAGTCGCAAAGCCCCGGTTCACCACCAACCTGTTCACGTTTCTAATCGTTTTTCCCCGCTCAGCGACACACCCGCTGAGGAAAAAACTCTGATCATTGGCGACTCTGTAGTCAGAAACGTGAACCTAGAGACTCCATCGGCCATAGTCACATGCATTCCTGGGGCCAGAGCAGGCGACATCGAGTCAAATTTGAAAATGCTGGCTAAAAGTAACTGTAAATATTCCACAATTGTTATTCACGCCGGCATTAATGACATCCGTCTCCGGCAGTCGGAAGTCACGAAACTTAATGTAGAATCGGTGTGTGACTTTGCAAAAACGATGTCTGCCACTGTAGTATTCTCTGGGCCCCTCCCCAATCTGACCAGTGATGACATGTTTAGTCGCTCGTCATCCTTGAACCGCTGGCTGTCTGTGTGGTGTCCTAAAAATGACGTGGGCTACATTGACAATTGGAGCTCTTTTTGGGGAAAACCTGGTCTTATGAGACGAGACAGCATTCATCCCACTTTGGATGGTGCTTCTCATTTATCTAACAATCTGGCATCTTTTTTATCCAAATTTCCAAAACCGTGACTACTCAGAGTTGGGACCAGGAAGCAGAGTCGCAGTCTTACACGCCTCTCTGCAGCTCCTCTTCATCCGCCACCCCCTCAACTTAGCCCCTGTCTTCCCCATCAGAGAATCGTTGTCTGCTCCCTCCAAAGTAAATAAAAATATAATGTATAAGCATCCCAAAGTGATAAAGCAAAATATTGGTAAAACTCAAATTAAACATAAAGCCTCTAAATTGAATGATTTGGCCTCTGTTCCTCCTCATAATTTAAAAATTAAATGTGGTTTATTAAATATTAGGTCTCTAACTCCCAAGTCTCTGTTAGTCCATGATCTGTTAATTGATCATCAGATTGATTTAATATCCCTTACAGAGACTTGGTTAGGGCAAGAGGATTATGTTGGTTTAAATGAATCAACTCCCTCTGGTTATTTAAACTGTCAAAATCCCAGAAGTTCTGGTCGTGGAGGAGGAGTAGCAACAATTTACCATTCCAAATTACTAGTTAATGTAAAGCAAAAAACATGTTATAATTCCTTTGAGGGCCTGGTCCTCAGTATTGGGCACTTTAGCAATTCCAGGTTAAACCCAATTTTATTTGCCATAGTTTATCGTCCCCCATCAACCTATTCAGAATTTTTATCCGAATTTCCTGATTTCTTAGCTGATTTAGTGCTGAAATCTGATAGAATAATTATAGTAGGGGACTTTAATATACATGTGGATGTAGATAGTGATTGCCTTAATGTGGCTTTTAATTCAATATTAGACTCGATTGGGTTTTCTCAGAAAGTAGGAAATTCTACTCATTACCTCCACCATACATTGGACCTTGTTCTGACATATGGCATAGAAATAGAAAATCTGGTAGTGTCTCCTCATAACCCTGTACTGTCAGACCATTGTCTGTTAACCTTTGATTTTACTATTTCTGACTATTTGGCTCCTAAAGAAAAATATTATCACAGTAGATGCCTCTCAGATGATGCTGTTTCCAAATTTATGCAGATTGTTTCCTCTATGCCATGTGTCAACACAACGGAAATAAGCTATAGACAGCTTGCTCCTTCTGTAATTGATAACATGGTGGATAGTGTTTCAGCTTCTCTACATCAGGCTCTAGACTTGGTGGCCCCCTTAAAAAAGAAAAAGTCTAATCAGAGATTTTTAACTCCTTGGTTCAACACAGAAACTCGTAGCTTAAAACAGAAGACTCGTCAATTAGAAAGAAAATGGCGCTCTACTAATTTAGATGAAATCTATTTAACTTGGAGAAATCATCTTTTAATTTATAAAAAATCTCTTAGAAAAGCTAGAACGAGTTATTACTCTGCATTAATAGAAGAGAACAAGAATAATCCCAGGTTTCTTTTCAGTACTGTAGCCAGGTTGACAAAGAGCCAGGACTCTGTCAATCCTTGGATTCCCTTAGAGCTTACTAGTCAGGACTTTATGAACTTTTTCAATAATAAAATTTCATCCATCAGAGATAAAATCAATCAGATTCTTCCCACAGTTAACTTAAATACTGTAACTACTACAACTCCTTCTATTGATGTCTGTCTTGATGAGTTTACTCCAATCGACCTTTGTGAGTTAGACAAAATAGTTTCCTCATCCAAACCTTCAACTTGTCTTTTAGACCCTATTCCTACCAGGTTATTTAAAGAAGTCTTCCCACTTATTGGTAGCTTTATTCTTCATATAATCAATTCTTCATTAACTTTAGGCCATGTACCGCAGGCTTTTAAAACGGCTGTAATTAAACCCTTACTCAAAAAGCCAACGCTAGATCCAGGAGCTTTAGCTAACTATAGACCAATCTCTAATCTCCCTTTCATTTCAAAAATCTTAGAAAGAGTTGTTGCTATGCAATTATTTGACCACCTGCAGGGAAATGGTTTATTTGAGGAGTTTCAATCTGGGTTTAGAATCCATCATAGCACTGAAACAGCCTTAGCGAAGGTCACTAACGACCTCCTCATTGCATCTGATAATGGACTAGTTTCTGTACTTGTCCTTTTAGATCTTAGTGCAGCTTTTGATACTATTGATCATAATATTCTACTTGATAGATTAGAACACTATGTTGGACTTAATGGAACTTCGTTGCAGTGGTTTAGATCTTATTTATCTGATAGGTTCCAGTTTGTTCATGTAAATGATGAGTTTTCTCTCAGCTCAAAGCTTAGTCAAGGAGTTCCACAGGGATCTGTGCTTGGCCCTACTCTTTTTAGTTTATATATGCTTCCGTTAGGCAACATTATTAGAAAGCACTGTATACATTTTCACTGTTATGCAGATGACACACAATTATACCTGTCAATGAAGCCAGATGATACTAATCAATTAGCCAAGTTAGAAGCCTGTCTTAAGGAAATCAAAGTTTGGATGACTTGTAATTTCCTGCTATTAAATTCAGATAAGACTGAAGTCATTCTTGTTGGTCCAAAAAACCTTAGAAATTCCTTTCCAAATCAAACTTTCAGTTTGGATGCAGTTACTCTTTCTCTTAATAGCTCTGTGAGGAACCTTGGAGTTATTTTTGATCAGGATTTGTCCTTCAATTCACATATTAAATTTGTTTCTAAGACTGCCTTCTATCATTTGCGTAATATTGCCAAGATTAGGAGCATCTTGTCTCAGAGTGATGCTGAGAAGCTGATCCACGCTTTTGTTAGCTCGAGATTAGATTATTGTAATTCTTTATTATCAGGTTGTCCTAAAACATCTTTAAAAAGTCTTCAGCTGATCCAAAATGCTGCAGCAAGAGTTTTAACAGGTACTAGAAAGAGAGATCATATCTCTCCGGTTCTGGCCTCCCTTCATTGGCTTCCCATAGAGTTTAGAATTAAGTTTAAAATCCTTCTTCTTACTTACAAAGCTCTAAACAATCAGGCTCCTTTTTATTTAAAAGATCTGATACTACCGTATCATCCTAACAGAGCACTACGCTCCCAAAATGCAGGTTTACTTGTAATACCTAGAATCTCCAAAAGTACAATGGGAGGCAGAGCCTTCAGTTATCAAGCTCCTCTCCTGTGGAATCAGCTGCCAATCTGGATTCGGGAGTCAGACTCGATCTCTGTTTTTAAGAATAGGGCTAAAACCTACCTTTTTGATATAGCCTACAATTAGGGAGGGATCATGTGTTTTCTGAACCCTCCCTTAGTTATGCTGCTAATAGGTTTAGTCAGCCGGGGGACCTCCAGTAATGCACTGGGCCTCACTCCTTTCCTCACTCTCTATGAAATATTTTTTTTTTGCTGGTCATTAACATTTGTTTGTTCTCTCCCATAGATTGAGTCCCCATCGTGCTGTTTGCTCTCTACATGTCTGTTCTTTTCTTCTTCTCTATCCCCTCACCCCCCAGCCAGTCGCAGCAGATGACTGCCCCTCCCTGAGCCTGGTTCTGCTGGAGGTTTCTTCCTGTTAAAAGGGAGTTTTTCCTCTCCACCGTCGCCAAGTGCTTGCTCACAGGGGATCGCCTGATTGCTGGGGTCTTTCTGCAACTGTGGGGGTCCTCCCTATAGTTGATAGTGCTATGAGATGACTGTTGTTGTGAAATGGCGCTATATAAATAAAGTTGAATTGAATTGAATTGAATCGTTGAGCTGACAATCCCTTGGGAGGAATCCATCAATGAGGCTTTCGAAAGGAAAAGGCTGCGATATGCAAACCTTGCAGATGAAGCAGAGGAGCCGGGCTGGAATGTAAAGGTGCGCCCTGTGAAGGTGGGCTGCAGGAGTTTTGTAGCCAGTTCCACCACAAGACTACTGAAGGAGGTGGGAGATAGGGGGCAGGTCCAACAGAGAACTATCAAAGAGCTTGCCAGTGTCACTAAGAGAAGCAGTCACTGGCTATGGCTGAAAAGGAAGGACACAGTATGAGCTGTCAAATGACTACATGGAGCCCCCAAACAACATACGGCCAGGCCTGATCAGCCTGTGGTGGTCCAGCCTTGGGTGAGGGTGTCTTGTGATAAAAGGCCGAAACACCCAGTGAGCCTTGGGGTGCACAACTGATGATGTGTTGCATTGGCGGCGCCATGAGGTCATCAACTCCACCCAGGAAGACATAGTGGTTGGGGGCCGAGTTGGTTGAAACCAGTCAACTAAGGTGCTGATTTTAGGGATTATAACATCATCATCATCATCGCAGTCTGTCGGGGGCGACAATGACTGTTTCATTTAGGTCTGATCAGATTCCTCCACGCAGCTCTGTCCTTCGCCTTCCGCTGCCAGGAACTCCTGACCTTGTTTACCCAGGCGACGTCCGAGCCAGTATGAGTTGCTTTCTGACTGACTTTCATGAAACTGCTTGCAAAGTATTTGAGTACTGCTAGCTTTTGCTGGACTAGCGGCACATTCTTGGCAGATAGAGGTATTATCGGTGGCAAGGACAGGCCAAGACAAACTGACTCCAGTATCTGTTGCAGTGACTGACCAGATGATAGGTTTGTTTATCTCTGCTCTTTGTGTCTTGCATGTCACGATGCACCGACTGGCAAAAGTCCACCACAGACCTTGCGACAGACGTGTTTATCTGCCAGGATGTCCAGTCTCACCCGGTGTAACTGGGAGTGGTCCACCACAGACCTGTGACAGATATTGTTTTTAGTTCTGCCAGGATGCCCAGTTTCATCCTCCACGCCCTCAGAAGGACAGGGTTGCTGGTTGAGTCGCCGGCGGCCCAACCCATAAGACAGGTAGTACCGGTTTTCATGGTTATCCAGATTATAACAACTAGTCCTATTATGGTGATAACATATTTTTCTTTTCGCGGGCATTTTTCAATCCCTTGGTTACCCATGGATTGTCTGAATATTTTTGCTTCTTATTGATTTTTTTAATAAGTGGACAATTTTTATCATATAATAATTTAAATATTCTTAAAAATATTTCATATGCTTTGTCTGTGTCTTCTTCATTATATAGTTCTTCCCAATTCTGTTTTGCTAGATCATTTTTTTTAAAGCATTCATTGATTCTTCAGTCCTCACTCATCTGTACATAAGTGCTGTTTTTTTGTTTTTACCTCCGCCAAGGAGGTTATGTTTTTACCGGGGTTTGTTTGTCTGTCTGTCTGTTACCAACATAACTCAAAAAGTTATCAATGGATTTTGACGAAATTTTCAGGACAAGTCCAAAATGGGACAATGAAGAAATGATTAGATTTTGGGAGTGATACGGATCACCGTCTGGATCCAGGAATTTTTTAAAGGATTCTTTATCATTGCGAGATAGGCCCATTTTTAGCATATGTGTATATAACTCCACAATAAATGGTCAGGACGCTTGCCAAAAAAATACAGGATAAGATCCCAATAGGTTCTACGAAATATCAAAGACTGATCCCGATCCTGCAAAAAATCCGGATACTGTGATCCAGAACAGGAAATAATAGGGTGTGGAGAATGTGTTGAAGGATGAGACTGAGTTTATTCCTCAGATTCAGCTTTATTCACAATCACATACTCCAACAATTTCAAAGCAGGAAAAGAGGATGAATCTTCTCACATCTGTCCTTTTATACCTAGGACATCAAACTACAGTCACATGGTGTTTAATCAAACATACAGTCACATGGTACTTAATCCCAGTCACAATATAACTTCCTCCGATCTTAACACCATCCACCCCCTAGTCTCCGGTGGTCAGGAAATCTCTCAAGGCCATCTCCTTGAAACAAAAGGCCAAATCTCACACCCTCCCGTTACCTCTAGGAGGCTCAGTCCCTTTGTTCCCCTGAGACGTGCAGCACACAATAAACATACAGTATTCTATTTGTGGAGCATATGAAACCAACATATGTGTCCCACATGACCCCCCCCCCCCAAACGTCTAAGATGGAACAATCATAACTAAAGATGCATGTCATAATAAAATCACTACATATCAATCCACATGCCGCTTAGGCCTTAGTCTTCTGCCGTATTTGCTGTAAGCCGGTTTTCCTGCCTCCGCAGAGTCCTCCTGCTGTGGGGCCGCTGCCTGTGGATTAGAACTGTTAGTCAATCTCTGTGGGTGTTCCGGAGGATGCCCTCTAGGGGGTCTGCCGCGTCAGGGAGCCCTCGCCAAATGCACAGCTTCATCAGCCATCACAAAAGCGGGTTTGAGTCTGTTTATGCCAATTACTTCCTTTCTGCCTCCCAAATCTAGCACAAAATGCTTCTCTCCTGTTTCCAGCACTCTAAATGGTCCATCATAAGGCGGTTGCAAGTTTGGGCGGTGGGCATCATGCCTGACAAAAACAAACTCCGCATTTTTTTAAAAGCTTTTAGGCACAAAAACGCGCGGGAAGCTGTGATGAACTGGGCCCGGAAGCGTGCTCGATCCCGTGTCGCTCTGCAACCGCTGAGCAGGGGAGCACTCTGGCGCAGGATTATCCGGGAAGAAACTCCCCGGGCAGCCGAGTGGCTGCGCAAAAACTAACTCAGCTGGGGAGGCTTTTTAAATCCTCTTTAGGTGCAGAACGCAACCCCAATAAAACCCATGGTAGCCTGTCTACCCAATTTGTATCCGTAAGTGACGCTCTGAGGGCTGCTTTCAATGACCTATGGAAACGTTCGCATAAACCATTAGCCTGCGGGTTGTACGCGGTAGTGCGGTCGATCGTTACTCCCAGGCTGCGGGCAATCGCTGACCAGAGCTCGGACACAAATTGAGGACCTCTGTCGGACGTAATGTCTGACGGAACTCCAAAACGTGCTACCCATGCTGTTAAAAATGCGCGCGCCACCTCCTCGGCTGTGGTTGATGCCAGTGGGACCATTCCGGCCCAACGCGTGGTGCGGTCCACCATTGTCAAAAAGGTGTGTGCACCCCTGTGACGGACCGGAAGGGGGCCTACGAGGTCGACCATGCACATGATCGAACCGCTTAGCCGGGATGTGAAAAGGCTCCAAGGGAGCTCTAGTGTGTTTGTGCATTTTGGCTCCTGACAAGCCACGCAGGCTGTTGCCCACTCCTTGACCTGCTTGCTCAGCACGGCCTTACAAATTTCTCTCCTACCATTTTGACTGACGACCTGCGCCACCCCCGGGTGCACCAGAGAATGCATCGAGTCAAAAACGCAGCGGTGCCACGCGGCTGGTACGACCGGACGCTGTCGTCCAGTGGAGACATCGCAGATTAGGGGGGGCATACCATCTTGCAGCACCCTGCTCTCCAGCCTTAAACCCTGTTGGTCCAGACTGGAGCACGCGCACGTCCGCGTCGCTAACCTGCTCGCGGCCATGGAGGCATAAATCTATCCCTCACGCGGACCGGGGGCGGCGCGCGCTTCCGCGTCGCTACCCTGGTCTGCGGCCATGGCTGCAGAGTCTGCCCCCACGGGCCTGGAAGCCGCCACAGCACGTGAGAGGCAGTCTGCCACTACATTATATTACCTGCCACATGCTGGATATCGGTGGGTAAACTCCGATATCGCGGCCAGCTGTCTCTGCTGCCGGCCCGACCAAGGTTTCCGAAATCTTGGCCATCGCGAAAGTCAGCGGTTTGTGGGACCACGAATGCGGTATAAAACGGCGTCCTTCCAGCCAGAACTGGAAGTGGCGGATGGCCAAGTGTAGAGCTAACAATCCCTGTCGAACGGCGCTGTATTTTCGCTCACTATCGCGCAGGTTTTGCTGAAAAACCACGGAGCGGTTGCCAGCCCCAGCCACGTACTGTTCAACGACCGCCCCTATGGCAACATCTGACGCGTCAATAGTGAGCGCCATGCGGGCCATTGGGACTGGGTGTGCCAACAACGCAGCGTTTGCCAGGGCTGATTTGACTTGAGAGAATGCGCGCTCCCGCTCAGGAGACCATTCGATTTTATTCGTCGGTTTTTTGTTTTTTTAGTGCAGCGTACAATGGTTGCATGAGCTGCGCTGCACGGGGGAGGAAACTGTTATAAAAATTAACCATTCCCAAAAAACTCTTGTAACGCTTTGACCGTTTGTGGTTGGGGAAAATTTGTTATTGCGCGCACCTTATCGGGCAGAGGGACCGCTCCTTCTGGCGAAACGCGATGCCCCAAAAAATCAATCTGCGCCACCTTGAACTGACACTTCGCTGGGTTAATTATTAACCCGTGCTCTGCCAACCTCCGGAAAACTGCTGTGAGGTGGCTTTCGTGTTCGTCTTCGGACGCGCTGGCTACCAAAATGTCATCCAAGAAGACGAACACGAAAGGGAGATCGCTTAGGACCGCATCCATCATGCGTTTGGAACGTCTGGCACCACTCCCTTGAGCCCAAACAGCATGCGCAAAAACTCAAAAAGCCCGAAAGGAGTTTATTACCGCTGTTTTGGGTATGTCCTCAGCGCGCACTGGAACTGGTGGTAACCGCATAGTAAGTCATTTTAGAAAAAATGCGCCCCCCTGCCAAATGAACCGAAAATCTTGGATATGCGGAATCGGGTAGCGGTCGTGCGCTGTGGCGTTATTCAACCTGCGGAAATCACCGCAGGTCGCCACGAGCCATCAGCCTTTGGGACCATGTGCAGTGGTGAAGCCCAGGGGCTCTTCGAACGCCTGATGATGCCCAGTTTTTCCAGGTTGGCAAACTCCTTGCGCGCTATGGTCAGTTTAGCTGAGTCCAAGTGCCGAGCTTTTGCAAAAACGGGCGGGCCGGTGGTAGTAAGAAAATGTTCCACCCCATGTTTAGCCACTGTCGCCGAAAACGTTGGGACCGTGAGTGCTGGGAACTGAGTGAGGAGTGCGTGGAACTTACCACCTGCAGCTGTGACGTTGGCTTGTGCAGTTGGCGGGGCCACTCGAGCTGTGCAGGGAATAGAGTGAAAGGAGAGTGCATTAACCAGACGTCTGTTAGCAAGATCAACCAATAAACCATGTGAGCACAAAAAATCAGCCCCTAACATGTTGAAATTGACTGCCGCTACAACAAAAGTCCACTCAAATGCACGGCCCTGCAAAGACAGAAGCAGAGTCCTCTCCCCGAAGGTCTTAATCGCTGAGCCGTTCGCTGCTGACACCCGGGGACCCCTGGAAGGCGCAAGCCGGTCCGCGTAGGAAGGCGTGATGAAGCTCAGCTGGGAGCCTGTGTCCATGAGGAAATGCCTCCCCGAACGTGCATCAGTCAGGTAGAGCAGCTTGTTCTCCTCCACGAGGGCCGAGCGCTTGAAATGGCACGGTGGAATGCACTTGAGCGCCCTCTCTGCAAAGCGGCGATGGTAGAAGCAAAGGTGGTCGTCCACTCTGTGTCGCCTGGCCCTTGCTGCTGCCGTCGTCGGTGAGTCTGGTGCTGCAGCCTCTGGCCCCATGCCGTCTCCGGACGTTGCGCCTAGCTCTGCTGCCGCGGCCGAAGCTGCGTTCCGTTTGTGGGCATCGACGAGTCGTTGTGCCTCCTGGCTCAGCTCGTGGTAGTCTCGCCGGGCCAACAGAGGTGAACCTGCCAGGGTCACTCTCACCGCTGGCGGCAGGGTCCTGAGGAAAAGGTGGGCGAAGATAAAGCTGTCATCTTCGGAGTCTCTCAACCTCAGCATTTTCCCCATCAGGTCCGCGGGTCTGTCGTTCTCAAACTCCGTCAACGCTAGAAGCCCCTCTGCTCGCTGTTGCACCGAGGGGGTGAAGTGGCTGATAAGCGCAGTCTTCAATGCGCTGTACTTGTCGCTGTCCGGCGGGTGTTTGACCAGGTTCTCCACCCTCTGGACTGTGTGGTTGTCCAGCTTCGCCACCACATGGTAGAATTTTGTGTCGTCTCTCGAGATTCTCCGGAGGTTGAACTGCGCCTCGACCGCGCTAAACCAGGAGCGCGGACTATTCTGCCAGAAGTCCGGCAGCTGGAACGTGGCGGCATTCGTCAGGCTGGCTTCTGACGAGCCCCGCTCAGGAGAATTATCTCTGCTCATGCTTCGTCGTAAGGTCACCAGTGTGGAGAATGTGTTGAAGGATGAGACTGAGTTTATTCCTCAGATTCAGCTTTATTCACAATCACATACTCCAACAATTTCAAAGCAGGAAAAGAGGATGAATCTTCTCACATCTGTCCTTTTATACCTAGGACATCAAACTACAGTCACATGGTGTTTAATCAAACATACAGTCACATGGTACTTAATCCCAGTCACAATATAACTTCCTCCGATCTTAACACCATCCACCCCCTAGTCTCCGGTGGTCAGGAAATCTCTCAAGGCCATCTCCTTGAAACAAAAGGCCAAATCTCACACCCTCCCATTACCTCTAGGAGGCTCAGTCCCTTTGTTCCCCTGAGACGTGCAGCACACAATATACATACAGTATTCTATTTGTGGAGCATATGAAACCAACATATGTGTCCCACAAGGGGATCTTTGGAATTTTCATCACTGTAAGGTAACAAATTAAGATATAAACATACAACAAACACCAAAATATAGCCAAGACACTGAGGAATCAGTGACGTGTCAATGGATTTGTTGTATCTTCAAAAGCTATGAAGCTATATCCAGAGGAAAACTGCCATTACCGAAAAAGTGATTTTTGTCAATAACTACTGAACTAATAAAGATATCAATGTGAATCCAGTTGCTAAAGGTATGTTTTGATGGTCAAGGAATCTGAAAATATAGATAAAATAAATGTAGGACTATTATATTTGGGGAAAATCCCAATATTATGGGGAACTGAGGTACTTGGCGGAGGTCCTGCGCTGTCCGAGTGCTTTTCTAGTTCTTTCCTGTAATCATTGTCAAAAACTTAATATTAGCAGATGGTCACCAGTATCGATGATTAATCCACTTTGTGTTATTATCCATATTATTTGAAAATATGCTATCAATAAGTGTAGCACAATGAGATGTAATTCTTCTGGGTCTGGTGACCTTAGAATAAAGGCCTAAACTATACATTGCATTGTTTGTATTCTTTGTGTTTTTCTCCACTTGAACTGTACAGGTTTGAGGTCACACTGAAGGTGGCAAAAGTCTGGAAACAATCTGTCATCTGTCATGGTCTCACTTTTTAAAATCATAAAACCCTGTTGTTAAACATGAGAGTGTACAGTTATATCCACTGAGAGTTAGTGGGAAGGCAGCAACAGATTAATTATGAGTCAGTGTGTGGGAGAACCGGCCTGTTCATCAGCATCTCATTTCCTCATAGATGATGATGATGATGATGATGATGATGACACAGTGAATAAAACCACCAGCAACCAGATGAGCAGTGCAAATTAAAAAAAAAAAAAAAAAAAAAAGCTGAAAATTTAAAGGTAAGAAATTGATTTTTTTTTTTTTTAGAAAAAAGATTTGACTGATTTGATCATCAAGACAAAAAAAAAAAATTAAAAACAAGGAATCAACCCAAAAAATAACATAACAAAAATGTCCTTGTTCAAAAGGAGTGGGAAGAAGCCAACGCTTATATAGCCCCACCCCTTCTCCATACTCAATAAATTATAATATTATCACCAAAGTCACTATCCATTCCATGATTACATTCATTATACAATACCATAATATATAATGCATCTTATAATTAAATTATGGAGTAGAAATAATACAATGATAATTTATAATGACGACAATACCAACATCCAATAACAATTGTAATAATAATAAATAAATACTTCTGGTACATTTAATATAATTATAGACAATATTATCATCATCATAATCACCATAAATACCACCATATACCCCCACATGGCTTACAATACCTATGTAGGTACAATAAGTAACCATATACTGTAGTAATAACCATAATAACAGCCACACAGTAGTTACAATAACAACAACAATAATAATAATAAAATTAATAATACCACTCAGCATATATATTACTTTTAATAATTCCATCCTAAACAACAATCACAATACTAAAATAGAGTTGTAAAATTCTAGTAATAATAATGATAATATCAATAATAACAATAGTACTCCGCATATATATTCAACAATAACAACCTTTCTTCATTAAAGACACATTGTAATATTACTGTCCTTTATCTTTATATTGTTCAAAAATCATTTATTTATATGTTGATTTAAATATATGGATGTTTGGACATTTGTGTTTCTCCCCCAACCCATTGCACAATTTTACCCCATACACAGACATACAAAAACTTTTCCAAGTAGATCTTACTAGGTGCATTTTAAATTTTGTATTCCCCGTGAATGGTATATCCCTTCTCTCTAGACTAAAAAGATTTTGTATATTGTGTGGCAAAAAGTGTTACTGACTTTAAACATTGACTGTGCTGCATAATAATCAACTAGATCCTGTAATTTCAATAACTTTGAATGTAAAAACAATAAATTAGTATGTTCAAGATACCCGACTTTGCGTATAACATGGACTGCCTTTTTTTGTAATATTAGCAATGAATTAAGTATACTTTTATAATTGTTACCCAAGACCTCTATACAATAGGTCAAGTATGGAAGTACTAATGAGCAATACAAGATATGAAGTGATTTGTAATCTAGGACTTGCTTAATTTTATTTATAATTGTGGTATTTTTTGCCACTTTGTTTTGTATGTATCTGATGTGTGGTTTCCAACTAATTTTATCATCTAGTATTACACTCCAAAATTTGATCTGTAACATTTTCAGTAATTACATTATCTATATGAATATGCATATCTTCTTTATTTTTCCAATTACCAAATATCATTACATTAGTTTTATCTATATTTAGTGATAATTTATTACTATCATCCATTTTTTAGCTTATTTAATTCATTATTTAATGTATGGATTAGCTCCTTATAATTATTTCCATAATAAAATATATTAATAAAATATATTAGTATCACCAGCAAATAATATAATTTTTAATAATTTAGAAACTTGGAATATATCATTTATATATACGTTAAATAATTTGGGGCCCAATACTGACCCCTGGGGGACCCCACAGGCAATTCCCATACATCCAGACAGATATTCTCCCATCTTCAGAAACTGTTCTCTCAGATAAATAACTTGTAACCCAATTCAGTGCCACTCCCCCAATACCATACAATTGCAGTTTATCAGAAAGTATTGAATGATTTATTGCAGGGGTGTCCAATCATGTGCCAAGGAGGGCCAAGACCCTGCAGGTTTTCTCTTCTACCCAGCCTCTTCAGCAGGTGTTTTCACTTATCAGCAATCAGTGGGAAGAAATTCAGTGGAATCTGCTGCTGAAGACACTGGCTGGAGGTAAAGCCTGCAGGGTCTTGGCCCTCCATGGCACATGACTGGACACCTCTGATTTATTGTATCAAATGCTTTTCTAAAATCTATAAATATACCAACTGCATATTTTCCTTGAAAGATGAAAATTTACAGAAAAAAGTTGCAAATCTATGAGAAAAAAGTGCAAATGTATGAAAAAAGTTGAAAATGTACATGAAAAAAGTTAGAGGAAAAAGTTGCAAATTAATGGGGAAAAAACTGCAAATCTACAAAAAAAAAATAAATTTATAAGAAAAAAAGTTACAAATATACAAGAAAATGTTGCAGATTTCTGAGAAAAACAGTAAAATTTTTGAGAGAAACTTGCAAATTTATGAGGAAAAAAGCACAAATTTTTAATATTTGCAAATGAGAAAATGTTGCAAATCTATGAGAAAAAGCTGCAGATTTATGAAGAAAAAAGTCACACATTTTTAAGAAAAAAATTGCAAATTTATGCGAGAAGAAAGTGACAATTTTTTAAAGAAAAAAGCTGCAAATTTATAAGAAACTGTTGCACATCTATAAGGAAAAAGTCATAAATTAAGAAAAAAGTGCAAATTTAATCCCCACCACAAGCTCAATATAATAAAACATAGACAGCTGTCTAATTTAATAAGAGTGATACAGTACCTTGCAGTGTGAGTGGAGCCATCTCCGCTGGAGTGGAGGTGTCCAACTTGTATTCGTCCACCGGCAGCAGCGTTCCCTGTTCCAGACACTTGTAGACGTAATCCACGCCGACCACAGGCGTCTGGTGCTTCTGGATGCTGCGCAGCCTGTTGGAGCTCAGGCTGGACACGTCGCTGGTCACTATCAGAGAGCACTGTGGGACGAGGAAGAAGCAAGAGTGACGCCTGCTTATTTCTGTCTGTGTCAGTTTGATTTTATACGACTTGGATCAGGAGGCGTTCTATCAGAGTAGCTACAACAAGTCCAGCTCAAAGACGTTTCTGTCTATACAGCAAAATACGCAAATGCTAGGAGGCCTCCAAGATACAAGGTCACCCTCAACATTTTTTGCAGGGAGAAACTTAAAATTACCATCAACTTTTCTCATACATTTGTGACTTTTTTCTTACAATTTTTTGAGAAAAAAAGTTAAAAAAAAAAAAATATCACTAATTTATGAAAAGTCACACATATACACACATGGACAAAATTGTTGGTACCCCTCTGTTAATGAAAGAAAAACCCACAATGGTCACAGAAATAACTTGAATCTGACAAAAGTGGTAATAAATAAAAATTCTATGAAAATTAACCATTGAAAATCAGACAATGCTTTTGAATTGTGGTTCAACAGAATCATTTTAAAAAATAAACTTATGAAACGGGCCTGGACAAAAGTGATGGTACCCTTAACTTAATATTTTGTTGCACAACCTTTTGAGGCAATCACTACAATCAAATGATTTCTGTAACTGTCAATGAGACTTCTGCACCTCTCAGCAGGTATTTTGGCCCACTCCTCATCAGCAAACTGCTCCAGTTGTCTCAGGTTTGAAGGGTGCCTTCTCCAGACGGCATGTTTCAGCTCCTTCCACAGATGTTCAATAGGATTTAGATCAGGGCTCATAGAAGGCCACTTTAGAATAGTCCAATGTTTCGCTCTTAGCCATTCTTGGGTGTTTTTAGCTGTGTGTTTTGGGTCATTATCCTGTTGCAAGACCCATGACCTGTGACTGAGACCAAGCTGTCTGACACTGGGCAGCACATTTCTCTCTAGAATACCTTGATAGTCTTGAGATTTCATTGTACCCTGCACAGATTCAAGACACCCTGTGCCAGATGCAGCAAAGCAGCCCCAGAACATAACAGAACCTCCTCCATGTTTTACAGTAGGGACAGTGTTTGTTTCTTGGCATGCTTCATTTTTGTGTCTGTGAACATAGAGCTGATGTGCTTTGCCAAAAAGTTCCAGTTTTGCCTCGTCTGTCCATAAGACATTCTCCCAGAAGCTTTGTGGCTTGTCAACATGCAGTTTGGCAAATTCCAGTCTGGCTTTTTTATGATTTGTTTTCAACAGTGGTGTCCTCCTTGGTCGTCTCCCATGAAGTCCACTTTGGCTCAAACAACGACAGATAGTGCGATCTGACACTGATGTACCTTGACCTTGGAGTTCACCATGAATGTGTTTAGAGGTTGTTTTGGGCTCTTTTGTTACCATTCGTATTATCTGTCTCCTCCTGCAGCCACGTTCAAGGAGGTTGGCTACAGTCCCATGGATCTTAAATTTCTGAATAATATGTGCAACTGTAGTCACAGGAACATCAAGCTGCTTGGAGATGGTCTTATAGCCTTTACCTTTAACATGCTTGTCTATAACTTTCTTTCTAATCTCCTGAGACAACTCTCTCCTTTGTGTCCTCTGGTCCATGTTTAGTGTGGTACACACCATGTCACCAAACAGCACAGTGACTAATTGCCACCCTTTAAATAGGCCGACTGACTGATTACAAGTTTGTAGACACCTGTGATGTTAATTAGAGGACACATCTTGGTTGAACATGTCCCTATGGTCACATTATTTTCAATCTTTTCTAGGGATACCATCATTTTTGTCCAGGCCTGTTTCATGAGTTTATTTTTTAAAATAATTCTGTTGAACCACAATTCAAAAGCATTGTCTGATTTTCATTGGTGAATTTTCATAGAATTTTTATTTATTACCACTTTTGTCAGATTCAAGTTATTTCTGTGACCATTGTGGGTTTTTCTTTCATTAACAGAGGGGTACCAACAATTTTGTCCATGGCTGTAAAACTTTTGTTCATTGTGTGTCTCGTCTTTATTTTTTAAGGCTGCCTGCAGATATTTTTGGTCAAATATGTGTTTTGTTGTTTGTTTGGTTTTTTTTCTCCCCAGTCCCAGCCTCTGACCTGTTTATTGACCACAAAGGAGAGGAGGCCTCCATTCTCCACCACGGCTGACTTCAGATTCTTCTTCTCCTTAAAAGGCAGGTTCTTCAGCTCCAGGAGCACCGAGCACGCCTCAAACACACCCATGGCTGTCAGGGAGAGAGAGATAGATGCTCATTTGCATCACAATTACCAGCTGATTTTCCTGCGTTATAAGTGTGCACGCCCTTAAACGGGCACATCCCTGGTGCACAGCCCACAGATTTTCAGTTGGATTTCAGTCTGGGTCACTCCAAGACTTCATTTTCATTCTGGTGAAGTCATTTGGTTTTACATTGCATGCACACGTGTGTAAACACAGTGACGGTGGTAACAGACTCTGACCCAAAAAGACTGAAAGCTGTGATTAAATCAAGAGGCTCTGCAATGGACAATTAGTTTATGGGTGTGCAAACTTATGCAACCACTTGTTTTTTTTTTGTTATTCAGCTGTGTATGATACATGTCACATTAACTCTTAAGAACCCAGTCCCCCATAATTTTCCTTGGAGAGTCTAGGTTCTTATGGGCTAAAAGTGAAAATATGATAACACTAAAATTTACAGGAAAAAAGAAACAAATATGAGAAAAAACTTTACAAATTTATGAGAAAAAATCACAAATCTATGAAACAAAGTTGCAAATTTACATAAAAAGGATGGAAATTTTTTGAGGAAAAAAATGAAATTTGGAGAAAAAATGCAAAACTATGAGGAAAAATTTTTCAAGAGAAATTTGAAAATTATTAAGCCTTTTTGTGAAAATTTATGAAAAAAAGTACACTGAGAAAAAAAATTGAAAATTAATAAGAAAAAAGTTGCAAATTCATGACAAAAATGAAAATTTACAGGAAAATGTTGCAAACTTATGAGAAAAAAATATGCAAATCTATGAGAGAAAAAAGCTGATTTTTTTAGGAAAGAAATGCAAATCTGTAAGAAAAAAACAAGCTGAAAATTTACGGTAGAAAATTTCCAAGAAAAAAGGTTTTTGTTTTTCCAGTTTATGAAAAAAGTTGCAAATTTTTGAAAAAAAGTTGAACAGTTACAGGAAAATTGTTTTAAATTTATGTGGGGAAAAAAGATGAAAAGTTTTGAGAAAAAAAATCACAGATTTATGTGAAAAACACGCACATTTTTGAGGAAAAAAACCTGCAAATCTATGAGAAAATTTTTCAGGAGAAAACTGAAAATTAAACTTAATTCTTTTTGCAAATTTATGAAAAAAAATGCACATTTTTGAGAAAAAAGCACATCTTTGAAAAACTTGGCAAATTTATGAGAAAAAAGTTGAAAATTTACAGGAAAAAGCTGCAAACTAAAAGCTGCAAATTTTGAGAATAAAGTTGTAAATCTATGAGGGGAAAAAAGCTAAGATTTTTTTAGGAAAGAAATGCAAATCTAGAAATTTGCAAGAATAAAGATGCTAAGATAAAAGATGCCACTTTAAAAAATAGTTGTTTTTTTTTAATTTATGAAAAACGTTGCTAATTTTTGAGAAAAAAAATCCCAAATTTATGTGAAAAAAGTTGCAAATTTGTTTTAAAAAAAACGAAAAATTTACAGGAAAAATGTTGCAGATTTACAAGAAAAACTGCAATTTTATGAGGAAAAATTTCAGAAAAAAGTTGCTAATCTTGGGGGGGGGGGGGAAAGTTTAAAGAGTTGTTTTGTTTTTGCATTTCTGCTTAGAATCACTGGTTCAAAATCATGTTATTCAGTTCCGTAACTTCAAGCGTTCTGATGACACGAGGGGACACCGCTCTTTCGCCCGTATCAGGACACTCCGCACCCCCGGCACTCCCTCCCACTTCCGCAGCTGCGTCATCAAAGACCAAAGAAAATGTGGATTTCTGACCGCAACATACTGTATAAAGCTGCTGCTTTGACTGCAGTAGCAGCCTTATATGGTCCGATCAGAAATGTCTGTTGTTGTCAATTCTTTTTTCTGTTTTGCGTCACATTTTGATATCAAAAATAAACCACCACAACATTTTGGTTTACGCAGGTACGGAGTGTCCAGCAGACCTTTGCTCCGGGTTGCGATGGGCGAAGCCGTCGAAGCGGCGCTGATGTCAGCGCTTCCTCCTTAGTTGACATCAGAGTAACCTGCGCATAAACGCGGAAGTGAGCCCAACCTGATGTAAATTCCAGCTCTCGGCACTAATGAAAGCTGAACAGCTCGTCATTTTCACTGAACAAATCCCATGAAGCTACTAACAATTCTACCACGTCAGCTCAGTGAGCCGCCGTGTCAGACACAAACTTTAATAGTGTGATGAAATACGTCATTTTTGTGCGGTTTGGTGAAGAGGCTGAGGTTTATGTTACCGTCCGAACCGGGTCCAAACTCTCGCTCTGCTGTCAGAGGTTCTGTCGCTGACAATCTGTTGGGAAAAGTCCAGAGAAAACACAACAATGGTGAAGACCGAGAAAAACTGCGTCTACTCGGTGCTTATCAGTTAGCGTTAAGTTAGCTATAGCGTTTGAGCTTCCGGTTGGCTTTTCAGAATAAAAGTCTGACCCTAGCGCTCAATGGTCAACGCTCTTATTTTGGAAAATTGTTAAAAATTTGCGTTTTTCTCGAATAGTGTCAAATCTTTCCATATATTTGCAAAACTAACATGACTCTCAGCGATCAATTCTAAGCGGAAATAATAAAAAAAAAACTTGTAGCTCTGCAACGCTGTTTTTTTTAACAAAATGTGACTACTTTCCCCTCATAGATCTGCAATTTTTTCCTAAAAAAATGTGTGACATTTCATAACTTTGCTGTTTTTTTTCTTGAAAATTGACCTTTTTCTCATAAATTTGCATTTTTTTCTTGTAAAGTTTCATTTTTTTCTCTTAAATTTGTGGCTTTTTTCTCAGAAATTTTCAACTTTTTCACATAAATTTGCAAAAAAAAAGTGACTTTTTCCTCAACAACTTGCAACTTTTTTCCTCATAAATTTGTGACTTATATTCTCATAAATCTGCAATTTTTTTGCTAAAAAATTTGACTTTTTTCATAAATTTTCAATTTTTTTGTAAATTTGCAGTTTTTTTCCTGTAAAGTTTCATTTTTTCTCATAAACTTGTAACTTTTTTCTCATTAATCTGTGACTTTTTGTCAAAAATTGTCAACTTTTTTCACATAATTTTGCAATTTTTTGTTCTAATTTTGCGACGTTTTCCTCAAGAATTTACAACCTTTTCCCTCATAAATTTGTGACTTTATTCGCAAAATATTGCAACTTTTTCACATAAATTTGCTATTTTTCTTGTAATTTTGTGACGTTTTCCTCAACAATTTGCTACCTTTTTCCCTCATAAATTTGTGACTTTTTTGTCAAAAAAATTACATTTTTTTTACATAAATTCACTATCTTGTTCTTTTAAATTTGCAGCTTTTTCCCCATACATTGTCATTTTTTTTCTGGTAAATTTGCAACTTTTTTATTAAAAAATTGTGACTTTTTTTTCCCATAAAATTGCAACTTTTTCTGTCAAAAATTGGCATTTTTTTAATGTAAATTTTCTTTTTTCTCATAAATTTGCTACTTTTCTCTTATAAATTTGCAGCTTTTTCTCAAAAGTTTATTTTTTTCTGTAAATGTTCAACTTTGTCTTGTAAATTTGCATCTGGATGCTTTCTTCTGTGTAATTAAATTGTAATTTGCAACTTGAAAAAACTGGCATCCTTTATCATATCTTTGCACTTTTATTCTTCCAAGTTTGTAGCTAATTTACATCTTATGGGGCATATTTAGGGCGCATATATTGTATCCATATTCCCCACATACACCTAGTAGGCATGACGGTGCATATTCTAGAAGCTTCACGTCTTAATGGACAAAGAGGACCTGACCCTGCAGGGACCTACGGGAGGTGTGAAGTTGGCCTTGCAGGAGATGGGAAGTTGGAGAGAATGTCCCAGCAGGAGCCCCGGAGGCTAGGAGGTTAAGAGACAATGGAGACACCAAGGAGCCTCGGGGCTGGATGTTTACTAAAGGACTGTGGGTTGGGGGTGTGTGATTTGATGTTGGGGGATTTGTGACTTTGGAGAATATAAGAACTGTGTGAGACGATTGCTCTTCCTCTTTTCTGAGATTCTGTGCTTGTTAGAGGATGTGACCTCTCAGTAAACCAACCCTGAGAAATAAACTCAGTCTTGTCTGTGAAAGGCATCCTCTACAATCTATACATTTGAACCTCACGCTAAACTGGTGAACACCCACCATCCTCCTCGCTAAAACAATCACTGCTGATTACACTGAATAAAACTTAACCAGCATCCATATGAATGTTGCAAAGTTACAACAAAAAGTTGCAAATTTAGAAGAAAAGCATCACATTTAAGAGAAAAAAAATTACAAGAAAAAAGGAAAAAAAGAAGGAAAAAGTTTCAAGTGTAGCCTATCAGAAAAAAAAAATGCAAATTTACAAAAAAAATTTACAATGTTTCTTGTAAATTTATAACGTGTTTTTACCAAACGTATAACTTCCTTGTTGTTTGTCGTGTCTACCCCATGGTAAATGAGGCAGTGGTGTTTGTGTTTGTCGCTTGACCCAGGTCTCCTCTTTTCCGGTCATTAGCATGAGTTGCTGCAGAACCACCATGGAACTGCACCGCCCTCCTGTGGATGAACTTATGAACTACAACGCCTCTGTGTTGCGCTGGGCCTTTATTGTGTGACACCGGTCAGGGGATCCTGGGTTCGATCCCAGCCCCCGACCAACAGTGATCTGTGTGGAGTTTGTATGTTCTCCCCGTGTCTGCGTGGGTTTACTCCGGGACTTCTCCGGTTTCCTCCCACATGCCAAAAAACATGCAAGTTAGGTTAATTGGCATCAAACTGGGGATTCTAAATTGTCCTTAGGTATGACTGTGAGAGTGAATGGTTGTCTGTCTCTCTGTGTTGGCCTTGCGATGGACTGGCGATCTGTCCAGGGTGTACCCTGCCTCTCACCCAAAGATGCTGGGATGGGCTCCAGCCCCCCGCGACCCGAAAAGGATGAAGCGGAAGAAGATGGATGGGTCAGGGTATAAAAGGGCAGTGAAAAGGAGTGGCGTTCTCTTGGCCTCCTCCCTGCCTAGCAGGTGTCTATGTATTGTAAGAAGGCGTCACTAATAAACATGTGTCCAGTTCTACACTCAGTCTCGTCCTTGGCTCCTACTACCAACATAACACTCTGTACACCATGAAACTCCAGGGGCCTCATGTACAAAGACTTGCATGGATTTCCTACTGAAAGATGACGTCGCAAGCAAAAGAAAAAATTTTTAAAAATCCAGATGTATGAAACCGTGCGTACGCAGGAATACAAGCACATTTCCTTTGTACATTCCAATCTATTTGAAATTGAATGCAGGAAATACCGGGCTCCTCCCTTGACACGCCTCCTTTTGAATATGCAATTAGATGCAAATCTTTTTTTTTTTTTTTAACTTATTTTGTACCCGTAGGTAGATTCGTTCTGCAGTCCGGTGACAAGCCACCGGCTGCCGGTCGCTGCGTGCGCAAGCGCCCCTTAACTCCCTAACCTGCATGTTTTTAGCATGTGGGAGGAAACCGGAGAAATCCCGGAGTAAACCCATGCAAACACGGGGAGAACATGCAAAGTCCACACAGATCACTGTTGGCCGGGGGCAGGGATCGAACCACGATCTCATGATCCCCGCGATCCCCCGGCCGAGGGTAAACTGTGCTGCTGCGGTGCTAACCACTGCGCCACCGTGCAGCATCTACCCTGTATATGCAAATAGATATATACAAGCGTTGCACATTTGATTCTCCTGTATCCACGATCAAAAATAATAGATTTAATGGAATTTCATGGACTATGAATTGGAGGTGCTCCTGAATGAGGTAGAGGCACGTAAAAACATTTTGCTTGGTTCTTATTCTTCAGCATTAGCGCCAGATACAGGGAATTCAAAAGCCTGTCACAGCCCCTATAAGATTAGTTTATTGTTTCCTTTATTCAGACAGGGATAAGAAGGAGTTGTTTATTTAACCTTGACATGTTTCCACTGACGTCTGCAGTCATCCTCAGAAGCGTCAGCTGATCACTGTGATTTGTGACCAGCCGGGTGGATCAGCTGGTTGAATAAAGGAAAACAGTCACGAAAAAGAAGCCAACATGAACCTATTTAGTAGGTAGCCATGGTCACCTGTCAGTTGAAAGCAGATCATATTAGACTCGACAAATACATATTTTATGTCCAAAATGCAAATCTCATCCTTTATAGTTATATACAGCTTACATGGATTACACACACACTATTGTAAATGAATGAAGTGCGCCGGGGAAAGGGTGAGACTGTTGCATTTCAAACTTTATGCATGTGTTTATTGACATAACTACTGTACACACAAAGTCAATTGGGGGCTTGGTAGAATGCTGTGAAGCTGTTGTTTAATCAGCAAAAAAAGGAAGTCACTTACTCAAACCACTGACTTGTAATGAAGCCTTGAAGACAGGGTGATATTTGGTGGCGCACAGGTGTGTTGCACATGAGGTGGGTTATTATTAGGTCACTTACATGAATTTACTCACCAAGAAGCCACCCATCCCCACAGTGCCAGCTTGTAGTTTGTTCCCAACAATGCTGTTCATCAGAATCATTGGGAAAACCGGCTCTCGCTGCAAATTGTGCTTTGATGTTGGCCTGTTCAACTGCATTGTATCAGAATGCAGTTGCCCCCCCCCCCCCTACAGTTGATAGTGCTATGAGATGACTGTTGTTGTGAAATGGCGCTATATAAATAAAGTTGAATTGAATTGAATTGAATAGAATATGATGTACCTGGGTGACAGTCGGATAATGCCATCCCACACAGCTAGCATAGCTTGGCTCAGGGTTGACTGGGAAATTCTTGATGGGTCTGCCAGCTCCCTCTGGCATGCCCCTGTTGCCAGAAACCCCGTTATTGTCAGCACCTGCACTGGGACAGGCAGCACTCGGCTTCTCACCATGTCGCGCTCCAAGAGCGGCCGTAGCTCTGACAACAGCTCCACAAGGACTGCCCATGGAAACCTAAACCACCTGACAAGCCAGTCATCATCCTGAGCCAGAAAATCTTCTGTCTCTCAATACCCTTTCTCTTCTCACTGCACAATTTGCAATATCCTCTAAAAATGCTAATTCCATTGTTGTTAGAGGCATTTCTGCACTTCTTTGCGCTTGTTTTTATATCCACTATCTAATTGTGCACAGTTGGATGTTTGTTTATCATGTGTCTCTGGTGTGTACAATCATTTTCACGTCATCATCAGTCTCCCAACATCACCTCTAAGTGTTGCCAGCGGACCAATAACAGTAGAAACATACGTACACCAGCCATGAAGTTGATGTGGGGCTGCGCATATTTCCATGGTCATTTCATTCTAGACACATCCGAAATTTTCCGTGGAAAAGGACGTACAGTATGCCATGTTTTTGTGCATAAGTACCCTTTGTACATGAGGCCCCTGGTCCACAGAACACAATGGATGATACAGCTACAGGCGGTTCATCCTCGGGTTTGAAGCAGCTGTAGAACATCAGATTTGGTACAGTTTACCAAAGAATCGCAAATCGGGCAACTCAGAAGTGCAAGACAAAGACATAGTAGAAGTTGCTAGTTCTGAGGAGTACAGTTAGTCCTGTTGGTTCTTTCGCTGTTGCTGCAGCTAGTCCTCCTGGGGTGGTAGTGATGAAGACGTTTACATTCAAATGACAGCAGAGGTGCGGAACTTTCTCGGTTTTTAGATGCATTGTTATACGGGTCTCTGCGTCAGTGCAGAATGTTAATGATGGAGATATCTGTTATGCCTGTAAACCCAGAATGATGCACAGAGAGTGGCGTCTGCTCAAAACATGAACTTTATTACATCAGCTACTAATAATACAGTACAGCTTTGCTGTATACCGAACACTATATTGCTGTGAGTCGAGAGAGGCCTAAGATGGCCGACTCTCCTCATTTATTGGCTGGCGTGATGATGTCACCATCCAGCTGTGTCATCACACCGCTGCCTATTAACCTTTTTATAACAATATCGCCGTCTGTACAAAAACCTGAACCGCCAGTCTTGATTGCTGTTTGTCTGGTCTTAATGGGAGGAGAACGCCTTGAACGCCCTGCTGTGTCTGTGACCCGGACACTGGATAAACTGTAGATGCATGGATGGATGGATGGATGGAAGCTAGTTTCAATGGAACAATGAGCACGTGAGCAATAGTGGCTACTGTCAAATCAGACTGGTGTGGGACACATATGTGGGTTTCATATGCTTCACATGTATATTACTGTATGCTTACTGTATGCTTCAAGTCTCAGATGAACAAAAGGACTGAGCCTCCTAGGAGATAACAGGAGGATGTGAAATGTGGCCTTTTGTATGCAAAGAGATGGCCTTTTTTTTTTTTTTTTTTTTTGTTACTTATTTGTACCCGTAGGTAGATTTGGTTTGCAGTCTGGTGACAAGCCACCGGCTGCCGGTCGCTGCGTGCGTGAGCGCCCTAAACCTACAGGTTTTTGGTTTGCGGGAGGAAACCGGAGAAATCCCGGAGTAAACCCGCGCAACACGGGGAGAACATGCAAACTCCACACAGCTCACTGTTGGTCGGTGGCTGGGATCAAACCCACGATCTCATGATCCCCGCGGTCCCCCGGCCGAGGGTAAAACTGTGCTGCCACAGTGCTAAACCACTGCGCCACCGTGCAGCCCTTGAGGGATTTCCTGGCCACCAGTGACTTTAGGTGGAGGTGAGAAGACCTGGAAGAAGACGCATTGTGACTTGGGGTTAAATACAATGTGATTGTGTGCTTTGATGTCCTGGGGTATAAAGGGACAAATGTCTGGGGGTTTCTTTCTCTTTCTGTTTTTGATGATGTTGGAGAATGGAATAAACCTGACTCGTGAGATAAACTCAGCCTCGTCATTTCCACATTCTCCACACTGGTGACCCTAAGACGTATCATGAGTGAAAGAAATTCTCCCGAGCCAGACTCGTCAGGAGCCAGCCAAATGAACGCAGCCACAGTTCAGCTACTGGACTTCTGGCAGAACAATCGGCGCTCCTGGTTTAACGCGGTCGAGGCGCAGTTCAACCTCCGGAGGATTTCGGTAGACGCCACAAAGTTCTACCATGTGGTTGCAAAACTGGACAACCACACAGCCCAGCATGTGGAGAGTCTGATCAACCAGCCGCCGGACAGCGACAAGTACGGCGCGTTGAAGGCTGCACTCATCCGGTACTTCACCCCCTCGGTGGAGGAGCGAGCAGAGGGGCTCCTGGCGCTGACTGAATTTGAAAGCGACAGGCCTGCGGACCTGATGGAGAAGCTGTTGAGACTGAAAGACTCTGACGATGATCACTTCATCTTCGCCCACCTTTTCCTCAGGACCCTACCGTCAGCGGTGAGAGTGACCCTGGCCAGTTCGCCACTGTTGGCCCGACGAGACTACCGCGAGCTGGGCCAGGAGGCACAACGACTCGTCAATGCCACCAAACAGCGTGCGGCCATGGCCGCGGCAGCGGAGCTCGGCGCAACGTCCGGAGATGGCAGGGGGCCAGAGCCAGCAGTACCAGACTCACCGACGACGGCGGCGGCAGGGGCCAAGAAACACGGAGCAGACGACGTCCTTTGTTTCTACCATCGCCGCTTCACAGAGAGGGCACGCAAATGTATACCACCGTGCCATTTCAAGCGCTCGGGAAATGCCAAGACCGTGGGTTGGTAGCAGCTGCGGCCCTCGGGGAGGAGAACAAGCTGCTCTACTTGAAGGATGCGCGCTCGGGGAGGCATTTCCTCGTGGACACAGGCTCCCAGCTGAGTTTCATCACACCTTCCTCCGCTGACCGGCTGGCACCTTCCAGTGGTCCCGGGGTGTCAGCAGCGAACGACTTGGCGATTAAGACCTTTGGTGAGAGGACTCTGCTTCTGTCCCTACACGGCCGTACATTTGAGTGGACTTTTGTCATAGCTGCAGTCAATTTCAATATGTTAGGGGCTGATTTTCTGTGCTCACATGGTTTGTTGGTTGATCTTGCTAACAGGCGCCTGGTTAATGCACTCTCTTTTTATTCTATTCCCTGTACAGCTCGAGTGGCCCCGCCAACAGCACAAGCCAACGTCACAGTTGCAAGTGGTAAGTTCCACACACTGCTCACTCAGTTCCCAGCACTCACGGTTCCAACATTTTCGGCGACCATGGCTAAACACGGGGTGGAACATTTTATTACTACCACCGGACCGCCCGTTTTTGCAAAAGCTCGGCGCTTGGATTCAGCTAAACTGACCATAGCGCGTGAGGAGTTCGCCAACCTGGAAAAGTTGGGCATCATCAGGCGTTCGAAAAGCCCATGGGCTTCACCGCTTCACATGGTCCCGAAAACTGATGGCTCGAGGCGACCTTACGGAGATTTCCGCAGGTTGAACAACGCTACAGCGCACGACCGCTACCCAATCCCGCATATCCAAGATTTTTCAGTTCATTTGGCGGGGGCGCGCGTTTTTTCTAAGATAGACTTGGTACGCGGTTACCACCAGGTCCCAGTGCACACTGAAGACATACCCAAAACAGTGGTAATAACTCCGTTCGGGCTATTCGAGGTTTTGCGCATGCCGTTTGGGCTTAAAGGCGCGGCGCAGACGTTCCAACGCATGATGGACGCGGTGTTGCGCGATCTCCCCTTCGTTTTCATCTACCTGGACCATATATTGGTAGCCAGTGCGTCCGAAGACGAACACGAAAACCACCTCATGGCAGTTTTCCGGAGGTTGGGAGAGCACGGGTTAATAATCAACCCAGCGAAGTGTCAGTTCGGGGTGACGCAGATTGATTTTTTGGGGCATCACGTCTCTCCAGAAGGAGCAGTTCCTCTGCCTGACAAAGTGCGCGCAGTAACAAATTTTCCTCAGCCACAAACGGTCAAAGCGTTACAGGAGTTTTTGGGAATGGTGAATTTTTATAACTGTTTCCTCCCCCGCGCAGCGCAGCTCATGCAACCATTGTATGCTGCACTAAAAAAACAAAAACCCACAAATAAAATCGAATGGTCTCCAGAGCGAGAGCGCGCATTCTCGGAAGTTAAAACAGCCCTGGCAAATGCTGCATTGTTAACACATCCAGTCCCAACGGCCCGCATAGCGCTCACTACTGAAGCGTCAGATGTGGCCATAGGGGCGGTCATGGAGCAGTATGTAGCCGGAGCTTGGCAACCACTCGCCTTTTTCAGCAGGACCTTGCGCGATAGTGAACGAAAATACAGCGCATTCGACAGGAAGTTGTTAGCTCTCCACTTGGCCATTCGCCACTTCCAGTTCTGGCTGGAAGGACGCCGTTTCACCGCGTTCATGGACCACAAGCTGCTGACTTTCGCGATGGCCAAGGTTTCAGAACCGTGGTCGGGCCGGCAGCAGAGACAGCTGGCCGCGATCTCAGAGTTTACTACCGATATCCAGCATGTGGCGGGTAAACTTAATGTAGTGGCAGACTGCCTCTCGCGCGCCGTGGCAGCTCCAGCCCGCGTAGGGGTAGATTTCAGCCATGGCCGCAGATCGGGTTAGCGACGCAGAAGTGCACACGGCCCCAGTCTGGGTAGGGATAGATTATGCAGCCATGGCCGCGGATCAGGTTAATGACGCGGACGTGCGCGCGCTCCAGTCTGGACCAACAGGGTTAAGGCTGGAGAACAGGGTGCTGCAAGACGGTATGCCCCCCCCCAATCTGCAATGTCTCCACTGGGCGACCACATCATGTGGAACCAGCCGCGTGGCGCCGCCGCGTTTTTGACTCGATCCATTCTCTGGCGCACCTGGGAGTGCGCGCGTCGGTCAAAATGGTGGGAGAGAAATTTGTATGGCCGAACCTGTGCAAACAAGTTAGAGAGTGGGCGGCAGCCTGTATGGCTTGTCAACGAGCCAAGGTACACAGACACACGAGAGCTCCCTTGGAGCCGTTTCACATCCCAGCTAAGAGGTTTGATCATGTTCACGTGGACCTCGTAGGCCCCCTCCCGCCCTCACAGGGGTGCACACATCTTCTGACAATGGTTGACCGCACCACGCGCTGGCCGGAAGTGGTCCCACTGTCGTCAACCACAGCCGAGGAGGTGGCGCGCGCGTTTTTAACAGCATGGGTAGCGCGTTTTGGAGTCCCGTCGGACATTACGTCCGACAGAGGCCTTCAATTTGTTTCCGAACTTTGGTCAGTGATCGCCTGCAGCCTGGGGGCAACGATCCCCAGGCTAACGGGTTATGCAAACGTTTTCACAGGTCATTGAAGGCGGCCCTCAGAGCGTCGCTTACGGATGCAAATTGGGTGGACAAGCTACCATGGGTTTTATTGGGGTTGCGTTCTGCACCTAAAGAGGATTTAGAAGCCTCCCCGGCTGAGCTAGTTTTCGCACAGCCACTTCGGCTGCCCGGGGAATTTCTCCCAGATAATCCGGCGCCAGAGTGCTCCCCAGCTCAGCGGTTGCAGAGTAGCACGGAATCAAGCACGCTGCCTGGCCCCGTTCACCACAGTTTTCAGCGCGTTTTTGTGCCTAAGGCTTTAAAAAATGCGGAGTTTGTTTTTGTCAGACACGATGCCCATCGCCCACCGTTGCGACCACCTTATGATGGACCATTTAGAGTGCTGGAGACAGGAGAAAAGCATTTTTTGCTAGATTTGGGGGGCAGAAAAGAAATGATTGGCATAAACAGGCTCAAACCCGCTTTTGTGGTGGCTGACGAAGGTGTGCAGTTGGCCAGGGCTCCTCGGCACGGCAGACCCCCTAGGGAGCATTCCCCAGAGCACCCACAGGGATTGACTAACAGTTCTCATCCTCAGACAGCAGCTCCCCAGCAGGAGGGCACCGCGGAGGTGGTAAAGCCTGCTTACAGCAGATACGGGAGAAGACTGAGGCCCAAGCAGCATATGGACTGATGTGTGTGATTTTTCATGACATGCAGACTGTTATTACATTGTTCCATCTTAGACGTTTGGGGGGGGTCATGTGGGACACATATGTGGGTTTCATATGCTTCACATGTATATTACTGTATGCTTACTGTATGCTTCACGTCTCAGATGAACAAAAGGACTGAGCCTCCTAGGAGATAACAGGAGGATGTGAAATGTGGCCTTTTGTATGCAAAGAGATGGCCTTGAGGGATTTCCTGGCCACCAGTGACTTTAGGTGTAGGTGAGAAGATCTGGAAGAAGACACATTGTTACTTGGGATTAAATACAATGTGACTGTGTGCTTTGATGTCCTGGGGTATAAAAGGACGAATGTCTAGGGGTTTCTTTCTCTTTCTGTTTTTGATGATGTTGGAGAATGGAATAAACCTGACTCATGAGATAAACTCAGCCTCGTCATTTCCACATTCTCCACACTGGGAATGTTTAATGGTTACGTCATATCTTTGTAGGCAAGGCCCAGCCAGCACGTCCATGTGGGCCCCACTACAGGTTAAAACTGGGCTGTCTTATGGGTCCATGTGGGTTTGTCCATGGGTTCCATGTTGGCTCCATCTGTGTTTGCTCACATTCGCTTTACCTGTGGGACCTATTTTACCTATTTTCAACTTATTTTCTCATAAATTTGCAATTTTCTTGTAAATTTGTGACTTTTTTTCCCATAAATTTGTTACTTTTTCTTGAAAATTTGAAACTTTCTCATAAATTATCAACCTTTTTACTGTAAATTTTCATATTTTTCTCAGAAATTTACTATTTTTTCTTATAAATTTGCAATTTTTTTCTCATAAATTTGTTTGTTTTCTTTTCCCTGTAAACTTTCAACTTTTCCCTCATAAATTTGTGATTTTTTTCTTGTAAATTTGCAACTTTTTCTCATACATTTGTAGCTTTTTTAACTGTGATCTTGCAACGTTTTGACATAGTTGCTGCATTTTCCTTGTAAATTTGTGACTTTTTCCCTAGATTTGCAACTTTTTCTCATAAATTTGAGATTTTATTTTCTCATAAATTTTCAATTTATTTACTCATATATTTACTACTTTTTTAAATTTGGACCTTTTTCTATTTGTTTCCTCATCAATTTGTATCTTTTTTTCTTGAAAATTTGCAAACTTTTTCTGGTAAGTGTCACGCCGCGCCGCTCATCAGCGGCGCCACCTGCACGCACACCTGCACATCATCAGCGGCGAGGGATATAGGCCGCCTCGCCCTGAGCTTCGGCCTGAAGCCGTCGGACTTCTTCATGATTCGCTGTGAGTTTCCTTCACCCTCAGCGTGCTACTCGGGTAAGAAGATCTTACCTTCCTTCTCTTCCCAGTCTGCTCCCCTGTGCACAGGTGGATTCCTCGGCGGCGGACAACGCCTCTCCATCGCCCATTCCTCACTGCTGCACCGAGCTCTGCAGGTGGCTGTCTACCAGGTCTCGTCCTTGTTGTGCCAGTCATCTGTCCCTCCCAAGTAAGCTCCTCTCTCGCTCATTCTTCTCCTGTGTTGGTGTGTGCCCGTCACCCTCTCTCCTTGTGTTTTTTCCCATAGGGTTGTCCGGCTGTACGGTCTCCTGCCTCTGTGCCCGAAGCAGACGCCGCCACCAACACATTTACATCCCGCAGACACACACTCATACACGCCTGCTGTTAATAAACTATTTGAACTACTTTGAGCCTGTGTGTGTGCGTCTCCTGAGCCGTGCGTTATGTCAGTAAGTTTGTAATGTTTTTGAAGTAATTTTACTATTTTTTTTCTTGTAAATGTGCCAACTTTTTCTCCGAAATTTTCACTTTTTTCTCATAAATTTGTGACGTTTTTTAGTCATGCATTTCCTCCTATTTTTTTTGTAAATTTGTGATTTGTTTCCCATAAATTTTCATATTTTTTTCTCATAAATTTGCAACGTTTTTTCTCATAAATATGTGACTTTTTTCCTTGTAATTTTGGCACCAGTGTAACTGAAACCTGATCGCCTAGATTAAACCCACATGGGGCCCAGGTGGGTTTAATGCAGGTAAACATATCACCTGCTTTCCTGTGCCACATGTAAAGTCCATGTGGGCAAACACAGATGGGGCCAACATGGAACTCATGGACAAACCCACATGGGACCCAGTAGACAGCCCAGTTTAACCTTTGGTGGGGCCCACATGGACATGCTGGCTGGGTATGGATGGACGGACGGTAGGACGGATGGACGGATGGATGGATGGACAGAAGGATGGATGGACGGACGGACGGATGGATGGATGGGTGGATGGAAGCGAGTTTCAATGGAACAAGCACGTGAGCAATAGTGGCTACTGTCAAAACAGTTTGGGAATGTTTAATTGTTACATCACATCTTTTCAGACGAGGTCTCCATGATCATCATCAAATGTGGAAAAACATCAATTCAAAAATGCTTGAAAGAATTTGGGGATTTCGGGGAAGAATGACACCCCCCAGAAGCCGTCTTTGTGCTCTGTGAAACATCAACACACGTGACGTTTCACAGAATTCACAGCTGCACCTCTAACATCTTCTGCTAATGAACTGAGCCTTTTACTGCTACCAATTTTTCTTTGCTGCTCTTCACATCACTCCCATGGCCTGAACAAGATTGCCCCTCGGGCAACCAATTTCTCAGCTAACAGCTTTTTGAGCTGAAACGTTCTGGAGGATGTCCTTCCTTCCTTAGAGACGGACCATGTGATCAGATGTATCCACTTGTCCTGTGTTGTTATCGTACTCAGACCTTTCAGCAGGTCTGAAAACACTCCTGCCTCATTCGGCTGATTTGTGCCGTTACACAAAATGCAGAAGCTATTAGAGATGAAGCACTTCATCACTGCAAGTTCTTAAAAGCCCAAATGAATGATTATCAGGGACAGGGGTGAGTGGTTTGAGTGGACAGTAGGATATGACCGATCCCTGGGGACAAGTGAATGGGGAAACTCTGCTAACGCTAGCTGGCCTCATCTGTCAGTCTGTCCACACGGCTAGTGAGGGTAGACAGCAAATAATGAGCGTTGTAGTCGAGACCAGACCGAGACCACTATGGATGTAGGTCTCGGGTTGGTCTTGGGAGACTGGTCCTGACGAGGTCTTGACTACAATAATAATAAACAGAATATATAGAAGCTAAGCTAACATTTGATGGCCTCTCCCCACTGGGGGCAATCACTAATATGGTAGACAAGACTGAAATCGCCGCTAGTGTCATAGTCAAGACTTCGTCAAGACCAGAGTCTCACAAGACCAGGACAACAACGGTTCTAGACCAAGTTGAGATCAGAACCTACATACTCAGTGACCTTGGTCTCGACTGGTTCTCTCTGCAGCTTTGGTTGGTCTTGATTTGGTCTCGCCCCTAAAGTCTTAGTTCTTCTACACTCTGGTTTTGGTCTGGTCTTGACTACAACGTTACTGGCCACCCAGTCGAGGCGTCTCCCAGACTAGCATGGCCGACATATAATGAAAAAACAGCTGGAATGACATGAGATATTATCAACTGTGGATTAATGAATCAGGTGGGAACAGGGATGTCTTGTGGAGCGATTAGAATTTACAGCCCCGGTTGGGTCAGGGTCAGCATCCGGGTCCTCTGGGCTGGCATGACCTTTGCCCCTTTTTCCAGTTTGAGGCCCTTGGAGTGGGGACCGTGCTCATCAACAACTTTTGGATGCTTCTTGGAGTTTTTTTTTTTTCCTATTTTTGGATTAACATGACCAATTTCACAAAAAATTCTGAAAGATGCAGCACTGCTAGAAATGGTATCCATTTAAATCACAGCTGGTATACATGTGTTAAAGGGGATGAGCGTGACCAACCCAGTCATGTGAAGAAAACTGCCAATTAACTAGAAAAAAGTCACAAATTTTTAAGAAGAATGTTGCAAATTCATGAAAAAAGTAAAAAACAGAACAAAAAACTTGTAAATCTATGAGAAAAACTTGAAAATTTACAGGAAAAAAACTACAAATTTACAAGCAATATTTATATTGCTTGTAAATATAAATATATATATATATATATATATATATATATATATATATATAAATATGTATATTTATGAGAAAAAAAATCACAAGTTTATGAGAAAAAAGTTTATATTTTGCAGGAAAACGTTGCAGATTTGCATGGAAAAATGTGCATATTAATAAGGAAAAATGTCATTAATTTTTGAGAAAAAATTTGCAGATTTATGGGAAAAAATGCAAATTTAGGAGAAAAAAGATCTAAAATTTACAAAAAAAAATGTCATGGCCGCCAATTAGGCACACCTGCACACACACCTGTCTGCTATTTGGCTCTGCCTATTTATTCTGTGAGACCCAGGGATCAGCACGGAGTCGTCTGCTTCCTTCCTGAGGAATCTGAACTCGCCAACTCTACACTGAGCTTCCAGCCTCTTCATCCTCCAGAGCTTCTGCTCGCCAAGGGTCTCCAAACCATCCGGCAGCCAAGTAAGTCTGAACCTTTCCTCTCAACCATCTTCTACTCCTGTGCACAGGCGGTGTCCTCCCGGCGGCGGACTCCCTTCCACCTGGCGGCAGACTCCCTTGCCTAGTTCACCTGCCTGCTACACCTCCAACGGGGCGACTGGCGCTGTCCTCCTGGCCTGGGCCGATGTGCCAACCTGTGTGCTTCTCCAACTCAGCAGAAAGTAAGGACAGTTCTATCTGGCACTTCTCCTGTCAAGATAACTCCTAATTATCTCTCTGCTCTGTCCCTAGGGTTGCCAGGTTGTACGGTGCTCTGCTTGCCCCAAGCTGATTCAACCACGCACTACACTCACTACAGACATTCACACACGCATCCATACATTCACACTATTATTAATAAAAGGTTAATTGTGCTTCCTGAGTTATGTCTGCTTCTTGGGTCTATACCATGTCAGTACAACTCCGCCAGAGTGACCCAGCAGATAGCGTGCTAGCGTGCAAGGTTAACAACTTAGAAGCTTGGGTGGACCAGTTAGCCTACCAGCAGCAAACCATACTCACACAGCTAGCTCAAGTTACTGATCGGTTGGACCGCCTAGCTAACCCACAGGCCTTCCCTCCTGCTCCCGCTAGCTCACCTGCACCTGTTAGCTCTGTCAGTAGCCAGGTTACATCAGGCTCCCCGCTCCGTCTTACTCCCATACCTAATCCCACCCGTTTCATCTACAGGTGCCATCTACAGAAGTTCTCTGACGACTCTGCAATTGTCGGCCTCATCTCCAATGGAGATGAAGCTGAGTACAGAGGACTTATCCAGGACTTCGTGGACTGGTGCCATAGGAACTGCCTCCAGATCAACGCGAGGAAAACTAAGGAGCTAGTGGTGGACTGCCGCAGCCAAGGACAACCTCCTCACAGCACCAGTAAACATACAGGGAACAGACATTGAGATGGTGACATCCTACAAGTACCTGGGTGTTCATCTGAACAATAAACTAGACTGGTCACACAATACCGACGCACTCTACAAGAAGGGACAGCGCAGGCTGTTCCTACTGAGGAGACTCAGGTCTTTTGGTGTACAAGGGGCGCTGCTGAAGACATTCTACGACACGGTGGTGGCATCAGCCATCACTTTTGGAGTGGTCTGCTGGGGCAGTGGCATTACAGCAGCCGATAGGAAGAGACTGAACAAACTGATCAAGAAAGCTAGCTCTGTCCTGGGGCAGCGCCCTGACCCAGTGGAGGAGATAGGAGAGAGAAGGATGGTGGCTAAACTGTCATCTCTGCTGGAGTCCAAGTCCCACCCTATGCAGGACATATTGAACGCACTGAGGAGTTCATTTAGCAGCAGACTACATCATCCTAGGTGCGAAACCGAGAGGTTTCGCAGGTCCTTCCTACCTACGGCAGTCAGACTGTATAACCTAAGCAGGGCTGCTCGCAGAGATAGCAAAAAATGTGACGACCTAATAGTACTGAATGCAAAAGACGCAATAGACTTACACAATGGTCCCCTCCAGTATATACAACTAGGATGGTATCGGTCGCTATGGAGGGTGACAATATGTATGGGTACATATTCATACTACGTAGGATAACTAAGTAGACGGTTATGCTGTTTATTCCATCTCGCTACAATGCTCCGCACTTTGTATATATATTTATATATTGATGTGTATGTATGTATATCCACTGCTCTTATTTATATCTTCCGTATCTTCTTAATTATTGCTCTGAGTGTTGCTATCCCTGTGCTGTTGGAATCCTGGAATTTCCCCATTGTGGGACTAATAAAGGCTTATCTTATCTTATCTTATCTTCAGTGGTAAATTAGGAGAAGCTAGGGGATTTTTGCTGCAGTGCGACACTGTGTTTCAGCGGGTGCCAGGGGATTTTCCTTCTGACCATAGCCGAATAGGTTATGTAATTAATTTGTTGGAGGGGTGAGCTTTGGCTTGGGCCTACACCGTTATTGGCTAGGGCTGACTACGCTTCTCTCACCTACGCACAGTTTGTTAGGAAGTTTAAGGAGGTGTTCGACCACTCCAACCGTGATAGTGTGCTTACCTCCCGGTTGTTGAATTTAAAGCAGGGGGCAAGGGCTGTTGCCAATTACGCCGTAGACTTCCTGGTCGTAGCCACAGAGGTGGGGTGGGAGGGTGCCTCATTATGTAGTATCTTCATCAGAAGCCTCTGTCCCAGCCTGCGGGATGAGTTAGCTCCCTTAGAAAAACCCTCCAACTTGACCGAGCTAATTTCGCTAGCTATCAACCTTGACAACAGACTGAGAGAATGGGTGACTGAGCGTAAGACTTCTGGTTGCTCGGGTAGTCAGTTTCGCTGTTCCCTGCAGCCCCCTTTATTGGCGTTACCTCCAGCCGATTCCCCGGATGAGCCAGAACCCATGGTGACAGGTCTAACTAAGCTGTCTGCTGCTGAGAGACAGCGGTGGAAGGAACTAGGCTTATGTGTTTACTGTGGGAGTGAGGAACACAAGCTTGAGTTATGTCCCGTACGGCCAAAAGGGGGAGTCCGTGGGTCACAGTAGGGGGACTGACGGACACGCCTCAGTTAAAACCCCTCACTAGTTTCCAGATTCCCATCCGTTTCTGTTTTAAACATAAGGAATTCACTACACAGGCACTCATTGACTCCAGGGCCGAGCAGAGCTTCATCTCTGGGGAACTGGCAACCCGGTTGGGGCTCCCCGTTCAGTTATTGGAGACCCCCTTGAGACTGATCACCCTCTCTAAAGCCCCTTTCGCTACAGTTTCCCACCAGACCACCCCAGTGTCTGTTATTACATCGGGCAATCATGGGGAGGAGCTGAGGTTATATGTACTGCCGATCTCTTCATCCCCAGTTATCCTCAGCTACCCCTGGCTTCGCCTGCAAAATCCCTCCATAGACTGGCGGTCTGGGAGTGTCCGTGCCTGGAGTTCTTTCTGTTTAAGTGCCTGCCTTCAGTCCGCTGCATGCTCGCCGTCCGTGCCGCTAAGTGCCCCAATCCCTGCCCCTCCTGATTTGGTTAAGGTCCCTCCCGAATACCACGACTTGGGGGCTGCCTTCAGCAAGACGCAACCCCCCCCCCCCCCCCCCACGGGCCTTATGATTGTGCCATTAGTCTATGCGCTGGAGCTCCTCTACCATCCAGCAGACTCTACAACCTGTCTGCCCCGGAGTGGGAAGCGATGGAGATGTACATCAAGGAGTCGTTGAGCTCAGGCATAATCAGGCCATCGTCGTCAGCAGTGGGGGCTGGCTTTTTTTCTTCGTCGGCAAAAAGGATGGCTCACTGAGACCCTGTATAGACTTTAGGGAGTTAAACAACATAACTGTCAAAGATAAGTACACTCTCCCTCTCATTAATTCAGCCTCTGATTCCCTTCAAGGTGCCTCCTGGTTATCCAAATTGGACCTGCGCAATGCTTATCATCTGGTGCGGATCCGGGAGGGCGATGAATGGAAGACGGCATTCTGGACCCCGAGTAGACACTTCGAGTGTCTCGTGATGCCATTCGGGCTCACCAATGCTCCTGCCGTCTTCCAGAGACTGATTAATGATGTATTGAGGTACTTCTTGGGCACAACACAGCATCGTGTGCACTTGAGGCGGGTACTGCAGTGATTATTTGAAAACAAACTTTTTGTGAAGGCAGAAAAATGTGAGTTTCACGTTAATTGGACTTCGTTCTTGGGCTTCATTGTCTCTCGTAATGAGATCCTCCCCGACCCGGGTAAGATCAAAGCGGTGGTTGAGTGGCCTACCCCATCATCCAGAAAGCAGCTCCAACAGTTTCTGGGATTTGCCAACTTTTACCGCCACTTCATTCAAAATTACAGCCGGATCGCTCTCCCCCTAACCAGTCTGACCTCTCCTAAGGTTCCTTTCCGGTGGACTGAGGAGGCGGCGGTGGCCTTTGCTGAACTGAAATCCAGGTTTTCTTCTTCTCCCATTCTGACGCAGGTAGACCCCTCTCTCCAGTGCTTGGTGGAAGTGGATGCTTCGGACTCCAGGGTGGGAGCAGTCCTGTCTCAGAGGTCTCCGGCGGATAGCAAAATCCGACCCTGTGCGTTCTTCTCCCGGCGCCTATCTCCAGCTGAACGCAATTATGACATCAGTGACAGGGAACTGTTGGCCATCAAACTCGCCTTGGAGGAGTGGCGTCATTGGTTGGAGGGGGCCTCCCAGCCGTTCATCGTATGGACGGACCACAAGAACTTGGAGTACCTTCGGACGGCCAACCGTCTGAACTCCCGGCAGGCCTGCTGGTCCTTGTTTTTTGGGAGGTTTGACTTCACCATCACCTATCGTCCCGGGTCAAAGAGCACGAAGCCGGATGCCTTGTCCCGCCAGTTTACCTCGGAGACGACGGAGAAGCCCGAGCACCTTATCCTACCTCCATCGTGTGTTGTGGGTGCCATCTCCTGGGGTATTAAGGACAAGGTGTTGAAGGCTCTGAAGGACAAGCCCGACCCAGGTGGGGGGCCAGCAGGTAGACTGCTTGTTCCATCAGCCGTCCAGGGTGAGGTTATTTATTGGGGTCATTCATCCAAGTTCTCATGTCACCCAGGGCAGGGACGCACAGTGGAGCTGATCCAGAGGACATTTTGGTGGCCGTCGCTGCAGAGGGACGTCAGGGAGTACATCCAGGCCTGTTCTCAGTGTGCCACCGGGAAGACGTCTTCTTCTCCTCCAGCTGGATTACTCCATCCCCTCCCCATCCCTGGCAGTCCATGGTCCCACATGGCTCTGGATTTCATCACCGGTCTCCCATCATCCAACCACAATACGGTAATTCTCACACTGGTCGGCAGATTCTCCAAGGCTGCCCATTTTGTTCCCCTGCATGGGCTGCCCACTGCCAAGGAGACGGCAGACCTCCTAGTCCTGCATGTGGTTCGTCTTCATGGCATCCCCTTGGACATTGTCTCGGACCGGGGTCCCCAGTTTGTGTCCCAAGTCTGGAGATCATTTTGTAGCACCTTGGGGGCCACAGCGAGCCTATCTTCAGGCTGTCATCCTCAGACCAACAGGCAGTGTGAACAGGCAAACCAAGAATTGGAGGCCGCGCTGCGGTGTGTCGCCACCAAGAACCCATCGTCTTGGAGCTCCCACCTTCCCTGGATTGAGTATACGCACAACACCACCATCTCATCAGCCATAGGCATGTCTCCTTTCCAGGCCTCGTTGGGATACAATCCCCTGCTGTTCCCGGAGGAGGAAGGGGACATTGCAGTTCCTTCGATTTGTGCCCACCTGCAGTGGTGTCGTCAGATCTGGAGGGCTACCCGGGAGGCTCTGCAATGTACAGCTGAGCGCAACACGGCAGTGGCCAACCGTCACAGGGCTCCAGCTCCCGCCTACCAGGTGGGCCAACAGGTATGGCTGTCTGCGAAACACATCGATTTAAAGGGTGAGAGGAGGAAGATGTCTCAGAGGTTCATCGGACACTTTCCCATCACACAAATCATTAACCCAGTATGTGTGCGACTAGCTCTTCCCCCCTTCCTCCGCATCTGTCCTTCTTTTCACGTCTCCCAGTTCAAGCCTGTCTGCTCCAGCCCCTTGTGTCCTCCACCCAGGGACCCACCACCACTGATGATGATCGACGATGACCCGGCTTGGAAGGTCAATGCCATTCTGGACGTCCGACGCCGGGGTCGCGGTCTACAGTACCTGGTGGATTGGGAGGGCTATGGGACAGAGTGGAGATCCTGGGTGTGCCCCTCCTTCGTGCTGGACAAGCAACTCATCAGGGACTTCCACCGGGCGCACCCAGGTAGGATGGATCATCCGCCAAGAGGCGTGTCGTTGGGGGGGAGTACTGTCATGGCCGCCAATTAGGCGCACCTGCGCACACACCTGTCTGCTATTTGGCTCTGCCTATTTATTCTGTGAGACCCAGGGATCAGCACAGAGTCATCTGCTTCCTTCCTGAGGAATCTGAACTTGCCAGTCTCTACACTGAGCTTCCAGCCTCTTCATCCTCCAGCGCTTCTATTCAATTCAACTTTATTTATATAGCGCCATTTCACAACAACAGTCATCTCATAGCACTATCAACTGTAGGGGGAACCCCCACAGTTGCAGAAAGACCCCAGCAATCAGGCGATCCCCTGTGAGCAAGCACTTGGCAACGGTGGAGAGGAAAAACTCCCTTTTAACAGGAAGAAACCTCCAGCAGAACCAGGCTCAGGGAGGGGCAGTCATCTGCTGTGACTGGCTGGGGGGTGAGGGGATAGAGAAGAAGAAAAGAACAGACATGCAGAGAGCAAACAGCACGATGGGGACTCAATCTATGGGAGAGAACAAACAGATGTTAATGACCAACAAAAAAAAAAAAATATTTCCTTGAGAGTGAGAAAAGGAGTGAGGCCCAGTGCATTACTGGAGGTCCCCCGGCTGACTAAACCTATTAGCAGCATAACTAAGGGAGGGTTCAGAAACACATGATCCCTCCCTAATTGTAGGCTATATCAAAAAGGTAGGTTTTAGCCCTATTCTTAAAAACAGAGATCGAGTCTGACTCCCGAATCCAGATTGGCAGCTGATTCCACAGGAGAGGAGCTTGATAACAGAAGGCTCTGCCTCCCATTGTACTTTTGGAGATTCTAGGTATTACAAGTAATCCTGCATTTTGGGAGTGTAGTGCTCTGTTAGGATAATACGGTAGTATCAGATGTTTTAAATAAAAAGGAGCCTGATTGTTTAGAGCTTTGTAAGTAAGAAGAAGGATTTTAAACTTAATTCTAAACTCTATGGGAAGCCAATGAAGGGAGGCCAGAACCGGAGAGATATGATCTCTCTTTCTAGTACCTGTTAAAACTCTTGCTGCAGCATTTTGGATCAGCTGAAGACTTTTTAAAGATGTTTTAGGACAACCTGATAATAAAGAATTACAATAATCTAATCTCGAGCTAACAAAAGCGTGGATCAGTTTCTCAGCATCACTCTGAGACAAGATGCTCCTCATCTTGGCAATATTACGCAAATGATAGAAGGCAGTCTTAGAAACAAATTTAATATGTGAATTGAAGGACAAATCCTGATCAAAAATAACTCCAAGGTTCCTCACAGAGCTATTAAGAGAAAGAGTAACCGCATCCAAACTGAAAGTTTGATTTGGAAAGGAATTTCTAAGGTTTTTTGGACCAACAAGAATGACTTCAGTCTTATCTGAATTTAATAGCAGGAAATTACAAGTCATCCAAGCTTTGATTTCCTTAAGACAGGCTTCTAACTTGGCTAATTGATTACTATCATCTGGCTTCATTGACAGGTATAATTGTGTGTCATCAGCATAACAATGAAAATGTATACAGTGCTTTCTAATAATGTTGCCTAACGGAAGCATATATAAACTAAAAAGAGTAGGGCCTAGCACAGATCCCTGTGGAACTCCATGACTAAGCTTTGAGTTGAAAGAAAACTCATTATTTACATGAACAAACTGGAACCTATCAGATAAATAAGATCTAAACCACTGCAACGAAGTTCTATTAAGTCCAACATAGTGTTCTAATCTATCAAGTAGAATATTATGATCGATAGTATCAAAAGCTGCGCTAAGGTCTAAAAGGACAAGTACAGAAACCAGTCCATTATCAGATGCAATGAGGAGGTCGTTAGTGACCTTCGCTAAGGTTGTTTCAGTACTATGATGGATTCTAAACCCAGATTGAAACTCTTCAAGTAAACCATTTCCCTGCAGGTGGTCAAATAATTGCGTAGCAACAACTCTTTCTAAGATTTTTGAAATGAAAGGGAGATTAGAGATTGGTCTATAGTTAGCTAAAGCTCCTGGATCTAGCGTTGGCTTTTTGAGTAAGGGTTTAATTACAGCCGTTTTAAAAGCCTGCGGTACATGGCCTAAAGTTAATGAAGAATTGATTATATGAAGAATAAGGCTACCAATAAGTGGGAAGACTTCTTTAAATAACCTGGTAGGAATAGGGTCTAAAAGACAAGTTGAAGGCTTGGATGAGGAAACTATTTTGTCTAACTCACAAAGGTCGATTGGAGTAAACTCATCAAGACAGACATCAATAGAAGGAGTTGTAGTAGTTACAGTATTTAAGTTAACTGTGGGAAGAATCTGATTGATTTTATCTCTGATGGATGAAATTTTATTATTGAAAAAGTTCATAAAGTCCTGACTAGTAAGCTCTAAGGGAATGCTAGGATTGACAGAGTCCTGACTCTTTGTCAACCTGGCTACAGTACTGAAAAGAAACCTGGGATTATTCTTGTTCTCTTCTATTAATGCAGAGTAATAACTCGTTCTAGCTTTTCTAAGAGATTTTTTTTATAAATTAAAAGATGATTTCTCCAAGCTAAATAGATTTCATCTAAATTAGTGGAGTGCCATTTTCTTTCTAATTGACGAGTCTTCTGTTTTAAGCTACGAGTTTCTGTGTTGAACCAAGGAGTTAGAAATGTCTGATTAGACTTTTTCTTTTTTAAGGGGGCCACCATGTCTAGAGTCTGATGCAGAGTGTCACCATGGGATGAGACGCCGTCTCGGCGCTCAGCCCATGTCTCCTTATCCCTGCCTCTCATTAGGCAGCGTCTCAGCTGCTCCCAGCTGTCAGTATCACGGGACGGCTGGGGCCAATTAATCCTCATCAGCTGGGGCGCTGCTAATGAGTATAAAGAGGAGCAGCCTTGATCACTCTGGGCTGCGACATAAGCGCTGTTAGGCTGGAGTCCCTTCGTCCGGTTCCAGCCCTTGTCTCTTCACCCAGCATTACTCGTAAGTGTTTTCCTGTAAGGAGTATTTGTGTCTCTGTACTCCCATGTCCGGTGCTAGCTCTCTACTCGTCTGACCGAATCACTTGGGAGCTTCACCTTGTAGAGTGCCTGTGCATTGGAGTCCTATGCCCGTGCCAGCTCTCTGGCTGCTTAACCCGTGAGCATTACCTGCTGTGAGTTTTCATACTGTTACCCCTTCGCCGGTGCAAACTGTTAACTCTGTTGCTGAGCTGCCCATGAGTGTTACCGTGTATGAGCATCTGTGCTTTCCTCATCCCTTACCCCTGTCACTAATAAACATCACAACTCACTGGCTCGCCCTTGGCTCTCTTATTGCGTGGCTCCCTAGAGCCACGTGTGACACAGAGAAGCTGAAACACTATCCACCATGTTATCAATTACAGAAGGAGCAAGCTGTCTATAGCTTATTTCCGTTGTGTTGACACATGGCATAGAGGAAACAATCAGCATAAATTTGGTAACAGCATCATCTGAGAGGCATCTACTGTAATAATATTTTTCTTTAGCAGCCAAATAGTCAGAAATAGTAAAATCAAAGGTTAACAGACAATGGTCTGACAGTACAGGGTTATGAGGAGACACTACAAGATTTTCTATTTCTATGCCATATGTCAGAACAAGGTCCAATGTATGGTGGAGGTAATGAGTAGAATTTCCTACTTTCTGAGAAAACCCAATCGAGTCTAATATTGAATTAAATGCCACATTAAGGCAGTCACTATCTACATCCTCATGTATATTAAAGTCCCCTACTATAATTATTCTATCAGATTTCAGCACTAAATCAGCTAAGAAATCAGGAAATTCGGATAAAAATTCTGAGTAGGTTGATGGAGGACGATAAACTATGGCAAATAAAATTGGGTTTAACCTAAAATTGCTAAAGTGCCCAATACTGAGGACCAGGGCCTCAAAGGAATTATAGCATGTTTTTTGCTTTACATTAACTAGTAATTTGGAATGGTAAATTGTTGCTACTCCTCCTCCACGACCAGAACTTCTGGGATTTTGACAGTTTAAATAACCAGAGGGAGTTGATTCATTTAAACCAACATAATCCTCTTGCCCTAACCAAGTCTCTGTAAGGGAAATTAAATCAATCTGATGATCAATTAACAGATCATGGACTAACAGAGACTTGGGAGTTAGAGACCTAATATTTAATAAACCACATTTAATTTTTAAATTATGAGGAGGAACAGAGGCCAATTAATTCAATTTAGAGGCTTTATGTTTAATTTGAGTTTTACCAATATTTTGCTTTATCACTTTGGGATGCTTATGCATTATATTTTTATTTACTTTGGAGGGAGCAGACAACGATTCTCTGATGGGGAAGACAGGGGCTAAGTTGAGGGGTGGCGGATGAAGAGGAGCTGCAGAGAGGCGTGTAAGACTGCGACTCTGCTTCCTGGTCCCAACTCTGAGTAGTCAGGGTTTTGGAAATTTGGATAAAAAAGATGCCAGATTGTTAGATAAATGAGAAGCACCATCCAAAGTGGGATGAATGCTGTCTCGTCTCATAAGACCAGGTTTTCCCCAAAAAGAGCTCCAATTGTCAATGTAGCCCACGTCATTTTTAGGACACCACACAGACAGCCAGCGGTTCAAGGATGACTAGCGGCTAAACATGTCATCACTGGTCAGATTGGGGAGGGGCCCAGAGAATACTACAGTGGCAGACATCGTTTTTGCAAAGTCACACACAGATTCTATATTAAGTTTCGTGACTTCCGACTGCCAGAAACAGATGTCATTAATGCCGGCGTGAATAACAATTGTGGAATATTTACAGTTACTTTTAGCCAGCATTTTCAAATTTGACTCGATGTCGCCTGCTCTGGCCCCAGGAATGCATTTGACTATGGCCGCTGGAGTCTCTAGGTTCACGTTTCTGACTACAGAGTCGCCAATGATGAGAGTTTTTTCCTCAGCGGGTGTGTCGCTGAGTGGGGAAAAACAATTAGAAACGTGAACAGGTTGGTGGTGTACTGGGACTTTGCGACTAGGCTTCCTTCTCACCGTCACCCACCCAGTCTCCTCGCTGCAGAGGAGAGCCGGGGGACCGCTGACAGGGGGGCCTAAGCTAGCTAGCTCCGCTGCAGCTAAGGGGCGTCCGTCGAGATTAACTGGCGCAGACGGTGTTTCAATGCAGCGGAGCCGAGATTCCAAATCAGACAACCTCGCCTCGAGCGCCTCAAAAAGACAACATTTATTACATTTACCGTTATCACTAAAAGAGGCAGAGGTGTAGCTAAACATCTGACAGAGAGAGCACACCAGAGGAGAGGAAAGAGAGGTAGTAGCCATAGCTAGTGGCTAGCCAGTGGCTGGAGAGCAAACCACACAGGCAGACAGCAAAACAGGAAGTGACGATACATTACCACAAGGAAGTGACGATCCCAGATCCCATCCAATGATACCAATGACAGCCAAGCACGGTCTTCTGCTCGCCAAGGGTCTCCAAACCATCCGGCAGCCAAGTAAGCCTGAACCTTTCCTCTCACCCATCTTCTACCCCTGTGCACAGGCAGTGTCCTCCCGGTGGCGGACTCCCTTCCACCTGGTGGCGGACTCCCTTGCCTCGTTCACCTGCCTGCTACATCTCCAACGGGGCGACTGGCACTGTCCTCCTGGCCTGGGCCGATGTGCCAACCTGTGTGCTTCTCCAACTCAGCAGAAAGTAAGGACAGTTCTATCTGGCACTTCTCCTGTCAAGATAACTCTAAACTATCTCTCTGCTCTGTCCCTAGGGTTGCCAGGTTGTACGGTGCTTTGCTCGCCCCAAGCTGATTCAACCACGCACTACACTCACTACAGACATTCACACACGCATCCACACATTCACACTATTATTAATAAAAGGTTACTTGTGCTACCTGAGTTATGTCTGCTTCTTGGGTCTGTACCATGTCAAAAAATGCCAATTTATAAGAAAAAGTTATCATGTTTTAAGAAAAATGTTACAAATTTACGAGAAAAAAGCTACTACAAACTTTAATGAAAAAGTTGCAAATATGAAAAAAAGTTAAAAATTTACAGGAAAAAGGTCACAAATTTATAAGAGAAACGTTACACATATGAGAAAAAAAAATTAAAATGGACACGGAAAAAAAATCAAAATTTTTGAGTTAAAAAACTATATTTATGAGGAAAAAAATCACAAATTTATGAGGGAAAAAAGATTCAACTTTTCAGGGAAAAGTTGCAAATTTACATGAAAAATGTGCAAATTTATGAGAAAAAAAATCACATTTTTTTTTAAAAAGTTGCAAATCTATGAGGAAAAAAGTCACCAACTTTTAAGAAAAAAGCTGGAAATCTATGAGAAAAAGTTGAAAATGTACAGAAAAAAGTTGCAAATTTATAAGAAAAAATTACAAACTTTTAAGAAAAATTTACAACAGAAAATAACACATTTTTGAGAAAAGAGTTGCAGATTTATGAGGAAAAAAGTTGCAAACTTTTAAGAAAAAAGTTTCAGATTTATGGAAAAAATAGTCAGAAACTTTTGAATTGTTTTTGAATGGGAACTGCACTTCTTGAGGAAACTCAAACAGACCTCTCTCCCCATTTGCATCCTCAGGACCTTCTACAGAGGTGTGGTGGAGAGTGTTCTGACGTACTGCATTGCTACATGGTACTCCAGCTGCAGTATGTCAGACAAAAAAGCCCTGCAGAGGATAGTTAAGGGAGCTGAGAGGGTAATTGGAGTCTCCCTCCCCTCTGTCCAAGAACTTTTTCAGAACCGTTGCAGGAGCAGGGCACTGAACATTGTCAAGGACTGTTCTCACCCTCTACATAAACACTTTGAACTCCTGCCATCTGGCAAACGATTCCGGAGCAGAACCACCAGACTGATTAACAGCTTCCTTCCACAAGCTGTTAGGATGCTGAACAGTTGATACGGAATCTCTCATACATACTACTGCACCTACGGACATTATGTATATTATAGTTCTGGTTAGTTTTTCAAGTATGTCTCAGGGATGTGTGAATGGATGTGGTGGGGTGGGGGTGAGGGTGAGGGTGTGTGTGAGTGTGTCTTAAATTATGTTCTTTTACTTATATGGATGCCGAGAGAAACACAATTTCATCTTGCCTGCACTACAGTTGTATGTACAGCAATATGACAATAAAGGTTGATTTGAGTTGATTTGATTTGGAATGGCAGGTTAACGGGAGATAATTTGGGATCATAAGTTTGATGGCATGGGTCAGATTTACAGGAAGAACAAGCTAACTCAGACAAATACTTAATTTTTTATTTTTAAATTTACAGGGCATCCACCTGAATGGATGAGGCAGCCAATCCCTTCACAAGTCACACACACATTCACATCTAGGGCCACTTTAGAGTCTCCAGTTAACCTCACCTGCATGTTTTTGGCCTGTGGGAGGAAACCGGAGTAGAAGAACATGCAAACTCCCCACAGAGGGGTCACTAATGATCAGGGGGTGAGATCAATCCTGTGACCTTCTAGGTCTGAGGTGATGGTCCGGAGCAGGAAAAGGGCCTCAGACACATCAACCACCAGGCCTCCTCTGCCCGTCTCCAATCGCTATGAGGCTCTGGCAATGGCTGATGACCCACCTTCCACCGATGCTCCAGCTTCACCGTTTCCAGTTCGCCCGGGCTCCGCTCGGCCTGCAGCCCCCGCTAACGTTGCACCCGTCCCTTCGTTGGAAGACCCGGTGGCCTTTCCTCTTCTGAGGGCTGACAGCAGTGGCGCGGCTGGCATGGCCCCAGCTGAGCCACAGCGGCTCCAGCCCCATTCTGGAGAGTCCTGTGCCCGACAGGAAGCCACAAGGCACGGAAGAGTTGGGGAATCCCTCCTCAGGTTCTGGCGCTGTTTCGCTGCCCTGCTCGTCGGCTGGTGAGGTAAGGGGCCCTACCTGCCCCAACGACGGGACCCCCACTCTGCCGCCACCTCACCACACTGACTCTCGCCAAGGGACCCTGCAACCACCAACATTCCGCTCGCTTTTTCCTCCAACCACAATGATCGTTGGTGACTCCATCATAGGTATTTTAACGCTATCACTCACTGTTTCCCAGGAGCTACTGTCCCCGACCTGTTAGAAAAGCTCCCGGATCTGCTGCAGTCACAACCCTCCTCCACCACATGGATTATAATTCACGTAGGGACTAACAACACCACCCGCAGACAGTCTGAAATCACTAAAAATAACTTCTGCAAACTTTTTAATATTTTGTCAAACAGCGGAAAGTCTGTTTTAATTTCTGGCCCCATTCCCACACTGCGCCGTGGATCAGACTGTTTTAGCTGTGTTCTTGTCCTCCCAACTTGACTCAAGTCTGTCTGCAGCAGCAACAACATTAACATTAATTTTACTGACAATTTTAACTTGTTCTGGGGTCGCCACACTCTCTATAAATCTGATGGCATACATTTAAATGCATCAGGTAGCCGGCTTTTAGCAGCAAACCCGATGCATAATATTCAAACCACAACGTGCAGTTGACTGTTTACATCCCACGACTCCTCCCCTCCAGATCCACTCACATCTCTGACCCCCAGTAAGACTACCCAGCACCAGTCCCGTTTTTGTCAGCCTCCACCATCTGGTCTGGAAATTCATTCACTGCCCACCTTCCTCATTAGGACATTGATCACGGACAGACCTCCATCCATAAAACATACAGTTCACAAGAACTCATGCCCATGCTGCCTACGTTCTGTGGATCAGTCTCCAAACAATATTCCACAGAAGACAAATTACCCACCCATAAATAACTCACCACCTACCCTAAATATGGCTCTTTTAAATATACGGTCACTCGCTAACAAGACTTTTATCATCAATGACCTGACTTTAGATAATAAGATTGACTGTTTATTTTTAACAGAGATGTGGCTTGTCACAGATGCCTCAGCGGTTCTCACTGAGGCCTCCCCACCAAATTTTAGTTCAGTTTTTTCCATAAGAAAGGGCAAGAAGGGTGGGGTACTGCCTCTATTTTTTCTTTCTCACTTGCAGTAAAGCAAATTCTACCTGATCAATATACTGCATTTGAGCACCACGCTTTTGTCTTTAGCAGCCCCACAATTTTATGCGTCACAGTTTGCAGACCACCCAAATACTGCCCTGTTTTTATTAATGAGTTCTCTGAGTTTTTATCAATAATCCACTCCTCATATAATTTTATTCTCATTTCCGATGATTTTAATCTACACACTGATAAGCAGGGTGACCATATGTCAGAAGATTTTAATGACCTGCTCACGTCCATGAATTTTATTCAACATGTCATACAGCCGACTCACAACAGGGGACGCACTCTGGATCTTGTCATTAGCCATGGCCTGCCCACGAGTGTGTCCTCTGTTGTTGACTTGGCTGTATCTGACCATTACTATGTGTTTTTTAACATCACTGGTTTTATGCAGCGGGAGACCTCGGTGCGAACTGTGAGAAAGCGCCATCTGACACCTGAAGTGGCTGCTGATTTTATCAAGCTCTTACACAACACTCCCCCAGTTATTTCATCTGCATCATGTGATTTTTGTAAAATCATGTGATTTTATTGTTGATAATTTTAATAGTAAATTAAGATCAACCATTGACAGAGTTGCCCCAATAGTTACAAGGACAGTTAGGAATAAACCAAAGCCTCTATGGAGAAATAACCAAATCCAAAAACTGAAAAGAGAGTGCAGGATGGGTGAGAGGAAATGGAGGAAAAACAAATTAACTATCAATTATCAAGTACTACAGAATAATTAAAAATATACAATAATGCAGTCAAGGCATCGAGAACTGAGTATTTTGCCAACATAATCTCAACCCATAACAATAACCCTAAAGTCCTTTTTGCAACCTTTGATCATTTAATCAACCCAGATGTGGCGGTTTGGGAAAACCCCCACAAACAGACTGGTCAAACACAGCGCTCGGCTAGAGCAAATAACAGAACAGTGAAATGTGTATTAATGTCTACAGGCAGCCCGCTTCTTCTGGCTCACTTCTGTGATGTTAATGTTGCCTTCCATGCATTGTGTTCATGCATCCTGTCCTTACTGTGACCTAGGGACTGAGATCAATATGTCTCTCAAATGCAAATGTCTCATGCCTGTTCTGTTATCTCTTTGATCAGACCAACTGCTGTGAATGCTTTGATGTATTGTTGTAGCTGAGTATATAAGCTGTCTGAATTTCATGTTCAATCTCTCAATCTCACTCTGCAACTGCTGCTGCAGGACACAGACATTGTGTCCCTCTTCTCTGAGAGCCGTGGGCTCGCTCCCGGCGCGCACGCACGGCGCCGGGAGAGGAGCTCGTGACGGCAGTATGATTAATAAAACTTGCTTAAAACCTCAGCATCGCTGCCTTATTTTATCATCCGCCGCACTGGTGACCCGACACTGAAACAAGCACGCTGCCAGCAAATGCAACACCCGGCGGTGATTCTCCGACGACAAGCGAACGCGGCAGCCTGATTGATCTGCCCTCCCTTCTGCTTCAGGGAGACCTCAACGCGGAGTTTCCAGGCGAAACTCTCCGGAGAACACCCACGACCGGGAAAGCTGAGCAACGTTTCATGGTGAGATCTGCACGCCTAGATCGGCACATCCACGCTGGACCAGCCGTGCTCACAGCTCCTCCACACGAGAGCGCATGCACCTCGTCCCCTCTCCACGACGGCGATCCCCATGGCCGACGGAGCACACTTGGACCTGAACGCACCATGACCGAGCGAGTGACAGAGCGTCTATTTCCCTTCACTGCTCCAACACACTGAACAGGGATGAATAAGCTCCCTGACCCTGTCTCCTCTCCAGCTGGCCCACACACACACGGAGCCCCCACACACGCACCAGGGAGTTACGAGGACGGCGCACCATGCACGGGACAAATACAGCTCTTCAGACCGCCATCGTCCTTCGCCGCTGCACAAAGAACCTTCAGGGCTGCTCACACACCTGAAGCACGTACGCAGCTCGCCCACTGGATTTTCTAACGGTCTCAGCCACGGCGCACACAAGGGAAATTCAGCAGTTTGCGGTTCCCGAGAGCTTTAAGATTGTGCCTGCACCTAAAGCCAACACGCCAGTCCCTCTGCTCTCATTACAGCCGCCACGCAGCCTCGTCTTTTCTTCACGGCCGCTATTAATCCTTGCAGGACTTAATCGCGGGAGGAGCCAGTGACTAATTTTTCTTCTTGTGGACCTCTGCACGTTCAACGGGACAGCCCTTCGACATCGCGGACCCACAAGCAATTTTTGCGCGGCCGGGACGTTTTCATCGTCTCCGGCCGGCTTTTACTACCCCCCACCCCCCTCCACCCCCTCCTGCACAGAGCTTTTCCCTGCTCGCTGCCCAAGCTGCACTATCGAGGTCTTGGCCACCTGCCGAGCCCTCTGGGGGGGAGCTGGGGCGGTTTGGGAAAACCCCCACAAACAGACTGGTCAAACACAGCGCTCGGCTAGAGCAAATAACAGAACAGTGAAATGTGTATTAATGTCTACAGGCAGCCCCGCTTCGTCTGGCTCACTTCTGTGATGTTAATGTTGCCTTCCATGCATTGTGTTCATGTTGTGGATGTCATTCATGTCCCCCTCCCCCTCCCTCCAGCTCCACAGCCTCCACATTCCCTACTTCATTTAAGGCACCCCCCCCCCCACCTCCCCCCCTCCCCTTATCATCAGTGAGCAGGATGTGCTCAAACAGTTCTCCAGACTGAACCCGCGCAAGGCCCCCGGCCCAGACGGCGTGTCTCCCTCCACCCTGAGACTCTGTGCGAAACAGCTGGCTCCTGTATTCACAGACATTTTTAACACCTCCCTTAAGTTATGCCACGTGCCGTCCTGCCTCAAATCCTCCACCATCATCCCTGTCCCCAAGAAGCCACGGATCACTGGACTTAATGACTACAGACCTGTAGCGCTCACCTCTGTAGTCATGAAGTCCTTTGAGCGCCTGGTCCTGTCCCACCTCAAGTCCATCACCACCCCTCTCCTGGACCCGCTGCAGTTTGCCTACCGAGCCAACAGGTCTGTAGACGATGCAGTCAACCTGGCCCTCCACTCCATCCTGCAGCACCTGGACTCCCCGGGAACCTACGCCAGGATCCTGTTTGTGGACTTCAGCTCCGCATTCAACACCATCCGCCCCGCTCTGCTCCGGGACAAGCTGTCCCTGCTCAACGTGCCTGACTCCCTCTGCAGGTGGATCATCGACTTCCTGACGGACCGGAGGCAGCATGTGCGGCTGGGAAAGACTGTCTCAGACTATACTAGCATCAGCACCGGATCACCCCAGGGCTGTGTACTTTCCCCCCTACTCTTCTCCCTTTACACCAACTCCTGCACCTCCAGCCACCAGTCTGTCAAGTTGATCAAGTTTGCGGACGACACCACCCTCATCGGGCTCATCTCCAACGGCGACGAGTCCGCCTACAGGAGAGAGGTGGCCCAGCTGGCGTCCTGGTGCAGCAATAACAACCTGCAGCTGAACGCTCTGAAGACAGTGGAGATGATTGTAGACTTCAGGAAAGTCACTACTCCTCTGCCCCCCCTCACCCTCTCAGGCTCTCCCATCACCACTGCTGATTCCTTCCGCTTCCTAGGCACTACCATCACCAGGGACCTCAAATGGGAGCTGACCATCAGCTCACTCATCAAAAAAGCCCAGCAGAGGATGTTCTTCCTGCGGCAGCTGAGGAAGCTCAAGCTACCCACCAAGATGTTAGTGCAGTTCTACACAGCCATCATCGAGTCCATCCTCACCACCTCCATAACCGTGTGGTACGCAGGAGCCACTGCCAGGGACAGACTAAGGCTGCAGCGCGTCGTGCGCACTGCTGAGAAGGTGATCGGCTGCAAGCTCCCATCTCTCCAGGATCTGTACATCTCCAGGACCCGGAGGCGTGCTGGCCGGATCATAGCCGATCCCTCACACCCTGGTCATGTACTGTTTGCCCCCCTCCCCTCTGGTAGAAGACTTCGGTCCATCCAGACTAAAACCTCCCGTCACATGAACAGCTTCTTCCCCTCTGCCATTAGACTGCTGAACACTAAGTGACTCTCGTGCACCATGTACAGCAGCTCAACCAGACTCATGTCAATCATCACTGTTTTCTTCCTGCATTACCGACTGCACTATATAGTTCTCCACAGTATCTGCTGCTGGCTAATATATATTTTAACTGTTGACCAGTATCATTTAATCTTATCCTACACTTTATTACATGTATAGTTTATTTCTCTTATCTTATCATGTTTAATGTTGCAGCATTGTACCGAGACAAATTCCTAGTTTGTGTACTACATGAACAATGGCAATAAACCTGATTCTGATTCTGATTCTGATTCATGCATCCTGTCCTTACTGTGACCTAGGGACTGAGATCAATATGTCTCTCAAATGCAAATGTCTCATGCCTGTTCTGTTATCTCTTTGATCAGACCAACTGCTGTGAATGCTTTGATGTATTGTTGTAGTTGGGTATATATGCTGCATTGTAACCATGCTGACTTTCTCTCACTTTCATTCTCTGCTACAGCTTATCTGCACACTTTGCTGGAGAGCCCGAGGGCTCGCTCATGGAGCGAGCCCAGTGACGGCGGTATGATAATAAACGCTATTTAAAACCTCTCATCGCTGCCTTATTTTATCATCCGCCGCACCAGATTTTAATAAAAACACAAACCTTCCATCCGACTCTCTCTGTGAGAGTTTTGTAGACCACTTCAGGTGCAAGGTTGATTCTATTAGATCCAACATTTTATCTGACCAGAAGACTGCTTTTAATGGAATCTTGGACTCACCTTAAGCTGAGGAAATGCTGGACTGTTTTGCCCTGGTTGATGCTAAGATGCTTGGTAGAGTTTTCTCCCACGTAAACTTGACCTCCTGCCTTTTAGATCCGATTCCCACATCACTTTTTAAAACATTAGCAGACGAAGTTTATTAACACTCTCACATCAGTCATATGCAGAAAAAGCATGATACAGCCAAGCACAGTTTCCTCTTATATCCCAACATCGGCACATTGGACCAGCTCTTTACCCTCTCGAGAATTCTTGAGGGTTCGTGGGAGTTTGCCTAACCAGTTTACATGTGTTTTGTGGACTTGGAGAAGGCATTTGACCCCGTCCTTCGTGGTTTTTTGTGGGGGGTGCTTCGGGAGTATGTGGTATTGGGCTTGTTGTTACGAGCTATTCGGTCTCTGTACGACCGTTGTGAGAGTTTGGTTCGTATTGCCAACACTTGGTCGGACTCATTCCCAGTGAGAGTTGGACTCCGCCAGGGCTGCCCTTTGTCACCGATCCTGTTCATAATTTTTATGGACAGGATTTCTAGGCACAGCCAGGGAATGGAGGGTGTCATGCTTGGTGAGCACAGGATCTCATCTCTGTTGTTTGCAGATGATGTTGTCCTGTTGGCTTCATCCAGCAATGACCTACAGCTCTTGCTGGGACGATTTGCCGCTGAGTGTGAAGCGGCTGGGATGAGAATCAGCACCTCCAAGTCCGAGTCCATGGTCCTCAGTGGGAAAAAGGTGGATTGTCCTCTCTGGGTTGGGGACAGGCTCCTGCCCCAAGTGGAGTTGTTTAAGTATCTTGGGGTCTTGTTCAAGAGTGAGGGGAAAATGGAGCGAGAGATCGACAGACGGATTGGAGCAGCATCTGCAGTGATGCGGACGTTGTACCGGTCTGTTGTGGTGAAGAGGGAGCTTAGTTCTAAGGCAAAGCTGTTGATTTACCAGTCAATCTACGTTCCTACTCTCACCTATGGACACGAGCTTTGGGTAATGACTGAAAGAACAAGATCGTGGATACAAGCGGCTGAAATGAGCTTTCTCCTTAGGATTGCTGGACTCACCCTCAGAGATAGGGTGAGGAGCTCAGTCATCCAGGAGAGGCTCAGAGTAGAACCGCTGCTCCTCCACATTGAAAGGAGTCAGTTGAGGTGGTATGGGCATCTGATTAGGATGCCTCCTGGACGCCTCCCACTTGAGGTGTTTCAGGCACGTCCCACTGGGAGGAGACCCCGGGGCAGACCCAGGACTCGGTGGATAGACTATGTCTCCCAGCTGGTCTGGGAACGCCTTGGTATCCTCTCTGAAGAGCTGGAGCAGGTGGCTGGGGAGAGGGAAGTCTGGGCTTCTCTGCTTGAGCGGCTGCCTCCGCGACCCGGACCTCCGGAAAAGCAGTAGAAGATGGATGGATGGATGAATGGATTCTTCAAACATGAGATTTTAAACATTGTAAATTGCTCTCTTTAGACTGGTGTTTTCCCCGCTGCCTTTAAAATGGCTGCGGTGAAGCCCCTTTTGAAGAAGAGTAATTTAGATCCTGATATCCTCAGTAACTACTGACCTGTATCCAACTTACTGCTTTTAAGTAAAGTTTTAGAAAAAATTGTTTTTATCCAGTTAAACAATTTTCTTATTGACCACGACATTTTTGAGAAATTTCAATCTGGTTTTAGGACAAACCACAGTACCGAGACAGCCCTTTTAAAAATCATTAACATTATCAGGTATAGCATGGACTTCAACAAACTGTCAGTCCTGGTGCTGCTGGAGCTCAGTGCTGCCTTTGATAAAGTAGATCACCACATTTTATTACGCAGACTCAAACACCTGGTGGGCCTCTCAGGTACTGTTCTTGAATGGTTTCATTCCTATCTCGCAGATCGCCGCTATTTTGTAAGTATGGATACATGTTCTTCGGCAATCCGTGAAATCAAATGTGGTGTACCCCAAGGATCAATTTTAGGACCAATACTTTTTAATCTTTATATGTTACCACTTGGGGATGTTATCAGAAAACATGGCATCAATTTTCATAGCTATGCTGATGATACTCAACTGTACATTGTCACGTCTCCTGATGACACAAAACCAATTAATGCCCCTTTGAACTGTATTTTTGATATAAAGTCATGGATGGCAGAAAACTTCCTACAGCGCAACCAGGGCAAAACAGAAGTTTTAATCACTGGTCCTGAAGACAAGAGAGAGAAACTTCTACCAAAATTGCTAGGTCTAAAACCTTCACATTGTGTCAAGAACCTGGGCGTTCTTTTAGACTCTGACTTTAATTTTATTTCACACATTAAAAATGTAACAAAAATCGGATTTTACCATCTTAGGAATATAGCCAGAGTCCACACTTTTCTCTCTCTTGCCAGCATGGCGGTCTTGATGCATGCTTTTATTACTAGTCGTATAGACTACTGTAATGCCCTGCTCTCTGGTCTTCCTCAAAAAAGAATATCACATCTCCAACTGCTCCAAAATTCAGCAACACGAGTGTTAACAAGGACCAAGGGGCGGGTGCATATTACACCTGTTTTAGAATTGCTGTCTTGGCTCCCCGTGTGTTTTAGGATCAATTTTAAGGATCACTTAGTAATTTTTAAATGCCTGTGGTCTTGGGCCTTCTTATCTATCTGAGCTGCTTTTATCTTGTGAGCACTCATGAACCCTGAGGTCCTCTGGTGCTGGCCTTTTAAAGATTCCCAAAGTCAAGACCAAGACCTTTGGTGAAGCTTCCTTTCACTATTATGGTTCTCGTCTGTGGAACAGCCTGCCATAGAGCCTCAGGGCTGTAGAGTCAATAGATGTTTTTAAGAACAGGCTCAAGACCCACCTTTTTAATTTGGCTTTTAATAAACCTGTTTAACTATTAATGAAGTAGTCATTTATGTTCCATTGTTTTATGTTCTTCTTGGCGCTATTTGTTCTTAGATTTTCTCATCTTCTTATTGATGTGTTTAGTTCAGTTTTTAAGTATGGGTTTTTAGTTCCTGTTTTTATGTGTTCTTAGTTCTTTTTGTACCTTTTTAAATGTTGGCTTTTAACAAACCATTTAACTATTATTGAAGTAGTCATTTATATGTTCCATTGGTTTACATTCTTCTTCTTAGCGCCATTTGCTTTTAGATTTTCTTATTTTGATGTGTTCTTAGCTCAGTTTCTAAGTATGGGTCTTTAGTTCCCTTTGCTCTGTGTGTTCTTAGTTTTATCTTGTATTTATGTGCTTTAGTTCAGGTGTTTCCTCAGTGGAGCCCCTCATGCCGGATGCTGCCTGGCTCATCTGCAGAGGTGTTGGTCTCGTGGGTCACTCTTGCTTGGGTGGGTGGGGGCTTTATACCACTCCCTACAGCTGTGGTGCGGGCCCCGGCCTGTCCTGGTTGGGGAGGCCCTTGTGGCACCTTCTGTGGTTACTGGCTGTGTGATATCCCGGCATGGGGGGCTCCACAGGATGGTGCCTCGGTGTCGAGCAATGTCTCTTTTATTTTATATGTGTGTAAGAGAAGTAGGGGGTGATGTATGTGCCTGTGTGTGTTGTGTTTGTGGGTTTGTTTATGGGAGGGTTGGAAGGGGTGGGAATGTATCATGTAAAATATGTAGCTAAATGTGTCTACTGTTTTTATCTATGTAAAGCACTTTGCGCAACATCTAATGTTTAAAAAGTGTTATTCAAATAAAGTTTGATTGATTGACTGATTCTTGCTGTGCTGCTACAGTGCTCACCACTGCACCGCTGATCATTTATTCCATAAATGCCAGGGAGCTGAGTGGCTTCCCCAGCAACCAGACATGATGGAACACCTTCAGGAGTGAGAAGTGTGAAGAAGCAAAACCCTGTGAGGAACGGCGTGATGAATCACATCAACTTGGAGCACCACCTCAGGGGAACCTCTACGGGGTCCGTGAACTGAGATGTTTTCAGGCCAGAATCGGTGTTGCTGCCTGTAATAAAGTGCTCACTAGACCCACGTCTCACTGCGTGATTAATGCAGGCGCACACGTTTACACACTGCGACCGCCTTTCCAGCACAAGCACATGCGGGCTCCCAGTGGGGATTCTTACAGCTGCTGTTTTTGCCCATCACAAACTAGAATCCCTCACTGATAAATAAAAGAAAAAGAAAGAAAATCCGTGGGAAGACGAGGAGATTCTTAAATGTTTTCTTTATTCTACAGCTGATCTTCAAGAATCAAAAGGAAACCTCAGTTTATGGAGTGACTGTGGGAGGTCATCAGAGGTTTATTCAGGCTCTTCTATCTCTGGTGCAAAGTCGTATTATAAACTGAAGTATCTAACGTTTCCACCGCCTCGACTCCAGTGGGAAGCTAAACATGGATGCTGATAGAAAAACTTTCTGATGCCCACACACTTTTGTTGTTTTGATTAAACAAACCGAATATACTCTCATCACATTATGATTCCATGAAGAATTCATATAAAATAGTTGCTATGCTGACATAGTAACTGTAACAAAATGTCTTGCCACCTAGCATTAACTTAGCTGTTAGATCGTATAAATATATTGTAACGTTAGGGCTGTATTAAGGGGACACTGTGGAGAGTGCAAATAACAGAGGCAGACTTATGCAGCAGATGACTTTATTCACTCTCACATCAGTCATACACAGAAAAAGCATATCTCAATACACCAGGGTCTCTCCTTTTATATCAACCGCCCATCTCACATCTCAATACCTATTGTCCTTCTCTGTTTACCCTCTGCATCCAGTCTGAGATGATTAAGCCAGCTTCTACATCACTCCCCCCAGAATCTCAGACCAAGTTTCAGTCCTCACATCCTTTTGGCTTCAGTCTCCTCCTGTATCTGCTGTAATGGGGGTTTTCCGCCTCCGCGGCTGTTTGTCCCCTGTTTCCAGCACTCTGAACGGCCCATCGTAGGGTGGGCGCAATGGGGGGCGGTGGGCATCGTGCCTGACAAACACGAACGCCACGTTCTTCAAAGTTTTTGGCACAAAAGCGCGTGGAAAACAGTGGTGGGCCAGGCCCAGCAGCGTGTCTGTGTTTGCGCTATGCTGCGAATGCTGAGACGGACAGTTGTCCGGCGCGGTATTATCTGACAAAAATTCCCCGGGGAGCCGCAGTGGCTGACAAAAAACAAGCTCCGCCGGGGAAGCCTCCAAATACTCTTTTGGTGCGGAACGCAACCTCAATAAAACCCACGACAACCGGTCTACCCAATTTGCATCCGTCAGCGAAGCCCTGAGCGCTGCTTTCAGTGACCTATGAAAACACTTGCATAACCCATTGGCCTGTGGGTTGTACGCGGTTGTGCGATGAATTGCAACACCCAGGCTACGGGCCATCGCGGACCAGAGGTCGGAAACAAACTGTGGGCCCCTATCGGATGTGATGTCCGACGGGATGCCAAAACGTGCCGCCCATGTCGTCAAAAAAGCGCGTGCCACGTCCGCAGATGTGGTTGCCGCCAGCGGGACTGCTTCTGGCCAGTGTGTGGTGCGGTCCACCACTGTCAGAAGGTGCATGCACCCCTGTGATGGCGGGAGGGGGCCCACGAGGTCCACGTGAACATGGTCGAACCTCTTAGCCAGTATGCGAAACGGCTCCAAAGGAGCCTTTGTGTGTCTGTGCACTTTGGCTCGTTGGCACGCTACGCAGGCTGCAGCCCACTCTTTCACTTGTTTGCGCAGGCCTGGCTATACGAACTTCGCTCCCACCATTTTAACTGACGCGCGCTCTCCTGGGTGCGCCAGAGCGTGAACTGACTCAAACACACAGCGGCGCCAAGCAACTGGGACCACCGGGTGCGGGCGTTCTGTGGAGACGTCACAGATTGGGGGGGGGGGGGGGGGGCTGCCGTCTTGCAGTACTCTGCTCTCCAGCCTTAACCCTGTTGGTCCAGACTGGAGCGCGCACACGTCCGCATCGCCAAACTGCTCTGCGGCCATGGCTGTATAATCTATCCCCACGCAGACCGGGGCCACTACTGCGCGAGAGGTAGTCTGCCACCACATTCAGTTTACCTGACACATGCTGAATATCGGTCGTAAACTCCGAGATCGTGGCCAGCTGTCTCTGCTGCCGGCCCGACCATGGTTCCGAAACCTTGGCCATCGCAAACGTTAGCGGCTTGTGGTCCACGAACGCGGTGAAGCTGCACCCATCCAGCCAGAACTGGAAGTAGTGTATGGCCAGATGGAGAGCCAGCAACTCTCTGTCGAACGTGCTGTATTTACGCTCACTGTCGTGCAAAGCCCTGCTGAAAAAAGCGAGCGGCTGCCAAGAACCGGCAATGCGTTGCTCCACGACGGCCCCTATGGCCACGTCCGAGGCATTGGTAGTGAGTGCTATCCGGGCCGCTGGGTCTGGGTGCGCCAACAGTGTGGCGTTTGCCAGGGCTGTTTTAACCTCAGAGAACGCCTGCTCCCGCTCCGGAGTCCATTTGACTCTGTCCGCCGGTTTCCGTTTCTTGAGCGCGGTGTACAATGACTGCATAAGCTGAGCTCCGTGGGGGAAGAACTGGTTATAAAAGTCAACCATCCCCAAAAACTCTTGCAGCGCCCTGACCGTCTGAGGTCGGGGAAAATTCACCACGATGCGCACCTTGTCGGGCAAGGGTATCGCTCCCTCCGGTGAGACGCGGTGCCCCAAAAAGTCAATCCCCGTCACGCCAAACTGACATTTCGCTGAGTTGATTATTAACCCGTGCTCCTCCAACCTCCGGAAAACCATCCTGAGGTGGGTTACGTGCTCGTCCTCGGATGCACTGGCCACCAGGATATCATCAGAATCAGAATCAGAATCAGAATCAGGTTTATTGCCATTGTTCATGTAGTACACAAACTAGGAATTTGTCTCGGTGCAATGCTGCAACATTAAACATGATAAGATAAAAGAAATAAACTATACATGCAATAAAGTGTAGAATAAGAGTAAGTGATACTGGTCAGCAGTTAAAATATATTAGCGAGGAGCAGATACTGTGGAGAACTATATAGTGCAGTCGGTAATGCAGGAAGAAAACAGTGATGATTGACATGAGTCTGGTTGAGCTGCTGTACATAGTGCACGAGAGTCAATAAGTCACTTAGTGTTCAGCAGTCTGATGGCAGAGGGGAAGAAGCTGTTCATGTGACGGGAGGTTTTAGTCTGGATGGACCGAAGTCTTCTACCAGAGGGGAGGGGGGCAAACAGTACGTGACCAGGGTGTGAGGGATCGGCTATGATCCGGCCAGCACGCCTCCGGGTCCTGGTAGACATCCAGGTAGACAAACACAAACGGCAACACAACAACATGCAACACCGCATCCATCATGCGCTGGAATGTCTGTGCCGTGCCTTTTAATCCGAAGGGCATGCGTAAAAACTCAAACAAGCCAAACGGAGTTATTACCACTGTTTTGGGTATGTCCTCCGTGCGCACTGGGACCTGGTGGTAACCGCGGACCTGGTCTATTTTAGAAAAAATGCGTGCTCCGGCGAGGTGAACAGAAAAATCCTGAATATGGGAATCGAGTAGCAGTCGTGTACTGTGGTGTTATTCAACCTGCGGAAATCTCTGCACGGTCGCCATGATCTCTCGGCCTTAGGGACCATGTGTAGCGAGGATGCCCATGGGCTGTTTGAGCGCCTGATGATGCCCAACCTTTCCAAGTTGGCAAACTCCTTGCACGCTATGGCCAGTTTAGCTGCGTCCACGTGCCGAGGTCATGCGAAAACGGGTGGCCCAGTGGTGGTGATAAAGTGTTCCACTCCGTGTTTAGTGCTGGCCGCTGAAAACGTTGGGACCAAGAGTGCTGGGAACTGAGTGAGCAGTGTGTCGAACTTACCGCCTGGAGCTGTGACGTTGGCTTGTGTTATTGGCCCAGCCCTTCGAGCTGTACAGGGGAGAGAATCAAAAGACATTGCATTAACCAAGCGTCTGTTAGCAACATCAACTAGCAACCCGTGTGCACACAGAAAATCAGCTCCCAGGATTGGGAAACTCAATGCCGCTATGACAAAAGTCCACTCGTACATACAGCCGTGTAGGGATAAAATCAGTGTTCTCCGACCAAAAGTCTTAATGCCCGAGCCGTTTACGGCTACCAGCTGGGGGCCGCTAGCTCCTGCTAGCCGGTCGGCATAGGACGGCAGGATGAGGCTCTTTTGGAAGCCGGTGTCTACGAGGAACCATCTCCCCGAGCGCGAGTCCGTCACGTAGAGCAGCTTGTTCTCTTCACCGGCGGTCGCAACTGCTACTGACTGCCGGCCTTGGCGTTTCCTGAATGCTTGAATTGGCACGGTGGCACGCATCTGCGTGCGTCCTCTCCAAAGCGGCGGTGGTAGAAGCAGAGCATGTCTCTCTGGTGCTTCCTGGCTCCTGCTGCTGCTACCGTCGCCGGCTCCTCGCCTCCGCTGGTCGTCTCGCTGGGTTCCGATGCTGCCGCATTCACTGTGAGGGCTCTGGTGGTGAGGATGATCCGATCTGCCTCCTGGGCTAGTGCCCGGTAGTCATGCACGGCCAGCAACATCGAATTGGCAAGGACCACTCTTGCCTCTGTTGGGAGGTTCCGGAGAAAAAGGTGGGCAAACAGAAAATGCCCGTCGTCCGTGCCCATCAATGCCAACAGCTTCTCCATCAGTTCGACCCCCGACCCATCTCCTAACTCGGAGCGCCTAAGGAGCCTCTCTGCTCTCTCACAGTCCAAGAGCGTGTAGCGCCGGGTCAGCGCGGCCTTAAGAGCCCCGTATTTGTTGTGGGCTGGAGGCTGTTGGAGCAGGCTCGCTACTTGCTGAGACATGCGAGCGTCCAGCACTGCGACCACATAGTAATATCTGGTGTCGTCTGCGGTTATTCTCCGGAGGGTGAACTGAGCCTCGGTGTGGTGGAACCAAGACCGTGGGTCGTGCAGCCAAAAGTCCGGTAATTTGACTGAAACAGTGTACGCATTGCTGGGGCTTCCCGTCCGGGCCGACTCCGGGGTTCTTGCCTCGTGTTCCATAATTTGTCAAGAGGTCACCAGTGTGGAGAGTGCAAATAACGGAGGCAGATTTATGCAGCAGATGACTTTATTCACTCTCACATCAGTCATACACAGAAAAAGCATATCTCAATACACCAGGGTCTCTCCTTTTATATCAACCGCCCTTCTCACATCTCAATACCTATTGTCCTTCTCTGTTTACCCTCTGCATCCAGTCTGAGATGATTAACCCAACTTCTACAACATCATTATAACGCAGTTATAATGACACAGCAGTGTTATAAGACCAGTAGGGCAGTGATTGATCTTGTGTTTTTGTCACCATAAGTGAGACGGGGGTCTGTGTGAATGACCTCCCCTCCGTTCTGTGTTGAGTGTGTGTGTATAAATAAAGCCTGTTTGCCACAGTCATCTCTCCTTTCTTGTGTGAACCCTCACAACGTCACACTGTTGTCAGGAGTGGGCTATGGAGCAGATGGAAGCCAGAATCAGAGCAGAGATTGAGCAGCTGGAGCGGTTCATCGCTCAGCTGGGGATGGATGACAGAGCTGGTACACCGACCCCTGGAGTTGCTCATCGGGATGAATAGAGCAGCGGACCCGACGGGACCAGCATACCCTGCCTTCTGCCTTTTTCATGGCAGGGTTGGCTAAGCAGAACAGATCAGCCCCGCTTCCCACCCTTTTCAGGGCGGGACGAGCCAGCGATTCCACTGCGACCAGGGGCGGCGATCGACCAAGAGGCGACCATCCCACCAATCCACCAGTGGGCGGATTAACGGCAAAACCCTGCAGGACAACTATCTGGCCCAGGTTGAGCTGGCTGCTCTGTTGAATGGCTGGCCACCCAAAGAGACCACCGTGCACTTTGCGCTGGCCCTGGAGGGAAGGGCTCTCTGCACACTGTCCGATCTCCGACCCGAGGAACGCCGCAGCTGGCCAGTGCTACTAGGAACACTCCGGAGGTGGTTTGGGGGAGCGGCCAACACTAAGCATGCCCAAGAACAGCTGGCCAACCGCCGGCGAGACAGCCGAGAGATCCTGGGAGCCTACGCAGCAGACATATTGCTGCTGACACAGTGTGATTACCCGGATTTTGAACCGGGGGCAGTGGAGAAGCTTGTCCTACAGAACTTCATCCGGGGACTCCGCCCGGCCCAGCTCCAGAGCCACATCCAGATTCACGCCGCGAGCATCTGGGAGACGGCTGTGGTAGAAGCGGAGCAGGTGGGACCACTAATTGATTGTGCAGCTGATGTGTCGGCACCGAGGCAGAGAGCCTTCCAGACCACGGCTGAGAGCGAGGAGGAGGAGGAGGAACTGCGCCGGACCACAGCAGCGCGGCCAAGGAGAAGATGGCCACGGCAGCACGAGGAAGGGTGCTTCTGCTGCGGGGAGCCAGGACACATCGCGCGGTACTGCGCAGCACCCACCTCCTCGACAAACCGGCCTCTCGCCAACGTTGAACAAGAGCGAGGTGGCATAGACGGGGACCTGCCGCCTCCCACAGACATTTCCCGCAATGAACTGTCACCATGTGTGGGCCGAACTGGACACTCACCAGGGATGTACCGACACTGCAGCCTGGACAACACACCGATCCGGGCCCTGATCGACACCGGTTCTACCATCTCCCTGATCCAACCCGGGGTGCTGCCAGGTACGGACTAGGCAGAACCACAGGGGTGGGAACCCACGGGGCATAGTGTCACCACAGCCACCGGTGAATGTGCCAGACTGGGTGGGCGGAGAGTTCTTGTGGTGGGGGTGGCCGGCCAGACACAAACCACCCGTTCTGGCTGGCTGACATTAAAGACCCCTGCATTATTGGACTCGATCTGCTCACAGCATAGGGCACAAAAATTGCCACCACCAGGTCGTCCCTCCTGCTGGGGGCTCGGACCATCATGCTCTTCAGTAGAACCCAGAGGAGGAACCCGGGGGCCTGCGTGATCGAGGGGTCACCAGGATGGACCGAACCGGGTGGGTCACCGCAAGAACTGAACACAATCGCACCACCAGCACGAGCAGAGGGAGCACAATCACTGATAGAGACAGCAAGAGGGATGGCCACAGCGGAGCAGGTCAATGTGTCAGCAGAAACACACCAGGTGGTCAAAGAATTGTTCCAGCAGAGCTGCAGCGGACTGGAATCGGGACAGAGACGCCAGCTGCAGGAGCTGTTGGACTGCTACATTGACGTCTTCGCTGCCAAGGATGAGGAGTGCACCCGAACCACCTTGGTGCAGCATGGGATCGACACCGGTGAGACCAGGCCAATCCGGCTCCGCCCCCGCCGTCTGCCTTTTTCAAGGAGGGTGACGGCAGAACAAAAAATACGGGTAATGCTGAAGGCAGATGTTATTGAACCCTCCAGCAGCCCCTGGGCAGTGCCGGTGGTTCTGGTTAGGAAGAAGGACAGTTCATGGCGGTTCTGTGTGGATTACCGGTGCCTGAATGACGTCACCCACAAGGATCCCTACCCTGCCCCGCATCAATGACATGCTGAATTTCATCACCGACTCCAGCTGGTTCAGCTCGCTGGACCTCTGCAGCGGCTATTGGCAGGTAGAACTGTCTCCTGAGGCCGGCCAGAAAACAGCCTTCTCCATCGGGCAGGGACTGTATCAGTTCAAGGTGATGCTGTTTGGACTTTGCAACGCCCCGGCCACCTTTGAACATCTGATGGAATGAGTGTTGGCTCAAGTGCCCCAGAGCCGCTGCATTGTTTACCTGGATGACCTGCCGGTTCACACAGCTGACTTCAATGGCGCCCTGTCCAACCTCCGGGAGGTATTGGATGCCATCTGACAGGCCGGGCTGAGGCTACACCCGCAGAAATGCCACTTATTCTGGCGGGAGACCACCTTCCTGTAGGGATGTGATTTGGGGTTGGGGAAATTATCTGAAAATTTAGCAGGGGGGTCTGGGGGCAAAGCCCCCCGAAGCTTCTGGGTTTTTATGATTTTTAAGTACCAGAACTGTGCTTAAATGACATAAAACAGACAGCTGAATGTCACTTATTACTGTATAATATTGACTTATGTTCCAAGAAGATAGCATTCCTAAAAAATATTCCAACAAGCATTATCCATCACATGTGTGGCGTTAAAAATATTTTTTAAATAAAGTCCAAAACATCTTCAGCAGGCAAGATGAAGAAAAGTGAAAAGTGAACTCCTGTGGCAGCTAGAAAGGTCTACATTTAACCATGAGAAACTTCAGGTTAGCTGAGCAGTGTCTCCCAACAGTGACAGAGTTCGTGCACCAAGCCTTGTTAATATAAATGCACAGTCCCCCACGTCTTTCCGGAGTCATCAGCTGCTCCGTCTGCCCGGAGAGTGTGCCGTCCGGCCAGCTCGACAGCACCGTCAAGTACTTCACTATGTAGCCATGTTTCGGTGAAAATCATGATATTGCAGTTCATAAGTTTCTTATTGTTGGTGATCCGAACAGCTCATCCATTCTGTTCGCCACTGACCGTACATTAGCGAGGAAAATGCTGGGTAGAGAAAGCCGGTGCGGTGTTAGCTTTAGCTTAGCTCTTAGCCCTCCGCGCTTCCCCCTCCTTTGTTTACGGTCTCTATGCCGCCTGCGAGCACTTCCGGTCGGCCGGGTAGCTTACCTAGCGTCGGGTGTTCTCCAGAGCTCAGGGATGAAATGTAGGTTGCTGATAAAAAGGTCGTTATTTTGTTCGGGTGTAGGATGTAAAAGTGAAGCTGTTCTGAACAAACAGACCCGAAATGAGCAGAAATATTGCTGCTAATCCACAAAATCTGAAGAGACGCTGAGCCTCGCGTTGTGCATGCGCCGCCATCTGGTCTGAAAATTTTTGGAAGACAAAAAAAGCGGAATTCCGCGAATTAGCGGAAAAATCACATCCCTATTCCTGGGCCACATCGTCAGCGCAGCGGGAGTCGCCACCAATCCAGAGAAAGTGGCAAAGGTGAAAAACTGGCCAGTGCCGCGGGATGTGGGAGGGCTATGGAGTTTTCTTGGATTGGCCTCCTATTATAGGAGATTTGTGAAAGACTTCGCCACCATCGCCAGCCCGCTGCATCAGCTGTCACAGAAGGGCCGTGCATTTCAGTGGAGTGAGAGATGTGCTGCTGCTTTTTCCCGGCTTCGCTCAGTGCTCATCGGAGCCTCCATCTTGCAGTATCCTGACCCGAACCACCCTTTCATCATGGACACGGACGCCAGCAACCAGGGCATCGGGGCGGTGTTATCCCAGGAGGGAGAACACGGAGAGCAGGCAGTTGCTTTTTTCAGCCGCACTCTCAGCAGAGTTGAAAGGAATTATTGTGTTACTCGCAGACAGCTGTTGCCTGTCATCCAGGGGCTTTGCCATTTTTGCCCGTATGTGAACGGGGGGAGGTTCCAGCTCATGACGGATCATGCTTCCCTGACCTGGCTGCTGAACTTTAAAGAGCCGGATGGACAGTTGGCGAGATGGCTGGAGGCACTTCAAGATTGTGATTTTCTGATCGTACATCGGGCAGACCGCCTCTATGTCAATGCTGACGCACTGTCTCGGCATCCCTGTGCTGTGGAGGACTGTCGGCACTGCCAGCGGGCAGAGGATTGAGACCAAGCCGTCCCACAGGCTGCTGCTTGACGGACCGCTGTGAGCAGGAATAACACAGCGGCGCACAGCTCCTCCTCGGATAATCAGTCAGCTCTCCCCAGCGATGACATCTGTTTGGCAGTCCAAGCACCAGACTTTGAGCCACTGGAACGGGTGCTCATGGAAGATCTTGCCAAACTGGACCAGTTCTGCAAAACCTGGCACCTAAAACCAAGCCCAGCAAAAACCGTCTCCAGTGTATTCCATCTCCACAATGTAAAAGCTGCCAGAGAACTAAACATCCACCTGAGCGGACTTAAGCTTAAGCATGCCTCGAATCCAACCTACCTTGGAGTGACCCTTGACAGGACCCTATCCTTCAAGGAACATTTAAAGGGGACAGCTGCTAAGGTGAAGGCACGAAACAACCTGCTCTGTAAGCTCGCTGGTGCAAAATGGGGGGCGGCAGCCTCCACCCTGCGCACCTCAGCACTGGCCCTTTCATACTCTGTAGCAGAATATTGTGCCCCTGTCTGGTCCAGGTCATCCTACACACACCACGTAGACACCCAGCTCAACACAACCATGAGAACCATAACTGGGACAATCCGCTCAACACCACTCCCCTGGCTCCCTGTACTGTCAAACATAGCCCCCCCACACATCCGGCGAGCAGCACTAACTCAAAGGATGCTTCAAAAAGCCAAAGATTCTCCTCACTTACCAATCTATGCAGATATCTACACCCCACCCACTGCCTGACTTCCATCCAGACAGCCGATTTGGAAAAACCTTCCCCCAGCTGACTTCGCCATCCAGACAGCTTGGCAAGAGGAATGGGAGACCAAGGAGGTCCCAAACAAATACCTGGTGACAAACCCCAACCAATAGGTCCCAGGCACCAACCTCCCAAGGAGACAGTGGTCTACACTCAGTCGCTTCAGGACTGGACATGGCCCCTGCTTGGCCAGCCTTCACAGATGGGGCAGTAGCCCTTGCCCACTGTGCGCATGTGGAGAGGAGCAAACAATGGAACACATCATAGAGGCTTGCCCGCTCCAAAGACTGGAAGGAGGATTACACTCTCTCCATACAGCAAACCAGGCGGCAACTGCTTGGCTTGAGGACTTTGCATTCGCTAAATAAATAAATAGCGATGACATCACAGAGGCCCTCGGCGCACAGCAGCTGCAGAGTAAGCAGGACAGAGATCCGGTCATTTCCCGGGTTTGGCAGGACGCGGGTCAGCAGCCCGCCTGGGAGGCTGTGTCTGCCCTGGACCCAGAGACCAAGGCCCTACACTCCCAGTGGGCCAATCTCCGCTGTCACGAGGGTGTTGTGTATCGGCAATGGCAGACTCCAGCTGGGCAGCGTCACGTCTGGCAGCTGCTGGTTCCCTGGCTGCTCCGGCCCAACGTACTCCAGCTGGTCCACGGGGCAGTGGGGGAAGGCCACTTCGGGGTGACGAAGACTATGCAGCATCTTCAGGCCCGGTTCTACTGGCCCGGATGTCACCAGGACGTAGAGCTCCATGTCCATCGCTGCGACACCTGCACAGTTCAGAAAGGGCCGACTCAGCAGTCTCACACCCCCTTGCAGCAGTACCGGGTGGGAGCACTGATGGAGCGGGTAGGAGTGGACATTCTGGGCCCTTTCCCGACCACGGACTGGGGGAACCACTACGTGCTGGTCACAATGGATTACTTCACCAAATGGCCAGAGGCATATGTGGTCCCTGATCAGAGCGCCGCCACCACAGCATCAAAACTGGTGGATGAGATGTTTTGTCGGTTTGGCGCACCGGAGGAGCTGCACAGTGATCAGGGATGGAACTTTGAGGGAGAGGTCTTTGGGGCGGTCTGCAGGCGGCTGGGCATCGGGAAGACCCGGACCACCCCACTGCATCCACAGAGCAATGGCCTGGTCGAACGGTTCAACCGGACCCTTACCACCCAGCTCGCTGTCCTAGTGGACCAGCGACAGCGAGACTGGGACCTGCATCTGCCCTTTGTTCTGTGGGAGTACCAGACGGCAGCACAGGAATCCACCCGGTGCACTCCTGCGGTGCTGATGTTTGGATGCGAGCTGCGCACACCGGTGGATTTGGTGTTGCCCCCCGCCCCGCCTTCCCCCAGAGCCAGAGGTGGAGGGCAAACCGGGGTTGGATTATTTGTTTTGTTTGAAAGAACGTCTTCACACGGTGAATGAACTGGCTCGGGAGGCCCTGGCGGCGGCGGGGAGCTGGCAGAAGCGGGCATATGACTCCCGCTGCCAGGAGGGACTTTGCACCAGGAGATTGAGTCTGGGTTTTCTGCCCGGAGCGAAAGAGGGGACTGTCACCAAAACTGGCGAGCCATTGGTCGGGACTCTGCGAGGTCATACAGCAACTGTCGGATGTAGTGTACAGGGTGAGGCTGCAGAAAAGAGACTGGGTCGTGGTACTCCACCGTGACCGTCTCGCCCAGTATCAGCCATCTGCCCCACGGGTGGTCGAGCCGGGGCCTTCATCCCGACAAGATACTCCGGCCGAGGCGCAGACGGACACTAGTGGGCCTGTACATACTGGTCACCGACAACGGCGGCCGCCCCGACACCTGGACGGATTCGTGTTGGACTTTTGAGCTGGACGTTATTATTCTGGAGACAGAAACCAGTCCGGGGGGGACAGTGTAGCGTTGGGGCTGTGTTAAGGGGGCGGGGATTCTCCCGGCATGCTTGCGCCACGGAGGATTCAAAGAGTATTATTCGCGTGTTCTAAGTGTTATTGCTGTATCATTATAACCACATTATAATGACACAACAGTGTTATAAGACCAGTAGAGCAGGTTCAGGTTCAGGTTACTTTATTTGTACCCGTAGGTAGATTTGTTTTGCAGTCAGGTGACATCCATATTTACAAACCACAGTTACATTCACAATTACATTCAACATGAACACAAACACAGGCACGCATGAAGCTGACTATAAACATGATAAAAGTACTCAAGGCTCCACCAATAAGGACATAGGACAAAGAGATAAGAGAAAAAACAAAGAGATAAGAGAGAAGGGTCATATTAAAAAGTTAAAGACTAATCAAAGAGGCTAAACTCAAAAGTCTAAAACCCAATAAAAGATTTAGAACCCAAATAAAAAAACTACAAAAATAAGTAAATATAAAATAAAATTAATAAATAGGTAACTAAATTATGTGCAATATATTGTTACATCTTGTTAAACTCTTTAACAGCAGCAGGAACAAAGCTGTTTTTGTAGCGCTGGGTTTTACATTTTGGGACAGCAAACCTCCGTCTGGAGGGAAGAAGCTGAAAGTGGCAGTGCAAAGGGTGGGAGTCATCTTTTAAAATGGAGGTAGCAATCCTCTGTACCTGTCTGGTGTACAGGGATGTCAGGCTCAGCTGTGACTCACCAAGCAAACGACTGGACCATCTAACTACCTGATCCAAGGATTTCCTCTGTTTCAGTTTTGTCTGACCAAACCATGACACTAAAGAAAAGGATAAAACAGATTCAATAAAAGCCTGATAAAACATTGTCATTATGGTTCAGTCAATTTGGAAGCGTGCAAGTTTCCTTAAACAATGCAAATGTTGCTGACCCTTTTTGCACACCCTTTCACAGTTCTCTTCAAAGTTTAAATGACTATCAATAATCGTCCTGAGATATTTGAAGGATTGCACACATTCAGTGGTCTGACCTTTTAGTACAGTGACTTTGTGCCTGGGAGTTTTCCTCCTAAAGTCAATAATCATATCTTTAGTTTTTGTCGTATTCAGCTGCAGGTAGGAATCCTCACACCAGTGAACAAAATCATCAACTACTGGGCCGTGGCTACTCTCACCATCCTGGAGGAGACTGACAACAACTGAATCATCAGCATACTTTATAATGTGTCTGTTGTCATGTCTGCTCCGACACATGTTTACAGTGGGGCAAAAAAGTATTTAGTCTGCCACCAATTGTGCAAGTTCCCCCACTTAAAAGATGAGAGAGGTCTCCAATTTTCATCATATGTATACCTCAACTATGAGAGACAAAATGAGAAAAAAAAGTCCAGAAAATCACATTGAAGGATTTTTAATGAATTAATTGGTAAATTCCTCAGTAAAATAAGTATTTGGTCACCTTCAAACAAGCAAGATTTCTGGCTCTCACAGACCTGTAACTTCTTCTTTAAGAGGCTCCTCTGTCCTCCACTCGTTACCTGTATTAATGGCACCTGTTTGAACTCGTTATCAGTATAAAAGACACCTGTCCACAACCTCAAACAGTCAGACTCCAAACTCCACTATGGCCAAGACCAAAGAGCTGTCAAAGGACACCAGAAACAAAATTGTAGACCTGCACCAGGCTGGGAAGACTGAATCTGCAATAGGTAAGCAGATTGGTGTGAAGAAATCAACTGTGGGAGCAATTATTAGAAAATGGAAGACATACAAGACCACTGACAATCTCCCTCGATCTGGGGCTCCACGCAAGATCTCACCCCGTGGGGTCAAAATTATCTCGAGAACGGTGAGAAAAAATCCCAGAACCACATGGGGGGACCTAGTGAATGACCTGCAGAGAGCTGGGACCAAAGTAACAAAGGCTACATCAGAAACACACTACGCCGCCAGGGACTCAAATCGTGCAGTGCCAGACGTGTCCCCCTGCTTAAGCCAGTACATGTCCAGGCCCGTCTGAAGTTTGCTAGAGAGCATTTGGATGATCCAGAAGAGGATTGGGAGAATGTCATATGGTCAGATGAAACCAAAATAGAACTTTTTGGTAACAACTCAACTTGTCGTGTTTGGAGGAGAAAGAACACCATACCTACTGTGAAGCATGGGGGTGGAAACATCATACTTTGGGGCTGTTTTTCTGCAAAGGGACCAGGACGACTGATCTGTGTAAAGGAAAGAATGAATGGGGCCATGTATCGTGAGATTTTGAGTGAAAACCTCCTTCCACCAGCAAGGGCATTAAAGATGAAACGTGGCTGGGTCTTTCAACATGACAATGATCCCAAACACACTGCCCAGGCAACGAAGGAGTGGCTTCGTAAGAAGCATTTCAAGGTCCTGGAGTGGCCTAGCCAGTCTCTAGATCTCAACCCCATAGAAAATCTTTGGAGGGAGTTGAAAGTCTGTGTTGCCCAGCGACAGCCCCAAAACATCACTGATCTGCATGGAGGAATGGGCCAAAATACTAGCAACAGTGTGTGAAAACCTTGTGAAAACTTACAGAAAACGTTTGACCTCTGTCATTGCCAACAAAGGGTATATAACAAAGTATTGAGATGAACTTTTGTTATTGACCAAATACTTATTTTACCGAGGAATTTACCATTCAATTAATTAATTAAAAATCCTTCAATGTGATTTTCTGGATTTTTTTTTCTTATTTTGTCTCTCATAGTTGAGGTATACCAATGATGAAAATTGGAGACCTCTCTCATCTTTTAAGTGGGAGAACTTGCACAATTGGTGGCTGACTAAATACTTTTTTACCCCACTGTATGTACAGGATGAAGAGTAGTGGTGACAACACACACCCCTGAGGAGAGCCAGTAGAAGAACACTTTTGGTCAGACAATGTACCATTGACCCTTACTCTCTGTGTCCTGTTGGTTAAAAAATCCAGAATCCAACCCACCAGATTATTACTCAAATCAAATTGTTGCAGGAGCCTTTCAACTAAAATATGAGGTTGGACTGTATTAAAAGCGGAAGAAAAGTCCACAAATAAAAGCCTGGCGTGTGTCCCATTAAAATCCAGATGTTTAAAAAGCATGTTAAACAGAGTGACAGTGGCGTCCTCCACTCCTCTGTGAGGCCTATAGGCAAACTGCAGAGGATCCAATGCATGCTCAGTCTGCTCTAGGACCTCAAATCTGACCAGTTTTTCAAAAATTTTCATTAAAATTGAGGTCAAAGCAACTGGTCTAAAATCATTGACCATTTTAGGACAGCTGGATTTTGGAACAGAGACAACCACAGCATCTTTCCAGATCTTAGGCACATGTCGTGTCTGTAAGGACTTATTGAAAATATAGTGAAACACAGGACTCAGTTCATGTGCACAGGACTTTACCAAGCGCCCACATATATTATCAGGGCCCTGACTTTTGTTCACTCTTACAGCACAGAATGCCCTTTTAACATCCTGCACCTCAATATTAAAGTGCTGATTGTCTTTGAGTTTCTGTTTCAAATCTTGGGATTCTGTGCTAAAATCAAATGAATCAAAATGACCATAAAAACAATTAAGAGCATTAGCCAGCTCTGTGTCTGAACTAAAACCATCTAAAAACATACAATTACTGTGCTCTGTGCTCTGAAGGTCTGCAATAGTTTTCATACTGGCCCAGGCTGAACCAAGCTTCTTCGTTGCCATCTTGCTTTCCAACTCTGATTTATAATTCTGTTTTGCTCTTAAAATTTCGGCCTTCAGCTCTTTTGTGGCTACCTGTAGCTCAGAAACAACCCCCTGTTTAAAGGCAGGTGCTTTCCTCTGTAAGCAGGATTTAACTGATTTTGTAACCAATGGCTTGTTGTTGGGATATATTTTGACACGTTTACGTGGAACGATCATGTCTCTTCAGAAAGCCATGTATGAGCATGTCACGTCCACTAAAGAGTCCAAATCTTCTCTGCAGGTGAGCGTGAACACCTCCTAGTCCATACAGTTAAAGCATTTCTGGAGGCAGTGCACTGAATCCTCTGTCCACATGTTTATGTCTCTGGTCTTCGCCTTGCCTCTTCTGAGAGCAGTTTTATATGTGGGCAGCAAATGTACACAGTTGTGATCTGAGGATCCTAAAGGAGGAAGGGGAAGAGATTTAAAGGCCCTCTCTATGGAGCCGTAGCACAGGTCCAATGTTTTTTTTTCGCCTGGTTTGGCAGGAGACATACTGATAAAAGTTTTTAAGTGTCTTCATTAAAGACACATGGTTAAAATCCCCAATGATAAAATTTGGAGCCTCTGGGGAAATCGACTGCAACCGCTGTACTACATCAAAGACGGTGCTGGAGGTGAGGCAGCATCTGCCCTCAGGTGAATGTACACAGTTGTTATGAAAAGTTGTGGGAACTTGCGGGGCAGATAAAAAGTTGGAGGAACTTGAGAGGTAGATAAAAGGGGTGTAGTCGACACGGACAGAAGCTCCACATCTGGTGTACAGGTGCGCTCTCTGACCGTGACAGATGTACAGTACTGTTTATTAATATACAAGCATACGCCGTCCCCCTGACATTTCCCCGTTACCTCTTCCTGCCGATCCGAGCAAAGTGGGGCTCCAAAGCCGTCAATCCACAGGTCTGCATCCTGGTCATGTGCCGTAAGCCACGTCTCCGTGTAAGCCATGACACAGCAGTTCTTGAAATCCTTCTGATATCGTACATTTCCTTGAATTTCATCCACTTTATTTCTCAGGGATTGTACGTTCCCCATAATAATGGAAGGAAGAGGAATGTGGTTAAGCTGACGCCTCCTCAGGTTTAATCTTCCGCATTTCCTCTTCTTGTCTCTCTTTTCATCACTGTGTCCATGAAAATCTCTTAAAATAAAGTCCGGCAGTTGCGGCACAGACTCAAACACAGATGCTGCATTTTCCATGTTTAAATGCAGTAACATTTTTCTGGAATACTGCGTTCTTCCCGGCATGATTGCGATCGTGCTTACCTCCGAGACAAAGAGTCGGTAAGAAAGAAACGACAGTGCAAAAACAAGAAGGAAATCCATACTGATGGAACCAGGGAGCTCTTCGTTATATAGTCCATAAACATTCAAAGACAAAAATGGCACAGAGAATTCTGTTAAAACACATTAAAGTGCATGAAAACAGAGACACAGACGTCAAACTTTTTTCACCCGCTGCCGGTCGCTGCGTGCGCATGCGTCCAATTCAGCAGTGATTGATCATGTGTTTGTGTCACCATAAGTGAGACAGGGGTCTGTGTGAATGACCTCCCCTCTGTTCTGTGTTGAGTGTGTGTATAAATAAAGCCTGTTCGCCACAGTCATCTCTTCTTTCTTGTGTGAACCCTCACAATGTCACAATATGTAGCCTGTAAATATAACTAAATGTATAAATATAAATTCAGTACAAATTTGTACAACAAATACAACACTGTTCATTCAAATGTGAAATATACTGTCTGAGTCCATATTTATATTCTGCTGGGTAGTTTAACTAACTGTAATGCTGTTGATACCATCTAGCTGCAGTGCTCCTGCACTGTGTATATACAGTGGATATAAAAAGTCTACACACTCCAGTTCAAATGCCAGGTTTTTGTGATGTAAAAAATGAGACCAAGATAAATCATTTCAAAACTTTTCCCCCTATTAATGTGACCTATAAACTGTACAACCCAATTGAAAAACAAACTGAAATCTTTTAAGGGTGAAAACAAAAAACTTACAATAACCTGGTTGCATAAATATGCACACCCTCATAACTGGGGATGTGGCTGTGTTCAGAATTAACCAGTCACATTCAAATTCATGTTAAATGGGAGTCAGCACACACTTGCCACCATTTAAAGTGCCTCTGATTAACCCCAAATAAAATGCAGCTGTTCTAGTAGGCTTTTCCTGACATTTTTTGTAGTCACATCTTATAGCACAAGCCATGGTCCACAGAGAGCTTCCAGAACATCAGAGGGATCTCATTGTTCAAAGGTATCAGTCAGGAGAAGGCTACAAAAGAATTTCCAAGGCATTAAATATACCATGGAACACAGTGAAGAAAGTCGTCATCAAGTGAAGAAAATATAAGATAAGCCTTTATTAGTCCCACAATGGGGAAATTCCAGGATTGCAACAGCACAGGGATAGCAACACTCAGAGTAATAATTTAGAAGATAAGAAAATAAGAGCAGTGAATATACATATGTACACATAAATATATAAATATATATACACAGTGCGGAGCATTGTAGCTAGATGGAATAAACAGCATAACCGTCTATTTAAGCCTGTTTTCCACTAGCCCAGCACACCTCGGTACGGCTCGATTCACTTCAGTACGGCTCGGAATGCTTCTGTCTCCATTAGCACGCTGTTGTGCTTGTGCTGTGATGGTTTGTGTTAGGAGGTTTTAGAAGCGGGGCAGCAGCAGATTCTCAGCGAGGCGGGGCCACACTCCCGTGACGTTACGCACCTGACTGTGTCCTTATTTACACAAGACAAAAAGGGATCCAAGGATTATTGCCTTGCTCGCTCTGTGGATTTATCTCACAATTAATTTTATCTCATAACTAAGCTGCAACAACACAAGTCACTTTTGTTTTGAATTAACTGCCAAATGACCTAGAAATAATGAGCTGAAACTTGTTTTTATTCGTATTAAATAATGAGACGGTGGCACACTGTCCAACACCACATCCTAGGGCATTTTGGATGTACTGAATTAAAAAAAAATCATGTTTTTCACCTTCAGGTCAACGTTTGGAACAACAGTATTATTATTTTCCGTTTAGATGAGGCTACACTCCTTCTAAAGTATTGTAATTCTCTGAATTTGGAATGCCGATAGAACATTCAATTTACATATACTTACTTTTTTTTACCTACTTTGACTTGTAAGCTTGATCAGTCTCTCCTGCTGCATTTTAAAGTCCAACTGTGCAACTTCTTATAAGTTAACATAAAAAATGTACCCAAAGTTTAGAACTGGATCATGTGGGGCTAATTTTTTATGATATTTCAATAAAAAGAACAGAAAGCTTACAAAAACATTTGTTTTTTGGTCTAGTTAAAAATTACATTACCTTTACAATGGTTGACCCCTGACAGGAAGATCAGATCAGACTAGGCAATGGAATTTCTATGTAATTATACTGTTTTATAATTCAGTGTTATAACAGACAAACCACACTTTCCAAAACAATTCCATTTTATTATATACAAAATATTAACAGAAAAAAAAACTTTGCAACACAACATGAAGGTTAATCGACATTTTATACACGCCGACCACTGAGTGTCTACACCAGCTTCCCAAACTGGGTCACGACTCGGATGAATGAAGCCGTCTCTGCCTGCTGTGGGTCAGGAAGGCTCGGTTGAATAATCCGTGCGGGCTGTCGCGGCGGACGCGTGGGATGATTCTACAAGGAAAATGCACACAATAAAATACAGCACGAAAGTGCAATATATACAGAAAAGACAATAGTTTTTAACAAGAATACATACGCTTATTTCAGCGTATTGTTCACATGAATAATTAAAATAAAAGCTTTAGTCCGCAGTGTGCTGCAATAAAGCAGCGATCCATCCACAAATGAACAGCTTTTTTATTGCATAAATAAACTGAGCGTCTTACCGAATATATTTGCAAAAAAACGCACAATAAAAAAAAAATTAAAACTCACCGTTAAAGGACTCCGATGTCCAGACCTCCCGGTATATTTTTTCATTCCGGGCGGCTCCGTCTAACTCGTGCTGAATACGTTCGTCTGACAATGCAGTGAGCAGACACTGCAGCTCCTTATTGGTCCATGGAACACCCTTATTACGTGAAGACATTTTTGATAGAGAATAAATGAAAATAGCACAGCAATACACTGAAAAGGAACCGCCAACAATGGTTGCGTGCTGAGTAAAGGCGGTCGTGAAGATTTTTTTTTTTTTTTTCAAAAACTTTATTGAGAAGGTCGTGAAGATTTGGTAGATGAGGAGGAGGAGAGGGGCGGTTACAACCTGACCAATCAGTGCCGGTTACGACCTGACCAATCAGCGGCGACCAGTCTGTTAACGTCACAACACGGCACAGCTCAGCACTGCTGTACCCTGCCCTGCAGCAGGGCTGAGAATCGCGGCTGTTAAACCGTGTTGGGGCTTGTGGAAAAGCGTACAAAGCGTGCTGAGCCGTCCCGTGTCGCGCTAAAGCGTGCTAGTGGAAAAGGCCCTTTAGTTACCCCACATAGTATGAATATGTACCCATACATATTGTCACCCTCCGTAGCGAATGATATTCCTATTATATTCCTAGTTGTATACTGGAGGGGACCATTTTGTGTAAGTCTGTTGCATCTTTTGCATTCAATATTATTAGGTTGTCTCGTTTTTTTGCTATCTCTGCGAGCAGCCCTGCGTAGGTTATAAAGTCTGACAGCCGTAGGTAGGAAGGACCTGCAAAACCTCTCGGTCATGCACCTAGGATGATGTAGCCTACTGTTAAATGAGCTCCTCAGTGCGTTCAGTATGTCCTGCATAGGGTGGGACTCCGACTCCAGCAGAGATGACAGCTTAGCCACCATCCTTCTCTCGCCTATCTCCTTCACTGAGTCAAGGCGTTGCCCCAGGACAGAGCTAGCTTTCTTGATCAGTTTGTTCAGTTTCTTCCTATGCTGCTGTGATGCCACTGCCCCAGCAGACCACTCCAAAAGTGATGGCTGATACCACCACCGAATCGTAGAAGGTCTTCAAGAGCACCCCTTGTACACCAAAAGACCTGAGCTTCCTCAGTGGGAACAGCCTGCGCTGCCCCTTCTTGTAGAGTGCGTCGGTATTGTGTGACCAGTCTAGTTTATTATTCAAATGAACACCTAGGTACTTGTAGGTTTTCCACCAAGGATTCCGCTTGGTGGATTGGATTGATCATCACTTCCTTGCGGTAACGTATCGTCACTTCCTGTTTTGCTGTCTGTCTGTGTGGTTTGCTCTTCTCACTCTCCTGAGCTTTTGGGTTAGCCACTAGCGATGGCTACTAGCTGTCCTTCCTCTCCTCCTCTGGTGTGCTCTCTCTGTCAGATGTTTAGCTACACCTCTGCCTCTTTTAGTGATAACGGTAAATGTAATAAATGTCTTTTTGAGGCGCTCGAGGCGAGGTTGTCTGATTTGGAATCCCGACTCCGCTGTATTGAAACACCGTCGGCGCCAGTTAATCTCGACGGACGCCCCTTAGCTGCAGCGGAGCTAGCTAGCATAGCTAACCCCCTTAGCGGTCCTCCGGCTCTCCTCAGCAGCGAGGAGACTGGGTGGGTGACGGTGAGAAGGAAGCCTAGTCGCAATGCCCCAGTACACCACCAACCTGTTCACGTTTCTAATCGTTTTTCCCTGCTCAGCGACACACCCGCTGAGGAAAAAACTCTGATCATTGGTGACTTTGTAGTTAGAAACGTGAACCTAGAGACTCCAGCGGCCATAGTTCAAATGCATTCCTGGGGCCAGAGCAGGCGACATCAAGTCAAATTTGAAAATGCTGGCTAAAAGTAACTGTAAATACTCCACAATTGTTATTCACGCTGGCATTAATGACATCCGTCTCCGGCAGTCGGAAGTCATGAAACTTAATGTAGAATCGGTGTGTGACTTTGCAAAAACGATGTCTGCCACTGTAGTATTCTCTGGGCCCCTCCCCAATCTGACCAGTGATGACATGTTTAGTCGTTCGTCATCCTTGAACCGTTGGCTGTCTGTGTGGTGTTCTGCAAACAACGTGGGCTACATTGACAATTGGAGCTCATTTTGGGGAAAACCTGGTCTTATGAGACGAGACAGCATTCATCCCACTTTGGATGGTGCTTCTCATTTATCTAACAATTTGGCATCTTTTTTATCCAAATTTCCAAAACCTTGACTACTCAGAGTTGGGACCAGGAAGCAGAGTTGCAGTCTTACACGCCTCTCTGCAGCTCCTCTTCATCCGCCACCCCTCAACTTAGCCCCTGTCTTCCCCATCAGAGAATCATTGTCTGCTCCCTCCAAAGTAAATAAAAATATAATATATAAGCATCCCAAAGTGATTAAGCAAAATATTGGTAAAACTCAAATTAAACATAAAGCCTCTAAATTGAATGATTCGGCCTCTGTTCCTCCTCATAATTTAAAAATTAAATGTGGTTTATTAAATATTAGGTCTCTAACTCCCAAGTCTCTGTTAGTCCATGATCTGTTAATTGATCATCAGATTGAATTAATATCCCTTACAGAGACTTGGTTAGGGCAAGAGGATTATGTTGGTTTAAATGAATCAACTCCCTCTGGTTATTTAAACTGTCAAAATCCCAGAAGTTCTGGTCGTGGAGGAGGAGTAGCAACAATTTACCATTCCAAATTACTAGTTAATGTAAAGCAAAAAACATGTTATAATTCCTTTGAGGGCCTGGTCCTCAGTATTGGGCACTTTAGCAATTTTAGGTTAAACCCAATTTTATTTGCCATAGTTTATCGTCCCCCATCAACCTACTCAGAATTTTTATCCGAATTTGCTGATTTCTTAGTTGATTTAGTGCTGAAATCTGATAGAATAATTGTAGTAAGGGACTTTAATATACATGTGGATGTAGATAGTGACTGCCTTAATGTGGCATTTAATTCAATATTAGACTCGATTGGGTTTTCTCAGAAAGTAGGAAATTCTACTCATTACCTCCACCATACATTGGACCTTGTTCTGACATATGGCATAGAAATAGAAAATCTTGTAGTGTCTCCTCATAACCCTGTACTGTCAGACCATTGTCTGTTAACCTTTGATTTTACTATTTCTGACTATTTGGCTGCTAAAGAAAAATATTATTACAGTAGATGCCTCTCAGATGATGCTGTTACCAAATTTATGCAGATTATTTCCTCTATGCCATGTGTCAACACAACGGAAATAAGCTATAGACAGCTTGCTCCTTCTGTAATTGATAACATGGTGGATAGTGTTACAGCTTCTCTGCATCAGACTCTAGACTTGGTGGCCCCCTTAAAAAAGAAAAAGTCTAATCAGAGATTTCTAACTCCTTGGTTCAACACAGAAACTCGTAGCTTAAAACAGAAGACTCGTCAATTAGAAAGAAAATGGCACTCCACTAATTTAGATGAAATCTATTTAGTTTGGAGAAATCATCTTTTAATCTATAAAAAATCTCTTAGAAAAGCTAGAACGAGTTATTATTCTGCATTAATAGAAGAGAACAAGAATAATCCCAGGTTTCTTTTCAGCACTGTAGCCAGGTTGACAAAGAGTCAGGACTCTGTCAATCCTAGCATTCCCTTAGAGCTTACTAGTCAGGACTTTATGAACTTTTTCAATAATAAAATTTCATCCATCAGAGATAAAATCAATCAGATTCTTCCCACAGTTAACTTAAATACTGTAACTACTACAACTCCTTCAACTGATGTCTGTCTTGATGAGTTTACTCCAATCGATCTTTGTGAGTTAGACAAAATAGTTTCCTCATCCAAACCTTCAACTTGTCTTTTAGGCCCTATTCCTACCAGGTTATTTAAAGAAGTCTTCCCACTTATTGGTAGCCTTATTCTTCATATAATCAATTCTTCATTAACTTTAGGCCATGTACCGCAGGCTTTTAAAACGGCTGTAATTAAACCCTTACTCAAAAAGCCAACGCTAGATCCAGGAGCTTTAGCTAACTATAGACCAATCTCTAATCTCCCTTTCATTTCAAAAATCTTAGAAAGAGTTGTTGCTACGCAATTATTTGACCACCTGCAGGGAAATGGTTTACTTGAAGAGTTTCAATCTGGGTTTAGAATCCATCATAGTACTGAAACAGCCTTAGCGAAGGTCACTAACGACCTCCTCATCACATCTGATAATGGACTGGTTTCTGTACTTGTCCTTTTAGACCTTAGTGCAGCTTTTGATACTATCAATCATAATATTCTACTTGATAGATTAGAACACTATGTTGAACTTAATGGAACTTTGTTACTGTCATGCGGTGATCCTCGTGGATCACCATAAGACGCCAAGAGTCCACCAGTGAGTTTTGCGATGATGGTTTATTAACATACAAGACGAGACAGGACAAGACTGTGAGCCGCTCTCGGCAAAAACACACACAAATCAATACATGGGCTCGCAGGGCTGCCCCCAGCCACTACGAGCTAAACTGTGACATGAAAAGCATGAACCTGACATGAAGGTCTAGTGATGCTTTGACGAGGTTTGACAAAGTGTAGACAATCTGACAATATGTTGACAAAGTCTGACAAGATGTTGACCATACTCCTGCAACATTACTGTCGCTAGTGCCCGCTTTATGAAGGCGAACACTAACGAGCAGTAATGACACACAGCTGACCAGCCTTGACAGGCGGAAGCCCCACCGAGCACCTTCACAATAAGAGCCCGGTGAGGCCAGAATACAGCCCACAGCTATCAAGGCCGGCAGCGAGTTGAGCTTAGCCCGAGCGCAAACAGAACCCAGCGCTCGGGTCGTAACAGTACCCTCCCTCCACGGGCGGGCTCAGAACGCCCCAAGGACCACCCTGCCCCCCACCCCCCACCCCCCAGGGTGGGTGGCCGGTGGTAGGAGCGGAGGGAGAGAGACCAAACCCAAAGACAAAACAGAGACAAGAAAAACGACATACAGGACAATGACAAGAGTAACTACTCAGACAAAATCAAAAAATGCACATGGAGGAAACAAAAAAAAAACAGAACTAGTGGGTCAGAAATATTAAACACAAGACTATGACAAAAAAACAAATATTCAAAAATCAGACAAAATACACGGAGATAAAAACAAGGCAACAGTAGAACAAAACCACATACTAGGGCAACTGCAAGACATAACCAAAACACAAAATACACAGAACAGCAAGGACAAGAAAAAAAAAAGACAGAACAATCACTGACGGATTAACCCAGAAAAACCACTACCCCCCAACAGTTTATGCTGACCGGCGGAGACCAAGCGCCACAGGAACAGTTCAGGTGGTCTCCCCACGTCCAACAGCCGGCGGGTGGTCACAAGAGGCAGAACATGATCAGGCGGCTCACCAGAGTCCAACGCCCAGCACATCCGCTCCTCCGGTGGTCGAACCAGGTCGCCTGAAGACACACATAACACGTCAGGTGGCCGACCCAAGGCGCCAAACCGGCGAAACAGTTCCTCAGGCGGCCGAACTGTGTCCCTCAGCCACCAGTCCCGGGGAAAAACAGCCTGCGGCGGCCTCCCTGATGAGGACAAAACTCGGGAGAGCCGGGGCGAGCGAACAGGAGCCCCCACGGCCCCCGGCGATGAAGCACAGGGGTGGTGACTCAGAGGGAACAGATGACCAGGATGAGCCTGTAATCCCTTCGGCGGTGAAAGGTCTGCAGCTCCTCCCCTGTCCGCAGACCACGCTGGCGCTGCACCTCCGCTGGACCCCGATTGAGTCCCAGCTGCACCCACGTCGGGCCCCGATTGGGCCGGAACTGCACCCGCGGTGGACCCAAATCGAGCCTCTGGTGCACCCACGTTGGACTCCGATTGGGCCAGATCCGCGCCCGCGGTGGACCCCGATCGGGCCTCTGACGCACCCACGTCGGACCCCGATTGGGCCAGAACCGCACCTGCGGCGGACCCTGATTGGGCCTCCGGTACGCCCACATTGGGACCCCGATTGGGCCAGAACCGCACCCGCGGTGGACCCCGATTGGGCCACTGATGCACCCACGTCGGACCCCGATTGGGCCACAGCAGCCTCCATGACGGACCCCGACTGGGTCGGTGCAGCTCCGCTGACGATCTCCACCCCCGAACCTGGGACCTCCAACCCAGTGACTCCGACTCGTTCCACGCCGGCGACACTGCAACAAGGCTCAGAAACAAGAAAACCGGGATCAGAATCACCGGTAGCAACATAACCCAGCGAGACGAGCTCGGGCGCAGCAGGCGGCTGCTCCTCACTCGCCTCCCCGAGAGGCAGGCAAAAATGCTCCAACACAGGGGACAGAGACACCAGAGGGAGCACTTGCCTGCACTTGGGTTCTGTTGCCACCCAGGACTCCGACGATCCAGGTTCAGGGCGGCAACTCTCGTCAGCAGGCTCGAACTCAGCTGCGTCGGGCTCCGCAGCTGGCAGGATGGCATCTGCAGCTTGAGGTTCCTCCTGCGCTGCTGTCCACGCCGAAGACCCGTATGGCGTGGGGGCAGGGGACCCTCGACCCACTGGCTCGGACCGCTCCGGCAAGGAGACCCGGGGACGCTTCTTCATCGGCTCAGGCTCCGGGTCACGGTCCGCTTTTCTCCTCAGTCCACGATGTGGCTGCAGGGCCGGATCCAGGCTTTCCAGCACTGAAGGCCCCCTCTTCATCCGACGACGTTGGCCTGGCGTTGTGGACCGCTGGACAGGGGGGAACACAGAGGCAGCAGGTTTAGTTACATTCTCTACAGCAGGTGGAGGAAGTTCGGAGGGCTGCGAACCCCGAACTCCGCCCCCAGGAGCCAGACAAGGCAGATTATAATCAAGATGTAATAAATTATCATGCACTTGCCTTTCTCCCAGGGCAGAGATGGTTCCTGCTGTAGGGGACATTGTTCCTCCTTCTCCCCGCTGGATGGCGACAGAGGGCCCCCTGGATGGACGAGGTGGGGCCGCTCTCGGCGGTTCGCTGATGGACTTTGCCAGCAGCAGGTCCAGCCGGGGATTCTGCTGAGGGTGACCTGGGCCGTTGCGCCGAAGTCGTCGGCCCCCAGACGGCGCGCACTCCTGGACCAGCTCTGGGACGGGAACGGGACTCCAACACGGGGAGCGAGGATGGCTCCTCCTCTGCTTCCTGCTCTCTTCCTCCTCCAGCCCACGAAGTATCTCGCACTGTGTAGCGAGTTCTTCCCTCCTCATAATCACCTCCGAGTGACCGTCGCAATCGAGGGGAAGATTGTCCAGAAGATCCTCAGCGCAGTCCAGGTGCCAGCGTATGTCGCTGGGAGTGTCGTACAGCGTAGCGGTGAATAGAGTACCGTCCACATACTCCAGAACCTCCGCTAGCTTTCTACTCAGGCGCCGACCATGGCCCCTGGATGACGGCATTCTCCCAGCAATAGACACCCAGACAGGGAAGAACGTCTCGGTGTGGCGTCTCCGTTCGGACGTCCTGGCAGGAGTATACTGTCATGCGGTGATCCTCGCGGATCACCATAAGACGCCAAGAGTCCACCAGTGAGTTTTGCGATGATGGTTTATTAACATACAAGACGAGACAGGACAAGACTGTGAGCCGTTCTCGGCAAAAACACACACAAATCAATACATGGGCTCGCAGGGCTGCCCCCAGCCACTACGAGCTAAACTGTGACATGAAAAGCATGAACCTGACATGAAGGTCTAGTGATGCTTTGACGAGGTTTGACAAAGTGTAGACAATCTGACAATATGTTGACAAAGTCTGACAAGATGTTGACCATACTCCTGCAACATTACTGTCGCTAGTGCCCGCTTTATGAAGGCGAACACTAATGAGCAGTAATGACACACAGCTGACCAGCCTTGACAGGCGGAAGCCCCACCGAGCACCTTCACAATAAGAGCCCGGTGAGGCCAGAATACAGCCCACAGCTATCAAGGCCGGCACCAAGATGAGCTTAGCCCGAGCACGAACAGAACCCAGCGCTCAGGTTGTAACAGTTGCAGTGGTTTAGATCTTATTTTATCTGATAGGTTCCAGTTTGTTCATGTAAACAATGAGTTTTCTTTCAACTCAAAGCTTAGTCATGGAGTTCCACAGGGATCTGTGCTAGGCCCTGCTCTTTTTAGTTTATATATGCTTCTGTTAGGCAACATTATTAGAAAGCACTGTATACATTTTCATTGTTATGCAGATGACACACAATTATACCTGTCAATGAAGCCAGATGATAGTAATCAATTAGCCAAGTTAGAAGCCTGTCTTAAGGAAATCAAAGCTTGGATGACTTGTAATTTCCTGCTATTAAATTCAGATAAGACTGAAGTCATTCTTGTTGGTCCGAAAAACCTTAGAAATACCTTTCCAAATCAAACTTTCAGTTTGGATGTGGTTACTCTTTCTCTTAATAGCTCTGTGAGGAACCTTGGAATTTTTTTTTGATCAAGATCTGTCCTTCAATTCACATATTAAATTTGTTTCTAAGACTGCCTTCTATCATTTGCGTAATATTGCCAAGATTAGGAGCATCTTATCTCAGAGTGATGCTGAGAAACTGATCCACGCTTTTGTTAGCTCGAGATTAGATTATTGTAATTCTTTATTATCAGGCTGTCCTAAAACATCTTTAAAAAGTCTTCAGCTGATCCAAAATGCTGCAGCAAGAGTTTTAACAGGTACTAGAAAGAGAGATCATATCTCTCCGGTTCTGGCCTCCCTTCATTGGCTTCCCATAGAGTTTAGAATTAAGTTTAGAATCCTTCCTCTTACTTGCAAAGCTCTAAACAATCAGGCTCTTTTTTATTTAAAAGATCTGATACTACCTTATTATCCTAACAGAACACTATGCTCCAAAAATGCAGGATTACTTGTAATACCTAGAATCTCCAAAAGTACAATAGGAGGCAGAGCCTTCAGTTATCAAGCTCCTCTCTTGTGGAACCAGCTGCCAATCTGGATTCGGGAGTCAGACTCGATCTCTGTTTTTAAGAATAGGGCTAAAACCTTCCTTTTTGATATAGCCTACAATTAGGGAGGGATCATGTGTTTCTGAACCCTCCCTTAGTTATGCTGCTAATAGGTTTAGTCAGCCAGGGGACCTCCAATAATGCACTGGGCCTCGCTCCTTTCTTCACTCTCAATTAAATATTTTTTTTTGCTGGTCATTAACATCTGTTTGCTCTCTCCCATAGATTGAGTCCTCATCGTGTTGTTTGCTCTCTACATGTCTGTTCTTTTCATCTTCTCTATCCCCTCACCCCCCAGCCAGTCGCAGCAGATGACTGCCCCTCCCTGAGCCTGGTTCTGCTGGAGGTTTCTTCCTGTTAAAAGGAAGTTTTTCCTCTCCACCGTCGCCAAGTGCTTGCTCACAGGGGATCGCCTGATTGCTGGGGTCTTTCTGCAACTGTGGGGGTTCCCCCTACAGTTGAAAGTGCTATGAGATGACTGTTGTTGTGAAATGGCGCTATATAAATAAAGTTGAATTGAATTGAATTGAATTAAATTGAATTGAATTGAATTGTAGGATGTCACCATCTCAATGTCTGTTCTCTGAATGTTTACTGGTGCTGTGAGGGGTTGTCCTTGCCTGTGGCAGTCCACCACCAGCTCCTTAGTTTTTCTCGTGTTGATCTGGAGGCAGTTCCGATGGCACCAGTCCACAAAGTCCCAGATATGTCCTCTGTACTCAGCTCCATCTCCGTTGGAGATGAGGCTGACGATCGCAGAGTCGTCAGAGAACTTCTGTAGATGGCAGTGTGTTGTGTTGTGTGAGAAGTCTGCAGTATAAAGGGTGAACAGGAAGGGACCCAAAACCGTTCCCTGGGGGGCCCCCATGCTGCCGATGATCGTATCAGACACACAATCCCGGGTTCTCACAAACTGTGGCCGGTTTGATTTTTGATTTTGTTTTTTGATTTTGTATACTTTATTGATCCCCAGAGAGGAAATTGAGGGCATCCACCTGGATGGATGAAGCAGCCACGTTACTGCGCTATCCCTTTACCATTCACACACATTCACACCTATGGCCACTTTAGAGTCTCCAATTAACCTCACCTGCATGCTTTTGCCCTGTGGGAGGAAACCGGAGTACTCCCGGAGTAAACCCACACAGACACGGGGAGAACATGCAAACTCCACACAGATCACTGTTGGTCAGGGGCTGGGATTGAACCAGGGATTCCATGGCCAAGGGTGAGTTGCTATGCTGCCGCAGTGCTAACCACTGCGCCACCGCACCGCCGAGGTAGTCCAGGATCCACAGTAATCGAGGATCCACGATGACAGGTGCTGGTCTACCCCTGCACACAGCAGCTTGTCCCTCAGGATCATCGGTTGGATGGTGTTGAAAGCACTGGAGAAGTCAAAGAACATGATCCTCACCACGTTCCCAGGCTTCTCCAAGTGGAACAGGGAATGGTGAAGGAGGAAGATCACTGCATCCTCCACCCTGATGCCATGCTGGTAGGCGAACTGGAGTGGATCCATCGCTGGCCCCACCAGGGGGCAGAGGTGAGCAAGGAGCAGTCTCTCCAGGATCTTCATCAGGTGAGACATCAGGGCCACTGGTCTGTAGCTGTTCAGGTCTCTGGGGTGGGAAGTCTTTGGTACGGGTACCACACAAGATGTTTTCCACAACTGTAGTACCCTCCCCAGCTTCAGGCTCAGGTTGAAGATGTGCTCCACAATCCCACACAGCTGGTCTGTGCAGGACTTGAGGAGCTTCACGCTGATGCAGTCCGGGCCCGAGGCCTTCCTCACCTTGGTCTTCCTCAGCTCCGCCCTCACCTGGGTCTTAGTGAGGGTCAGGTTGGGGGGCTGTGTGCTGGGAGTGGAGGGGGTGTAGGTGGAGGGGGGGTGGACAGCAGGTCTCGATGACGGTAGAGGCAGCAGTGGTTGCTGTGCAGGCAGGGGGGAGGGCGGTTGGTCAAACCTATTAAAAAAAGTATGGAACAACAGTGACATTAACAAGAACTGGACGTCCCTCAAAAATTGATGAAAAGATGAAAAGAAAACTGATCAGGAATGTTGCCCAGAGGCCGACAAAGCAAGAATTTCTGGCAAGTACTGGCTGTTTAGTACATGTGACAACAATCTCCCATCTCGGGTGGCAAGGTGGAAGCCTTATCTTACAAAGAAAAACATCCAAGCCCGATTACATTTTGCAAAAACACATTTGACATCTCCCAAACACATGTGGGAAAATGTGTTATGGTCTGATGAAACCAAGGTTGAACTTTTTAGCCATAATTCTAAAAGGTATATTTGGTGCAAACACAACACTGCTCATCATCAAAAGAACACCATGCCTACAGTGAAGCATGGTGGTGGCAGCATCATGCTTTTGGGCTGTTTTTTTTTTCAGCTGGAACTAGGGCCTTAGTCAAGGTGGAGGGAATTATGAACAGTTCCAAATACCAGTCAGTGTTGACACAAAACCTTCAGGCTTCTGCTAGAAAACTGAAGATGAAGAGGAACTTCATCTTTCATCTTCTTTGAACCCAAAGCACACATCCAAATCAACAAAAGAATGGCTTCACCAGAAGAAGATGAATGTTTCGGGATGGCCCAGCCAGAGTCCAGACCTGAATCCAATCAAACATCTGTGGGGTGATCTGAAGAGGGCTGTGCACAGGACATGTCCTCATAATGTGACAGATTTGGAGCATTTTTGCAAAGAAGAGTAGGAAAATATTGCCACATCAAGATGTGCCATGCTGATAGACTCCTACCCAAAAACACTGAGTGCTGTAATAAAAGCCAAAGGTGCTGCAACAAGATAAGATAAGATAAGATAAGATAAGCCTTTATTAGTCCCACAATGGGGAAATTCCAGGATTGCAACAGCATAGGGATAGCAACACTCAGAGCAACAATCAGAAGGCAAGAAAAAACAACATCTAGTAAACATATGTCCATATTACTATAAATGTATACAGTATATACAGTATAGACACACAGTGCAGAGCATTATGGCTGGTGGATGTGCAGCAGAAAGTCTAAGCTCTCTCTCCGCGGATGCAGCGGGCCAGCTGGAAGTCTTTGGGCATGATGGTGACCCCCTTAGCGAAGAAGAGACCACCAGGTGGGTCTCGCTGGTCTCCTGCAGAGCCATGACGGCGAAACTTAGGAAACGCAGGACGGTCTTCAAGTCCTGAGCGATCTCCCTCACCAGGCGCTGGACGGGCAGCTTACGGATGAGCAGCTCCGTGGATTTCTGGTAGCGACGGATCTCTCTCAGAGCCACGGACCTGTGACGGCGAGGCCTCTTCACTCTGCCGGTGGCCAGAGCGCCTCTCCGAGCAGCCCTGTGGCTAGCTGTCTCCTGGGGGGCTTCTTCCTCCAGTAGATTTTACGGGCGGTCTGCTTGGTTCTTGCCATCGCTCTTTATTATTCTGTCTTATATTTCTTTCACGCCGCCTAAACTCCAGCCCGGCACCCGCTTCGTTTTCGCTACAGCTCCCGGTATGTCGAGTTTCCCATTAGCACCGGGCGGCGGCCAAGTGCTAGCTAGCACTAGCTCCTCCCCGCTGTAACGTCTCCTGCTGCAAACCGTGGCTCCGTCCGCCGACCCGGGAGACCCCCGGGGCGATCCGTGCGTCCGTGATATACATACAGAGTGAAAGGTGTAGAAAGAAGATAAAAAAAAAAAAAAAAAAAGGCTGTTGCAACAGGCAGCCGACTCGTGTGGCGCCGCCGGTCCGGCGGAACCGGAACCGGAAAAACAAAGTATTAGTTTTAGGGTGTGCATATTTATGCAACCAGGTTATTGTAAGTTTTGTTTATTTTTCCCCTTAAATGATTTCAGTTTGTTTATCAGTTGGGTTGTTGTACAGGTTATAGGTCACATTAATGGTGGAAAAAGTTTTGACATGATTTACACTACCCTTCAAAAGTTTGGGGTCACTTAGAAATTTCCTTATTTTTGAAAGAAAAGCACTTTTTTCAATGAAGATAACTTTAAATTAATCAGAAATACACTTCATACATTGCTAATGTGGTAAATGACTATTCTAGCTGCAAATGTCTGGTTTTTGGTGCAATATCTAGATAGGTGTATAGAGGCCCATTTCCAGCAACTATCACTCCAGTGTTCTAATGGTACAATGTGTTTGCTCATTGCCTCAGAAGGCTAATGGATGATTAGAAAACCCTTGTGCAATCATGTTAGGTCTGCAATGCTGTAATTGCTGCAAATGGAGGATTCTTTGACGAAAGCAAAGTTTGAAGGAAAAAATTATTATTTCAAATACAAATCATTATTTCTAACCTTGTCAATGTCTTGACTATATTTTCTATTCATTTTACAACTCATGGTGGTAAATAAGTGTGACTTTTCATGGAAAACACAAAATAATTGTCTGGGTGACCCCAAACTTTTGAACGGTAGTGTATATATTCATTTACTGCTTTGGCTAACCAGTTCTTATCTAATTATCTTATTTACTATTGCTCTGAGTGCTGCTGCAATCCTGGAATTTCCCCATTGTGGGACTAATAAAGGCTTATCTTATCTTATCTTATTTGCAAGAATAAATGTCCAAAAATATGATAAAACATGCCAATTTAAAAATTAAGAAAAAGTTACAAATAACAATTAAATTCAATAGAATAAAAATGTAACCAACATCCAAATGAACATGCAAATTTACAAGATGAGGTTGCAAATTTATGGAAAAAGTTGAAAATTTATGAGAAAAATTTCAATTTTATGAGAAAAAAGTTGAAATTGTCATGAATGCGCCCCTCCGGGGCAGAAAGACAGGTCCACATGCTGGACTGTAGTGTGACATTTTATTCAACAAAAAGACAAAAAAAATCCAAATAGTACATGGTGAACAAAAACTACAAATAAGGTAAACTTACAGGCAAACACTCCAGAGGTGACATTGCCCCACGAGTGTTAGAGAGGAGAAGCAGAGGAATAGTCCAGTTTACATTCATATAAGACTGGCGCTAAGAAACAATGAGCAGGCAGTGCTTAAATAGCAAACAGGCAAATGAAGCACAGGTGCGGGGAGCAGAGTAAGCAAGTGACCTGATTAATCAATTACACACAGCTGAGCTGGCAGGGAGACAGCCTGGGTAGTTGGTGGGAGTGACTGGCAAGAGGAAAGGGCTCAGAAGGTAAACAAACCAAAATATATACATAGAACAGCCAACATAATGATAACAGTCAGAAAAATACTCAAAACTACAAAGGGAGTCTGAGTACTGGCACATGTGCCCCCCCCCCCCAAGTGGTGGATACCAGACACTCCCAGGCCACACCAAAGGACCCCCCCCCCCCAAGAAAAGGGAATAACAAAAAATCACCCCGGGAGGGAGGTGGGGGAAACAGGCTACAGAGGGAAATCACAAACCTGTTCATGACCCGCACCTGCACCCAACCAGACCCCTAGGCCCCCAAGGTCCCAGAACCCCAGAGTTCAGGCGGCCAACCTGGAATGAGCCAGGCAGTCTGCCGGGAAAAATGGACCACCCGACCCAGCGACCCAGTCTTTAAGGTGGCTTGGTGGCTCCGGGCTGGAGCACTGCAGCACCCTTGGTGGACCTGGACTGGACCAGCGTTGCACCCATGGTGGACCCGGACTGGGCCAGCGTTGCACCCATGGTAGACCAGCCGACCTGTGAGAGCACCAGACCTGGGAGGCAGTCAATCAAAGGGACCCTGGATGAGGGCAAAGGAGGGAGGTCCATGACGACCTTGGTGGGGGGAGCTGGAACGACGACGTCATCAGATGGTGAGATCGGATCCACGGAGACCTCTGGTGATGGTAGATCCTCTCCGGCGACCCTGGGAGAAGTCTCAGGAATGACAGGAAGAGAAACGTAGTTAGGGTCACCGGCAGCAAGGTGAGCTCAGGTGCAGCTGGTGGCTGCACCCGGCTGTCCTCACCAAGAGCCAGACAAGATCTCTCCAACACTGACATTAGAAAAACAAGGGAGATCCCTTGCCTGAGTTTGAGCTCCACCGCTGTCCAGGACTCCGTCGATCCAAAAGATGATGACATCTCGGGCCCGACCTCCAGGAGGTCCAGCTCCGGTTCCCACCGCAGCAGGCATGATGGTCATTGCAGTCTGAAAGGCCCCAGGCCAAGTGGACCATGCTGGTGGCTCTCCAGGCACGGCAACTGGGGTTCGGCCCACCTTTGGCGCTAGAACTGGGTCCTCCAGGGCCACGGCCTCCTCCGTCGTCCGGTGGTCTTGTTCCGGGGCCGGTGGACGCTCAAAAGAAGGAGAAGACACAGAGAGGATAGGTGGGTAATACACAACAGCAGCAGGTGGGGAGAGCTCAGGGGACTGCTTTCCCTGAGTCCCGCTACCGGGAATCAGGCAAGAAATTTCATCATGAATAGAAGTAGAATGAAATAAAACAGATAAATGAGGCACAGGTGCAGGGAGCAGAGTAAGCAAGTGATCTGATTAATCAATTACACGCAGCTGAGCTGGCAGGGACACAGCCTGGGTAGTTAGTGGGAGTGACTGGAAAGAGGAAAGGGCTCAGAAGGTAAACAAAACAAAATATATACACAGAACCACAAAAATAATGATAACAGCCAGAAAAATACTCAAAACTACACAGGGAGTCTGAGCTCCCTGACTGACTCAGACATATGACAGAAATTTTACAAGAAAAAATTTATGAGAAAAATGTTTCACATTTACAAGTTTTTTTTTTTTTGCAATTTTATGAGAAAAAAGTAACTTTTTCTTGTAAATTTGCAGCTTTTTCTCATGAATTTGAAACCTTTTTTTACATTAATGTTTGACTTTTTTCTTGTAAATTTGTGATTTAAAAAAATGTTTGACTTTTTCTTGTGAAATTACGATTTTTAAAAAAAAGTTTGACTTTTTTGTTGTAAATTTAGATTTTTTTAAAAAGATTTTTTTCTTATAAATTTGTGATTTTTTTTAAAAATAAATGACTTTTTTCTTGTAAATTTTTGATTTTTTTAAAAATGACTTTTTTCTTATAAATTTGTGATTTTTTTAAAATAAATGTTTGACTTTTTTCTTGTAAATTTGTGATTTTTTAAATAAATGTTTGACTTTTTCTTGTAAATTTGTGATTTTTAAAAAAAAAAAATGTTTGATTTTTTCTTATAAATTTGTGATTTTTTTTAAAATAAATGTTTGACTTTTTTCTTGTAAATTTGTGATTTAAAAAATTTTTACTTTTTCTTGGAAAATTATGATTATTTTAAAAAAAAGTTTGACTTTTTTGTTGCAAATTTAGATTTAAAAAAAAAAAAAAAAGATTGTCTTCTTATAAATTTGTGATTTTTAAAAAAATAAATGGTTGACTTTTTCTTGTAAATTTGTGATTTTTTTTTAAAATGACTTTTTTCTTGTAAATTTGTGATTTTTTAAATAAATGTTTGACTTTTTTCTTGTAAATTTGTTTTTAAAATAAATGATTTTTTCTGATAAATTTGTGATTTTTTTTTAAAATAAATGACTTTTTTTGTAAATTTGTGATTTTTTTAATAAATATAACTTTTTTCTTGTAAATTTAAACCTTTGTCCTTTATAAATATTTGACTTTTTTGTTAAGAAATAAATAAGAAATAAATTTGCTACTTTTTTCTTGAGAATTTGTCTTTTAAAAAAAATACTTTTTTCTCATAAATTTGCTACTTTTTCCTGTAAATTTGTTATTTTTTCTTTTAAATTTGTTACTTTTTCTCATAAATTTGCAACTTTTTTTTCTCTGTAAATGTGTACCATCCATCTGGAAGCTGGTTGCATTTTTCTGCCATTTAATGGGTACATTTTTTTCTGTTCATGAACCAAGTTATTTTATTTTTTTTAAAGCGTTTTTGTAGGGAAGGTAGTTTTATATATATATATATATATATATATATATATATATATATATATATATATATATATATATAAAAGGCTTTGGGCTCTTCCCCATGACAAAAAGAGGATCCCCCAAACAGTCTTGCGTGGGACCCTAAAAAGCCTAGAAGCGGCCCTGTTTTCTGCATGCTGTTGAGCTTGTAGTGACAGAGCGTGTCCACAAGGAGGAGCTGTTGCTCCAGAGGCTGAGCCCATAAAGCCGTGAGGGAAAGGAGACAGTGTTTGTGAGGATTTTATCTGGCTAGCGTGAGTCCCCCTGGGAGCCGGGCATCGCTACATTTTCCTGAACATGTCACCTCATATACCGGACATTTGTCCTCTTGACCAGTCCAGCAAATTTGAAGCCGTCCTCCTGGCCATCCGACCTGCCTTTGTCCTGCTGCATCCTCCTGTTCCGCTCATCATGGACGTTATTCTGCAGCAGCAGCCTGGGCCACATGGAGGCTTTATTTCATCTCTAACACGAGACAAGGGCGGGTTTCTGGTGGTGGATGTGCAGCACTAGTCTGGGCTCTGCAACCTGCAGCTCTGGAGCCACTGTGGGCCATTTCTCCACAGCCACCGGCTCCCTGAGGCCGAGAGAGAGAGAGAGAGAGAGAGAGAGAGAAAAAGCAAGAAAAGGACATTCATGAGAAAAATATCACAAAAGTAGGAAATTAAAAAAAAAAAAAAAAACTGAAATTTTATGCAAACAAAAAGGTTGCAAATTTAGAGAAGAGTTTTGCAGTTTTCAAAATAAATAAATAAATTTAAAAAAATCACAAATTACCTGGAAAAAGTTAAGAGTTTTATGAGGAAAAATGTAACAAATTATTGTAAAAAATTCTAAATTTATTACAAGGAAAAATGTAATAAATTCATGAGAATTTGTTCTTTGCAAATTTATGAAAAAAAAAATCAATTTCGTTTTTTTAAAGGTGCAAATTTAGGTGAAAAAAGGTGAAAGTTTACAGAAAAAAATGTCATGTACAAAAACTTTTTATACAAATTTATGAGAAAGAAAACTGAAAATTTAGAGGAGAAAAGTAGCAAAATTTATGAAAAACAAATTTATATTAAAAATTCTAGATTAATTACAAAGAAAAAGGTAATAAATTTATGATTTTTTGCAAATTAATGAGAAAAAGTCACAAAATTTTAAGAAAACAGTTGCAAATTTATTATAATTTTTTTTTTTTGCAAATTTATGAGAAAAAAGTCAAAATTTCTTTTTTAAAAAAAAAGAAAAGGTGCAAATCTATAATTCAATTCAATTCAATTCAACTTTATTTATATAGCGCCATTTCACAACAACAGTCATCTCATAGCACTATCAACTGTAGGGAGGACCCCCACAGTTGCAGAAAGACCCCAGCAATCAGGCGATCCCCTGTGAGCAAGCACTTGGCGACGGTGGAGAGGAAAAACTCCCTTTTAACAGGAAGAAACCTCCAGCAGAACCAGGCTCAGGGAGGGGCAGTCATCTGCTGCGACTGGCTGGGGGGTGAGGGGACAGAGAAGAAGAAAAGAACAGACATGTAGAGAGCAAACAGCACGATGGGGACTCAATCTATGGGAGAGAACAAACAAATGTTAATGACCAGCAAAAAAAAAAAAATATTTCAAATAAAAGGAAAAGTTGAACGTTTACTGGGAAAAAATCCTCATTTCTGAGGTAAAAACTCAAATTTATGATAAAAAGTTGCAAATCTCCAAAAAATTTGCAAATTTATGAGAAAAAGTAACAATTTTATTTAAGGTGCAAATTTAAGATAAGATAAGATAAGATAAGCCTTTATTAGTCCCACAATGGGGAAATTCCAGGATTGCAACAGCACAGGGATAGCAACACTCAGAGCAACAATCAGAAGGCAAGAAAAAAAAAAAAAAATATATTTTTCTTTGCAAATTTATGAGGAAAAAAAATCACAATTTCTTTTTTTAAAAAGGTGAAAATCTAGGAGAAAAAAGGTGAAAAGTGAAATAACGGGGGAAAAAAATGTCATTTACAAGAATTTTCTGTACAAATTTATAAGAATAAAAGTTGAAAATTTCCAGAAAAAAAATCAACAAAATTTCTGGCAAAAAAATTTACAAATTAACTGGAAAAAGTTGGAGTTTTATGAGGAAAAATGTAACAAATTAATGTAAAAAATTCTAAATTTTTACAAAGAAAAAGTTAACTGAGTTTTTTTTTTTTCCCAAATTTCTGAGAACAGCAGCTCAGACTGAATATCAGTATATTCCGCCTCCACACTGGGGTTTGTTGGTATAATCAAAGGAATATTGAACGATGCTGAAATAAATCCGATCGTCCGCCACGCCACAGCCACGTCTGCTGCACTGCTGTTGGAAGAACATCACACATCTGTGCATCATTGTTATTGTGGAGGAAACAATCCGTTTCCATCAGCTGTCAACTGCATCCATTTTTAATTAGACACGTTCAAAATCCATATAAACAGAGAAGGATGGACCCTGTCAGCTGTTATAATCGCGTGTTGTTTCCTTTAAGGCCAGAATGAGATTTTACGTGTGTTTTAGTCCACGCAGACGATGCACACTTTTACACAGGAGCCTGTGCTGCCATCTCTCCATCTGTAGTCTATAATGGAGCTGCCATGCTGCAGTCTGCTGTGGGATTTAAGTAATAGACGGGATGCTCACACCGCCCCGGGGCCCCCCCAACACATTTATTCTGCAAAGATCCACACAGATAGACCCAGAAGACAAACATTCCTTCGGTTTATTCCTACTCTCCTCTCTGCTCCAGTGGCACATTTCTCTGTGCATGTTATGATGATCCTCACAGTCAACGTTAATTTATTAGTTTTTAAAAAGGAGGATTGGGGTGGTATTCATCAATTTAGCATGAGGTGCAAATGTAGAAATGTAAATTAGGTACAAATCTGCGTGAAAAAAGATGCAAAGATGTGAGCTTAAAAATTAAAAAAGCTGCAAATTACAGTTTAATTACACAGAATAAAAATAAAAAAATAATCAGTGTCCAGATTAGTGTTGCAAATCTATGATGAAAAATCACAAATTTATGAGAAAAGTTGAATATTTGTGACCCATGTTGGCAAAATGAGTCACTTTGAGGAAATTATTAAAACTGATGTAACGGGACTTCCGGTTATGGCCGCCACGTAGGAGGACGTGCTTCACTCTACTCTGCTCTTAAAAATAAAAAAGTCGGCAAATAACCCTCTCAACTGGAACAAAACCTATCCCAGCGTTTGGGCGAGGACATGCCGGTAAAGCCTAAGGCTGGGAAATCAGGTGGAGGAAAAACTGAACCGCCGAAACAGTCCAAATTAACGGACTTTCACGTCCGTGACGAAGCAGAAAAATCCCCAGATATGGCGGAACAAGCTAGCGGAGGAGCGGTGACTGCTGGCGACGGCACAGGTGCGGTGCTCACTGCCATTAGTTCAATGAGAGCAGACTTCTCTACTAAGTTTGATGGGATTATAGCAGCGATTGAGGGATTGAGAAAGGAATTAAGCGACTGTATGGAACGAGTGTCGCAGGTGGAGCTCCGAATTTCCAGCGCTGAGGATGACGTCACCAGCCTACATTTAAAGGTGCGCACATTGGAATTAAACAATAAACGTCTGGAAGATAATGTCCTGGATTTAGAATCCCGGTCGAGACGGAACAATCTGAGGCTGGTGGGTCTCCCGGAGGGCATGGAGGGGCGGGACTCATGTTCCTTTTTGGAAAAGTGGATTCCAGAAGCGCTGAACAACGCAGAGCTGCAGTCATCGGTCGTTCTGGAAAGCGCCCACCGAATTGGCCCACTGAGAGATAATAAGGTACCACCGAGGACGCTGATTATGAAGTTCCTCAGCTACAGAGACAAGATGACGATCTCCAACGCGGCGCGAGCCAAAGGAGAAATTAAATACCAGGATCAACAGGTGCGGTTCTACCCAGATTTGGCCACAGGAATCCAACAATTAAGGAAACAGTTTGACCCCGCCCGTAAAGAGCTGTGCAACCTTGGGATTCGTCATGGAGTGATTTATCCTGCAAGACTGCTGGTCACATATAAGGGCAGAACCCACACCTTCAAGACCCCAGAGGAGGCGCAGGAGCTCATCAAGAAGATCCAAGAAGAGACTGGTGGGAGCTAAGCATGAAGCATGAATAAGATATAAGGTAGAATATTTAAGCATTTGCACAGGCATCTGACTGATCTGAAGCAAATAGCAAGTTCACAAAATACAGATTGTATTGTATAAAAAAAAATTATGATGTACAAAGTTGCTATAAAATTTTGGAGTTAAGTTGGAAAACTACAGAAGAGAGTTAATGTTACGTCATTAAAAGCAGTAGAGTCAGGGTGATTGTGAGGATAAAGAAAGAGTGGCTTTGACTGATCCTCGTGGGTGTGGAGCAGTCAATGGCTATAGCGGGAGACAGAATTTTTTTTTGATTTTGGGGGGATTACCACGAATGTGGGAAGGGGGAATTTGTTTGTGTGTAGTTTGTAGGATGAATGTTCAACCACTCATGTTTTTGCTTCTCTGTATGAGCATGTTTATATTGTGAGGTAATCCCAAACTCCTTATTGATCATAGACCAAAGCGTTAATCTTAATTTAACTTCATGGAATTGCAGAGGTCTACAAAATTTAAAAAAAACTTAAACAAGTTATGAATAAAATAAAAGATATAGGTTCAAAAATTGTGTTTTTACAAGAAACTCATCTAATAGAGGAGGATGTAAAAAGAATTAAAAAAAGATGGCAGGGAAGTGTATTCACCTCATCATTTTCATCTCGAGCTAGGGGAGTTATGACTCTCATACACAAAACAGTCCCATTTCAAGTGAAAAATGTAATTGGAGACAAATTAGGAAGATTCCTAATCATCCAAGGATCTTTGTTATTAGAAAATATAAATTTGGTGAACTTATACGGTCCCAATATAGATGATCAAAACTTCTTTGCTAATTTATTTCTTATTTTATCATCACTTACAGGGCAACATATAATAGCAGGGGATTTTAATTGTACATTGAATCCCAGTATAGATAGATCAACAGGACTGGACTGTACGCACAATGGATGCAGGATGATCATTAATCATTTTATGAAAGAATTGAGATTGCTAGATATATGGAGAGAAATGAAACCACAAGTTAAAGCATACTCTTGTTATTCTAATATCTACAAGACATTCTCACGTATTGACTATTTTTTGATCTCCACAGAATTAAGGTCCAAGATTCAAAACTGTTTCTATGATTTCGGCTGCATGGTGGCGCAGTGGTTTAGCACTGTGGCAGCACAGTTTACCCTCGGCCGGGGGATCGCGGGGATCGTGAGATCATGGGTTCGATCCCAGCCCCCGACCAACAGTGAGCTGTGTGGAGTTTGCATGTTCTCCCCGTGTTGCGTGGGGTTTACTCCGGGATTTCTCCGGTTTCCTCCCGCATACCAAAACATGTAGGTTTAGGGCGCTCGTGCACTCAGCAACCGGCAGCCGGTGGCTTGTCACCAGACTGCAAACCAAATCTACCTACTGGTACAAAAAAAAACAACAAAAAAAAATTGTGATCTCTGATCATGCACCCTGCTGTTTAATATATGTAGATAAGAAATTGACAAAGGAACTAGGTAGGTGGCAATTTCAGCATAAATGGCTTCAGGACAAGGAATTTGTTAAGTACATAGAAAAACAGATAGATGAGTTCTTTGATATCAATACTACACAAACATCAGCATGTATGGGCAGCACGGTGGTGCAGTGGTTAGCACTGTTGCCTTACAGCTAGAAGGTTCCTGGTTCGAATCCCCAGGTTGGCAGGGGTTGGAACCTTTCTGTGTGGAGTTTGCATGTTCTCCCTTTCTACTCCGGGGGCTCCGGTTTCCTCCCACAATCCAAAGACATGCATGTTAGGTTAATTGGCTGTTCTAAATTGTCCCTAGGTATCTGTTTCCTATAGGCCCTTAGAATAGAGGGTTAGTATTAGTGAAAGCGCTTTGAGTGGTCTTTGTGACTAGAAAAGCGCTATATAAGTGCAGGTTAGTTAGTTAGTTAGTAATGTATAAAGTGGGAGGCTTTCAAAGCTTTTATTAGGGGGCATATTATTAGTTATACAGGTTCAAAATCTAAGAAGACTCGAGAGGAGAGAGTCCAATTGGAACATAAAATAAAAATTCTCCAAGAAAAAGTGTATGCAGGAAGTGACCCAAAGTTAGAGAACGAATTGCTGATTCTGAGAGCTGAATATGACAAAAAATCAGCGAATAGAGCTGCCTCGAGTCTTCTAAGATTGAAGCAATCTTTTTATGAACAAGGTGAAAAATCAGGGAAATTATTGGCATGGCAGATTAAACTATTAGAATTTAAAACACCAATTACCAGTATTATAAGTAATGGACAGGCAGTTGTAGATCCTTTAGAAATTAACAGTGCCTTTAGAGATTATTATGAAAAACTATATGACACAAAAAATGAAACTGACTTAACAAAACTAAATGGGTTTTTGGACGGATTATCTATACCGTGTATTCCAAATGAAAACAGGGAGATACTGGAGTCTAAAATTAGTCAAGAAGAAGTTGGGCTAGCCATTGATGATATGAAATCAGGAAAAAGTGTGGGACCTGATGGTCTTCCAGTTGACCTCTATAAAAAAAATTAAGAATAAATTAATAAAACCATTTTTGGAAATGGTTTTAGAATGGTTTTCTTTTTGAAGTCCTACAAAGGTTTGGATTTGGAAATAATTTCATAAAATGGGTTCAGATAATATACAATAATGCTACCACAGAAATCCTAACAAACAGCAATATCTCAAAATCAATAAAAATCAATAGAGGATGTCGACAAGACTGTCCACTTTCACCTTTACTGTTTACTATGGCAATTGAACCTTTAGCAATGGCAGTACGTTTACATCCACAAATACATGGAATTAAAATAGGACCAACAGAACATAAAATCTCCCTGTATGCCGATGACATAATTTTGTTCATGTCGAATCTTAAAAAATCAATTCCGACTTTGTTGAATTTAATAAAGAATTTTGGGGAAATATCAGGATATAAAATAAATAAAACTAAATCTTCAATATTAATGCTAAATGAGACCCAGAGAAATCACCCAGCTCCTGAGGTAAATCAATTCAAAGTTGTAAATCAGTTTAAATATTTAGGAATTCAAATTTTGCCTAAGCTAGAATCAGTTGCCAGTGCCAACTATGAAGCCTTAATGACAGACATTAATGAGTTACTTCAGAGATGGATGTCACTACCAATGTCGATGATTGGGAGAATTAATATACTTAAAAGTAATATCTTACCCAAAATGCTTTATTTATTTCAATACATTCCTTTACCACCACCTTCAGATCTATTCTCAAGAATTAAAAAAAAGTTAGTGGAATTTATATGGAACAATAGGAAGGCTAGATTATGTCTGTCCTTACTATATTGACCATTTGATAGTGGAGGTCTGAAATGTCCAAACTTTATGTTGTATTACTGGTCAGCACAACTGAGGTCTATAACATATTATTTTTCATCAAATGATCTCCCTCACTGGACTGAAATGGAATCATACAATTTACCTTTACCTCTTCCCATATTCATATACTCAGACTCGGCAAAAAAATTACAGAAAAATCCATTTGTAAAGCATATGATCAAAATATGGTGTGAAACCAAAAAATATCTAAAAGAACCACACTTATTGTCACAATTTAGCCCAATATGGGCTAATCAATATTTTAAACCAGGGAGAGCGGATGCTGTATTTAAAGTATGGAATTTAAAAGGGATTGAAAAGATTCGAGACTTATACTGTATTTGTCAGGTTCAGATAACATAATGTCTTTTGAAGAACTGAAGGTCAAATTTAATCTTAATAGAACATATTTTTTAAAATATCTTCAGCTTAGGAACTTTATTCGATCAAATCAAAATAATGCTCTCATCCGACCTACTTATTCATCCTTGGAAAAAATCTTGACGAAAGATAGTAAGAGAAAGGGTATTATTTCAGAGTTTTATAACTCATTGACATTATCCTCAAGTGAAAACTCACAGAAAAGATCGAATTATTGGAAAGAAGACCTGCAAACTGAAATTTCAGAGGAACAATGGGAATTGGCTTGTACAGAAGCTCAAACCAAATCAGTAAATGTATGTCTTAAATTGATACATTTTAAATGGTTAATGCAGATGTATGTTACACCGGTGGAGTTAAATAGATATAACAAAAACATACCAGATACGTGCACAAAATGTATGGAAAGTAAAGGAACCCTATTTCATTGTTTATGGGAATGTAGAAAAATTAGAATGTTTTGGGAAGAGGTGAGGGTAACAATTGAAAAAATAATTAAAAAAAAAATCATATTGAATCCTAAACTGTTTTTGTTGGGTCTTTATCCAGAAAAGCATAACTTTAACAATAGTGAGAGAGCATTCATAGACATCAGTTTGCTTAACGCCAAAAAATGTATTGCACTATTGTGGAAAAAGACTCATAGACCAGATGCGACTCAGTGGTTAAGACAGATGTTGACAAACCTTCCACTAGAAAGAATAACATACATACTGAAATCAAAGGAAAATGTGTTTGAGAATATATGGAGACCTTTCATTGATTATGTAAAGAATTTAAACATAACTTTTAAAGAAGAAGGTGAATGATGTGTGTGGACCTTGTAAATTCCAAACTGGTGAATGTATAGTATGTATACTTATGTAATGGATTGCCTAGACTAAATAGAGGAGCATTGTTGAAGACCTACCTTTGTTAGTGGTTGTTGATGTTTTTTAGTACTTTTTTTTCTTTTTTTTAAATTACTTTAGTGTTAGTGTTTGATTGTTTGTGTAAAAAGGTTCAATAAAAATATTGTGGAAAAAAACTGATGTAACGTTTTTTTCCATATTCTGCATTGAAAGACCTTCAAAATGATATTTAATTTGTAGGAAGTGCGCAAAAATGGACACTGGAAAAAGATGATTTGTTTATATTTTGTCTAGGTTTAAAACTCGCATTCGATTGGTCGGGAGTTACGTCTTCCGCAAAAACCATATGTATTTTTAGAAAATACGTTTTCTAAGCTTTCCGATGATACCAGGCACTCATGGGGCTTTTCCAGGGACTTGCTGGTAGCAAACAAAGAAAGAGTTATGATTTATGACTTCTCCTGCTCGCAGCTGGTAATGACACTGTGTGCATTCTGACTCATTTTGCCAGCACGGGTCACATTTATGGGGGAAAATTGCTATATATATTTTTTTTTTAAATCACAAATTTTTGATAAAAAGTTGAAAACTTACAGGAGAAAAAAATGCTCATTTTTAAGGAAAAAAGTCAGAAATATATGATAAAGTTGCAAATCTACAAAGAATTTGCAAATTTGTAAGGGAAATGTCACAAGTCTATGTCACAAGGGTGCAAGTCTATGAGAAAAAAAAAAATTTCAAGCTTACAGGAAAAAATCACAAATTTACAAGAAAAATTTTGCACAAATTTATGAGAAAAGAAAGTCACAAATCTATTTTTAAAAGGTGTAAATCTATGAGAAAAAAGTTCAAAGTTTACATGGAAAAATTGCAAATTTGTAAGATTTTTTTCAAATTTATGAGAAAAAAAATCACAAAATTTTGAGACAATTGTAAATTTCTGAGGGAAAGTCATAAATCGACAAAAAAGTTGAAAATTTACAAGAAAAAAAGTTGCAAATTACTAGATTTTTTTTTTTCAAATTTATGAGAAAAAAAATCACAAATTTATTTATTTATGACGATGTATCCCGGCGGTGAAGCCATATAGCAGCCATCTCTCAAGAACTTCCCACGGACTCCGAAGTGGTGGAAACAGCAGGGATTGTAACAACTAGCAGGGATGCAACAGGAAATTCTGATTTCAGCTGAAATCTAATTTGGTCGATTGACTTATGGGGGGGCTGGGGGGTGCGCGGCCCCCTGAAGCTGGGAGGTTTTCAGTGAAACAGAAGTAATTTAGACTGAAAAAAATGATAAAAAAAAAATTAAAATACTAGACTTAGATAAATCATTAAATTTAATGAAAAGTTAACTTACTTTTTCTTCAATGTTGTCTCACTGTCTTTAGTCCAACATATTTAACAGTTGTGTAAGAGTTTATTACACTATTTACACTGGTCACCAAGTCACTTCTAATGTGAAGCTTTCTTCCTTTTGGCGGCAAGCTGTGTCAGTCTCTGAACTTTGAACTTCATCTCCTTTTCTGGTTTCTTCAGAAACTGTCCGAGTGTTTCTGTTACCTCGTCGAACTTGGAGCCAATTTTCACCTTTACCGTCACTTTTCTCTCGACAATTCCATCGGAACTTATTTTTGACACTTTTGTCTATTTCTAGCACTGATGACTCCTGATCCTTCGATAAAAATCTCATAATTCCACTGAAAACAATACCGAAAGCTCAGAATTCCAACACGAACCAGGGATGTGATTTGGGGTTGGGGAAATTATCTGAAAACTTAGCAGTGAGTTATCTTTAACTCACTGCTAACTCACTGCTCAATTATCTGAAAACTTAGCAGTGGGTCTGGGGGACTACGTCCCCCAGACCCACTGCTAAGACCCATTGCTACGTCCCCCAGACCCACTGCTAAGTTTTCAGAAGAAGCCCCCCAAATTCCTGGGTTTTTATGATTTTTAGGTACCAGAACTGTGCTTAAATGACATAAAACAAACAGCTGAATGCCACTTATTACTGTATAATATTGACTTATGTTCCAAGAAGATAGCATTCCTAAAATATTCCAACAAGCATTATTCATCACATGCTTTAACACTTGATCAAATCAAAATCAGTTAATTTTATCTATTCCATAATAGAAATAAAATTCCAACATACCATTACTTTTTATAATTTCAGCATTCATTTCAGATCACCAGTTTCAATCTCCATTGAGTCCTGGGCATTTCATTTTGCACAATCACTGATGCAGCCAAGTCTTAGAAATATTCAAAAGTTATGAGTCAATGTCCACTGTGCACTGTCAATTTCAAACTGTTTGGAATCATAATAGTAATGTAACTAAATTGTTTTGCTATTTTTTTCTCCTCAACATCAGTGTCAGGGCGCTGCAGGAGTTTTGGGGGATGGTTAACTTTTATTTCCGTTTCCTCCCCCGCGCAGCCCAGCTCATACAGCCGTTGTACGCCGCACTCAAGAAACGGAAACCGGCGGACAGAGTCGACTGGACTCCGGGGCGGGAGCAGGTGTTCTGAGGTTAAAACAGCTCTGGCAAACGCTGCACAATGCATTGACGGTTCTCGGCAGCCGCTCACCTTTTTTTTTAGCAGGTCTTTGCACGACAGTGAGCGTAAATACAACGTGTTCGACAGAGAGTTGGTGGCTCTCCACCTGGCCATACGCCACTTCCAGTTCTGCCTGAAAAGGCGCACCTTCACTGCGTTCGTGGACCACAAGCCGCTAACGTACTTAACGTACTTTATCTTCCTGGAAGATAAAATAAAGCGGAATTCGGCGAATTACCGGAAAAATCACATCCCTGAGAACAAGCCGCCATGAATTTTTGACAAAGCATACAACGAGCCATTTGATTGGTCCACTTGTTTGCAACTATCCAATCGCAGGGCTGTTTACAATGCAGCAGTAGCTTGAGTACATAACATCCGGGTTATCACAGGAGACTTGACCCGGGGAAGCGCCGAGCGCTTATGTAATCATGTTGATTTTCGCTAAAATCAGTAACAATAAGGTACCTTACCCCCCCTAAAATTTTCTCAACGGATTTAGATGATTCACAGAAATGATCAATTTGAAAATAGATCGGCGGAAATCCGCGGATTGGCGGAAAATTGCCATCCCTGAACTAGTCCTTTCATCGGACCATAAAAAGTTAAAAATCCACAGGGAAAAAATGCTAATTTTTGAGGAAAAAAAGTCACACATTTATGAGAAAAAAGTTGAAAATTTTTAGGAAAAAATAGCAATTTTACAAGAATTTTTTTTCAAATTTATGAGAAAAAAATTCACAAAATTTTAATACAAAGGCTAATTTCTGAGGGAAAAGTGTCATGTCCTGGACATGGTTTGAGACCATGTCTACGTTTTCTGTTGGGTCTTTTGGGTTTGCCACTGTTTGCATTTGGTATCATTGGTTTCCCTGTCTTCCTTAGCTCTAGCTCAGCTTTTATTTTGAAAGAGTTCTTTGTTTTTTTCCCTTTTTGGCCAGTTCTTTCCCATATGTTACTGTTTAGTTCATTATTGGTCTCCGCTGTCCTTGGTTTGATTCATTTCTCTGTCCCTATATATACCTGCTGTTTTTCATTTCTCCCCGTGGCATCATTGCAGTATCTCCCTCTGGTCCTTCCTCATCATGAATTTAGTTGTGTTTTCATTATCTGCATATTTTGTGTTTGACAGCCCTCAAGCTGCATTCATTTGCCTTTTGCAAATAAACCATCTTGCACTGAAGTCCGTCCCACCTGAAGGACTCATTATTCCTGTTCTGCCGGAGGTTATACATGACAGAATGATGCCACCAAAGAACTCTGCAGGTACAGACTTTAAGTTGTATGGCTTGGATGAAGACGAGTGTTGGGCTGCGCAGCTCATCGAGGACTTTATTTCGGACGCCTGCACCTCCCATACTCCCGAGGCAGCTCTGAGATTCCTGCATGGCGCAGCAGAGGTAATAGAGGCATACCCCAGCCTGCGGAGCTATCCGGGACTCACGGGTCTCACCATCTCCATTCCCAATTTACAACATATGCTCCGCAGGCTGGTGAGAAGCTCTGCCCCGTCTGTACCTGTGCCAATGAAGAAGCGTCCACTGGTGCAAATGCCTTCAGCTTCTTGCCACTCTCCAGCTCCGGGATCCTCGCCACGCTGCCCTCCAGCTCCGGTACCTACTCTCCACCCTCCGCCTGCTCCACACCATTTCCACATGCCAGGTCCTCGCTGCCTCCCAGCTGCTACCCACCAGGTGCGCTCCACTGCCACACAAAGCATTTCACCTGGTTTTCCAGTGGCAGCCCAGTTAGCAGTGGCAACATCAGCGGAGCAGGAATTCAGCTCCACTCCTAAAGCAGCAGCTCCTTTGCCACTCCAGAGAATCACAGCAGCAGCCTCCTCTTCATGCCAGAGTTGTTCTTCTGCTGTCCCGTCAGCTCCTCCTGTCACTTTGTCTGTTGCTGCTGCTTTCCTCTCCTCCATGGCATTGGCGCCTGCTGCTGAGCTTCCAACTGCCTCATCTGCTGTTTTGCCTGTCATTACGCCTGCAGTGCCAGGTCCCACATCTCCAGCTCTGGTGCCCTCGCCTGCTACTTCATGCCAGAGCACCTCGTCCGCAGCCCCTCCAGCGTCCCCAGAGGTGAAAGTCACCTCCCCGTGACTTTATGCTCTGACGTGTTGGACGCTTCCTCTGGTAATGCATCGTCACTTCCTATGTTGCTGGCTATCGTTGTGGTTTGCTCTGTGGTTAGCTCTCCTCACTCTCCTGAGGATTATTGTCTTTAATTGTATTTTAATCATTTTTTTCCATCTACCGTCACCTCTCACTTCTGTTTAACAAGCCTCTTGCAACTGTGTGCACACTCAGTGTCACCTAATCACCCTCTTTTGCCTTCTGTTCACCTTTCATCGGTGCTTGTGTTAGCTTCGGGTTAGCCTCTAGCTATGGCTACTTGCTCTCCTTCCCCTTTTCCTCTGGTGTGCTCTCTGTGTCAGATGTTTAGCTACACCTTTGCCTCTTTCAGTGATCATGGTAAATGTCATAAATGTTGTCTTTTTGAGGCGCTGGAGGTGAGGTTGTGTGATTTGGAATCCTGGCTCCGCTGCATTGAAATACCGTCAGTGCCAGTTAATAATGACAGACTCCCCTTAGCTGCAGCGGAGCTCCCTAGCATAGGGCCTGCTAGCCATCCCCTGGCTTCCACCTCTCCTGAGCAGCCAGGAGAGAATGGGTGGGTGATGGTGAGAAGGAAGCATAGTCGCAAGCCCCTGGTTCACCACCAACCTGTTCATGTTTCTAATCGCTTTTCCCCGCTCAGCGACACACCCGCTGAGGAAAAAAGCTCTGATCACTGGCGACTCTATAGTCAGAAACGAGAACCTAGAGACTCCAGCGGCCATAGTCAAATGCATTCCCCGGGCCAGAGCAGACGACATTGAGTCAAATTTGAAAATGCTGGCTAAAAGTAACTGTAAATACTCCACAATTGTTATCCACGCTGACATTAAGGACATCTGACTCCAGCAGCTGGAAGTCACGAAACGTAGTGTGGAATTGGTGTGAAACTTTGCCAAAACAATGTCTGCCTCTGTAGTATTCTCTGGGCCCCTCCCCAATCTGACCAGTGATGACGTGTTTAGCCTCTTGTCATCCTTCAACTGCTGGCTGTCTGTGTGGTATCCTGCAAATGATGTGGGCCACATAGACAATTGGAACTCATTTTGGGGAAAACCTGGTCTTATTAGACGAGACAGCGTCCATCCCACTTTAGGATGGAGCGTCTCTTTTATCTAACAATCTGGCATCATTTTTATCCAAATTTCCAAAGCCTTGACAACTCAGAGTTGGGACCAGGAAGCAGAGTCGCAGTCTTACACACCTCACTGCAGCTCCTCTTCATCCTCCACCCCTCAACTTAGCCCCTGTCTTCCCCATCAGAGAATCACTGTCTGCTCCCTCTAAAGTAAATAAAAATATAATGTATAAGCATCGCAAAGTGATTAAACAAAAAGTTGTTAAAACTCAAATTAAACATGAAGCCTCTAAATTTAGTGACGGCCTCTCTCCTCCTCATAATTTAAGAAATTAAATGTGGTTTGCTAAATATTAGGTCTCTAACTCCCAAGTCTCTGCTAGTCCATGATCTGTTAATTGATCATCAGATTGATTTAATATCCCTTACAGAGACTTAGTTAGGGCAAGAGGATTATGTTGGTTTAAATGAATCAACTCCCTCTGGTTATTTAAACTGTCAAAATCCCAGAAGTTCTGGTCGTGGAGGAGGAGTAGCGACAATTTACCATTCCAAATTACTAGTTAATGTAAAGCAAAAAGCATAATTATAATATGATTATAATTAATATAATTATAATTCCTTTGAGGGCCTGGTCCTCAGTTTTGGGCATGTTAGCAATTTTAGGTTAAACCCAATTTTATTTGCCATAGTTTATCATTCTCCCTTGGCCTACTCAGAGTTTTTATAAGAATTTGCCAAAATCTTTGCAGATTTAGTGCTGAAATCAGATAGAATAATTATAGTAGGGAACTTTGTACATGTAGCTGTGGATAGTGATTGCCTTAATATGACATTTAATTCAATATTAGACTCGATGGGGTTTTCTCAGAAAGTAGGAAATTCTACCCATTATCTCTACCACACGTTGAACCTTGTTCTGACATATGGCATAGAAACAGAAAATCTGGTAGTGTCTCCTCATAAACCTGTACTGTCAGACCATTGTCTGTTAACCTTTGATTTTACTATTTCTGACTATTTGGCTCCTAAAGAAAAATATTACTACAGTAGATGCCTCTCAGATGATGCTGTTACCAAATTTATGCAGATTGTTTCCTCTATGCCATGTGTCAGCACAACACAGATAAGCTATGGAGAGCTTGCTCCTTCTGTAATTGATAGCATGGTAGATAGTGTTACAGCTTCTCTTCATCAGACTCTAGACATGATGGCCCCTTTAAGAAAGAAAAAGTCTAATCAGAGATTTGTAACTCCTTGGTTCAACACAGAAACTTGTTGCTTAAAACAGAAGACTCGTCAATTAGAAAGAAAATTGCACTCCACTAAATTAGTTGAAATCTATTTAGCTTGGAGAAATCATCTTCTAATTTATAAAAAATTCTCTTTGGAAAGCTAGAACAAGTTATTATTCCGCATTAATAGACAAGAACAAGAATAATCCAAGGTTTCTTTTCAGCACTGTAGCCAGGCTGACAAAGAGTCAGGACTCTGTCAATCCTAGCATTCCCTTAGAGCGTACTAGTCAGGAATTTATGAACTTTTTCAATAATAAAATTTCATCTATCAGAGATAAAATCAATCAGATTCTTCCCACCATTAACTTAAATACATTAACTACTACAACTCCTTCAATTGATATCTATTTGGATGAGTTTACTCCAATCGACCTTTTAGAGTTAGATAAAATAATTTCCTCATCCAAGCCTTCAACTTGTCTTTTAGACCCTATTCCTACCAGTGTGGAGATGTGTGGAAAGGATGAGGCTGAGTTATTTCTCAAGTTCCATTTTATTCTCGACACACTCTCCAACATACAAATCAGTAAAGAGGCAGAAACCCCAAACTCTGCCAGTCTTATACCCCTGACATCAAAGCACAAAATCCCATTGTCTTTGAATCCCAAACACAATGCATCCCCCCTGCAGTTCCTATCTCTTTCACCCAAACCTCGGTGGTCAGGAAATCCTTCATGTCCATCTCTTTGCATATCCAAAGGTCAACACTCACATCCTCCTCATCTCCCTAGGAGGTCCAGACCTCTTGTTCCTCTTCAGACGTGAAGCCAAAGTAAGCACACAGGAATATACATGAGAGCATATGAACAGTCATATACATGTGAGCCCGTGAAACTACATATGTGCACCACATATAACCCCCCCCCCCCCCAAACGTCTAAGAGGGAACAACCAAACACAGATTGCATGTCATAATAAAATCACCACACATCAGTCCACATGCTGTCTTGGTCTCAACCGTCTGCCGTATCTGCTGCAGGCGGGCTTAACCTCTTCCGCGGCGTCCTCCTGCTGTGGAGCTGCTGTCTGGGGATTAAAACTGTTAGTCAACCTCTGTGGGTGTACTGGGGAATGCTCCCTAGGGGGTCTACCCCGTCACGGGGCTCTCGCCAACTGCACAGTTTCGTCAGCCATCACAAAAGCAGGTTTGAGTCTGTCTATGCCAATCATCTAATTTCTGCCACCCAAATCTAGCAAAAAATGCTTATCACCTGTTTCCAGCACCCTGAATGGTCCATCGTATGGCGGTCACAGAGCTGTGCGGTGGGCATCATGCCTGACAAAAACAAACTCCGCATTTTTTAAAGCTTTAGGCACAAAAACATGCAGAAAGCTGTGGTGAACGGGGCCGGGTAGGGCACTCGGGCCATTGCTATTCTGCAAACGCTGAGCCGAGGAGAACTCTGGCATTGGGTTGTCAGGGAGAAATTCTCCGGGCAGCCGAAGTGGCTGTGCAAACACTAGCTCCGCTGGGGAGGCGTCTAAATCCTCTTTAGGTGCAGAATGCAACCCCAATAAAACCCATGGCAGTTTGTCAACCCAATTTGCATCCGTAAGCGACGCTCTGAGAGCCGCCTTCAGCGACCTGTGAAAACGTTCGCATAACCCGTTAGCCTGCGGGTGATACGTGGTCGTGCGAGGGATCGTTGCCCCCAGGCTGCGGGCCATCGCTGACCAAGGTTCGGAAACAAATTGCGGGCCTCTGTCAGACATAATATCCGACGGGACTCCAAAACGCGCTACCCAAGCAGTTAAAAAAGCGCGTGCCACCTCCTCGGCTGTAGTTGACAAAAGGGGAACCACTTCCGGCCAGCACGTGGTGCGGTCGACCATTGTCAGAAGATATGTGCAGCCCTGCGAGGGCGGTAGGGGGCCTACGAGGTCCACGTGGACATGATCAAACCTTTTAGCTGGAATATGAAACGGCTCCAAAGGAGCTCTCGTGTGTCTATGCACTTTTGACCGCTGGCAAGCTATGCAGGCTGCCGCCCACTCTCTAACTTGTTTACGCAGGCCTGGCCATACAAATTTCTCCCCCACCATTTTGATCGAAGTGCGCACCCCTGGGTGCGCCAGAGAATGAACCGAGTCAAAAACGCGGCGGCGCCACGAGGCCGGAACCACCGGACGGGGTCGCCCGATGGAAACATCGCAGATTAGGGGGGGGCATACCATCTTGCAGCACCCTGTCCTCCAGCCTTAACCCTGTTGGTCCAGACTGGAGCGCGCGCACGTCCGCGTCGCCACCTTGCTCCGCGGCCATGGCTGCGTAATCTATCCCTACGCGGACTGGGGCCGCGCGCGCTTCCGCATCACTACCCTGGTCCGCGGCAACAGCTGCGAAATCTACCTCTACACGGGCTGGAGCAGCCACGGCACGCGAGAGGCAGTCTGCCACCACATTAAGTTTGCCCGCTACATGCTGGATATCGGTTGTGAACTCTGAAATTGCGGCCAGCTGTCTCTGCTACCGGCCCGACCAAGGTTCTGAAATCTTGGCCATCGCAAAAGTCAGCGGCTTGTGGTCAACGAACGCGGTGAAACGGCGCCCCTCCAGCCAAAACTGGAAGTGATGAACAGCCAAATGGAGGGCAAATCCCTGTCGAATGCGCTGTATTTCCGCTCACTATCGCGCAAAGTCCTGCTGAAAAACGCGAGCGGCTGCCAGGCTCCAGCCACATACTGTTCGACAACCGCCCCTATGGCCACCTCTGATGCGTCAGTAGTGAGCGCTATGCGGGCCGTTGGGACTGGGTGTGCTAACAGCGCAGCGTTTGCCAAGGCTGTTTTGACTTCAGAGAATGCGTGCTCCCGCTCAGGGGACCATTCGATTTTATTTGCGGGTTTTTGTTTTTTAAGCGCAGCGTACAATGGTTGCATGAGCTGCGCCACACAGGGAAGGAAACGGTTAAAAAAATTCACCATTCCCAAAAACTCCTGTAACGCTTTGACCGTTTGTGGCTGGGGAAAATTTGCCACCGCGCGCACCTTGTCAGGCAGAGGAACTGCACCCTTGGGAGAGACGCGATGCCCCAAAAAATCAATCTGTGCCACCCCGAACTAACACTTCGCTGGGTTAATTATTAGCCCGTGCTCTGCCAACCTCCGGAAAACTGCCGTGAGGTGGTTTTCGTGTTCGACTTCGGACGCACTGGCTACTAAAATGTCGTCCAGGTAGACAAACAAGAAAGGAAGATCACGCAACACCGCGTCCATCATGCTTTGGAAAGTCTGCGCTGCGCCTTTAAGCCCAAACGGCATGCGCAAAAACTCAAAAAGCCCGAAAGGAGTTATTATCGCTGTTTTGGGTATGTCCTCAGTGCGGACTGGGACCTGATGATAACCGCGCACCAAGTCTATCTTAGAAAAAACGCGCGTCCCCGCCAAATAAACTGAAAAATCCTGGATATGTGGGATTGGGTAGCGGTCGTGTGTTGTAGCATTGTTCAGCCTGCAAAAATCACCACACGGCCGCCATGAGCCATCAGTTTTAGGGACCATGTGAAGCGGTGAAGCCCAAGGGCTGTTTGAACGTCTGATGATGCCCAATTTCTCTAGGTTGGCGAATTCCTCGTGTGCTATGGCCAGTTTAGCTGAATCCAAGCGCCGAGCTTTTACAAAAGCGGGCGGGCCGGTGGTAGTAATAAAATGCTCCACCCCGTGTTTAGCCATGGTCGCCGAAAACGTTGGCACCGTGAGTGCTAGAAACTGATTGAGGAGTGAATGAAACTTACCACCTGCAGCTGTGACGTTGGCTTGTGCTGTTGGCGGAGTCACTCGCGCTGTACAGGGAATAGAGGAAAAAGAGAGTGCATTAACCAGGCGTCTGTTAACAAGATCGGCCAACAAACCGTGTGAGCACAAAAAATCAGCACCTAACATGTTGAAATTGACAGCCGCTATGACGAAAGTCCACTCAAATGTACGGCCGTGGAAAGAGAGAGACAGGGTCTTCTCCCTGAAGGTCTTAATCGCCGAGCCGTTTGCTGCTGACACCACAGGGCCTCTGGAAGGTGCCAGCCAGTCAGCGTAGGAAGGTGTGATGAAACTCAGCTGGGAGCCTGTGTCCACGAGGAAGTGCCTCCCCGAACGCGCGTCCCTCAGGTAGAGCAGCTTGTTCTCTTCACCGAGAGCCGCAGCTGCTACCGACTCCCGGTCTTGGCGTTTCCCGAGCGCTTGAACTGGCATGGTGGAATGCACTTGCGTGCCCTCTCGGCGAAACGGCGATGGTAAAAGCAAAGGACGTCGTCCGCTCCGCGTCTCCTGGCCTCCGCCGCTGCCGTCGTCGGTGAGCCTGGTGCTGCAGCCTCTGGCCCCCTGCCATCTCCGGATGTTGCACCCAGCTCCGCTGCTGCGGTCGTGGCCGTGTGTCGTCTATGGGCGTCGACGAGTCGCTGCGCCTCCTGGCCCAGCTCGTGGTAGTCTTGGTGGGCCAGCAGCTGTGAACTGGCCAGGGTAACTCTCACCGCTGATGGTAGTGTCCTGAGGAAAAGGTGGGCGAAGATAAAACCATCATCTTTGGAGTCTCTCAAACTCAGCATCTTCGCCATCAGGTCTGCAGGTCTGTCGACCTCGCCCTCAGTCAACGCCAGGAGCTTCTCTGCTCGCTCTCCCAGCGAGGGGGTGAAAAAAACGGATGAGAGCAGCCTTCAATGTGCCATACTTGTCGTCGTCTGGCGGGTGGTTAATCAGGCTCTCTACTCGCTGGGCTGTGTGGCTGTCCAGCTTTGCAACCACATGGTAGAATTTCGTGGCGTCTGCCGAAACCCTCCGAAGATGGACCTGTGCCTCGACTGCGTTAAACCAGGAGCGCCGGCTATGCTGCCAGAAATCAGGTAGCTGGACTGTGGTAGCTGCATTAGCCTGGCTGGCTCCTGATGAGTCCGGTGCAGGAGAATCGTCACTGGCCATAATATGTCTTAAGGTCACCAGTGTGGAGATGTGTGGAAAGGATGAGGCTGAGTTATTTCTCAAGTTCCATTTTATTCTCGACACACTCTCCAACATACAAATCAGTAAAGAGGCAGAACCCCCAAACTTTGCCAGTCTTATACCCCTGACATCAAAGCACAAAATCCCATTGTCTTTAAATCCCAAACACAATGCATCCCCCCTGCAGTTCCTATCTCTTTCACCCAAACCTCGGTGGTCAGGAAATCCTTCATGTCCATCTCTTTGCATATCCAAAGGTCAACACTCACATCCTCCTCATCTCCCTAGGAGGTCCAGACCTTTTGTTCCTCTTCAGACGTGAAGCCAAAGTAAGCACACAGGAATATACATGAGAGCATATGAACAGTCATATACATGTGAGCCCGTGAAACTACATATGTGCACCACACCAGGTTATTTAACCCCTTGCACTCTGGTCAATTTCCCTAAAAACGCCAAAAAATAACATAACCAAAGTAAATCAAAAGCTGTTCTTCAACCCTTTGCAGCATCTTCATGGGGTTAGTCTCATTTAAAAGAAAACACTTGGAATTTTTTGGCAAAACAGTCATAATCTCTCTAAGTGCTCCAGCCACTGAGTAACAGTCATCTAAACATACTGAACTTGAAGAAAATAAATTTCGCCTGGGTGTTTTTTTGGATACAAATGCTTGCAAATAACACACAGCTGGCAGATCCGGGCTGGAAAATGCAACAGAAATGTAGAACCAAGTGCTATCCAGCTGAGGTCAAAATTTTGTAACAATACCACAAAAAATGAATATATTACACAGCTTTCTTCACAGGTTGTTCCCAGGCGTTTTTGAACTGTGCCAAATTGTGCCAAATGGCACAGTTTGGAAAAACATCTGTAACTTTTGAATGATTCAATATAGAAGCTTGATGTTGGGCTCTAATGAAAGGTGACACTCAGGGCTGTGGGGGGGGAGGTGTGGGGGGGTGTTGTTTATTCATTCATGAATGAATGAATGAACAAACAAGCCCCCACACACAAAGAAACATGCCACGTAAAAAATGTGTGGCTTTTTTTACAAGAAAAAATAACCTACAGTGCACTAAAAATTATAGTAAAATATCTGTAATGTAGAAGATAACAACTCCCACCCCCACCCCCGCTACAGAGGACGGACATCGCCCGGTGCGCCGCAGTCACGGTGCGCCATGGTCACGGTGCGCCACGGTGTACTTCACACAGTTGTAATTTACCGATCGGTCAAAAGTCATTTTTGATTACAATTTTCAGGGATAAAGAATAATTTAGCTTATAACACTTACCTGTCCACAACAGCAGTGTCGCTGGCGAACGTCTCTTCCTCATTGTCAGACGAACATGATGCTGGTCCGCTTGTTACGGACTCGTGGTTCTGGTCAAGTGACCCGGTCAAACCATAATTCCATTATGTTTTGCGCTTCCATGATTGCGGTTTTGGCAAATGATTTTTCAAAACAAATAAGAACAGTAGTAAGAAAAAAATACTGGCGAACGCGTGTGTGTCACCCAGCGGCTGAAACAAAACAGATTTTGCAAGGGAGGCACGCTTTCGAACTACTGTGCTTCAATTGGCTTGCTGTATTCGCAGCCGTTGGTAGGCGGGTCCTTCTTGCTAGGTTTTCAGTCCTTGGTTCTTCAAGGTTTCAGAAACCCAATTCAAGGCTCTTATTAGTCGAATGAGAGGTCAATCACATCTAAACCAATCAAAGCACTCCTTTGGCTTTCTGTTCGCGGCTGTGTCTGTAGTGGAAGAAAGGAAATGCAGCTTTTTTTTTTTTCAGTGCCTCCTAGGACGCACAGTGTCCGTCCTAGGACGCCCTTGTGTGCCCTAGGACGCAGAGACGTGTCCGCCCGTGGTACACCGAAGTGCAACAGGTTAAAGAAGTCTTCCCATTTTTTGGTAGCTCTATTCAATTCTTCATTAACATTAGGCCATGCACCGCAGGCTTTTAAAACTGCTGTAATTAAACCCTTACTCAAAAAGTCAACACTGGATCCAGGAGTTTTAGCTAACTAGACCAATCTCTAATCTGCCTTTCATTTCAAAAATCTTACAAAGAGTTGTTGCTATGCAATTATTTGATCACTTGCAGGGAAATGGTTTATTTGAAGAGTTTCAGTCTGGTTTTAGAATCCATCATAGTACTGAAACAGCTTTAGTGAAGGTCACTAATGACCTCCTTATCGTACCACATCTGATAATGGACTTGTTTCTGTACTTGTCCTTTTAGACCTTAGTGCAGCTTTTGATACTATTGATCATAATATTCTACTTGATAGGTTAGAACATCATGTTGGACTTACTGGAACTTTGTTGCAGTGGTTTAGATCTTATTTATCTGATAGGTTCCATTTTGTTCATGTCAGTAATGAGTTTTCTTCCAATTCAAAGCTCAGTCATGGAGTTCCAGAGGGATCTGTGCTGGGCCCTATTCTTTTTGTGTCACAACGGCCCTCACGGACCGTCACAAGACGCCTCAGTCACCAGTGAGTTTGCAGTGGTAATTTATTGTGGATAAGGATGAACACACACACAACACATACAGCGGCTGAGTGAAGTCTGAGCCGGGGAACACCCGATGCGCCAGACGACAACGTTAATGATGAGCTAGGCAAACAGGAACATACCTGAGCATAAAGGAGCACCATCAAAACGTAGCAGGATATAACAGATGATCGTAACCGATGATCATAACAGGAGAACATAACAGGATATAACAGAGACTGCCGCACTGGAGGACATTTAGCACCCGCTTATATCTCTGGCGGCTAATGACCCCAACGCGGCACAGCTGCTGCTAATGACAGCAGAGCAGCAGCTGACTTTGACAGCAGGGAGCTCCCCCGGGCGCCTTCACAATAAGAGCCCGAGGAGCTGGAAGGAACCCTCAGCTGCCAAAGCCAGGGAACAAAAAGATATGAGACCCGAGTGTGGCCAGAACCGACACTCGGGTTATGACATTTTGGTTTATATATGCTTCTGCTTGGCAACATTATTGGAAAGAACTGTATACATTTTCATTGTTATGCAGATTACACACAATTATACCTGTCAATGAAGCCAGATGATAGTCATCAATTAGCCAAGTTAGAGGCCTGTCTGAAGAAAATCAAAGCTTGTATGACTTGTAATTTCCTGCTATTAAATTCAGATAAGACTGAAGTCATTCTCATTGGTCGAAAAAACCTTAGAAATACCTTTCAAAATCAAGCTCTTAGTTTGGATGCGGTTACTCTTTCGCTTAATAGTTCTGTGAAGAACCTTGGAGTTATTTTTGATCAAGAGCTGTTTTTTAATTCACATATTAAACTTGTTTCTAAGACTGCCTTCTATCATTTGCGTAATCTTGCCAAGATTAGGAGCATCTTGTCTCAGAGTGAAGCTGATTCTGATTCTGAGCTAATTCCGGCTTTTGTTAGCCCTAGATTAGATTACTGTAACTCTTTATTATCAGGTTGTCCTAAAACATCTTTAAAAAGTCTTCAGCTGATCCAAAATGCTGCAGCAAGAGTTTTAACAGGTACTAGAAAGAGAGATCATATCTCTCCGGTTTTGGCCTCCCTTCACTGGCTTCCCATATAGTTTAGAATTAAGTTTAAAATCCTTCTTCTCACTTACAAAGCTCTAAATAATCAGGCCCCTTTTTATTTAAAAGATCTGATATTACCCTATTATCCTAACAGAGCACTACCGTCCCAAAATGCAGGATAACTTGTAATACCTAGAATCTCCAAATGTACAATGGAAGGCAGAGCCTTCAGTTATGAAGCTCCTCTCCTGTGGAACCAGTTGTCAATCTGGATTCAGGAGTCAGACTCTATCTCTGTTTTTAAGAATAGGGTTAAAACCTTCCTTTTTGATATAGCCTATAATTAGGGAGGGATCATATGCCTCTGAACCCTCCCTTAGTTATGCTGCTAATAGGTTTAGACAGCCGGGGGACCTCCAACAATGCACTGGGCTTCACTTCTTTCTTCACTCTCAGTGAAATATTTTTGCTGGCCATTAACATCTGTTTGCTCTCTCCCATAGACTGAGTCCCCGTTGTGCTGTTTGCTTTCTACATGTCTGTTCTTTTCTTCTTCTTCTCTATCCCCTCACCCCCCAGCCAGACACAGCAGATGACTGCCCCTCCCTGAGCCTGGTTCTGCTGGAGGTTTCTTCCTGTTAAAAGGGAGTTTTTCCTCTCCACTGTCACCAAGTCCTTGCTCACAGGGGATTGCCTGATTGCTGGTGTCTTTCTGCAATTGTGGGGGTTTCCCCTACAGTTGAAAGTGCTATGAGATGACTGTTGTTGTGAAATGGTGCTTTTATAAATGAATAATAAATAAAGTTGAACCTCTTCAGCCGCGGAGTCACTGGGGTCCTCACCAGCAGTGGAGCAGGAGTTGAGGCAAGTACTTTATTTTGTATTTTTAACAACTAAACTTAAAATGTCTTCCCTTACCTCTGACGGGGGAACCCAGTTGCAGCCCCCTGTCTGCTTCTGGCCTTCCTCCACCAGGCTCCACTACTGGTTCCTATATTGACCTGACATCCACCTGTGTTTTTTTCTCCCCGTCTGAGGTGGTTGCTTCTGGGATGGAATTCCAGGCTCCCAAGCATGCCCCTTTCCAGCCGCCTTCATCATCATCATCATCATCATCTAGGTTTGCTCCACCTGGGCTGTCTGAGCAGTCCCCTCTATCATCGCCATCTTTGGAGCAAGCTGCTTCATCATTGCGGTCTTTGGAGCAGGCCGCTCCATCATCACCGTCTTCGAAGCAGGCCGCTCCATCATCATCATTTGAGGTCAGGGCTTCCCAGCCACTGGCTCCTGAACTTAAAGCTCCTGTATTATTCCCGGAGCAAGAGACTCTTGTGTTATCACCTGAGCAAAAGACTCCTGTATTACTATGTCCAGGGCAAAAGGCTCTTATAATGTCTTCAGGGCAGAAGGACCCAATGTTGTCATGATCTTCCAAGATTAAAGTTCCTTTGTTGTCATTATCTCCTGAGGTGAAAGTTCCATTGTTGTCATTGTCTCCTGAGGTGAAAGTTCCTATGTTGTTATTATCTCCTGAGGTGAAAGTTCCTATGGTCAGTGGTTTGATTCCCCCTCTGTCTGCAGTCTGTGTGTCGAAGTGTTCTTGAGCAAGACACTGAACCCCAAGTTGCTCCTGGTGGGTCAGGCCAGTGCCAGTGCATGGCAGCTCCGCCACCATCAGTGTGTGAATGACTGTGCAGATGGGTTGATAGCAGGATCCATAAAGCACCTTGGTCATCCAGAGATGAGTAAAAAAGTGCTATATAAGGGATGCCATTTATGTTGTCATTATCTCCTGAGGTGAAAGTTCCTATATTGTCATTATCTCCCGAGGTGAGAGTTCCTGTGTTGTCATTATCCCCTAAGGTGACAGTTCCTATGTTATTATCTCCTAAGGTGAAGGTTCCTATGTTAACTTCTGTGCTAAAAGCTTCTGAGGTCAGTGTGCCCACGGCACCCTGGTCATCTGTCTGGTGGCCCTTGGACTTTGGTAGGCCACCTGATGCGCCATGCTCATCTGGCTGGGGGATCTTTGGTCTGAGGGAGGCCACCAGACTCACCGTGTTATATGGTCTGGGGACCCATGGACTCTGGGCGACACAGTGACCCATCCTGATTCTCTGTCTGGTGGTCTTTGGACTTTGGTAGGCAACCCTATGCACAATGTTTCTCTGTCTGGTGGTCCATGGTCTTTGGTAGGCCGCCAGATGCACCATATTCCTCCTGTTGGTGGTCTTGAGACTTTGGCCAACCACCTGATGAACATTTTTCTGTTTTGTTTGTGTTCCTGTTTTGCCCCACCATGCCTTTGTTCCCCTCCTCCCACCCAATTGGGGTGTTCTTTGTTTTGTTTTTGGGGCATCTAGAATCCACCCTTAAGGAGGGGAGGCACTGTCATGTCCTGGACATGGTCTCAAACCATGTCCATGTTTTCTATTGGGTTTTTTGAGTTTGCCACTGTTTGCATTCAGTATCATTTGTTTCCCTGTTTTCCTTAGCTCTAGCTCAGGTTTTATTTTGAAAGAGTTCTATGTTTTTTTGTTTTTTTTCCTGTTTGGCCAGTTCTTTCCCATATGTTACTGTTTAGGTAATTATTGGTCTCCGCTGTCCTTGGTTTGATTCATTTCTCTGTCCCTATATATACCTGCTGTTTTTCATTTCTCCCCGTGACATCATTGCAGTATCTCCCTCTGGTTCTTCCTCATCATGAATTTAGTTGTGTTTTCATTACCTGCATATTTTGTGTTTGACAGCCCTCAGGCTGCATTCAATTGCTTTTTGCAAATAAACCATCTTGCACTGATGTCCATCCCACCTGAAGGAATCATTATTCCCGTTCTTCCGGAGGTTATATCAATCAATCAAAGACTTTATTCCAGACTCATGGTCCATCAAAAATAAAATAAAATAAAATAAAATAAAATAAAACAAGACATGACATGACATGACAAAAAGTCATAAATCTACAAAAAAGTTGCAAATTTTACCAGAATGGGTTTTTTTTGCAATTTTATGATAAAAAAGTTAAACATTTACAAGAAAAAATGCTAATTTTAAATAAAGTTTAAAGAGTAAGACACCCACACAATTTTGCAAGAAAAAAAACTTTTTACAAAAAAATAAAAACTTTATCAGAAAATATAGCGATTTACTGTAGTTAGAAAAAGGGAGCAAAACTGCAATTAAAAAAAGCTCACTTACAGTGGCTCTCTGTGTCATACAGGATGTCAACCCCTGATCTAGACAGTGGCCATAGTTTTTTTTTTTGTGCTTTTGTTGGGAGGGGGGTTTAAACTCTTCCCCATTACAAAAATAGGGCCCCCAGTGTTGCATAGGGCCCTCAGACAACTAAAAATGGCCATAGCTGGGAAGAGTTATCATGACTTTCAGTGCAGTTAATGGAACTCCTGTATTCCCAGCTAAGATCCACCTGCAGTTATCTAATCATGGGGTCACTTACCAGCAGTAAAATGCATAAACTGTTGGGGAAACATGTCAGTAATTAAGGTTCACTTCAAAAAAGAGAAAAAAATGCAACCTCTGAGCACTGCAGGAGTCCCTGTGTGTGAACCTGCTGAACTTCCAGATTTCTACTAGAGCTCAGAGACAAACAAAATCATCCACAGAGAGAGTTCTGCAGACAGAAATGCCTTGTTGAAGACAGAGGCCAGAAGACAGTGACCTCCATCATCAGAACTAACAACACAGCCACAGCAGCTCTGATACCTGCTCTTTAAAACGTGGTGCAGAGCAGAAAACCAACCTGGACTCACAGCAGGAAGAGTTACAACAGCAGAAACCCGAGGCTGGGGGGGGTGGGGGGGGCGGCACAAGCCTGCCAGAATGGTTCAGCTGAAGAACATGAACTTCATCCCTGACCATGTGGTTCAAGAATCATAATCACAAAGCAGAAGCTGATTGAAAGTTCACTGGCTTCACATTCAGCATGACGTTAAAGAGCCCCTATAATGCTGATTCAGCTCCCAGAGGTTTTAATGAAGCATCTGTGACATGATTTGGTCAGAACACCTCAGGGCTCAATTACTGGAGCACCTTTCTACACACAGGGAAAAAGCATTCTCCAAAACAGGCTGTTTTGTAGCATATAGCTTTGTATGCTAATGAGCCATATTTCATCCCACTCTCCTCCTTTCTTAATTTCTCCAGGATTTATGTTTTGACAGTGAGGTTAACATTAGTTTTTAGCTTCTGTTTAATTAAGTAACAAAGTAAAGAGCACTCAGAGAGTGCATACCTCCGGAGATTACTAAAACACGGAACAAACAGTACATACAGAACATTCCATACATGTTCTGTATGGAATGTTCCATCCATGTTCCGTTTGGAACATTCCGTATATGCTCAGTATGCATTCTGTACACTGCCATTCCCAAGTGCCGTAAATACAGAGCATTCTTTATGGAGTGCTAGTGGTCTTACTAGCTAGCTGTCTTGAGTGTTTTACCAACATGTACTTGTAACATTAGATACGGAATTATAAAAATTATTTTTCTGGACAGCTAGCAGAATCTTTTCAGTTAACCAACCAATAATCACAGAGGAAATACTGTTTCTCAGCTTAACCTTTATTGAACCACACAGGGAGTCAGAATACATGGCCACGGGTCTCCTCCCAGCTCTGTCTCCTGGAAAGGACCCCACACACAGGAATTCACATCTACATATAGGCAAGTTAATGGGTGTTTGTTCCTGCTTTTATGGCTTTATGGATTCCTCTCAGTGTCCATACAGTATGTCTTCTCTTCAGCCTTACACATGCCCATATGTGGAAACAAGAACAGAGACTTTCCTATGAAGCTTATGTGTGTGTGCATGTGTGTGTAGTATGCATGTAAGCAACTGATGTTTATGTGTGAATGGTGCATGTGTGGATTTGACTTGCATGTCTGTGTGTGGGTGTATGTGTGGGTCTAAGAGATATGTATATGCAAACACTTTGTGTAATATCTAATTAACAAATCTTCACTATTTATTATAATAATTTCCTCTCTTGACTCCATTTTATGGAGTCAATAACTATAATAAACAGGTATCAGACACCTAATGTTATTTTCATGTGTGATGAGTGAAAAACCTATAAGCAGTATATACTTTCATGAGTAATCATTGAAAAACATCATGTCGTGTCGCATCAAAGCGTTATCCTGTCCGCTTTTGTTTGTTTTTATTAACTTTGTTTTTAATTCTTTATCTCTTTTTATTAATATTAGCTTTTTTCCTAGTGTTAGCTTAGTGTTGGCCTACCAGAAAGCCCGATTGGCACACAGGTGAATCAGACCCCGGGCAGGGCTGCTTTCACCAGGCTAGGCTAACCTGTTTTTAGCTGTTTTTAGCTAGTTAGCTATCCACTTCTCGTCAGATGTCATGACTCCATCCCCGATGTGTGTCAGCTGTTTGTCCCTCCTTAAGAAGGTTTCTGATTTGGAACTGAGACTCTCAAACCTCTATAAGATTCAGGAGGCTGAAGACCACCTAGACACTATAATTCTCGGGAAAACATCGGCCCCGGCAACAGTCTATCAGCTAGCAGAGACAGCTACTTACCTGGGTGAATTCAGCACATCGCCATCCACTTCCACCCCTGCTCCAGTCTCTTCAGCTGTCCAGGACCCCAGCAATAAACCCTAAACCTTGGTTGAGCCAACTAGCAAGCATCGGTGGTTGACTAGACACGGTCGTGCTTCCTCTCTCCCCTTGCTACTGGAAAACAGATTCGACATCCTTTCCCTGGAAGATTTTCCCCACCCGGAAGTCGATCATCCTCCCATGGCCGCCCCCCTCCTCCTCCTCCTCCTTCAGCAGCGGCCCAAACCCGCAAGCCCCGGATTAAAACCATTTTAGGTATGCCAAACTATACACCAGCTCCAAAAAGAAGAGAGCGCATCACCCAGCCATCACAACAATATCATAGGCAAAATTATCCCCCATTTTAGAAACCACTGGCAGGGCCCCCCCCCCCCCCCCCCCAGACAATGTTGGTAATTGGTGGCTCGATTATGAGGAACGCCAGAAGCAGGTACTGTGTCACTAAATTTTTTTCCTGGGGCTAAAGTGTCAGACATCGGGGCTCTTATCCCTGACCTGTTAAATGAATACCCCCACACTAAAACTGTCATTGTGCATGTCATGTTGGATGCAACAACATCCCAGATGAAGCGCCAGAAATTTTAAAGAGTGACTTCAAGAGCCTTCTGTCCACTCTCATGAACTGTGGCAGACGTGAATTTATTTCTGGTTCCCTGGCCCCTTTTAGACGAGGTTGCAATTATTTTAGCAGAACTCTCAGTCTTAATACCTGGTTGTGTTCTACATATCCTACTTTTAACATTGGTTTTGTAGACAATTTCAACCTGTTTTGGAACCACCCATCATTTATGAGGCCAGATGGCATCCATCCAAATAGACTTGGTGCACGTGTTTTAAGGGACAATCTGTTCTATTCCATTCAGCATTTTTTAGTACAGTGTCTGAATTTTGGTGCGTTAACGCTCCCCGAAATTCCTGGGTCTGCCAACCAGCCCTTCTCTGTTTCCACTTCTCATATTAATCCTATTAATCCAAATAATCCTCACTGTTTAGATCAGCCTTCAGTTTATAACCCCTTAGAGATTGTGTCTGTCCCCCATTACCCAAAATATTATAACCCAAGACAAATTCAACATAACTTGATAAATTCACACCTTTCTGCAGCTCCTCCTCATCCGCCACCCCTCAACTTAGCCCCTGTCTTCCCCCTCAGAGAACCTTTGTCTACTCCCCCCACAGTTAATAAAATATAATGTATAAACATCCTAAAGTGATTAAACAAAAAGTTGGTAAAACTCAAATTAAACATCATGTCTCTAAATTTAATGGTTTGGCCTCTCTTCTTCCTCCTCATAATTTAAAAATTAAATGCGGTTTGCTAAATATTAGATCTCTAACTCCCAAGTCTCTACTAGTTCATGATCTATTAATTGATCATCAGATCGATTTAATATCCCTTACAGAGACTTGGTTAGGGAAAGATGATTATGTTGGTTTAAATGAATCAACTCCCTCTGGTTATCTAAACTATCATAATCCTAGAAGTTCTGGTCATGGAGGTGGAGTAGCGGCAATTTACCATTCTAAACTACTAGTTAATATAAAACAAACAAACAAAAAAACCTGTTTCAATTGCTTTGAGGGCCTGGTCTTCACTATGAGGCATGTTAGCAATCTTAGCTTAAACCCAATTTTCTTTGCCATAGTCTACCGTCCTCCCTCAGCCTACTCAGAGTTTTTATCTGATTTTGCCTAATTTTTTAGCTGATTTAATGCTGAAATTAGATAGAATAATTATAGTAGGGGATTTTAATATACATGTTGATGTAGATAGTGACTGTCTTAATAAGGAATTCAATTCAATATTAGACTCAATGGGGTTTTCCCAGAAAGTAGAAAATTCTACCCATTATCTCCACCATACATTAGACCTTGTTCTGACTTCCATCCATCCATACAGCCATCCATCTTCTTCCGCTTAATCCTTTTCGGGTCACACGGGGGCTGGAGCCTATCCCAGCATCTTTGGGCGAGAGGCAAGGTACACCCTGAACAGATCGCCAGTCCATCGCAGGGCCAACACAGAGAGACAGACAACCATTCACTCTCACAGTCATACCTAAGGACAATTTAGAATCCCCAGTTTTGATGCCAATTAACCTTTTCCTGACTTATGGTATAGAAATAGAAAATCTGGTAGTGTCTCCTCAAAATCCTGTACTGTCAGACCATTGTCTGTTAACCTTTGATTTCACTATTTTTGATTATTTGACTCCTAAAGAAAAATATTACTACAGCAGATGTCTTTCAGATGATGTTGTTTCCAAATTTTTGCAGATTGTTTCCTCTATACCATGTGTCAACACAACGGAAATAATAGATGGAGAGCTTGCTCCTTCCACAATTGATAGCATGGTAGATAGTGTTACAGCCTCTCTGCATTAGACTCTAGACTCGGTGACCCCTTTACAAAAGAAAAAGTCTAATCAGAGATTTTTAACCCCTTGGTTCAACACAGAAACTCATAGCTTGAAACAGAAGACTCGTCAATTAGAAAGAAAATGGTGTTCCACTAATTTAGATGAATTCTATTTAGCGTGGAGAAATCATCTCCTAATTTATATATACACTACTGTTCAAAAGTTTGGGGTCACTTAGAAATTTCCTTATTTTTGAAAGAAAAACACTGTTTTTTTCAATGAAGATAACTTTAAACTAATCAAAAATACACTCTAATATCTAATATACATTGCTAATGTGGTAAATGACTATTCTAGCTGCAAATGTCTGGTTTTTGGTGCAATATCTACATAGGTGTATAGAGGCCCATTTCCAGCAACTATCACTCCAGTGTTCTAATGGTACAATGTGTTTGCTCATTGAGTCAGAAGGCTAATGGATGATTAGAAAACCCTTGTGCAATCATGTTAGCACGGCTGAAAACAGTTTAGCTGGTTAGAGAAGCTATAAAACTGACCTTCCTTTGAGCAGGTTGAGTATCTGGAAAAAAATATTATTTCAAATACAAATCATTATTTCTAACCTTGTCAAGACATTGACTTTTCATGGAAAACACAAAATAATTGTCTGGGTGACCCCAAACTTTTGAACGGTAGTGTATATATATATTAAAAAAAAACTCTTAGAAAAGCTCGAACAAGTTACTACTCTGGATTAGTAGAAGAGAATAAGAATAATCCCAGGCTTCTTTTCAACACTGTAGCCAGGCTGACAAAGAGTCAGGACTCTGTCAATCCTCGCATCCCCCTAGAGCTTACTAGTCAAGACTTTTTGAACTTTTTCAATCATAAAATTTTATCTATTAGAGATGAAATTAATCAGATTATTCTCACCGTTAACTTAAGTACAGCAACTACTACAACTCCTTCAATTGATATCTCTTTGGATAAGTTTACTCCAATTGACCTTTTAGAGTTAGATAAAATAATCTCCTCATCCAAACCTTCAACTTGTCTTTTAGACCCTCTTCCTACCAGCTTATTTAAAAAAGTCTTCCCATTTATTGGTAGCTGTATTCTTCAAATAATCAATTTTTCTTTAACCTTAGGTCATGTACCGCAGGCTTTTAAAATTGCTGTAATTAAACCCTTATTTAAAAAGCCAACGCTCGATCCAGGAGCTTTAGCTATTGACCATTCTCTAATCTGCCTTTCATTTCAAAAATCTTACAAAGAGTTGTTGCTACACAATTATTTGACCACTTGCAGGGAAATGGTTTATTTGAAGAATTTCAATCTGGGTTCAGAATTCATCGTTGTACCAAAACAGCCTTAGTGAAGGTCACTAATGACCTTCTTATCGCATCTGATAATGGACTCGTTTCTGTACTTGTCCTTTTAGATCTTAGTGCAGCCTTTGATACTCATCATCATCATCATAGCAGTCTGTTGGAGGCGACAATGACTGTTTCATTTAGGTCTGATCAGATTCTTCCACGCAGCTCTGTCCTTCGCCTTCCGCTGCCAGGAACTCCTGACCTTGTTAACCCGGGCGACGTCTGAGCCAGTATGAGTTGCTTTCTGACTGACCATTTCATGAAACTGCTTGCAAAGTATTTGAGTACCGCTAGCTTTTGCTGGACTGGCGGCATATTCTTGGCAGATAGGGGTATTATCAGTGGCAAGGACCAGCCAAGACAAACTGACTCCAGTATCTGTTGCAGTGACTGACCAGATGATAGATTTGTTTATCTCTGCTTTGTGTAGTGCATGTCACGATGCACCGACTGGCAAAACAACACAACAAACCTGCATGAAAAACAAACTTATCAAGGGAACTTCAAAACAAATCACAAATTTCTGAGAAACACCTAAGGAAACAAACAATAACCATTAGCTGCAGCCGTACTAATCACTGCTTCTAAATTTCAAGTCATGATTTCTCTTCATTCAAAGACAGAAGGAAAATTCTGATCAGAGGCCTCATTTTCATTTTTTTGTTGCTGACATTTTTCAGGTTAAATGCAGACACGTGTAAAAATGCTTTGAGTTCATGTAAAATTGAGCATCTACGTATATTTCACTTGGTTGCCCTGACAGACAGCAGCTCGGGTTTTGGCACTGCGTCTGTAAACAGTCATCAGTGTGGCTGTGTGAGGAGATGTGTGATGACAGGAAGGGTGTGAGTCCTCCACACCTTTCATCTGGAAGTACAGGATTTGGGAAGAGGAAACTGCAAACACTCATTTCACACTTTGATATTCCACGACCTGAGAGATGTCACCCCACCGAGCAGATCTAACCTCCAGATATCCGTTAAATATGATTAAAAATTAACAGAATAAAACTGAAAACATTAATTAGTTTGTTATGCGCCCCCCTTGCCCTTAACTATCGATCATGATATTCTACTTGAGGGATTAGAACACTTTGTTGGACTAAATGGTACTTCACTGCAGTGGTTTAGATCTTATTTGTCCGATAGACTTCAGTTTGTTCATATCAATAATGAGTTTTCTTCCAACTCTATGCTCATTCATGGAGTTCCACAGGGATCTGTGTTAGGCCCCACTCTTTAGTTTATATATGCTTCCGTTAGGTAACATCATTAGAAAGCACTGTATACATTTTCATTGTTACGCAGATGACACACAATTATACTGCACCTGTCAATGAAGCCCGATGATTGTAATCAATTATCCAAGTTAGATGTCTGTCTTAAGGAAATCAAAGCTTGGATGACTTGTAATGTTCTGCTATTAAACCCAGATAAGACTGAAGTCATTCTTGTTGGTCCAAAAAACCTTAGAAATACCTTTCCAAATCAAACTCTTCAGAATCAGAATCAGAATCAGAATAAACTTTATTGCCAAGCATGTAGAAAACACACAAGGAATTTGACTTGACATTGGCACGCGTGTAAGCGCAACACAACAACACGGCAGCCGTAAACAAGGCGCCTCATCAAACAGTGATAGATAAGGGAAGAGGGGGAGAGGGAGAGGGGAACGACACAATGGGGGGGGGGGGGGACAAAAAAACTTCGTTATCAGAATACAGCTTATGAATATTTAAGCAGATTATGATTACAATGAAAAAAAATCTCTCAATGGCTCAGAGCAGACAATCAACCACAAAAACCAAAGTCCAAAGTCAGAGAGAGTCAGTGAATGGATGTGAATCTCAGTATAAATGAATCAGTGTGTTCGTGTATGTTGAACGCAGGTGGGTGTTTATCAGTAACTGGAGACAGCAAAAATCCTCCCTCAGCGGAGATGTTATGTCTTAGTGACTGAAGCTCAGAAGGGCATGTCCTTGGAGCATGGCAGATGGAATTTTCTGAGCCAGTCACATGTTGCTGTCCTTGAGAGTTCAGATTGCTGTGCACCAGATGTTTATGAAAGAAAGCCAAACAATTCTGCTGCTTATCATTCATCCTGGAGGAGTGAAGCTGAGGGGCGCCGAAACAAGGTCGAATAGCACAGACACTCAGAGAAAAACTTTCAACTCTTATGCATCCAGTGCTCCATAATTCCCATCGTTGCCAGGCTTTAAAATCTTTTCCTGTAGAGCTCCTAGGGCCATCCCGATGTTACCAATCTTTCTATTCAGTTCACCATTGGCCGCAATCAGAGTTCTCCCCAGCTGGTCAAATTGATGAAAGAGCTTCGCGGGGTCAGCATTTTGATAAGCTCTGTCCATCTTCTTCAATTTTCGATACACCAGGACTATCCCAAAGCCGATCAGTAGAAGTCCTGAGACCGTAACGCCGAATAGGTATAAGGCTTCCGCATCTTCAATTGAGAGATCGCACAGACACATGAGCTTCCAATTATGTGTGTCCCTTACATAACCCGCAGCAGCAGTTGAAAAAACAGTGTCAATTGCGTTCAAAGCCCCGCTTATTAAATCCATAATTTCCGTTTGGATCAAGAATCAGCAACAAAAGAGCGACGCAGACACAGACAGCAGCAAGCTGGGATTCAGTCAGTTAGGGAGGGAGGGAGGGTGAAGGAGGGAGCAAAAGAAAAGGCGACTGCTCTCTCTGAAGGGCGGAAGCAGAACTCTTAATTTGGATGTGGCTACTCTGACTCTGAATAGTTCTGTGAGGAACCTTGGAGTTATTTTTGATCAAGATCTGTTTTTTAATTCACATATTAAATTTGTTCCTAAGACTGCCTTCTATCATTCAGGTAATATTGTCAAGATTAGGAGCATCTTGTCTCTGAGTGATGCTGAGAAACTGATCCACACTTTTGTTAGCTCTAGATTAGATTATTGTAACTCGTTATTATCAGGTTGTCCTAAAATATCTTTAAAAAGTCTTCAGTTGATCCAAAATGCTGCAGCAAGAGTTTTAACAGGTTCTAGAAAGAGAGATCATATCTCTCCGGTTCTGGCCTCCCTTCATTGGCTTCCCATAGAGTTTAGAATTAAGTTCAAAATCCTTCTTCTCACTTACAAAGCTCTTAATAATCAGGACCCCTCTTATATAAAAGATCTGGTATTACCCTATCATCCTAACAGAGCACTATGCTCCCAAAATGTTTGATTACTTGTAATACCTAGAATCTCCAAAAGTACAATGGGAAGCAGAGCCTTCTGCTATCAAGCTCCCTTCCTGTGGAACCAGTTACCAATTTGGGTTCGGGAGTCAGACTCGATTTTTGTTTTTAAGAACAGGGTAAAAACCTTCCTCTTCAATACAGCCTACAATTAGGGAATGATCCTGTGTCTTTTAACCCTCCCTTTGTTTTGCTGTTAAGAGATTTAGACAGCCGGGTGACCTCCAATAATGTACTCGGCTGTTAATGTTTGATCTCTACATGTCTGTTCTTTTCATCTTCTCTATCCCCTCACCCCCCAGCCAGTTGCAGCAGATGACTGCCCCTCCCTGAGCCTGGTTCTGCTAGAGGCTTCTTCCTGTTAAAAGGGTCTTTTTCCTCTCCACCGTCGCCTAGTGCTTACTCACAGGGGATCGCCTGATTGCTTGGGTCTTTCTGCAATTGTGAGGTTTCCCCTACATTTAAAGGTGCTATGAGATGACTTTTGTTGTGATATGGCACTATATACTGTAAATAAAGTTGAATTGAATTGAACTGAATTCTTTGAGCATTTATACAAGAAAAATTCTCACCTCGTTTCTATTACCTTTGACAACCATAAAAATGAGTTATCATTTACAAACATTCTGTATTACAATTTTAATATAAAAAATAAAAACTTAAAAAACTTCCAATAAATGTATTTACACAATTTTCAGCTGTTACATCATGCTTTAGTCATTATAGGCATATTGCCAATACCAACATTTTTTCTTGCAGAGACACTGGTAGACATGATTTAAACCTGACTGTCCTCATCACTTGAATTCTTGTCGCTCTCCTCCTGCTGAGCTAATATGAGATACTGGTGTGCACCAGCTGCATGTACCGTTTTTTCAATAAAGCCTCTACAACAGGGAATGCAGCAACATCCTACATACATATGGATAGCAATACCAATCATAAGGGATAATATTATGCTGTAAATGATGAGGCAAGTTGGTGTCAAGCAGTTTATTACACATTATCTCTCATGAGCATAGTAGAAAAGAGGGCATCTCACACAGAACTCTTCACTTATATACTCAGGTCCTTCTACATATCAAAAGGTCACATTGCACTCACATAAAAGATCACACTGCATGCACTTCCTTAATCCTTTAACATCCCCCTCACAGACTCTGGCACACAAAGCATCCTCCAAGCCGTCTCTGACATACAAAAGATCACAGTTCACAGCTTCATGTTATCTCTAAGGAAACTCTGCCCTTTGTTCTTATCAAAGATGCTGCTCATTATGTTTTGGCCATGTGCGGCCACACCACCCCTCTCGAGCATATTGGATCGAACAAAAGAATAACAGTCTGTATGCTGAATCATTACACATCAATCCACATGCTGCTTGGGCTTCAGTCTTCTCCCGTATCTGCTGTAACCAGGATTCACCGCCTCCGTGGCGCTGTCATGCTGGGGAGCTGCTGTCTGGGGGTGAAAACCTTTTGTCTGTCCCTGTGGGTGTTCTGGGGAAATTCTACTCTGGAAAGCCCCCCGTGGGGGTCTTCCGCACCAAGGGGCCCTTGCCAACAGCACTTGCTCGTCCGCCACCACAAAAGCGGGTTTGAGCCTGTTTATGCCAACCTTTTCCCTCCTACCCCCCAAATCTAGCAAAAAATGCTTGTCCCCTGTTTCCAACACTCTGAACGGTCCATCATAAGGTGGTCGCAGGGGGGGGGGGGCGATGCACGTCATGTCTGACAAAAACAAACTCTGCGTTTTTCAAAGTTTTAGGCACAAAAACGCGTGGAAAACTGTGACGAACGGGGCCCGGCAGCATGCCTGTTACGCTGCAACAGCTGAGACGGGGAACTGCCTGGCTCAGGATTATCTGGGAGAAACTCCCCAGGCAGCCGAAGTGGCTGCGCAAAAACGAGTTCAGCTGGGGAAGCTTCTAAGTCTTCTTTAGGCGCAGAACGCAACCCTAATAAAACCCACAGAAGCTTGTCTACCCAATTTGCATCCGTCAGTGACGCCCTGAGAGCCGCTTTCAATGACCTATGAAAACGTTCGCATAACTCATTAGCCTGAGGATTGTACGCGGTTGTGCGGTGAATTGTGACACCCAGGCTGCGGGCCATTGTTGACCAAAGTTCGGAAACAAATTGAGGGCCTCTGTCGGACGTAATGTCCGACGGGACTCCAAAACGCGCCACCCATGCTGTTAAAAATGCGCGCGCTACCTCCTCGGCTGTGGTTGACGCCAGAGGAACCGCCTCCGGCCATCGCGTGGTGCGGTCCACCATTGTCAGAAGGTGCGTGCACCCCTGTGATGGCGGGAGGGGGCCCACGAGGTCCACGTGAACATGGTCGAACCTCTTAGCCGGGATGTGAAATGGCTCCAAGGGAGCCCTCGTGTGCCTGTGTACTTTGGCTCGTTGGCACGCCATGCAGGCTGCTGCCCACTCTTTCACCTGTTTACGAAGACTCGGCCGCACAAATTTCTCTCCTACCATCTTGATTGACGCGCGCACTCCCGGGTGCGCTAAAGAATGAACCGAGTCAAAAACGCGGCGGCGGCACGCGGCCGGTACCACGGGACGCGGTCGCCCTGTGGAGACATCGCAGATTAGGGGGGGCATACCGTCTTAAAGCACCCTGCTCTCCAGCCTTAACCCTGTTGGTCCAGACTGGAGCACGCGCACATCCACGTCACTAACCTGCTCCGCGGCCATGGCTGCGTAATCTATCCCCACGCGGACCGGGGCCGCCACGGCATGTGAGAGGCAGTCTGCCACTACATTCAGTTTACCCGAGACATGCTGAATATCGGTAGTAAACTCTGAGATCACGGCCAGCTGTCTCTGCTGCTGGCCCGACCAAGGTTCTGAAACCTTGGCCATCGCGAATATTAGTGGCTTGTGGTCAATGAACGTGGTGAAACAGCGCCCTTCCAGCCAGAACTGGAAGTGGCGAATAGCCAGGTGGAGAGCCAGCAACTCCCTGTCAAACGCGCTGTATTTACGTTCACTGTCACGCAAAGTCCTGCTGAAAAAGGCGAGCGGTTGCCAAGCGCCGGCTACACGCTGCTCCACGACCGCCCCTATGGCCACCTCTGACGCGTCAGTAGTGAGCGCTATGCGGGCCGTTGGGTCTGGATGTGCCAACAACGCAGCGTTTGCCAGGGCTGTCTTGACTTCTGAGAATGCCCGCTCTCGCTCCGGGGACCATTCGATCTTATTCGCGGGTTTCTGCTTTTTGAGCGTGGCGTACAGTGGTTGCATGAGCTGCGCTGCGCGAGGGAGGAAACGGTTATAAAAATTCACCATTCCCAAAAACTCCTGTAACGCCCTGACCGTTTGTGGTCGGGGAAAATCTGCTACCGCGCGCACTTTGTCAGGCAGCGGAACCACTCCCTCGGGAGAGACGCGGTGCCCCAAAAAATCAATCTGCGTCACCCCGAACTGACACTTCGCTGGATTGATTATTAAACCGTGCTCTCCCAACCTCCGGAAAACCGCAGTGAGGCGGGTTTCGTGTTCGTCTTCGGACGCGCTGGCTACCAAAATATCATCCAGGTAGACGAATATGAAAGGGAGATCGCGCAGCACCGCATCCATCATGCGTTGGAACGTCTGTGCAGCCCCTTTAAGCCCGAATGGCATGCGCAAAAACTCGAATAGGCCAAACGGAGTTATCACCGCTGTTTTGGGTATGTCCTCAACGCGCACTGGGACTTGGTGGTAACCGCAGACCAAGTCTATTTTAGAAAAAACGCGCGCTCCTGCCAAATGAACGGAAAAATCTTGGATGTGAGGAATTGGGTAGCGGTCGTACGCTGTGGCGTTGTTCAACCTGCAGAAATCCCCGCAAGGTCGCCACGAACCGTCAGCTTTAGGGACCATGTGTAGCGGGGAAGCCCATGGGCTGTTTGAACTCCTGATGATGCCCAACCTCTCCAGGTTGGCGAACTCCTCACACGCTATGGCCAGTTTAGCTGCGTCCAAGCGCCGAGGTTTTGCAAAAACGGGCGGCCCAGTGGTGGTAATAAAATGTTCTACCCCGTGTTTAGCGACAGCTGCCGAAAATGTCAGGACCGTGAGTGCTGGGAACTGAGTGAGCAGTGTGTGGAACTTACCGCTTGCAGCTGTGACGTTGGCTTGTGCTGTTGGCCGGGACGCTCGAGCTGTACAGGGAATAGAATCAAAAGACAGTGCATTAACCAGGCGCCTGTTAGCGACATCAACCAACAACCCATGTGTGCACAAAAAATCAGCCCCCAATATATTCAAATTCAATGCTGCTATGACAAAGGTCCACTAAAATATACGGCCGTGTAGAGACAGAAACAGAGTCCTCTCACCAAAGGTTTTAATGTCCGAGCCGTTTGCTGCTGCCATCTGGGGGCCGCTGGAACCTGCCAGCCGGTCGGCGTAGGACGGCATGATGAAACTCAGCTGGGCGCCGGTGTCCACGAGGAAATGTCTCCCGGAGCGTGCGTCCGTCAAGTAGAGCAGCTTGTTCTCCTCCCTGAGGGTCGCAGCTGCTACCGACCCCCGGTCTTGGTGTTTTCCCGAGCGCTTGAACTGGCACGGTGGTACACATTTGCATGCCTTCTCTGCAAAGCGGCAGTGATAGAAACAAAGGATGTCTCCTCCGCGTTCCTTGGCGCCCGCTGCCGCTGTCGTCAGCGGTTCTGCTACCGCTGTCAATGGCTCCTCGCCCTCTCCGGCCGTCGCGCCGAGCTCAGTCGCCGTCGCCGTGGTCGCGAGCTCTCTGCTGGCCATGATGATCCAGTATGTCTCCCGGGCCAGTGCACGGTAGTCCCGCTTGGCCAACAACGGCAAACTGGCCAGGGCCGTGCTCGTCGCTGACTGAAGGTTCCTGAGGAAGAGGTGGGTAAAGATGAAGTGGTCGTCGTCCGAGCCTTTCAACCTCAGCATCCTCTCCATCAGGTCAATGGGCGTGCAATCTCCCAACCCGGTCCACACTAGGAGTCTCTCTGCTCTCTCCTCAACCAAGAGTGTGTAGTGCTAGATGAGTGCGGCCTTCAACGCGCCGTATTTGTCGCTGGCTGGTGGCTGCTCCAGAAGGCTCTCCACATGCTGAGCAGTGTGGTTGTCGAGCTTTGCGATCACATGGTAGAATTTCGTGTCATCTACCGATATCCCCCCGGAGGGCGAACTGCGCCTCAACCAGGTGGAACCAGGAGCGCGGGTTGTGCTGCCAAAAGTCCGGTAGCTGGACTGTAACGGCATAGGCTTGGCTGGGGGCTCCCAACGAGGCTGGCTCCGGGGAATTCTCTTCGTGTTGCATGCTTCGTCTTGAGTCACCAGTGTAGAATGTGTAAATGATGAGGCAAGTTGGTCTCAAGCAGTTTATTACACATTCTCTCTCATGAGCATAGTAGAAAAGAGGACATCTCACACAGAACTCTTCACTTATATACTCAGGTCCTTCTACATATCAAAAGGTCACATTGCATTCACATAAAAGATCACACTGCATGCACTTCCTTAATCCTTCAACATCCCCCCCACAGACTCTGGTACACAAAGCATCCTCCAAGCCGTCTCTGACATACAAAAGATCACATTTCACAGCTTCCTGTTATCTCTAAGGAAACTCTGCCCTTTGTTCTTATCAAATATGCTGCTCGTTATGTTTTGGCCATGTGCAGCCACAATGCTTTTTTTTTATCACTCCTGTCCACCGTCCAAAGAAGAATTGTAGCCAGGCAGTGAAGACCTCGGGTTCATACCCAGTATCTTGGCCAAAACTCAGTACTAAGAATATTCTTTCCAATCCCTGTCCAAGGAAATAGTGTGAGTGTGACCTTACGGTCAATGCTCCAATGTTTAAATTCAACTGGTACATTAGCTGCTCAGACTGCATCATGTGGTTTGTATTCCAGGTCCCTCTTTCAACACCCTGACTGTCTGACTTAATCCAGATACATCATGATAGTGTGGTCAGTCAGTCATACAGGGGCGCAGGCACATTCCAGTTAGAGGGCAGGTATGAGTAGACCCTATGCCCACAGAGCCACCATCCTCCATTTAGTTCAAAGGTGTTGTTCTGCCCTGGTGCCATTGACACTGGGAGTACGACTGCAGAGGATGGTTTGGAGGAACTGTTTGAAATATTCCTAAGTCCTGAGCAGGAGAAATTTGTTTTATATGTCCTACTAGCAAGAAACTCTGCATATCCCCACCAATAGTTAGTTGTGAATACCTGTTCTACATATTTTGGTGTGTGCTTGAATAAAGTATTATTGTTTCCCAATTAGGATTAGGATGAATAGTAAACCATGCCTACGCTCTCTAAAGGGTCTTTTCCAAGTACATTTACTCCAACATAAAATTGTCCAGTTTAAGAGTCATCGGGACCTATGTGACTGAACACATCAGCCCAATTACATGGAGGAATGCACATGTACTTATGGCTCTTTTCATACATCACAGACTCAGATTCATAGTGCATGGAGTGGTCACAATTATATATTTCACAATAGTCAAAATGAACTCCACAAGCTTTATCTTCAGTGCACGTTATGGTGGGTGGTGTCCCTTTATCCTTAATGTCACTGTTTTTTGATTTGTCAATTACCTTTTAAAATGGCTACTGAGCTGCACAACAACCATATCAGGAGGACTACGACAAGGACAAGCACGAGGAACACACATGTGAGCCATTCAAAAAACTGGAATCTACGTCGGTAACCTCTGAGGGGTCTTTCATTGTTAGCCATTTTGAATGTATTCTACCTGCTGTGGACTCTTAATTTCTTCACCGAGGTCTGAGACAGTCAGGTCAGCTAAAATACCTGACTCCCTTTGTAGCTCCAGACTTCCTCCACAACAGCAACACTGTCTATGGCTAGCTTCTATGGTTTGTTTTGATGATAATTTACAGTGTGTAAGGTGTACTCAAGTGTTTCTGCCTTGTACTTTTATAGCTGTTGGAATTGACAGTATTACCTTATATGGCCCCTGCCAGGGGGTTTCTGACCAGGTCTTCTTTTTAAGTCTTTGTAAGGACTTGGTCTGTCTCCAGGTTTTATGGTGATGATTCCTCCTGTGTGTTCCTTCCTAGGAAGAATAGCATTAACAGAATCTTTTTGAGTCAACATTTTTAGCATGTAATTTTCTAAACCAAATCTCTTCATCTTGTGGGCTGAATGGTCTAAGAGGGGGTACTAATTAAGGCTTTTCATGTAAACTTTAAATGGAGATAAACCTTCTTTTGTAAGCATTATTCTCATATAAAATAGTATCAAGGTAAAAAATAAATCCAGTTTTGTCCTGTTTCTGCCATTGTTTTCTTAGTCTTTCTATAATGGTCGTTCCACAAATCCTGCAGACTGTGGGTGATATGCTGCATGGTGTTTCAAATCACTAGTCAACACTTTCCCTAAATGTGAAATAATCTGTAACCATATCCATTATCGCTAAACAATATTTCTTCCCTTCACATTTGGCTAGTTCAATGAAGTCCATGCAAATGTTCTGAAATGGTTATTGATGATGGAAAACTACCCTTCTCTGGTCTTGACATTGACCTGGATATTATTTTGTGCACAAATTATACACTGTTGTCAAAATTTTGTAGCAAAATTTTCAAACCATTAGAATTTTCAAACACATAGGCTGTGATAACTAATAACCAATAACACCATACCTCCCTTGAACTCATGACAGAGTATATGTGTTCAAGTGTTCAAGTAGGAGTATAGTGAACTAAATTTTGTGGGAGGATGGGTTTGTGGGAGATAATTTTTGTGGACAGGTATAAATTTGGGAACCTTGATTAAACACAGCACCTTTATTTAATCAACGATAGACTTCAGCCTGAGGAGGTACTGTATGTTTTGTTTGCATATTTCTTCACCAGGAGATGCCAGCAATATATCATAAAGTTGCAACTGACTCCTGTTAGGAGGTATAAAATGTGCAAGATTTGCTGACATTGCCTGAGAAAAAAATGTAGGAGACTCACAGTAACCCTGTGGCAGTCTGGTGACTGTGTACTTTTTGTTCTCAGATATGAATGCAAACCAGAATTGATGATCTAGGTGTACTGGTATGCCAAAAATGCATTGCTAATGACTACCACTGTGAAAAATTGCATGTGGATTTCTAGTTCATTTGACAATGTGTGTGATCATGGTACACATGAGCACAAAGAATTATAGCTTTGTTAATTCCTGCAGGTGACATGTTTGTAAGACCCAGGGGACAAAAGACAGACTAGAGGAGGTAAAGTTAACCTTTTATTTCCCAGTGAATGATGTGTGCGTGTGTGAGGGTGTAGTGTGTGAATGTGTAGCGTGTAGTGCAGTGCAGGACTCGAGCTGGAGCTGAGCAGGTCTGAGCTTCGCCTGGCAACCCTATGAACACAGAGCAGAGTGATTAGCGCTGCACTAGCAAAGGGAGATGTGACGAGAAACTGCTGCTTACTTTGCAGGTAGCAGTACAGAGCTTCTGCTTGCCTGACTGGCTGCTGCCAGGGAGTGAGCGTCCAGCTTGGAGCCGTGAGGCGGGGAGGTGACTCTGATGCCGGGAAGATGCTGAGCTTCCGTCGGGAAGAGGGGGTCCGCCACCTGGGGGGTGCACAGGGGAGATTATCTTGGCAAGGTAAGACAGAGGCGCACTTACGTGCGTTGCTGCATTGCGCCTCCGTGGCTGTAGTCTCTGAACGAGGACGGGCGATGTGCCTCCTTGAGTGTGGGAGACGTCTCCATGCTGAGCTGCAGGCCAGGCTGGCTTTTAAGGGCTGCTGGTGATTAATCACAGGTGTGTGTGCAGCTGGAGCAGTTGTAGGCCCTACGGGCGCCATAACAGTACTCCCCCCTCTAGAGGTGCCTCCTGGCACCTGTCCTATCTTACCTGGGTGCGTCCGGTGGTAGTCGCGGATGAGTTGTTTGTCCAGGATCAGAGACGGACGCACCCAGGATCTATCCTCCAGGCTGAAACCTTCCCAATCCACCAGATACTGAAGGCCCCGACCCCGCCGTCGGACATCCAAGATGACAGTGACTCCCCCCGCCGGGTGGTCATCGATCATCCTCGGGGGGGGGGAGCCGCGGGGGGTGGGCAGAGAGGACTGGAAAACAACGGGCTTGACCTGAGACACGTGGAAAGTGGGACAGATGCGGAGGGAGGGGGGGATAGCTAGGCGCACAGCAGCAGGGTTAACAATGCGGTCAATGGTGTATGGACTGATGAAGTGCTTGGACAACTTACGCTTCTCGGCCTTTAAATTAATATTACGGGTAGATAGCCATACTTGTTGACCCACCTCGTAACTGGGAGCTGGTCTCCTATGCCGGTTGGCCGTCTTCTTATTGCGCTCCGTGGTTTGGAGGAGAGCCCGGCGGGTGATGGTCCAGAGCCGGCGGCAGTGCCTGACATGGGCGAAGACAGGAGGCACCGCCACCTCCCTCTCCTCCTCCGGAAACAGGGGAGGATCATACCCCAGGGACGCCCTGAAAGGGGACATCCCAATCGCCGATGAGACCGTACAGTTGTGGGCGTATTCAATCCAGGGCAGGTGACTACTCCATGAGGAGGGACTGGATGAGATGACGCACCGCAGGCCGGCCTCCAGCTCCTGGTTAGTCCGTTCGCACTGCCCATTACTTTGTGGATGGTACCCAGATGACAGGCTCACCGTCATCCTTAACGCCTGGCAGAACGCTTTCCACACCTGAGAGATAAACTGTGGACCCCGCACAATGTCCGCGGGAATCCCATGGAGGCAAAAGACGTGTTGGACCAGCAAGTCCGCTGTCTCACGTGCACTTGGCAATCCCTGGAGGGGGACAAAGTGGGCCGCCTTGGAAAAACGGTCAACCACGGTCAGGATTGTCGTGTGCTGGTTAGATGGTGGAAGGCCTGTCACAAAATCCAGCGCGATGTGTGCCCAAGGACGACCTGTAACCGGAAGGGGGTGGAGCAGAACGGCCGGAGGAGAGGAGGAGGACTTCCCAGTGGCGCACTGAACGCAGTCCCGGACGTAGTCACCGACGTCTTTCCGCAGACCCGGCCACCAAAACACCCTTTGGAGGAGCCCGACTGTGCGTGAAATCCCTGGGTGGCATGCCAACTTTGAGGCGTGGGCCCAGTGGATGACCTCACCCCGGACCGACGTGGGGACGAACAACCGACCTGGGGGGCCACCTCCTGGATCGGCCTCAGCCTCCTGCGCCTTCAGAACCTTCTCCCGAATGTCCCAATGGAGGTCGCCCATGACACATGATGGGGGAAGGATGGTTTGCTCCTGGTCCTCAGAGGTCTCCGCCGAGAACTGCCTGGAGAGGGCATCCGGCTTGGTGTTCTTATCTCTGGGGTGGTAGGTGATGGTAAAATTAAACTGACCGAAGAAGAGGGACCAACAAGCCTGGTGGCAATTCAACCTCTTCGCTGTCCTTAAGTATTCCAGATTCTTGTGGTCGGTCCAGACCACAAACGGCTGGGCAGCACCCTCCAGCCAGTGGCGCCACTCTTCCAGCGCCATCTTCACAGCCAACAGCTCCCTGTCACCGATGCTGTAGTTCCTCTCAGCAGGGGACAGGTGGCGTGAAAAGAAAGCGCAGGGGCGGATCACCCCGTTCGTTGGGGAGCGCTGGGAGAGAACTGCCCCCACCCCGGAGTCCGATGCGTCCACCTCAACCAGGCATTGGAGAGCCGGATCCACTTGAGTCAGGACGCAAGAAGACGAGAATTCCCTCTTGAGTGTGTCGAATGCCGTCGCCGCCTCCTCCGTCCAGTGGAAGGGAACCTTCGGGGAAGTGAGATCGGTCAGCGGGCGGGCCACCAGGCTGTACTTGGGCACAAAGCGGCGGTAGAAATTAACAAACCCCAGGAATTGCTGCACCTGCTTCCTGGACGAGGGGGTGGGCCACTCTACCACCGCCTTGACCTTGGCCGGGTCGGGAAGAATCTGATAATGAACTCGAGGAAAGACGTCGTCTGGGTGTGGAATTCACATTTTTCCGCCTTCACAAACAACTGATTCTAGAAGCCGCTGAAGGACCCGCCTCACATGTGCTCGGTGTTCATCCAGCGAACGGGAGAAGATGAGGATGTCGTCTAAATAAACAAAATGGATGGTGGATGGTGGCAGCGCGCATGGACACAGCGGCCCCTCTTGGCATCAGTGAGTGTGAGAGTTTTGAGTGTTTTGATCTTCCCAGACGTACATTCTGTAAAACTTACAACCGTGAGACCTTATTAAACATCAAGGTACTGCATGCTGCAAGAATCGCGGCGATCGGTTGTGATTTGGACATTCTATGCCAGCATGGAATTCTGGCGGAGTCCCTGCTGGAAGCTACCCGAGAGAGGAGGAGGCGTAAGCGGAGCGAATGCAAGAAAAAGCGTGGAAAAAGGGCCGTGATCCATGCTAGGCTAAAGGCTAACCCCTCCAGACCAGCGGTACCGTCGCTCATTCTCTCTGACGTCTGCTCACTCGACAGCAAACTGGATGAGCTGCGTCTGCTGAGAGAAACCCGGAGAGAGTGGAGAGACTGCTGTGTGCTGTGTTCACGGAGACATGGCTCCACGACAACATCCCTGACAAGGCCATTCAACTGGAAGATATGGCGATGTTCCATGCCGACAGAGTAACGGCGAGCTCTGGTAAGAGCCATGGAGGTGGGCTATACATCTATGGTAACAAGAACTGGTGCGTTAATGCCACGTTAGTGTCTAAACACTGCTGTCCGTTGGCGGAGTTCCTTATTGTAAATTGTTGGCCATATTATTTGCCGAGGGAATTCAGCAACGTGTTTGCAGCGGCTGTTTACATAGCGCCGAGTGCTAACGCTAATGCTAATGCTAAGAAGGCACTCGGGGAACTGCACAATGTGATTAGTGAAATCCAAACTTCACACCCGGACAGTTTTGTGGTGGTTGCGGGGGATTTTAACCACACCAGCTTAAAGACTGTGCTCCCCAAGTTTAAACAATGTGTAGACTTTAAGACCAGAGGAGAGAATATGTTGGACTTAGTGTACACAAACACAGATGCATATAAGGCGATACCCCGCCCCCATCTTGGCCTTTCTGACCACATTTCCGTGATGCTGCTGCCTGCCTACAAACCTTTATTGAAGCGCAGCAGGCCAGCAGTGAAACAAATCAGAATTTGGCCAGAGAGTGCAACCTCTGCACTGAAAGACCGTTTTCTGCACACAGACTGGGAGGTCTTCAAAATAGCAGCCTCCCAGGAAGACAAGACAGATGTGGAGGAGTATGCTGAAACGGTCACCAGCTACATCGCGAAGTGCACAGAGGATGTCACTACAGTGAAGACCATCACTATGCGGGGTAACCATAAGCCCTGGATGACTGCAGAGGTGCACTCGCTGCTTACAGCCAGGGATGCAGCCTTCACCTTCAGAGCGAAGGACAGGATCGCCCTCTGCTCAGCCAGGTCTGCGCTCTCAAAGGGAATTAAGGCGGCGAAGCGCGCCTATGCGGAGAAAATCCAGGGACACCTCTGTGACACTAGGAACACCAAGCGGATGTGGCAGGGAGTTCGGACACTGACGGGCTATAAGTCTAGGCAGGGGGTCGATGATGATGACGCTTCGCTTCCAGACAGGCTCAACGACTTCTTTGCACGTTTTGAAGCATCAAACTCGACAATCAGAGGGAGGACTGGCCCACCCCCACCATCGGTCGGACCAGCTTTCTCCATCAACACAGCGGACACACGGAGGACCCTCACCAGAGTCAACCCACGTAAAGCTGCAGGTCCGGACAACATCCCGGGACGTGTGCTCCGAGACTGCGCGAGCGAGTTGGCGGATGTCCTGACTGACATTTATAACATCTCCCTGAGTCAGGCCATCGTTCCCAGATGCTTCAAGACCTCTATCATTGTACCGGTGGCAAAGAAACCACTTGTGTCCTGTTTGAATGACTATTGTCCTGTTGCACTGACACCAATTGTGATGAAGTGTTTTGAACGGCTTGCCAAACCACACATTACAGCCTGCCTCCCTGCATCACACGACCCGCTCCAGTTTGCATATCATTCAAACCACTCCACGGAGGATGCTATAGTCACCACCCTACACTCTGTCATCACCCACATGGACCAGAAAGACACCTACGCCAGACTCCTGTACATTGATTTCAGTTCAGCATTCAACACCATTATTCCCCTGAGACTGATGGAGAAATTACTCCTTCTTGGTCTGAACACCACCACATGTCTGTGGATCTTGGATTTCCTGACTGAGAGACCTCAGTCTGTCCAGGTTGGAAACAACATCTCCAACTCTGTCACGCTGAGCACCGGATCCCCTCAAGGCTGTGTACTCAGTCCACTGTTGTTTACACTTCTAACACATGACTGTGTATCCAGACACGAGGGGAACCAGATTATTAAGTTTGCAGACGACACCACGGTGGTGGGACTTATTCAGAGGGATGAGGAATCAATGTACAGGGAAGAAGTGAGAGACCTGGAGGGCTGGTGCAGGGAGAACAATCTGGTGCTCAACGTGGACAAAACGAAGGAGATGATTATCGACTTCCGGCGGTCACAGCCTGAGCACGTCCCTCTCAGCATCGGCGGCTGTTTAGTGGAGAGAGTGGAGAACATCAAGTTCGTCAGAGTGCAGATCTCGCAGGACCTGACCTGGAGCAAGAATTCCTTGGGGATCAGGAAGCGGGCTCAGCAGAGACTGCACTTCTTGAGGAAACTTAAACAGGCCTCTCTCCCCATCTGCATCCTCAGGATCTTCTACAGAGGTGTGGTGGAGAGTGTTCTGACGTACTGCATTGCTACATGGTACTCCAGCTGCAGTATGTCAGACAAAAAAGCCCTGCAGAGGATAGTCAAGGGAGCTGAGAGGGTAATTGGAGTTTCCCTCCCCTCTGTCCAAGAACTTTTTCAGAACCGTTGTAGGAGCAGGGCACTGAACATTGTCAAGTACCGTTCTCACCCTCTGCATAAACACTTTGAACTTCTTCCATCTGGTAAACGATTCCAGAGCATCAGAGGCAGAACCACCAGACTGATGAACAGCTTCCTTCCACAAGCTGTCAGGATGCTGAACAGTTGACCCAGAATCTCTCATACACACTACTGCACCTACGGACATTTTGTATATTATTTGTATATTATAGTTAGTTAGTTTTTTCCCAAGTATGTCTCAGGGATGTGTGAATGGATGGGGGGTGGGGGTGTGGGGGTGAAGCTATGTGTGAGTGTGTCTTAAATCATGCTGCTTCTATTTATATGGATGCTGAGAGAAACACAATTTCATCTTGCCTGCACTACAGTTGTATGTACAGCAATATGACAATAAAGTTTGATTTGATTTGATTTGATTTGAAAAACGAAGGCCCCCAGAAAATCCAGGAGAACGTCATTGATCAGACGTTGGAAGACGGCCGGAGCATTGGTCAGCCCAAACGGCATTACCAGATATTCAAAGTGGCCGCTTGGGGTCCAGAAGCCCGTCTTCCATTCATCTCCCTCCCTGATTCGCACGAGATGATATGCATTCCAAAGGTCCAATTTGGTGAACCACGAGGTCCCCTGGAGAGAGTCAAAGGCTGCGTCCATGAGGGGTAGGGTGTATTTATCTTTAATAGTAATGTCATTCAGTCCCCTAAAGTCGATGCAGGGTCGCAGGGAGCCATCCTTTTTTCCCACAAAGAAAAATCCTGCCCCCACTGCTGATGAAGATGGACAGATGATCCCCGAGCTGAGCGACTCCTTGATGTAAGCGTCCTTCGCTTCCCGCTCCGGAGCTGACAGGCTATACAGACGGAGCACCAGCCCGGAGATTAATTGCACAGTCGTAGGGGCGATGGGGGGGGGGGGAAGAGACAGTGCCCGTGACTTACTAAACACCCTCCCTAGATCATGATACTCTTCAGGTACCTTGGACAGATCCGGAGGTGGGGACGTGGGCGGGGTCATAGCAACAGATGGAGCACAAGCTGCGGACTGCAGACACGCACTGAGACAGAACGTACTCCACGAAGTGATACTCCCCGTCTGCCAATCAAAAGATGGGTTGTGTAGCCGTAACCAGGGGTAACCCAGGATGATTGGGGAGGTGGACGAAGGCAGCACCAAGAACCGTAGGTCCTCCCGATGATTCCCAGACACGATTACTGACACCGGCACAGTCTGTTGGGAGATGGCAGTCAAAGGGGCTTTAGATAGGGCAATAAGCTTGAGCGGAGGCTGGAGACCTTGGCATGGGAGCCCCAGCTGGGTTGCCAGGTCTCTTGATATGAAGCTCTGCTCAGCTCCCGAGTCAACCAGTGCATGCGTGGAATGTTCTGTGTGCTTGAGAATAAGACGAATAAGCACGAGACAGCAAGTGAGGGGTTTTGATCGTGAAACGTCCGCAAGTCCCCCTACTGTGACACACGGACCTCCTCTTTTAACTGCCTCGTGCAATCAGCTAATTCATGTGGACGCGGAAAGACTGCGCACCCGAGCGGCTGGAAACCCTCTGCTCGGCAGCTCGCTCCCTCAGCCTGTTGTCCAAGCTAATGGTAAGTGAAATAAGTTCATGCAAACTCTCAGGTTTGTCCGGTGTGGCTAACTCATCCCTTAGAGCAGGGCTTAAGCTACGAAGGAATAAGCTACATAGGGCTGTGTCCTCCCACCCGACCTTGGTGGCTATGACCCAAAAATCCACAGCATAATCCGCAGCGGACCTCCCGCCCTGACGAAGATTAAGCAGCCGGTCTGTGACTACTGCATCCCGGTCAGTGTGATCAAAAACCTCCATGAAATCAGCTAGGAATTGTTGGTAAGACAGCGTGGCATAGCTAGGTTTTGCCACCACGGCATAAGCCCAAGCTAGCGCCCTTCCCTCTAACAAGTTAGTGACGTAGCCAATCTTGCTATGGTCTGTTGGGAAGTCCCCTGGAACTCGCTGGAAAACCGTCTCGCACTGAAGGATAAACCCCCGGGCCTCCCCGAGCTTACCGCTAAAGCGAGTGGGCGTAGGCACCGGGGTGAGACAGGGCGACGGGGCTAAGCTAGTTAGGCTAAGAGAGGAGCTAGCGAGGCCCGAAGGAGCCCCGGAAGCCGGTGGAATTGCCTGCTGTCCTTCCAGGCGATCCAACCAGCTGTCGATTTGAGTCAACTGGGTTAGGATAACATTCTGTTGGTAAATAATTTGCTCGACTTGAGTGTCTAAGGTGTTGAGTCAACGTGCTAGCACGCTGTCCGCTGCGTCATTTTGATGGAGACGTACTGACATGTTTGTAAGACCCAGGGGACAAAAGACAGACTAGAGGAGGTAAAGTTAACCTTTTATTTCCCAGTGAGTGATGTGTGCGTGTGTGAGGGTGTAGTGAGTGAACGTGTAGCATGTAGTGCAGTGCAGGACTCGAGCTGGAGCTGAGCAGGTCTGAGCTTCGCCTGGCAACCCTATGAACACAGAGCAGAGTGATTAGCGCTGCACTAGCAAAGGGAGATGTGACGAGAAACTGCTGCTTACTTTGCAGGTAGCGGTACAGAGCTTCTGCTTGCCTGACTGGCTGCTGCCAGGGAGTGAGCGTCCAGCTCGGAGCCGTGAGGTGGGGAGGTGACTCTGACGCCGGGAAGATGCTGAGCTTCCGTCGGGAAGAGGGGGTCCGCCACCTGGGGGGTCCACCTGTGCACAGGGGAGATTATCTTGACAAGGTAAGACAGAGGAGCGCTTACGTGCGTTGCTGCATTGCGCCTCCGTGGCTGTAGTCTCTGAACGAGGACGGGCGATGTGCCTCCTTGAGTGTGGCAGACATCTCCGTGCTGAGCTGCAGGCCAGGCTGACTTTTAAGGGCTGCTGGTGATTAATCACAGGTGTGTGCGCAGCTGGAGCAGGTGTAGGCCCTACGGGCGCCATAACAGCAGGTCCTGCATCATCAAGATGTTTCCCACAGGAATGGGGAGGCTGAGCATGACACTATGACATCTGCTGCTTTTAGCTTTTTTATGACCTGTTTAACACCTTTTTGAGCTTCTAGACAGAGAGGATGTTGCCTTTTATATAGTCTATAGTGACTTACCTTGCCCCCTATTATTAGATCAACATCTGTTTTATCTTTTTACCATAATGAATTTAGAATTTGCTTGAAATTTGTTCATCCTCTCTTCTGTTGATGTTAAGATTGGTCATGTAGGAGATTTCTGGATGTCAACTGTGCACAGCCTTTTGTGCTGTGGTTACCCAGTTATGTGACAATGCATATGTTTCTAATTTAGGAGAATATTCTATCTTAAGGTCAGATGTTGGCTTCCCATGGACGGTTATATTCCTCAGTAGAGGTGACACATAAGACAACGGATGCTTCCACACATCCCCTTTGTGACCAGTACAAGCTTTTTATGACCAATCTGGAGAATGGATTTTTGCAAAAAATGTTTGTTCATAATTTCGATCAGATCCATTCAATTGCCTGTAGTACATGATACAATGATATTGATTTGTAGATTGCCAATCAGTAGGAACTGTGGATGTAAAATGCTGTGATATCACTCACCATGGTCCGCCATGACCAGGTTGAGTATCAGTAATTCAGTTTGGAAGTCTCATGAACTATGTTTACTTCCTCAACATGTTGGTAGCCTCTGACAAAATGAACCACCCTCCAACAATGTTACCGGTTGTAGGATCCTTTGCTTTCACAGATTTTGACAGGTATTCTACTGTTAGTTTTCCATCTGCAGATTTTAATTGTTACTTTTCCTTCTGACTTTGAAAAGCCCTGTATGTCATTGCCTGAAATTACTGATCTACATGTATCTGTGTCACACAAATTTGATTGGAGTACCTTGAACTTCCAATAATACTTCTGGTAAACACTATATTGTTAACATTAGATCAAAGTCAGGTAAATGGAAGATGTCTGCTATGTCAATTTTCTGAAAATGTGTGGCAGTGAGTCCACTTATCTGTTTTAGTTTTAATCATGCAGTCCAGTTTTGTTGTAGTGGATGTGGGCCATGGGTGCCTCCACTTACCAGCAGCCGGTTTTGCCTTTGGGGACACTCTCTTTGCGAGTGACCCCATTGTCCAAACTGATGCACTTATTTCCACTGTGTTGGTATGTTCCCTCCTCGGCCACTGATAGAAAAATTCCATATTATCTACATTATTATTTATATCAATAATGTATTATTATATTTGAGAAGTATCATACCTTTCATATGCCATGTTTAATGTTTATATGTGCATTCCATATAGGATAAGTTTATATATTCTTGGCCTGTTTCTGTGAGCAATTTCAGAGAGTTCAGAGTGAGGATCAGTACAGGGGTAAGGAATGATCTAAGCCATTTATTATAATCTCTTTGACATGTCCTGTTTCGGGTCACAGCAATGCACAGGAACTCCTCATCTTATAGATTAGTGCTTTATGGACATTCTGTTAGATGTACATTCTTGTCACCAGAGTGTCTGTGATGTCCGTCTGGATAAGCTCAGTTATCAGGACTTTCTGTCTGTCCCTCTCCTTTCCTCCTCTTATCCCATCCCCCCCCCCCCGCTTTCTCCGACCTACAGTATATATATCAGACTTAGAAGAATGGATCCTTTAGGGCTTCTAAGCATGTCTGAATGTCATGCTTTGTAATTCTTCCCCCAAAGTGGCCATTGGGGTGATTCCTTATATTTTTATAATAAATGTACATAAATTCAACTTTCCGCCTGATTTTTGACTTTGAATAATTAAGCTCAAAATTATTTCTAACAGCCACGGATCCTCCTCCTCCACTGCTGTCCTCCTCCCCATCCTCCTTAGCTTCCTTGATAAAAGACAGATTCATGGGGATACTCAGGCCCCCGCGGGTCAGCCATTACATAAAGGCATGCAGGTTTTTCTTTAAATTTTTATTTTCCTTTCATACCTAGATTCCCAACACCAATCTGTTAAAATCTTGAAATTTAGTACAATGTCAAACAATATTTACGAGTGATCCAGACCAGCTGAGAGTTTTGTGTAAATAGTTTGCTGTTATTCTATGCTTAGTTTTCACTAAATAACTATATTTTATTTGTCTGAATCAAGTCTAAGAGTTAACCCCTATAAACTAGATTTATACTTTGATTCAGGTTATAATTAAAAATAATTAAGGATGATTTAAACATTATCATTTCATCTACATCCATATCATATCAGATGCAAAAAGATTCTAAACGTTGTGTCCCCAGTAACATAAGAACACACTGCTTCATTACTCTGTAGGAGAGTGCAGTGAGAAATGTCTTGTCCAGCATGAAGGTAATGTTTGGATTGTGGGCAACATATGTTGGTTACATTTGCTCCACAAATATATTGCTGTGTGTTGATTGTATTGTGTGCTGCACGTCTCAAGGAACAAAAGGACTGAGCCTCCGAGAGAGCCTTCGGGAGGTAACGGGAAAGTGTGAGGTTTGGCCTTTGTTTCAAGGAGATGACCTGGAGAGATTTCCGGACCACCGGAGACTAAGGGACAATGGTGTGAAGTTCAGAGGAGTTACATTGTGACTGGGATTAAGTACCATGTGACTGTATGTTTGATTAAACACCATGTGACTGCAGTTTTGATGTCCGGGGTATAAAAGACAGATGTGAGATAATTCATCCTCTTTTTCTGCTTTGAAATTGTTGGAGTATGTGTTTGTGAATAAAGCTGAACCTGAGGAATAAACTCAGTCTCATCCTTCCGCACATCCTCCACACTGGTGACCTTACGACGAAGCATGAGCAGAGATAATTCTCCCGAGCGGGGCTCGGCAGAAGCCAGCCTGATGACTGCCGCCACGTTCCAGCTGCCCGACTTCTGGCAGCATAGTCCGCGCTCCTGGTTTAGCGCAGTCGAGGCGCAGTTCAACCTCCGGAGAATCTCGAGAGACAACACGAAATTCTATCATGTGGTGGTGAAGCTGGACAGCCACGCAGTCCAGAGGGTGGAGGATCTGGTCAATCACCCACCGGATAGCGACAAATACAGCGCATTGAAGGATGCGCTTATCAGCCACTTCACCCCCTCGGTGCAACAGCGAGCAGAGGGGCTCCTAGCGTTGACGGAGTCGGAGAACGACAGACCCGTAGACCTGATGGTGAAAATGCTGAGGCTGAGAAACTCCGAGGATTGCGATTTTATCTTCGCCCACCTTTTCCTCCGGACCCTGCTGCCAGCGGTGAGAGTTACCCTGGTAGACTCACCTCGGTTGGCCTGGCGAGACTACCATGGGCTGAGCAAGGAGGCGCAACGACTCGTCGACGCCCACAAATGGAGCGCGGTTTCGGCTGCGGCAGCAGAGCTAGGAGCAATGTCTGGAGACGGCATGGGGCCAGTGGTTGCAGCACCAGACTCACTGGCGACGGCAGCAGTAAGGACCAAGCGACACGGAGCGGATGACGTCCTTTGCTTCTATCATCGCCTCTTTGCAGAGAGGGCACACAAGTGCCTCCCACCGTGCCACTTCAAGCGTTCGGGAAACGCCAAGACCGGGGGTCGGTAGCGGCTGCGACCCTCGGGGAGGAGAACAAGCTGCTCTACCTGAAGGATGCACGCTCGGGGAGGCATTTCCTTGTGGACACAGGCTCCCAGCTGAGTTTCATCACGCCTTCCTATGCAGACCGGCTGACGCCGTCTAAGGGTCCCCGGGTGTCAGCAGCGAACGGCTCAGCGATTAAGACCGTCGGTGAGAGGACTCTGCTTCTCTCTTTGCAGGGCCGTGCATTTGAGTGGACTTTTGTTGTAGTGGCAGTCAATTTCAACATGTTAGGGGCTGATTTTTTATGCTCACATGGTTTATTGGTTGATCTTACTAATAGACGTCCGGTTAATGCATTTTCCTTTCACTCTATTCCCTGCACAGCTCGAGTGGCGCCGCCAACTGCACAAGCCAACGTCACAGCTGTGGGTGGTAAGTTCCACGCACTCCTCACTCAGTTCCCAGCACTCACAGTCCCAACGTTTTCGGCGACAGTGGCTAAACATGGGTGGAGCATTATATCACTACCACCGGCCCGCCCGTTTTTGCAAAAGCTCGGCGCCTGGACTCAGCTAAACTGACCATAGCGCGCGAGGAGTTTGCCAACCTGGAAAAACTGGGCATCATCAGGCGTTCGAAAAGCCCCTGGGCTTCACCACTGCACATGGTCCCAAAGGCTGATGGCTCGTGGCGACCTTGCGGTGATTTCCGCAGGTTGAATAACGCCACAGCACACGACCGCTACCCAATTCCACATATCCAAGATTTTTCGGTGCATTTGGCGGGGGCGCGCATTTTTTCTAAAATAGATTTAGTACGCGGTTACCATCAGGTTTCAGTGCGCGCTCAGGACATACCCAAAACAGCGGTAATAACTCCTTTAGGGCTTTTTGAGTTTTTGCGCATGCCTTTTGGACTCAAGGGAGCGGCGCAGACGTTCCAATGCATGATGGACGCGGTCCTGTGCGACCTCCCTTTCGTGTTCGTCTATTTGGACGACATTTTGGTAGCCAGCACGTCCGAAGACGAACACGAAAGCCACCTCACAGCAGTTTTCCGGAGGTTGGCAGAGCACGGGTTAATAATTAACCCAGCGAAGTGTCAGTTTGGGGTGGCGCAGATTGATTTTTTGGGGCATCGCGTTTCGCCAGAAGGAGTGGACCCTCTGCCTGATAAAGTGCGTGCAATAACAAATTTTCCCCAACCTCAAACGGTCAAAGCGTTACAGGAGTTTTTGGGAATGGTTAATTTTTATAACCGTCTCCTCCCCAGCGCAGCGAAGCTCATGCAACCATTGCACGCTGCACTAAAAAAACAAAAACCCACGAATAAAATTGAATGGTCTCCTGAGCGGGAGCACGCATTCTCTCAAGTCAAATCAGCCCTGACAAACGCCATTTTGTTGGCACACCCAGTTCCAACGGCCCGCATGGCGCTCACCACTGACGTGTCCGATTTAGCCGTGGGGGCGGTTGTTGAACAGTATGTAGCTGGGGCCTGGCAACCGCTCACGTTTTTCAGCAAAACCTTGCGCGATAGCGAGCGAAAATACAGCGCATTCGACAGGGAGTTGTTGGCTCTGCACTTGGCCATCCGCCACTTCCAGTTCTGGCTGGAAGGGCGCCGTTTCACCGCGTTCGTGGACCACAAACCGCTGACTTTCGCGATGGCCAAGATTTCAGAACCTTGGTCGGGCCGGCAGCAGAGACAGCTGGCCGCGATATTGGAGTTTACCACTGATATCCAGCATGTGGCAGGTAAATATAATGTAGTGGCAGACTGCCTCTCACGTGCTGTGGTGGCTCTGGGCCCCGTGGGGGCAGACTCTGCAGCCATGGCCGCGGGCCAGGGTAGCGACGCGGAAGCGGGCACAGCCCCGGTCCACGTAGGGTTAGATTATGCAGCCATGGCCGTGGAGCAGGTTAGCGATGTGGACGTGCGCGCGCTCCAGTCTGGACCAACAGGGTTAAGGCTGGAGTACAGGGTGCTGCAAGATGGTATGCCCCCCCTAATCTGCGATATCTCCACTGGACGGCTGCGTCCGGTGGTACCAGCTACGTGGCGCCATTGCGTTTTTGACTCGATCCATTCTCTGGCGCACCCGGGGGTGCGCGCATCGGTCAAAATGGTAGGAGAGAAATTTATATGGCTGGGGTTGCGCAAACAGGTCAAAGAATGGGCGACAGCCTGCGTAGCTTGTCAGCGAGCTAAAATACACAAACACACTAGAGCTCCTTTGGAGCCTTTTCACATCCCAGCTAAGCGCTTTGGTCATGTGCATGTCGACCTGGTAGGCCCCCTCCCGTCGTCACAGGGGCGCACACACCTTTTGACAATGGTGGACCACACTACACGTTGGCCGGAAGTGGTCCCACTGGCATCAACCACAGCCGAGGAGGTGGCGCGCGCGTTTTTAACAGCGTGGATAGCGCGTTTTGGAGTTCCGTCGGACATTACGCCCGAAAGAGGTCCTCAGTTTGTGTCCAAGCTCTGGTCAGCGATGGCCCGCAGCCTGGGGGTAATGATCCACCGCACTACCGCGTACAACCCCCAGGCTAACGGTTTATGCGAACGTTTCCATAGGTCATTGAAAGCAGCCCTCAGAGCGTCGCTTACGGATACAAATTGGGTAGACAGGCTACCATGGGTTTTATTGGGGTTGCGTTCTGCACCTAAGGAGGATTTGCAAGCCTCCCCAGCTGAGTTAGTTTTTCCACAGCCTCTCCGGCTGCCCGGGGAATTTGTCCCGGATAATCCTGCGCCAAATTGCACCCCCGCTCAACGGTTGCAGAGCGAGACGGGATCAAACACGCTTCCTGGCCCGGTTCACCACAGCTTCCCACGCGTTTTTGTGCCGAAAGCCTTAAAAAATGCGGAGTTTGTTTTTGTCAGACATGATGCCCATCGCCCAAACTTGCGGCCGCCGTACGATGGACCGTTTAGGGTGCTGGAAAAAGGAGAGAAGCATTTTTTGCTAGATTTGGGAGACAGAAAGGAGGTAATTGGTATTAACAGACTCAAACCCGCTTTTGTTTTGGCGGATGAAGCTGTGCAGTTGGCGAGGGCCCCCCGTCGCGGCAGACCCCCTAGAAGGCATTCTCCAGAACACCCACAGAGATTGACTAACAGTTCTAATCCACAGGCAACAGTCCCACAGCAGACTGCAGAGGCAGTAAAGCCGGCTTACAGCAAATACGGCAGAAGACTTAGGCCTAGGCAACGGGTGGATTGATATGTAGTAATGTTATTATGTCATGCATCTCTAGTTATGATTGTTCCATTTTAGACGTTTTGGGGGGGGGGGGTCATGTGGGCAACATATGTTGGTTACATATGCTCCACAAATATATTGCTGTGTGTTGATTGTATTGTGTGCTGCACGTCTCAAGGAACAAAAGGACTGAGCCTCCGAGAGAGCCTTCAGGAGGTAACGGGAAAATGTGAGGTTTGGCCTTTGTTTCAAGGAGATGACCTGGAGAGATTTCCGGACCACCGGAGACTAAGGGACAATGGTGTGAAGTTCAGAGGAGTTACATTGTGACTGGGATTAAGTACCATGTGACTGTATGTTTGAGTAAACACCATGTGACTGCAGTTTTGATGTCCGGGGTATAAAAGACAGATGTGAGATAATTCATCCTCTTTTTCTGCTTTGAAATTGTTGGAGTATGTGTTTGTGAATAAAGCTGAACCTGAGGAATAAACTCAGTCTCATCCTTCCGTGGGCAACATATGCTGGTTACATATGCTCCACAAATATATTGCTCTGTGTTGATTGTATTGTGTGCTGCACGTCTCAAGGAACAAAAGGACTGAGCCTCCGAGAGAGCCTTCGGGAGGTAACGGGAAAGTGTGAGGTTTGGCCTTTGTTTCAAGGAGATGACCTGGAGAGATTTCCGGACCACCGGAGACTAAGGGACAATGGTGTGAAGTTCAGAGGAGTTACATTGTGACTGGGATTAAGTACCATGTGACTGTATGTTTGAGTAAACACCATGTGACTGCAGTTTTGATGTCCGGGGTATAAAAGACAGATGTGAGATAATTCATCCTCTTTTTCTGCTTTGAAATTGTTGGAGTATGTGTTTGTGAATAAAGCTGAACCTGAGGAATAAACTCAGTCTCATCCTTCCGCACATCCTCCACAAGGATGATCACTAACACAGGTCAACACCAAATTTATTGTCTACATTGTTTTTTTTAGCTGATTTAGGACTATTTTGATGCGCTGAATCCAAAAATCACATTGGTTTTGCTCAATCAGGTCAACTTTTTGAACTATGGCCACATGTTGTTTTTTACATTTTTGTTTACATGTACGGGTATTTTCGCTTTATATGATGCTAAATTCTTTTTTATTTCTTGAAATTTCTTGAACTCTGAAGAGTTTGCATGCGCCAATTTATGACATGATATAATAAATTGTCATGATGGCTGATTACTGTTGGACTTTGAAGAGAGACATCCCTGCCGCTGAGCATTCTAGAGGTTCAAATAAACGGAAGTTGAAGATATGAATTTTGAACAATGATGACGTAACATTCAATTTACATGTACTTACCTTTATCAGCGTCTACTATTCAATTTACAGAAATCGAAGTTTGTAACATTTAATCAATAAATTATGTTAGAAAATGTTTTTTTCTCTTAAAAATCTATTTCGAATGAGAAATGTTAACAAAAATCAACCGATAATGTCACAAAAATATTATCGATTTAGTCAGAAGATCAGATTTTTTAAAAATCATCTGAACATAAAAACCTGACCTGATCGAGAGATACAGATGTCATTTTCGGATTCAGCGGTGCAAAATTGTCTTAAATCAGTTGAAAAAACACAGACAACTTACAAAAAAATTATTTTTGTAACCCTGTGTAATTGATCAACTCACACAGGATCAGATGGATATAATTACCTCTGCCAGGCCGAAAAGGCCAGGAGGAGGTTATGCCGGGGTTTGTTTGTCTGTCTGTCTGCTTGTCTGTTTGTCTGTTGGTTAGCAAGATAACTCAAAAACTTTTGGACAGATTTCCATGAAACTTTCAGGCATTGTTGGAAATGGTACAAGGAAGAACTGATTAAATTTTGACGATGATCCGCATCACTGTCTGGATATAGGAATTTTTTAAAGCATTTTTTAACACTGTGACATACGGCCATTTTCAACATGTGCGCAGGCGCAATGGAGGGCGCTGGTCGTGCTGTCTGACCAACACAAACTCCGCCTTCTTCAACGTTTTAGGCACAAAAGCACGCGGAAAACACTGGTGGCCTGGGCCCGCCAGCGTGCCTGTCTTTGCGCGACGCTGCTAAACCTGAGACAGGCACCTGTCTGCCGCGGATTATTTGCCAGAAATTCCCTGGCCAGCCATAGGCGCTGCACATTTGGCAGAAATTCACCGGCCACCCATAGGCGCTGCGCAAAAACGACCTCTCTGCCGGGGAAGCTTCTAAATTCTGTTTTGCTGCGGAGCGCAACCCCAATAATATAATATAAAACCCACGGCAACCTGTCTACCCAATCTGCATCTGTCAGTGGAGGAGATGCACACAACAGCAACACTTCAGTTTATTACCTCCGCCAAGGAGGCAATGCTTTTACTACTGAACCACTAATCCGATCACTATCAGATTGATTGGCATTGATTAATTGTCTATGTTTATTGCACTGTCCCTGTCAAATAAACAAATAATCATTGTCAATCCAATTGCTACTCATATGTTTTCATGCTCAAGGAATCTGAAAAAGTACACACAAACACTGTATGGGGGGAACTGTGGCGCTTGGCGGAGGTCTGCGCTCTCCGAGTGCTTTTCTAGTTCTGATTTTTATTGCTTTGACATGAAGTATGAACCTTGCTTCTGGGTTAGGGTGCAGAGTTGGGGAAACAAGGGAAAAAATAATCTTTATTTCCACACTATACTATGAAATTTAGCTAGAGTAATTTTTTTATTGCTTTTAACACACACATTCTAAACCCAAATTGTTGAAATGTGTCATAATGCTCTGCAAAGTGGGAGAGTCTCAGCTCAGTGCAATATGGATATGTACAGTTTTGAAAGCAGATCACAGCGCCCATCTGAAATCCAATTTCAGGTGTATTTTATGCCATAGTTGTTTAAAATAATGCCGTTCCAAGACAGTAAAAATGTTTTTTACAACATAGCATTACATTCAGGCTTATGCTGTGTAGAACTCCAGGTCTGCTGGATTTTTTCCTCTTCTCTTTCTCTCTCTTAGACTTTTAGTGAATGAAACTGCTGGTCAGTTACTGTGAAAAGTTACTTTAATGGTAGTTTTAAGCATCAGTTATGCAGTCTTCAATTCTCCTGAACACGTGCTGACTACAGATGATTCACGAATGCTGTTTACACATGCTTGGAGAACTCATGAGCAGTTTGTTGAATCTGGAGTGGCTTGTTAGTACTAACACAGCTTCCTGGCAAAATATGCATGATTTACACAGACTAACACTAAAATGTTCTTGAATGAGATTCAACATTTGAGATGCTATCAGAAAAATATCTGGAAAATAACAATATAATGTATTTTACTTACATGTGGTCGGTTTGATCATCTTTGTCCCGTCTCTTGATGTCCCTTTGTTTTAAATTCTTTTACTGCAGTCACAGAGGGAGGAGGGGGTCGTTAGATGATGGTGTGGAGAGGATGGACGCAGCCAATTTAAGTGGGTCTGAAGAGGAACTCACACAGTCGTTGGGGTAGGGGGGTGGATCCAGCCCAGAACCACAGCCATCACCATCGTCTCAGATTAATAGAGAAGCAGACAAACCATTACACAGCGTCTGTATTTCTTTTTTCTTTTTTCATTTTTGTCATGTTTATTATTTTTCATCTCATCGTTGCAATGTCAGTCTCTCATTCTTACATTTTTTCTTCTCTTTTTCCAATCTTCTCCATACCTTTTCCTTATATCCTGCACAAAATTTTCGCATTCATCAGCCTTCAATTTTCCTCTAAAACCAAACTCCCCTTTCCATTTCTGTCCACTCTTAGCATACAAAATTCACTTCACCATACACGCACAACAATAACAATCTCCCAACATTTATCTTTCTTATTTTTTTTCCTTTTTCTTCAGTAGTGTTTTGAATTAACCCAATTTTTATTATTCTCCACTTTCACAACAACACATTCCCTTTTATAATTAGAAATAAATCTACTTATTCTTTCCTCTGTCCAGATTAAAGTTAAACCTCTTCACTCTCCAGCTGATTGGGGGTAGCATCTCTTTGCCTCACTGCATCAAAACCTGCTATAGAGCTGGTGTGGGAGGTCTTTGTTTTGCCGTGGGCACGGTCTTTCAGAGCGGTGGCTCCCTTTCAGCCAGAGAGATACTAAGATCCCCCAAACTGTTGGAAAAATTCCTTTAAGTTAACTTGAAGCTCGATTTGGAGATAAATTTATGAAAGGATGCAATTCTTACGGTTGACCGCAAGATGGAGGCAGTTCCTTCTGCACTCAAGGTGGAGGAGACACAGTGGCATTGCTTGAGGTAGTCTAATTGCCCCAGCTCCAAGATGGCGCCCAGGATTGACTCACCCTGGCGACTTTCCAAATGTCGTTTGTACTGGTTAATCTGCATATGCTCAGTTCTCATAACAGGGAATGCCACGTGGCTGTTTCAGTCACGCGCAAATGTGAACGCGCATCGTGGCTGTGAAGCCTATTGACCACAAACCACACCTTGTTTTTTCAAAGAAACTTGAGCACTGTCTCCTTAACTGAGTATTATTCATGCAAGAATAATCTTACAACTTTAACTTCATGTACAATTCAGTGCTGTTACTTCAAACAATCTTGTCTCAGTAACTTTTACCATGCTTTAAACACAATTTCTCAGTTCAACTCAGAAGAGAGGGTGAACCAAGCTCCTCCCCTTTGCAACACACAGACTCGCCTTTTTTTTTCCCACAGGGCAAGAAGTGTGCTGTTTTAGTTTGTTGCACTAAAATATCTTGGCCTCTGGTTCTTTTGGTACGAAGGCCAAATAACCAGACAGAGAGGTGAAGTATAGTTTCACTTATTTTACTGAAGCTGAGATATGGTACAAGATGCAGCGCCGGAGCACAACTCTCAAGATGCATCAGGAGAGAGTGCTGCTCCAACAGTGCGCCCTATGGTTTTTATAGAACTCTGCCACTCCCTCACGCAGGAGGGAGGGCTCCCCTCATGTGTATCAGTGTCCTTCCACTATGTGCCAACTCAGCTGAGGGCAGAGCTGATTCTATCTGGTTTCAGCGAGTGAATACTTGGGTGTAATCTAACAGCGGCAGTGTGGCATGCAAAGCAAGCAGGATGAAGGATGAAAACCATAGTTGCAGAATAACCAACATTCTCAGACAGACAAGGGCATCATAGAAATTTACCAACAAGTTAAATGGCCTAAATATATATAGTATGGGGAAAAGAGTTAGTAGACATTTACAGCCTCCACACATTTATCCCCTCAAGATTCACAGAATCAGCATGCACACTACAGACAATATCTACAGAGGTTATTGTGTTTTTGAGTGTGTCTTTCCCTGCCGCTCTGAATCACTTTTTAACCTTAACCAGTTTAACTATAAGTGGAGCCTTTTTACATTGCGCTGTGTCCAGTCATCAATACCAATAATAGCTTATCATATAGATTGGTCCAACTAATTTTAACAAACTGGCCAACACAATTACTCACTATTTGTTTTTACTTAAGATTGCTTATTGTGTCAGAAGGCTAATGGATGATTAGAAAACCCTTGTGCAATCATGTTAGGTCTGCAATGCTGTAATTGCTGCAAATGGAGGATTCTTTGACGAAAGCAAAGTTGGAAGGAAAAATTTATTATTTCAAATACAAATTATTATTTCTAACCTTGTCAATGTCTTGACTATATTTTCTATTCATTTTACAACTCATGGTGGTAAATAAGTGTGACTTTTCATAGAAAACACAAAATAATTGTCTGGGTGACCCCAAACTTTTGAACGGTAATGTACTTGTAATATTAGTTAGGGAATGATAGTGGTCCTGCTAGATAGCAGTTTCAAGTGTTTTATCATCATGCACTCATATTGTTACATGCTGAACATTCCATATGGAAAACTAACTAATTCTGCTAGCTCAAGTGCTTTACTAACATGAAAATATAATGTTACTTACATGTACATGTTCCGTAGTGGTCTAGCTACCTGTATCTATGTTCCTGTCATGTTCTGGTGAGCGCACTCTCCCTCTCCCATCCTGTTCAACTTTCTCCTACTCCGTGGGCAATAATCCTCACCTGCGTGATGAGACACACCTGCTACCTCTGCCTCGCCAGTGCTTAAATAGACCTTCACTTCTACACTTTAGCACTGGCTCGTTGGGTATACTACCAGTTTCTGTAAGTAAGTTTAATTCTTCCTCTCAAAGAAAAACACCTTTAATACTTTGTCTTTTCCTCCTCAGGTTGCTACCTCCTTCGTGGTGCGTCTCTGGGGTTGTTGTGCGCTCACCTGCCTCATCACCATCACCATGTCAGCAGCCCTTTTCACCCGGTCAGACACCTCACCCAGCTCTACTCCTGCCTTCCAGCAACTCCACTTGGTTTGCTGTAAGTGCTGGGTTCCTCTGCTGGGCACTCTCTTCCTCCCACATGAGTGTTATCCTAGTTTTTCCCTTTTCAGTCTCTCTCCTAATCTAACTTGCACTTATCTCTCCCTACAGGCTGGATCTTCCTCTAGCGAGTGGCATTTTTCCTTTGCGAAGCATTCCTTTTGCATTAATAAAATTCAAATCAAATTTGCTTCTCTGTGTCATCATGTGTTTTCTCTGGCGTCACTCCCCGCACGTGAGCTGTCAGTCATTACCAATCATGACAGTTCCATAGATACTGAATGTTCCGTACGAAATGCTTGAAAGACATAAACACCAGAGATTGTTTATAAAGGATTTTTAAAAATAAAACCGTACCTACCGGAAACAAACAAACAAACAAACAAAAACCTTGCATGCTTTTTGTGATTAATGGATTAATGAACAATCACAACTGGGCAACCTGACAACTGACAAACCTTATGGGATGTGCCTTAATTTATTATTGCATGCATTTATTTTTTGATAATTGCAGTTGTGTTCATTTACAACCGTCAGGTACAGAACATGCACAGTACATGTACAGAACATGCTAAGCTCGGACTGCAGCTCATGATGAAGGCACATTGACAGCAGCATTGACACAACTGGCAGCAGGCAGTACTGGCAGACGTCCCATACGCAACATGTATGGAACGTGCCATACTGTACCCTTCGATCCATGCTTTAGTAGGCATCCATACCTCTGCCAGGGCTCCATCTGTCCATTCCTCCCTCCCTTTGTCCGTCTGTTCATACTGCCATCCATACATTGTGAGATTGGGCCTTGGCAGAGGTATACACTCTCCAATCACTTCCAAAATCTAACAGGTTCATCCTTAGGCCGAGGGCCACCTCTGATGAAAATTTCCTCCAACTCCATCCAGTAGTTTTTGCATGATCCTGCTGACACACACACACACACACACACACACACACACACACACACACACACACACACACACACACACAAATAAATACGGGCATAAACATTATACGTCTGTGGTGGAGGTGGCATGAAATATATAATGGACTGGGTTAAAGAACAAGCTGGCCTGGTATGCTGATTGATAATACAAAAAAAAAAAAAGTGATTCACAATTTTAAGCTATCCATGCTAACAGTAGCAGTAGCTGTGCCATGCTGGGAAAAAATAACAGTATATCAGAAATAGACAGATAGATAGATAGATAGATAGATAGATAGATAGATAGATAGATAGATAGATAGATAGATAGATAGATAGATGTACTTTATTGATCCCAAACTGGGAAATTACAGTGTAACAGCAGCATGACAGTAGACAACCAAACAACAGAAACACACACATGACAGACAAAGGAATTGCCCATGGAAAGTAAAATTAACACGACTATAAAACCTATATACATCATAGCTTAATATATGATGACCCATATAAACACATGAATCATCCCATTGCACAAAGAAGGACTATCAGGAGCAGAGTGAAAATGTGAGGTACAAGTTAGTCTGTAAGGTGCAGTGTGGCAGCATAGCTATGACTAGAATACAACATCATAGTGAGTTATTGTACAGTGAAATTGCATGTGGCGGGAACGATTTCCTGTACCTGGCCGTACGACAACGAAGCTGTAGTAGTCTACTGGAGAAAGTGCTTCGCTGTCTATCTAGTGTGTGGTGGAGGGGGTGATCAGGATTGTCCATGATGGATCGCAGTTTATTTAGTGTTATCCTCTCCACCACTGTCTCAAAGGTCTCCGGTCTGAGACCAATTACAGAGCCAGCCCTCTTGATAATCTTGTCAAGTCTGTTGGTGTCTCTGGCCCTGATACTGCTACCCCAACAGACAGCAGCAAAGAAGATGGCGCTGGTGACAGTGGTCTGGTAGAAAAGCTCCAGCATCCTGCTGCAGACGTTGAAGGATCTCAGCTTTCTCAGGAAGTAGAGTCTGCTCATCCCCTTCTTGTGCACAGCATTGGTGTTGGATCTCCAGTCCAACCCGCTGCTGATCCTGACACCCAGATATTTGTAGTCCTCAACCACTCCCACATCCTCCCCCCTAATCTAACTAACTAACTAACTAACCTGCACTTATATAGCGCTTTTCTAGTCACAAAGACCACTCAAAGCGCTTTCATTAATACTAACCCTCTATTCTAAGGGCCTATAGGAAACAGATATCTAGGGACAATTTAGAACAGCCAATTAACCTAACATGCATGTCTTTGGCATGTGGGAGGAAACCGGAGAAATCCCGGAGTAAACCCACGCAACACGGGGAGAACATGCAAACTCCACACAGATCACTGTTGGTCGGGGGCTGGGATCGAACCCACGATCCCACAATCCCCACAATCCCCCGGCCAAGGGTAAACTGTGCTGCCGCAGTGCTAACCACTGCGCCACCGTGCAGCCCTGCAGTGGCTGAGATGGAGTCTTCCTCTTCTGGAAGTCAATCACCATCTCTCTGGTCTTGCTGACATTCAACCTCAGGTGATTCTGCTCTGTCCACTCCACAAATCTGTCTACCAGTGCCCTGTACTCCCTTTCCTCTCCTCCTTATACACCCCACAACAGCTGAGTCATCAGAGAATTTCTGCAGGTGGCATGAATCAGTGTTGTACTGAAAATCAGTGGTGTATAAGGTAAAAAGAAAAGGAGAGAGCACAGTCCCCTGTGGAGCTCCCATATCACTAGCCACCACTCCAGACAAGACATTGCCCAGCCGGTCAAACTGTGGTCTGCCTGTCAGGTAGTCAGTAATCCAGGAGATCACAGAGCTGTCAACCCCCATCACCCACAGCTTCTCACCCATCAGCAGTGGCTGGATGGTGTTAAAGGCACTGGAGAAATCAAAAAAAGTGATTCTCACAGTATCTCCTCCACCATCCAGGTGCAGATGGACTCGTTACAGCAGGTAGATGACAGCATCTTCAATTCCTAAATGGGGCTGATATGCAAACTGCAGAGGGTCCAGCCATGTCTTCACCTGCGGCCTCAGGTGGGCTAAGACCAGTCTCTCCAGGACCTTCATCACATGAGATGTGAGGGCAACTGGTCGGTAGTCATTCAAATCCGATGGAGATGACTTCTTGGGGACAGGAACCAGGCAGGATGTCTTCCACAGCACCGGTACTCTCTCCAGACTCAGGCTCAGGTTGTACAGGTGTTTCAGTACCGGAACTAGTTAGTTGGCGCAGGTCCTCAGGGTCCTTGCCGAGATGCCATCAGGGCCCGAAGCCTTCCGCTGACAGAGTCTCTCCAGCTGTTTCTCCACCTGATCTGTAGTCACCATGAGAGGGAGGGTCCTGGTGTCCCCTGAGGAGGAGGAGGGGGGAGATGGAGAGAGGTTCTGCACAGGAGGGTGGGTGGGGATGGGTGCATGGGGGTCTGAAAGATGTGAGATGTATTATCTGTGGATTAGTGGAGGCACTGGGACAAAGAATGTGTAGCTGGGTGACTAGAATTCACAAAGAAGGGCTCTAAAAACCATGCTTGGGGTACTAGCTATCTTGCTAGGTAAGCTAGCTGCACTGTAGCTGTCTGAGCGCCGAGGCTCAGAGGGAATCTTCCTGTTCTCATTGTTTCATGGATGAGGACATTTAAAATCCAAAAGCTAAGGTGTGGGCAGCTGCCAACAAACCGTGGAAGATCTGGAAAGCATCAAATCTATCTGATGACTTTGGGAGGAGAACACTCCATAAAACCTTGAAATACCCAGTTTTGCCAACTCCTCAGTAAGGAAAATAACTATTGGCCAGTGTTGCCAGATGACAAATGTTGAAGTATCGTACCTGTTATGTATGAGGCTGGAGCCAAAGGAGGAGACCAGTTGCTGAACTGAACACACATTTATTGATCAGGGCAGTGCAACTTAACCACACCAAACCGCAGAGCAGAGAGATGGCCAAAAGGCCGTTCCTCCTGTATGCAGCCCTTTTATAGTCACGGGTGGTGGAGTGACCGGAAGGCAGAGCCACCAGCCCGTGCCACACAAATAAGAACATAGGACATAAAGAAGGTCCCTTCTACAAGAAGGGACAGCGCAGGCTGTTCCTACTGAGGAGGCTCAGATCTTTTGGTGTACAAGGGGCGCTGCTGAAGACATTCTACGACACAGTAGTGGCATCAGCCATCACTTTTGGAGTGGTCTGCTGGGGCAACGGCATTACAGCAGCCGATAGGAAGAGACTAAACAAACTGATCAAGAAAGGTAGCTCTGTCCTGGGGCAACGCCTTGACCCAGTGGAGGAGATAGGAGAGAGAAGGATGGTGGCTAAACTGTCATCTCTGCTGGAGTACGAGTCCCACCCTATGCAGGACATATTGAACGCACTGAGGAGCTCATTTAGCAGTAGACTACATCATCCTAGGTGCGCAACCGAGAGGTTTCGCAGGTCCTTCCTACCTACAGCTGTCAGACTGTATAACCTAAGCAGGGCTGCTCGCAGAGATAGCAAAAAAACGTGACGACCTAGTAGTATTGAATGCAAAAGACGCAACAGACTTACACAAATGGTCTCCTCCAGTATACAACTAGGACAATATCAGTCGCTACGGAGGGTGACAATATGTATGGGTACATATTCATACTATGTAGGATAACTAAGTAGACGGTTATGCTGTTTATTCCATCTTGCTGCAATGCTCCGCACTTTGTATATACAGTATATTTATATATTTATGTGTACGTATGTATATCCACTGCTCTTATTTATATTTTTCGTATCTTCTTAATTACTGCTCTGAGTGTTGCTATCCCTGTGCTGTTGCAATCCTGGAATTTCCCCGTTGTGAGAATAATAAAGGCTTATCTTATCTTATCTTATATAACATTTTTCCTCCCTCTCAAAAAGGTCCAAAACACGCACATACAATTGAGATCCTCCACAATTTATAAACCGAATCACGCACTAAGAAAACTAAACTTAGGCTAAAAGGGCCTATCACAGTCACACAAAACAACTAAAAACTAGGGAAGGACAGGTGGACTGCCATCCCACCCCCACATGGCAAGACAGATTATTCTGCCATCTGTACTAGCGAAAAGTCCATCTAAAATAAATAAAATACACAAAATAATCCCAAACTATATACACAATAATACACCAAACACATGTATCATAATTAACTTATGCACACACGGCTAGGGGAGGAAACCCCGTGGGCCCCCAGGACCGTCCCTTCTTCAGACCGCCCCTGGAGGTGGCTTGTCTCCCGGGCCACAGCAGGTTGCCTCGTCCCCGACGCACCCCCTCTTCCTCACTGCTGGATGCTCCACTCGTCCAGGCCCATGTCCCTTGAACCTCTCCTGGGAACGCTGCAGCTCGTTCGGGTTTCTCTATGAGCCATCTGACAGCAGAAGATAAGCGTCGCCCTGTCCAGCCATAACATGCAGCCGGCCCTGGCACTCCTCCACCTGCCGGTTGGCCCGTACCCGCTGTGATCCCGCTTCCACTCAAGCCTGAACCCAGTCCATGACTCCCAGCGGGGCTCTGCTGGGCTTGCAGGGTCTCTGCCTGGCACTCGCTCTCTCAGTGCCAATCGGTCTTGCCCCAACCTCTTCTAAATCCACCACGGGTCTCACCGATGTGGCCCCATGTCCACCGGCCCACTTCAGCTGAGCTCCAAGAACACCTGGGAACATCCTCTCGGCATCGCTCATTGATGCAGGTGCCCCCTTGTACCGCCCAGTACCCTCGTTCAGGGCAACTTGGGCTCTGGCACTGGAGCCCTCCTGCAGTGACCCTGAGCGCGACAAGGCCTGTCCACTCTCTGGGATTCCGGGCAACTTTTCATCCCACACTGTGTCATCCTGTAGTCTCTTGGAACCAGTCGGTCCAACAGTCCGCGGCCCAACCACTCTTCCCCACCGCCGCTCTTAATGGCGAAGCCAAGGCCATAGAAGAGGTTGCAGCCAATGATGTTCATGCCACGGGCCGTCACGACTAAATCCAAATCAGAAATCTCCGCCAACTTGTACCGGGCCATCAGTCTGATTGTTCCTCCAGTGGGCAGCCGTCCTCCTCCATATCTGCAAAGCGGCGCTGAGTCACCTCCAATCCTGTAGTGTGGAAAAAAAATTGCCTCACTGTAGCCCAGTTCAGCAGAGAACTCTCTGCCTCCGTGCCAATCAGCATCGGCACCTCCACTTCATCCAACTCCACCATGCAATACGTGCACCCACTGGTGCTCGGGGACACAGCATAGATCCCTGTTGGGGCGGGAGGAGATGAACACTTCTGCTGGCTCCCTTGCTCACCCAAATGGCACACCCTCGTGTAGTGATGTAAACGGCCACACCTGCCGCAGCCCTTCGCTCTTGCCGGACAATCTCTGCTTTTGTAAGGGTGCTTTGTGGACCCGCAGCCCATACACTTAGGCTTCCCCAGGGGAGACTTCAACCACAGCATTGGTACCTCTCGCGTCATCCTCAACGCTCCCATCGCTGTCTGGGTCCACTACTTGTGTAGCCATGGGGGATCCTAACTCTCGTGGTGACAGACGCTCACTCATCTGCTTCCTCCAGCTGGAGCACCAAATCGATGGCCCTGGATAGTGCCAATTCACCCGGCAATGTGAGCAGCTTCAACCGGACTGCCGCACAGTTGTTATGTTCTGCCAACTGGCTGTGGATCATTTCTTCCTCCAACGGTCCGAAACAACACTCGGTGGCCAGCTGCCTCAAGTCTGACATGAACCATTGGATGGACTTGCCCACCTGTTGGCGACGCCATTGAAATTTAATCCTCCGGACGATGACGTTGACTGGTGCACGAAAATGACATGCCATCAGCTCAACCACTTCTTCATAGTCGTCCATGTCGCTGAGCGTGCCCAAAATATCACTGCCTGGGAGCAGCTCTGCGATCCACATCATGAGGACATCGACGGCCTTACTCACACCATCACGGACTACATCAACTTCTGTGTGGACAACACCATACCCACCAAGATCATACGGTGTTGCTCGAACAACAAACCCTGGATCAACCCTGAGATAAAAACACTTCTGAGAGAGAAGAAGAGGATCTTCAGGTCGGGGAACAGGGAGATGCTGAAGTCCGTACAGAGGGAGCTAAGGAGGAAGATAAGAGAAGGCAAAGACACCTTCAGGAAGGAGATGGAGGACAAGCTGCAGCGGAGCGAAATTGGTGGGGTCTGGAGAAACCTCAAAACCATCTCTGGGCTCCAGAATACCTCCTCCCAGGCCATGGGGGGCAAAGAGTGGGTGAACAATCTGAACCTGTTTTTTAATAGGTTTGACCAACCGCCCTCCCCTCCGCCTGCACAACAACCCCTGCTGCCTCTACAGTCATCGAGACCTGCTGTCCACACACCCCTCCACCAAAATCCCCCCACTCCCAGCACACAGCCCCCCAACCTGACCCTCACTAAGACCCAGGTGAGGACGGAGCTGAGGAAGATCAAGGCGAGGAAGGCCTCAGGACCGGACGTCATCAGCTCAAAGCTCCTCAAGTCCTGCGCAGACTAACTGTGTGGGATTGTGGAGCACATCTTCAACCTGAGCCTGAAGCTGAGGAGGGTACCACAGTTGTGTCAACACAACGGAAATAACCTATAGACAGCTTACTCCTTCTGTGATTGATAGCATGGTAGATAGTGTTACAGCTTCTCTGCATCAGACTCTAGACATGTAGCCCCTTTAAAAAAGAGAAAGTCTAATCAGAGATTTCTAACTCCTTGGTTCAACACAGAAACTTGTAGCTTAAAACAGAAGACTCATCAATTAGAAAGAAAATGGCACTCCACTAATTTAGATGAAATCTATTTAGCTTGGAGAAATCATCTTTTAATTTATAAAAAATCTCTGAGAAAAGGTAGAACGAGTTATTATTCTGCATTAATAGAAGAGAACAAGAATAATCCCAGGTTTCTTTTCAGCAATGTAGCCAGGCTGACAAAGAGTCAGGACTCTGTCAATCCTAGCATTCCCTTAGAGCTTACTAGTCAGGACTTTATGAACTTTTTCAATAATAAAATTTCATCTATCAGAGATAAAATCAGTCAGATTCTTCCCGCCGTTAACTTAAATACACTAACTACTACAATTCCTTCAATTGACATCTGTTTGGATCAGTTTACTCCACTTGACCTTTTAGAGTTAGACAAAATAGTTTCCTCATTCAACCCTTCAACTTGTCTTTTAGACCCTATTCCTACCAGGTTATTTAAAGAAGGCTTCCCATTTACTGGCAGCTTTATTCTTCAAATAATCAATTCTTCATTAACTTTAGGCCATGTTGGGGCGGCAGTGGCTCAGGAGGTAGAGCAGGTCGTCTAATAACCGGATGGTTGGCGGTTCGAATCCCGCTCTCCCCAGATATCCTGCCGTTGTGTCCCTGGGCAAGACACTTCACCCACCTTGCCTCCAGTGTCCATAACACTGGGTATGAATGTGGATAAATATTCGGTGGTGGCTGGAGAGGCCGTTGGCGCAGATTGGCTGCCATGTTTCCGTCAGCTTGCCCCAGGGCAGCTGTGGCTGCAGAAGTAGCTTGCCACTACCATTGTCTGTATGGAGTGAATGAATAATGTATCTACTTGTAAAGCGTCTTTGAGTGTCTATGATAAAGCGCTATATAAATCTGATGTATTATTATTATGTACCGCAGGCTTTTAAAACGGCTGTAATTAAACGCTTACTCAAAAAGCCAACGCTGGATCCAGGAGTTTTAGCTAACTATAGACCAATCTCTAATCTCCCTTTCATTTCAAAAATCTTAGAAAGAGTTGTTGCTACGCAATTATTTGACCACTTTCTGATAGGTTCCAGTTTGTTCATGTAAATAATGAGTTTTCTTTCAATTCAAAGCTCAGTCATGGAGTTCCACAGGGATCTGTGCTAGGCCCTATTCTTTTTAGTTTATATATGCTTCCGTTAGGCAACATTATTAGGAAGCACTATATACATTTTCATTGTTATGCAGATTACACACAATTATACCTGTCAATGAAGCCAGATGATAGTAATCAATTAGCCAAGTTAGAAGCCTGTCTTAAGGAAATCAAAGCTTGGATGACTTGTAATTTTCTGCTATTAAATTCAGATAAGACTGAAGTCATTCTTGTTGGTCCAAAAAACCTTAGAAATACCTTTCCAAATCAAACTTTTAGTTTGGATGCAGTTACTCTTTCTCTTAATAGCTCTGTGAGGAACCTTGGAGTTATTTTTGATCAAGATCTGTTTTTCAATTCACATATTAAATTTGTTTCTAAGACTGCCTTCTATCATTTGCGTAATGTTTCCAAGATTAGGAGCATCTTGTCTCAGAGTGATGCTGAGAAACTGATCAACGTTTTTGTTGGGTCAAGATTACATTATTGTAACTCTTTATTATCAGGTTGTCCTAAAACATCCCTAAAAAGTCTTTATTTGATCCAAACTGCTGCTGCAAGAGCTTTAACAGGTACTAGAAAGATAGATCATATCTCTCCGGTTCTGGCCTCCCTTCATTGGCTCCCCATAGAGTTTAGAATTAAGTTTAAAATCCTTCTTTTCACTTTTAAAGCTCTAAACAATCAGGCCCCTTTTTATTTAAAAGCTCTGATATTACCCTATTTTCCTAACAGAGCACTATGCTCCCAAAATGCTGGATTACTTGTAATACCTAGAATCTCCAAAAGTACAATGGGGGGCAGAGCGTTCAGTTATCAAGCTCCTCTCTTGTGGAATCAGCTGCCAATCTGGATTCGGGAGTCGGACTCGATCTCTGTTTTTAAGAATAGGGTTAAAACCTTCCTTTTTGATATAGCCTACAATTAGAGAGGGATCATGCGTTTCTGAACCCTCCCTTAGTTATGCTGCTAATAGGTTTAGACAGCCGGGGGACCTCCAATAATTGCACTGGGCTTTACTCCTTTCTTCATTGTCAATTAATTTTTTTTTTTTTTTTTTTTTTTTTTGCTGGTCATTAACATCTGTTTGTTCTTTCCCATGGATTGAGTCCTCATCCTGCTGTTTCCTCTCTATATGTCTGTTCTTTTCATCTTCTCTATCCCCTCACCCCTCAGCCAGCCGCAGCAGATGATTGCCCCTCCCTGAGCCTGGTTCTGCTGGAGGTTCCTTCCTGTTAAAAGGGAGTTTTTCCTCTCCACCATCGTCAAGCACTTGCTCATAGAGGATCGCCTGATTGCTGGGGTCTTTGCGCAATTGTGGGGGTTTCCCCTACAGTTGAAAGTGCTATGAGATGACTGTTGTTGTGAAATGGCGCTATATAAATAATGTTGAATTGATGGATCGTCACCTTATCGTGGTGGGGGGGTTTGCGTGCCCCAGTGATCCCAGGAGCTATGTTGTCCGGGGCAATTTGCCTCTGATAGGGTCTCCCAAGACAAACTGGTCCTGGGTGAAGGGCCAGACGAAGAACGATCCAACAGACTCTCATGATAAATTGTATATCAAGGATTCAGTGTACCCCGCCCGGTATGGGGTTACCGGGGCCCCACCCTGGAGCCAGGCCTGGGGGAGGGGCTCGAAGGCTAGCGTCTGGTGGCCGGGTTTCCACCCATGGGACCCGGCCGGGCTCAGCCCGAAGGAGTTACGTGGGTCCGCCCTCCAGTAGGTTCACCACCTGCAGGAGGGATCATGGAAGTCCGGTGCTATGTGGATTAGGTGGCAGTCAAAGGCGGAGACCTTGGCGGACTGATCCCAAGCTTTCTAAACTGGCTTTTGGTACGTGGAATGTCACCTCTCTGGTGGGGAAGGAGCCTGAGCTGGTGTACGAGATTGAGCGATACCGGCTAGATATAGTCGGCCTCACCTCAACACACAGCTCCGGTTCCGGAACCAGTCTCCTGGAGAGGGGCTGGAGCTTGGCCTTTTCTGGAGTTGCCCCGGGCGAGAGGCGACGAGCAGGGGTAGGTATTCTTGTATCGCCCCACCTTGCTGCCTCTATATTGGAGTTTTCCCCGGTGGACGAAAGGGTTGCTTCCCTGCGCCTTCGGGTTGGGAAACGGGTCCTGACCATCATTTGTGCCTATGCACCAAATGATGTTTCAGAGTACCCACCCTTTTTGGAGTCTGTGACTGGGGTGCTGGAGGGTGCTCCTCCAGGAGACTCCATTGTCCTACTGGGGGACTTCAATGCGCACGTGGGCAACGACAGTGAAACCTGGAGGGGGGTGATTGGGAGGAACGGCCTGCCCGATCTGAACCCGAGTGGTGTTCAGTTATTGGACTTCTGTGCTAACCACAGTCTGTCTATAACGAACACCATGTTCAAGCATAAGGGTGTCCATATGTGCACCTGGCACCAGGACACCCTAGGCCGCAGGTCGATGATCGATTTTGTTATCGTATCATCAGACCTGCGACCGTATGTCTTGGACACCCGAGTAAAGAGAGGTGCAGAGCTGTCAACTGATCACCACCTGGTGGTGAGTTGGATCCGATGGCAGGGGAGGAAGCCATTCAGACCTGGTAGACCCAAACGTATAGTGAGGGTGTGCTGGGAGCGTCTGGCTGAGGCCCCTGTCCGGGAGGTCTTCAACTCCCACCTCCGGAAGAACTTCAACCACATTCCGAGGGAGTCTGGAGACATGGAGTCTGAATGGGCCATGTTCTCCACCTCTGTTGTTGAAGCGGCAGCCCAGAGCTGCGGCCGCAAGGTGGTCGGTGCATCTCGTGGTGGCAACCCCCGAACCAAGTGGTGGACACCAGTGGTGAGGGGGGCCATTAAGCTGAAGAAGGAGTCCTATCAAGCTTGGTTGGCTTGTGGGACTCCCGAAGCAGCTGAGGTGTACCGGCAGGCCAAGCGGAGTGCAGCTCGGGTGGTTGCTGAAGCAAAAACCCGGGTATGGGAGGAGTTCGGTGAGGCCATGGAACAAGACTTTCGGTCGGCTTCAAAGAGATTCTGGCAAACTGTTCGGCGGCTCAGGAGGGGAAAGCAGCTCCCCGTCCACACTGTGTATGGTGCGGATGGGACACTGTTGACTTCAACTGGGGATATCGTCGGGCGGTGGAAGGAATACTTCGAGGATCTCCTCAATCCCACTGATACGCCTTCCACAGAGGAAGCAGGGTTTGGGGACGAGGGGGATGACTCGCCTATCACAGGGGCTGAGGTCGCCAAGGTGGTTAAAAATCTCCTTGGTGGCCGGGCCCCGGGGGTGGACGAGATTCGCCCCGAGTACCTCAAGGCCCTGGATGTTGTTGGGTTGTCATGGTTGACACGCCTCTGCAACATTGCGTGGAGGTCGGGGGCAGTGCCTTTGGCATGGCAAACCGGGGTGGTGGTTCCTCTCTTCAAAAAAGGGGACCGGAGGGTGTGCTCCAACTTTAGAGGGATCACACTCCTCAGCCTCCCTGGGAAGGTCTATGCCAAGGTACTGGAGAGGAGAGTCCGGCCGTTGGTCGAACCTCGGATTCAGGAGGAGCAATGTGGTTTTCGTCCTGGCCGTGGCACATCGGACCAGCTCTTTACCCTCTCGAGAATTCTTGAGGGTTCGTGGGAGTTTGCCCAACCAGTTTACATGTGTTTTGTGGACTTGGAGAAGGCATTTGACCGCGTCCCTCGTGGATTTTTGTGGGGGGTGCTTCGGGAGTATGGGGTATCGGGCTTGTTGTTACGAGCTATTCGGTCTCTGTACGACCGTTGTGAGAGTTTAGTTCGCATTGCCAACACTCGGTCAGAGTCATTCCCAGTGAGAGTTGGACTCCGCCAGGGCTGCCCTTTGTCACCGGTCCTGTTCATAATTTTTATGGACAGGATTTCTAGGCGCAGCCAGGGAATGGAGGGTGTCATGCTTGGTGACCACAGGATCTCATCTCTGTTGTTTGCAGATGATGTTGTCCTGTTGGCTTCATCCAGCAATGACCTACAGCTCTTGCTGGGACGGTTTGCCGCTGAGTGTGAAGCGGCTGGGATGAGAATCAGCACCTCCAAGTCCGAGTCCATGGTCCTCAGCCGGAAAAAGGTGGATTGTCCTCTCCGGGTTGGGGACAGGCTCCTGCCCCAAGTGGAGGAGTTTAAGTATCTTGGGGTCTTGTTCACGAGTGAGGGGAAAATGGAGCGAGAGATCGACAGACGGATTGGAGCAGCATCTGCAGTGATGCGGACGTTGTACCGGTCTGTTGTGGTGAAGAGGGAGCTTAGTTCTAAGGCAAAGCTGTCGATTTACCAGTCAATCTACGTTCCTACTCTCACCTATGGTCACGAGCTTTGGGTAATGACCGAAAGAACGAGATCGCGGATACAAGCGGCTGAAATGAGCTTTCTCCGTAGGATTGCTGGACTCACCCTCAGAGATAGGGTGAGGAGCTCAGTCATCCGGGAGAGGCTCAGAGTAGAACCGCTGCTCCTCCACATTGAAAGGAGTCAGTTGAGGTGGTATGGGCATCTGATTAGGATGCCTCCTGGACGCCTCCCACTTGAGGTGTTTCAGGCACGTCCCACTGGGAGGAGACCCCGGGGCAGACCCAGGACTCGGTGGAGAGACTATGTCTCCCAGCTAGTCTGGGAACGCCTTGGTATCCCCTCTGAAGAGCTGGAGCAGGTGGCTGGGGAGAGGGAAGTCTGGGCTTCTCTGCTTGAACTGCTGCCTCCGCGACCCGGACCTCCGGAAAAGCGGTAGAAGATGGATGGATGGATGGATGAACTGAATTGAATGGGCGGTGCGGTGGAGGAGTGGTTAGCACTGTGGCAGCACAGCAACTCACCCTTGGCCGGGGGATCCTAGGTTCAATCCCAGCCCCGACCAACAGTGATCTGTGTGGAGTTTGCATGTTCTCCCCGTGTCTGCGTGGGTTTACTCCGGGATTTCTCCGGTTTCCTCCCACAAGCCAAAAACATGCAAGTTAGGTTAATTGGCATCAAACTGGGGATTCTCAATTGTCCTTAGGTATGACTGTGAGAGTGAATGGTTGTCTGTCTCTCTGTGTTGGCCCTGCGATGGACTGGCGATCTGTCCAGGGTGTACCCTGCCTCTTGCCCAAAGATGCTGGGATAGGCTCCAGCCCCCCCGCGACCCGAAAAGGATTAAATGGAAGAAGATGAATGAATGAATGAATGAATTGAGTTGTGAAAAACATCTTGTGTGGTACCCATACCAAAGACTCCCCACCCCAGAAACCTAAACAGCTACAGGCCTGTGGCCCTGATGTCTCACCTGATGAAGACCCTGGAGAGACTGCTCCTTGCTCACCTCTGCTCCCTGGTGGGACCTGAGGATCCACTCCAGTTCGCCTACCAGCATGGCATCGGGGTGGAGGATGGGGTGATCTTCCTTCTTTACTGTTCCCTGTCCCACCTGGAGAAGCCTGGGAACGTGGTGAGGATCATGCTCTTTGACTTCTCCAGTGCTTTCAACACCATCCAACCGATGATCCTGAGGGACAAGCTGCTGTGCGCAGGGGTGGAAAAGCACCTGTCATCATGGATCCTGGACTACCTCACAAACTGGCCACAGTTTGTGAGAACCCGGGATTGTGTGTCCGACACGATCATCGGCAGCATGGGGGCCCCCCAGGGAACGGTTTTGGCTCCCTTCCTGTTCACCCTTTATACTGCGGACTTCTCACACAACACAACACACTGCCATCTACAGAAGTTCTCTGACGACTCTGCGATCATCGGCCTCATCTCCATCGGAGATGAAGCTGAGTACAGAGGACTTATCTGGGACTTCATGGACTGGTGCCATCGGAACTACCTCCAGATCAATGCGAGGAAAACTAAGGAGCTGGTGGTGGACTGCCGCAGGCAAGGACAACCCCCCACAGCACCAGTAAACATCCAGGGAACAGACATTGAGATGGTGACATCCTACAAGTACCTGGGTGTTCATTTGAATAATAAACTAGACTGGTCACACAATACCGACGCACTCTACAAGAAGGGACAGCGCAGACTGTTCCTACTGAGGAGGCTCAGGTCTTTTGGTGTACAACGGGTGCTCCTGAAGACATTCTATGATTTGGTGGTGGCATCAGCCATCACTTTTGGAGTGGTCTGCTGGGGCAGTGGCATCACAGCAGCCAATAGGAAGAGACTGAACAAACTGATCAAGAAAGCTAGCTCTGTCCTGGGGCAGCGCCTTGACCCAGTGGAGGAGATAGGAAAGAGGAGGATGGTGGCTAAGCTGTCATCTCTGCTGGAGTCCGAGTCCCACCCTATGCAGAACAACTGAACACACTGAGGAGCTCATTTAGCAGTAGGCTACACCATCCTAGGTGCGCGAACAAGAGGTTTCGCAGGTCCTTCCTACCTACAGCTGTCAGACTTTACAACCTAAGCAGGGCTGTGTGCAGAGATAGCAAAAAACGTGACGACCTAATAGTATTGAATGCAAAAGACGCAACAGACTTACACAAAATGGTCCCCTCCAGTATACAACTGGGACAATATCAATCGCTACGGAGGGTGACAATATGTATGGGTACATATTCATACTATGTGGGGTAACTAAATAGACGGTTATGCTGTTTATTCCATCTAGCTACAATGCTCCGTACTGTGTATATATATTTATATATTTATATGTACATATGTATATTCACTGCTCTTATTTTATTTTCTTATCTTCTAAATTATTGCTCTGAGTGTTGCTATCCCTGTGCTGTTGCAATCCTGGAATTTCCCCACTGTGGGACTAATAAAGGCTTATCTTATCTTAAAATCAGTTGTCCCGCCATTCCCAGGTTATGCACAAGCAACGCACTTGCCCTGAATTTCTCCATCCTTCCCAGGTCCAGTGCCATCATATACTTCCTAAAGGTGTCATACCACCTCGACCAGGGAACAGGTGGCTCACCTAGGAGCCCCAAAAATGGCCAAACTGGGGCATCACACACTCCCATACCTTCAATTTATCTGCTTTCATCCTTGTTGCCAAATATTGTGTATGAGGCTGGAGCCAAAGGAGGAGACCAGGTGGTGAACTGAACACGTTTATTGACCAGGGCAGTGCAACTTAACCACACCAAACCGCAGAGCAGAGAGATGGCCAAGGGGCCGTCCCTCCTGCATGCAGCCTTTTTATAGTCACAAGTGGTGGCGTGACCGGAAGGCAGAGCCACCACCCTGTGCCACACAAATAAGAACATATAACATAAATCATACTGTATAAATAACTATATAACAGTACCAGTGGCAGTCTTACCTTTAAATAATGTAACAGATCGGTTGAAAAAAAGTGTCTCTTGGAGACCAGCACCTCTACCTGTGTGGAGTACAGGATGAGCCCCTGGCCAGGACTGAACAGCCCAGAATATCAGTCATTTCCGGTTCCGGTTCCGCCGGACCGGCGGCGCCACACAAGTCGGCTGCCTGTTGCAACAGCCTTTTTTTTATCTTCCTTCTTCTTTCTACACCTTTCACTCTGTATATATATCACGGACGCACGGATCGCCCCGGGGGTCTCCCGGGTCGGCGGACGGAGCCACGGTTTGCAGCGGGAGACGTTACAGCGGGGAGGAGCTAGTGCTAGCTAGCACTTGGCCGCCGCCCGGTGCTAATGGGAAACTCGACATACCGGGAGCTGTAGCGAAAACGACGCGGTGCCTGGCTGGAGTTTAGGCGGCGTGAAAGAAATATAAGACAGAATAATAAAGAGCGATGGCAAGAACCAAGCAGACCGCCCGTAAAATCTACTGGAGGAAGAAGCGCCCCCCCCCCCCCCCACCAGGGCTGCTCGGAGAGGCGCCCCGGCCACCGGCAGAGTGAAGAAGCCTCGCCGTTACAGGCCCGTGGCTCTGAGAGAGATCCGTCGCTGCCAGAGATCCAAGGAGCTGCTCATCCGCAAGCTGCCCGCCCAGCGCCTGGTGAGGGAGATCGCTCAGGACTTCAAGACCGTCCTGCGTTTCCTGAGCTTCGCCGTCATGGCTCTGCAGGAGACCAGCGAGGCCCACCTGATGGTCTCTTCTTCGCTAAGGGGGTCACCATCATGCCCAAAGACTTCCAGCTGGCCCGCTGCATCCGCGGAGAGAGAACTTAGACTTTCTGCTGCACATTCACCAGCCATAATGCTCTGCACTGTGTGTCTATATATATACATTTATAGTAATATGGACATATGTTTACTAGATGTTGTTTTTTCTTGCCTTCTGATTGTTGCTCTGAGTGTTGCTATCCCTATGCTGTTGCAATCCTGGAATTTCCCCATTGTGGGACTAATAAAGGCTTATCTTATCTTATAACTATCTTCTATATGTTTTCTTTTGAATCATCATATGTCAAGTCTTGCCTCATAAATATTTTGAGAAGTAATCTGTTTACACATTAGGAATAAACATCAAAATCAATCCACCAAAACGACTGCTAAAATGCCTCTGATAATTTAAAGGCCAAATGTCACGTAACAGGGTACTTTAAATGTCTTGAAACTAGATATAAAAGGGAACCGATCTGTTCGGGTCTTGGTGCATATGCTTCAGTAACAACGGAATATTCGTTAATTTAAAACTGCCGTGCTTGGCCTGACACGGCCCCTGGAATCGCCTGGGGAAGAAGGCGGAAGTGACGAAATCGATTGTACCCTAGTTTGATGCTTGGGGTATTTCAATTGATTGTTTATATGGAGACTGGAAGGTTGAAGTGAGCAACAAGAAAGAAAAAATTGGATATTTCACCCATACCTTAAAACGGGACTATCAGGGACAGCTGGGTAATAAGGGACACTTCTCTGGGAAATGTTTTCATACCTGTCAAGTGAGACGTTTTCGCCGTACTTCAACACTGTAAAAAGCGGCTATAAGGGACGGCGGAGCAACAAGGGACACCTCTCTGGGAAATGCCCCAAATGCAACTCGTGTTGTTATTGTCAAATATTTTAAGGATTCATGGATATTTGACAATAACAACACAACTCAGCGTCCAGCGCAAAATAAAAAAAAAAGCAGAATTCTGTATTTGTCAGGCGATCTCTCTCTGTTCCGCAACGGCTGCACAGCTGAACGTGTTAAACCATTGTCCTAATGACTTCTCATTGTAGTGAGAATAGCTCACGCTGAGCGATCAGCCCGCCCCGACAATCTGACTAATGATTGACTCCACACTTCTCATTGTAGTGATAATAGCTCAGGCTGAGCCATCTGCCAGCACCAGCTGTGGGGGATCACACACAGGACGTGCTCCGCAACACACTCAATTTTTTTTCCCGTATATTTTTCTTTTGGGCGTACAGAAATGGCAATACGCCCGTTTTTGCTAAAATTGCATTTTCCCCGTATTTTCCTTAAAATATTTGACAATAACAACACGAACTACATTTAAAACATTTCCCAGAAAAGTGTCCCCCACCATTCCGCCGTCCACCACAGCCGCGCTTGGCACCAAAATACGGCAAAAACGTCTCACTTGACAGGTATGCGCCTCTATTTTCATATTGATCTGGTCAATTTCTTGACAGCAGCGGCTCTCCTCCACTGTAATAATAATGGCTTCCGAAAAATCAATATTTATGGGGCGCCCTCGACAGACCCCCTTCGGCTTCGCAATTCTGGAGGCGATTAATGTCCAGTTCAATGACATTTTCCACTGGTTCTGCTCTCTGGTCATCGTTGGAACTGTTGTCATCAGACAAAGCATCTGATTCCGTCTCGGATGGCTCGAACCTGTAAGGTTCAATGCCTCTGTCACTGTCTGAACCACTGACAAAAAAAAAAGACAAAAAAAAAAAGACAAAACTAAACTAATTTGTTCACAATCGCTGTCACTTTCCGTCATGATTGTCCAATGTTGATAAGTGTGAATGTGGATAGGCAGGGCAGCCAGGGTACAACTGGTGATGTCAAAAACATGGGCGTGGTCTGGACTGGCTGTCACAAGCCAGCAAGCAAGGTGGGGCCTTCACCTGGTGTATTTTGTGCAATTATGTAAATACAGGTGGGTGATATGGTCTCCGGTATGAATATTTGGTTTAAGCTATGTGTATTTTATCTAAATTCGTTGTTATTTAGAAAAAAAAATTACGTGACATTTGGCCTTTAAGTAGAAACCTGCTTCAGTTTTATTGAGAACTACAATTCAGCGACATTTTTGCAGACATTTGCATGTTGCAGCAGCAACAGAAAACTTTAGTGCTAATGCCAACAACAGGTTTGAACCACCCAGTAAAACTAGGGTTTGCCCCCCCACCCCATTTCTCAACCTGCTGGTGATGTTGCTTGCTTGTTGAGTCTGCCGTGCCTGCATTAGTGCTGTAATGTACACGAATAATTCCATAGAGTGAACTAGTTTTTATGGGTGAACGTACTGTAGGAATTACCGGAACTGTAGTGGAAGGCAGGGATCACCAGCTGAATCACCCATCTGAGCAGCAAACGAGCCCCGTCTGCTTCGTTCATCTGACTCTCAGTTCAGTGAATGGTAGACAGTTGGAGCTCCAGTACAGCACTGAGTGATTTGGTGCACCACAGGTCTTTTTAGCTTGACTCAGTATGTTTCAGTGAACTGTGGATCCATAGCCTTTCTGCTGCCTCTCTGCTCTGCTACCTCGACGTGTCTTCTTTTCCACACAACCCGTGCACGTGAGACGATGCGTAAAAACAGGCGTAGTATGTATGCACAGGATCCGTATTCTGATTTCTGTGTTTGCTAATATATTAACTTAGCTACCTAATGAAGGGGTCAGATTATCATATATTATGGGATTTTGGGAATTATTAATTGTACAGAGGGCAAAACTATCATACAAATACAATACTGTAATTATTGTACGTCTGGCAACATTGCTATTGGCAGACAAAAAAGAAAAAGTCTAATCAGAGATTTCTAACTCCTTGGTTCAACACAGAAACTCGTAGCTTAAAACAGAAGACTTGTCAATTAGAAAGAAAATGGCGATCCACTAATTTAGATGAAATCTATTTAGCTTGGAGAAATCATCTTTTAATTTATAAAAAAAATCTCTTAGAAAAGCTAGAACAAGTTATTATTCTGCATTAATAGAAGAGAACAAGAATAATCCCAGGTTTCTTTTCAGCACTGTAGCCAGGTTGACAAAGAGTCAGGACTCTGTCAATCCTAGCATTCCCTTAGAGCTTACTAGTCAGGACTTTATGAACTTTTTCAATAATAAAATTTCATCCATCAGAGATAAAATCAATCAGATTCTTCCCACCGTTAACTTAAATACAGTAACTACAACAACTCCTTCAATTGATATCTGTCTTGATGAGTTTACTCCAATTGACCTTTCAGAGTTAGACAAAATAGTTTCCTCATCCAAGCCTTCAACTTGTCTTTTAAACCCTATTCCTACCAGGTTATTTAAAGAAGTTTTCCCACTTATTGGTAGCTTTATTCTTCATATAATCAATTCTTCATTAACTTTAGGCCATGTACCGCAGGTTTTTAAAACGGCTGTAATTAAACCCTTATTCAAAAAGCCAACGCTGGATCCAGGAGCTTTAGCTAACTATAGACCAATCTCTAATCTCTCTTTCATTTCAAAAATCTTAGAAAGAGTTGTTGCTATGCAATTATTTGACCACCTGCAGGGAAATGGTTTACTTGAAGAGTTTCAATCTGAGTTTAGAATCCATCATAGTACTGAAACTGCCTAAACGAAGGTCACTAACGACCTCCTCATCGCATTTGATAATGGACTTGTTTCTGTACTTGTCCTTTTAGACCTAAGTGCAGCTTTTGATACTATCGATCATAATATTCTACTTGATAGATTAGAACACTATGTTGGACTTAATGGAACTTTGTTGCAGTGGTTTAGATCTTATTTATCTGATAGGTTCCAGTTTGTTCATGTCAGTAATGAGTTTTCTTTCAACTCAAAGCTCAGTCATGGAGCTCCACGGGGATCTGTGCTATGCCCTACTCTTTTTAGTTTATATATGCTTCCGTTATGCAACATTATTAGAAAGCACTGTATACATTTTCATTGTTAAACAGATGACACACAATTATACCTGTCAATGAAGCCAGATGATAGTAATCAATTAGCCAAGTTAGAAGCCTGTCTTAAGGAAATCAAAGCTTGGATGACTTGTAATTTCCTGCTATTAAATTCAGATAAGACTGAAGTCATTCTTGTTGGTCCAAAAAACCTTAGAAATACCTTTCCAAATCAAACTTTCAGTTTGGATGCGGTTACTCTTTCTCTTAATAGCTCTGTGAGGAACCTTGGAATTATTTTTGATCAAGATCTGTTTTTCAATTCACATATTAAATTTGTTTCTAAGACTGCCTTCTATCATTTGCGTAATATTGCCAAGATTAGGAGCATCTTGTCTCAGAGTGATGCTGAGAAACTGATCCACGCTTTTATTAGCTCTAGATAAGATTATTGTAACTCTTTATTATCAGGTTGTCCAAAAACATCTTTAAGAAGTCTTCAGTTGATCCAAAATGCTGCAGCAAGAGTTTTAACAGGTACTAGAAAGAGAGATCATATCTCCCCAGTTCTGGCCTCCCTTCATTGTCTTCCCATAGAGTTTAGAATTAAGTTTAAAATCCTTCTTTTTACTTACAAAGCTCTAAACAATCAGGCCCCTTTTTATTTAAAAGATCTGATTATACCGTATTATCCTAACAGAGCACTATGCTCCCAAAATGCTGGATTACTTGTAATATCTAGAATCTCCAAAAGTACAATGGGAGGCAGAGCCTTCAGTTATCAAGCTTCTCTCCTGTGGAACCAGCTGTCAGTCTGGATTCGGGAGTCAGACTCAATCTGTTTTTAAGAATAGGGTTAAAACCTTTCTTTTTGATATAGCCTACAATTAGGGAAGGATCATGTGTTTCTGAACCCTCCCTTAGTTATGCTGCTAATACGTTTAGTCAGCCGGGTGACCTCCAATAATGCATTGGGCCTCACTCCTTTCTTCAGTCTCAAGGAAATATTTTATTTTTTTTTTTGCTGGTCATTAACATCTGTTTGCTTTCTCCCGTAGACTGAGTCCCCATCGTGCTGTTTGCTCTCTACATGTCTGTTCTTTTCATCTTCTCTATCCCCTCACCCCCAGCTAGTCGCAGCAGATGACTGCCCCTCCCTGAGCCTGGTTCTGCTGGAGGTATCTTCCTGTTAAAAGGGAGTTTTTCCTCTCCACAGTCGCCAAGTGCTTGCTCACAGGGGATCGCCTGATTGCTGGGGTCTTTCTGCAACTGTGGGGGTTCCCCTACAGTTGAAAGTGCTATGAGATGACTGTTGTTGTGAAATGGCGCTATATAAATAAAGTTGAATTGAATTGAATTGGCTGTCCTAAAAGTTGCTAAATGACATCATCACCTAATTTGCATAATTGGTCATTTTCACGTAATGAACACTGTAGGAGAGAATAATGTTGTGGGAGAGACAAAAAGTAATTAAAAAAAAATCCTAAATGTTTAGAACCACAAATAAACTTTCTTCTGTTGATTCTTGGTTTGTTTGTTTTAATTTTGCCATTTAAATAAGCTATCCCTCCTCAAAATAACTTCATGACTTTAGTACTTTGTCTAGGCAAGGGATGGGCAACTTTGGTGGTAGTGAGGGCCACACAATGTTTTCCTCACTTCCCGAGGGCCAGATTTACATGTAAACTGTCATGAACTTGGGTTTGGTGTCCCAAACCCAGTTCTGCCACTAGGGCTATTTGGTCTATTTCCATTGTTTATTTTCCATCAGGCACTTCAGGGAGCCCTTTGGGTCCTCCGCTCCCTGACAGCTTAGTCACGCCCCCTCCTCCTGTCAGTGCACCAGCTGTTGCTCATTACACATACACACACCTCCATTCATCATCATTCACATGCTCATACACTCACTCACACACACCTGTTTTCTATTCTGTCCAGCCACGCACATTCACACCGGCGGTCTCTTTCCTCATTAGTATGGTTATTACTTAAAGGTCTGATGACATGTTTTTGACTTCATCTAATTTTTCAACACATAATACAATATGATGAAATAGGTTGGTTTGTGCAGTTTTAAGTCAAACAGGCTTTTTTCACGCGAATATCCGACATTTTCATGAGCGCCATGTCACCAATTGCGTCAGTGGCTGGAAACCCCCCGGCCATGTTGTAACGTCACCAACAGAACACAGCACTTGGCTGCCCATTGTACACATAGGATGTAAGCGGTAGAAAACATTGAAGATGGTTCCAGCACATGTAGTGTGGAATTGGTTTGCATTGTCCAATCTTCAGACGATTATAGTTCTGAAGAATGGGATGATAATGAAGAATCTGGGGGCATCAGACCGTATAGGTTTGAGCCGTGCCAAGCGGGCATCGTGCCTAGTGATTCAGACTCAGAGAGTGACAGTGGAGAGGCACACATGGTCACCGCAGCAGCAGCGGCAAACACACGGCAGGGGAACACCACTGTTATGCTTTTGTTACAGATATTGCAACAAATTATTTGTTCATAAATATAATTATTTAAACCCGATTTTTCAATAAAATCATAGCAGTGTATTCTCTGTAGCTCAGGCATCAGGTTTATTATGTATTATATTTTGAGTTCTTGTTGTTTTTGTTTTGTACATGTGTTTTATGTGCGTTTTGACCCACTTTCAGGTGGGCACTGTCCAAGATTCGCCGGTCCGACCACGCGCCCTCTCTCTTTGACAGTCAGCTGTTCATGTTTTGTGTGCATCATCTGCCGTGTTGTCAGCCAGCCAATATTGCCAACACTATCATGATGTGTTAGCCACTCCACACAGCCGTGGTTCTGTTGCGCACCTTGAAGCGATGTCGGCCCTGGGGCGCAACCGTGGTTAACACGTTTCCTCTACATGTTCGCTGGGCGATGTCGGCCCTGAACACCAACTGTAAGTGTTTCTGTTTATTTTTGTAAGTCTTCACCTTTTTGGGAACAGTTATTATCATTTTTATGTTCAACACATGTGACATGTGCTGTGGTGAATCCTGCGCGTAAATCCATTCATCATGACCCTCCGTGCGCTGTTACACAGGGCACGGAGAGGGAGGATGAAATAATGAGGATTTACATGCAGGGTTCACCACATCACATTTAATATGGAAAGACAGACAGTTCCCAAAAAGGTGAAGATGTACAAAAAACACAAACACACTTACTGATGGCGTCCAGGGGCCGGCATCGCCCAGAGAATGAATGAGAGGAGACGTGGTAGCCACAGGTGCGCCCCAGAGCCGACATCACTTCAAGGACGCACAAGAACCACAGTGAACACGGAGTGACTAACACGTCGTGAGAGTGCTGAAAATAATGGCAGACTAACAGCACAGATGACAATATTATGGACCAGCAGTGTGTGACTGGCAAACGGCCGCTAAGTACACGCACTGCTGGTGATGGTGTGATGAGAAGCACCTGGGCGAGGACCGGGAAAGATGATCAGCGGGAGTTTGAATCAGCTGATGATAATGAGAGAGGGAATGTGGCCGGACCGGCAAGCATCGGCATGCAATCACAGAAAGTAGGTCAAAGCTGCCTGAAAATCCATTAATCCTTCCCCTCCTCGTGCGCTCCTCCTGTGTAAAAGTGCACGAGGAGGCTTTTGACAGTTGAGGCTGAAACGTGTGATGTGGTCTTTCACGGCCTGCTGTTTATCTAAGCCTGCGACACAATGCGAAGGCATAGCCATAAAATTAAAGCAAGAAACCAGAGAAACTGTGAGCTACAAAGCTGCTGTCATTCCGGTCAACAACACCGGCGACCGTTCTGTCGCTTATGTCATGATGGTGCTGCCCTTCATTCGGTGGGCGGCACCAAAGTCCAGTCAGCGGCTGCGGTTTTTTGATGATAACTAGTTTATGCAGGCGCGGTTGTAAATATTATATTGATCATCGACAACAACTTTTGGGTTTACACAACATGCTAAAAAATGTCAAAATCGTGTCATCAGACCTTTAAGCTCTGTCGGAGTAGGAAGAGATCACCGGATCATTGCACAGTACACAGTGTCTGTTCTCTCTGTGTAAGCAAGCCTCCACTCCTTATGGTTTACTTTCAGCCTGACTTATTGTCTTCTCTAACGTCTCCCAGCGCCGCTCGGTGCCTGATGTTAGCGGCTGTTCCTGTTAGCCTCCTCACACCGGACAGCACAGACCGCCCTGAACCGCTCCAGCCCGTAAGTCTATTATTGCCTTTCTCCTTGTGCCATTCAGCTATTCTGCGGCACTAGGCATTTCCTTCTGTGGGCTGTTGAGCGTCTGAGAGGCGTCCCTGCTCTCCTGGTTTCCTCACTGACCATGTCTCATTCCCCTGTTGATCCCTTTGCTGTTTGCTGGACTGTTTCTCTAATTTTGTTCAGTAAAGTGCACATTTCTACTCCTGCTCGTGGGTTTTAATTCCTCCCTCTGTGCACTGCATAATGGCGCACAAGGGATCATAACGTAAACCTACCGTGGGGGTGGGGGGACTATTTAAGTTTGTAAAATAATAGTGTAAAAATAAAATAAATAAATAATAAAATTAAGAAAAACATTACATTGTGAAAAAAATTACACATATATGAATGGTGAAACATTTCAGAAGTAAAACATACTTGAATCCATTTGAGAATCTTCATCAAATTAAGAAATTGAATTAATTTTGCATTCATTTTAAGTCTTAAATATGTTTATTACAATTGAAAAAAATCATTTTATTTTTATTTACATTGCTCATTGTTCTATTTTATTATAATTTTATAAGCATTTCTTTCAAGTGTTTGTGTTCATGAGTTTTATTCATATTTCATATTGCCCTTGCAAGAAAGTTGTTAATAAAACTCCAATCATGTGATTTTGGGCAAAAAGAATCAGTATCGGTATCGACAAAAAAGTCCCATAAATTAATGATATTGTATCAAAAGGAAAAATGCTGGTATCTCCCATCCCTGCAGCACTCTGCTGCTCCCGCTAGTGGCTCCCTCTCTTGCTCTATGATCTATCACTTATAGAGAGTGGCACTAGGTTTTGATTAGAGCTCCCTCTGCTGGCGGACACTATAATTGGATTTAAGAATGTGGTTCCAAACGTGATATTGTGGAGAGTGCAAATAACGGAGGCAGATTTATGCAGCAGACGACTTTATTCACTCTCACATCAGTCATACACAGAAAAAGCATGTCTCAATACACCAGGGGTTCTCCTTTTATATCAAATGCCCATCTCACATCTGCATGACATCTCGCATCACAATACATTCATCCCTTCTCCCCCAACTCCTTCTTCCTGTCACCTCACCATAATCTCCATACCCATTGTCCTTCTCTGTTTACCCTCTGCATCCAGTCTGATATGATTAACCCAGCCTCTACACCCCCCCGCCTCCCCCCCCCCACCGATTCTCAGACCAAGCTTCAGTCCTCACGTCCTTTTGGCTTCAGTCTCCTCCCATATCTGCTGTAACGGGGGTTTACCGCCTCTGCGGTGCTGCTGTGCTGGTGGGGAGCTCCTGGGGGGATGTCTGTCTGCCGGTGGGCCATGACGTGGGGGGGGGGGGGTAACCTTCAACTTGCCCGTGTGGCTGCTCTGATGATGAATCGTTTACCTGGGGAGTTCTCAGTGGGGGTCTTCCACGCCGAGGGGCCCGAGCCAACAGCACTCGAACGCCGCGTTCTTTAAAGTTTTTGGCACAAAAGCGCGTGGAAAACAGTGGTGGTCCGGGTCCGGCAGCGTGCCTGTATCTGCGCTATGCTGCAAACGCTAAGACGGGCAGTTGTCCGGTGCGGGATTATCTGTCAAAAATTCCCCTGGCAGCCGCAGTGGCTGAGCAAAAAACAAGCTCCGCCGAGGAAGTCTCCAAATCCTCTTTTGGTGCGGAACGCAACCCCAATAAAACCCATGGCAACCGGTCTACCCAATTTGCGTCGGTCAGCGAAGCCCTGAGTGCTGCTTTCAGTGACCTATGAAAACGCTCACATAACCCATTGGCCTGTGGGTTGTACGCAGTTGTGCGATGAATTGCAACACCCAGGCTATGGGCCATCGCGGACCAGAGGTTGGAAACAAACTGAGGGCCCCTATTGGACGTGATGTCCGATGGGATTCGAAAATGTACCACCCATGTCGTCAAAAAAGCGCGTGCCACATCCGCGGATGTGGTTGCCGCCAGCGGGACTGCTTTTGGCCAGTGTGTGGTGCGGTCCACCACTGTCAGAAGGTGCGTGCACCCCTGCGATGGCGGGAAGGGGCCCACGAGGTCCACGTGAACATGGTCGAACCTCTTCGCCAGTATACGAAACAGCTCCAAAGGAACCTTCGTGTGTCTGTGTACTTTGGCTCGTTGGCATGCTACGAAGGCTGCAGCCCACTCTTTCACCTATTTGCGCAGGCCTGGCCACACGAACTTTGCTTCCACCATTTTGACTGACGCGCGCACCTCCTGGGTGTGCCAGAGCATGAACTGACTCAAATACGCGGCGGCGCCAAGCAACTGGGACCACCGGGTGCGGGCGTCCCATGGAGATGTCGCAGATTGGGGGGGGGGGGGGGCTGCCGGCTTGCAGTACTCTGCTCTCCAGCCTTAACCCTGTTGGTCCAGACTGGAGCGCGCACACGTCCGCATCGCCAGTCTGCTCTGCGGCCATGGCTGTATAATCTATCCCCATGCAGACCGGGGCCACTACTGCGCGTGAAAGGCAGTCCGCCACCACATTAAGTTTACCCGACACATGCTGAATATCGGTCGTAAACTCCGAGATCATGGCCAGCTGTCTCTGCTTCCGGCCTGACCATGGTTCCGAAACCTTGGCCATTGCGAACGTTAGCGGCTTGTGGTCCCCGAATGCGGTGAAGCTCCGCCCTTCCAGCCAGAACTGGAAGTGGCGTATGGCCAGGTGGAGAGCCAGCAACTCTCTGTCGAACACGCTGTATTTACGCTCACTGTCGCGCAAAGCCCTGCTGAAAAAAGTGAGCGGCTGCCAAGAACTGGCGACACGTTGCTCCACGATGGCCCCTATGGCCACATCCGAGGCGTGGGTAGTGAGTGCTATCCGGGCCGCCAGGTCCGGGTGCGCCAACAGTGCAGCGTTTGCCAGGGCTGTTTTAACGGCGTACAATGACTGCATGAGTTGAGCTGCACGGGGGAGGAACCGGTTATAAAAGTTAGCCATCCCCCAAAATTCTTGCAGCGCCCTGACCGTCTGAGGCCGGGGAAAATTCGCCACGGCGCGCACTTTGTCGGGCAAGGGTATCGCTCCCTCCGGTGAGACGCGGTGCCCCAAAAAATCAATCCTCATCACGCCGAACTGACATTTCGCCGGGTTGATTATTAACCAGTGCTCCTCCAACCTCCGGAAAACCATCCTGAGGTGGGTTGCGTGTTCGTCCTCGAACACACTGGCCACCAGGATATCATCCAGGTAGACAAACACAAACAGCAGATCGCGCAACACCGCATCCATCATGCGTTGGAATGTCTGTGCCACTCCTTTTAATCCGAAGGGCATGCGTAAAAACTCAAACAAGCCAAACAGAGTTATTACCACTGTTTTGGGTATGTCCTCTGCGCGCACTGGGACCTGGTGGTAACCGCGGACCAGGTCTATTTTAGAAAAAATGCATGCCCCGGCGAGGTGAACGGAAAAATTCTGAATATGGGGAATCGGGTAGCGGTTGTGCGCTGTGGTGTCATTCAACCTGTGGAAATCTCCACACGGTCACCACAATCCCTCGGCCTTAGGGACCATGTGTAGCGGGGATGCCCATGGGCTGTTTGAGCGCCTCATGAAAACATGCAAACTCCTTGCGCGCTATGGCCAGTTTAGCTGCATCCACGCGCCGAGGTCATGCGAAAATGGGCGGCCCAGTGGTGGTGATAAAATGTTCCACCCGGTGTTTAGTGCTGGCCGCCGAAAATGTCGGAACCATGAGTGCTGGGAACTGAGTGAGCAGTGTGTCGAACTTACCGCCTGGAGCTGTGACGTTGGCTTATGTTATTGGCCCGACCCTTCGAGCTGTACAGGGGAGAGAATCAAAAGACATTGCATTAACCAAGCGTCTGTTAGCAACATCGACTAGCAACCCGTGTGCACACAGAAAATCAGCTCCCAGGATTGGGAAACTCAATGCCGCTATGACAAAAGTCCACTCGTACATATGGCCGTGTAGGGATAAAGTCAGTGTTCTCTCACCAAAAGTCTTAATGTCCGAGCCATTTACTGCTACCAGCCCGGGGCCGCTAGCTCCCGCTAGCCGGTCGGCATAGGACGGCAGGATGATGCTCTTCTGGGCGCCGGTGTCTACGAGGAACCGTCTCCCTGAGCGCAAGTCCGTCACGTAGAGCAGCTTATTCTCTTCACCGGTGGTCGCAGCCGCTACCGACTGCCGGCCTTGGCATTTCCCGAACGCTTGAATTGGCACAGTGGCACACATCTGCATGCATTCTCTCCAAAGCGGCGGTGGTAGAAGCAGAACATGTCTCTCTGGCGCTCCCTGGGCCCCGCTGTCGCTACCGTCGGCGGTTCCTCGCCTCCGCTGGTCGTCTCGCTGGGTTCTGGTGCTGCCGCGTTCACTGTGAGGGCTCTGGTGGTGAGGATGACCCGATCTGCCTCCTGGGCTAGCGCCCGGTAGTCACGCGCAGCCAGCAACGGCGAATTGGCCAGGACCGCTTTGGCCACTGTTGGGAGGTTCCGGAGGAAAAGGTGGGTAAACAGAAAATGCCCGTCGTCCGTGCCCATCAATGCTAACATCTTCTCCATCAGTTCGACCGTGGACCCATCTCCTAACTCAGAGTGCCTCAGGAGCCTCTCTGCTCTCTTGCAGTCTGAGAGTGTGTAGCACCGGGTTAGCGCGGCCTTGAGAGCCCCGTATTTGTTGTGGGCTGGAGGCTGTTGGAGCAGGCTCGCTACTTGCTGAGACATGCGAGTGTCCAGCGCTGCGACCACATAGTAATATTTGGTGTCGTCTGCCGTTATTCCCCGGAGGGCGAACTGAGCCTCGGTGTGGTGGAACCAAGACCACGGGTCGTGCAGCCAAAAGTCCAGTAGTTTGACCGAAACAGTGCATGTGTTTCTGGGGGTTCCCATCCGGGCCGTCTCTGGGATGCTTGCCGCGTCGCTGGGGCTTCCCGTCCGAGCCGACTCCGGGGTTCTTGCCTCGTGTTCCATAATTTGTCAAAGGGTCACTAGTGTGGAGAGTGTAAATAACAGAGGCAGATTTATGCAGCAGACGACTTTATTCACTCTCACATCAGTCATACACAGAAAAAGCATGTCTCAATACACCAGGGGTTCTCCTTTTATATCAACCGCCCATCTCACATCTGCATGACATCTCGCATCACAATACATTCATCCCTTCTCCCCCAACTCCTTCTTCCTGCCACCTCACCATAATCTCCATACCCATTGTCCTTCTCTGTTTACCCTCTGCATCCAGTCTGAGATGATTAACCCAGCCTCTACAATATAAAAAAATAATTTATTTTTGGAAATGGACTGGCCCCCTCATGGATCGTCACCTTATCGTGATGGGGGGGTCTGCGTGCCCCAGTGATCCCAGGAGCTATGTTGTCCGGGGCAATTTGCCTCTGATAGGATCACCCAAGACAAACTGGTCCTGGGTGAAGGGCCAGACTAAGAACGATCCAACAGACTCTCATGATAAATTCTATATCAAGGATTCAGTGTACCCCGCCCGGTATGGGGTTACCGGGGCCCCACCATGGAGCCAGGCCTGGGGGAGGGGCTCGAAGGCTAGCGTCTGGTGGCCGGGTTTCCACCCATGGGACCCGGCCGGGCTCAGCCCGAAGGAGTTACATGGGTCCGCCCTCCAGTGGGCTCACCACCTGCAAGAGAGATCACGGGGGTCCGGTGCTATGTGGATTAGGTGGCGGTCAAAGGTGGAGACCTTGGCGGACTGATCCCAAGCTTTCTAAACTGGCTTTTGGTACGTGGAATGTCACCTCTCTGGTGGGGAAGGAGCCTGAGCTGGTGTACGAGGTTGAGAGATACCGGCTAGATATAGTCGGCCTCACCTCAACACACAGCTCCGGTTCTGGAACCAGTCTCCTGGAGAGGGGCTGGAGCTTGGTCTTTTCTGGAGTTGCTCCGGGCGAGAGGTGACGAGCAGGGGTGGGTATTCTTGTATCCCCCCACCTTGTTGCCTCTATATTGGAGTTTTCCCCGGTGAACGAAAGGGTTGCTCCCGTGCCTTTGGGTCGGGAAACGGGTCCTGACCATCATTTGTGCCTATGCACCAAATGATGTTTCAGAGTACCCGCTCCTCTTGGAGACTCCATTGTCCTACTGGGGGACTTCAATGCGCATGTGGGCAATGACAGTGAAACCTGGAGGGGGGTGATTGGGAGGAACGGCCTGCCCGATCTGAACCCGAGTGGTGTTAAGTTATTTGACTTCTGTGCTAACCACAGTTTGTCCATGACGAACACCATGTTCAAGCATATGGGTGTCCATATGTGCACCTGGCACCAGGACACCCTAGGTCACAGGTCAATGATCAATTTTGTTATCATGTCATCAGACCTGCGACCATATGTCTTGGACGCCCGGGTAAAGAGAGGTGCAGAGCTGTCAACTGATCACCACCTGGTGGTGAGTTGGATCCGATGGCAGGGGAGGAAGCCATTCAGACCTGGTAGACCCAAACGTATAGTGAGGGTGTGCTGGGAACGTCTGGCTGAGGCCCCTGTCCGGGAGGTCTTCAACTCCCACCTCCGGAAGAACTTCAACCACATTCCGAGGGAGTCTGGAGACATGGAGTCTGAATGGGTCATGTTCTCCACCTCTGTTGTTGAAGCGGCGGCCCAGAGCTGTGGCTGCAAGGTAGTCGGTGCATCTCGTGGTGGCAACCCCCGAACCAAATGGGGGACACCAGTGGTGAGGGGGGGGGCATTAAGCTGAAGAAGGAGTCCTATCAAGCTTGGTTGGCTTGTGGGACTCCCAAAGCAGCTGAGGTGTAATGGCAGGCCAAGTGGAGTGCAGCTCGGGTGGTTTCTGAAGCAAAAACCTGGGTATGGGAGGAGTTCGGTGAGGCCATGGAACAAAACTTTCGGTCGGCCTCGAAGAGATTCTGGCAAACTGTCCGGCGGGTCAGGAAGGGAAAGCAGCTCCCTGTCCACACTGTGTATGGTGCAGATGGGACACTGTTGACTTCGACTGGGGATATCGTTGGGTGGAGGAAGGAATACTCTGAGGATCTCCTCAATCCCACTGATACGCCTTCCACAGAGGAAGCAGGGTTTGGGGACGAGGGGGATGACTCGCCTATCACAGGGGCTGAGGTTGCCAAGGTGGATAAAAATCTCTTTGGTGGCCAGGCCCCGGGGGTGGACGAGATTCACCTTGAGTACCTCAAGGCCCTGGATGTTGTTGGGCTGTCATGGTTGACACGCCTCTGCAACATTGCGTGGAGGTCCGGGGCAGTGCCTTTGGCATGGCAAACCAGGGTGGTGGTTCCTCTCTTCAAGAAAGGGGACCGGAGGGTGTGCTCCAACTTTAGAGGGATCACACTTCTCAGCCTCCCTGGGAAGGTCTATGCCAAGGTACTGGAGAGGAGAGTCCGGCCGTTGGTCGAACCTCGGATTCAGGAGGAGAAATATGGTTTTCGTCCTGGCCGTGGCACATCGGACCAGCTCTTTACCCTCTCGAGAATTCTTGAGGGTTCATGGGAGTTTGCTCAACCAGTTTACATGTGTTTTGTGGACTTGGAGAAGGCATTTGATCGCGTCCCTCGTGGTTTTTTGTGGGGGGTGCTTCGGGAGTATGGGGTATTGGGCTTGTTGTTACGAGCTATTCGGTCTCTGTACGACCGTTGTGAGAGTTTGGTTCGTATTGCCAACACTTGGTCGGACTCATTCCCAGTGAGAGTTGGACTCCGCCAGGGCTGCCCCTTGTCACCAATCCTGTTCATAATTTTTATGGACAGGATTTCTAGGCACAGCCAGGGAATGGAGGGTGTCATGCTTGGTGAGCACAGGATCTCATCTCTGTTGTTTGCAGATGATGTTGTCCTGTTGGCTTCATCCAGCAATGACCTACAGCTCTTGCTGGGACGATTTGCCGCTGAGTGTGAAGCGGCTGGGATGAGAATCAGCACCTCCAAGTCCGAGTCCATTGTCCTCAGTGGGAAAAAGGTGGATTGTCCTCTCTGGGTTGGGGACAGGCTCCTGCCCCAAGTGGAGGAGTTTAAGTATCTTGGGGTCTTGTTCACGAGTGAGGGGAAAATGGAGCGAGAGATTGACAGACAGATTGGAGCAGCATCTGCAGTGATGCAGACGTTGTACCGGTCTGGTGTGGGGAAGAGGGAGCTTAGTTCTAAGGCAAAGCTGCCGATTTACCAGTCAATCTACGTTCCTACTCTCACCTATGGTCACGAGCTTTGGGTAATGACCGAAAGAACAAGATCGCGGATACAAGCGGCTGAAATTAGCTTTCTCCGTAGGATTGCTAGACTCACCCTCAGAGATAGGGTGAGGAGCTCAGTCATCCGGGAGAGGCTCAGAGTAGAACCGCTGCTCCTCCACATTGAAAGGAGTCAGTTGAGGTGGTATGGGCATCTAATTAGGATGCCTCCTGGACGCCTCCCACTTGAGGTGTTTCAGGCACGTCCCACTGGGAGGAGACCCCGGGGCAGACCCAGGACTCGGTGGAGAGACTATGTCTCCCAGCTGGTCTGAGAACGCCTTGGTATCCTCTCTGAAGAGCTGGAGCAGGTGGCTGGGGAGAGGGAAGTCTGGGCTTCTCTGCTTGAACTGCTGCCTCCGCGACCCAGACCTCCAGAAAAGCGGCAGAAGATGGATGGATGGATGGAAATGGACTGGTGGCTGCAGTGGATGAGGGGATAGGTCGCATGCGGCCTGCAGGCCGCCAGTTCCTCATCCCTGGTCTAGACCCACATTACATAAATCAGTTTTGTTTTGCATTGTTAAATGTTAGAATATCAAATTTAATCAAAAGACTGTTTTGCGGGGTGGAATTGCTAACTTTACGTCCAACCTTCCTCCTTTACATTTTTCTGAAAACGGTCGAGGTGAGAAATAAATGTGCAGTTGCCAAATATGCATTTACTTTTCACTAACAACCACTATTTTAAAAGTTCTGTGAAGCAATTGGCTCCATGTGCCTGCTCCTGTTTGTGTATTATGGGTCTGAGCAGGGATTGAGGAGGAGATATGGGCACCTCCAAGCCACGACTCGGGTTTCTTGACACCACGATACCAGAGTGCTTGCAGGGCATGCTACATAGACTAACCGTAACTAACCATAATGCTGATGATGCAATGCTCCTGCACTGTGTATATACTGTAACTGTGTACATATGCATGTTTATTTACTGCTTAGGCTAACCAGTTCTTAGCTTATTATCTCATTTACTATTGCTCTAAGTGCTGCTATCCCTTTGCTGCTGCAATCCTGGAATTTCCCTATTGTGGGACTAATAAAGGTTTATCTTATCTTATCTTGTAGACAATGATTGGGAAGTGTGAAAATGCAAACCTAGGTGGACACGTAGAGCAATAGTGCTTTCACGTCAGAGTCTCCAAAACACCAGAAAAGTCTCCAAAACATCAGAAAAAGTCACTAGATTTGTCGCTAGTCGCTTTTGACAAAAAAAAAAAAAGTCACCACAAGGATTTGAAAAGTCGCCAGATTTAGCGAGAAAGTCACCAAGCTGGCAACACTGGGAATGCCCACTCCTGAACTCCTTTGTTTTGTAGTGGGAACCTTCCCACTGAGCACCTTTTTTAAAAGTATTTTATTTATGTATTTTCACATAAGAAATGTCACATTACTTGAACAGTACAAACACACAACCTGGGGGTAAATGCCCCCCCACCCCCCTCCACACACACACACACACCACAAAAAAAGGGCTGCCACCCAGTCATAGATGTACATAATTTTGGGGGTTTTTTTGCTTACAAGGAAAAAAACATATCTGCAGTAAGCCTGCTCTTGGGGTTTAAGGTCACAAAATATGTGTGCTGATATGACATTGGGCTAGGAAGGGTCCCCAGATTCTCTTGAATTTGTTCTGTTGGTTAGGTTTGTGCAAGCGCAGTCTCTTCATCTGAATAATGGACAACATCTCGCTGAGCTAGTGGGCAAAAAAGGGTAGAGAAGTAGACTTCAGGTTAGAAGAATAAGTTTTTTGGTTACAACCATGCCCAGGTGCAGAGCAACCTGTGTGTTGTGCGGTAGGACTGAAGTCTCTGTAGAGCATCCAAGGATGGACAGTTTGTGGTCAGGCAGAATGTCTCTGGAATTGGATTTTGACAGCTGCTCAAATACAGCTGACCAAAAATTGTGCAGTTTAGGGCAAAACCAAAAGAGATGTGCTAATGAACCCTCAGCAACATGACACCTATCACAGACAGGGGACACAGCTGGAAAAATATGATATAGCTTTGTTTTTGAATAATGCAGTCTGTGCAACACCTTGTACTGAATTAATCTGTACTGGGAATTAATAGAACAACGATGAACCTGGGACAGTGCCTCCTCCAGGAGTTCTACAGATATTTTAGAGTTCAAGTATTTGGCCCAAGCTTCCCTAATAAAATCAGATGAAACTGGGCTTGTGAAAGAGCACACAAATTTTAATATTAAGTGTTTTGAGTGTGGAGGGAGCAAGAGGTTTTCAAGAAAAGGATGGGTTGTGGAAGTGGAAACAAATTGTGGACAATTTTTCTTGACATAGTGTCTGATTTGGAGGTAGCTGAAAAAGTGTGAGTTTGGAAGATTGAATTTAGCACATAACTGAGCGAATGATGCAAATTGGTCACCAATGTACAAATCTGAAAAACTTCTGATACCCCTCTCTCTCCAGACTGTAAACACCCCATCCAACTGTCCAGGCAAAAATTAATGATTTTTTTTTATATTGGAGCATGTATGGAAACATTTGAAACCTGACAAGCCACTTTTATCTGATTTAGTATCTGCAAGGAGTTCTTCACAGTAAAATGTTGCTGAGTTAATTTGGCTACCAAGGAAAAATCAAAGAAAAGAAGAGTGGGGAGTGAGGACATTGTAACAGCAGCAGCTTCCAGTTGCAACCATAAAGGGTTCTCCTCAACATTGTCATTTGCACACTTCCAATAGGTTAGAGCCCTGGAATTAGCTGCCCAGTAGTAATGTTTAAAAACAGGCAGTCCCAGGCCACCCTTGCTAGTGAGTTTATGGAGGTGGTCCTTTGATATCCTATGTGATTTGTAACCCCACACAAATGGTAAAATAATAGAGTCGAGCTTCTTAAAAAATGATGCATTTAAGTATGTATATGGGCAAGTTCTGAAAAAGGTATAAAAACCTAGGTAGGCTCACCATCTTAACTGCATTCACCCGACCAATCATAGATGGGGTAATGTTCTCCAGAACTCAATATTTTTTTTAAATTTCTCTATAGTTTCTGTAAAGTTAAATTTGAAAATATGTTGAGGGTTCTTAGTCTAAGCCCTAAATAGGTGAAACATTCCTTCATCACTCTTAGAGGCAATTTTGTCAAGAAGTCATCAGTGAGTTGATGAACCCTCATCCTACCAACATATTTTACATACAAATAGTACCAACTGACGGAGCTGAGGAAGATCAAGGCGAGGAAGGCGTCGGGACCGGACGGCATCAGCGCAAAGCTCCTCAAGTCCTGTGCAGACCAGCTGTGTGGGATTGTGACGTATATCTTCAACATGAGCCTGAAACTGGGGAGGGTACCACAGCTGTGGAAAACATCTTGTGTGGTACCTGTACCAAAAACTTCCCACCCCAAAGACCTGAACAGCTTCAGACCGGTGGCCTTGACGTCCCACTTGATGAAGACCCTGGAGAGACTGCTCCTTGCTCATCTCCGCCCCCTGGTGGAACCAGCGATGGATCCACTCCAGTTCGCCTACCAGCATGGCATTGGGGTGGAGGATGCGGTGATCTTCCTCCTTCACCGTTCTCTGTCCCACCTGGAGAAGCCCGGGAATATGGTGAGGATCATGTTCTTTGACTTCTCCAGTGCTTTCAACACCATCCAACCGATGATCCTGAAGGACAAGCTGCTGCGCGCAGGGGTGGACCAGCACCTGTCATCATGGATCCTGGACTACCTCACGAACCGGCCTCAGTTTGTGAGAACCCGGGACTGTGTTTCCGACACGATCATCAGTAGCACGGGGGCCCCCCAGGGAACGGTGCTGGCTCCCTTCTTGTTCACTCTTTATACTGTGGACTTCTCACACAACACAACACATTGCCATCTACAGAAGTTCTCTGATGACTCTGCGATCGTTGGTCTCATCTCCAGCGGAGATGAAGCTGAGTACAGAGGGCTTATCCAGGACTTTGTGGACTGGTGCCATCGGAACTGCCTCCAGATCAACGCGAGGAAAACTAAGGAGCTGGTGGTGGACTGCCGCAGGCATGGGCAGCCCCTCACAGCACCAGTAAATATACAGGGAACAGACATCGAGATGGTGACATCCTACAAGTACCTGGGTATTCATCTGAACAATAAACTAGACTGGTCACACAATACTGACGCACTCTACAAGAAGGGACAGCGCAGGCTGTTCCTGCTGAGGAGACTCAGGTCTTTTGGTGTACAAGGGGCGCTGCTGAAGTCATTCTATGACACGGTGGTGGCATCAGCCATCACTTTTGGAGTGGTCTGCTGGGGCAGTGGCATTACTGCAGCCGATAGGAAGAGACTGAACAAACTGATGAAGAAAGCTAGCTCTGTCCTGGGGCAACGCCTTGATCCGATGGAGGAGATAGGAGAGAGAAGGACGGTGGCTAAACTGTCATCTCTGCTGGAGTCCGAGTTCCACCCTATGCAGGACATACTGGATGCACTGAGGAGCTCATTTAGCAGCAGACTACATCATCCCAGGTGCACAACCGAGAGGTTTCGTAGGTCCTTCCTACCAACGGCTGTCAGACTGTACAACCTAAGCAGGGCTGCTCGCAGAGATAGCAAAAAGACATAACAAACTAATAGTTTTTTTTTTTTTTTTTTTTTTTTTTTTTTTTTGAATGCAAAAGATGCAATAGACTTACACAATGGTCCTCTCCGGCATACAACTAGGAACATACCGGTCGCTATGGAGGGTGAGAATATGTATGGGCACATAATCATACCATGTAGGATAACTAAATAGACGGTTATGCTGTTTCATCCCACCTAGCAACAATGCTCTGCACTGTGTGTGTTTATATATTTACATATTTATTCCATCTAGCTACAATGCTCTGCACTGGGTGTGTTTATATTTATATATCTATATATTTATTCCATCTAGCTACAATGCTCCGCACTGTGTTTTTATATATCTACATATTATTCCATCTAGCTACATTGCTCCGCACTGTGTGTGTTTATATACTTGCATATTTATTCCACCTAGCTGCAATGCTCCATACTGTGGGTGTTTATATATTTACATATTTATTCCATCTAGCTACAATGCTCTGCACTGTGTGTTCATATATTCATATATTTATTCCATCCAGCTACAATGCTCTGCACTGTGTGTCTGTGTGTGTGTGTGTGTATATATATATATTTTATAGTAATATGTACATATGTATATTAGCTGCTCTTGCTTGCTTGTTTTTTCTTGCCTTCTGATTGTTGCTCTGAGTGTTGCTATCCCTGTGCTGTTGCAATCCTGGAATTTCCCCGTTGTGGGACTAATAAAGGCTTATCTTATCTTATCTTATCTTAACTGGGGTCCGTTTGAACCCCACACAAAATTTAACTATTAATTGGATTATTAAGCAATACCAAAGTATTTTTTTCACTTAAAATGTTTTATTTGGTTAAAACAAAGAGTTGTGCTTGCAACATGATCCAATCAAATACTTGCATGCTACATGCTACATGTAGCATGCTACATGCAAGTATACAATGCTACTTTGCTACAATGGCAAAGTATTTGCATATTTGCATGGCAAAGTCTACCTCGTTGAGCCGTCATTCACTGAAATATAACACAAAATTCATACATTTAATATCATTAACATCATATTTTTCCCTGGGGTCCAATCGGACCCCAATGAAAAATCTGAACTGACAGTACAGAAGAAAACTGTATTTTAAATCAGATTTATTTTTTGTGATTCACAGATGATGACAAACAAAGTCAAGAAGCATGATAGCTATGATCGATAATATGTCCGTGTTGTGCATAAGAACATATGTGTGGGGTCAATTGGGACCCCACTCGGTAGGATCAGGGCATGAATTCGCTCTTTCCCCAGTTTATGGTATAGCCAGAGAAGCTTCCGAAGGAGTTAATGTATTCTAGTAAAATTGGGATTGAAGCCACAGGATCAGCTAAACAGACCAAAAGGTTGTCCGTGTACAGGGTAACGTGTGTCTCAGTGCTGCCTAACTTAATGCCTTTAATGTCTGGGTGCCCCTGATAGAAATGGCCAGGGGCTCCAGTACTATATTAAATCTTTAATCCAAGATGGCGACCAAGATGGTCACACTTTTTCAGCGCTGAGACAAACTCGCTGATTTCCCCACCAAAGTACCTAACCAACAGTGATCGGCGCTTGTGACGGACACCCACGGGCTGAATTTCCACCTCCGTCAGAATCCCGTTGGAATGCCCCTTTAATCGGGTAGAACTGCTGCGCTCTACCAGAAGCGATTGCCAAGCTAACGCTAGTTAGCTTAACGCTGGCCCCAGTGCGCCACCTAACTCCGACATGAAGCGGCTCAGTCCCCGGTGAGGGCCTATCGGAGGAACCAACCGAGGCAGCAGTTGGGAGCTCGAGCGCGGCGTTGGTGAGAGACGGGGCCACCTGGACCCAGCAGGACAGTGGCCTGAGTCGGAACCCAGTTGCGAGGTCCAGCTGAGGAACTACCAGACTGACGGCGGTCGGTGACGGGGCCTAGCGGAGGTGCCACCCAGCCAGACGGCGGCGAGCGGAGGCGGTGATCGGTGAAGCTCGGCTGCGCCGGCGGTGTGCGGCATAACCGGCCAGGCAGACGGCGGCAGGCGGTGGCGAATGACGGGGGTGATCTGCGGAGCTGTACAGCGCTACTTGGCGGAGGAGCTGTGCAGGAGCTGCTGCAGCGAGTTCAGCAGCGGCCGGGCTAGTTGAGGCCTAGCCGGATTCTCTGTTTACTTCTATCTACAGGTCAGTAAGATGCCACCAAAGAAAGAGGAAATGGAAGAAATCAAAAAAGCTCTGAGCTTTATGTCAGAAGAATTGGCCAAATTGACTAGCCAACAGGACAAAATAATAGGCCTAATAGAACAGGTACAAGCCCTAAATTTAATAATTCAAGAAAAAGACAAAAAAATTATGGACCTGGAGCAACACGGGCGTCTTTTGGAGCAACGCGTCGAGGATCTTGAACAAGGTTCTCGTATTGATGACCTAGTTATAAGTGGACTAGACATCAGATATCAGTCATACGCCCATGCCACAGTAGGACTGAGTGGTGAAGATGCACCCATGAGAGAATCTTTGTCCTTAGAAAATCAAGTGCTTCAGTTCCTTAATGATAAAGACATTAAGGTAGAAGCCAATGCAATCTCAGCCTGCTATGCTCTACCGAAGAAAGATAACAAAACAAAGAAATCAATTGTGATGCGCTTTGTGAACAGAAGGGTAAAGAATAACATACTGAGGCAGGCCAAAAAGCTAAAGGAAACTCAAGTTTACATAAATGAACACCTGACAAAAAAAATGCTGAATTAGCACGACAGGCACGGATGCTAAAAAAACAAAATAGGATACAAGCAACCTGGACAAGAAATTGTAGAATTTGGATTAAACTAAATGGATCACCTGAGCAAGCAAAGAGTATAATGATCAGAGATGCTACTGACTTAGATAAATACAGATGAACACACACGATAAGAATAGTTCTTTTGATACACTATGCCAAAGTACTTTAATAAAAATAACCAAAACAAACAAAAACTTATGACCGACTCAAGTAGACATTAATTATCCCCAGTTGGAGGAAGTCATTTGACACAGAATGAGGAAACTCAAACTCTGAAAACATACCATTATGCTGAACATAAACCACAAGAGATGGAGAATGATATTGATCCTGATAACCACTTTTTCAATAATATTCATAACCACTGTGAATATTACACCGAAAAACAATTCAAAAGTCAAATGCAATTAGATGGTAAACTGTCAATAATACACTTCAATAGCAGAAGTCTAAACAAAAACTTTCCACAGATTCAGGACTATTTAAAACAGCTAGACAGAAAATTCACAGCCATTGCAGTCTCTGAAACCTGGCTTAATGAAGATCAGGCTTCCCTGATGGCAATAGAAGGATATCAGATGTTTTATATTAACAGAACTCAATAAAAGGGTGGTGGTGTTGCACTGTATATTGATGACCTGTACAGGTGTAAGCTTGTAAATGAAATGTCTTTAGCACTACCAGGGATTTTGGAATGTGTTACTGTTGAGATTGACCTAGACAAAACAAAAAATCTAATCATAAGCTGCATATATAGAATGCCGGGAACTTGCATTGAGACATTCAGAGATAAATTAGTCGAGCTGTACAATAATATTACTAGTAAGAAAATGGTAGCAATTTGTGGAGATTTCAATATTGACTTACTGAATCCTCATCAACAAAATGTAGTTACAGAGTTCATGAACTCTATGTACAGCATGAGTCTATATCCCACAATAACACATCCCAGTAGAATCACAGTTCACTCTGCTACACTTATTGACAACCTGTTTGTCAATGTTTTCGATAAGAAAATAGAAAGTGGATTATTGATAAATGATATAAGTGACCACTTGCCAACCTTTGCACTTATCCATGGCCACACGGGGCCCAACGCAGAAAAAACCTCAAAATCGTTCAGACACAAATCACCAAATGCAATCAGTTCTCTTAAAGAGGACTTGCTGAAGCAAGACTGGACAGAAGTCTATGTATCAGATGTAAATGAAGCCTATGACACATTTATAAATATTGTAACCACTCTTTATGAAAAAAACTGCCCTATAGTAATAAAAAAGCTTAAACACAAATTTGCTAACAAGCCATGGTTAACCAAAGGACTACAAAAGGCGTGTAAAAAGAAAAATTTATTATATAAAGCTTTCCTAAAGAAAAGAACAAAAGAAGCAGAGCAGCGGTATAAAACATACAAAAATAAGTTAACATATATAATAAGATGTAGTAAAAGAGACTATTACAGTAAAGAACTGGAGAAAAACAGAGACAATATTAAAAATACATGGACAATACTCAACAGTATCCTTGGAAATAAAAGCAGAAATACAAGCTACCCAACTAACATTCCAAAAAATAATAAAACGACTCAGAGTGTGAATATTGCTTCACCTGCAGATGAATTTAATAATTTTTTTGTTAACATTGGACCTAAACTGGCCCGAGAAATACCCACTACGGTGCCAACAGGTGATACAATATGCAATAACACTGCTGTAAAAGACTCCATCTTCATAAAGAACACAGACGAAAGAGAGGTCATTGAAATTGTTAAATCGTTCAAAAGTAAAACATCTACTGACTGTGATGGTATTGACATGCTACTAGTCAAAACTGTTATCGAATGCATAGTAAAACCACTGACGTATATCTGCAACCTGTCTCTCCAATCAGGTATATTTCCCAATGCAATGAAAATAGCTAAAGTAATTCCGATATACAAGACGGGCGACAGAGGGGAACTCTAAAACTATAGACCAATTTCACTATTACCGCAATTTTCCAAGATACTTGAAAAAATATTCTATGAGAGAATTGACAACTTCATACTGAAGAATGATTTATTATGTGAGCAGCAATATGGGTTCAGACACAAGAGGACAACTGCATATGCCCTAATGGAATTTACAGAAAAAATATCAACAGCCATTGAAAATAAAGAGTATTCAGTTGGAGTATTCCTAGATCTTAAAAAAGCATTTGATACAGTAGATCATAATTTATTATTAAAGAAACTACAAAATTCTGGTATTAGAGGGGTAGCACTGTCCTGGTTAAGTAGTTACTTAAAGAATAGATATCAGTATGTATGTGTTAGCAACAAAAACTCAGAGTTGCTGAAGGTCACCTGTGGAGTCCCACAGGGTTCAGTTTTGGGACCATTATTATTCAATATGTATATAAACGATATATGTAAAGTTTCAGAAAAAATGGACTTAACATTGTTTGCCGATGACACTAATCTGCTATGCAGTGGAAACAATTTGGAACAACTTATGGATACACTCGGGAAGGAATTAGAAAAGCTTAAACTGTGGTTTGATTCAAACAAATTAACGCTCAATTTAAGTAAGACAAAATTTATAGTCTTTAACAACCATCACAACAATCCAGTACCCAAACTCAGTGTAAATGGTGTAGAGATTGAAAGGGTATCTAAAACTAAATTCCTTGGAGTAATAATTGATAACAAACTGTATTGGAAGTCACATATTAATTATATTAAAGGTAAAGTTTCCAAATCAATTGCAATATTACACAGAGTGAAATATTTGCTGAATCAACCCACACTATACACCTTGTATCATTCATTAATACTCCCATACATGACATATTGTAATGAAGTATGGGGAAATACATACAAAACAAACATATATCCACTCTTTATGCTTCAAAAGAGAGCTATTAGAATAATAAACAAAGCAGCTTACAGGGAACCAACAAACCCACTTTTTCTTAAACAAAAAACTCTCAAGTTGAAAGATCTGGTTGACTTTAAAACCGCAATAATAATGTTCAAAGTGAAGAATTTATCACTGCCCGCAAATATCCAAAAGTTGTTCCAAACAAGGGAGAAACGATATCACTTCAGAGGAACATGTATATTTCAAAAGCCTACAGTGAGAACAACCACCAAGCAACACTGTATTTCAGTGCAAGGAGTCAGATTATGGAACGATTATGGACCTGAATTAAAATCATGTACAACGCTTGGACAATTTAAACAAAAACTAAAGGAAGAAATACTCCAAACATATTTACAAGACGACATGTAAACTCACATAAGGATTGACATATCCAGCCTGTGTTGTGTTGTAGCTTAGTTTTTTTTTTTTTTTTTTTTTTTCTCTCTGTGACATTCTGTCTTAGATTTGTCTTGAATAGTAACCGCTCAACTTAGCTTAGCTTAGTTTTCCTTTTTTTTTCTCTCAGTCACACTTTGTCTTAGCTTTGTTCTAAATTGTAATCACTCTTGTCTTGTTTACTCTTTTTTCTTTTGAATTCTTGGATGGAATATGGGTGGGCAATATAAGCTGCGGCTTCAGCCATCACCCATTTCGGATAACTCACGTGGAATTGTTTAGTAGAAGGAGTCTTTGTCTAATTTGACCTTGTTGTTATATTATACAGTTTCTTTTAACCTGTATTGTATTATCCGAAATAAAAATTCATTCATTCATTCATTCATTCATTCAAACAGCAAAGGGGACAGTGGGTCCCCCTAACGGACGCAATGTTGTAAAGAGAACATATTGGATCTGTCCCCTTTTGTTAAGATGGAGGATTTTGGGTTGCTATATAAGATTTTAACCCACTCTATAAAAGTGTCGCCAAACCCAAATTTCTTGAGCGCTGCAATTAAGTACAACCACTCTATCATATCGAACGCCTTGTGAGCATTGAAGGACAGTATAGCAGCTCTCTCATCTTTGCTGTAATCTGCATACATGATATTAAGAATTTTACAAACATTACAGAATGAGTACCTCTCAGGAATAAATCTTGTTTGAGCCGGGTGAATAATACTTGTTTTATTTTTACCAAGCCGGTTTGTTAGAACTTTTGTAATTATTTTCAGGTTGTAATTTAGTAGAGCAATAGGCCTGTAGCTACCCGGGTTAGTTTCATCTTTGTCTTTTTTTTAATAGAACACAGATATTTGCTTCACTAAAAGAGGATGGAAGCTGTCTGTTCTGAAATGTATTTCCAATCATTCTCAGCAAAGAAGGTGCAAGGACCCCTTGAAAGGCTTTGTAAAATTCTGGTCCAAACCCATCAGGACCCACCACCTTCCCATTGGGGAATGCTCTGATGGCATCTTGTAACTCGAACATCAAGAATTCTATGTCCAGACTTTCCCTGGAAGCTACATCTAACTTGGGGAAATGAAGCGAATCAAAAAACTTATCAAAGTCTTCCTGTGAGGCTGTTGATTTGGAGGTGTAAATTTCTGAGTAAAATTCTGTAAAACGTTCATTTATGTCCTTTAAATCTGTAAGAATCCCTCCAGATTTAGATCTTATTTTGTAAGATGGCTCGTTTTGCTTGTTCTCCTTTTAATTGTGTAGCATCATTCCCTTTGGCCCTAATCTATAAAATTACTCTTCATCTTAAAGAAATTGTTTCACCCAAAAAGTCTGGTCAAGAATTGTTTCCTCCATCTAAGGACCACAGTGAAAACACATTCCATGATAAAAGGGCCGATAAGGATCCCATTTCATGCCAGGAACAGATTCTTTTACGAGTCATAAATCCCAGAGCTTCCTCCCCAATCAGACAGTTTTATGTGGAGACCACTCTTTGAGACATTCCAGATACCCTTGACTGCATCCCACAGGTCACTAGGAATTATCCACAGCTCAACATTGCCCCCTTTTGTCAACTCAGAGACATGCTGGATTTATTTAACCTGGGAACTTTGTTTCTTTTATTTTATCTGCTGAAATAATCCTGTCTCCTCAAGACTTTATTTTTCCAGGAAATACTGATCAGAACATGTTGAAGATGGCTGCCTCTGTGTTGGACAATGATGGGTTTGAAATGTTTCATTAATCACTGATTTTAAATGTATGCCTATTTGAAAAATGTTTACATGAACCTTATTCTAATGCATGCTAATTATAGGAGGACAAGTTTATAAACATGCATGCTCACTGAATATTAGCCGTGAATCACTGGTTAGTTTAGATTTCATATTAAGTATATAATGAATTTCACAGTTAAAATGTATACATGTCTTCTGAAACTTGTGCCAGTCATCTCACTGGTACCAGCCAATCACCAGGCCGCCTCTGTTGGATGACGCCTCTTTTATTCTATTGGTCGGTTACAGACAAAGAACTGTTTTTTTATTGGACCATAGCCCATTTGAATCTTCCACGATAGCTGATAATTGGTTCTATCTGCTGCCAGTCATATTTTATGATCCAAGGAGCATGCTCAGTTAAATAGAGAGAGCCGCCCTAGTTTTTCAGGCTTTCTGTCTTTGTTTAGTAGAGTTTTCGTCTTTGATCAGTAGAGTTCAGTTTGTTCAATCTTTGTTAAGCCGCCTTCTGTTTTTCTGGCATCTGAAAAGAGATCATCCTTTTCTTGTTGAGCTCAAAACCTACATACTTGAAGTGAAACTCCAAAACGCTTTTTCCCTTTCCTCAGAAGCCGTGTTTATTCTACTGAGCTTTCGCTATTGATTTATTGTACCTCCTTGTTAAAATGGACTGATAGTGAATTTTTGACTTTTTCCATGCCTCACCCACATACCATGACATCAGGAGACCAAGGATTTCATGGATAGAACTGTCTAAATACATTTTCCTTCAGCCTAAGTTCTTATTTGCTGGTGGACACCCTAAATTTGCAAACCAGGAAAGGATCTGTTGTTCGAGAAAGACGTCACACTTGCCTCGGGTCCAGCTATTCATTCTGCCTCCGGCTCCACTCTCTGGATGCCCCACTGCTGAGTCTGGGCCATCACAGCTGAAATTGAAAAGGACTACTGGCAGTCGCTTTTCCTTTTTGCCACCTGCTGGCATTCACGCTCACTGCTGGAATCTGAAGACACAGTTGTCCGTAAGCCAGACTTCCACTTACTATCTGCTGGGCTAAATGTGATGTCTAATTATAACTGAATATGACCAATCCTTCATGTTAAAGTTAGTCCATAAGCTACAATAGGAACTATAAGCTAAAGGAAAACTAATATTTTCTTTTCTATAACCCCTGTTCTTTTTGTAGAGTAACTCAGAATTTCCTTTTTCAGATAATCAGCTTTTGTCATTTTGTCCATAAAATTGCATCCAATTTTATGCATATTTTTGTTACAGTTATTTCACAGTCTTCCATTGCATCACAGTTACAAATTCAAAATCTGGTTTTTGTCATGATGGCCGCTAGGCCGTCATCAGCATCATCATCATCAGCTGCGCTCACTCCAGCAGGTGGCAATCAGCTGGCTTTAAAAGCCCGACGCGCAGACTCTTCAGCACGGAGTCGTCTGTCTTCCTTGCCAAGCAATGCGCCGAGATCTCGACTACAAGTCAAGAAGCGAACGCCAAGTCAAGCCAGGCCACGTAAGCAAACTCAGCAGTCATCGTCTGCAAGTTCCTTCCCCTGTGCACAGGTGGACCTCCCAGGCGGCGGACAGCTGACAAGGCACAGCCTCCTCCTCTTCGGAGTTCCTACTCACCCCCGCAACGCCGGGTGCCTCGAGCACTACGTCACACGGACACCAGGAGCCAGCCGGACTTACACTGTGGGACCTGCCAGTAAGCACCTGCAGCATATACGCCGTTATTGTTATTGTGCAGCAGTAACCTTTGTGCTTGTGTGTTCCAAGGTTGCCAGGTCACCACAAGACGGGCTCAGCTCCAGTGACTAGACGAGCACACATACATCCACTCACGCACTACACGCACACTTTAACAATAAAAGATAATTGTCTGTAATCACTCGTGTCAGCGTCTGTCTCTTGGGTCGTAAATCATGTCAGTTTTCTTTTGTTTTCACAAAAGTTTAAGCATAGACTTTATGCTCAGGAATCCATTAACAGTTAATAGGATATTTGATATCTTGATCATTTCACCTGCTTACAAATCAATTGAATGTAATGTCATTTAACCTGAGTTTGATTATTAAAACTTATTAACTATATGGAGAAGTCTCTGCTTGATTTCTTTTGTGTATGTGTTTTTCTGGGTCACATCAGTAGAATTCACGAATATTGAGACTGGTTAGTGAAAGGGTTCAAGGATTAGTTATTAATAAATTGTCCCGTTGGACTGGTGCCCCTTACGAGTGTTTTCCTCTCAAGCTTTGTGTGCTTGTGGTGATGGAGTAAACCTCCGTCCCCCCCCCCACACACACACTTCTGATTATAAAAAAAATAATCCTTGTACCTTATCACACTTATAATCAATTGTTACGCACTACAATTGCTTTGCCAATAACTTTTGTGACTTGTCACCAACTTCAAAATGCCTCCGTTTAAGTTTAAGTAAAACATTGCCCACTTGATCTCCCAAAATAGAATTGTACTCATATTTTAATTTCAGGATTGTGCTGTAATCTGATTGGAGTAATGACTTTCTGTAGATCTGTTCAGCTGTTTGTAGCTCTTTTTCAATCTCTCCCAATCTGCTTCTCTTAGACCATTTCAACGTTGCTTCATAAGAAATAATTTGCCCTCTAATATACACTTTGAGCGTTTCCCATAATATTGTATCATTCACTTCCCCATTGTCATTGGTCTAAAGGAACTGTGATATGTGTGTGGTGATGTATGTTCTAAAAGTCTGATCCTTGAGGAGATAAGGGTTGAAGCGCCAGCTATAAACTCGACTAGGGAAAACACCTTAAAAGGAACTCCGATTATATTGGCATGTTAGCTCTATATGCTTTATTTTTATGTTAGTAACATAACTATAATTTAATTTTTTTAAATAATTCCCAGTTTTATATATTTTTAAAAAACTTTATTACGATTTTTGTTTACGTCGCAATGCATTCTGGGTAGTGACGTAGAAGGGTTGCAGCCGTTTTTTCTGTCTTATAAAAGCCAAGAAGCGAAGCTCCTAACTACTGCCATTTGTCAGTGAAAATACCACATTGCGCAGCTTTTGGATGTAATTTCAAGGGAAATAAAGAAAGCGGAGTAAGCCTCCATAGCTTTCCTAAAGAGGGAAAGTTGAGGAAAAAGTGGGGCGGCAGTGGCTCAGCAGGTAGAGCAGGTTGTCTAATAACCTGATGGTTGGCGGTTCGCATCACGCTCTCCCCATATATCCTGCCTTTGTGTCCCTGGGCAAGACACTTCACCCGCATTGCCTCCAGTGCCCATAACACTGGGTATGAATGTGTAAAAATGTTTAAATGCTCGGTGGTGGCCGGAGAGGCTGTTGGCGTGGATTGGCAGCCACATTTCCCTCACTCTGAGTGTCTGTGATCACGCGCTACAGCGCATGCCTGATAATGCTGACATATGTATTAAGCACGCTATAATAAAGCACAATATCGCTCAACGCGCGCGCATGAGACATGTCTGTGATCGCACATAAAGCTGACATATGTATTAATCACGCTATGATAAAGCACGAGCGTGCGCTTTGCGCACCAGTGTGGCAGATGAAATAAGGGAACCCAGTGTGGAAGCACGGAATAAGTGCAGGCAGGACACTGCGAACTGAAGTTTAAAAGGGTGTTTATTTCATCCTCCAGCACGAAGCTCACTCCAGCGCTGTGGAGCGAGCCCTTTTTTTTTTTTATTACTTATTTTGTACCCATAGGTAGATTTGTTTTGCAGACTGGTGACAAGCCACCAGCTGCCAGTCGCTGCATGCGCAAGCGCCCCTTAACTCCCTAACCTGCATGTTTTTGACATGTGGGAGGAAACCGGAGAAATCCCGGAGTAAACCCACGCAAACACGGGGAGAACATGCAAACTCCACACAGATCACTGTTGGCCGGGGGCAGGGATCGAACCCACGATCTCCGCGATCCCCCGACCGAGGGTAAACTGAACTGCCACAGTGCTAACCACTGCGCACTGTGGTTAGGACAAAATAAGTAATAAAAAAAAAAAAGGGCTCGCTCCACAGCGCTGGAGTGAGCTTCGTGCTGGAGGATGAAATAAACACCCTTTTAAACTTCAGTTCGCCGTGTCCTGCCTGCACTTATTCTGTGCCTCCACACTGGGTTCCCTTATTTCATCCGCTACAAAGCGCACGCTCATGCGCTTTGAGCGATATTGTGCTTTATCATAGCATGATTAATACATATGTCAGCTTTATGCGTGATCACAGACATGTCTCATGCGCGCGCATTGAGGGATATTGTGCTTTATCACAGCGTGATTAATACATATGTCAGTTTTATCAGGCATGCGTTGTAACGCGTGATCACAGACACTGTGACGGAAATGTGGCTGCCAATCCACGCCAACAGCCTCTCCAGCTGCCACCGAGCATTTAAACATTTTTACACATTCATACCCAGTGTTATGGGCACTGGAGGCAATGCGGGTGAAGTGTCTTGCCCAGGGACACAGCGGCAGGATATCTGGGGACAGCGTGATGCGAACCGCCAACCATCGGGTTATTAGACGACCTGCTCTACCTGCTGAGCCACTGCCGCCCCACTTTTTCCTCCACTTTCCCTCTTTAGGAAAGCTATGGAGGCTTACCCCGCTTTCTTTATTCCCTTTGATTGGAAATTACATCCAAAAGCCGCGCAATGTGGCATTTTCACTGACAAATGGCAGTAGTTCGTAGCTTCGCTTCTTGGCTTGTATAAGACAGAAAAAACGGCTGCAACCCTTCTACGTCACTACCCAGAATGCATTGCGGCGTAAACAATAAAGGCGATTTACATCGTATAGTCTAGTCAAAAAAGGGGGTTAGCGTGCACCTTTGGAAATATATTTTTAATTGGTATCATTAGATGGAAAAATATGTGTAGAAAATGGTTTGCTATGTTACCAGTTGCATAAATTGTCCCACGTGACTTTTTTATGCAAGTTCAGCATAGGACCTCGGGAAACTATCAAATCTCAATTTTAGGGGTAGGGAAAATACAAATTAGCATATCTTTAGATTGCAACATCACAGCTACATGTAATACAACTCAAAATGTTGGGAATGATCTCGGCTTTCCATTGGTGGGTAAATATCAAAATTCGGTGCAATAATTAGGTCAGCAGAGGGCAAAAGGTCGCCAAAATAGGTCATTGCTGAAAATATTGCATTGTGTCAATTAAAGCTTATGCCAGCCCCCCAGTGGTTCATTCAACAGTTTTAATGGCTAGATATTGTCGACAGGATGCAAATTGATCACTTTGATGTGACAAAACAAGATTATCTTATAAATGGCTCATGCTATACGAACATCTGTTTTATCCATTTTTACGAAAGCTAAAATATGGGGTAGGGGAAACTAAAATGCACGTAACTTTTGAACCACACAAGATAAATGCGATATCTACCACTCATCTTGACCGTCTTGCATTCCGCTATTGATTCATACAAAGTTTCTGCAGATGGGGCCAGAAATGGGGTCACCAGAGGTCAAAAGGTCACAGATTTGAGACACGGTGGGCGTATAAAATAATAATAAACTTTATTTATACTGAATAACTCAGCCATCAACAACCTGGAAAACCTTTTTGATCCATGCTATGTTTACAACTTTGGTGTCAAGACCATGTTTGTAGGGTCAAAGTACATTATTAGACCAGTCTCAATATGAATGCTTGGCATGTTTACATGTCAGTATAACCTTTCATCCCTTGATCATTATACACCATCGTCACTTTCCTCTCCAGAGTCAAAGTCAAACTGGTCAAACTCAAAGTCATAGTAATCTTCCTCCTGTTCACCATCAAGCTGTTCTTCCACTGTTCCCATGAGATCAACAAGGGACTCTGGTAACACGGCGACACTTGACCACAATGGTTCCAACACGCCTTCATTGGTTCTCTTCCATCCCTGTCCTTGATCGTAGGGTTTAGGCTTTTCCAGAATAGGAACATCAGCTCTTTTGTATAAGCACATGCGATGGTTTACACGATTGACATGTTGCTTCAAAGCAGATTGGCAAGGGGGAAGGCGTGCCAGGTCAACCTTAGACTTGGAAGTCAATTTCTCATTATCGCCAACCATCTTGCGTAGCAGCTTTGCTCTGGCAACATCCACTGAAGTATCACGACTTCGGCCGTACATCAGGCAAGTGAACTGTTCTATCTGAGTTAGCACGAATGAGTCAACATCCCAGTCATCTCCTAGTTGCCGGAAGGCCTTGTGAAACTTTGGGTTTTTCTCTAGTTTTTTGAGGGGCCTCACCTTTCCTTTCCCCTTAAATGCACTGGTGCAGTCCTCTCCACTGAAAACATAGAACCCAAGAAGAGTGGCACAGTATTCTTCTCCCAAGGACTCTGCCAGCTCAGACACATTTACCAGTTGTCGATGTTTTCCTGAGCCAGTGTCCAGGTAGATGGTCAGCTTGATTTTGTGAGAATGGTAGAGAAGAATAACAAATATGTCTGTGTCTGGTGTTCTAACTACCGCATTCGTGTAGCCAATAGCAGCAGCATGGTGAAGGTACAGCACCACTCTTGTATCCGTCTCTTCCTGGTTGCTGTAGATCGTTGGAAGCTCATGCACTTCAACCTGAAAGAGAGAGAGCGCGTGTGATCAGTTTCTAAAACTGGCAAATTTCATGAAGTGAGATTGACTCAATGCACATTAATGCTTTAATCAAACAAGTGATAATTTTGTTTGGATTCAACTTACCTTTCCATTCTTTGAGGCAAACTGATGTGCCCTCCCTTCCACGATCAGCACTGCCATATTCGTTTTCTCGAGTCTGGACGCTGCCTGTTCACCACTCCATACTTGCAACAGAAGCTGGCATAGCTGTTTCTTGTTGTCATCATTCGTAAGGAACATCTTGAAGTCATATGGCTTTCTGGTAGCTGGTCCAGACAGAATGATCTTCTCTGAGCTACCACGCCTCTGTCTCTCCTGGGCTTTGATGGATTCTGGATGATAACTGTCGGTTGAGAACAAGAAGTGCTTCTTGGCCACCATCTGGTCAAGTATCTGGAGGCTTATGTCACCAAAGGTCGGGGGCAAGTCCTTGAGGACATGCAGCAGAGCCATGCCATCCTGGATAAACAGTGCATCTTGGGGATACTTCACCTCCCCCGAGGTTACATCCTCCAGGAGATAGTGAAGCATCGCTGCTTTGTTGGTCTTTGAGAAAAAACCATCTTGTGTCCCCAGACTGGGAGGAACAGGCATCAGACAGTATTTCATGAGTTCATCCAGATCGATAGGTTCATCCAAGCACTGTGACTTTACAAGGAGTAGGAATGCCAGGTTGCTTTGCTCCTGATATTGGATGACCTGGAATGACAAATACATGCATGTTGATATGTGATTACATGTAGTACAGGTTCATATTACATAATATCAAACATACATGTACATTGCTTTAGTAATCAGTAATGGAACCCTACCTTTCCTTGCGAAGATGTCAGGTGAACTTTCTTGTTGCTTGTAAACATAGCATGGATCAAAAAGGTTTTCCAGGTTGTTGATGGCTGAGTTATTCAGTATAAATAAAGTTTATTATTATTTTATACACCCACCGTATCTCAAATCTGTGACCTTTTGACCTCTGGTGACCCCATTTCTGGCCCCATCTGCAGAAACTTTGTATGAATCAATAGCGGAATGCAAGACGGTCAAGATGAGTGGTAGATATCGCATTTATTTTGTGTGGTTCAAACGTTACGTGCATTTTAGTTTCCCCTACCCCATATTTTAGCTTTCATAAAAATGGATAAAACAGATGTTCATATAGTATGAGCCATTTATAAGATAATCTTGTTTTGTCACATCAAAGTGATCAATTTGCATCCTGTCGACAATATCTAGCCATTAAAACTGTTGAACGAACCACTGGGGGGCTGGCATAAGCTTTAATTGACACGATGCAAAATTTTTAGCAATGACCTATTTTGGCGACCTTTTGCCCTCTGCTGACCTAATTATTGCACCGAATTTTGATATTTACCCACCAATGGAAAGCCGAGATCATTCCCAACATTTTGAGTTGTATTACATGTAGCTGTGATGTTGCAATCTAAAGATATGCTAATTTGGTATTTTCCCTACCCCTAAAATTGAGATTTGATAGTTTCCCGAGGTCCTATGCTGAACTTGCATAAAAAAGTCATGTGAGACAATTTATGCAGCTGGTAACATAGCAAACCATTTTCTACACATATTTTTCCATCTAATGATACCAATTAAAAATATATTTCCAAAGGTGCACGCTAACCCCCTTTTTTGACTAGACTAGTAATAAAGTTTTTTAAAAATATATAAAACTGGGAATTATTTTCAAAAAAATTATATTATAGTTATGTTACTAACATAAAAATAAAGCATATAGAGCTAACATGCCAATATAATTGGAGTTCCTTTTAAGGTTAAGATTGATGGGATTGTGATCAGATATTATTATGTTGTGATATTTGGTGTGGTTAATGTTAGAGATTAATCTGGAATCAACTAGAAAATAATCAATCCGTGTGTATGATTTGTGTATGTGTGAATAAAAGGAGTAATCACAATCAGATGGATACCGCAGTCTCCAAATATCCACCACCTTCTTTGATTTCATCAAATTATTAATGGTTTGTACAGCAAGAATATTAGGTGGTGGGGCAGAGGACAGTCTGTTTAAATATGGGTCTAGGTAACAGTTAAAATCTCCCCCTATCACTAAGTGGCTTACATCATCATCTGGGATAAGGTCAAACACTTTTCGAAAAAATGCTGGGTCATCCGTGTTCAGCCCATAGATATTAACCAGTGTAATGGGAAATGAATTAATATGCCCAGTTAAAATTATGAACCTGCCATTTGGGTCAGCTGTAGAGGACTGAAATTGGAAAGGCACAGTTTTCCGGAAGAGAATGGCGACCCCTCGGGCTTTTGATGTAAATGGTGATTGATAGACCTTCTTCTTCTGCTTAATCCTTTTCGGGTCGCGGGGGGCTAGAGCCTGTCCCAGCAAGATAGATTGATAAGACTGTGAAATCCAATTGGCCCTGAGTATTCTGTGCTGGGTAGTTTTAATATGGGTTTCTTGTAAAAATACAAGTATAATGTCAGATTTCAATGATTTCAAATGTGAAAAAACTTTGGCTTGTTTCACAGAGTGACCTAAACCACGTACATTCCAAGAGACCAAGGATATACACTACCGTTCAAAAGTTTGGGGTCACCCAGACAATTATTTTGTGTTTTCCATGAAAAGTCACACTTATTTACCACCATGAGTTGTAAAATGAATAGAAAATATAGTCAAGACATTGACAAGGTTAGAAATAATGATTTGTACTTGAAATAATAATTTTTTCCTTCAAACTTTGCTTTCGTCAAAGAATCCTCCATTTGCAGCAATTACAGCATTGCAGACCTAACATGATTGCACAAGGGTTTTCTAATCATCCATTAGCCTTCTGACACAATGAGCAAACACATTGTACCATAAGAACATTGGAGTGATAGTTGCTGGAAATGGGCCTCTATACACCTATGTAGATATTGCACCCAAAACCAGACATTTGCAGCTAGAATAGTCATTTACCACATTAGCAATGTATAGAGTGTATTTCTGATTAGTTTAAAGTTATCTTCATTGAAAAAAAGTGCTTTTCTTTCAAAAATAAGGAAATTTCTAAGTGACCCCAAACTTTTGAACGGTAGTGTATGATCAAGAGCATTGTTCACGTGCGGTGCCATCGGCATTACAGCAAGATACAAACTAAACATTCGGTGTGGCAGCTGACCTAAAACAAAGAACATTAACCTGAACAGATAACAAACACCCCAAGAAACCCCCTGCCAAAAGCTTCCCCAAACGAAGCATAGTTACCCTCATCCACATCTGGGATCACCGGTCAAAAAAAAAAGAACACCACCTCTAACAGACCACCCCAACAGCACACAGCGTAAAGCATAAACTGAACCTTGAAAATGACAACCTGTCATGGTCTGAGCGCCAATATTGTCCGCGCTCGGGTCATGCAGTATTTTCCTCCTGTTCTGTAGCAGTTTTCCTTATGGCCTTATTTTGACAGCGTCTCGGTGGGGCTTCCAGCTGTCAGAGCAGAGTTCCTCAGTGACAGCTGTTTGCCATTTCAGCTGATGACATCCTCATCAGCTGATTATTCCTCTTGCCTATTTAAGGGAGCAGCTTAGGTTACTCTGGGCTGCGACCTCGCTCATGTACGAGTAACGCTGGTCTTCCCCACGTTAGGCTGGTGTCCCCATTTCCCGGCTCCAGTCATCCTCTCGATCCTAGCTACTCTCAGTAAGTTATCCCTTAGTCTGTGTATATCGTCAGTGTGTCTTAGCCACAGTCTTTATTTGTGTTTTGCCCCACGAGGCTCATTATTTTGTACATTGTATCAGTCCTTTAATAAATACGCAAACTCACTGGTTGCCTATAGTGTCTCATTAGTGGTCCGCCAGGACCGCACCATGACACAACCATTAAGATAAAAGTCTGTTTTGAACAAGTTTAGACTCTCTTCTTTTATATTTTGAAAAGTGAGCTTTCAGAGTTTTTGATTTACAAAAGTCTTAGCCTCATCTGGATCGTTAAAAGCTTTTACTTGCCCCTGGTAGTGAACATGGAGTCTTGCTGGGAAGCACAGAGAGTGCCGAATCTCCTTCTCTCTCAACAGCTGTAGAACCTCACGAAAGCTCCAGCGCTGCTCCATCACTTCTGCAGTGTAGTCAGGGAAAAATAAGATTCGGTTTCCTTCATATTCCATGGAGTGCTGCCTCCCGAGCCATAGAATCTTTTCTTTCTCCTGTGTTAGATGTACTCGTGCGATGATCATGCGTGGTCTGGATCCTTCTGCCGATTTAGGCTGCTGTATGCGGTGAGCTCTGTCAATGACAATCAGTTTGGTAAAGTTGTCATCCCCCAGCAGCTTTGGGATCAGATTGGAGACAAACTCAGTTGGCCTCCCTTTCTCCTCACCTTCTGGGACACCAACAATTCTTATGTTGTTACGCCTGGATCTCCCTTCAAGATCAGAAAGCTTGGCCCGCAGTTTTTTATGCTCTTGCTGCAATTCGGTGAGGGAAGTTTCCATATCGTGGATGCACTGTTCGTGGTCAGCTATCTGGCCCCCATTGGTAGACAGTCTCTCCATGAGCTCCTGCTGGGCGGACAAAATCATCTGAAAACCCTGCTCAAACTTATCAAACTGCTCGTTAAAAGACTGCAAAAGCTTGTGTGATAATTTATACCAAGCGAGTGGAATCTCATCTTCCTCTTCAGCTGGTGGCCAGTCCGGTGATTTCTTGCTAGCTTGGTCTCGGTTAGCATTAGACTCCGTGTTAGCTAACAAGCGGCCAGCTACCTTTCCCCCTTGTGTAGTTTTACCCCACATTCTCACCTTCCACTTAATTGTAGGGTGGAAAGGACGTAAAAAGCAGCGAAAGCGGAGAGTTCAGTGTCCAAAAAAAAAAAAAGGTTTACAACAGTAGCATTTCCGTGCTGTGGGGAGCTCCAAAAAACACGTCTACACTGCACTCATCTTACTACCGCATCCCTGAGCACCTTTTTTTTTTTTTATGACTGGGAAGCATGAAAACGCACACCTAGGTGGCCATGTAAGAGCAATAGTGCTTTCACGTCAGAGTCTCCAAAACACCAGAAAAGCCTCCAGTAACACCAGAAAAAGTCACTAGATTTGTCGCTAGTCACTTTTGACAAAAAAAAAAAAAAAGCCACATCAAAAGCATTTGAAAAGTTGCCAGATTTAGCCTGAATGTCACCAAGTTGCCAACACTGGGAATACCCACTCCTGAACTCCTTTATTTCATAATGTGAGCTCTGAGCACTTTTCTTTTAACCTGTCCTGTCCAGCAGTTTGGTAAGCAGAAGAGATAAACAAACAGATTTGCTTTGCCAAAACGAGCTTTGCTCATATTTGATGTATATGAATAGGGCAGCGCGGTGGCAGAGTGGTTAGCACTGCTGCAGCACAGCAACTCACCCTTGGCTGTGGAATCCTGGGTTCGATCCCAGCCCCCGACCAACAGTGATCTGTGTGGAGTTTGCATGTTCTCCCCGTGTCTGCATGGATTTACTCCGGGATTTCTCCGGTTTCCTCCCACATGCCAAAAATATGCAAGTTAGGTTAATTGGCATCAAAATGGGGATTCTAAATTGTCCTTAGGTATGACTGTGAGAGTGAATGGTTGTCTGTCTCTCTGTGTTGGCCCTGCGATGGACTGGCGATCTGTCCAGGGTGTACCCTGCCTCTCGTCCAAAGACGCTGGGATAGGCTCCAGCCCCCCGCGACCCGAAAAGGATTAAGCGGAAGAAGATGAATGAATGAATGTATATGAATAGTATTTATAGACTCCTCTTGCTATATAAAAAACTTAAACACTTTTGCTGGAACTGATAGGAAGAAATGAGGGAGGGATAAGAAGGGATATGAAGTGGTCGGAAGAGGTGGGGGGTCAAGATAACACAAGAAACAGTTGCTGCTTGATATCTGCAAATAAAACAGAACAAATAGACACCTCTGTGTGTGTGTGTGTGTGTGTGTGTGTGTGTGTGTGTGTGTGTGTGTGTATGGACACATGCAAGAAAGTGTGTGTGTGTGTGTGTGTGTGTGTGTGTGTGTGTGTGTGTGTGTGTGTGTGTGTGTGCGCGTGCGTAGCTTGCCAGGAATCATATAAAGAAAAAGGAAAGGGCGTCAGACCGCAGCAACCCCTCCCCCCCCCAGGACCATGAGCAAGCAAGCCACCCCCCCCATCTCCCAGGAAACCCACAACCCCTGCAGAGCATGATGTCCAAAGGCCACTAGACCCGAGAGCAACCGGGCACCCGCCCCAAGAGGGAGGGCAAGTGGGGGCCGGGTGGCTGGGTGACCAGGGCCAGCGCACAGCCTCCCCGGACCCCAGCAGAGCTGAACACTGGCCCCAGGTACCAGGGGGCCACCATCCTCCCCAGCCAGCCCCCCCCCCCCCAGGCACACAACCACAAAGCGGACTCAGAGCTGCCCCCCCCAATGCTGAAGATGACCCATGGGGTCACCGTTGTCTGCCTGACACTCACTCACTCACCCACTCACTCACTCACTCACTCACTCACATAAACCAGTGTTCCCCTCCCCAACCCATCATTCATCCGTTCACTCACCCCCACAGATCTATCACAAGGTGCCACCCAGAAGACCAGTAGTCCCCCGGGGTCGATGCCAGCACCACATCCCAGGCGACCGACCAGACTATGGCAGAAGGAGGGCAGCAGGGGTAGAGGAAGAGTACCCCCCATCATGATGAGTTAGTGCAACTGTATGTTATGTGGTGAAATTGAATGCAGGTGTATGTACAGCTAAAGTGCAGTTAAAAAAGGGGGGGGGGGGGTGATGGAACTCCCCACTGCTGCAGACAGTGGAGCTCCCATCTCCCTCCACCCAAAGCCCTCAGTGTCTACAATGCAATTAAAATGGAGGCGAGGGCTGCCATACACGGTGGCAAGGAACGCGATCCTTCCTACTGACACTCCAAAGCCCTCCACCACCCCAAAATCCTAGGTCAGGGGTGTCTAATCATGTGCCATGGAGGAACAAGACCCTGCAGGCTTTACCTCTAACCACTGTCTTCAACAGCAGATTCCACTGAATTTCTTCCCACTGATTACTGACAAGTGAAAACACCTGCTGAAGAAACTGGGTAGAAGAGAAAACCTGCAGGGTCTTGGCCCTCCATGGCACATTATTGGACATCCCTGCCCTAGGTATATCAAATAAGGTATGTGGTCTTCCTAGAATAAGGAAGGAAGAGGGAGAACGGGGGACAAGCAACCCCCCCCCCCCCATCCTCAGAAGGTAGCCTCCCTGTCTTCCCCAATGTGTGAACCGTGGTGGATGAGTGCAAGTGTATGTTATGTGGTGAAATTGCATGCAGGTGTGTTAAATGTTCTCACTGAGAACCTACAGCCATATCAGTTGTAGGTTCCTTGATGGTTGTTCAGGAGTGTTCTGTGAACAGAACTTTCCACTGTAGAGAATTTGTAGAGAAATGTGAGAATGAGAACCCTGTGCTGTTGCAGACTTTCAGACTTGTTTACTGGTGGAATTGGACAAAATAACAGCTGAGGGGCAACCCGCAGTATAGTACCAATACCATAAAAAACATGCAGGTCCTGCCTCACTTCACCGGCTTGGTCTAAATAAAGGATGATGTGATGATAAGGAATGGTGACATTAAAAAGCTGTAAACCATCCCATCGTTTTTGTGTTGCAGGCCTGAAAGACAAAATTACCAATTAACACGTGAAATAAAGATGATCCAATAGACTTCACTTTGCCTGCAATTAAGTTCGTCAAAATAAATTCAACAGTCTGTGATGTTTTCTGTTAAACTGCATTTTTCCCCGCAGTGGTCATATTTCCTGACTGGGATTATATTTGTGGATCAAACTGCCCATTAACCGTCTGCAGCGCAATCTCAAGCAGGGATTTTCCTTCATCGGCTGCAAAGTTAACAGTTGTTTAATTTGGCCGTTTAAGTTATGACGCACCATATAAAAGACGTTATCACCATGCCATGGCAGCAGTGACATAGTACCACTCATCAAAACAACAAAACAGTATTTTAACGGCAGAAACATTTAGAATGATTGAATATTCAAAAATGATTCTCATCTGGGATCCATAAACAGTCTGTTTACACAGACAGATAACCTGTTGATAAATCATTGTTAAAAAGCATGGGAGGATATTTCATTTGAGTGTTAGGTGGGGGAAGGGGGATAAACAGAACATTTTCTCCAGAGTAAGTACTGAGGGACACTATCAGTATTATTGTAGTCGGGACCGTACCTGGGTTTTGGGGGGGAATATGTAAGATTTTGAAATGGGGAAGGATTTAAACTCTATAAAATGTGGAAAAAACATCAGTGTACACATATATTATATTGTGGGGGACATAGAGGTGACATCCTCCCCCCAGAGAATGGACCGTGAAGTGGGAGGCTGACCAGGCGGTCGAGTTGAGACAGTGGAGGTGCAGATGCTGGCTACAGGGAGGAGGAAGAAGCAGCATGCCAGCGACTGTTATGTTATTGTCATGGGATGTACTATGCTATGCTAATGCGCAGTGCAGACTGTGTATCCGATATGGATTGTGGTGTGAGACCCCAGGTTGCTAGGCAAGGGATTAAAGTATAAAAGGGAGAGAGCCTGCCACCTGGGGATCTTTCTTGTCAACTTGACTTTTAGAGAGGAGAATAAAGTCTGTGCTGCTCCATCCCGTTGTCTCGCCTGCTCCTTTCTCTACACTGGTGACCCCGAGACGTATGATGGAATACGAGGCGAACACCCCGGAGACTGCAAGCGCTAGCACCGCCTGTGCTGTTTCGGTCAAGCTCCTGGATTTTTGGCTACACGACCCGACGGCTTTGTTCCTACAAGCGGAGGCCCAGTTCGTGCTCTGGGGAGTGATGGCGGACGACACGAAATATTACTATGTCATAGCCGCGCTGGACGCACACATAACTCAGCAGGTGGCAAGCCTGCTCCAACAGCCCCCAGCCTATGGCAAATACGACTCCATCAATACAGCACTGACCCAGCGCTATATGCTGTCGGACTGTGAGAGAGCAGAAGGACTCCTGACGCGCTCCGAGTTGGGAGATGGTTTGGCGCTCGAGTTAATGGACAAGATGTTGGCGTTGATGGGCACAGATGGTGAGCCGTTCCTGGTACATCTTTTCCTCTGTAACCTCCCGACGGCGGCCAGGGTAGTTCTCGCCAATTCACTACTGCTGGCCACACAGAACTACCAGGTGCTGGCAAAAGAAGCGGACCGGATTATCCTGGTGACCAGAACCTTTGCGGTGAACGCAGTGGCGCCGGAGCCCACAGAGACGACCGCCGACAGCAAGAAGCCTTCCGTGGTGGCCGGCGCGGAGGCCAAGAAGCACCGGAAGGGCGCGTTCTGTTTCTACAACCACCGTTTCGGAGAAGACGCATGACGATGTGTACCACCATGCCAATACAGGCAGTCGAGAAACGCCAGAACAGGCAGTCGGTAGCAGCTGCGGCCGCCAGTGACACAAACAAGCTGCTCTATGTGACGGGCTCATGTTCGAGGAGACAGTTCCTCGTGGACTCCGGCTCCCAAAAGAGCCTCATTCTGCTGTCCAACGCAGATTGGTTGGCTGGGAGTAGCGGCCCCGAGCTGGCAGCCACCAACGGCTCAGACATTAAAACTTTTGGTGACAGGACACTGACCATATGTTTGCATGGCCGCAACTACCAATGGTCCTTCATCATAACAGCATGTAACTACCCCATTTTAGGTGCAGATTTTCTGTGTACGCACGGACTATTAGTTGATGTTGCCAATAGACGTCTGATTAATCAGAATCAGAATCAGAATCAGAATCAGAATCAGCTTTATTGGCCAAATATGCACAACACATACAAGGAATTTGACTTTGGCTAAAAACTTGCTCTCGTTGTTCAAGTGGAGGATTTAAATAAGGATTCAATGACAACAGAGTATGTACAGTAAATTACAGTCTGTCCACGTTTCTATAAAAGGATGCAAATATATACAGGAATATATGCAGTTATTTACTCAGACTAACCACACTTTGCAGAAATATATGAAAAAATATACAATCACACAGCATTTCAATGTGGACTCAGATTCAGTGATATAATGTGAATGAAGTAAAAAGCAGTTTGAGAGTTATGTGCAATGTAATAATGGATGAAAAGTCATGAGTACAGCAAACAGGTAGGACTAGGTGAATGTTAGGAGTTCATCAGAGTGATGGCTTGAGGAAAGAAACTGTTCCTGTGACGGGTGGTTTTGACCTTCAGTGATCTGTAACGACGACCATAATGCTCTGTCTTTTTATTCTCTGCCCTGTACAGCTCGTGGAGCCGGGTCCACAACACTCGCCAACGTCACAGCTCCAGGGGGTAAGTTCCAACAACTACTCACCCAATTTCCAGCACTCACAGTTCTGACGTTTTTGGCGGCCGTCACTAAGCATGGGGTCGAGCACTTTATCCCCACCATGGGGCCGCCCGTTTTCACGCGCCCTCACCGCCTCGATGCAGCTAAACAGGCCAGTGTGTGAGGGGAGTTTGCCAATTTGGAGAGACTAGGCATCGTCAGGCGGTCCGATAGCTTGGAGCACTGCACATGGTGCCTAAAGCCGAGGGGTCATGGCGACCATGTGGCGACTTCCGCCACTTAAACAATGCTACAGCACATGATCACTACCCCATTTCCCATATTCAGGATTTTTCCATCCACCTCACCGGGGCATGCATTTTTTCCAAGGTGGACCTGGTCCGTGGGTACTACCAGATCCCGGTGGGCACAGAAGACATACCCAAAACAGCAGTGATTATCCCGTTCAGCCTTTTCGAATTTTTACACATGCTGTTCGGGTTAAAAGGCGCAGCACAGACCTTCCAATGCATGATGGACGCTGTGCTGCGCGACCTGCCATTTGTCTTTGTCTACCTCGACGACATCCTGGTGGCCAGTGCATCCGAGGACGAACACGTCGTCCACCTCAGGACGGTTTTCCAGAGGTTGGAGGAGCATGGGTTAATAATCAGCCCAGCAAAGTGTCAGTTCGGAGCTACGACGATCGACTTTTTGGGCCACCGCATCTCACCGGACGACGCAATCCCGTTACTGGACAAAGTGCGCGTGGTAGCAAATTTTCCAAGTCCTCATACTGTAAGGGCGCTCCAGGAGTTTTTAGGAATGGTGAACTTCTGCAACCGTTTCCTCCCTGGTGCAGCCCAGCTCATGCAGCCATTGTACGCTGCGCTAAAGAAATGCAAACTGGTGGAAAGCACTGACTGGACCCCCGAGCGGGAGCAGGCTTTTGCGGATGCCAAGGATGCGCTTGCTAAGGCGCACCCAGACCCGTTGGCACGGATTGCGCTCACTACCGACGCATTGGACGTGGCCATAGGGGCCGTCGTGGAGCAGTGTGTCGCAGGTCCTTGGCAGCCGCTCACCTTTTTCAGCAGGTCTCTGCGCGACAACGAGCGTAAATACAGCGTGTTCAACAGGGAGCTGCTGGCTCTCCACCTGGCCATACGCCACTTCCAGTTCTGGCTGGAAAGGCGCAGCTTCACAGCATTTGTAGACCACAAGCTGCTAACATACAACATGGCCAAGGTTTCGTAACCATGGTTGGCCCGACAGCAAAGACAGCTAGCTGCAATCTCGGAGTTTACCACCAACATACAGCATGTGGCTGGTAAACTATATATATATATATATACTATATATATATATATATATATATATATATATATATATATATATATATATATATATATATATATATATATATATATATATATATATATATATATATATATATATATATATATATATATATATACTGTATATATATATATATATCACACACAGTGGTGTGAAAAGGTGTTTTCCCCCTTCCCAATTTCTCATTTTTTTTGTGTGTTTGTCACACTTAAATGTTCAAGATCATCAAACAAATTTAAATATGAGACAAAGATAACACAAGTAAACACAAAATGCAGTTTTTAAATGAAGGTGTTCATTATTAAGGGGAAAACAAATCCAAACCTATATGGCCCTGTGTGAAAAAGTGATTGCCCCTTAAACCTAATAACTGGTTGGGCTACTCTCAGCAGCAACAACTGCATTCAGTTGTTTGCGATAACTGGCAATGAGTCTTTTACAGCACTGTGCAGGAATTTTGGCCCACTCAACTTTGCAGAATTGTTGTAATTCAGCCACACACATAGCAACACTCAGAGCAACAATCAGAAGGCAAAAGAAAAAACAAGAGCAGCGAGTATACATATGTACATATATATATATATATATATATATATATATATATATATATATATATATATATATATATATATATATATACTGTATATATACGTATATAGACACACAGTGCGGAGCATTGTAGCTAGATGGGATAGGTATATAAATATATAAACACAGTGCGGAGCATTGTAGCTGGATGGAATAAATATATGAGTATATAAACACACAGTGTGGAGTATTGTAGCTAGATGGAATGAATATGTGAATATATAAACACAGTGCGGAGCAGTGTAGCTAGATGGAATAAATATGTAGATATATAAACACACAGTGCGGAGCATTGTTGCTAGATGGAATAAATATGTAAATATATAAACACACACAGTGCGGAGCATTGTAGCTAGATGGAATAATATGTAGATATATAAACACACAGTGCGGGGCATTGTAGCTAGATGGAATGAAACAGCACAACCGTCTACTTAGTTATCCTACATGGTATGATTATGTACCCATACATATTCTCACCCTCCATAGCGACCGGTATTTTCCTAGTTGTATACCGGAGGGGACCATTGTGTAAGTCTATTGCGTCTTTTGCATTCAATACTATTAGGTTGTCACGTCTTTTTGCTATCTCTGCGAGCAGCCCTGCTTAGGTTGTACAGTCTGACAGCTGTAGGTAGGAAGGACCTGCGAAACCTCTCGGTTGTGCACCTAGGATGATGTAGTCTGCTGCTAAATGAGCTCCTCAGTGCATTCAGTATGTCCTGCATAGGGTGGAACTCGGACTCCAGCAGAGATGACAGTTTAGCCACCATCCTTCTCTCTCCCATCTCCTCCACTGGGTCAAGGCGCTGCCCCAGGACAGAGCTAGCTTTCTTGATCAGTTTGTTCAGTCTCTTCCTATCGGCTGCTGTAATGCCACTGCCCCAGCAGACCATTCCAAAAGTGATGGCTGATGCCACCACTGTGTCATAGAATGTCTTCAGCAGTGCCCCTTGTACACCAAAAGACCTGAGTCTCCTCAGTAGGAACAGCCTGCGCTGTCCCTTCTTGTAGAGTGTGTCAGTATTGTGTGACCAGTTTAGTTTATTGTTCAGATGAACACCCAGGTACTTGTAGGATGTCACCATCTCGATGTCTGTTCCCTGTATATTTACTGGTGCTGTGAGAGATTGTCCTTGCCTGCGGCAGTCCACCACCAGCTCCTTAGTTTTCCTCGCGTTGATCTGGAGGCAGTTCCGATGGCACCAGTCCACGAAGTCCTGGATAAGCCCTCTGTACTCAGCTTCATCTCCGCTGGAGATGAGGCCAACGATCGCAGAGCCGTCAGAGAACTTCTGTAGATGGCAGTGTGTTGTGTTGTGTGAGAAGTCCGCAGTATAAAGGGTGAACAGGAAGGGAGCCAAAATTGTTCCCTGGGGGGCCCCCGTGCTACCGATGATCGTGTCGGACACACAGTCCTGGGTTCTCACAAACTGAGGCCGGTTTGTGAGGTAGTCCAGGATCCATGATGACAGGTGCTGGTCCATCCTTGCGCACAGCAGCTTGTCCTTCAGGATCATCGGTTGGATGGTGTTGAAAGCACTGGAGAAGTCAAAGAACATGATCCTCACCGCATTCCCGGGCTTCTCCAGGTGGGACAGAGAACGGTGAAGGAGGAAGATCACCGCATCCTCCACCCCAATGCCATGCTGGTAGGCGAACTGGAGTGGATCCATCGCTGGTCCCACCAGGGGGCGGAGGTGAGCAAGGAGCAGTCTCTCCAGGGTCTTCATCATGTGGGACGTCAAGGCCACTGGTCTGTAGCTGTTCAGATCTTTGGTGTGGGAAGTCTTTGGTACAGGTACCACACAAGATGTTTTCCACAGCTGTGGTACCCTCCCCAGCTTCAGGCTCAGATTGAAGATGTACTCCACAATCCCACACAGCTGGTCTGCACAGGACTTGAGGAGCTTTGCGCTGATGCCGTCCGGTCCCGAGGCCTTCCTCGCCTTGATCTTCCTCAGCTCCGTCCTCACCTGGGTCTTAGTGAGGGTCAGGTTGGGGGGCTGTGTGTTGGGAGTGGGGGGGTGTTGGTGGAGTGGGGAGTGGGCAGCAGGACTTGATGTCTTTAGAGGCAGCAGTGGTTGTTGTGCAGTCAGGGGGGAGGGCGGTTGGTCAAACCTATTGAAAAACAGATTCAGATTGTTCGCCCACTCCCTGACCCCCGTGGCTTGGGGGAGGTATTCTGGAGCCCAGAGATGATTTTAAGGTTTCTCCAGACCCCGCTGATGTCGCTCTGTTGCAGCTTGTCCTCCATCTTCTTCCTGAAGCTGTCCATGCCTTCTCTGATCTTTCTCCTCAGCTCCCTCTGTACGGACTCCAGCATCTCCCTGTTCCCCGACCTGAAGATCCTCTTCTTCTCTCTCAGAAGTGTTTTTATCTCAGGGTTGATCCAGGGTTTGTTGTTTGAGCAACACCGTATGGTCTTGGTGGGAATGGTGTTGTCCACACAGAAGCTGATGTAGTCCGTGATGGTGTGAGTGAGCATGAACCTCCTTTTAAAGGTCATGCCACAGCATCTCAATTGGATTCAGGTCAGGACTTTGACTAGGTCACTCCAAAGACTTCATTTTGTTTTTCTTAAGCCATTCAGAGGTGCACTTGCTGGTGTGTTTTGGATCATTGTCCTGCTGCAGAACCCAAGTGCGCTTCAGCTTGAGGTCACAAAAAGATGACTGGATATTCTCCTTCAGGATATTTTGGTAGACAGAAGAATTCATGGTTCCATTTACCACAGAAAGTCTTCCAGGTCCTGGAGCAGCAAAACAGCCCCAGACCATCACACTACCACCGCCATATTTTACTGTTGGTATGATGGTCCTTTTCTGAAATGCTGTGTTACTTTTACGCCAGATGTAATGGGACACACACCTTCCAAAAAGCTCATCTTTTGTCTCGTCAGTCTACAGATTATTTTCCCAAAAGTCTTGGGGATCATCAAGATTTTTTCTGGCTAAACTGAGATGAGCCTTTATGTTCGTGTTGCTCAGCAGTGGTTTTCGTCTTGGAACTCTGCCATGCAGGCCATTTTTGCCCAGTCTCTTTCTTATGGTGGAGTCATGAACACTGACTTTAACTGAGGCAAGTGAGGCCTGCAGTTCTTTGGATGTTGTTGTGGGGTCTTTTGTGACCTCTTGGATGAGTCGTTGCTGCGCTCTTGGGATAATTTTGGTCGGCCAGCCACTCCTGGGAAGGTTCACCACTGTTCCAGGGTTTTGCCATTTATGGATAATGGCTCTCACTGTGGTTTGCTGGAGTCCCAAAGCTTTAGAAATGGATTTATAACCTTTTCCACACTGAATTATCTCACTTACTTTGTCTCTCATTTAATACTGAATTTCTCTGAATTGCAGCATAATGTCTAGCTTTTGAGGATCTTTTGGTCTACTTCACTTTGTCAGGCAGGTCCTATTTAAGTGATTTCTTGATTGAGAACAGGTGTAGCAGTAATCAGGCCCGGGTGTGGCTAGAGAAATTGAACTCAGTTTTCCAAAGATGTGATAAACCACAGTTAATTTATGTTTTTTGTTTTTGTTTTTTTTTATGGGGGGAATCACTTTTTCACACAGGGCCATGTAGGTTTGGATTTTTTTTTTAAACTGCATTTTGTGTTTACTTGTGTTATCTTTGTCTAATATTTAAATTTGTTTGATGATCTGAAATAGATAGATAGATAGATAGATAGATAGATAGATAGATAGATAGATAGATAGATAGATGTGTGTGTACAGTATCTCACAAAAGTCAGTACACCCCTCAAATTTTTGGAAATATTTTTTCAAATCTTTTCATGGGACAACACTGAAGATATTACACTTTGATACAATGTAAAGTGGTCAGTGGACAGCTTGTATAACAGTGTAAATTTGCTGTCACCTCAAAATAACTTGACACACAGCCATTAATGTCTAAACCACTGGCAACAAAAGTGAGTACACCCCTAAGTGAAAATGTCCAAATTGTGCCCAGAGTGTCAATATTTTGTGTGGCCACCATTATTTTACAGCACTGCTTTAACTCTCTTGGGCATGGAGTTCACTAGAGCTTCATAGGTTGCCACTGGAATTCTCTTCCACTCCTCCATGATGACGTCACGCTGCTGGTGGATGTTAGAGGCCTTGCACTCCTCCACCTTCCATTTGAGGATGCCCCACAGATGCTCAATAGGGTTTAGGTCTGGAGACATGCTTGGCCAGTCCATCACCTTTACCCTCAGTTTCTTTAGCAAGGCTCGTTTTGGAGGTGTGTTTGGGGTGGTTTTCATGTTGGAATACTGCCCTGCGGTCCAATTTCCGAAGGGAGGGGATCATGCTGCCCTTCAGTATGTCACAGTACATGTTGGCATTCATGGTTCCCTCAGTGAACTACAGCTCCCAACTGCCAGCAGCACTCATGCAGCCCCAAACCTTGACTTTTCCACCATCATGTGTGACTGTATGCAAGACACACTTGTCTTTGTACTCCTCGACTCGATCTCTGTTTTAAAGAATAGGGCTAAAACCTACCTTTTTGATATAGCCTACAATTAGGGAGGGATCATGTGTTTCTGAACCCTCCCTTAGTTATGCTGCTAATAGGTTTAGTCAGCCGGGGGACCTCCAGTAATGCATTGGGCCTCACTCCTTTCCTCACTCTCTATGAAATATTTTTTTTTGCTGGTCATTAACATCTGTTTGTTCTCTCCCATAGATTGAGTCCCCATCGTGCTGTTTGCTCTCTACATGTCTGTTCTTTTCTTCTTCTCTATCCCCTCACCCCCCAGCCAGTCGCAGCAGATGACTGCCTCTCCCTGAGCCTGGTTCTGCTGGAGGTTTCTTCCTGTTAAAAGGGAGTTTTTCCTCTCCACCGTCGCCAAGTGCTTGCTCACAGGGGATCGCCTGATTGCTGGGGTCTTTCTGCAACTGTGGGGGTTCCCCCCTACAGTTGATAGTGCTATGAGATGACTGTTGTTGTGAAATGGTGCTATATAAATAAAGTTGAATTGAATTGAATTGAACTCCTCACCTGGCTGCTGCCACACACGCTTGACACCATCTAAACCAAATAAGTTTATCTTGGTCTCATCAGACCACAGGAAAATGGTTCCAGTAATCCATGTCCTTAGTCTGCTTGTCTTCAGCAAACTGTTTGCCGGCTTTCTTGTGCATCATCTTTAAAAGGGGCTTCCTTCTGGGATTACAGCCATGCAGACCAGTTTGATGCAGTGTACGGCATATGGTCTGAGCACTGACTGGCTGACCTCCCACCCCTTCAACCTCTGCAGCAATGCTGGCAGCACTCATACAGAGTTGGGAGTAACGCCACTACTTTTGCAGTAACGTGCTCTATAACGAAATTACTGTTTAAAAATGTGTTACAGTTACTGAAATTTGATCAGATGTGGTACTCGCTTTATTAATATGGATAGATATTTGAGCGCAAATAAACTGACCCTATCATAGCTGGCGCAGCCGTCAGTCTCCTCCACCGGTTGGTTTCCTGTCCCGCGGTGGGAAGAAATGTCATGGCGACTTCTCATATGGAGCCCTGATCACCTGTTGTGGCAGTGAGTAGCCCCCTAACAGCTCCTTACCTGTGTGGTTAAACATGAGTATTTTTTGAGCAAGAAGCACGCATTTGTCCGCAGTTGTGTAAATGTGTAAGTTGTGTCAGTAATTGTAAATTTTCTTACGCACAGAGAAAAAGTGACTCGGTTTGTTGCAGTAAAGAACAGCTTCTTGTAAGCAGTGAACTTTCATTTATCTGTGCTTTCTGTTTTATTTTATCTCATTCTTTGACAAGCTGTTGTGATCTGCAAGTATTTCATTGACGTAAATCCTCTAAATATGCATTTTTAATGGGCTGGTCTAGGGGTGTAAAACATATGGCTCGTGGGCCAAAAATGGCCCACCAGGGGGTCCAACATTTTCTCTGTGAATTCACAGCTTTATTTCTAGTGAATTTCTGACTTTCCACTGATTACAATAGTTTGTGCAAGTCTGACACATTTTTTGCTCTGTAAGATGAGACTTTTTTCTCATCAGTTTTTTTCTTTTTTCTGATGATAACAAGGGGCCCTTGATCTTGCTGTGTGTGCAAGATGATTTAAGTACGCATTTAAAAGTAACGTGAAAGTTACTTTTCCAAATAACTAGTTACTTTAATCATGCAGTAACTCAAAAGTAACAGATACTTTTGAAAAGAAGTAACTAGTAACTGTAACTAGTTACTATTTTTTAATAACTTGCCCAACACAGCTCACATGTCTGTTTTCAAAAGACAACCTCTGGATATGATGCTGAGCACATACACTCAACTTCTTTGGTCGAATATGGCGAGGCCTGCTCTGAGTGGAACCTGTCCTGTTAAACCGTTGTATGGTCTTGGCCACCGTGCTGCAGCTGTTGGCAATCTTCTTATAGCCTAGACCATCTTTATGTAGAGTGACAATTCTTTTTTTTAAATCCTCAGAGAGTTCTTTGCCGTGAGGTGCCATGTTGAACTTCCAGTTACCAGTTTGAGAGAGTGTGAGAGCGATAACACCAAATTTAACGCACCTGCTCCCCATTCATACCTGAGACCTTGTAACACTAATGAGTCACATGACACCGGGGAGGGAAAACGGCCAATTGGGCACAATTTTGACATTTTCACTTAGGGGTGTACTCACTTTTGTTTCCAGCGGTTTAGACATTAATGGCTGTGTGTTTAGTTATTTTGAGGGGACAGCAAATTTACAGTTACACAAGTTGTACACTGACTACTTCATTCTGTAAATTCAAGAAATCTCTGTGTGTCTGTCTGTATGTCATGATAGACTGTCTGTGTGTCACGACATCATAGGACAGCCTATGATGTTCCTATGATGTTTGCATCATAGGACAGCCAATGACGTGCCTCTGCCTTGATGTCTTTATGATGTCATATGCAGTGATGCCTACCTTGTCTGCAGATGTGGACAAAATTGTTGGTACCCCTCTGTTAATGAAAGAAAAACCCACAATAGTCACAGAAATAACTTGAATCTGTCAAAAGTGGTAATAAATAAAAATTCTATGAAAATTAACTATTGAAAATCAGACAATGCTTTTGAATTGTGGTTCAACAGAATTATTTTAAAAAACAAACTCATGAAGCAGGCCTGGACAAAAATGATGGTACCCTTAACTTAATATTTTGTTGCACAACCTTTTGGGGCAATCACTGCAATCAAATGATTTCTGTAACTGTCAATGAGACTTCTGCAACTCTCAGCAAGTATTTTGGCCCACTCCTCATCAGCAAACTGCTCCAGTTGTCTCAGGTTTGAAGGGTGCCTTCTCCAGATGGCATGTTTCAGCTCCTTCCACAGATGTTCAATAGGATTTAGATCAGGGCTCATAGAAGGCCACTTTAGAATAGTCCAATGTTTCGCTCTTAGCCATTCTTGGGCGTTTTTAGCTGTGTTTTGGGTCATTATCCTGTTGCAAGACCCATGACCTGCAACTGAGACCAAGCTGTCTGATACTGGGCAGCACGTTTCTCTCTAGAATACCTTGATAGTCTTGAGATTTCATTGTACCCTGCACAGATTCAAGACACCCTGTGCCAGATGCAGCAAATCAGCCCCAGAACATAACAGAACCTCCTCCATGTTTCACAGTAGGGACAGTGTTCTTTTCTTGGTATGCTTCATTTTTGTGTCTGTGAACATAGAGCTGATGTGCCTTGCCAAAAAGTTCCAGTTTTGTCTCGTCTATCCATAGGACATTTTCCCATAAGCTTTGTGGCTTGTCAACATGCAGTTTGGCAAATTCCAGTCTGGCTTTTTTATGATTTGTTTTCAACAGTGGTGTCCTCCTTGGTCGTCTCCCATGAAGTCCACTTTGGCTCAAACAACGACGGATGGTGCGATCTGACACTGATGTACCTTGACCTTGGAGTTCACCATGAATGTGTTTAGAGGTTGTTCTGGGCTCTTTTGTTACCATTCGTATTATCGGTCTCCTCCTGCGGCCACATCCAGGGAGGTTGGCTACAGTCCCGTGGATCTTAAATTTCTGAATAATATGTGCAACTGTAGTCACAGGAACATCAAACTGCTTGGAGATGGGCTTATAGCTTTTACCTTTAACATGCTTGTCTATAATTTTCTTTCTAATCTCCTGAGTCAACTCTCTCCTTTGCTTCCTCTGGTCCATGTTTAGTGTGGTACACACCATGTCACCAAACAGCACAGTGACTACTTGTCACGGCCTTTAAATAGGCCGACTGACTGATTACAAGTTTGTAGACACCTGTGATGTTAATTAGAGGACACATCTTGGTTGAACATGTCCCTATGGTCACATTATTTTCAATCTTTTCTAGGGGTACCATAGTTGCTTGATTTTGTAAGGGGAGGAGTCAAACTTCGCCATGGCGCCATGGCAACACTTCCCTGTCAGTTATGTGTGGTCCACCCATATAGGACTATATATGACAGTCATGTCAACATATGTTCCAATTTTCATGACTCTGGGACCTTTCCACCCCTCCTCATAAGCTCACGGATTGAATGGTGAGGAGGGCGTGTCCATGGTAAAACGTGTGTCATGCTAAAGTTGATGTGCAGTTATGATAATCCCTTTTGTCTGATGAATCTCAGAAAATTTGACGTCGTTCTGGCCAGCAGCGCGTGAGTAATAAATAAAAGAGTTTTCAGCAATTCTTCCTTTAACCACCCCGGGGCTCTATAACTTTTGTTTATTATTTTTATATACATGTGTTTGCAGTGGGACTAATATCGAATGTGCAAAATTATGTGAAAATCGTACAAAGTTTGTCCAATTTACAAGTGACTGCTGCTCTAACCACAAGGTGGCGCTATAAGTTTTGTTTATTATTTTTACATAGACGCGTTCGGGGCAGGAGTCATATCCATTGTCGAAAATTTGGTGGAAATCAGATGAAGTTTGTCCAATTTGTAAGTTTTTGATATTCCATGGCGAAGAGTCAGCTTACGCTTTGTCGCCATGGTAACACTTACCTATCAGTTATGTGTTGTCCACCCATATAGGACTATATATTACAGTCACCTCAACCTATATTCACGATTTCATGACTCCAGGTCATTCTTAATCCTGTAAAAAAGATCAAGGATTGAATGGCGAGGAGGGTGTGTCCATGGTAACACGTGTGATGTCATGCGAAAGTTGATGTGCAGTTATGATCATCCCTGTGGTGTGATTAATCTCAGAAAATTTCATGTCAGTCTGGCAAGTGACGCGTGAGTAATAAATAAAACAGTGTTCAGCAATTCTTTCGTTAACCACTGTGTGGGGCTATATCTTTTGTCAGGTATTTTAAAGTTGACGCGTTTGGGGTGGGACTATTTTCCATCATGGAAAGTTTGGGGGACATCGGACAATTTTTGCCGGAATGACAGCTGTTTGAAGTTGTAAGGGGAGGAGTCAAACTTCACCATGGTGCCCTGGCCACACCTTTTGAGATTTTGACTTAATTTATATATTTTTTAATGGCCAATGCCTATAGATGCCGCCATATAAAAATGAGCTCAATCGGAGCAGGTCCCTAGGACTAGTCCGTTCAAATGCGAGGTGTGACTTTTTTCCAAATTGGAGGTTGGGTGACTTTGAGGCAAGATGGCGGCCTTCCTGTTGGTGGTGGATATGGGCCACAATTGTGTTTTTTGCATGTCTTTAGGTGATGCACACCTCACCCAAATTTTATGTCTGTACCCCAAAGATTATGGTCTCCAGTCTCCATAGACCTTGTACGTTTGGCCCCACCCACAAAAATTAGGGGTAGGGGGCCACATATGTTTTCCAGTTTTCACCAGGTCTGAGGGGTCTGCCAAAAAAAATCGCATTTTGGTTAACGTTCAGAGGGTGAAAAATTCATTCGTTTAGACAGAAGAATTTCTTCGAGCTGAGCATTTACAATAGGGCTTTCGCCGACTGACGTTGTCAGTGGCTTAGGCCCTAATAAGTGAAAACAAACATCACCGGCATAGAACTCCAAAATACAATAGTATACAAATAAGGAAAAACAAAAAGACAAAGAGACAGAGCACGGTGAAATCCCCGTGCTCAGATCATGACAGACACCCCCCCCCTCCCAAGGGGTGGACACCAGATACCCCAGGCAACATCCAAAGGAAAACAAGGGCCCACCCACACTAAGAACCCACCCCACCAAAAGACAAGAAAATAACCCCACCCCGGGTGGGAGGAGGGGGACCCAGGCACGGAGGGACTGAAACAAACCAGAGAAAACAATAAGAATTCCCATGACTCATACCCTAGTAAAACCCAGGCTAGGAGAAAACAAAAAAACCCACTCAGGATCCACACCAGACAAAACCAGGGACCAAGGCCCCCTAGACCAAGGAGCTAGACTGTTCCGGTGGCCGGCCGAAGTCCCAGGCCTGGCAGATGGCAAGGTGGTAAGAGTCGGGTGGCCTGCTGGAGAATATGAGCCACCCAATTCAACAGCACAGTCTGTTAGGCAGTTTTGTAGCCACCTAAACAGCAGGGGTGGCCCAGGAGGCGGCTGCCCCACGGGGAAGGCCAATAAGGATGACGACAGTAGAGTTGGGGGAACCATGACGACGTTGGGCGGTGGAGAGGGGAACCATGACGGCACCTGGCAGAGGAGACGGAGCCACGACGATGCCTGGCAGAGGAGCGGGAACCACGACGGTGCCTAGCAGAGGACGGGGAACCATGACGGCACCTGGCAGAGGAGATGGAGCCATGACAGTGCCTGGCAGAGGAGGGGGAACCGCGACGGCGCCTGGCAGAGGAGGGGGAACAACAATGGTGTCTGGAAGAGGAGAGGGGACCATGACGCCCTCGGACTGGCCAGCAGCACCCTTGGTAGTCCCGGACTGGAACATAGTAGCACCCTCAGTGGTCCCGGACTGGGACATAGTAGCACCCTTGGTGGCTCCAGACTGGAGCGAGGTTGCACCCGTGGTAGCTTTGGGCTGGAGCAAACCAGCACCCATAGTGGCTCTGTGCTGGAGCAGAGCAGCACCCACGGTGGCTCTGGGCTGGAGCAGAGCAGCACCCGCAGTGGCTCCGGGCTGGAGCAGAGCAGCACCCGCGGTGGCTCCGGGCTGGAGCAGAGCAGCACCCGCGGTGGCTCCGGGCTGGAGCAGAGCAGCACCCGCGGTGGCTCCGGGCTGGAGCAGAGCAGCACCCGTTGTGGCTCCAGGCTGGAGCAGAGCAGCACCTGTGGTGGCTCCAGGCTGGGGCAAAGCTGCACCCGCGGTGGACCCAGACTGGGTCAGAACTGCACCCTCGGTGGACCCAGACAGGGTTGTAGCTGCACCCTCGGAGGACTTGGGCTGGGATGGAGCACCCGTGAAGACCTCAGCCGGAGGGGAAGCAGCACCCACAGAGGTCCCAGGCTTGGAGGGAGCACCTGCGAAGACTTCTACCAGAGGGGGAGAAGCACCTACAGAGGTCCTGGGCTGGGACAGAGCACCCACGATGACCTCAGCTGGAGGGGGAGCAGCACCCACAGAGGTCCTGGGCTGGGACAGAGCACCCGCGATGACCTCGGCAGGAGGAGGTGGACCCACGGTGATCCCGGGTGGTGAGGCTGGACCCACGGAGACTTCTGGAAAAGCTGGACGATCCTCGGTGACCCTGGGGAAAAGCTCAGATGGGAGATGCAGAGAAACAGGGTCAGGGTCACCAGCGGCAGTGGAGCCCGGCGAAGTGAGCTCAGGCGCAGCCGACGACTGCACCTGGCTCTCCCCACCAAAAGCCAGGCAAGATCTCTCCAAAATAGAAACAACAAAGACAAAGGAGAGCACCTGCCTGATCTCAAGCTCCACCGTCGTCCAGGACTCCATCGATCCAGACGATGACTCCTTGGGCCTGGCCCTCTGGAGGTCAAGCTCGAACTCTGCTGTGGCCGCCCTAGCAGCAGGCATGGTGGTCAATGCAGTCCCAGGCCCCCCAGTGATGTGACCCATGTAGATGGCTCGCCCGACGTGGACACAGGAGGTTGACTTCCTGCTGGCGCTGGATCCTGTTCTGCTGAGGCCAGGGGATGCTCCATCTTTGGCATAGGCTTCGGCTCAGTTGCAGTGCTCTCCCTCCTTCTAAACTGTGGCTGCGGGGCCGGAACCTGGTCTTCCAGGGCTGCAGGCTCCTCCATAGCCCAGTGGCTCAGTCCTGGGGCCGGCGGACACTCAAGGGGGAAAGGAGGAGACATGGAGAGAACAGGTGAACAGTCTATGGCTGCAGCAGATGGTGAGCCTCGCCACCAGGAATCAGGCAAGATAATTCATGTTTAATTGAATGAAAGTTGAAAAACATTTGCCTCAGTTCCCTGGGTGCAATGTCTTCTGCTGCAGCTGGGTGGAAATCAGCCCTGTCCGTGACTTCAGTGAATGTGGAACATGGAGGAACCACCCCTGCAGACACGGTGGCCAGCGGAGCTGAGAAGGAAATAGCCGAACCCTCAGCAGCAGGGGGAATTGCCGCATAGGAGGAAGAAGCAGCAGCAGCAGAGGGAAAAGTTGACGGGACAGCCGGAGAAGAAAAACCAGATAAAAGAACTGCTGTGGAAGTTTTCAACCTCGGTGATGGGGAAACTGCTGCCTGAGAGGCGGGGGTATTCCTCTTCCGACAGCATCTTGGAGCTGGTGAAGCGGGAGCAGGAGTGGGTGCACTGGAGGTGAAGCAGGGCGTCTTCCGCGGAGCGTGCTTACGTGTAGGCTGTGGGTTCGCTGGAGACGGGCCCCACATCAGCCCTGGGAAGGATTGCTGCAGCACGGAGAGCATGGCCAACAAGTTCGCAAACTGGGCATGCCTCCACAGCCCTGGGTGCACCTCAACAATGGCGATCGCTGAATCCACACTCTCCCAGATCTTTTTTGGGCTGCGAGAGGTGAGAGCTTCATCCACAAATGGACGAACTCAGTGGCCCACTGCTCCTCAACACTTCGAACCCCTGCTGCTGATCTCCCTTTGTTTGTTGGAGGTCGGCGTGCAGGGGACATGATGAGAGCTCTGGAGGAAAAAAGGTGAGTGCAACCAAAGAAAAATCACAAACTAGCAGCAGCTGGGTCTCGAACTGGATGGAGTCTTCTGTCATGAATTGCCCCTCAGGGCAAAGAGAAAGACCCAGATGCTGAACCACTAGTTTGTGAAATTTATTAAAGAAAATAAATCACAAAGTCCAAAACAGTGCTCAAACACAAAATCCAAAAAGACAAGCCAAGTAAACTTACAAATTACCTCACCAGAACAAGGGCTGGGTTCTGGTGGAGACGAGGGTAGAGAACTTAAGACTCCGGCAAGGAGAAATAAAAATAACAGCCCTTAATGTCATGAGTCTGAACTCTAATGTTATCTCTGAGCTCAGACTCAATTTATTTTTGAGTATTGCATTTCTGTCATTATTATTTTGTCTGTTTATGTGTATATTTTGGGTTTTGTCTTTTGTGCCCTCTCACTCCAGACTCTCCCACTCACTGCTCACAGTCTGCTCTCCTATCAGCTGTGAACAGTTATGCAATCAGGTCACCTGCCAGCTCAATTCCCGCACCTGCCACTCATTTGTTGCCTACTATTTAAAGACTGCATTATTGATACACTACTGCGGCAGTATTGATGCTTTTTCTCATGTTACTGGACTTATTACCCCAAGTTAATTCATCGCCTCAAGAGCTATTCCAGCTCTGGAGTGTCACTGACTGTAAGTTTTCCTTGTTTGCATTTTTGTTCTCTGCACTATTTTGTATTTTCTTTCTATAAATGCAAGTGGGTCTGTCCTTCTGCCCCAGATTGGCATTCATGACACTTAAATAGGATTAGAAACAATAAACACAGAAAGTAACTGGTGTGAATCACATGAGCGGGCTGGGGAGAAAATGACAATCAGCTGTGAGTCATGAGGAGGGGAGACGGCGCTAACAGCTTGACAGGAGCACTGCCCATAACCAGGGAAAAACCCAAAAGTTCTCCTGACAACTGCAACTCCAGAGAGAGAAAGAAAAGAGAAGACACTGGCAAAATTAAAGTGGAAACAGATAAGGACAAATAAACCCAAATAACAAAACTACACTGAACGTAAACAGGAAAATAAATCATACAAAGAAACATTACCAAATCAGTGAAAACAAACTAGAAATAACATCACTGGCATAGAACTCCATAATACAGTATTATACAAATAAGGAAAAGCAAAAAGGCAAAGAGACAGAGCACGGCAAAATCCCTGTGCTCAGATCTATCTATCTATCTATCTATCTATCTATCTATCTATCTATCTATCTATCTCTGTCATGACTTGCCCCTCAGGACAGAGAGAAAGACCCAGATGCTGAACTGCTACTTTGCGCTTGTGTCAACATCTGACGAAATAAGCTAGTGTTAATCCCGGTTATGTATGGATGGATGGTTGGATGGATGGATGGATAGACTTTCGTGCTGTGCATGCACATGTACTTAAGTTGTATGTATATTTTTGCTCTAGATTCCCACCAGCATCTGCTTTGACACCCGTACCAGCTCCAATACTGGCAACATCTAGCACGACACAGCAGTGTGTTATGTCTGGTAAGAAACAAGTTTCACACCCTGTTGTTTTTAACAGTGGTGGAGGAAGTCCTCAAATTCTTTGCTTTTTAAGTTAAAGTACAGATAAAGTACGAAAATAAAGTAGCACAGTTTCCCCTTAACAATTCTTTATTTATACCAATTATGAATCAGTCTAAAACAAAAACAAAAAAACAAAAAAACAAAACAAACAAAAAAAAAACATGGTGAGTTCTTGACTCCTGATAATTAAGAAGCTGGACATGAAATCAAACAATAACTCCCATATGTCTTTCAATGGTTTAATAAGAAATGTCAGAATAGGTTAACATATATGGATAACTTTAAAACAGAGACTTTAACATGTGTTATGGGCGTCATAGACTGTCATTGAGTTACTTATGAATCAAGCATTTGTGGAACCAAATAAAGCATAGTTTAATTTGTCAGTATACTGGAAATTGGAAAACCATAAAATAGCATTGGTTAAGAAAAGTGGATGCAATTTTATGAAGAAAATGATGATTAACTATAAAAATAGAAAACTGGTGTTACTCTGAAAAGAACGTAAATTAATGAAAGGACAAAATGCATTTTGAAATTCTGATGGGGGTTTGCATGACATTAACTTTAAAGAACTTATACCAGGAATATTGTGAAAAATTAAGTTTAAATTCACCTAGACCACAGGTCGATGACTGATTTTGTTATCATGTCATTAGACCTGTGACCAAATGTCTTGGACACTCGGCTAAAGAGAGGTGCAGAGCTGTCAACTGATCACCACCTGGTGGTGAGTTGGATCCGATGGCAGGGTAGGATGCCATTCAGACCTGGTAGACACAAACGTATAGTGAGGGTGTGCTGGGAATGACTAGCTGAGGCCCCTGTCTGGGAGGTCTTCAACTCCCACCTCCAGAAGAACTTCAACCACATTCCGAGGGAGTCTGGAGACATGGAGTCTGAATGGGCCATGTTCCCCACCTCCGTTGTTGAAGCGGCGGCCCAGAGCTGTGGCCACAAGGTTGTCGGGGAATCTCATGGTGGCCATTAAGCTGAAGAAGGAGTCCTTGGTTGGCTTGTGGGACTCCCGAAGAAGCTGAGGTGTACTGGCAGGCCAAGTGGAGTACAGCTCGGGTGGTTGTTGAAGAAAAAACCTGGGTATGGGAGGAGTTCGGTGAGGCCATGGAAGAAGACTTTCAGTCGGCTTCGAAGAGATTCTGGCAAACTGTCCGGTGGCTCAGGAGGGGGAAGCAGCTCCCTGTCCACACTGTGTATTGTGCGGATGGGGCGCTGTTGACTTTGTAACCATGTGACACTTACTTGTCTCGCCAAATTTTTATAACACCACTAACACAGTATTACCACTGTAACATACAGGGTATAATACTACTGGGGAATTGGGTATAACAGGGTCCACTCTCTAACACCTGCGCTTGCCAGATTTTTGTGTGTAACCCTTAATAACACCCACTCATCCTACTCAGTTTAGGTGTAGTACCCTTTTAGGTAGTGGTGTGTTATGGCAATGTATTGACCTTAACTTTACTACCTGAGGGAAAAGGGATAATTGGGCCAGGTCAGACCGACTCTGGGTTCGTAGGAGCCTGGGAGGTGCAACAACAGATGACACAATCACAGCCGTATAGAACTTGCAACTATGTATATTATTTACAAATATGTACACAAAAATAAATACATAGCACGATAAAATAGAAAAATAAAAACAAAATACTCCAAATTATATTTACAATATTCACAGTTCTTGTTTTGGTCCTTTCCAGGTGACTAGTGGAGTCACCTTTAGCAGTTCATAGGGTTCGGGCTTCGACTCACCATCCAGATTTGGAGATCCACGCTCTGGTCAAACCAGTCCAAAAAAAAAAAAAAAAGAAAAGAACCTGACCTATAAAATAGGTCAGAACACAACAAATGAGCTACTGCTCTAAGCTTATCACATGAGTGTCAAATATTCTAAAATATACAACAAGTCAATTTCCCCAGATCAACAAATGTGCATAAAACAAACACATCTACCATTCAAATTTATCAAAATGGTGCTATCACGATGAGTAAAGTGCATTTGGAACACTTGACATCACAAGACATTTGTGCAGTGTGCTGCACTAAGCTAACATCACATCTAGCACAACAATTTATTATAATTTTGCACTTTAAACACACATAGACCACAGATATAACTTTCATCATCAAGTTGCAATTAATGGCAAGGGAACTGGGACCTTTGCTAACCGTTACAGCCTTGAAAAATAGCTTTTTGTGATGAAAAAAATAGCTGAATTTAGCATCGGCGGCTAGCGTTTTTAAGCTAGCGGTTAGCATCCACATACACAATGAATAAATAGCACTCACCATGCCAAGTGGCTCGTGCTTCAATGGAGTTCCCGCGCTCAACAGTATCGACAACCTTTGGATCCCAATCAATTTCAAGGATTTTATCCAGGCAAAGGCTGCTACCAGCACGCTAGCGTCGCCATATCACCAAGGACCGTCTCTCTCTCTGGTCTGTCTCTTTTGTCGTCTGGCGTGACTGAGCCAAAAATGCAAGTCATCCCAGACCCAGGGAGAGAGCGCTTAACCCATTGGGTGGCGTAACCCAGCAATGGCACAGCCATTGGTTACTCAAAATATCAACACACAACACTAGGAACTTTATCAAAACCTTCTAGAAAATCTTCCTTTGCAGAGCTTTTGGATGAGGGGGATGACTCACCTATCACAGGGGCTGAGGTCGTCAAGGTGGTTAAAAATCTCTTTGGTGGCCAGGCCCCGGGGGTGGATGGGATTCGCCCTGAATACCTCAAGGCCCTGGATGTTGTTGGGCTGTCATGGTTGACATGCCTCTGCAACATTGCGTGGAGGTCAGGGGCAGTGCCTTTGGCATGGCAAACTGGGGTGGTGGTTCCTCTCTTCAAAAAAGGGGACCGGGGGATGTGCTCCAACTTTAGAGGGATCACACTACTCAGCCTCCCTGGAAAGGTCTATGCCAAGGTACTGGAGAGAAGAGTCCAGCCGTTGGTTGAACCTAAGATTCAGGAGGAGCAATGTGGTTTTCGTCCTGGCTGTGGCACATCGGACCAGCTCTTTACCCTCTCAAGAATCCTTGAGGGTTCCTGGGAGTTTGCCCAACCAGTTTACATGTGTTTTGTGGACTTGGAGAAGGCATTCGACCGTGTCCCTCATGGTTTTTTGTGGCGGGTGCTTTGAGAGTATGGGGTATTGGGCTTGTTGTTATGAGCTATTCGGCCTCTGTACAGCCATTGTGAGAGTTTGGTTTGTATTGCCAACACTCGATCAGACTCATTCCAAGTGAGTGTTGGACTCCGCCAGGGCTGCCCTTTGTCACCGATCCTGTTCATAATTTTTATGGACAGGATTTCTAGGTGCAGCCAGGGAACGGAGGGTGTCATGCTTGGTGACCACAGGATCTCATCTCTGTTGTTTACAGATGATGTTGTCCTTTTGGCTTCATCCAGCAATGACCTACAGTTCTTACTGGGACAGTTTGCTGCTGAGTGTGAAGTGGCTGGAATGAGAATCAGTACCTCCAAGTCCGAGTCCATGGTCCTCAGCCAGAAAAAGGTGGATTGTCCTCTCCGGGTTGGGGACAGGCTCCTGCCCCAAGTGGAGGATTTTAAGTATCTTGGGGTCTTATTCACGAGTGAGGGGAGAATGGAGCAAGAGATTGACAGAAGGATAGGAGCAGCATCTGCAGTGATGCGGACGGTGTACCGATCTGTTGTGGTGAAGAGGGAGCTGAGCTCTAAGGCAAAGCTGTCGATTTACCAGTCAATCTACTTTCCTACCCTCACCTATGGCCACGAGCTTTGGGTAATGACCAAAAGTACGAGATCGCAGATACAAGCAGCTGAAATGAGCTTTCTTCGTAGGGTCACTGGACTCACCCTCAGGGATAGGGTGAGGAGCTCAGTCATCCGGGAGAGGCTCAGAGTAGAGCCGCTGCTCCTCCACATTGACAGGAGCCAGTTGAGGTGGTATGGGCATCTGATTAGGATGCCTTCTGGACACCTCCCACTTGAGGTGTTTCGGGCACGTCCCACTGGGAGGAGACCCTGGGGAAGACCCAGAACTCGCTGGAGAGACTATGTCTCCCAGCTGGTCTGGGAATGCCTTGGTATCCTCTCTGAAGGGTTGGAGCAGGTAGCTGGGGAGAGGGAAGTCTGGGCTTCTCTGCTTGAACTGCTGCCTCCGCGACATGGACCTCCGGAAAAGCGGTAGAAGATGGATGGATGGATGGATTAAACAACAGACCGTCAGCCACAGAGTCAGATCACGTCCCTGGTGGTATCAGGGCCCCCACGTGCCAACCTTGATTCAGGTGGATATCCGTGGATTCTATTGATGGAGAGGCTGATGAACCAGATTCTCCTACAAGGCCGTGCTCCTGAGATCACAATTGGGCTGTTCTCCAGCAAGCTGGGTGAGGTCCTCTCTTATGCACTGAAGAAGGAATTAGTCTATTGTGCAAAGTCTGATCAGAAAGTCAGATTGGGACAAAAACACCACAAATCTGTTTCTTCCGTTGTTGGTGGTTTAAATGAGTTGGTTTAAGTTTAGAAAAAAAAAAAAAATCAAACAAAATCTTCTTGGACGGTGATTTACAGAAAAGAGATTAAAATAAGAAAAAATAATTTTAAAGAAAAGAAACAGGATTTTCACAGAGCATGACAGGCTCTGGGCCTTACTTGGAAGAGAGAAAAAAATGGAAGAACAGAAGAGGCTCCTAACAGCTTGACTAACGCCCCAAAAACTGAACAAAGGGAAAAGAAAAAAAAAAGTTTTTCTCGGGTGTGGCAGAATCTCATGAGATCGGAGCTGAACGAATGACATTTGAGCTTCGTTCAACAAAAGTCATAAACTCAATCTAAAAAGGGAAATGCAATAAAGCCTGGAGTTCTATTGGTCAGTTAAAGTGCAGCTATGGTCTGCTAAAGAAAGAGTAGGGGGAATAGACATTTGTTCTGAGAGTGAAATCCTCCTCAAGTATGTGTGCAGCCTATGAAAGCACAAATTCTTTAAATTTCAGTGACCAAGATATTTTACTCAATAATAAGGAAACATACAATGTCTCTACATTGTAACCGTAATTGACCCTCCTGACCTTCCCTCACATACACACACCTGTCCACCCGCCCCTCACAAACATATACATCCAATACAGTCCTCCTGTCCTTCCCCACACATACACATAACTTTCCATCCATTCCATAATACTGTGTGCAATAACAAAATTACCTCTACACCACCTACCGCATGAGCAATAAATTAAAAATCTCAGGACATTTCTATCTCTTAGTATTGCTGTTATATACGTAGCTTTTTAACTAAAATGTATATGTATATTCTTACATGATTGCACCTTTTATATAGTCAGTGTTTATTCTGACTGTTCCTTTTATCTTTTTATTATTATTACTGTTATAACTGACTCAGAGAGACACGCACAAGAATTCCAATGTACCTGTTTTTTACTTGTACAAATGGCAATAAACTTTAACTATTAATCCACTAACTATTAACTAATTAATTTGTAATAGTAAGCATGCAAGAATTAATTTCTTCCTGAAAATAAAGCAACACAAATTAAAACATATCAATAAAAGCATTTGAAACCCAATTGTCCATTCCAAGATTTCAACCATGTCTTCAGGAGCAGATACTATACTGTCTTGAGAGAAAAAAATATTAATTAATTTATTTGTCCATAATGTATAAAATCCACTGCAAAGAGAGAAATTAAATATTCCTGATTTGTCCACCAGATGGCACTGTAAAACTGTCTGGTTGTTTAGTGGAGAATCTTGATTCCCCACACGTCTGGATAATGTCATCCATAAATCTGTCAATTTGAAACATTCCTTTGCCAAAGAGCAGAAAAGGGAGTATGACTAATTCCTGGAGAAGGGATTAACTTCCACTTTATGGCCGATGGATAGTGTTACAACTCTGGTCCTTGGATGATAGAAGCAGTTCATGACCAGACTTTTGTGTTGAAACAGTTTTCTTCAGCACAGAATGATTTTATAAATTGGAACCAAAAAAAAGGGTTAATGCTTCAAAGTCCTGGTAAACCGCTCCACCAGACCATCGCTTTGGGGGTGCAGGGGGGTAATTCTAGTTTTCTTGACCCCCAGGTGCCGACACACCTCCTGGAAGACATTGGCCTCAAAGTTCCAAACCTGGTCACTATGGAGCTCCTCTGGGGCCCCGAAGCAACAGAACATCTCCTCCAACAGCTTCTCTGCAGTGGTTGCTGCTCTCTGGTTGGGCCACGTTTTGAAGTAGTCCATGGTCACTAAGACATAGTGATTGCCTTGGTCAGTGACAGGGAATGGACCAAGGGTGTCCACACCCACTCTTTCCAACAGGGCCCCCACTTGGTACTGCTGCAGGGGGGCATGTAATTGCTGGGTGGATCCCTTCTGTGTGGTGCAAGAGTCACAGCAGTGGACAAACATCTCGACATCTGGGGCAGCAGTGGCTCAGGAGGTAGAGCAGGTCGTCTAATAACCCGATGGTTGGCGGTTCGAATCCCACTCTCCCCAGATATCCTGCCGTTGTGTCCCTGGGCAAGACACTTCACCCGCATTGCCTCCAGTGCCCATAGCACTGGGTATGAATGTGTATAAATGTATAAAATGTTCGATGGTGGCCGGAAAGGCCGTTGGCGCAGATTGGCTGCCACGTTTCCGTCAGCCTGCCCCAGGGCAGCTGTGGCTGCAGAAGTAGCTTGCCACTACCATTGCCTGTCTGGAGTGAATGAATAATGTACCTATTTGTAAAGTGTCTTTGAGTATGTATGATAAAGCGCTATATAAAACAGATGCATTATTATTATTTTTATTATTAAATCCTGGCCAGTAGAACCGTCCTCAAAGACGAAGCAGGGTCTCGGTTATGCCAAAGTGCCCAGCCCGCACAGGGCCATGGGCCAGTTTGAGGACCTGGCCTGCAGCTGGCGAGGAACCAGGAGCTGCAGGATGTCTTGTTGCACCGTTGGTGACTTCCACCGATGGTGCAGGATACCATCCTTGTTGACAATGCTAGACCATTGAGAGTACAGTGCCTTCAAACCTGGGTCTAGAACAGAGACATCTTGCCACTTGGGTCGCTGGCCAGCCCCCACCAAGGTGTGGACCCTGGAGAGAACTGCATCCTGTTGCTGGGCTTGCTGGTTCTGCTGGGAGTCGAAGGTCTCCCAATCACTGTCAGGTGCCACAGCATCCCGCAGTGCAACAACTTTTAGGTCTGGTAGGCAACGGTCCTCCTGTCTCCTGCAGTATCAGCACCTCTCCACCTCGCACGGCCATCGAGAAAGGGCATCAGTGTTGCCATGCAGTTGTCCTGGTCGATACTGGATCTCAAACTGGTAGTCCTGGAGGGCCTTCAGCCAAATGAGTGAAGCATGGTCAGTCTGTTGGATAAACTTCTATCCACACAGGTAAGGGCAGAAGAATCCAGGCCATGGACAACAGCCTACAACTCCCAGTGGGTTATACAGTAGTTTCTCTTGGGCTTGCTGAGGGACAGGCTGAAGTTGGCAATTGTCTGCTCACCATGGACGCCTGCCCTTGACGCCAGCGGTAGGAGTCAAGGGCAGACTTGAATGGGGGTCAGGGGGGGGCTCTCCTGTGTTGATCTCAGAGAGGACAATGTTGGTGAGAGTGCAGTTCTCATCCCTGGCAGCAAAGACATCGACAAAGGACTCCAACAGTCTCTTCAGTTGGGCCTGTTGCTTGTTGTCCAAGCTTTTAAAGTTCCTCCCGAAGAGGTCCTCAATGGCCTGTTGGGTCTTTGGAAGTGACGGCTGAATTGACACTGCAGACATTGGTGGTGGCTGGCTCCCCTGGCTGTACTTGTTGCTCTGCAGAAGTTGGTGGCAGTGCTGATGCTTGGTGGGCCCCAGGGCTACTGGAATTATAAAGAGCTATGGCTTCAGAGCCCAGATCGAGGATGGCCCTTGGCACATCCACCACAGCAACCCAGTCATCCAGCAGGTTGAGGCCAATGATGCAGGGGTCTTGGATGTCAGCCAACCAGAATTGGTTTTGTGACAGGTGGCTGGCAATTGGGACCTGTAGGACCTTCATCCCCAGGATCTGTGCTTACTCGCTGGTGACTGTGGTGATGTGATGCCTGGTGGGGACCCACCCTTGGGGCAAACATCCACTGGAACCCGGTACAGTCCCTGGGCGGATGAGTGAAATGGTGGACCCTGTATCTAACAGGGCTTGGCAGGAAATCTCTTCGAGGGTACAGTCCACATAGAGTCCGTGTACATGGCCAAGTGGCCCAGGCGCTGAGTTGGCTGGTTGGGAATTTGAATAGTCCCAGGTGGCATCCTCCCCTCGATGCCACCCTCTCTTAGTTTAACCCTGAGTGTTGGAGCTGGGCAGTTGTGGGGGATGTGGCCAGGAAACCCACACTGGTAGCAGCTTTCGGCGTCTCTTCTCCTGGGGCGGCGGTGTGGCGATGCAGCCTGGAGTGCCTGGCAGGCTGCTTCATGCTCTTCACCTTCATCATGGTCAGTCTGGTTCACCCGGCAACCGTGGTGATGGTGAAGTCCCTCAGGGCATAGTACATGTTCAACCCTCTCTACTTCTTTCAAGGCTGCTGCCAAGGTGGTGGGAGCCAGGAGGCATAGGTGCTCACGGAGACATTCAGGCTGAAGCCCTCGGATGAAAGCCTGGATGGCGAGCTCCTCCTGGACCTCCTTAGTGAACCCAGGGTGTCCTTGGCAGGTGTACATATGCAGGTCAGTAGCATATACCCTGACGCTCTCTCCAGCCCGTCTCTGCCGGTTAGTGAGTTGGTCTCCAGAATCGTCAGCATAGACCTGGTGACCAAAATGCTGCTGGATAGCTGCCTTTAATGATACCCAGATGGCTGCAGAGCAGTAAGTACTTGCTGAGTGCCACCCTCAAGGGAGAGGGTGACATTCCATGCTGTCTCTTTGGGGGACTAAGCATTAAGCTGTGCTGCCAGATGGACCTGCCTCAGGAAGGTGTCTGCTGGGTCCTTCCCACTGTAGCTTCACTGCAGGTTTCCATGGGTTCTCATAGAGCTGAGCAGGTCTCTCTTTCTCGACGTCTCTGTCTGCACTGAGCAGGCCAGTAGCTAATGTGGGGGAGAGGTCTTGGAGCCAAGGCTCTGCTGGTCGCTCCATCCACCACTCCACGTGCTCCATCAGCTGTTCTGGCCGCCGTTCTGCACACTGCTCCCATGACTCAGGATGGGTCACGCTTCTTCCATCTGGTAGATCGCTCTTGCTTCATCTCCAGCATTCACCATGGAACCCTGCTGCAGTGATCTGATCTATTGCAGCTTTGATGCTGGTGATGTGACTAATTAATTAGTTAATTTCTTGCTGATTTGCCATTCTAAAATCCCACTTCTGACACTAATGTAACGAGCAGTGGGATTCAGGCATTCAAGAAGCATCTATTGCTCAGTCAGCTTTTATGTTGAACACACCCAAACACACCACAGTGGCCAAAGCCATTAATTTGACCCGTTCCCTCAGTCATGGTTTCCCCAAAACTAATACACCAAAACTAACTAATATTAAACAACACTACTAGCTATTACAACAACATAAGTAAAAAACATAAAACAGACACCAGAACCCACATAAAATCCCCTAACAAACGTTTTCCTCCTTCAGTCCCTGCCTATTTAGAACACCCCTCTCTATTCGGCCAATCACATTTCAGAGGGTGCCCAGGACGCCGCACTATACATATATATATATATGTATATATATATATATATATATATATATATATATATATATACACTACCGTTCAAAAGTTTGGGGTCACTTAGAAATTTCCTTATTTTTGAAAGAAAAGCACTTTTTTTCAATGAAGATAACTTTAAACTAATCAGAAATACAAATGTCTGGTTTTGGGTGCAATATCTAGATAGGTGTATAGAGGCCCATTTCCAGCAACTATCACTCCAGTGTTCTTATGGTACAATGTGTTTGCTCATTGTGTCAGAAGGCTAATGGATGATTAGAAAACCCTTGTGCAATCATGTTAGGTCTGCAATGCTGTAATTGCTGCAAATGGAGGATTCTTTGACGAAAGCAAAGTTTGAAGGAAAAAATTATTATTTCAAATACAAATCATTATTTCTAACCTTGTCAATGTCTTGACTATATTTTCTATTCATTTTACAACTCATGGTGGTAAATAAGTGTGACTTTTCATGGAAAACACAAAATAATTGTCTGGGTGACCCCAAACTTTTGAACGGTAGTGTATATATATATATATATATATATATATATATATATATGTATATATGCAGTATATCTCTCTCTCTCACACACACACACACACATATATACAGTATATGTATATTGGATATAAAACGTCTACACACCCCTATTCAAATGCCAGGTTTTTATTATGTAATTGTCATGTACTGGGCCCCGGAGCGGCAGGGAAGTAGACCCAGGCGTGAATGCGTTTGAACATTTAATAAAAGATAGAACATAACACTCCAAAAAGAGACTACAGGCAAAATATAACAAGTGATACCTTAACGAGGAAAAGCCTCGGAGTTGAGGACGCTCAGAGGCTGGGATGAGACAAGGGATACCAGGTTGACACCAATAATAACGCCGCAAAGAGGCAGAGAGGCGGCAGGGCTTAAATAGAAGTAATAATTGATAGCATAAGTGAACACCGGTGTGGAATCATATGAGCAGGCAAGGAAAACACAACAGAAAGTGGAATCAGTTGATGGTAATAATGAGAGAGAGTGGCTGACGGTAATGACAGGTGAGGGAGGGGCAGCTGGAAGTTTGACAGGTGACAGGGCATGCCCACATGAGTCTGCAGAACCCTGACAACTGTCAATAGTGAGAAGGAACACAGAAAAAAAACAAAATAAAATGACATCCTAAATAATACATATGACACAAATAATACATCTGACCCGGCCTGGGTCAGAGCTGCACCCACGCTGACCACCAGCGGCGAGCCTGGATCCACAGAGACTTCAGGTGGAGCTGGAACATCAACGGTGACCCTGGGAGGAAGCTCAGACAAAACACATGGAGAAGCAGGGTCAGGGTCACCGGCAGTGGCGGAGCCCAGCAAGGCGAGCTCAGGTGCAACGGGTGCGGCAGCCTCCGCAGCAGGCGTGATGGTTGTTGCAGTCTTAAGGGCCCCAGGTGAAGTGATCCACACCGGTGGCTCACCCGGTGTGGAGGCTGGGGGTGGCTCACCGCTGGTTCTGGAGTTGAGTTCTCCAGAACCCCAGGTTCCTCTCGTGGATGAAGTCTCAGTCCTGGGACCAACGGACTCTCAGGAAACGGATGAGACATCGAGAGGGCAGGTGAGCAACAGGTGGCTGCAGCAGGTGGTGAGGACTCAGGGACTGCATTCCCTTAGTCTCATCACCGGGGGTTAGGCAAGATATATCATCATCAAAAGAGGAGAAAATAAATGGCACTTGCCTGCTGTTCCGGTGTCTGATGTTATCTGCTGCAGCATCGCCGCCCCTCCCCGTGACTAAGGTGGATGTAGGTTCCCCAGTGGATCGTAGAGGAACTGTCTTCACCGGAGTGGAAGATGATGGGACTGGGAGGGATGCAGCCAGACCCTCAGCAGCGGGAAGGCACATCGATGTGACAGGAGAAATTGCTGCATGAAAGGAGGAGGAGGAGACTGGCATAACGGTCGGTAAAGGAGAACAAGAAGAAACATCATCTGCGGGATTTGTCAGACTCGATGTTAAGAGGGTTGCTGTCTGAGCGGTGGAGTCGTCTCTCCAATGGTCTGGAGGAGGGAGGCAGCACTGTCGAGAAGCTAGCGAGGAGTGTGCTGGAGGACAGTCGGGCGAAGCATAATGGGAGATGGTGATCAGCTGGGAAGAACGCTCCTGCCTTGCCCCCATGGGGAACCTCAACCCAGGAAATGACCGCTGGAGCGCATAGACCATGGACAGCAAATCTGCATACTGTGGGGAACTCCATAAGCTGGGCTACTCTTCCAGGATTCCCACCGCTCCATTCAGACATTCCCAGGTCTTTTAGGGTCCTCGGGCTTTGAGCGCTTCATCCACGAAATCCCAGATGAACATTGCCGACCACTCCTCCTCCATGCTGGGAGTCCCCGCTGCTGTTCCTCCTCTGCTTTGGCGAGGTCGGCGAGCTGGAGACATAATGAGCCTCTGCAACAGGTGTGTAAAAAAGGAAAAAACGTCCAAAACGCACAGCTGGGTCGAGACTGACAGTGTTATTCTGTCATGTACTGGGTCCCGGAGGGGCAGGGAAATAGACCCAGGTGCTGGATGCATTTGAACATTTAATAAAAGATAGAACATAACAGTCCAAAAAGAGAATACAGGCAAAATATAACAAGTGATACCTTAACGAGGAAAAGCCTCGGAGCTGAGGATGCTTGGAGCTGGGATGAGATGAGGGATACCAGGTTGACACCAATAATAATGCCGCAAAGAGGCAGAGAGGTGGCAAGGCTTTAATACAAGTAGTAATTGATAGCATAAGTGAATACCAGTGTGGAATCACATTAGCAGGCAATCTAAACACAACAGAAACTGGAATCAGCTGATGGTAATAATGAGAGAGAGCGGCTGACAGTAATGACAGGTGAGGGAGGGGCAGATGGCAGTTTGACAGGCAGCAGGGCATGCCCACGTGAGGCTGCAGAACCCTGACAACTGTCAATAGTGAAAAGGAGCACAGGAGAACCAAAATAAAATGACATCCTAAATAATACATATCAAAACTGCAGAAATTACAGACAGAACCTAAATACAGGCAACAGGTAGTGTTCAATACAGGGGAAAAGGAAAGCGGTGTGAAACTCACAAAAAGTAACAATACGGCAGATAAATATGAATACCCAGGAAATTCATGAAACCGAGTTTGGGGGATATTCCAAACTCAGTACATGACAGTAATAAAATGACACCAAGATAAAGTATTTCAAAATTATTTCCACCATTAATGTGACCTTTAACTTGTAAAACCCTATTGAAAAACAAACTGAAATCTTTTAAGGGAAAAAAAAAACTTACAATAACCCGGTTGCATAAATATGCACACCCTTAAACTAATACTTTGTTGCAGCACCTTTGGCTTTTATTACAGCACTCAGTCATTATTAGCTTCCAGCGCCACACGAGTCAGCAGCCCTTTTGCAGTAATGGTTCAGTTCTGAGTTTTCTTTCTCATTTTTATTTACTATCCATTTTTTCTATGCCACAACTTTTCTGATCTTGTTACCCCATGTCCATCATGGACACCAAGGACACTAATATCACCGTACTGGCATTGATATTAGCAGTCTTTCTACTCATATCACTAATGATTACTGACCCGGTGAGTGACAGAGCTACTGTTTACAGTAGGAGTCAATTGTTAGCATTGTGCTGCTCCATGGTGCTAACTGAGAGACCCAATATCCTTCAAGAAATCAGGCGAAAATGACGGGGATGTCGAGCTGGAGTGAAGTGACGTGTAAGGAAGACAAGGTACAAGCCCGTTCTACCATCCTGGGAAATGTGAGATCGCTGCTTAATAAGATGGACGAACTAGTGGCTAAGTCCCGGTATGAGAGCGTCTTCTGAGAGGTTAGCATCATGCTATTCACTGAAATGTGGCTAACAGAGCAAACAACAGAGGCTAACATCGGACTGGAGGGTTTCCACTTAATACGGGCAGATCGGACACCAGATAGCGGCAAGAGCAGAGGTGAGGGGCTGGTAGTGTTTGTGAACAACAGATGGTGCAATCCTGGCCACATTACAATTAAAGAAAATCACTGTAGCAAGGACACCGAGTTACTAGCCATTAGCATGTGACCAGCATACCTTCCCAGAGAGTTCTCACACATCATTGTGATTGTTATTTATGTACCCCCCCCCACCGCGAGCGCTGAGGCAGCATGTGACATCATCTACACAGTCACCAGCAGACTACAGACTCAACACCCCACTGCTCTCCAGCTCATCTCTGGTGATTTTAACAATACTCCCCTGGCCTCCATGCTGCCCACCTTTCACCCAGTATGTCACGTGCCACACCAGAGACTATAAAACACTGGGCTTATTTTATGCAAACACCAAGGAGGCTAACACCTCATCACCCCCCCTCCCTTGGAAGATCTGATCACAGCCTGGTTCGCCTGCCTTTGTACAAACCCCTGGTACACAGACAACCTCCTGCTACCTGCACAGTGACGATATGGTCCGAGGAAGCAGAAGACACAGAAGGACTGTTTTGAATCCACTGCATGGGAGCAGCTCTGGGATCCACATGGTGAGGACATTGATGGCCTCACACACACCATCACAGATTACATAAACTTCTGTGTGGAGAACATTGTATCCACCAAGACCATACGGTGTTTCTCAAACAATAAACCCTGGATCAACCCTGAGATAAAGACACTGCTGAAGGAGAAGAAAAGGATCTTCAGATTGGGAAACAAGGAGGAGCTTGTCATGATGGGATTTGGATACAATGTGCGGCGTGATGACGCCGCTGGCTGGTGGCGTCATCATGCCGACATATACATGGCAGTGTCCGTCATTACAGACTCTCTTACCCGGACAACTCTGCGTGTTACCACATGTAATGTACTGTTGGCTGTTCTACAATAAAGCTCAGTTCCAGTGTAGCATCCTTGTCTGTCTCTTTACTGCCAGGTTTGTGGACATAACATTTGGTGACTGAGGATTAGCCATGGAGGTGTGTGTATCACCACTGTGGTCTTTCCTTGAGCTCCCAGGGGAACTGCCAGTTCCATGGCCACGTTAGCTGGAGGCATTCAAGACATATGCTACAGTGTTCGACCTGGGAAAAGTGGATGAAGTAAGAAACATGTGCTACTTGTCCTGAAAATCCTGAAGGAGAATGTACAGCCATCTGTTCGTGACCTCAAGCTGAAGCACACTTGAGTTCTACAGAAGAACAATGATCCAAAACACACCAGCAAGTCCACCTCTGAATGGCTTAAGAAAAACAAAATGTGAAGCGGCATGATAAAATAAAGGCAGCGATGGAGTTTTAAGTTGGTTTATTGAATCATACCGCCTTCATTGGAACACCTCCCCAGCCCTCGTGCTGCGGGCTGAGGTGATGTCCTCAGGCTCTCAGGCAAAGAGACACGGTGTGTGTCCGCAGCAGTTGCAGGAATCAGAATGGGATATTGAGAGACAGAATTACAGAATGGTACAGCATTTATACCCAACTCAGACAATACATCAAAGACCTTCACAGCAGTCAATCTGGCATTTGCATATCAGAGGTACAGATAGGATGCATGAACACAATGCATGGATGACACTTTAACCTCACAGCTGTAAACGCAGCATGCAGCGGAAAAAACCCAGGAGTAACGAGCTGACTGTCTCTGTGTGTTGTGGGGGTTGAATTCAACCCGCTACAAATGAAGACTTTGGAGTGGCCTGGACAAAGTCCTGACCTGAATCTGATTGAGATGCTGTGGCATGACCTTAAAAAGGCGGTTCATGCTTGAAAACCCTCCAGTGTGGCTGAATTACAACAATTCTCCAAAGATGAGTGGGCCAAAATTCCTCCACTGTTCTGTAAATGACTATCAGTTATCACAAATGCTTGATTGCAGTTGTTGCTGCTCAGGGTGACCCAACCAGTTGTATTAGGTTTAGGGGGCAATCACTTTTTCACATAGGGCCATGTAGGTTTGGATTTTTTTCCCCTTAATAATAAACACCTTCATTTAAAAACTGCATTTTGTGTTTACTTGTGTTATCTTTGTCTAATATTAAAATTTGTTTGATGATCTGAAACATTTAAGTGTGACAAACATACAAAAAATGAGAAATCAGGAAGGAGGCAAACACTTTTTCACACCACTGTATATAAGAAAATGAGGTCATAATCTAGACAAATATAAAAAAAATCATTAATCTAAATTCAACCAGCATCCATGTCATCCAAAATTTATTTGCAAATTTACATGAAAGTCCAAAATTGTTACAAATTAATGAGAAAAAAGTTGCTAATTAAAGAGAAAAAAACTCACAAATATTTGTGAAAAAAGTTGCAAACTAATGAGAAAAAGTTGTAAATTAACTAGGAAAAAAGTTGTAAATTAATGAGAAAAGTTGCCAATTTACATGAAAAATGTTGCAAATAAAGAGAGAAAACTTATCATTTTACATGAAAATGCCAATATGTGGACAGGGTCTGGGACCATGTCCAGGTCTGTTATCATTAAGCTTATTTTCATTATCGCTACTATCATTATTATCATTATTATTGCTGTTATGTTATTCTCAGTTACTCTAGTGAAGGTTCATGTATTGTTTGTTTACCTTATCCTAGTTTCTGAGCTCACTTTTATTCTGAAACCTCTTATGTTATAGTTTGCCACAGCTGCTCCTTGTTTTCCTAAATACTGTTCCCCTATATATGTTCACCACGGGCATTAATTCCTGTGGCATTCTTAACATTATCATCCTCATCGCACCTTTGTTTGTTCTCCACTAAGTTTGGACTTATCCTCATTTGTGAGTTTGTCTGCCAGAGAGGCAGGGTTTGTCACGACTCGCCGCTCATCAGCGGCGCCAGCTGTGCACACACCTGCGCCTCGTCAGCGGCGAGGGATTTAAGCTGCCTCGCCCTGGGCTTCGGCCTGAAGCCGCCTGTTCTCATCGGCTACTCTTGCTGCAAGGAATCCCCTTCGTCAAGAAAGATAAGACGTAAGCATCTCTTACCTTTTCCTCCCAGCATTCTCCCCTGTGCACAGGTGGATTTCCCGGCGGCGGACAACGTTCCCTTGCCACCATCTCCTCGCTGCTGCTTCAGGCGCTCCAGGTCGCTGTCTACCGGGCTACGCCCTTGCTTAACGCCAGCCACCTGCCCAGACCAAGTAAGCCAGCTGTCACTATCATTATCTCCTGTATTGGTGTGGTGCCCGTTACCCTTCTCCCTCTGCTTCTCCCATAGGGTTGTCCGGCTGAACGGCTTCCTGCCCCCGTGCCTGACGCAGACGCCACCACCAATACATCCACATATCACAGACACGCAGTCATACACGCACTTGTTATTGAATAAACTGTTAAACCTATTCTGAGCCTGCGTGTGTGTCTCCTGAGCCGTGCATTATGTCAGTACGTCTTCAGCAGAGCGGCTCGGCGGACAGCGGGCTCACACGCCGTCTCACCACTCTCGAGGCTCAAATAGATTTAATAGTTCATCAGCAACAGGTGATGCTGAATCAGTTAGTTAAGATCACTCACCGGTAAGATCGCCTGGACCTCCTGCAGCCATTCCCCCCGGCTCGTCAGGGAGGCGCAGCTCCTGCTGCTCCGGCGGCCGGTCAGACTGTTCCCGGGTCGCCAACCCGGCTCACACCCATTCCGACCCCCGCCCGCTTTAGCGGACAGCTCGGCGGAGCGCGGGGGTTCATCATGCAGTGTGAGTCGGTGTTCTCCCGCGTCCCTGGGGATTTTCCCTCAGACCACAGCCGAATTGGCTATATGGGAAACTCTCCTGGAGGGGCGGGCACTCACCTGGGCTTACGCCGTCATGGCGAAGCCCAGCTATGCCAACCTCTCCTACGGCCAATTTGTGCAACAGTTCCTCGACGTGTTTGACCATAGTCGTCAAGATAGTGTGTTAGTTGATCGCCTTCTCTGCCTTCAACAGGGAGGTCGGTCAGCTACAGACTACTCGATCGACTTCCGGGTCATCGCGGAGGAGGTTGGCTGGGATGAGCCCTCGCGATGCGGCATCTTCCTCCGCAGTCTGAACTCTGGTCTGAGGGATGAGTTGGCTGGTCGCGATATTCCGGGGAGGCTTTCGGAGCTGATATCGCTAGCGATTAGCTTGGATAACAGGCTTCGCGAGCGGTCTTCAGAGCGGAAGTCTGCTTCTCGCTCGTGGGGAGGCTCGCCTCGCCTGTCCCAAGCTCGCCCCCTGGCGTCGCAACCGCCAGACTCCTCCGAGAAGTCGGAGGCGAAGGCGGTTGTCCGGTCGAAGCTCCATCTAGCGGAGAAACAACGCTGCCGGGAGTTGGGCCTCTGCAGACATTATGGAGGCAGTCAACACCCCATGGAGCATTGTCCAGAGAAGCCGGTTAGGGGTCCGCGAATCACTGTAGGGGGCCTTGCAGATTCTAACCGGTCGAGTCCCCTCATGAATTTGACGCTGCCCATCCGATTCTGCCATAATCCCACAGGGCACCTCACGTACGCCCTGGTGGATTCAGGCGCGGAGGGTAGCTTCATTTCACAAAGCCTGGCAAACCGATTGGGCATCCGTTGCCACCCTCTCGAGTCTCCTCTCGCCCTAGTAAATCTTTCCTGTGTCTCCCTGGGAAAAGTAACACACCGGACGACCCCTGTCCCAGTAATCATCTCAGGAAATCACCGGGAGGATATCACCTTCTACGTCCTACCATCTTCAGTAACACCTGTGATTCTTGGATACCCATGGCTCCGCCTCCACAATCCTGTCCTGGACTGGAAGACCGGCAGAGTGTCTGCCTGGAGCTCTTTCTGCATGGGCACCTGCCTCCAATCCGCTGCCTGCGCCCCGTCCTCTCCTCCCACTCCCAAGGACGCCGCGCCTCCGGATCTCACCCTGGTGCCCTCGGAGTTCCACGACCTGGGCATGGTCTTCAGCAAGTCCAAGGCAAAGTCTCTTCCTCCACACCGGCCCTATGACTGCGCTATTAACATCCGCCAGGGGGCACCCTTACCCTCGGGACATCTCCACAGCCTGTCAGCGCCGGAGAAGGAGGCAATGAACACCTATTTGAAGGAGTCGCTGAGTGCCGGAATCATCCGCCCCTCATCATCACCATTAGGCGCAGGGTTCTTCTTCGTGAGCAAAAAGGATGGCTCCCTTCATCCTTGTATTGACTACTGTGCCCTCAATGACATCATGGAGAAGGACCGCTACACCTTGCCCCTAATGGATACCGCCTTCCACTCCCTCCAGGGGGTGACTTGGTTCACCAAGCTGGATCTTCGCAGCGCATACCACCTCGTCCGGATCCGGGAGGGAGACGAGTGGAAGACAGCCTTCCGTACCCCGAACGGCCATTTCGAATACCTGGTTATGCCGTTCGGGTTGACCAACGCTCCAGCCGTCTTTCAGCGCCTTATTAATGACGTCCTCCGGGATTTCATCGGCCTGTTCGTGTTCGTCTACCTGGACGATATCCTCATCTTCTCCAGATCCAGGGATGAGCACCGGGTCCACGTGAGGCGGGTCCTTCAGAGGCTGCTGGAGAACCGATTATATGTTAAGGCGGAAAAATGTGAATTCTACGCCAAGACTACATTCTTCCTGGGATTCGTCATCTCTCATGACCAGGTGCTCCCGGACCCAGCGAAGGTCAAAGCGGTGGTAGAGTGGCCCACTCCTACATCAAGGAAGCAGGTACAACAGTTCATTGGGTTTGCCAATTTCTACCGCCGCTTCGTCCCTAATTTTGGAGCCATCGTCGGTCCCCTGACCCGCCTCACCTCCCCTAAGACCCCGTTCCGGTGGACTGAAGAGGCCGCAGCTGCCTTCCAGGTACTGAAGGTGGAGTTCTCCTCCTCCCGGGTCCTCAGCCAAGTCGACCCCGCGCTGCAGTGCATCGTTGAGGTGGACGCTTCAGACACGGGGGTGGGGGCGGTGTTGTCTCAGCGGTCGCCTGCCAAGGGCGCCAAACGGCCCTGAGCCTTCTTCTCTCAGCGCTTGTCCCCGGCGGAACGTAATTACGAGGTGGGGGACAGAGAGCTCCTCGCCATCAAGCTCGCGCTTCAGGAGTGGCGCCACTGGCTGGAGGGGGCCGCCCTGCCGTTCGTGGTACTCACCGATCACAAGAACTTGGAATATTTAAGAACTGCCAAGCATCTGAATGCCCGCCAGGCGCGTTGGTCCTTGTTCTTTGCCAGGTTTCATTTTAACATCACCTTCAGACCTGGATCCAAGAACGGCCTGCCCGATGCCCTCTCCAGGCAATTTGCCCCTGAGGCTTCAGAAGACGCGGTCCACACCATCTTGCCCAGGTCGTGCGTCGTGGGGGCCGTCTCCTGGGACATCGAGAGCAAGATCCGGAAGGCGCAGGAATTGGAATCGGACCCTGGCGGCGGACCGGAGGGGAGGCTTTTTGTGCCATCTGCTGTCCGGGGGGAGGTTATCCACTGGCTTCATACATCCAAGCTCACCTGCCATCCTGGGTCCTCCCGGATGATCGACCTCCTCCAACGCTCCTTCTGGTGGCCAGGTCTGCGGAGGGATGCCGCCCGCTACGCCCGGGCCTGCCCCATCTGTGCCACCAGCAAGTCAGGTAACGCTACCCCCGCGGGCCTGCTCCAGCCCCTGCCCGTTCCTGGTAGGCCCTGGTCGCACATCGCCCTAGACTTCGTCACCAGTCTCCCTGTCTCAAACACCTTCGACACAGTCCTGACCATCGTTGACCGTTTCTCCAAGGCTGCTCACTTTGTGCCATTACGGGGGCTCCCATCTGCCTTGGAGACGGTGGACCTCCTCATCCAGCACGTGGTCAAGCTGCATGGGATTCTGGTAGACGTGGTCTCGGACCGAGGCCCCCAGTTTGCCTCGGACGTCTGGAGGTCCTTCTGCAACACCCTGGGAGCCAAGGTAAGCCTCTCCTCCGGCCATCACCCCCCAATCCAACGGGCAGTGTGAGCGGACCAATCAGGAGCTGGACGCTGCGCTCCGCTGCGTTACTGCATCCAAGCCTGTGTCCTGGAGCACACACCTCGCCTGGGTGGAGTACGCCCATAATACCGCTCGCTCTTCTGCCACCGGGATGTCCCCATTCAAGGCATCCCTGGGCTATGATCCTCTTCTGTTCCCTACGCAGGAGAGTGAGTTGACTGTCCCCTCTGTCCGGGTGCACCTCAGGCGGTGCCGCTCCATCTGGTCTTCGGCGCGCAGCGCACTTTTACACACGGCGGAGCGCAACAAGTCCACAGCGGACTGGCACAGGAGACCTGCCCCTGCCTACCAGGTAGGCCAACGAGTCTACGTGTCCACTCAGGACGTCTGTTTAAAGGGTGAGAGGAGAAAGCTGGCCCAACAGTTCATCGGTCCATTTCCCATCACCAAGATCATCAACCCGGTGGCTGTGCGTGTGGCTATCCCCCCCTCCCTCCGCATCCATCCCACCTTCCACGTCTCCAAGGTGAAACCGGTGGTCTCCGATCCCCTCTGCCCTCCACCTGCGGCGCAGCCCGCGCCCCGGATGATAGATGGCCATCCGGCCTGGACAGTCTCTACCATCCTGGACTCCCGGCGCCGGGGTCGTGGGTTGCAGTACTTGGTGGATTGGGAGGGCTACGGACCTGAATGGAGACAATGGGTGCGCTCCTCGTTTGTGTTGGATCCGTCCCTCATCGCTGAGTTCCACCGAGCGCACCCGGAGAAACCATCGCCAGGAGGCGCTGCCAGAGAGGGGAGTACTGTCACGACTCGCCGCTCATCAGCGGCGCCAGCTGTGCGCACACCTGCGCCTCGTCAGCGGCGGGGGATTTAAGCCACCTCGCCCTGGGCTTCGGCCTGAAGCCGCCTGTTCTCATCGGCTACTCTTGCTGCAAGGAACCCCCTTCGTCAAGCAAGATAAGACGTAAGCATCTCTTACCTTTTCCTCCCAGCATTCTCCCCTGTGCACAGGTGGATTTCCCGGCGGCGGACAACGTTCCCTTGCCACCATCTCCTCGCTGCTGCTTCAGGCGCTCCAGGTCGCTGTCTATCGGGCTACGCCCTTGCTTAACGCCAGCCACCTGCCCAGACCAAGTAAGCCAGCTGTCACTATCATTATCTCCTGTATTGGTGTGGTGCCCGTTACCCTTCTCCCTCTGCTTCTCCCATAGGGTTGTCCGGCTGAACGGCTTCCTGCCCCCGTGCCTGACGCAGACGCCACCACCAATACATCCACATATCACAGACACGCAGCCATACACACACTTGTTATTGAATAAACTGTTAAACCTATTCTGAGCCTGCGTGTGTGTCTCCTGAGCCGTGCATTATGTCAGGGTTGTACTTTAACACACCCCTAATCTCATTTTGACAGGTACCACGTCCCCTTTGACCTGACCTGACCCTGATCCCACCCCCCGTGACCTTGTGTAATGAGGTTGTCAATCAAAGTGCTTTGATCTTCTCATCAAACTGACAGCATTGCTTCTAATCTATTGTCCATATATTTCAAGGTTAATGAGGTTGTCAGTCAAGTGCTTTGATCTTCTCATCAAACTGACAGCTTTGTTTCTAATCTATTGTCCATATGTCACTTCGCATAATGAGGTTGTCAATCAAGTGCTTTCGTTTGAAGTGACCATGGCCGTCGGGTCAGGATGAGGTTATGCGTAATGAGGTTGTCAATCAAGTGCTTTGAAAACATGACCTTTGACCAGAACATGCCGTTTGAAGTGACAGCTGTGATTTTAATCTGTTGTCCATATGTGGGATAGTGTGAGAACGGAATGTTAACAATGTTTTTCACACACACACACGCACGCACGCACGCACACACACACACACACACACACACACACACACAGAGGCGTGCGCTAAAAACGCTTTAAATAGCACAGACACCGCTGCCGACATCAGACCACCATCGATGAGAAACCTTGCATCGCCATGAGCAATCCAAAGAGAAACTACATCGCCAGACGTATTGCGCTTACCTCTGTGAAGTCGGGTCTGGATCCTTCAAAGTTTCGGGTTCCTCAATCCAAAATTAAAACCTCAGCCGTCAAACCGGTGGGGGAACTGCTCGCTCCAATCCCAGAATCTCAGCAGCCCTTGCAGACCCCGGAGATCCTACTGCCTGAGCAGACCCTAGAGGCCCCAGGTCCCATGCAACGTGGAGAGACCCCGGGGCCTCCAGTGTCCGTGGAGATCCCAGAGAGCCGATACCCTCTACAACCCATAGATCTTCCAGACACTAACGATATAGACCATCCTAAAACCCCGAGTCCCACGGACATCGAGTGTGACTGTGCGGGGTGTTTGATCCCACACCCTTCACATACATTATCGGGCCACAATTCACCATCAATGCCAGTAATATTGCCAGAAGATCAACCTGACGGGTGGATGAGCAACGTGTTCTTCAGACCTGTAAAATCAGCCATGCTTCATTTGCTCAGCAAAACTCTGGAGGAGTACCAGCATGAGAAATGTCTGGGGTGTCGTATTAACCACCCAGTCAGAGGCAGCACCAATGCTTGGATGTGATCACTGAGGGTTTCTACCAGGAAAACTTTCACTGGTTGATGGGGAGACTCTACACACCGGGGTTTATTCCAGCCATCCAACAACTCTTACAACTCCACAACATTCAGGCTGATGATCAACGAATCAAAACTACGGCGCAGACTGATTGATGAACTCCTGAAAATACATGGCGTCATTCGTAATACTGTAGATCATTCTGTCCTAACTCAAACTTTTGCTATTATAAAAGGCGGGTGCTAAGTTTTTGATACATTTTGTAGCATTAGATTTCTTTTGTTTTTTACCTGTCACACATTTTATCCTGTGTAGATGTTAGGTTATTTTTAAGAAATTGTTTTTTAAATCTTTGATCAAAAGTGTTTTTCACACATCCGTCGCTACGTTGTAACGATGGTATAAAAATGTTTAATTAAAAGAAATTGAATAAAGATCCTCTGTCCTGTCATTTTTTTTTCTCATTCTGATTTCATCATGTCAGAGACACGCTTCATGAAAACGGTGTATTACAACCCCGCACACCCAGGTAGCTTCGGAGGTGTAGAACGACTCTGCAAGGACTTGCAAGACGAAACGGGGGAGAAGGTCGGGGTCAAAAGGGTCAAAAAGTTTTTATCTGAACAGAATGCTTACACCTTACACAAACCCGCCAGAGTACATTTTCCTAGAAACAAAGTTTTTGTTCCACGACCGTTAAACCAATTCCAAGCTGATCTATGCGATATGCAGGCTTTAGCCGAATATAATGACGGCTACAATTATTTATTAATGGTTATAGATGTATTTTCCAAGAAGGCGTATGTATGGTCTCTGAAGAGAAAGACGGCCACTGAGGTGGTACGGGCCCTTGAATCCAGTTTTGAAGAAAGCCAAACACCCATTAAACTACAAACTGATGCAGGAAAAGAATTTTTCAACAAAAGTTTTAAGGCTTTAATGGAAAAACATGGTATAACACATTTTTCCACGGCCAGCGATCTCAAGGCCTCTGTGACTGAAAGGTTTAATCGCACGTTAAAAGGCAGAGTGTGAAGGTATTTTACAGCCAACAACACACTGCGGTACCTCAACATCTTACAAGGCTTGGTGGTGGGGTACAATCAAGCTTATGTAACACCCACTAGCACCCACTTGTGTGTAATATTACTTTAGGTGCAGTCTTGTACCCTTTTGGTAGTACTGGGTATGGCAGTGTAGTTACCTTTAACCTACTACCTGGACAGAAGGGACAATTGGGCCAGGTCAGATAGACTCTGGGTTCGTAGGAGCCTGGGAGGTGCAACAACAGATGACTCACACACCGATATATGGAACTTGCAAGTATATATATTTCTTTTTACAAATGTGTATTTACAAATATGTACATTTAATTAAAAAAAACACACACACACTTGTCACAATAATAGATAAAAAAATAAAAATAATATAGAATACCCAAAATATACTCCAAATATATTTATAATATATACAGTCCTTCTAGTAGCTGTCCCAGGTGACCAATTTGATCACCTTTACCAGTCAATCGGGTTCAGGCTTCGGCTCGCCATCCAGATCTGGAGAATCCACGCTCTGGTCAAACCAGTCCAAAGAAAAAAAAACCTGACCTACAAAATAGGTCAGAACACAGAAACTCAAGCTATTATCCACAGCTCTGAAAAAACAACCTCCTCCTGTGCAAAACCTAGCAAGAATTAGCATCGGAGGGTTAGCATGTTAAGCTAGCACAACAATTTATTACAAATTTACACTTCAAAACACATACAAACCACAGGCCCAACATTCACCATTAAATAACAATCAAGGGCCAGGGAATTGGGACCTTTGCTAACCGTTACAGCTTTGAAAAATAGCTTTTTCTGATGAAAAAACTAGCCGAATTTAGCATCGGTGGTTAGCATTTCAAGCTATCCATTAGCATTTCCCATACACACTAAATGGCACTTACCAAGCTAAGGGACACGTGCGTCATGGGGTTCCTGAGCTCAACGGCGTTAACAGCCTTTGGATCCCAATCTTAAAATTTAACAAACGGGGCATTAGAATTTGCTAATACCGCAATGTCTCATTGCAGGTATTAGTTTAGGCTTACCAATCTCAAGTTTTATCCAGGCAAAGACTGCTATTAGCACGTTAGCTCACCGTCTCCGTAAGGGAAATGCGTTTTCTCGGTCAATGTCTTTCGGTTCGATGTCTTTCGTCTTTGGCTGGCGTCACCTCATTGGCTGTTGCTGCCAAACAAAAGACGCAGCCATAGGTTGCTCAATATACCAGATGAAAACATTTGGAACTTTATCAAAACTCCCCAGAAAATGTTCCCTACTGTTTTATGAATATATATTTATTTAAATATTCATCTTTAAATTATTTACTCCCATTGTGAAATGGGTGTTTTTCTCTTCAAAAGCGGTATCAATATTCATATTTTTATTCGCGTTTTTAACACTGGGTTACACTTATCACAGCAGTATTAAAATAGCACCTACACTGGTGACCGCCAAGAACGCGAACCAAGTGTTTCAAAACCTGTACGGCACACCCCAAGCTCGACAGAGTGACCGATTAAAGATGAATTTTAAAAAGGGTGACTCCGTCAGGATATCAAAGTTGAGGGGAGTGTTTGATAAGAAATATGAACAAAATTTTACGGATGAAGTTTTTACGGTGTCCGAGTGCATCCCCCGCGACCCCCCTGTCTACAAACTAAAAGATTATGACGGAGAACCGATTCAAGGTTCGTTTTATGAGGTGGAGCTGCAAAAAATAACGCCAGACCATGATAGAGTCTACCATGTGGAGAAGATTGTAAAACATCGTACCGTCAAAGGTGAAAAGCAGGTGTTGGTTCGGTGGAGAAATTGGCCCGAAAAATTTAACGGTTGGGTCAAGGCCTCCAATTTAAAAAAAATATAGACATTCGCGCGCACCCCCGAACGCAGTGCTTACGGTCATTCCATCATGTACGGATCTAAAGATGAGGGGATTTTCATCAACCTACCTTCCAACGCCAGTTTTGATGTTTTTAAAGACAACACAAGTTCCAGTTTTCGCGTGGATTTGGCACAACATATCGATTTAGAAGGACCGTGGGAGGTTGCTTTGACGGAAATTTCATACCCACACACTTGGTATAGCCTACCTCAAAAAGATGCCTACTTTTATTGGAGAGCAAAACCGTGAGAACCAGAAACAGAGACTAAAGTGCATTATCAAAGGATTACAGGCGGTTATTACAATGATATAAATCGGTTCAGGGCGGAGCTGGAGGGGTTCTATATAAAAATTAATTCTGATATTTATATGGTCTACAGCAACATTCAGAAAAGAATGGATTTCCAGAGTTGAGGTCAAACGCCGGAGGCTTACATGCTGGGTGTCGAACCGGGAGAATGGTTCAAGTTTGATCGGAAGTTGGCAGCCTATCTGGCTGATTTGAAGGCCGGATTTTATCACATGTACTGTTACAGCGACCTGGTACGTCCGCAATTAGTGGGGGACTCTTACGCACCGCTCCTGAGAGCGATCAATATTGAAGGAACGTACGGTGACTTTATCACAAAGCATTTCAACCCACCTTATTATTTACCCGTAGCGAAACAGCACATTGAAACCATCCATGTGGAGATAAAAATGGATCAAAACAAACCGGTGGAGTTTACCTACGGGAAGACTATAGTGACGCTCCACTTTAGACCTAAACCTTGAATAAACAACGTATATAACATGTCCATCTACCCACGTGCACATCATTTAGTCTACAACAGCCATCGCACAGCGGGTATCGCTGTGTGATCGGACGCGCTAAGTTACAACATCTCAACAAAACAAAATGACTCTTGCGGGTCTGAGGGACGATCCCCATCGTTTTGTACATTATTATGAGAATCAAGTAGGGGAGTGCTTTACCGGGGTTTTACGGAGCACCCGTCATGTACGGACGAGGTATCGGCTCACTGTTTTCAAGACTGTTCTGTTTTGTAGCCCCTCTGGTGAAGAAAGGTTTCACCATCATGAAACCTCATCTTAAAACGGCGGCTAGCGGCATCACATCGGACATGTTTAACCGAGCGGTGGGAAAAATGATGAACAAAGACTCGGGACAAGAGACCTTGGGGGATATTATGATCTTGTCACGCAGATCGAGGAAGCGACCCCCTGTCATGGGTGTCTCAACGCTCTCCCATAAACGCACCCATCCTAAAAAGAGAAAATCAGTTGAGAAAAGTAAGTGGGTGACGAAGAAGTCCAGAACTCGGAGCTCGGATATATTTTAAGCAAAAGTTTTTGAACAAACTAAACCAGAAAAATCATGGCGTTGTTACATCAAAAATCTCCCGAATGCACCCTGGCTGAGTTGGTTTTATTTTCATCAACTATGACGCAGCTCTCTGTGGAGGATAAAATCTACACAAAAATTTCCCCTGTGTCAGCCATCACCGACCGAGGTCCTATAGAGTTTTTCATCCCCAGAGATGGGGAGAAGTACCTCGATATGAATGACACCCTGCTGCACCTCCGTGTGAAAATTACCAACATGGACGGTACGAACTTGGCAGATGGCGTGGCGGTGGGTCTCATCAATTACCCTCTAAATACAATTTTCAATCAATGCGACGTGATCCTGGGAGATAGATTGATTTCACAATCCAGCGCCACACACCCCTACCGAGCCTTAATTGAGACGATACTGAACTATTCCAAGGACATGCTCAAGAGCCTGGGCCTAGGCAGCATGGTGGCGCAGTGGTTTAGCACTGTGGCAGCACAGTTTACCCTCGGCCAGGGGATCGCGGGGATCGTGGGTTCGATCCCAGCCCCCGACCAACAGTGAGCTGTGTGGAGTTTGCATGTTCTCCCCGTGTTGCGTGGGTTTACTCCGGGATTTCTCCGGTTTCCTCCCGCATACCAAAACATGTAGGTTTAGGGCGCTTGCGCACGCAGCGACCAGCAGCCAGTGGCTTGTCACCAGACTGCAAACCAAATCTACCTACGGGTACAAATAAGTAACAAAAAAAAAAAAAAAAAAGAGCCAATTTAGTGCCGCTCTTTTTTTACAAAGATACAGCTGGAGCTGTAGATTCTATCGTGACCGTGTATGGCCCTAATGCAGGTTTAAATAAAAGAGCCCGTTTTGCTGCCAATTCTCACAAAGTGCACTTGCTCGGTCCTCTTCACGGGGACATATTTTTTTTGCGAGAGGCTCATGCTGATCTTTGTCGATTTGAGAATCAAACTAACCCGTGCCAACAATGCTTTCTGTCTCATGGGAGCTGGTGATTCCACTTTCTGTTTGAAAATATTGGGGGCCTCTCTAATTGTTAAAAAAGTGTCCGTGTCCCCCGCGGTCAGATTAGGCCACGTCACAACCCTAATGAAAGGCAATACACTCTACCCCCTCTCACGCATCAATGTAAAAACATACTCCATCCCACAAAATTCTAGGATGTGCAACCAGGAGAATCTGTTTCTGGGGGCCATACCCAAATATGTGGTTCTGGGTATGGTGCATCACGAGGCTTTCAAGGGGAGAAGAGACCATTCGCCTTTCATTTTTATTCACAACGATGTGGAATATCTGGCTCTCTGTCAGGACCGTTGACAGATCCCCGCCAAGGCTTTCCAACCTCAGTTTAACTAACTCTCTGTTAAGGAATTTTACAACATGTTCCTGGCGACGAGGAAACATCTTAAAGATTTACCTCTCAGTATCAACAGAGAGGAATTTAACAATGGGTACACCCTGTTTGTGTTTAATCTCGTCCCATGGGATGACAGCGATGCCCTGTCCACCGTGTTGAACGGTAATTTAAGACTGGAGATGAGATTTAGAACAGCCCTGCCCCACACTGCGACGCTGATAGTCTACGCCTGTTACGATTCTATTCTGGAAATTAACTCTAAAAGAGAAGTGCTGGTGGACTATTACTAGGAACATGAATAACATTCAACTAGAGAGTCTTCTGCGTCGTCTGCTGGGAGATGTGTTTTGTGGGGTGTGGCCCTCCGATCAGCTACAGTCGTTGACCCCTGCCTTTAGACCCCCCACCTACTTCGTCATCAACACACATCCCGCACACATGCCCGGAGAGCACTGGTTAGCCATCACCCTGGAAAAGGACAGTGAAGCCACCTTTTTTGATTCCTACGGGTTTCCGCCCAATTTTTTTCACTATCCCAACAGCGTCTTAAAGTTCTTGGAGAAGCATTCACAAAACATCAAGTACCACAACGCCCAGTTACAACATCAACTACCAATGACTTGCGGTCAACACTGCGTCTATTACCTTGCACACTGGACCTGCGGATTATCTTTTGAACGTGTACTGTCACTGTATGATGAAGATGTGATGAAAAATGACCTGATGGTGTACAATTTTGTGAGAAAATATCAAGATTGTATCAAAAATAAAATTGGTGCACCCCATAAACAGGGGTGTTGTTCTTTACAACTGTTTATAAACTGTCTTGTGTAGAAACTTAGGATAAAGAATGCATGATATATATATACGCTCTCTGATGATATAGAGTGTATGTCTGACAACTGTGTTACTAATACTGTGAATAATTACCTCCGCCAAGGAGGTAATGTTTGTACCGGGGTTTGTCTGTCTGTCTGTCTGTCTGTCTGCTACCAACATAACTCAAAAAGTTATGAATGGATTTTGATGAAATTTTCAGGAAAGGTGTGTAATAGCATGGGAAACAGATGATTTTGGTGATGATCTGAGAGTGCATACCTCCACCAAGGGCTTTGTTTGTATTTGTGCAGCAGGATTACACAAAACTACGGGATGGATTTGGATGAAATTTCACCAGAGGTGGTTCTTGGCCTAGAGAGGAACCCATTACATTTTGGTGATGATCTGAGAATGCATATCTCAGCCAAGGCTCTTATCTTCTCACAGTGTGTTAGCAACAATACTCCAAAACTGATGGACAGACTTTGATGCAATTTTCACCACAAGTGGCTATAGGCCTACACACAAACCCATTACATTTTGGAGGTGATCCATGAGAAACGGAAGGAGCCTTGGCGAAAGTACAGTATGCGCTCTATGAGTGCTTTTCTAGTTACCTTTTTTGTGATTTTATATGAAAGAAAAAAAGACTGTACGCTTGAAATGTATGATGAATAAATGTTTTATTGATAAAAGACAGCAGAGATGTGTGGTTTGCAATTATAGCTAATCTCAAATTTCTCTTCTTATGGAGTGGTCCATTGAGGAGAGAGTTTCTTTTGTCTTCTATTCCTCCTAGTCTCATATTCAGACTTTCCTTTCTCACGGGGTGTGATCCAGGTTGGGGACAGCAGAAGTTTTGTTTTTTTGTTTTCTCTCTGGCACGGCGTACGTCTCGAGGTTTTTCATTCTCAAATTCAGACTCTTCTTTCTCACGGGGTATGATCCAAGTTGGGGACAGTGGAAGTTTCTGTTTTTTCTCTCTGGCATGGCGTACGTCTTGAGGTTTTTCAAAACCCACATCGGCGATGTTGCTCGTGTTCTTCTTAAGAAGTCAATACTGATCACGTGCTTGTGGGTTGCTCACAGCCGATAAAGGAATACTGAGTTCAGACAGAGTGTTTAAAAATTTCGACCACCCCGCAGGTGCAGGGGGTTGGTGTTTTTTTTTTATAAGGGAGTGAGAGGTGTTTGAATAAATCAATCACATGAGATCCTTTCAAGGCCTCGCCCTTGTAAACAAACTCCCCCTTTGAATTCCACCCCCCATAACTCTGGGGCAGTTTCCTCAGGATGTATTTGGCGTTCTTACGATCACGCGTGGGGAGGTTTTGCAGAACCTCTTCAACCATATCGTCAAAATCTAAACCGTCACGCATACTGTGGGGTGATGCGGGAACACCCACAGCGGATACTACGCGGGTACCGTCAGAAGATAAGACACGAGCACGTTCGCTCTCACCACCCCCACCGACACCTGATAGAGATAGGTGGTCAGGCTCCCGCTGCAGAGTCAGCGTTACCTGCCGTCGCTCGTTATGATCCTGTTTCGTGAGCGTGAGGTATCTCTGCAGTAGAGCGTCATACTTTTTAATTTTCTCATTAGCACTCAAGCGTGGTTCGTTAATACGGCTCTCATTCTGGAGTCCAAATCATCCTCTGCATTTTCTCTGACGGGGCGGTGTGGTGATGGAGTGATTAGCACTGCGGCAGCACAGCAACTCACCCTTAGCCGGGGGATCCTGGGTTCGATCCCAGCCCCCGACAAACAGTGATCTGTGTGGAGTTTGCATGTTCTCCCCGTGTCTGCGTGGGTTTACTCCGGGATTTCTCCGGTTTCCTCCCACATGCCAAAAACATACAAGTTAAGTTAATTGGCATCAAACTGGGGATTCTAAATTGTCCTTAGGTATGACTGTGAGAGTGAATGATTGTCTGTCTTTCTGTGTTGGCCCTGTGATGGACTGGCGATCTGTCTGGGGTGTGCCCTGCCTCTGGCCCAAGGATGCTGGGATAGGCTCCAGCCCCTCCGTGACCCGAAAAGGATTAAGCGGAAGAAGATGGATGGATGGATGGTCGTCGGTCCTGTCATACTGTTGAGGTGTGAGCAGAAACATCTTCTGCGCCTTCTTCAAAGTCTTCTTTTTATTTTTAATTTCTCCTCACCAGTTCACCGATAAGATCCCCGATCATGGGCACCACAGTGGATAGCAGAGGCAATAGAAAACTGCCCGACTGTTTTTTCAGAACCTGGTGTTTGCGTTTTAAACTAGTTTTCTTATCGGCCAACAGTCTGATAATTTTTTTATGCCTTTGTAGTTTCTTGAACTGACAATCGGACAATGGAATGTTCCCTTTTAAAAGATTCAGAGCGATCTCACACAATGTCTGAATAAAGTCCGGAGAGATGTGGATGAGAATATCCCTGTGCTTTTTGGGGGAGGCATGGTACAGGTACAGATCAACGCGAGGAAAACTAAGGAGCTGGTGGTGGACTGCCGCAGGCATGGACAACCCCTCACAGCACCAGTAAATATACAGGGAACAGACATCGAGATGGTGACATCCTACAAGTACCTGGGTGTTCATCTGAACAATAAACTAAACTGGTCACACAATACTGACGCACTCTACAAGAAGGGACAGCGCAGGCTGTTCCTACTGAGGAGACTCAGGTCTTTTGGTGTACAAGGGGCGCTGCTGAAGACATTCTATGACATGGTGGTGGCATCAGCCATCACTTTTGGAGTGGTCTGCTGGGACAGTGGTATTACTGCAGCCCATAGGAAGAGACTGAACAAACTGATCAAGAAAGCTAGCTCTGTCCTGGGGCAGCGCCTTGACCCGGTGGAGGAGATAGGAGAGAGAAGAACGGTGGCTAAACTGTCATCTCTGCTGGAGTCCGAGTTCCACCCTATGCAGGACATACTGAATGCACTGAGAAGCTCATTTAGCAGCAGACTACATCATCCCAGGTGCACAACAGAGAGGTTTCGCAGGTCCTTCCTACCAACGGCTGTCAGACTGTACAACCTAAGCAGGGCTGCTCGCAGAGATAGCAAAAAGACGTGACAACCTAACAGTTTTGAATGCAAAAGACGCAATAGACTTATACAATGGTCCCCTCCGGCATACAACTAGGAAAATACCTGTCGCTATGGAGGGTGAGAATATGTATGGGTACATAATCATACCATATAGGATAACTAAGTAGACGGTTGTGCTGTTTCATCCCATCTAGCAACAATGCTCTGCACTGTGTGTGTTTATATATTTACATATTTATTCCATCTAGCTACAATGCTCCGCACTGGGTGTGTTTATGTTTGTATTTATATTTATATATCTGCATATTTATACCATCTAGCTACAATGCTCTGCACTGTGTGTTTATATATCTACATATTATTCCATCTAGCTACAATGCTCCGCACTGTGTGTGTTTATATATTTACATATTTATTCCACCTAGCTGCAATGCTCCGTACTGTGGGTGTTTATATATTTACATATTTATTCCACCTAGCTGCAATGCTCCGTACTGTGGGTGTTTATATATTTACATATTTATTCCATCTAGCTACATTGCTCCACACTGTGTGTGTTTATATATCTACATATTATTCCATCCAGCTACAATGCTCCGCACTGTGTTTATATATCTCCATATTATTCCATCTAGCTACAATGCTCCGCACTGTGTGTGTTTATATATTTACATATTTATTCCACCTAGCTGCAATGCTCCGTACTGTGGGTGTTTATATATCTACATATTATTCCATCTAGCTACATTGCTCCGCACTGTGTGTGTTTATATATCTACATATTTATTCCATCTAGCTACAATGCTCCGCACTGTGTGTTTATATACTCATATATTTGCAGGGTGGCGCAGTGGTTAGCACCGTGGCAGCACAGTTTTACCCTCGGCCGGGGGATCGCGGAGATCGTGGGTTCGATCCCTGCCCCCGGCCAACAGTGATCTGTATGGAGTTTGCATGGTCTCCCCGTGTTTGCATGGGTTTACTCCAGCATTTCTCCGGTTTCCTCCCACATGCCAAAAACATACAGGTGAGGGAGTTAAGGTGCGCTTGCGCACGCAGCGACCGGCAGCTGGTGGCTTGTCACCAGACTGCAGAACAAATCTACCTACGGGTACAAAATAAGTCAAAAAAAAAAATATTTATCCCATCCAGCTACAATGCTCTGCACTGTGTGTCTGTGTTTATATATATATATTTATAGTAATATGTACATATGTATATTAGCTGCTCTTGCTTGCTTGCTTTTTTTTTCTTGCCTTCTGATTGTTGCTCTGAGTGTTGCTATCCCTGTGCTGTTGCAATCCTGGTATTTCCCCGCTGTGGGACTAATAAAGGCTTATCTTATAGCGCCGTGAGTAAAATAGCATTCCTCTTTATATGTGCAGACATGATAAACTAGGCTGATGCTTTGGGCACATAGACGGTCAACCTCTCGTGAGGAAGTATACCTGTCCTCAACCTGTATTGTTCTGGACAGGAGGGTGTGAGGTCTACTATCAAATACACGTGGGGATCTTTGGTGGCATCTTCAAAACTCTCTAGGAGGAAGGCCTTTTGTGATGGGAAGATTTGACGTGCTAATATGTCTATTTGTAGTTTATCCTGTGGGTTTTTAAACATCACCAGATAATTGCTGTTCAGACTAACGTATTTACCCTTATGGAAGACGTTTTGCTCTGCATCATGATGCTCATGTTTCTACGATGCCTGTACTGGGTAAAAATTCTTACTACTTCAGGGTGGTCGGAGGCTTGAAATATAGCATCGTGCAGAATAATCAAGTGTTTCTGATCGGGAGGAAACAGGTTTCCATCTTCAAAAGAATCAGGGAGTCCTTCAACAAATTTTATTCTTTTTTTCATCGTCTGCAGTTCACTGTACATAGGCTGATGACACGTATAAATCCATACAGTGTTTTCAGGTACACTATTTACAACATGTTCACAGTTTTCCAGTACCTTTGAAACAAAATATGTCTTGCCACAGCCGCTCGGTCCCACCACCAAACATGAAAATGGAAAGGTGAACCTATGATCAAAATCAATCTCCTCTATATCCTGGGTAAGATGTAACATTTTTTTCCTCAAAAAAATCTAATAACCAAAAGGCAAAGTGGTCCCATCCCTAAAGAGATGTCTTTTATCATACACAACTCTGAACATTTTCTGAAATGACAAGTTTCTCAATACAAACCCCCTTTTGTCACGTCCTATGTTGTAATGTGGTGTCTCAATCACTCTCTCTCCCGAATTTGTCATGTATCCATCAAATCTCTGATGCTGTCAAAATTGACACGCTTGCAACATGATGGGTTTTCGTTGCAACATGGATTTTCGTGATACCTTTGACCTTCATGACAACCTTCTTTTTGTTCCTCGTTTGGTAGGCGTAACTCTTGGGGCCTGCGGATACAAATTCCTGAATGGTATTGCTGTCCAACTCATCCGTCAAATCCCCTAGATAATTACCCAACTCCAGAGACGTCTCATCATTCTTTACCACGTAAATTAAACTATCCGTGACGATAAGAACTCTCTCTTGCAGTTTTTCCAGATAACCGTACAGCTTCAGACACGCATGGGCTGTGGTAAAGGCAGCTATAAAGATGTTATTAGTTTACCGGGGGGTAGAATGCAACGATCGTTATATTTCCACCTAAGCAGTGCTTTGTCGTCATCCAGAACATTAAAGTATTCCACCTTGTATTTACCCGAAAACAAGTAGGTGAAAAACTCTTCAGGTTCTGAGATCACAACGGTCAGAATCAGATCATTTCTCTGTGCAAATTTCCCCTAAAGCGAGTTCAAAATCAGTTTTTGAGATGCAGCGGCGGAGCGGATTTTCTTGTATTTTATCGGCGTCTAACAGAATGCCCTGATGACGGTGATCGTCCCTGATGTATCTATCCTTGCTCTCCTGATCGGTGACATCTGGGGGTTAACCCAATGCTTCCTGTTTTTCTTTTAGAAATTTGTGTATGTAATCTACAAACACCGCGTTGCTACTTTGATCAAAATGCCACACTTCTGTGATTTCACCCACCCTGTACCCCAGGGCTTTGTTAAACTCCACAGTGACCCAGACCCCTGTCAATGCTCTAGCCTCATCGCCGTGTGTGCAAACACCATCTTGCTGGTTGGTTTCAGCGCATGTTCGACACAGTGGAAAGGTTAGTTTACCTCCTGAACTTTTGTAGGATAGAACGGGAAAAAAGAGGCCGCGGGGTGGGTAGACCGTAGCTTTGATTAAGCCGAAATAGCTTTGAGGATCCCCAACATCTTTGTAAATGATGGTGGGGTGGCCTAGGGGGTAAAAGCAGGTGCTGTTAACATAAGGGTACAGAGAAGTGACATCTACATAGTGCACTGTTTCATCCGCCCCTGTGGCGTGTCTCAGTTTTAGAGTACTGGTCCTGCCCCCGTAAAGGGCCCGGTGCGGTAAGAAGGGGTCTGGTGGGTTAAACATTTTCAGAAACTGTTTCCCCTCCTCGCATGATTTTTTTTTTATCTCATCCCACTCGTGCTCCCTCATCACCGTAACGCGGACACCATGCATAGAGCGTAACGCCTGCAACCTCTCCTCACTTTTCAAATGCAGCTCTCCAAATGTAACGCCCCTCAGAGGGCATGTCTCCGTGCTTATAAAACTGCAAACGCAACCGTGGAAATAGCAGCCGTTGAACTCATAGACGTGATTCAAACCATCAATCTCCATGTAGCCATCCACAAAAAAGAGCCCCATCTGTTTCTCCCCCCTGTTTAAAGGGCCTGTATCATGCAAAATCGACTTTTTTGAGCTTTTAAGCATGTTATAATGTTAATTCCTCACCAAAAACACCCCCAAAGTGGTATTTTGCTCCATTCACACATCTCTGAGTATTCCTCCTAAACCCTGCTCTCTGAGCTGCTGCTCTGCCCAGTCCCTGATAATGACTGGGTCCCCATGTTCATATGTATGAACGTGGGTGAGCCGCCCACTCCAGGAAGTGCCTGTGCTGTCAGCACCGCCCCCAGGCTAACGCACACACCCACTTTCTCCGCGCAGCTAACGGAGCAGTGATCGGTAAAACTCTTTCACTTTAGTATTGACGCTGTGAAGAAGTAGCTCCTCTCGCATCTAATCTGCTCAGTGACAACAACTGTTTGTTACGACTCGCGCTCACCTGTCTCCCGCCTCAGCTGCACGCACACCTGTGCCTCATCAGTCTCGGGCTATATAGCCCGCTCCGCCTGGAGCCTCGGCCTGGAGCCATCTGCTAATCTTCGCTCATCGTCTCAGCGCACGCCAATTCCCTGACAGCCTGTGCTCTCTGGATTGCTTCTCGTCTGCACATAAGCTCATCATCATCTTACCTTGTCTCCAGTTTCTCCCCTGTGCACAGGTGGATTCCCTGGTGGCGCATTTCCTCGCTCATCCTCGCCATCACTCTCCTCACCACGCCGAGCGCACTCCTAGGACGCTGTCTTCCAGGTGGGAGACCTGCGGCTTAAGCCAACGCCAACCACATTACCATCGGCAAGTAAGCACAAGACTGTATATTAATTCCGCTGGGTGTACACCGGCAGCTAATCTCTGTTCTGCTCTGCCATTAGGGTTGCCTGGCTGTACGGGGCTCCGCTTCGCCCTCGATGCATCCTGTTCACTTGCAACACATATCACTCCACAGACACGCACCCATACACCGGCTTTTCTCACAATAAAATTATTGAATCACACTCGAGCCTGTGTGCGTGTTCCCTGGGTCAGACCTTATGTCACTGTTTGCTTTTTTACGTTAGACAATGTCTTCTAAGTGGCATAAATATGTCTTTGGCTGTGAGAGATTTAGGATGTTTGTTCAGCCTTCCTTGTTTTCGTGGGCGGAACCCAGCAACACGCTGCAGCAGCCGGCTAAGGGGTTACGTCAGGCAGCCACAAGAAGGAGAGGCAGAGCCTCAGAGATCAAGGCATCTTACTTCCGGGCTCGTGAAAATAACTCATATTTCTTAAGAAATTCATTCTCCAGTGTACCAAAGGTAATATACTATCACATACATGTATATAGTTTACTCTGAAAGGCTTAAAATAGCATGATATAGGCCCTTTAAAGCATGCTGGATGAATATTTTCTGACTGTGCATAACCCATTCTAACTATTGGATCGAGGAGTGAGAAAATCTTTTACACTGACGTCTGTAGTTGTTGGGGCACAGGATCGCGAGGGTGTTAGGGGCCAGGTAATTGGTGAGAAACACTTTCATACAGGCCGATGCTATTGTGACACTGGAGAAAGGGTCCACACCCGTGTCGGTAAGGAACCGCTCTCTAAATTTAACGCACCCCGTGGCTAGAATGTCCACGTCATTTTTACAATAATGCAGAGCCTCCCGTTTAAAGTCAGACGACCCGTCTTTGACCCCATTGTACCACTCGTCTAACTCTACCCACTCGGCGACCATCATACAGTATGTTCTATGCCATAGTCGGACTTTGGTGGGTAAGGACCTACATAATTTAGATGCTCCGTGGCAGAATATCCGTGGGGGAAGATCCCCTTTCTCACCTCGCTAAAACCTAAAGCTTTAGGCATCGCGCTCAGACGCATAGGTAGGAAGGATACCGAGTTGATGAATTTAAGGTTATAATGAGGTTCCTGAAAACTTAGGATCTTACTGCCTGTCATGAGAATTTGTTGCGGTATTATATTCTCTTTTATCATACCGTTCAAGATCAGGTAACTATCAAACCCTCTGACATTATGTGCTATTAATACATTACGCCTGTACTTTTCACATCTGAAATGCATAAGAAACTGTTTTATGCAGTCTGTACTGTAAAAACACTTTTCTTCTTCAATGTTTTAGCGTACACGAGAAACGGTGTGTGCTCCCCTCTGTCGTTGACAAATGTTTCGATGTCATAAAAAAACAACTCAGGGTGTTTAACCTGCGGGGGGAATGGCTAAATGTAACACTGATGATCACCAGCTTCGAAAGCCTGTTGTAATTACACCCCACAAATTTTACATTTTAACCGGCTACAACGGTGTGGAGATGTACCTGCGGTTTTACTAACATAATAGGAAAAGTTGTAGAGGGTACCTTTTTTTTTTTTTATCATGTCACAGATACTCCTGTAGGGTGTGGTTACAGCACCTCGTGTGGCCTCTTTGTGTCTGGCATAACAGACCGGAGAGCCACACTTTTTGCGACAGTCTAAACATTCTACAGGCCTGAGCTCTCCTGTAGGGCAGACAGGGTCATTGCAAACCTGACAGTATCCTTTACAATAGTGCAAATACGGGTTATTAAAACCCTTGTAACAGTAGTTACAAACGGATATCGTACCTATGAAAGCTGTGAGATTTTTTATACCGTAGTAATGGTTTTACAAAAAGAACAGGAACAAAGGTTTTGAGCGATCGCTATAGTCTGTCTCAAAATGCAAAAGGGGATGACTGTGAGATGTTCTGTGAAACTCCATGAATTTATGTCCTGCAATCCGTTCAAATTTAGCTATATCGCTAAAATGTCACCAGCTACATCACGAAGTGCACAGAGGATGTCACTATAGTGAAGACTATCACTGCACGGGGCAACCATAAGCCCTGGATGACTGCAGAGGTGCGCTCGCTGCTCACAGCCAGAGATGCAGCCTTCAGAGCAAAGGACAGGATCGCCCTCCGCTTAGCCAGATCTACGCTCTCAAAGGGAATTAAGATGGCGAAGCGCGCCTATGCGGAGAAAATCCAGGGACACCTCTGTGACACTAGGAACACCAAGCGGATGTGGCAGGGAGTTTGGGCGCTGACGGACTATAAGTCTAGGCAGGGGGTCGATGATGATGACGCTTCACATCCAGACAGGCTCAACAACTTCTTTGCACATTTTGAAGCATCAAACCAGACAATCAGAGGGAGGGCTGGCCCATATCCACCATCAGTTGGGCCAGCTATCACCATCAACACAGCGGACACACGGAGGACCCTAACCAGGGTCAACCCACGTAAAGCTGCAGGTCCGGACAACATCCCGGGACGTGTGCTCCGAGACTGCACGAGTGAGTTGGCGGATGTCCTGACTGACATTTATAACATCTCCCTGAGTCAGGCCACCGTTCCCAGATGTTTTAAGACCTCTACCATAGTACCGGTGGCAAAGAAACCAGTTGTGTCCTGTCTGAATGACTATCGTCCTGTTGCACTGACACCAATTGTGATGAAGTCTTTTGAACGGCTTGTCAAACCACACATCACAGCCTGCCTCCCTGCATCGCATGACCCGCTCCAGTTTGCATATCATTCAAACCGCTCCACGGAGGATGCTATAGTCACCACCCTGCACTCTGTCATCACCCACCTGGATCAGAAAGACACCTACACCAGACTCCTGTACATTGATTTCAGTTCAGCATTCAACACCATTATTCCCCAGAGACTGATGGAGAAATTACTCCTTCTTGGTCTGAACACCGCCACATGTCTCTGGATCCTGGATTTCCTGACTGAGAGACCTCAGTCTGTCCGGGTTGGAAATAACATCTCCAACTCTATCACGCTGAGCACTGGATCCCCTCAAGGCTGCATACTCAGTCCACTGTTGTTTGCACTTCTAACACATGACTGTGTATCCAGACATGAGGGGAACCAGATTATTAAGTTTGCAGATGACACCACGGTGGTGGGACTTATTCAGAGGGATGAGGAATCAATGTACAGGGAAGAAGTGAGAGACCTGCAGGGCTGGTGCAGGGAGAACAATCTGGTGCTCAACGTGGACAAAACGAAGGAAATGATTATCGACTTCCGGCGGTCACAGCCTGAACACGTCCCTCTCAGCATCGGCGGCCGTTTAGTGGAGAGAGTGGAGAACATCAACTTCCTTGGAGTGCAGCTCTCGCAGGATCTGACCTGGAGCAAGAATTCCTTGGGGATCAGGAAGCAGGCCCAGCAGAGACTGAACTTCTTGGGGAAACTCAAACAGGCCTCTCTCCCCATCTGCATCCTCAGGACCTTCTACAGAGGTGTGGTGGAGAGTGTTCTGACGTACTGCATTGCAACATGGTACTCCAGCTGCAGTATGTCAGACAAAAAAGCCCTGCAGAGGATAGTTAAGGGAGCTGAGAGGGTAATTGGAGTTTCCCTCCCCTCTGTCCAAGAACCTTTTCAGAACCGTTGTAGGAGCAGGGCACTGAACATTGTCAAGGACCATTCTCACCCTCTGCATAAACACTTTGAACTTCAGAACCACCAGACTGATTAACAGCTTCCTTCCACAAGCTGTTGGGATGCTGAACAGTTGATCCGGAATCTCTCATACATATTACTGCACCTATGGACATTATGCATATTATTTGTATATTATAGTTATGGCTAGTTTTCAAGTATGTCTCAGGGAAGTGTGAATGGCTGTGTTGGGGTGGGGGGTGAGGGTGTGTGTGAGTGTGTCTTATATTATGTTCTTTTTTTTTTTTTTTTTTTACTTATATGGATGCCGAGAGAAACACAGTTTCATCTTGCCTGCACTACAGTTGCATGTACAGCAATATGACTGTAAGTGTTGTTATAAAATTATATATTTTCTGTACGTTACATGTTGGTTGTTGCAACTGTATATTTTGTTGAAATTTATTGTTTCCTGACCGGAACTGATGTTTTCCGTCTGGAGTGCAGCTGGGATTGTTTTCATTGTAGCACATAGCGGAAATAAGAAGAACGCTGTGCCACGTTATTCAGCTATCTGGCACTTAAGTTTGATTGAAGATTGAAGCCAAGCAGTTTGTTTTACCTTCAGAACTCTTTTCATGACAAGCGGCCAACGAGGTATTTGTTTTGTAACTTCTTTATATTATTTCGCTCTGTACTGTATATATGGTTATGCGTTATGTTTGCCTATACAGTTCTCACGGCGTGACCATGAGGGAGATGCATAAGTCCCAATAAACGCCCGTTTAAAGGAACCAACCTGTGTCTGTTGTCGTGAAGAGAGCTACAATGACAATAAAGGTTGATTTGATTTGATTTGATTTGATTTGAAAAGTAACAGGCGTCTGGTCACCCAGACCCGCCTGATTTTGCAACATCTTACCCAAAGCCTTACAAGTACGGTCGTCTGAATGGGGGTTCATCAGGTGTGCTAAGCTAGTAGCGAAACAGCGAAACAAAGTTGATCCTTCTCGCTACATGTAACGTACAAATGACGTCTTTTTTTATTGATAATTTCACAGTCTAACGTTTTCGCTAGCCTGCGTTTACCACCGCCTCTGGGGTTATGCACCACCTGTAGGATTAATTCTAAACCCTCATCCGCGTCGATGCTATAGCCCGACTGCACTACCCGGTCAAGCAAACCCTCAAAAGCCGGTAAAATATTACTCCTGTCGGCGGTGGCTGTAATGAGGATATTGCTCCTCACGCTTTCATTGACAACTTCTAGCTGGATTACGTTGTTGCATTTCGCGTGTGATCGAATATCCTCAGCCAGTTCTCTGAGAATGCCTATCACATTGTTATAAAAGTCCACGATGTTGGGCACGTCGCATCGTCTAGGCACGAGTAACCGACGCATCATTCTCACCGTGTTAAATGGTGAGAATATTCTGACTTCCCCGTCCCTAGACGATGCTGCGTCACAATGCGATCCCCCACCCTGTTGCGTGTTAGGGGAAAGCTCTAGCTGTTCGGTGGAGGTTGAAGGGGTTGTGAGTGATTGATGATGATTTGTGGGCGGAAGGTGTGGATGGTTTTGATTCTCAAATATATGTTCTAGATGATGAAGTACATTGCTGATGATATTATTATTGTTGTTATTGTCGCTGTTGCTTGGGGGTGTTGTTTCACCTATTTCATCTGCGCTATCCTGTAAATCAACCTGAAAGGGCACTGGAATACAAGCTAATTCATCCATGGCCCTGTGCATTTCATTCGTTCCAATTAGAGACTGATGTAAATCGGTCAAATCTCCCATCCCGTAATTATAGTCTGTTACCCACTCTGGTAGCCTTTCACCCCCCTCATCCCCCTATTCACCATGGTCTGACTCTGATTTTTCATTCATGATAGCTTATTACAGTTTGCCACAATACCCAGGATATAGAGGAGAAAAAAAAGATTACATTACACTTTTTCACAGATGGCCAGGGCGGAGGTCATGAAATTCTGCTTGACCCTGCAGAGTGATAACACGGTGGTCAGACATTGTTGCACCCCGGTTCTCGTCCCACACACATAGCGTTGTAGGGCTCCCTCAGGGGCGCTGTCAAACAGGATCTCTGGAGCAGACGGGATGGCCGGATTCAGTGCTTGGCTTAATTCTGCAAAGTGGAGTAAAAAAAAACATCAACGTTACAACGGTGGTTCTGTATGTACATATGATTTATTTCAAATCAAGTTGGTGGGTGGTCGAAGGTTTATTATATATATATATAAATTTATTTATTTAAAAGAACCTTGGTTGACCAAAGTGGTAGATGTACAATTAATCATGACAAACATGTTAAAATAATAAAATACATCTTTCAGTTTTTATTCTTAGCCATATCGAATTATCTTCCAAACACAAAGTTGTTTTAAATTGTTTTTAATACATACCTTCAAACAGTCGTCTCGCATCGGCCGTTGGCGTGGTCCTCCTCCTCCCCCGCCTCCTCTGCGTCCCACGCTCCGGTGCACTGGCGTCTGTGAGTGAATGATGCAGGTACAAAATGATGACAGGGTTTGTGGCATTTAATATCAATATAGGCGTGTGGGATCTGTAAGTACATACCGCGGGGCTGACGTCTCGCAGACATGGTCTGTTTACGAGGATGCTTCGGTCTGCTCCTGCCCCCACCGGTTGATGTTGAAGGCCTCGGTTCGTATTCTGTAAAATAATAATAATAATTTAATAATAAGTTTATTTCACATTGAAAAAAAACATAACACGGGGACGTTTACGTCATCACAATGGCGACCCGCCACATCATCGGAGGTTGCCGCTATTCCCTGTTTACATGCACGGCATGGTTTGTTTTGAAGCAGGAAATCAATCATATCGGCTTAATAAAAGGATTTTTCAAACTTGGAGGAGCTTACCGGAAGCATGCGCTGTAGCGTGGGTTGGCCTGACTCTCAGCGGCGCTGGTCGTTTGCCCCTGGTCGATGAAATGCTCTCAAGCGATGTGTCCGCAGCCTGTATGCCGGGGATCGGGCCTATGAACACGGCCGGGTTCCCCGCTGGAGGACCGGCGTTATTTGGCTGTGGAGCGGCCGCTGGACGTAGGACTGCAGGATGCTCAACGTCGACCACGGGACGGTTGTGGTCCCTTAAGACCACTGGATCGTCTTCGGAACGTCGAATTTCGTCTAAAGCCCTGAGTACTGTCTTCATCATCGAATCGATGCGCATTATCCTCCTCCTCCTCGAATTCTGTAAGTGAATTTCTTTTTTTCAACGACTGTTCATAATGTTTGCACGGTGGCGCAGTGGTTTAGCACTGTGGCAGCACAGTTTACTCTCGGCCGGGGGATCGCGGGGATCGTGAGATCGTGGGTTCGATCCCAGCCCCCGACCAACAGTGAGCTGTGTGGAGTTTGCATGTTCTCCCCATGTTGCGTGGGTTTACTCCGGGATTTCTCCGGTTTCCTCCCACATACCAAAACATGTAGGTTTAGGGCGCTCGCGCACGCAGCGACCGACAGCCGGTGGCTTGTCACCAGACTGCAAACCAAATCTACCTACGGGTACAAATAAGTAACAAAAAAAAATGTTTTATAGATGCAATAATGATCTTTACATACCTGAGAGATTTATACTTACATACCTGAGAGATTTATTAACCCTTGAAGTTGAGGTAGAATACCTTTTACAAAAGACAGAAAACATGATTTAAAGGCAGATCTGACTCTGAGACAGATGATGAGATAAATGCTTTATAACATAAAAAATAGCGGTTTTATCTGTATAAGACTTTTCACAAATCAGTCACAGAAAAAAAACAGATAAAAACGTTGATTGAGTAATAGAAAAATAACATGATTAAAACTTACCACTGTAGCTCGGTGGAGAGTGGATTTCAGCGTGCGTTTTAATTTCTAAAAAAATGAGTCAAGTTTTATTAAACAATACAGAGAAAAAAAAATTATAAAGTTTTGAAAGTCAAATATCACCTCTCATCTTGCCTGTGTTGCGGTTTCTTTGAGTGTGAAGATGTGTTTCAGAATCGGTTCCTTCATACTTATACACAAAAAAAGACCCCCTATAGAGGATCTGGGGGAACAGCTTTATAATGTGAATGGCCGTTGTGACTGATGTGTGTTTGTTTGTGTGTGTGTGAGGGAAGAGTTGGGGATGGGGGGATGTTGTTTAAGGCCCTGTGGAGGTGTCAGCCAGAGGAGTGTTAAATTTGCTAGGTGATATCAAACACACATGTAAACACGTGCTGGTTGTTTCAAATAGTGAATAAAAATAATTTAACCATTGGTAAATATCACGTACAAGTTGGTGGGAGTGTTACAGAATATCTCTTCTGAGTGACTAGGATGTTTAACTGTTTGGTTATTGTGTAATCTGTGTTTTTGACTTCTGCAAGCTGACACACTGTGAGAGACACCTGACTAATGTGCTCTGAAAGTCTAATCGCCACAAGCATACAGATAAAACTAAATGTGCAGAAGATGATGTTTCAGTTTTTGTGACAGTCTACTCTTTGAAAGCAAATCTCGTAACATTTGAGTTGCTGGCAGAGAAAAAAATGTTTGCAGAAAAACTGACTTTCCATCTTCACCCTATCCCCTGAAAGATGTCTGATCTGCCAGAATCTTATTCATTTGGTCACTGCTAACTTTGTGGCTATAGGTTGATAAAAGATTGGCAAATTGGGAGCCTAAACTACATGTTTAACTATTTATCCTTTAAAACCCTTTTCTGAAGGTGTAGAAAATGATGTTGCAGATTTGTGACTGCGTCAGTGTGTTTGTTTGTGTGTGTGTGTCCGTGCGTGTGTGTGCTTGTGTGTGTGAGTGAAAGAGAAGGGGGGTAATCCCCCCCCCCGATACAGAGCAGAAGTTTATGTTACACAAGAGCAGACCCTGTTAAAAAAGCTTTGTTTGCAATGTTTTCTTTTCAAATTTCCCACCCTGTACAAAAGCTCAATTCATATGGTGTGGTAAAAAGGAGTTTTGCAGAAATGTGCTCGTTACGTTTGAAGTCTTTGAACCATACAAATTTGTAAGTCCTGCAGAGACACCCTGATTAATGTGGGCTGCATGTGTGTGTGTGAGGGAAGAGTTCGGTGAATGAGTCGGACTGAAAGATGTCATGTTAATCCTTAACTCGTCTGTTTTGACTGAGATAATATGGCTGCGTCTGTGATTTTCTGATCTGTTTTGGCTGAGACACCGGTTTTGTTTTAAATCCTTTTACAGACAGTGATATGTAACCCTATGGCTCATTAACCCCATCCTGACCCGATGGGCACATATATAGATAATAGATTAAAAACACAATCTGTCAAGACTTCTTGTTATCATTAACCCCATCCTGACCCGATGGTCACGGTCACTTCAAACGAGAAGTTCAAAGCACTTGATTGACTACCTCATTACGCGAAGTGACATATGGACAATAGATTAGAAACAAAGCTGTCAGTTCCATGAGAAGATCAAAGCACTTGATTGACAACCTCATTAACCTTGAAATATAGAGAAAATAGATTAGAAACAGAGCTGTCAGTTTGATAAGAAGATCAAAGCACTTTGATTGACAACCTCATTACGCAAGGTCACGGAGCGGGGTCAGGGTCAGGTCAGGTCAAAGGGGGCGTGATACCTGTCAAAATGAGATTAGGGGTGTGTTAAAGTACAACCCTGCCTCTCTTCTGCCGTAATCACCGTTCACGTTCCTCCGTGCATTGGGGCAGAGCATTACTTAATAAATACAGCAAATTTCTGACTGGCGCTTGGGTCCTGTTCTTCCTGCTCTCAAGGGGAAAACATTAAAGAAGGATATCGCCAGTTATAGACCCAGTGGCCAGAAGGTTTGCTTTGATTGGCCTGGAGGAAGAGGAGTGTTGTGTGGCGAGTTTGATCGAGGACCTCATTGAGGATGCCCGCACTGCCCGCACTCCTGAGATGGCTTTCTTCTTCCTGGATAATGCGGCCAAGATCATCACGGCAAATCCCAGCCTGTGGAGTGTCCCTCAGCTAAGTGGGCTTCTTAAGAATCAAGAACTTTATTTGCCATTTGTACTCATACTTACAGTTCAGGCACATAGGAATTAATTTTGCACAGTCATTGGTCAATAAATAAATAAATAATTAAAAAGTAAAAAAAAAACTCCAATAAAAATCAATGCTATCCTAGTTTTAAGACACACACTGTAAGTACTCAATAAATACTATAAAAAGAGGCCACTGTAAATTACAGTGCTTTCCTATTTAAGCTGTGCTTTTGGCTGTTAAAGTCCTTTTCCCAATGTTCGCCATCAGTCTAACTGTGGTGGGGAAAAACTGTTATAAAAATGTCTTTTATGAGTAATAATACTGTCCACTCTACTTTTTCTCAGGGTATATATTGTCTGTTTATGCCTGAGAAGAGTATGGGCTGGATAGTGTTTATCTGTAATGATTTTATGTGCTTTTTTTCCTGCATCTTTGTGTGTATATAGTGTCCATAGATGGCAGTTCAGTCCTAATGATCTTCTCTTTTGTCCTTACCACTCTCTGGAGAGCTTTCCTCTCTTCCTGGCTGGTATTACCATGCCACACAGTGATACACATTGTGAGGATGTCTCATCTCTTTTCCAAGCTTCCAGTGGTCGCTCCAAGTGCTGGTGAGAATCTCACAAACTGCCGCTTTTCCACCAGGTCAATCATCGCCATCTCCAGCCCCGCTCACCCTGCCAACATCCGACTCTCTGCCTGGGCCCTCCTCTAGCCACCGGGATGAAGATTTGGCAGGGAAGACACCGTTGGGGGCAGATCAGGAGAAGCAGAAGGAGGTTTGGCAGGGCTCTGACTCCACCGTGAAAACTAGCTTATAGCTTTTAGCTAGTGTTTGGCGCCCACCTAGCTCCATGACTAACTTTGCCGTTGCCACTGGCTGAGCTGTTAGTTTCCCCGAGTTAGCTAGCTTAGCTACTTTTGGCGCCAACAGCCTTTCCAACCACAGCTTCGTGCTCGCTCCTTGTGTGTTCAGCAAAGTGTTTAGCCATCCGTCCAACAGCATCTGTATAAGACTCCATCTCCCCCGTGTGGAAAATTTTCTGACCTTCTACGCTGAGATGGTGGACCAGAAGTGCTCGTCTCTGCATTCTGTCGAGTCTACTCAGGCACAACGCCGCAATGTACCCCTCAAACACGACCAACCAGCTAGGCCATAGAATCGCTGGCTTTCCCCGATACTGTAGAAATGGTGGTGGAGGTGGCCCATACACTTCCATAGTTTCTCCTAGTCGACAAAATGTTATGTCTGTAATTAATGAGATGGGAGTTGTCTTGTACCGAACATCCAACTGCACTTTAATGAGCAAACACAGAAATATATACACTGGCCGCAGCCCGCCTGACATCATCCAGCAGGGCAGCCACAGCAAGCCCCTAGGGCCAAACACACACACAACACCATGCTTCTCCAGTTGGTGGTCCATGGACTTGGGACAACCACCAGATGAACAATCTCCTCCCGGTGGGTGATCCACGGACTGGGGACGGTCACCTGAGGAACTGTTTCACTTCACTTGGGGGTACATGGACTTTGGCAGACCACCCGACGGACAATAATAAATACAGCAAATTTCTGACAGGCGTTTGGGTCCTATTCTTCCTGCCCCGGAAGGGCAAACAGAAAAATGTTGCAAATTTACATGAAAAAAACCCTGCACAATAACAAGAAAAAAGTTGTAAATTTACGTTAAAAGTGTTGCAAATTAATGAGAAAAGTTGCAAAGTTACATGAAAAAAGGTTCAAATTTAGTTGAAAAATATTGCAAATTAACAAGAAAAAGATGAAAATTAACAAGAAAAAGGTTACAAATTTATAAGAAAAAAGTTGCAAATCTGTAAGAAAAGTTACAAATTTCTCCTCCAAATATTTTGTGTTGCATGTTTCCTTATGCTTAAAATGCATTTTATTCAGTTCTGTAACATGAAATAGAAAGGTCTATGATGATATTGGGGGGGGACAGGTCTCAGTTTTCCATCCAGGTATTGTTGGGGTGCACGGAGACGAACAAGATAAGTCAAAAAGAGAAGAGTAAATTTCAGACATTTCCTTAACCTCCGTCACACTGGATGAAGACCCCGCTACTCTCTCCACGACCTACATGGCATATCATAAAGTGTCGGGATTGTGAAAAAAGCTTTTTCCCTGCTGGTGTTAGCTATTCCCCACATCGATGAGATGCTGTCCTGTGCCCTCCACTACGCTTTACACATCAGCAGCACATTCCCTCAATGATTCTGCCACATACGCCCATAATCGCGCCACACCCCAGCAGGATCAAACCATGTCAGGATGCAGCTACGCACCAGAACATCATGCTATGTTAGCAAAATGCTATTGCCACATTCCTCACAAGGTCAGTCGACTTGACTTTGATACAATGTAACCGCTGCTGCTATGATGACAGGACTCGCTGCTAACCTCAAGGACATCAACGACACCAGGAAGACTGCCATCATCAATAATGAGCTGAAGAGACTGGAAGTGGATATCGCCACTCTCCAGGAAACACGGTTGGCTGACGCAGGAACACTGAGAGAGAAGGACTACACGTTCTACTGGCAGGGAAAGAGCAGTGACGAACACAGGGAACACAGAGTGGGCTTTGCAGTGAAGAACACCTTGCTGAAGATGGTGGAACCGGGCAGCACTGGCTCTGCACGACTCCTCACCCTCCGCCTCATCACCACTCAAGGCCCAGTCACCCTCGTCAGTGTGTATGCCCCAACACTGACAGCCACACCAGAGGCAAAAGACGAGTTCTACGAGAATCTCGCAACAACTATCAGGATCATCCCCAACTCTAAACAACTCATTCTCCTTGGAGACTTCAATGCCAGAGTGGGTGCTGACCACGACTCCTGGCCCTCCTGTCTTGGACCATTTGGCGTGGGCAGAATGAACGACAATGGACAGTGGCTGCTCGAGTTCTGCACTTATCACGATCTGTGCATCACAAACTCATTCTTCAAGACCAAGCCCCAACACAAGGTTTCCTGGCGACATCCGCGCTCAAAGCACTGGCACCAGCTGGACTTGATCCTGACCAGGCGCACCTCACTGAAGAACGTGCTAATCACCCGTTCATTCCAGAGTGCAGATTGCGACACAGACCATTCATTGGTGTGTTGCAAGGTCAAGCTGCAGCTGAAGAAATTCCATCGTGCTAGACAGCCTGGAAAGGCACAGATTGACACCAGCAAGATGGCCCAACCAGAACTTGTTGAGTGGTTTGCCTCCACCTTTGAGAAGGAACTTGGTGTACCACAAGAAGGAGAATCAGCAAAGCAGAAGTGGGAAGAGCTGCGAAACACCATCTACCACACAGCCTTGGCTACCTTTGGGAGGAAGACCTCGAAGTCACAGGACTGGTTTGATGCCAAGTTGACCGAGATGACCCCCGTCATTGAAGCCAAGCGCTCAGCTCTTGCCGAGTACAAGAAGTACCCAAACGAGAAGAATCTCCAGATTCTCAGGGCTACGAGAAGCAAAGTTCAGCAGACTGCTCGGCGCTGTGCCAACGAGTACTGGACTCAGCTCAGCCAAGACATTCAAACCGCTGCCATAACAGGGAACATCCATGGTATGTGCAATGGCATCAAGAAAGCACTTGGTCCGGCTCAGAGCAAGACGCCCCCCCCTCAAATCCTCCACTGGGGAGATGATCACAGAAAAGAACAAGCAGATGGAGAGATGGGTGGAGCACTACTCCGACCTCTACTCCAGACAGAACACAGTGACACCGTCAGCTCTTGATGCCATCGATTGCCTGCCATCCATGGACGAACTTGACGCCGAGCCAACCATCGACGAACTCAGCAAGGCCATTGATAGCTTGGCCGCTGGCAAGGCACCCGGCAACGACGGCATACCCCCCGACCTTATCAAGCACTGCAAGACCGCCCTACTGCTGCCATTGCATGACATCCTCTGCCAGTGCTGGAAGGAAGGTGCCGTACCACAGGACATGAGGGACGCCAAGATCATCACCCTCTACAAAAACAAAGGGGAGAGAAGCGACTGCAACAACTACAGGGGCATCTCCCTCCTCAGCATTGTTGGCAAAGTCTACGCACGAGTTGTTCTCGTCCGTCTACAGAAGCTTGCCGAACGTGTCTACCCCGAGTCTCAGTGTGGCTTCCGCGCTGAGCGATCGACGGTAGACATGATATTCTCCATCCGTCAACTCCAGGAGAAATGCAGAGAACAGAACATGCCCCTGTATGTCGCCTTCATCGACCTCACCAAAGCGTTCGATCTGGTCAGCAGAGAGGGCCTTTTCAAGATCCTGCCAAAGATAGGATGCCCACCAAAGCTGCAAAGCCTCATTGAATCATTTCACACCAACATGCAGGGGATAGTGCAGCACGACGGCAACGTCTCAGAGCCATTCAACATACGCAGCGAAGTGAAACAGGGCTGTGTACTTGCGCCAACCCTCTTTGGGATTTTCTTTACTATGCTCCTGAGGCATGCCTTCAGCACAGCAACAGAGGGAATCTACCTGCATACAAGATCTGACGGCAGGCTTTTCAACCGCACCCGCCTGAAAGCCAGAACCAAAGTACGCGAGGCTCTAATCAGAGACATGCTGTATGCAGACGACGCTGCAGTCGCGACCCACACACAGCAGGAGCTTCAGACCCTGATGGACCGCTTCTCCCAGGCATGCAAGGACTTCGGGCTTACCATCAGCCTGAAGAAGACTAACGTCTTGGCACAAGGCACAGAAGCACCACCAACCATCACCATCGATGACTACGAGCTGGAGGTCGTGAATCAGTTCACGTACCTGGGGTCCATGATCAGCAGCAACCTCTCCCTTGATACAGAGATCGACAAGAGGATTGGAAAATCAGCCTCCACACTCGCTCGCCTCACCACACGAGTGTGGGAGAATCCCAAACTCTCTGTCAAGATGAAGATGGCAGTGTACAACGCCTGCGTCATCAGCACACTGCTCTATGGGAGTGAGACGTGGACAACATATGCCCGGCAGGAAAAGAGACTGAACTCCTTCCACTTGCGCTGCATTCGCCTCATCCTGGACATATCCTGGCAGGACAAAGTGCCCAACACAGAAGTTCTGTCCCGCGCCGGCCTTCCCTCCATGTTCACTCTACTCAGGCAGCGCAGGCTCCGCTGGCTAGGCCACATTCACCGTATGGAGGATGGCAGAATCCCCAAAGACGTCCTCTACGGAGAACTGGCGACTGGCAGGAGAGACGTTGGCCGCCCACAGCTGCGTTTTAGAGACGTCTGCAAGAGAGACATGACGGCCCTGGAAATCAACACAGAGCGCTGGGAGGACCTTGCAACGGACTGCTCCAAATGGAGAGGCACCCTAACCAGACAGCTCAAGGCGGGGGAAGAGAGGCTTACTGCTGCAGCAGATGAAAAAAGGACCCGCAGGAAGAACCGCCACAGCTCCAGCAGCACGGAGACCACCCACAAGTGCGACCTGTGTGACAGGGACTGCCATTCGCGCATCGGCCTGTTCAGCCACAGGCGGTGCTGTTCCAGCAGAGTAGACGTTTTGGATTCTCTTCCATGGTCATCATAGACTGACAGAGGCCGACGACGATGATCATTTACAACCACAACCTCGTTACCAAAGCTTTGTGAATGCTCAACACTCTCCACGCCCTAAAATGGGGATCCCAGCACATTCTTAATATGTTCCCGATGAGCTCACCAAGACTTGGTCAAGACCAACCATGTTCTGGCTGATTTCTGAAGTTGTAGAGAAGTCTTCGTCCAGTGCATGTCAACATTTCCTTCACATTTATTGACAACCATGCATATTTTACATACGTACATGCTGGGATATTTTCATCAGAACTTAAAGTTCACACTGTGGTTTATATTAATCATATATCCCATAACCTACATATGTATAAGCATGTGAGAATGTTTGGTGATTACATATGTACAGCGACTTCACACCTCAGAACAGGACAAGAGGTCTCAACCGCCAGCGAAGATCAAAGAGCATCCGAGGCGCTGCGGTGGAGACCAGATCGATCGCCCTGACCTCCCAGGGTCAGGTGGAGGAGTACGAAGACAAAAGAGGGGGATAAGATAATGCGGGATGTAAGCTTTGATATGCATGTCTTTTGTTATGTGTAGGTATAAGTATGTAGAGCTGAATGTGTTCGCTCTCTGATTCTACTTCTGCTTCTGCACTGAGATGAGACTTGTTAGAGGAGCGAAGCTGATAATAAACTTTGGTTTATAAGTCACATCGCCTCGTTATTCCAAGCTCTTCTACACTGGTGACCCCGACACGAGGATGGACCAGAGGCGTTCTCCCGCGATTGACTCATCAGAGGCAACCCAGGCAGACGCCGGCGCTCATGCAGACAGGGGAACAGATGGACGACGTTCCCCCACGGCAGAAGCTACAGAGAGGGCTCAACCGAGCACCAGCTCCGCCGAGAGAGCCGAAGGACGGCACTCTCACCCTGCGGACACATCAGGGACGGCCCACACAAGCGCCGTCACCGTCAAGCTGCTGGACTTCTGGCAGGAAGACCCGAGCTCGTGGTTCCAGCAAGCTGAGGCTCAGTTTGCACTGGCAGGCATAACGGCTGACGACACAAAATTTTATCACATCGTCGCCAAACTTGACGCTGCCACTTCGAGATGTGCGCGGAGCATAATCCAGCGGCCGCCGGCCCAGGACAAATATAGAGAACTGAAGGCGACCATCGAGGAGAATTTCGTCCCCTCTGCCGAGGAGAGAGCAGAGAGGATCCTGGCGATCTACGGCCACAGAGGATGCAGACCCAAGGCCTTCATGGAGGACATGCTGCAGCTCAAGGAAGAGGACAATGACAACTTCCTCTTCCAATATATCTTCCTCAGTACTCTGCCGCCACACATGAGAAGGACGCTTGTCAACATGCGATGCAGCACCCAGCAAGACTTCTGCGCGCTGGCTCGCGAAGCGCAGCGACTCGTCAACGCCTGAAGTGAACAGACAGCCACAGCAGCATCCGCAGACCTCAGCGCCGATGTGCAGAGCAATGGGGAGCCACAAACCACTGAGCAGAGCCCGCCCACCATGGCAGCGACACGGCCAAGACGTAACAGACGGAACGACGTCTGTTACTACCACCACCGTTTCGCTGAGAAGGCTTACAAATGCGTTCCCCCCTGCAAGTTCTTGAGTTCGGGAAACGCCAAAGCCGAGAACCGTTAACAGCTGTGGTTCTCGGCGAAAAAAACAAGCTTCTCTATGTGACGGACGGACACACCGGCAAACAGTTCCTAATTGACACTGGAGCTCAACTGAGTTTTATCATGCCCTCCCACGCAGACCGGGCCATGGGCCCCCGGGGCAATGGAGCGATGGCAGCCAACGGCTCCATCATCGACACTTATGGTGAAAGGAACCTGCCCCTCTGCATTCATGGCCACAACTACAGATGGACATTTGTTGTAGCGGCGGTGAGTTTTAACTTGTTGGGAGCAGATTTTTTGTGTGCACATGGGCTATTAGTCGATCTAGCAAACAGACGCTTGGTTAATGCATTGTCATTTGCTTCTATTCCCTGCTCAGCTCGAGTTTCTCCACCACCCGTGCAGGCCAGCGTCACTACAGCAGGAGGTAAGTTTGATCAACTTCTCACCCAATTTCCAGCACTCACAATTCCCAAATTCTCAGCTACAGTGGCTAAGCACGGGGTCGAACACTTTATTCCCACAACGGGCCCACCCATATTCGCCAAAGCTCGGCGCTTAGACGCGACCAAGCTCGCCATAGCTCGGGACGAGTTTACCACCCTTGAAAAACTAGGCATTATCAGACGCTCAAAAAGCCCCTGGGCATCGCCACTACACATGGTCCCGAAATCCGACGGTTCTTGGAGACCGTGTGGCGATTACCGCAGATTAAACAATGCGACAGCACATGATCGCTACCCAATTCCTCACATCCAAGATTTTTCTCTACATCTGGCGGGTGCGTGCATTTTTTCTAAAATAGACTTGGTCTGTGGCTATCACCAAGTCCCCGTTCGAGTGGAAGACATTCCTAAAACAGCTGTAATAACCCCCTTCGGTCTTTTTGAATTTTTGCGGATGCCTTTCGGCTTCAAAGGCGCTGCTCAAACCTTTCAGTGGATGATGGACGCGGTATTACGCGACCTCCCTTTCGTGTTCGTCTACCTCGACGATATGCTGGTAGCCAGCTCGTCGGAGGAAGAACACGGACAGCATCTCACTATGGTTTTTCAGAGACTAGAAGAGCACGGGTTAATAATCAATCCAGCCAAATGCAAATTCGGCGTGTCACAAATTGATTTTTTGGGACACAGAGTTTCACCGAAGGGGGCAGTCCCACTGCCAGACAAAGTTCGCGCAGTAAAAAGTTTTCCACGGCCACAAACGGTCAAATCGCTGCAAGAATTTTTGGGAATGGTTAATTTTTACAACCGTTTCCTCCCCCGTGCAGCTCAACTCATGCAGCCCCTATATGCCGCGCTCAGAAAACAAAAGCCTTCCAACGCGGTCGAATGGACCCCGGAGCGCGAACGCGCCTTCGCGGAAGTAAAAAGTGCCCTAGCTAACGCCACATTGTTGGTTCACCCTGATCCCTCGGCCCGCATTGCGCTAACCACAGACGCTTCAGACCTGGCCATAGGGGCAGTTGTAGAACAACACGTTGGCGGAACCTGGCAACCTTTGGCATTTTTCAGCAAATCGTTAACCCAAACTGAGCGTAAATACAGCACTTTTGACAGGGAGCTGCTAGCGCTTCATTTATCCATCCGCCACTTCCAGTTCTGGTTGGAGGGGCGGTGTTTCACGGCTTTTGTAGACCACAAACCGCTCACCTTTGCGATGGCTAAAATTTCCGAACCGTGGTCAGGCAGGCAACAAAGACAGCTAGCTGCAATTTCAGAGTTCACCACAGACATTCGACATGTGGCAGGCAAACTTAACGTGGTAGCAGACTGCCTCTCTCATGCTGTGACATCGCCAGAGCGCGAGGAGACAGATTATACTACCTCAGCCGCAGAACTCTTCGCCAACGCGGACACATACGCGGCCCCAATCCACGTAGGGATATATTACGCAGCCATGGCGGAGGAGCAAAGTAGTGACACAGACGTGCGCGCACTCCTGTCTGGACCAACAGGGTTAAGGCTGGAGGAAAGGGGTTTACGCGACGGTGTGCCCCCCCTAATATGCGACATCTCAACCGGCCGACCTCGCCCGGTAGTCCCAGCTGCATGGCGCCGCCGTATTTTTGACTCAATTCACTCCCTCGCGCACCCGGGTGTGCGTGCCTCGGTTAAAATGGTCGCCGAAAAGTTTGTGTGGCCCGGCCTGTGCAAAAACGTGAAAGAATGGACAAAAACTTGCATGTCTTGTCAGCGCGCCAAAATACACAAACACACAAAAGCCCCTCTAGAGCCTTTTCGTATCCCAGCTAGAAGGTTCGACCACGTTCATGTCGACCTCGTGGGACCACTACCTTCCTCCCAAGGTTTCACACATCTGTTAACAATGATAGACCGTACTACGCGCTGGCCTGAGGCGGTCCCTCTGGCGTCAACCACAGCGGAGGAAGTCGCTCGCGTTTTTTTGACAAACTGGGTGGCACGTTTCAGCGTCCCATCGGACATCACGTCTGATAGGGGGCCTCAATTTGTCTCGGAGCTTTGGTCAGCCATGGCCAGCAGCTTAGGAGCGACAATTCACCGCACCACCGCTTATCACCCTCAGGCTAATGGGTTATGCGAGCGTTTTCACAGATCTTTAAAGGCCGCCCTCAGAGCCTCACTAACGGATACAAATTGGGTAAATAAACTTCCCTGGGTTTTATTGGGGTTGCGTGCTGCGCCTAAAGAGGATCTAGACGCCTCCCCAGCAGAATTAGTTTTTGCACAACCTCTCAGACTCCCAGGTGAATTTTTACCAGAGAACCCAGAGCCAGGGCATCTTCCAGCCCTGAGGCTTTTAGGCAGCAACGGACCTGACACTCTCCCCGGACCGGCACATCCCTCTTTTCCACGGGTTTTTGTTCCCCAAGCTTTAAAAAATGCTGAATTCGTTTTTGTTAGGCATGAAGCTTTAAAACCAACCCTCCGTCCACCATACGATGGACCATTCAGAGTGCTGGAACCTTGTGATAAGCATTTTGTGCTTGATTTAGGGGACAGAAAAGAAACAGTCAGCATTGACAGACTTAAACCTGCCTTCTTGTTGAGAGACGAACCTGCACGGTTGGCGAGAGCACCTTGGCGGGGTAGACCCCCCAAGAGAAAAGACTCAGCCCCCCTGCAGGGAGCAAATAATCACTCTCCTCCCCAAGCTGCAGATTCCTTACAGGAAGGTCCCACCAGGACGCCCAAGCGGACCCACAGCAGATTCGGGAGAAGATTAAAACCCAGACGGCACAGGGACTGATGCAAACTACTCAAAAGTTGTTCATTAATTGTGCTGTGACAGTTTAAGACTGACTTGTGATATTACTACGCTGTTATGATTACCACTGAATTCCCTACAGGAGCATAGCTGCTGGAAAGTTTCTTCCTTGTCAAGAGGTGTAGCAGTTAGTATGTCATAATAATTATCTTAAACTGTGAATTTTTTTATTATTGTCCTTTTCTTAGTCGTTTGGGGGGGCTGTGGTTTATATTAATCATATATCCCATAACCTACATATGTATAAGCATGTGAGAATGTTTGGTGATTACATATGTACAGCGACTTCACACCTCAGAACAGGACAAGAGGTCTCAACCGCCAGCGAAGATCAAAGAGCATCCGAGGCACTGCGGTGGAGACCAGATCGATCGCCCTGACCTCCCAGGGTCAGGTGGGGGAGTACGAAGACAAAGGAGGGGGATTAAGATAATGCGGGATGTCAGCTTTGATATGCATGTCTTTTGTTATGTGTAGGTATAAGTATGTAGAGCTGAATGTGTTCGCTCTCTGATTCTACTTCTGCTTCTGCACTGAGATGAGACTTGTTAGAGGAGCGAAGCTGATAATAAACTTTGGTTTATAAGTCACATCGCCTCGTTATTCCAAGCTCTTCTACAACACCATCTTTAGCTGAGTATACAGATGCTAACAAGTCTGACTGAAAGGTACTATGCTGTGCTATATTATGGGGGAGCTTCATGAACAAGGGGCTGGAAAATTTGAAAACTGTCCACTTTGACCTGTGGAGGCTTAGCAGCTGTGTGACGAGGCTACAGTGCCCCCTAGCCTAAGCATTGCGCCGTGCATGACAGCGATGTTCAGCGAATGCATTTGCATGATTTCCAACCAGTATTTTTGCAGGCTTGGGCAAAATTGACCCACTGTGCATATTCATTAAGGCAAAATGTTACGTTCATCAGTCCTCCTTGGCAGACCGGGTTGCTTGGCTTTTTTTTTTTTGCCAGCTTCATCAAGTTTGATTTTTTTTTTTTTGATTTTGTATACTTTATTGATCCCCAGAGGGGAAATTGAGGGCATCCACCTGGATGGATGAAGCAGCCACGGTACAGCACTATCCCTTAACCATTCACACACACATTCACACCTAGGGCCATTTTAGAGTTTCCAATTAACCTAACCTGCATGTTTTTGGGCTGTGGGAGGAAACCGGAGAAATCCTGGAGTAAACCCATGCAGATACGGGGAGAACATGCAAACTCCACACAGATCACTGTTGGTCAGGGGCTGGGATTGAACCAGGGACCTTAAAAGTGGAATATTTTAAAAGCTTGAGTGAATAGATGTTCTAAACGGGTTCATCTTTAAATCAATGTGTTTCACAGATAAATAACGGCTAAATGGCTGTGGCTGCTCTACACTGCAGAGTGGTTTTAGCACTAAACCACTAGCTTATTATTTATAGTCTGTTTATACAGCTGGATCTGTGAAAGAACAAACTGTGCTGAGTACTGCTTTTACTTCTACCTGAGTGGATGAACTGAATATCTCGTATCAATCAGGAGTCATTGACCAGTCCCCTGAAATAGGTTCATTTCAGCCCTATTTTAGACCAAACCCCTGCTGACCACTCTGGACCTCTTCATTACTCATAACAGCACAGAAAACATGCTTTCAAGGTGTGCAAGTGTGTTCTGATGGAGTCTGGTTTTCACAGTTCACATGTGGAAAATAAAGCCTGCTCACTCTGTTCTTATTTTATTTTAATTTTGCTGTTTTTATAGTGAAGAATTAAAGCTGGGTGTAAAACTGGACATATTTATAGAGGGGACGGCAAAAGCCATAGTCACACAGACCTGCACCTGTGTACACCGGTGTACACTACCGTTCAAAAGTTTGGGGTCACTTAGAAATTTCCTTATTTTTGAAAGAAAAGCACTTTTTTTCAATGAAGATAACTTTAAACTAATCAGAAATACACTCTATACATTGCTAATGTGGTAAATGACTATTCTAGTTGCAAATGTATGGTTTTTGGTGCAATATCTACATAGGTGTATAGAGGCCCTTTTCCAGCGACTATCACTCCAGTGTTCTAATGGTACAATGTGTTTGCTCATTGCGTCAGAAGGCTAATGGATGATTAGAAAATCCTTGTGCAATCATGTTAGGTCTGCAATGCTGTAATTGCTGCAAATGGAGGATTCTTTGACGAAAGCAAAGTTTGAAGGAAAAAATTATTATTTCAAATACAAATCATTATTTCTAACCTTGTCAATGTCTTGACTATATTTTCTATTCATTTTACAACTCATGGTGGTAAATAAGTGTGATTTTTCATGGAAAACACAAAATAATTGTCTGGGTGACCCCAAACTTTTGAACGGTAGTGTTGTGGGGATCGTGAAATGAAGAAGCTGAATAGTTTCATAATTCAGGTTTTATTCATGAAGTCGCATCCCCATCAAATCTCTCAGAAACATATAAGAGACTAAACGCAGTCAGGACCTCTCTATTTATATCAGTGACAACAAAGGCTTAATCACACATCCTTGTTACATCCCCCTCTCACCTCTAGCCCCCCTCCGTGTCCTTCAGTCTCCCACCTGGCCTCAGGGGGTCAGGAAGTCCTTTCAGGCCTCTGCCGCCGCGTCTCCATGTCCAGGTGTTCTCCGCAGGCGGTCCAGGCCCCTTGTCCTCTTCTAGGGCGTGAGGTCAACCACGTATATAATCTCAAACGTGTCTTTGCGCTTATACACATGCAGGTATAAATATATAAGCCACAGCCCCCCCCCCCCAAACGCCGAAGAATGGACCATACATTCGGGTTTCCAAAAAAAAAAGAAAAAAATTATACAGGATGGTATGAATGGCATAACTATACTACATGCTCACATTAAAAAGAAAATTCAGGAACCACATCAACAGCACAGCCTACACAGCATAATCACATTAAAATCTCAGTGATAACTCTCACAGCATAGTCTATACAACCTGATCAAAAATTTCAGTGATAACACCAACAGCATAGCTTATACCACATGATTCCATCAAACATCAGTCTGTACGTCGTCTGGGTTTCAACCGTCTTCCGAATCTGCTGTATGCAGGTTTCGCCGTCTCCGCGGCGCTGTCCTGCAAGGAATCTGCAGTCTGAGGAAGAGAATGGTTATTTGACCCCTGCGGGGGGACCGAGACGTGGTCCCTGGGGGGTCTACCACGCCGAGGTGCTCTCGCCACTCGTACAGACTCATCGTTCATCACAAAAGCAAGCTGAAGTCTGTCAATACTGACTGTCTCTTTCCTGTCTCCTAAATCTAGCACAAACTGCTTATCACCGGTTTCCAGCACTCTAAATGGTCCGTCATATGGTGGCCGGAGGGTCGGTTTTAAAGCACCATGTCTAACAAAAACGAACTCGGCATTCTTTAAAGCCTAGGGAACAAAAACCCGCGGAAAAGTGTGATGAACGGGGCCTGGGAGCATGTCTGCTTCCGCGCCGCTTAGTGGCCTCAGAGCTGGGAGGCGCTCCGGCCCTGGATGCGCTGGTAAGAACTCACCGGGCAGCCTGAGGGGTTGTGCAAACACTAACTCTGCTGGGGAGGCATTCAGATCCTCCTTGGGCGCAGAACGCAACCCCAATAAGACCCATGGTAGTTTGTTTACCCAATCTCCATCCGTAAGTGACGCTCTGAGGGCTGCTTTCAACGACCTAGGAAAACGCTTGCATAAACCATTAGCCTGGGGGTGATACGCGGTAGTGAGATGGATTGTTGTCCCCAAGCTGCTGGTCATCGCCGACCAAAGCTCGGAGACAAACTGAGGTCCCCTGTCTGACGTAATGTCCGACGGAACCCCAAAACGCGCTACCCAGGCCGTTAAAAAAACTCGAGCCACCTCTGCAGCCGTGGTTGAAGTTAGAGGAACCACTTCCGGCCAACGTGTGGTTCGGTCCACCATTGTCAAAAGATGTGTGAACCCCTGCGACGACGGTAGGGGGCCCACGAGGTCGACATGCACGTGGTCAAACCTCCTGGCCGGGATTTGGAACGGTTCTAACGGCGCTTTTGTGTGTTTATGGATTTTGGCCCGCTGGCAGGCCGTGCAGGTTTTTGCCCACTCTTTCACGTGCTTGCGCAAGCTCGGCCAAACAAACTTCTCTGCCACCATTTTCACAGACACGCGCACTCCAGGGTGCGCGAGAGAGTGAACCGAGTCAAAAACGCGGCGGCGCCACGCGGCCAGGACTACCGGGCGTGGTCGCCCCGTGGATACGTCGCAGATTAAGGGGGGCATACCGGTTTGCAAACACCTGCTCTCCAGCCTTAACCGTGTTGGTCCAGACTGGAGCGCGAGCACGTCCGCATCTGTACCCTGCTCTGCCGCCATAGCTGCGTAATCGATCCCCACGTGAACTGGGGCCACGCGCGCTCCCGTGCTGTCATTTAGTCCTGCGGCCGCGGGAGCATGCTCCACACCCGCGCGCACCGGTGCTGTGAACGCGCGGGAGAGGCAGTCTGCTACTACGTTGAGCTTACCCGCTACGTGTTGAATATCAGTAGTAAACTCCGAAATCGCGGCCAGTTCTTTTGTCTTTTGGTATTGGATATTTCTGTCCAATACCAACTCTCTCTCTAACAAGGTGGATGAACTGAGACTGCCGATGCGTTTTAAGGACCTCGCCTCCTCAGCTGTCCTCTGCTTTACTGAGACCTGGCTCCGGGAAAATATACCGGACAGCGCGCTGCGCCTCGACGGCTTCCAGCTCTTCCGTGCTGATCGTGACACAGAGCTTTCCGGCAAGACCACAGGAGGCGGTGTCTGCTTCTACATCAACTGTAGCTGGTGCTCTGATGTAACGGAAATTTCCAAACACTGTTCTCCTGCCTTGGAATTTCTTGTTATCAACTGCAAGCCTTTTTATTCCCCACGGGAGTTTGCTTCTTTTATACTGATCGCTGTGTACGCCCCTCCCGACGCGGACACGCGCGAAGCTCAGCGCGTGCTCGCGGATCACATTCAACACACAGAGCGGAGTTTTCCAGACTCGCTGATTATTGTGGCTGGCGACTTTAATCAGTGCAATCTGAGCCACGATCTCCCCCGCTACAAACAGTTTATTAAATGCCCCACCAGAGGATTAAACACACTGGATCACTGTTACACCACAGTGAAAGACGCATATCGCGATGTCCCTCGAGCTGCGCTGGGATTATCTGATCACGTGATGGTTCACCTCATTCCCACATACAGACAGAGATTGAAGCTCACTAAACCTGTTGTGAGCACTACGAAGATACGGACCAGTGATGCTGAGGAGAAGCTGGAAACGTGCATGGAAATATCTGACTGGGGCATGCTTAAAGGAGCCACGCATGATCTGGATGAGTACACGGACACTGTGAACTCATATATCCACTTTTGTGAAGAGAACATTCTTCCATCACGCACCAGGGTGAGTTACTCTAATGACAAACCCTGGTTCACAGCTAAGCTCAGACAGATCAGGAAGGAGAAGGAAGCAGCGCTGAAAAGTGGAGACAGGGACTGCTACAGGGAGGTTAAATACCGGTTTAACAGAGAGCTGAAGAGGGCTAAATCTGTGTACTCAGAGAGACTCCAGCAGCAGTTCACTGCTAATGATTCGGCTTCCGTGTGGAGAGGACTGAGGCAGATCACCAACTATCGGCCTCAGGCTCCTAAAGGTCAGGATGACAAAGCCCTTTGTCAGAGACTGTCCCAACACTATGCCCGTTTTGACACCTCGTCATCTGTGTCCAACTCCCCCCCTCCCTCCAGCTCCACAGCCTCCACATTCCCTACTTCATTTAAGGCACCCCCCCCCACCTCCCCCCCTCCCCTTATCATCAGTGAGCAGGATGTGCTCAAGCAGTTCTCCAGACTGAACCCGCGCAAGGCCCCCGGCCCAGACGGCGTGTCTCCCTCCACCCTGAGACTCTGTGCGAAACAGCTGGCTCCTGTATTCACAGACATTTTTAACACCTCCCTTAAGTTATGCCACGTGCCGTCCTGCCTCAAATCCTCCACCATCATCCCTGTCCCCAAGAAGCCACGGATCACTGGACTTAATGACTACAGACCTGTAGCGCTCACCTCTGTAGTCATGAAGTCCTTTGAGCGCCTGGTCCTGTCCCACCTCAAGTCCATCACCACCCCTCTCCTGGACCCGCTGCAGTTTGCCTACCGAGCCAACAGGTCTGTAGACGATGCAGTCAACCTGGCCCTCCACTCCATCCTGCAGCACCTGGACTCCCCGGGAACCTACGCCAGGATCCTGTTTGTGGACTTCAGCTCCGCATTCAACACCATCCGCCCCGCTCTGCTCCGGGACAAGCTGTCCCTGCTCAACGTGCCTGACTCCCTCTGCAGGTGGATCATCGACTTCCTGACGGACCGGAGGCAGCATGTGCGGCTGGGAAAGACTGTCTCAGACTATACTAGCATCAGCACCGGATCACCCCAGGGCTGTGTACTTTCCCCCCTACTCTTCTCCCTTTACACCAACTCCTGCACCTCCAGCCACCAGTCTGTCAAGTTGATCAAGTTTGCGGACGACACCACCCTCATCGGGCTCATCTCCAACGGCGACGAGTCCGCCTACAGGAGAGAGGTGGCCCAGCTGGCGTCCTGGTGCAGCAATAACAACCTGCAGCTGAACGCTCTGAAGACAGTGGAGATGATTGTAGACTTCAGGAAAGTCACTACTCCTCTGCCCCCCCTCACCCTCTCAGGCTCTCCCATCACCACTGCTGATTCCTTCCGCTTCCTAGGCACTACCATCACCAGGGACCTCAAATGGAGCTGACCATCAGCTCACTCATCAAAAAAGCCCAGCAGAGGATGTTCTTCCTGCGGCAGCTGAGGAAGCTCAAGCTACCCACCAAGATGTTAGTGCAGTTCTACACAGCCATCATCGAGTCCATCCTCACCACCTCCATAACCGTGTGGTACGCAGGAGCCACTGCCAGGGACAGACTAAGGCTGCAGCGCGTCGTGCGCACTGCTGAGAAGGTGATCGGCTGCAAGCTCCCATCTCTCCAGGATCTGTACATCTCCAGGACCCGGAGGCGTGCTGGCCGGATCATAGCCGATCCCTCACACCCTGGTCATGTACTGTTTGCCCCCCTCCCCTCTGGTAGAAGACTTCGGTCCATCCAGACTAAAACCTCCCGTCACATGAACAGCTTCTTCCCCTCTGCCATTAGACTGCTGAACACTAAGTGACTCTCGTGCACCATGTACAGCAGCTCAACCAGACTCATGTCAATCATCACTGTTTTCTTCCTGCATTACCGACTGCACTATATAGTTCTCCACAGTATCTGCTGCTGGCTAATATATATTTTAACTGTTGACCAGTATCACTTAATCTTATCCTACACTTTATTACATGTATAGTTTATTTCTCTTATCTTATCATGTTTAATGTTGCAGCATTGTACCGAGACAAATTCCTAGTTTGTGTACTACATGAACAATGGCAATAAACCTGATTCTGATTCTGATTCAGTTGCCTCTGCTGCTGACCTGACCAAGGCTCTGAAACTTTAGACATCGCAAATGTGAGTGGTTTATGGTCGACAAACGCAGTGAAACGCCAACCTTCCAGCCAGAACTGGAAATGGCGGGTGGCCAAATGGAGCGCTAACAGCTCTCTGTCAAAAGTGCTGTATTTGCGCTCGGTATCATTCAAGGATTTGCTAAAAAACGCCAATGGTTGCCAGACCCCGGCGACGTGCCGTTCCACGACCGCCCCTATGGCGACATCTGATGCGTCTGTAGTAAGGGCTATGCGGGCCGAAGGATCTGGATGAGCGAGCAGTGTGGCATCAGCCAGGGCTTTTTTTACCTCCGCGAATGCGCGCTCCCGCTCCGGGGACCACTCGACCGGATTGGAGGGTTTTTGTTTTTTGAGCGGGGCATACAATGGTTGCATGAGCTGCGCTGCGCGGGGTAGAAAACGGTTATAAAAATTTACCATCCGCAATGTAGCATCATCGTCCTCCTCAAACCAAGACAGAAGATCACTTCTCTCCAGTTTACAGGAATTTCATTTTATTCATTACACAGGAATATCACTTTTCTGCCTTTTCAGGAATATCACTGGCTTTTATGTCGACTCATGCCAGGCCTCTTCCGGGCCTGACCAAAGATGCTTGCTTTCCCAGGACCCCAATGTAAACAGTTGCCTCTTGCAGAGATTGTAAGGATCAGAATTTGCTTTTAAAGCCTCAAAGGAACATAAAACTCAGGAGACCAGACCTCTCAACGTGAACACTGCATTTGATAACGTACCTTTTCACAGGAAACCAATGTTCTTAAAAGAGTCATAAACCACTTAATCTGACGGGTTTATAGCCGACGCCGTCCAGGTTTCTTCGCCAGATACTAAAGGAAATCATCTACAGCTCAACAGTACCTCCTAGCGGATACCTACGGAATGTGTTTTCAGTATGTAGGATGACTTTTAATTTGTTCTAAAACATTAAGTTTCTTTCGGCTTATCCTCTGGATCCTAAGGACACTGAAAATCATCCCTCTTTTATCACCAACCATGGTTTGCTGCATGTTTTGCTGCATTTTGGATCTAAATGTGAATGCATGTATTATAATTATGTATAAGAAATGTTATATTCATGAGTGTTATTGGAGTAATGGTATAAATGCATGATCACCATATATTAGCCAAGTCATTTAATTTAGTTAGATTTTATATTGAGCATTTATTTCATAAGAACTGACTGAGTGTTGATTTTCCCTCTGAAATTTCATGGGATGGTGTCTTCATTTGATTGGCTGCTCTCAAACAAAGAAGTGTTCTCACATTGGATAGCAGCCATTTCCAAACTGCTTCTGAAAAAGTAGATTGGTCAGTCTTACAACTGACATCATCAGTTTTACGACCCGGCGAGGTAACTTTAAAAGAGAAGTTAGATTTGAGTTTAGTAAGAGATCAGCAAAGTAGAAAAAGGGTAGAAAAGGAGCAGGCAGGAAGATTAGAACAGCAAAACGGTGATAAGATTAAGAATTAGAAACACAGAAAGAAGAAAGAAAGAGATTTTGAGAAGGATTAGGAACTAAATTAAGATTAAGGAAGCAGAATAGTAATCTAGATCTCAGAAGAAGATTTTATTCCACCGTTTCAAGGCCCTGTGAAGTTTTATTTTATTCTCTGTGTGTTTGTCAAGTCTTTCCTTATATTCTGGTCACTGAGGAGAAACCATTTTTCTTAAGAGCTCGTCCCTTTTAGAGAATCAAATTCTCAAACTTTTTCCTTCACCTCAGAAGCCATTCTTATCCTAGTAAATGTTTTTCTAACATTTTTTTTTTCTTCCTGACTTTTCACGCCATTAAAGTGGACCTTTAATTTGCCTAGTTTAAAGTGAACAGAGACTGAGAAGATTTTCCTTCAGTTTTTGGGTCGATCCCGCTACAAGAGACCCCAAATTTGGACTCTTTTTCAAAGGACTTTTCACGCCGCTTTGTGACAGACCACCCACTGCTGCCATTGTCTGGAGAGCCCCCAGCTGAGTTTACACTTCCACGGCTGTGAGGAGGCATCTTGCAGCAGCCGCTTCCTCCGACGTCCTAACTTCAAAACCCAGCGGTACCGACCCGTTGAAACGTGGACCAACGGCCATTGTGTGAGTGGGACTCTTATTTCTCCTATCTCCTGGGTTAAAACGTGATGTCCTAACAATTAAATTACAATTGAATATGGCCCGTATTTCAGGGCTTAATTAGTCTCTCAGCCGCAGGATGGAACTGTAAACTGAAGGAAAACTCTTAGTCATTTTTAAGTAACTGCCCTTAAAGTTGTGTAGATTAATTCAGGAGTCATTTTTAGAGAATTAGCTTATGAATTTTCCACATAAAATTGCATTGTTTTGTTAAAACATTCCAGCCTCATTTACCGTTGAAACATAAGTCTAGTTCCTCCGTGGTTCTGCAGAGGTGTAATGCTGGATTTTATGTTCAGGAACCCAATATCAGTTGATGTGATATATTACGCTGTTATCATCTGAATCTGTTTATTCATCATTTGAACGCCATGCCATGTAACCTGAATGATTTTAATAAAAGAGTGAATGAGAGCAGTTGAAAGCGTTTTCCTTTCGCATATACAGGTTTCCTAATCACGGCAGGACAAAAACTCACTGAAACTTTGAGACTGATTCATTAAGTAATTTAAGGTACAAAGTTAATTAAAATTAAAGTTAATATAATTGTCCGTCAGGACTGGTGCCCCTTTTACGAGTGCTTTTATTTAATTTAGCGGGTGTAGAAGTGACGGTTCAACTCCGCCCCCTTTCACACCCACTATTAAATAAAATAAATAATTCCTGTACCTTATGACAAATATTTTTATAGGCAATTCACCCTACACCAAAGACTCCTGTAATGATTTGACCGTTTGTGGGCGGGGAAAATCTGCCACTGCGCGCACCTTGTCCGGTAACGGGATCGCCCCTTCTGGGGAGACACGGTGCCCCCAAAAAATCGATCTGCTCCACGCCAAACTGGCACTTGGCCGGATTAATTATTAACCCATGCTCCCCCAACCTCCGAAAAACGGTAATGAGGTGTTTTTCGTGTTCCTCCTCTGAAGAACTAGTGACCAAAATGTCATCGAGGTAGACAAACACGAAGTTTAGGTCTCGCAGCACAGCATCCATCATGCGCTGGAATGTTTGTGCGGCGCCTTTGAGGCCAAAAGGCATGTGCAAAAATTCAAAAAGTCCGAAAGGGGTTATTACCGCTGTTTTAGGGATATCTTCGGGCCGGACTGGCACCTGATGGTAACCGCGGACCAGGTCTATTTTAGAAAAAATGCGCACCCCCGCTAGATGCACCGAGAAATCTTGAATATGCGGAATTGGGTAGCGGTCATGCGCCGTGGCGTTATTTAGCCTGCGGTAGTCGCCGCAAGGTCTCCAGGAGCCGTCGGCTTTAGGGACCATATGTAGTGGCGAAGCCCATGGGCTGTTCGAACGGCGAATAATGCCCAGCTTTTCCAGGCTGGCGAACTCTTCGCACGCAATGGAGAGTTTAGCCGCATCTAAACGGCGAGCTTTAGCGAAGACGGGGGGGCCCACTGTAGTGATAAAATGCTCCACCCCGTGTTTCGCAACTGTTGCCGAAAAAGTAGGAATGGTGAGAGCTGGGAACTGGGTGAGGAGAGTGTTAAACTTACCCCCTGCTGTGGCGACGTTGGTCTGCACTGGTGGCGGAGACACTCGAGCTGCACAGGGGATAGAATCAAAAGACAGTGCATTTACTAAGCGTCTGTTGGCAAGATCAACTAGCAAATTATGTGAACACAGAAAATCAGCACCTAACATGTTGAAGCTCACTGCCACTATGATGAAGGTCCATTCATAAGCGCGGCCATGTAAAGACAGAGACAAAGCCCTTTCTCCGTAGGTGTTGATGCTCGAGCCGTTCGCCGCCGTTGCCCCGTCGCCGCGGGGGCCAGCCACCCGGTCAGCGTAGGTCGAGGTGATGAAGCTCACCTGAGCCCCGGTGTCTATGAGGACGTGCCGCCCAGAGCTCTCATCCTTGATGTAAAGCAGCTTATTTGCCTCGCCAAGAGCCGAAGCTGCTACCGGTTCTCGGCTTTGAAGTTTCCCGAGCTCTTATAACTGCACGGCGGCACACACCTGTGTGCCTTCTCTGCGAAACTCCGGTGATAAAAACAGAGGCCATCTCCTCCACTGCGCCGTGGCCGCGCCGCTGCCATGGTGGGTGGGTACAGCCCGGTCGTCTCCGGTTCCTCGTTACCCGGGGTCGCTGCGCTGAGATCTGCCGCTGCAGCTGTGGTCGCCTGCTCACCGCAGGAGTTGAGGAGCCGCTGCGCCTCCCGGGCCATCGCACGGAAATCCTGCTGAGTCTCACCATGCATGTTGGACAGAGTCCCACTCGTGTGCGTCAGGAGGTTGCTGAGGAAGATTTGTTTGAAGAGGAAGTTGTCGTTGTCTGACTCCCTCAAGTGAAGCATGTCCTCCATCAGGGTGATCGGTCTGCGCCCTCCTTGGCCGTACATAGCGATGAGCCTCTTGGCCCTCTCTTCGGCTGAGGGCGCGAAACACTCGATGAGGGCAGCCTTCAACTCGCCGTATTTGTCGTCGGCGGGCGGCTGCTGTACCACACTCCGCACGCATCCCGTAGTGCGGGGATCGAGTTTGGCGATGACGTGGTAGAACTTAGTGTTGTCCGCCGTTATTCCTGCGAGCGCGAACTGCGCCTCGGCATGGAGGAACCACGAGTTCGGGTCATTCTGCCAGAACTCCGGCAGTTTGATGGTGACGGCGCTCGCTTGGGCCGTCTCCGACGAGTCTGCATCAAGGGTCTCCCTTTCGCCCATTATTCTCACGTACTGGTCACCAATGTGGGGAGCGTGAAATGAAGAAGCTGAATAGTTTCATAATTCAGGTTTTATTCATGAAGTCGCATCCCCATCAAATCTCTCAGAAACATATAAGAGACTGAACGCAGTCAGGACCTCTCTATTTATATCAGTGACAACAAAGGCTTAATCACACATCCTTGTTACATCCCCCTCTCGCCTCTAACCCCCCTCCGTGTCCTTCAGTCTCCCACCTGGCCTCAGGGGGTCAGGAAGTCCTTTCAGGCCTCTGCCGCCGCGTCTCCATGTCCAGGTGTTCTCCGCAGGCGGTCCAGGCCCCTTGTCCTCTTCTAGGGCGTGAGGGCAACCATGTATATAATCTCAAGCGTGTCTTTGCGCTTATACACATGCAGGTATAAATATATAAGCCACAGTGTATGTAAAAAAAAAAAAAAAGATGCAAAAAATACCATTCTGGGTTCATGTCTTTACAAAAAAAAATTACAAAAATATACAGTATGAGAAACTAGAATGATGCAAATTTACAAAATAAAAAAAAAACTCAGAAATTTATGAAAGAGGTACAAAAATATTAGAAAAAAGCATATTTATGAGAAAAAAAGCTGAAACGTGAAAGGAACAATGACAAAAATGGTTCATCATGGTGTGTGATGACGTTCTTTTATTGGAATTCAAAGATTCAAAGGCTCAAAGATTTATTTGTCAATACTACTATACGTACAGGACATACAGGAGAATTGAAATGCTGTTTCTCTCTCTTCATTGGTGTTCAGGGTTCAGGTTCAGGTTCAGGTTACTTTATTTGTACCCGTAGGTAGATTTGTTTTGCAGTTGGTGACATCCATATTTACAAGCCACTAATTACATTCAACATAGACACAAACACAGGCACACATCTTACAAAATAGGTAAATATAAAATATGTACAATATAATTTTTATAGCTTGTTCAACTCTTTGACAGCAGCAGGGACAAAGCTGTTTTTGTAGCGCTGGGTTCTACTTTTTGGGACAGCAAACCTCCGTCTGGAGGGAAGAAGCTGAAAGTTGCAGTGCAAAGGGTGGGAGTCATCATTTAAAATCGAGTCGGCCATCCTCTGTACTTGTCTGGTGTACAGGGATGTCAGGCTCAGCTGTGACTCACCAAGCAAACGACTGGACCATCTGACTACCTGATCCAAGGATTTCGTCTGTTTCAGTTTTATCTGACCAAACCATGACATTAAAGAAAAGGATAAAACAGATTCAATAAAAGCCCGATAGAACATAGTCATTATGGTTCGGTCAATTTGGAAGCGTGCAAGTTTCCTCAAACAATGCAAATTTTGCTGACCCTTTTTGCACACCCTTTCACAGTTCACCTCAAAGTTCAATCCACTATCAATAGTCGTCCCAAGATATTTGTACGATTGTACACATTCGGTGGTCTGGCCTTTTAGTATGGTGACTTTGTGCCTGGGAGTTTTCCTCCTAAAGTCAATAATCATATCTTTTGTTTTTGTTGTATTCAGCTGCAGGTAGGAATCCTCACACCAGTGAACAAAGTCATCAACTACTGGGCCATGGCCACTCTCACCATCCTGGAGGAGACTGACAATGACTGAGTCATCAGCATACTTTATAATGTGTCTGTTGTCATGTCTGCTCCGACACATGTTTGTGTACAGGATGAAGAGTAGTGGTGACAACACACACCCCTGAGGAGAGCCAGTAGAAGAGCACTTTAGGTCAGACAATGTGCCATTGACCCTTACTCTCTGCGTCCTGTTGGTTAAGAAATCCAGAATCCAACCCACCAGATTATTGCTTAAATCAAATTGTTGCAGGAGCCTTTCAACTAAAATATGAGGTTGGACTGTATTAAAGGCAGAAGAAAAGTCCACAAATAAAAGCCTGCCGTGAGTCCCATTAAAATCCAGATGTTTAAAAAGCATGTCAAACAGAGTGACAGTGGCATCCTCCACTCCTCTGTGAGGCCTATAGGCAAACTGCAGAGGATCCAATGCATGTTCAGTCTGCCTTAGGACCTCACATCTGACCAGTTTTTCAAAAATTTTCATTAAAATTGAAGTCAAAGCAACTGGTCTAAAGTCATTTACCGTTTTAGGACAGCTGGATTTTGGAACGGGAACAACCACGGCATCTTTCCAGATCTTAGGCACATGTTGTGTCTGTAAGGACTTATTGAAAATATAATGAAATATAGGACTCAGTTCATGTGCACAGGACTTTACCAGGCGTCCACATATATTATCAGGGCCCTGACTTTTGTTCACTTTTACAGCGCGGAACTCCCTTTTAACATCCTGCATCTCAATATTAAAGTGCTGATTGTCTTTGAGTTTCTGTTTCAAATCTTGGATTTCTGTGCTAAAATCAAAGGAGTCAAAACGACCATAAAAACAGTTAAGAGCATTAGCCAGCTCTGTGTCTGAACTAAAACCATCTAAAAACACACGATTACTGCGCTCTGTGCTCTGAAGGCCTGCAATAGTTTTCATACTGGCCCAGGCCGAACCAAGTTTATTTGCTGCCATCTTGCTTTCCAACTCTGATTTATAATTCTGTTTTGCTCTTAAAATTTCGGCCTTCAGCTCCTTGGTGGCAACCTGTAGCTCAGAAACAGACCCCTGTTTAAAGGCAAGAGCTTTCCTCTGTAAGCAGGATTTAACTGATTTAGTTACCCATGGTTTGTTGTTGGGGTATATTTTGACACGTTTACGTGGAACAATCTTATTTTGACAGTAAGCCATGTATGAGCATGTGAGCTCAGCCAGAGAGTCCAAATCATCCCCGCAGGCCATTATGAACATCTTCCAGTCTGTACAGTCAAAGCATTCCTGGAGGCTGTGCTCTGAGTCTTCTGTCCACACATCAATGTCTCTCATCTCCACCTTGCCTCTTCTGAGAGCAGTTTTATATGTGGGCAGCAAATGAACACAGTTGTGATCTGATGATCCTAAAGGAGGAAGGGGGAGTGATTTATAGGCCCTCTCTATGGATCCATAGCACAGGTCCAATGTCTTTTTTCGCCTGGTTGGGCAGGAGACATACTGATGAAAGTTTTTAAGTGTCTTCTTTAAAGAAACATGGTTAAAATCCCCAAGAATGAAATTTGGCGCCTCTGGAGAAATTGACTGCAGCCGCTGCACCACATCAGAGATGGTGCTGGAGGCGGAGTCAGCGTCTGCCCTCGGATGAATATACACAACTGTGATGAAAAGTTGGGGAAACTCTCGAGGCAAATAAAAGGGGCGAAGCGACACAGACAGCAGCTCCACATCGGGTGTACAGATGCGCTCTCTGACCGTGACAGATGTGCAGTACTGCTTATTAATGTATAAACATACGCCGCCCCCCTGACGCTTCCCAGTTACCTCTTCCTGCCGTGCCGATCCGAGTGCAGCGGAGCTCCAAAGCCGTCAATCCACAGGTCTGCATCTCGATCATGCGCAGTAAGCCAAGATTCAGTGAAAGCCATGACGCAGCAGTTCTTAAAATCCTTCTGGTAACGTACGTTGCCTTGAATTTCCTCCACCTTGTTTCTCACAGACTGTGCATTCCCAAAAATGATCGAAGGAAGAGGAATGTTACCAAACTGACGTCTCCTAAGGCGCAATTTCACACCTCCACATCTTCCATGCTTCCTCCTGCCGCTTCTTTTTTCACCGCTGTGTCCGTCTCTCAAAATAAAGTCCGGCAGTTCAAGTTTGGGCTCAATCACAGACGCGGTGGTGTGTGCAATAGAAAAGGAATAGGGCTGGAAAAACAACAGCAGTCTATTTCCTGTACAGTAATGCTACCCATAGTGCAAAGAACGGCAAAGATAGACCCAGAAATCCCGTAGTGCAAATAAAGATAAACGATGAAACCCAGCAATCCTATATACAGAAACGGTAGAGAAGTAATACTCATAGTTACAAGTTCGATGCAGTAGTGTAAGTGCAGACAGTGACAGATTGGACTGCACATGATCAACAGTGCAATGACAGACAGCAGCAGATATGGCATTTGTACAAATGGTTGCAGTAAGGTGCAGAGACATGCATTACTGTTGATGTGCCAGTCTTTCTGTGCCAACAGCTGAGGTAGTTATTGTGTGGGTGAGTGCGTTACGATCAGGGGGCGGGGGGTGGACAGAGTTCAGAGTCCTGATGGCCTGGTGAACAAAGCTGTGTAGCAGTCTTGTGGAGCGGGCCTGGAAGCTCCGGTACCTTTTGCCCAAGGGCAGGGGGCTGAAGAGGGAGTGTGAGGGGTGGGAGGCGTCGTCTGCAATGTTGATGGCTCTGCGGGTGAGGCGGGTGAGGTAGATGTCTGAGGGGAGAGGGGCAGAGGCCCACCAATGACCTTGCTGGCAGCTTCCATATCACACCGTGATGCAGCTGGTGAGAATGCTCATCTGGAGTGTTGCAGAAAGGAAACGGGTGATTAATGGCGGCTCTGGTAATTAATACTAACTACTAACTAACTAACCTGCACTTATATAGCGCTTTTCTAGTCACAAAGACCACTCAAAGCGCTTTCATTAATACTAACCCTCTATTCTAAGGGCCTATAGGAAACAGATATCTAGGGACAATTTAGAACAGCCAATTAACCTAACATGCATATTTTTGGCATGTGGGAGGAAACCGGAGAAATCCCGGAGTAAACCCACGCAACACGGGGAGAACATGCAAACTCCACACAGATCACTGTTGGTCGGGGGCTGGGATCGAACCCACGATCCCACGATCCCCACAATCCCCCGGCCAAGGGTAAACTGTGCTGCCGCAGTGCTAACCACTGCGCCACCGTGCAGCCCCCACTGCGCCACCGTGCAGCCCAACTGCGCCACCGTGCAGCCCACGGTGCACGGTGCTAATAGTTAAAGAATGGCAACAAAATATGTATAAAATAGTTTGCAAATTAAATTGAACCAGCTTACGGGTGCATTACCGCCACGTACTAACTAATACATCTCACTCTATATTCTTTGCCATGGCATCAATCTATATCCTACATCAGCAGTCATTCAGTGATGCCTGCTTTTGATCTTTGATTGTATCATAGTGAGTCCTATGATCTTTGATGATGTCATAGCAAGTCCTATGATTGTGAGTGATGACTGCCTTTGATCTTTGATGTCATAATGAGTCCTATGATCTTTGCTGATGTCATAGTGAGTCCTAACATCATGAGTGATGCCTGCGTTTGATCTTTGATGATGTTATAGTCCTATGATCATGAGTGACGTCTGCCTTTGATCTTTGATGATGTCATAGCAAGTCCTATGATCGTGAGTGATGCAGTCCAAGGACGGATTATTTTTTCACACAAAAGGAGTTGTTCACTTATACATAGGAACATCATAGGACATCATGTAGACATCATAGGAATCATGTAGACATCATAGGAACATCATAGGCGGTCCTATGATCTTTTAGTGAGTCCTATGATTGTGACAGACAGACAGACAGACAGACAGATTTCTTGAATTTATAGAGGGATAGTTGAAACAGACCCACAATCTGTGATGACGGGGCTCTGGGGCAGACCTACTATTCAGCGTCCCTGGTGCTGTTCACCTTTTATCTTTCCACCTTCCTAAGTTTATATTGTATTTAAATTGCACTGCGAGTGCATTTTTTCCAAGCGAGCAGCAGATGTAGTCATGGATCATATCAACACCGGCTTTCTCTGACACAGCCGGTACTGATGACACCGATCTCTCAGAGTTCCTCTGTTGGCTGTAATGTGGCAGACAGGGCTTACCAGCCAGCACTGAGAACAAAACAGCCCATCTGCCCCATTTCCCAGCACTGGAACCCTGTCATTTCAACTATTCAATAGGAAAATATCCTGAATTTGATAAACGGACAGAAGCAGCCTCAAGTGGGAGACGGAGAGCGGTCAAAAAAATATTGCCAACTTTTTTTAACTGATAATATATTGAAAATATAGGCACATAAATATAAACTTAACTCGTCTCGAGGTGGAACAATTTCTCATCTCTGACCTAAACAATTACTGCCTACCACAGTTCCAAAAAAATAAAATAACCTTCCAAATCTCCATTTGCTGATGTGCCTATATAAAAATATCAAGGGCCAGTCTTGCTTTTCTTTTTTTGGAGGTGAATCTCCATGTTTAAACAATGTGGGAACATAGTCGGGGTTATGTGAGGAAAGCCATGCGTGAATAAACACCAAATTTAAATCTGACACCCACCATTGCTGTCCCTTGGTCACAATTTGTATATGTACGTCCCCTTGATGAAATGATTGCTGCAGATCTGACCTGTAGTGGAAGGCTGACAACCCCTCCAACTGCCTGCACGCTTTGCTCTCAGAATTAGATCCGATGCAAAGTGATAAGACTTTCCGGTGGTTTTATCTTGCCTATTATATTATTATTCATTTATTTATTAATATTATTATTATTGGCAGCAATACACTGCTTGCCTACCATCAAGTGGTGTACACAGAACGTCATGTGATTTGTTGACATTGCTGCAAATCCTCTCGAGCTCATAAAGTGTATCATGATATAATTTCTCTATATCACACAATATATAAATTAAAGTATGTGTTTTTTTCTTGCTTAAAAAACTCACATTATCAGTAATCAAATTTATCCACATAAGTAGAAATACTTAATTTTGCTGCACAGTTATTACTTGGTGGTCTAATAACAAGCAGCAGAAGTGTGATTTGTTGCTTATTTTTGTTTTCATGTGTTTACGTTCAGTAGGTTCCTCATTTGGAAAGCTCACTCTTATTTTGAAGGATCATGAGACCAGATGGAAAGTTTGTTTGTTAAGAATGCCCACATCCCTGCAGACCGCACTGCTAACATACTGTAGTGGTCAGTGACTTTTATCTTCATCTGGCTCCCTCATTTCGTGTGCTCAGAGATGGACCTGCTTTGTTTCTGTTGGTCGGGATTTTTTTCTCTGCTCCTAGTGTTTGACTGGAACAGGAGCGAATGCGATGATTGCTGTGAGCAGCAGAAGTTCGGGGTGTTGGTTGGCGTGTTGGACACAGGACAACTTGACCTCTGCCTCTCAACTCAATGCCATCAAGTATTTGTAACCCCAGCCAGCATGTCAATGTGGGCCCCACCAAAGGTTAAATCTGGGCTGTCTTATGGGTCCCATGCGGGTTTGTCCATGGATTCTATGTGGGCCTCATTTGTGTTTGCCCACATGGACTTTACCTGTTTACCCTTTACTTATTTTCTCATAAATTTGATATTTTCTTGTAAATTTGTAACTTTTTTCATGTAAACTTGATAATTTTTTCTTGAAAATTAGGAACTTTCTCATAAATTTGCAACTTTTTTTTTTACTGTAAACTTGCAACTTTTTTTCATAAATTTGTGATTTTTCTCCTTATTTTGCCTATGGTGCCAGTGTTACTGAAACCTGCATTAAACCCATGTGGGGCCCAAATGGGTTTCAAGCGGGTTAGCAGATTATCTTCTCACCTGTCCCACAGGTAAAGTCCATGTGGGCAAACACAGATGGGACCAACATGGAACCCATGGACAAACCCACATGGGACCCATAAGACAACCCAGTTTAAGCTATAGTGGGGCCCACATGGACATACTGGCTGGATAACATTGGATTCTTTAAATCGTGAAAATGCTAAAGAAATTTTCCAAATAAATAAGTCTGTTTCCCTCTTCAAGAGTCTAAAAACGCTCACATGTCCTGGAAACTGTTACATAAATGTGACAAATTGTAGTCAATAGGTGTGATATAGGCATTTTATGTATCTTGTGCAGAGAAATGTATCAGTGTAGAAGTTAAAATAGGCTGTTTTAGTCTCTCATTTATCCATAGCAATCAAATAATATGAAGAAGAAATAGATTTCAACTTAAAATGACTGGGGGGGAGCTTCCATCTTTAAAACAGCTGACTGAATTCAGAAATGGTGGGAGGTTCAGGCTGTTTTTAACTATCACAACCTCAGACAGCTGGGCTACAGGGTAGGATTTAAGTCTGGACGCTGTCTTCTGTTCACAGCTGGGCAGCAGCGCTCAGAGGAGAGAACGAGAGATGAGAGGAGGATGATGGTTTCAGACGCGGATATAAATCTCTTTTTCATGGCTTGCCTCTGGACTAAAGAGTTTTGCTCACTTATAGAGTTATTTTTTAATGTGGCACATTAATATTTGAACAATTAGCCTGGCAGTTTTGAGGAGCTAAACGCTGACTGGACAAACTGGACCCAAGGCTACGGGAGGAAAATCTCTATCATTTGTCTTTCTTAAGGTAAGAAGATATCCCTAGGCTACAGACAAATGTTTTTTAATCTGTGGATTTACATTCATGGATGTCTTGACTGATGAGTCTCTTTCATCTCATAGAATGTGTCCTGGGGTTTGCGGCCTTTGAAGTACAGGAACCTGATGACCGCTCTGCACTCAGCTGGCACCGTTCTCACACCTCACTCCACCTCAGCACCTGTAGAAGAGAAACTCTGAGGAGTTCACAGCAGCAAGTTACCATTTAACCCATAGAGATTTGGATTATTATCCATGTACAGTTTCAGCCTCCTACAATAACAGGAAGTGGGCCAGGGAAGATCTTTAATGAGAGGGAGACTTTAAAATGACACAGTTTTCAACTCTGTTCACATACTGCATGGCGTCTGTTGAGAGACTGACATACGGTGAAAACCTTATGGCCCTACATGAATTTCATGTGACAATAAAGGCTGAATTGTAACCACAGTCGACCTGCTTCCAAGTTTCAAGGTCATCACGTACAATGAGTTCTCTGTGCAGCTACAGACAGGGCAACAACGGCTCATGGAGCTCCCCAGAACTCCATATATGGTTAACTTTCTGCAATAAGACCACTCTGCCAACATCTTGGAAAATATCAGGGAGAACCAGATCCAGCCGGAGATGACTCTGCAGCTTCAGGACTGGAAAGGCAGTCCAAATATGGAACAGACTTCCTCCAGAGTTGCATCAGCTGAACTTTAGGATGGAGCTCATCAGGCCTGGGGATAAAGACTCTGACCAGTGTCCGTAAAACCAGCGGCCATCTTCAGATCTCCCTTTTTTTTGTGTGTGTGTGGGGGGGGGGGGGCTTCAGCTCCTACTGCAGGGGGGTTATGCTGGACCTCATGTCAAGTTCAGCCATGAACTTCAGCTTGGTGATTTTCCCCCCATTTTTCAGTCTGCTTTCTGTTTTTCTGTAACATTCTCTGATTTTTCATAATCCTTTATTTTAGTGAGTTAGTCAAGTACTCTCAATGTAAATACTAACCTTTGGGTTTTCCTGTAATTTAAACTCAATCTGTATTCATTCATGTTAAGTTCACTTTTAATTTGCATTAATTTCTTTTATTTTTAATTTAAAATCATTTAAGTGTGACTTTCACCTTTTTGAATTGTATTCATTATGCATGCTCCACATTTGTTTATACTAGGTTTTTACTCTTATTTTAAGCTGTCATGCTTTTGTGCCTCTGCTTAAACTTGCCAGCCTTCAAAAGACTGATAATGCTCACAGGCCCAGCACATGCTTCTCTCCCACAGTTCTGTCACTTAGGTCACCAGGACAGCCGAGAGTCTGTCTCTGTGGTGACAGGACAGGCGAGATGCTGTGTCTGCCAATGGGGCAGAAAAATATTGGCTCCAGCTCGAAGGACCAAGTCATCAGAAAAATATTAAATTAAACACTGAGTCAAATAACAAGAGGAGAAAAACCAGGTATGACGGTTCTTTTAATTTGTTGGCCAAGAGATTGACACACAAGAACAATAAAGTGTGTGAGTGGGTCACTTGGATACAATCCCTTTCATATCCATGAGAATGTGCACACAAGCACAGATAACATATGATGAGCACATGAGTCAGAAGCATTTATCTGCAGGAAGTACTGTATGTGCACAAGGTCTTCACATGTCAGTATATTCTAATCACAAAGAACACACTGTCTGCCCTTTTAGACCTTTTCTGAAACCTTAGCATGGTTTGGTATTTTACAGAACATTTGGTATGGCAAATACAGAGATCATATAAAAGAATAGAAATAGAAAAACAGAAAATAAAATAGAAAAAAGAAATGGAGCCCAAAAACAAAATTTTTCCTTCAGTTTTCTGTGTTCTGAGTTTTTCAGCACTTAAATGGATTTTTCTTGTTTTTGTCTTTTTTGTGTATGTTCATTTAAATAAGCCGTGCTAATAGCACAAAACCTTGGACCGTTTTAATCTGAGTGCTTGGGTGAGTTGCTCGTTTCTGTGTTATGACCTAATTTAAGAGCACTAATGTTACCCAGTGTTAAAAACGTGGATGGAATTATGAATGTCGATACCGCTTTAAGAAGAAGGGGGAACATTCATTTCACAATGGGAATAGATAATTTGAAGATGAGTATATAAATACAATATAAGTTCATAAAATATGTTCATAAATAGTTAGGAACATTTTCTGGAAAGTTTTGATAACGTTCCCGATATTTTCATTTGGTATACTGAGCAATAAATGGCTGTGTCGTTTGTTTGACAGCAACAGCCAATGGGATCACGCCAGCCAATGGGGCCACGCATTCCCTCGCTCGGTCTGTGTGTAATATGCAGAACGCTGTCAGACACTGCCGAGACACGACCGAGAGAACGCGATTCCTCACGGAGACGATGAGCTAACGTGCTAATAGCAGCCTTTGCTTGGACAAAATTTGAGATTGGTAAGCCTGAATAAACACCTGCAATGAGACATTGCTGTATTAGCAAATTCTAATGCCCCGTTTATTAAATTTTAAGATTGGGATCCAAAGGCTGTTGACGCCGTTGAGCGCAGGAACCCCATGATGCACGTGTCACTTAGCATGGTGAGTGCCATTCATTGTGTATGGGAATGCTAACCTCTAGCTTGAAATGCTAATTACCGATGCTAATTTTGGCTAGTTTTTTCATCAGAAAAAGTCAGTTTTCAAAGCTGTAACGGTTAGCAAAGGACCCAGTTCCCTGGTCATTGATTGCTGCTTGGTGATGAATGTTGAACCTGTGGCATAACCCCCACAACAGACTGGGTCAGGCACAGCGCTTGGCTAGAGCAATTAACAGAACAGTGAAATGTGTGTATTAATGTCTACAGGCAGCCCCGCTTCTTCTGGCTTTTTCCGGCTCAGTACTGTGATGTTAATGTGCCATTCATACATTGTGTTCATGCTTCCTGCCCTTACTGTGTCTATACACTGATAACAATATGTAGATGCGCCTTGTAACCTCTTTTGTCCTGCAGCTCCGGAGCTGAGGCGAATTACGGCCAGCAATCTCCTTATTGTTATGTGTGTCTCTCAAATGCAAATGCCCATACCTACTGCTGTGAATGCCTTTCATGTATTGTCTGCAGTTGGGTATATAAGCTGCATTATTCTGTAACTCAATCTCTCACTCTGACTGCTCATCTGCACACTTTGCTGGAGAGCCTCCGGGCTCGCCCATGGGGCGAGCTCCATGACGGCGGTATGATAATAAACCTACTTAAAAAACTCACTTCGCTGCCTTATTTTATCATGCCGCCGCAAACCTGTGATTGATATATGTTTTAAAGTACAAAATTAGTGATAAATTGTTGCACTAGCTTGAAATGCTAAACCTCCGATGCTAAATATGGCTAGGTTTTACATAGGAGGTTATTTTCCAGAGCTGTGATGGTTAGCAAACAGTTTCATTTCACTTGCCATTGATTGTTGTTTAAGGGTAAATATTACATCTATGGTTTAAAGATGTTTAAAAATATAGTTTGTTATATAACCTGGAATTATTTTGTAATAAGCTTAGAGCAATAGCTTATTTGTTGTGTTCTGACCTATTTTATAGGTCAGGTTTTTTTTTCTTTGGACTGGTTTGACCAGAACATGGATTCTCCAGATCTGGATGGCGAGCCGAAGCCCGAACCCTATTAATGGCTAGAGGTGATTCAACAGGTCACCTGGAACGGACACTAGAGAACTGTGAATCCTGTAAATATATTTTGGGGTGTGATTGCGACAAGTGTGTTTTTTTTTGATTAAATGTACACGACCGTTCAAAAGTTTGGGGTCACTTAGAAATTTCCTTATTTTTGAAAGAAAAGCACTTTTTTTCAATGAAGATAACTTTAAACTAATCAGAAATACACTCTATACATTGCTAATGTGGTAAATGACTATTCTAGCTGCAAATGTCTGGCTTTTGGTGCAATATCTACATAGGTGTATAGAGGCCCTTTTCCAGCGACTATCACTCCAGTGTTCTAATGGTATAATGTGTTTGCTCATTGCGTCAGAAGGCTAATGGATGATTAGAAAACCCTCGTGCAATCATGTTAGGTCTGCAATGCTGTAATTGCTGCAAATGGAGGATTCTTTGACGAAAGCAAAGTTTGAAGGAAAAAATTATTATTTCAAATACGAATCATTATTTCTAACCTTGTCAATGTCTTGACTATATTTTCTATTCATTTTACAACTCATGGTGGTAAATAAGTGTGACTTTTCATGGAAAACACAAAATAATTGTCTGGGTGACCCCAAACTTTTGAACGGTAGTGTACATATTTGTAAATAATACACATTTGTAAAAAGAAATATATATAGTTGCAAGTTCCTATATATTGGTGTGGTGTCATCTGTTGTTACGCCCTCCAGGCTCCTACGAACCTGTAATCGGTCTGATCTGGCCCAATTATTCCTTTTGCCCAGTTAGAACCAAAAAGGGTACTACACCTAAAGTGAGTAGGTGTTAGTGGGTGTTACACAAAAATCTGGCGAGCCAGCCAGGAGCCTGGAGCGTTGCACAACAGATGTGGATTCTGTTTTGACCCCTGACTAAATAGTTTATATACTATCAAAATGGATTTCGTGGAAAAACATGGTGTTAAAATTCCTGATGCAGTCATTGTCAGTGGTGTTGTTGATAAAGAAAAAGACAAAGATGTTTTTAAGTTCCTAGAGCAACATGGCACTATTCGCAGGGTACTTAGCATTGATGATAACCCATCTGAATTTGACAAAAGTCACATTGTAGAGTTCGAGTCGGGGTTAGCTGTTGAAACATTAGTACCTGCGTTGCCGTACTTCTTTCCATCCACTGACAATCCTGATGTTAAGTACTGCATTCAAGCCTTAACTGATGTGTACACTAAAACTGTAGGGGGCAGTGTTACTGAGGCTTATCTTAGCAACCTGAGGGGTTTAGCTAAGTTAAGTGGAAAAGGTTTTGAAGAGGTGTTGCGGGAGGTTATGTCCACAATAGGGAAGTCTATTGAAGCTGCTGAGACAGCTGAAATGGTCTCTGCTGTCGTTGATCCTGCTTCCCGTGATGTAGAACCCACACAAAGTGGAGTCTCTCCTCCACTCCAAGTTGAAGTGCCTCGCACCCCTAAAACCACTCAAGCACTCTTCCAAAGCCCTCTTAGACCAAACTTGACACCTCAAATGTTGAGTCCAGCTGATTTTAACCCACCCGAGGTTCAGAAAATCGTAGTCGAGCATGTCATTAAACATGAAGAGAAGCTGTCAAACGTCCATTCCTCTTGGAGAATCAGAACTTTCTCTGGCAAAACGCCAAGACTGTATACTGAAGCTGATTATGAAACATGGTGTTCACATGTTGACTTGATGATGGAAGATACTTCTTTGTCTGACTTGGAAAAATCTCGCAAGATCCTTGAAAGTCTTCTTGCTCCTGCGTCTGATATTATTCGTTCTCTTGGGTCTGAAGCCACCTCTGCCAACTATCTTAAGCTGTTGGACTCAGCTTTCGGTATTGTTGAAGATGGCGAGGAACTGCTTGTGCGATTCATGAACACTTTCCAAGATTATGGAGAAAAACCCTCTGCATATCTGCATCGTTTGCAGGTGGCGCTCAATCTCACAGTGTGTAGAGGCGGTCTAGAGCCACAAGAAGCGAACAAACAGCTTCTCAAGCAGTTTAACAGAGGCTGTTGAGATGATAATCTGCAAAAAGAGCTACAGCTGGAATTGAAAGATAAACATCCACCTTAGTATGCAAGTTATTGCTTCACCTTCGCACTGCTGAAAACAGACAAGTTAAAAACACGCGCATGAAAAAACACTTGGGTGCCACAAAACCAAAAGCAGCCTCCTATGAACAAACAGTCACCGAAACAAGTACAAATAGTGAAGTGGAGTAGGACAGTCTGAAAGAACTGAAAAAGCAAGTCGCTGATCTAAAAAGCCAATTAACTGCTGTTGTGAAACAAAAGAAACAAGCACCACTGAAGAAAAACCCAACTAAGAAATCTGGAAATAAAAAACCTGACCATGACAAACCTGAAAACTTACCTTCGTCCAGCCGTCCCAGTACTAGGCCCAGACCATGGTATTGCTTCTGCTGTGGCGAAGATGGGCATATTGTAGCCACTTGTGAGTCAGAGCCAAACCCTGCACTTGTAGCTGCAAAACGCAAAGAATTAAGAGTAAAAAGACAGATTTGGGACAGTCAGAACCCCAAATCCTCTTTAAAACTGAAGTCTACCCCTGTTGCGGGACAAACAGAGGCTAGTTCAGAGATGACCCGTCCCAAACCAAAAGCTCCATTCAAGACACGTGCTAAACTGAAGTCACACTACAAAACAGACCCTTTAACTTTCCTAATGGTCTAATTGGTACCAAAAGTATAGCCCAAGTGAAAGTGAATGGCTGTACTGTGAGCTGTTTGTTAGATACAGGCTCCCTGGTGACTACTGTCCCTGAGTCCTATTACAGACAGTGCTTATCCAACCATGAGATTAAGCCACTTTTTGAGCTGTTAGAAGTGGAGGGAGCTAACGGTCAGAGTGTACCTTATTTAGGCTACATTGAAATGCATGTCACTTTCCCAAAATACTTTTTTGGTATTGAAGCCGAAGTGCCAACACTTGCCTTAGTGGTCCCGGATGTACGTGCAGCTGATCAGTCCTTAGTGTTAATAGGGACAAACATTAGATGTACTGTACGAGCTGTACTCTGATGCATGTTCTGAACTGCAGCCAACCATGTCACTTGGTTATAAGGCAGTGTTAAAAGTCCTTGAGCTACGGCACAGACAGTCCAAAGACACTAGCCTTGGTTTAGTGACCATACGCAACAAAGAGCCACAGTTAGTTCCTGCAGGCCAAACAGTTGTTCTAGATGGCGCTGTAGCTGTGTTAGCCGGCAACAGTGAAAAATCTGTCTTGTTAGAACACCCGGTAATGTCAGCTTTACCTGGTGGTATCCTAGTAAAGCCATGTCTCATAAACTTACCTGAAAGAGCACCTTACCTTGTTCCAGTTATACTCACCAATGAGTCGGAACATGACGTGATAATTCCTCAGAACTGTGTCATTGGAGAAATTTGGGCATATCAACGAGTCCTATCGCAAGAACACTCCGTGAAAGTTACAAAGTCCAAAACTGAACCAGAGTCCACTCTGAAGTTCAACTTTGACTCTTCCCCCATTAGCGCTGAATGGAAAGAGCGCCTAACAGAAAAACTCAGTCAAATGCCTGAAGTATTTGCACAAAACGATCTTGACTTTGGCAAAACAGATCAAGTGAAACACACGATCAAATTATCAGATGAAACACCGTTCAAACACAGAGCACGTCCCATACATCCAAATGACCTGGAAGCGGTCCGTAAGCATCTCAAAGAACTCCAACAAGCAGGCATGATAAGAGAGTCTACTTCCCCATTTTCTTCGCCTATTGTAGTGGTGCGAAAGAAAAATGGTGATGTCCGCCTTTGTATTGATTACAGGAAGCTTAACATGCAGACTGTAAAAGATGCTTACGCCCTCCCCAACTTGGAAGGAACGTTTTCCACCTTGACCGGTTCGCAGTGGTTCTCCATCCTCAATTTAAAGTCGGGGTACTACCAAATTGAGGTAGAGGAGCTGGACAAACCAAAGACGGCGATCGTATGCCCCATGGGCTTTTGGGAATTCAATAGAATGCCCCAAGGCATTACAAACACCCCCAGCACGTTCCAGCGCCTCATGGAGAAATGTAGGGGTGACATGAATCTGCATGAGGTGATTGTGTTCCTCGATGACATCATTGTATTCTCCAAGACACCCGAAGAACATGAGGCTCGCTTAATGAAAGTTCTTAATCGCCTAAAAGAGTACGGGCTTAAACTCTCCCCTGAGAAATGCAGATTTTTTCAAACTTCTGTCAGATACCTTGGTCACATTGTGTCCAGTAAAGAAGTTGAGACCGACCCCGAAAAAGTGAAAGCCTTAAGTACCTGGCCTGTGCCCCGTGATCTCAAACAAGTCTGCGCGTTCTTATGCTTTTCAGGGTACTATAGGCGGTTCATTAAGAACTATTCCAGCATCGTTAAGCCCCTCACTGACTTGACAGCAGGCTATCCTCCTTTGCACAAAAGCACAAAGTCCAAAGCTAAGCCTGCCCAGTACCACAACCCAAAGACACCGTTTGGCGAGTGATGGATTTCTTCCTGTGATCTTGCATTCAAAACCATCATTGAAAAGCTCAGTACTGCGCCTGTCCTGGGTTTCGCTGACCCTCAGTTGCCATAAACACTCCATACTGACGCCAGCACTACAGGGCTTGGCGCCGCCCTCTATCAAGAGCAGGAGGGCCAGACTAGGGTCATAGCTTATGCAAGCCGGGGGTTGTCTAGAAGTGAGTCCCGTGACCCCGCCCATAAATTAGAATTTTTGGCTCTAAAGTGGGCAGTAACGGAGAAGTTCGCAGACTATTTATATGGCAATCGTTTTACTGTCATGACAGACAGTAACCCCTTGACATATATTTTGACTACTGCTAAGATGGATGCCATGAGTTATAGGTGGCTAGCTGCTCTGTCGACGTTTAACTTTAAGCTCCAATACAGAGCAGGCAAGCTTAACTCAGATGCAGATGGCCTCTCCAGACGGCCACATGGCGAGTTACTCAATGACGCAGTGTCCCAAAAGGAGCTTGACCGCATACAGCAGTTCACTCAAACTCACTTGTCGCTTCCTGAAAGCAGTTTAAGTTCCAAGGTAGTGTCTGCTATATGTGAGAAACACCTTGTCTGTAGCTCTCCAGACAACACCTTCCCTTTGGTTCACTCATTAGCCCTCTCTGTAGCCGTCATTCCAGATGGCTATGCCGATGAAGATGGCTGTGGTGGTCTTCCAGTTGTACTCCACATGACTCCTGAACAGATCAAAAACGAACAAAGAACTGACCCCAGTTTAAGAGAAGTGATTGCACAAATTGAAACTGAGCTAAAAGTTCCATCAACTGTACGAACTGAACTTCCTGACATCAACTTGTTACTCCAAGAGCTCGGTCGACTCGAAATGTGCAATAACATCCTCTACCACACTCGTCAAGATGGAGGAAATGTTACTTACCAGCTCTTCTTACCTGAACAGCTCTGCGATTCAGTCTTTCAAAGCCTCCACTGTGACATGGGCCATTTAGGCACAGAGCATACTTTGGATCTCGTCAGAACGAGGTTCTATTGGCCTCGCATGGCGGCAGATATTGAAAAGAAGATCAAGACATGTAATCGCTGCGTAAGACGTAAAACCGCTCCAGAACGAGCTGCTCCGCTTGTCAATATCAAGTCCACCCGACCGCTCGAACTTGTCTGTATGGATTTCCTATCCATTGAACCCGATCAAAGTAACACGAATGATGTGCTCGTGTTAACTGATCATTTCACGAAATACGCTATAGCCATCCCTACCAGCAATCAGAAAGCTCAGACCGTTGCAAAGGCACTTTGGGACAACTTTATAGTCCACTACGGGATACCCCAACGGTTACACAGTGATCAGGGTCCCGATTTTGAGTCCCATATTATAAAAGAACTTTGCAAAATCATGGGCATTCGTAAAATCCGGACGACACCCTATCACCCCAGAGGTAACCCGGTAGAACGTTTCAATAGAACGTTATTGAGCATACTGGGTACTCTGGAGGAAAAGAACAAAACTCATTGGCACAACTATGTGAAACCACTTGTACATGCGTACAATTGTACAAAAAATGACACTACTGGTTTTGCACCGTATGAGTTAATGTTCGGTCGTCAGCCGAGATTGCCCATCGACCTTGCACTTGGGCTCCAGTTTTGCAACAGAAGTTTAAAGTCACATTCTCAGTACATTGAAAAGCTGAAGACAACTCTACAAGAAAGCTACAAACTAGCAACAGAAAATGCTAACAAGATGGCTGAAAGAAACAAAACAAGATTTGATATGCAAGTGAAACCCTCAACTGACCAAGATGGCGGCGCGTGCACAACGCGAGGCTCAGTGTCTTCTCAGATTTTGTGGATTAGCAGTGTTATTTCTGCTCATTTCGGATATGTTCGTTCAGAACAGCTTTGCTTTCACATCTTACACCCGAAATGAGCTTTTGGACATTGGATTACAAAGTAACGATAATGATCTTTTTATCAGCAACCTACATCTCATCCCTGAGCTCCGGAGAACACCCGACGCTCGGCAGGCTTCCCGGCCGACCGGAAGTGCTCGCAGGCGGCGTAGAGACCGTAAACAAAGGCGGGGGAAGCGCGGTGGGCTAAGAGCTAAGCTAAAGCTAACACCGTACCGGCTTTCTCTACCCAGTATTTTCCTTGCTAATGTACGGTCACTGGCAAACAAAATGAGTGAACTACGGCTTCGGATCACCAACAATAAGAGACTTATGAACTGCAATATCATGATTTTCACCGAAACATGGCTACACAGTGGAATACCCGACAATGCTATTGAGCTAGCCGGCCTACACACGCTCCGGGCAGACAGAGCAGCAGATGACTCCAGTAAGACCAGAGGTGGGGGATTGTGCATTTATATTAACAAGGCTTGGTGCACGAACTCTGTCACTGTTGAGAGACACTGCTCAGCTAACCTGGAGTTTCTCATGGTTAAATGTAGACCTGTGGCGGTTTGGGAAAACCCCCACAAACAGACTAAGGACAGACAGCTCGCTACTCCTGGTTTTTTCCGCTACACTATTGTGATAATGTTACCTTTCATGCATTGTGTTCATGCGTCCTGTCCTTACTGTGACCTAGAGACTCAGATCAATATGTAGATGTACCTATTAACCTCTTTGTTCTGCAGCTGGAGCAGAGTCTAGCAAATCTGTCTATTGTGATGTATGTCTCACAAATGCAAATATCTCATGCCTGTTCTGCAGTCCCTTTGATCAGACCAACTGCTGTGAATCTGCTTTGATGTATTGTTTGAGTTGGTTATAAATACTGCACAGGTTCTGTAACACATCCTCTCACTCTCACTTCAACCTCTGCTGCAGGACACAGACTTTGTGTCCGCCTCTTCACCTTCTCTGAGAGCCGTGGGCTCGCTCTCGGCGCGCATGCATGGCGCCGGGAGCGGAGCTTGTGACGGCGGTATGATAATAAAACTTCCTTAAAACTTCCAACAACGCCGCTTTATTTCATGCCGCCACACTGGTGACCCCTTGAAGACGCACACGCTTTGTGCGACGCAGCCTTCCAATTTGGACAGCCACGCTGGCGAACCGACGCTGAAAAAAATGAGCAGCCAGCGAACGCAGCACCCGGACACGCACACGCTTTGTGCGAAGCAACCTTCTGAGCTGGACAGCTGCACTGGTGACCCGTTCTTCAGGATGAGATCTGCACGTCTGAGATCTGCTCATCCACGCTGGACTGGCCGCGCTCGCAGCTCCTTCACACGAGAGCGCGGGTACCTCGTCCCTTCTCCACAACGGCATCCTCCATGGCCGGCGGAGAATGCAACGCGTGGACCTGAACGCACCACGCCCGAGCCTGAGGAACAAAGATCGTCTATTCCCTCCCGCCGCTCCAACGCATCTGCACGAGCCTGAGGGACAAAAGATCATCTATTTCCTCTCACCGCTCCAACGCACCATGGCCAATCTGCAGCCACAGCTCAACCTGGATTTTATCGGCGCCGTCTGCGCCGATCTCCGCCAAGATTCTGCACCCTGGTTCTCCTCTCCAGCGGCCCACCCAAGCACGGAACCCCTGCGCGCGCACCGGGGAGCTACGAGGACGGCGCATCATGCACGGGACAAATAACGGCTCCAGAGACCGCCATCGTCCTCCGCCGCTGCTCACAGAACCTTCAGGGCTGCTCGTTCACCTGAAGCAAGCACGCAGCTCGCCACTGGATTTTTTTAATGGTCTCAGCCACGGCACAAAGGGATTTCAGCCGTCAGCTGTTCCCGGGGGGCTTTGGGGTTGCTCCTGCACCTAAAGCCAACACGCCAGTCCCTCTGCTTTTGTTTATTTTTTTCTTACAGCCGCTCCTGCTTTTCTTCATGGCCCCGAGAGGAGCCAGAGACTAATTTTTCTTCTTCTGATCTCTGCATGTTTAGACGGGACATCGCGGAGCAGCAAACACTTTTGGCGCGACTCGAACGATTTTCCCGCGCCCGGTCAGCATGTACTACCCCCCCCCCCCCCCGCACAGAGCTTTTCCCTGCTCGCTGCCCAGACTGCAACATCGAGGTCACGGTCCCCTACCGTTCCCTCTGGGGGGGGAGCAGTGTGGCGGTTTGGGAAAACCCCCACAAACAGACTAAGGACAGACAGCTCGCTACTCCTGGTTTTTTCCGCTACACTACTGTGATAATGTTACTTTTCATGCATTGTGTTCATGCGTCCTGTCCTTACTGTGACCTAGAGACTCAGATCAATATGTAGATGTACCTATTAACCTCTTTGTTCTGCAGCTGGAGCAGAGTCTAGCAAATCTGCCTATTGTGATGTATGTCTCACAAATGCAAATATCTCATGCCTGTTCTGCAGTCCCTTTGATCAGACCAACTGCTGTGAATCTGCTTTGATGTATTGTTTGAGTTGGTTATAAATACTGCACAGGTTCTGTAACACATCCTCTCACTCTCACTTCAACCTCTGCTGCAGGACACAGACTTTGTGTCCGCCTCTTCACCTTCTCTGAGAGCCGTGGGCTCGCTCTCGGCGCGCATGCACGGCGCCGGGAGCGGAGCTTGTGACGGCGGTATGATAATAAAACTTCCTTAAAACCTCCAACAACGCCGCTTTATTTCATGCCGCCGCAGACCTTTCTATCTGCCACGCGAGTTCACTTGTACCATCATAACAGCCGCTTACATTTCTCTGGATGCTAATGCTAAGCTTGCTATGAAAGAACTGCATGCAGCTATTAGCAAACAACAAACTGCACACCCAGAGGCAGCATTTATTGTGGCGGGTGATTTTAACCACTCTAACCTCAAGACAGTGCTTCCTAAATTCTACCAGCATGTCTCCTGTCACACAAGAGGGGACAAAACATTGGACCATGTTTACACCAATATTGTGGGAGCCTACACAGCAACTCCCCTCCCCCACCTAGGTCAGTCTGATCACTTATCCTTGTTCCTTACCCCCAAGTATGTACCGCTCATCAACCGGGTGAAGCCATCAGTGAGGACCATCAAAGTGTGGCCAGAGGGGGTTGACTCTGTACTCCAGGAGAAGTTTAGGAACACAGACTCTCAGGCTACCTGTGGCTCCCACATAAACATCGACTCTTACACCCACTCAGTCCTGGACCATATCAACACCACTATTGACAGTGTCACCACGGAAAGACAGATCACCACGTACCCAAATCAGAAGCCGTGGATGAACAGAGAAGTGCGGCTCCTGCTAAAGGCACGTAATAATGCCTTTAGATCTGGTGATGCACAGGCCTACAGTTCATCCAGGGCAGATCTGAAGAGGGGCATCAAGAAGGCCAAGCACAGCTACAAGCTGAAGGTGGAGGAACATTTTGGGGACTCTGACCCCCGACGCATGTGGCAGGGCATTCAAGCTATCTCTGATTATAAGCCCAGCAACTCCATACCTATAGCCATGACTGTGCCCTTTCTCAGTGAGCTAAATGACTTCTATGCTCGTTTTGACAAGGACAATAACGAAAAGAACATCAATTTCCCACCCTCTGACGACCTCCACCACCTCACACTCACCCACACCGACGTCCGTAACGCACTGAGTCATGTCAACGTACATAAGGCTGCTGGCCCTGATGGCATTCCTGGGCGTGTGCTGAGGGCATGCTCTGAGCAGCTGGCAGGGGTCTTCACAGACATCTTCAACCTGTCCCTGGCCCAGGCCGTGGTACCAGCATGCTTCAAGACCACTTCAATAGTACCAGTGCCGAAACATTCAACACCATCGTGCCTAAATGACTATCACCCTGTGGCACTGACGCCCATAGTCATGAAGTGCTTTGAGCGACTGGTCTTGGCACAGCTCAAAAAATGCCTGCCCCCCTACACTGGACCCTCACCAGTTTGCCTACCGGAGCAACAGGAGTACAGAGGATGCGGTTTCTACAGCACTGCACTATGTACTCTCACACCTGGATGACAAGAACACCTACGCAAGAATGCTGTTTGTTGACTTCAGCTCAGCATTCAACACAGTTATCCCCTCCAAGTTGCTCACTAAACTTGGGGACCCGGGAATCAGTACCTCCACCTGCAACTGGATCATGGATTTTCTGACCAACAGACCCCAACATGTTAGGTCAGGCCCCAACCGTTCTTCCGTCATCACACTCAACACTGGTGTACCACAGGGCTGTGTGCTCAGCCCATTCCTCTACTCCCTCTTCACCCACGACTGCAGGCCTATGTATGGATCCAATTCCATCATAAAGTTCGCAGATGACACCACGGTGATTGGACTCATCAGGGACAACGATGAGTCAGATTACAGGGCAGAGGTTGAGCACTTGGCTACTTGGTGCGCTGACAGTAACCTGCTCCTTAACACCAGCAAAACCAAGGAGCTCATAGTAGACTACAGGAAGGAGAGGGGAGAGACACATGACCCCATCCATATCAATGGCATAGCTGTTGAACGTGTCCCCAGCTTCAAATTCCTGGGGACCCACATCTCGGAGGACCTGTCCTGGTCAGTTAACACCACCAGCCTGATCAAGAAGGCCCATCAGCGCCTCTTCTTCTTGAGGACACTGAAGAAGAACCATCTGTCAACTGACATCCTGGGCAACTTCTACCGCTGCGTGATAGAGAGTACCCTGACCAACTGTGTCACAGTCTGGTATAGGAGCTGCTCTGTCGCTGACCGTAAAGCGCTGCAGCGGGTGGTGAAAACCGCCCAACGCATCACAGGGACTCCACTTCCTGTTATAGAGGACGTCTACAGGAAAAGATGTCTGCGCCGGGTACGCAGCATTCTTAGGGACTCCAACCATCCTGCTCATGGACTGTTCCAGCTTCTCCCCTCCAGAAGGCGCTTCAGAAGCCTTCGGACTAGAACCAGCAGGTTTAGGAACAGTTTCTTTCCAACAGCTGTCACGTTATTGAACTTAGTTCCCCGCTGACTCTCTTACCATCATCTCTTACCATCCTCACCTGTACATAACTGCCCATCTAACTTATTGTACATTATTTGCACATAACAGTACTCTTAACTTTCTGCACTGCTGCACATATTTGCATATATTTGCTTAAATTGCACATACTGTTAATTACCGTATATACTGCACTGCTGTCCTTTGCACTTCTGATTGGATGCTAAACTGTGTTTTGTTACCTTGTATTCATACATGTGTAATGACAATAAAGTTGAATCTAATCTAATCTAAAAACTACAACCAGGCGACAGAGTTTTGGTACGTGCATGTCTGCCGCAGAGGAAAGCACAAGCTAGCAGACAGGTGGGAAGCTGAAATTCACATTGTGGTGAGCCAAGCAGGTGACTTGCCTGTTTACACTATAAAACCTGAGACAAAAGATGGTCCTGTTCGCACCGTTCACTGCGACCTCTTGCTTCCCTGTTGTTTTCTTGCCCCTGTTGAAGAAGAACCTGTCCAACCAAAACGTGTCCGCAAACCTAAGACAAGACAATCACCTGAACAAAGTGAGGAATGTGAGAATTCAGAACCGGAAAATGAAGATGTCTATTGGTACAGAGAAGAACCAATCCAAACACCCATAAAGCTCACTCGAGTTTATGAAATTCCCCATCCAAAGACATTGTTTAAAGGAGACATTCCTGCTGAAACTCACTTACCTGAGAATGACAACCAAATAGAAAATGTCACTTCACCTGGATGTGACAACTTACCGAATGATGGAAACCTGGAGGAAACTGAAACAAATGTGGAACAATCAAACAATGAGAATGGAACTGAAAGTGAAACCAACTTACCCGATAAAAGTACCTGTGATGAACCTATAGAAGAAAAAGAACCTGAAAAAGAAATCCCAAAGACTGAGAGACGCTCCGAGAGGACAACCTCCCAGCCAGAAAGACTACAGTATAGTCAGTTGGGAAACCCTCTCATAACTGTTGCCCAGTCCCTGTTTCAAGGACTAAACCTGGCTTTTACCAGAGCCTTAACAGAGACAGATCCTAAGATTATTCAAACCTGGCTTTTACCAGAGCTTTAACAGAGCAGATATAAGATTATTCCCTCGAACACTGGTTCTCCCGTTATTACTATTTAGCCAATCCCATGCAAAGGGACTTGCAAGATTCTAAGGGTGGATAGTGTAACCCAGTGTTAAAAACGTGCATGGAATTATGAATGTCGATACCACTTAAAGAAGAAGGGGGGACACTCATTTCACAATGGGAATAGATAATTTGAAGATGAGTATATAAATACAATATAAGTTCATAAAATATGTTCATAAATAGTTAGGAACATTTTCTGGAAAGTTTTGATAACGTTCCCGATATTTTCATTTGGTGTACTGAGCAATAAATGGCTGCGTCGTTTGTTTGGCAGCAACAGCCAATGGGGTCACGCCAGCCAATGGGGTCACGCGTTCCTCTGCTCGGCCTCCTCCTGCCTCTTCAGTTTGATCTCCATGGCGTCTGTGATCAGAGCTCTGAGGATGGAGTTGGGCTTGGCCGACTTTATGAACGCATGCTGTAGCATCATAGATAAGGTCATAGATAAAGGTACTGAGGTGTAAGTTTTTTCTAAATCTTTTAAGCTAGGATCTAATCAGCAAGAATAGCCCTCAACAGTGTTCTCCACACTTTAGATATAAAAACTTGCTACCATTCATCTTCTACCTTTGACTGCTCCCTTCAGGGGTCTCCACAGTGGATCATCTGTCTCCATCTCACCCTATCCCTTCATCTTCCTCTGTAACACCAACCCGCTCCATGTCCTCCGTCACTACATTCATGAATCTTCTGTGGTCCTCCTCTTTCCCTCCTTCATGGCAGCTCCATCTTCAACATCCTTTATACAATAGCTCCGTTATCACTCCTCTGCACATGTCCACACCATCTCAGCTTTGCCTCTCTTACTTTGTCTCCAAACCGGTCAACCTGAGCTGTCCCTCTGATATACCCATTTCTAATCATGTCCCTCCTAATCACTCCCAATGAAAATCTTAGCATCTTCAACTCTGCCACCTCCAGCTCCATCTCCTGTCTTTTTGTCCACATCACTGTCTCCAAACCATATGTCAAAGCAAGTCTCACTACCATCTTGTAAAGCTTCCCTTTCACTCTTGCTACTATGCTTCTGTCACAAATTACCCTTGACACTGGTCTCCACTCACTCCACCCTGCCTGCACTCTCTTCTTCACCTTTTTTGTGCATTTTCCATTGCTTTGGATGGTTGACCCCAGGTATTTAAACTCATCAGCTTTCACTACCTCTACTCCTTCCATCTTTACCGTTGCATATGCCTCCCTCTCATTCACACCCATGTATTCTGTCTTGCTTCTATTGACTTTCATTTCTCTTCTCTCCAGCGCATACTTCCACCTCTCCAGGTTCTCTTCCACCTGCTCCTTACTCTCACTACAGATCACAATGTTATCTGCAAACATCATGGTCCACGGAGACTCCTGCCTGACCTCGTCTGTCAGCCTGTCCATCACCATGGTAAACAAGAAGGGGCTCAGAGCCGATCCCTCATGTAATCCCACCTCCACCTTGAATCCATCTGTCACTCCTACAGCACACCTCACCACCGTCTCGCTGTCCTCATACATGTCAAGCACCACCCTCACAAACTTCTTTGCCACTCCTGACTTTCTCATACGGGACCACACTTCCTCTCTTGGGACCCTATCATATGCTTTCTCTAGATCCACAAAGACACAGTGCAACTCCTTCTGACCTTCTCTATTCTTCTCCATCAACACTCTTAAAGCAAACATTGCATCTGTAGTACTCTTTCTTGGCATGCAGCCATACTGCTGCTCATTGTCACCTCTCCTTTTAACCTGACTTCAACAACTCTTTCCCATATCTTCATAGTGTGGCTGATCAAATTTATGCCTCTGTAGTTACTACAGCTCTGATCATCACCTTTGTTCTTTAAAATTGGTACCAAAACACTTCTTCTCCACTTCTCAGGCATCTTCTCACTCTCCAAGATTGTGTTGAACAATCTGATTAAAAAGTTCACTGCCATCTCTCCTAAACATCTCCATACCTCCACAAGTATGTCATCTGGACCAACTGCCTTTCCATTCTTCATCCTCTTCAAAGCTGCCCTCACTTCTGCCTTGCTAATCTTCAGGGCTTCCTTGCTCACCATCTTTCCTTCATCCATCCTCCTCTCTCTCTCTCTCATTTTCTTTATTCATCAGCACCCCAAAGCCCTCCTTCCACCTTCTCAACACACTCGTCATTTGTTAGTCCATTACCATTTCTGTCCTTAATCAACCTAACCTGCTGCACATCCTTTCCAGCTCGATTTCTCTGGCTGTATTCGGAATGGTCACTCACTCGCTCCCTCCCTACTCAATATATGGTAAATTTAGATATAGTGGACTATATAGTAAACTCAATATAACAATAAAGTTAACAGCTTTTGGATACTACTGGCTTGTTTTTGCAATACGGTTAATGACTAAATCACATGAGACAGTAAAACCTAACAGACTAACAGTGGTAAAAAAAAATGAATACCTGCATGTAATTTGTAGTAAATATGTATTAAATCAAATCGTTTACTGTATGTTGTGATGTGAAGCTCTCCTCTCACTGCTCCATTGGCTGTACATTGCATTATGGGATATATTAGCTAATGTAGTGACCATCCGTTGTACACTACTTTTCAAAATGCATTGTGGGATATTTTGAGTGTACTATATAGAGAATGAAATTTTTAGTTAAGATTTCGAACAATACTACAAGATTGCTGATTCACTATATACTGTAGTACACCTTATGGGGATGGAGTGAGCATTTCGAACACAGCTTCTGTCTAGCCAATCGATACAAGTCCTTTTCTCCTTCCTTAGTGTCCTGCCTCTCGTATAACTCACTATATGCCTTTTCCTTCACCACCTTTCTCTTTGCCGTGTGCCGAGATTCTAAATACCCTGTCTACTTTCTTCATCTCCCTGACTATCCCACTTTTTCTTTGCTAACCTCTTCCTTTGAATACTTTCCTGTACCTCCTCATTCCACCAACAATTCTCCTCGTCTTCCTTTCTGTCCACTGGATACACCACATACCTTTCTACCCATTTCCTTCAATATTTTTGCTGTACTTTTCCAGTCCTCTGGTAATTTTTCCCTACCACCCAGAGTCTGTATCAACTCCTTCCTAAACTCTGTGCGAACTTCTTCGTTTTGTAACTTCCCCCACTTAATCTTTGGCTCTGCCTTCACTGTTTTCCTCTTCTTGCTTTCCAAACTCTTCCTACAGACTACCATTCGATGCTGTCTTGCTTCATTCTCCCTGCCACTACCTTGCAGTCTCCTGTCTCTTTCAAATTTCTCCTTCTGCATAAGATGTAGTCCATCTGTGTGCACCTTCCTCCACTCTTGTAAGTCACTCTATGTTCCTCTCTCTTCTTGAAGTGTGTTCATTACAGCCATTTCCATCCTTTTAGCAAAATCCACACCCATCTGTGTGGTGATCCAAGCTGCAAACTGTTACTCTTCTCTCATTATTCATTTCCCACAGCTGTGGCTTCATCCACACCTGCACTCTCTAATCAAGCAGACTTTAAGTTGAGAGGGGCCCTCCACTCCTGCACAGAGACGTCAACTTCTGCTTGCAGTCTAGAGTGGTCCTTGCCACTGTGTGCAGCTTCTTCAGCTCGTTGCTACGACCCTCTCCTCCTATTTGGGACCTCATAAGCAACCTCACCATTTACTTCCCTTCTCCTCATTCTCCGCTGTGAAGTGATGGCCAAATGAGGCTTTCTGGAGGACTTGAGGCCTTTCGTCAAAATGGCTCATATAGACGAGGCCCCATGTGGGACTTCATTTTCTCTACCAGGCCATCTAATGGACAAAACATATACAACATGCTGATTTTTGCAAGGGTATTATTGGTTTATTGTGTATTTTTTTTTCATTTCAATAAATGCAGTCTTTTAAGAAATAACAATGATCATAAGGCAAATAAATAATTAAACTGAGGTGACTACAGTGAATGTGCCTGTGTCACTTGGTGTGCTTGTGCTACTTATCCATTTTTATTAAATAATAAATTTTCAACAGTCTTGTACTGTACCAGTATATTAATCTCTGGCCTTATTCTCATGCAGGGCACAATGACAATAGTGCCTCAGCATAATGATGCGTAACAATGATCCAACCTCTTTGAAACACAACAAGACACTTCACGATGCAAATAAAAATGAAATTAAAAGCATGAAACAGCTCAGACTTGAACCCAGGTATTGCACTTGCAAAGCAGATGCATTACCACTAAGCCATCACCTTAGCTACAATAAGTAGCCACTATTTGTCAAAAATATATCAATGGGAGAAATGCGCTCAAACTGTTCCCAAATGGGAAAAGTCCGTGTTTTTGGTGCTGGCTCCATCTGAAAATTGGCTGTGACAAATCCCTTACACAGTCAAACATGACAAAACAAAACGTGACGGACGGGGCTTTCCATTGGGTACCGCTGCTCACTTTATTTCATGTTGTGTGCAAAATCATGAAAGGCTTCCTGACTCAGTCATGTGGTCCGACGTCAACACATACGTCACAATGCACGCCTCAACAAATATTTCCTGGATAAGCTCAGAGCACCTTTTGGTGCTCCGGAGCCTGCTGTCCCATCATTACCTCTGTGTGTTTTAGGACTTACCTGTGCACAGGTGGACCATCCTCCTGGCGGACTGGGATCATTCCTCTCGGTGGACCAGGACTAACTTTCTGGAGCTGGAGCTCCCACTCTCCTTTCATCTCTCTGTAAGGGCACATAATTATTTGGACTGAATTGTTTCCCCATCTCACCTCAGCTGAGGCTTTTTCTCCTGCACAGCTCACTGTATATATCAGCACGAGTACTTCACTCACACTCATGGGACCGCTGCAATCAGGAGGAAGATGTGGAGCCACTGGTAGCTCACATCCTGCTGCTCTACACCCTGTAAGGCCATTACTAATATATCAATTGTCCCACTGTGTGCTACAGACTGCTCATCTCTCTCCCTTTCTTCCCTTACAGGGTTGCCAGACTCTCCCTTCATCATTATCACCTGCCCATAATAAAATCATTGTCATCTATAGCCTGCTTCTGAACACTAAATCATGTCAATCTGTCCTTCCACATTTCTCTCCACCAGACCTACCCAGGACCTCCTCATCACCTCTGTTCCCTTCACCGTCATGGTGTGGTAAACTGAACGCAGTCTTTTATTAGGAGCTGGTCACCCTGATGCAGCTAGAGGGCCTAAAGTCAAAGTCAAGTTTATTTATAGAATACATTTAAAAACAATCAAGTTGACCAAAGTGCTGTACATCAAGAGAGTTAAAATCAAATTACACAACCAAACATGCACGATAAATAGAAATAAAATGCATTAAAGAAAATGGAGTGAAAACAGCACAGAATACAGCCAACTGTTGAGTTTTCACTCTCTGCTTGAATCAAATGCCAATGAGAACAGATGTGTCTTCAGCAGTGATTTAAAATCAATTAATGGCTCAGCACTGCATATGTGGACAGAAACTCTTCCAGTCTTGGAGCAGCTGCTGCAAAAGCTTGGTCACCTCTTTGTTTTAAGTTAAATTTTGATACGTCTAAGAGCATCTGGTTCACTGATCTCAGTGCCCGTACAGGTAGTGATGGCCAAATGAGGCTTTCTGGAGGACTTGAGGCCTTTCATCAAAATGGCTCATATAGATGAGGCATCATGTGGGACTTCATTTTCTCTACCAGGCCATCTAGTGGACAAAACATGGTGATTTTTTTTCCCAATTTCAATAAATGTGCTGTCTTTTAAGAAATATCAATGATCATAAGGGAAAAAATAAATAATAAAACTGGGGTGATTCCAGTGAATCTGTCTGTGTTACTTCGTGTGCTTGTGCTACTTATCCATTTTTATTAAATAATAAATTTTCAACAGTTTTATACTGTCCCAGTATATTCAACTCTGGCCTAATTCTCATCAGAATCAGAATCAGAATCAGCTTTATTGGCCAAGTATGCACAACACATACAAGGAATTTGACTTTGGCTAAAAACTTGCTCTCGTTGTTCAGGTGAAGGATTTAAATAAGGATTCAATGACAACCAGAGTATGTACAGTAAATTACAGTCTGTCCACGTTTCTATAAAAGGATGCAAATATATACAGGAATATATGCAGTTATTTACTCGGACTAACCACACTTTGCAGAAATATATGAAAAAAATATACAATCACACAGTATTTCAATGTGGACTCAGATTCAGTGATATAATGTGAATGAAGTAAAAAGCAGTGTGAGAGTTATGTGCAATGTAATAATGGATGAAAAGTCATGAGTACAGCAAACAGGTAGGACTAGGTGAATGTTAGGAGTTCATCAGAGTGATGGCTTGAGGAAAGAAACTGTTCCTGTGACGGGTGGTTTTGACCTTCAGTGATCTGTAACGACGACCAGAAGATAGAAGTTCAAACAGTTTGTGGCCGGGGTGTGATGGGTCAGCACAGATGTTTCCCGCCTGTTTCCTGGTTATGGACCGATATAAGTTCTCAATGGAGGGTAGGTTGGTACCAATGATCCTCTCCGCAGACTTAATGATCCGCTGCAGTCTGGTCTTGTCCTGTTTAGTGGCAGATCCAAACCAGACAGTGATGGAAAAGCAGAGGACAGATTGGATGATGGCGGTGTAGAAGACAACCAGCAGCTCCTGAGGCAAATCAAACTTCTTGAGCTGACGCAGAAAAAACAACCTCTGCTGGGCCTTTTTCCGGACAGTGTCAATATGGGAGGACCACTTCAGGTTCCGGGAGATTGTGGTACCCAGAAACTTGAAGGAGTCCACAGTGGACACTGTGCTGTTGAGGATGGTGAGTGGGGGGAATGAAGGGGGGTGTCGCCTGAAATCCACAGTCATCTCCACCGTTTTGGCTGGGTTAAGTTCAAGATGGTTCTGGCTGCACCAGAGGATCAGCTGCTCCACCTCCCGCCTGTATGCAGACTCATCATCATCCCCGATCAAACCGATGACTGTGGTGTCGTCCGCAAACTTCAGGAGCTTCACCGAAGGGTCCTCTGAGGTGCAGTCGTTGGAGTAGAGGGAGAAGAGCAGTGGGGAAAGGACACATCCTTGGGGGGCGCCAGTACTAATTTTTCGGGAGCTGGATGTAAATCTCCCTAGCTTCACCTGTTGCCACCTGTCAGTCAGAAAGCTGGAGATCCACTGGCAGGTGGAGGGGGGCACCTTGAGCTGGAGGAGTTTCTGATGAAGAATGCCTGGGATGATGGTGTTGAACGCTGAGCTGAAGTCGACAAACAGGATCCTGGCGTACGTCCCTGGGGAGTCGAGGTGTTGCAGGATGTAATGTAGTCCCATATTCACTGCATCATCCACTGACCTGTTTGACCGGTAGGCAAACTGCAGTGGGTCCATCAGGGGGCCTGTGATGACCTTCAGGTGGTTCAGCACCAATCTCTCCAAGGATTTCATGACCACAGAGGTCAGGGCAACAGGTCTGTAGTCGTTTAATCCTGTAATAGAGGGTTTCTTGGGAACTGGAATGATGATGGAGCGTTTGAAGCAGGAAGGCACTTCACGCAGCTCCAGTGATCTGTTAAAGATCCGGGTGAAGATGGGGGCCAACTCGTTGGAGCAGACTCTCAGGCAGGACGGAGACACACCATCAGGTCCTGCAGCCTTCTTGATCTTTTGTCTCTGAAAGACCCGGCGCACCTCCTCTTCACAGATCATTAGTGCTGGTGGGAGGTCAGAGTGGAGGAGGGATGGAGTTCCTGGGGCTGCAGATAATCCTTTTGTGTGGGTGGGAGGTGAGAACTGTAGGTTCTTTTCAAACCTGCAGTAAAAGCTGTTTAGGTCATTAGCCAGCTGGAGGTTTTCCGCAGGGTGGGGGGATGGTCTCCTGTAGTTGGTGATATTCCGTAGGCCTCTCCAGACAGAAGCAGAGTTGTTAGCTGAGAAGTTTTTTTGTAACTTCACACTGTAGCTCCTCTTAGCAAGCCTGGTCTCCTTCGTCAGCATGTTTCTGGCCCGCTTGTACAGAGTCCAGTCACCAGTCCTGTAGGCCTCCTCCTTGGTCTGACGTAGCTGCTTCAGTTTAGGAATGAACCAGGGTTTATTGTTGTTGTATATGCAGAAGGTCTTGGTCTGCACACACATGTCCTCGCAGAAACAGGTGTATGACGTCACAGTGTCAGTGAGTTCATTTAGGTTAATGGCTGCAGCTTCAAAAACACTCCAATCTGTGCAGTCAAAGCAGGCTTGTAACTTCAGCTTTGATTCCTCAGTCCATTTCTTCACAGTCCTTACAACAGGCTTGGAAGTTTTTAGTTTCTGTCTGTATGTTGGAATAAGATGGAGCAGGCAGTGCTATTGTGCCCATGCAGGGCACAATAGCAATAGTGCCTCAGCATAATGATGCATAATAATGATCCAAGCACTTTGAAACACAACAGACACTTCACCTTGTGAATAAAAATAAAATGACAAGAATGACACAGCTGGGATTTAAACCCAGGCCTCCCACTTGTCGTGCAGATGCTTTACCGCTAAGCCATCACCTCAGCTGTATTAAGTATCCACTATCGGTGGAAAATACATTAATGGGAGAAATGCGTTCAAAATGTTCCCAAATGGGAGAAGTCCATCTTTTTGCTACTGCCTTCAAGTAAAAATTGGCTGTGACAAATCCCTTACACAGTCAAACATGACAGCACAAAATGTGAGGGACAGGGATTTCCATTGGGTGTCGCTACTCACTTTATTTCATGTTGCGCACAAAATCACGAACGGCTTCCTGACCCAGTCACGTGGTCCGACATCAACACATACATCACTATTCATGCTTTGAAACGCGCTTCGCCAAATATTTCCTGGATAAGCTTGTAGCACCCCTCGGAGCTCCGGAGCCTGCCTTCCCAACACTACTTACAGGTGAATGAGTGGAAACAAGTTCTGACAACTAGGATGGTAAAAATCCATTTAAGGCCTTAAAAGTAAACCCTAAAACCTTAAAATCAATCCTAAAATGGACAGGAAGCCAGTGAAGGGAAGATAAAACAGGAGTGATATGTTCACGCTTCTTTATACCAGTTAAAAACCGAGCTGCTGCATTCTGAACTAGATGCAAATGGTGCACAGAGGACTGTTCTACTCCAAAATAGAGTGAATTACTGTAGTCACATCTTAGTCTTAAAACGGTAAATAAACACACAGTTCGGAAGCTGTAACAAGAGACTAAGGCAAAAACAAACTGGACTAGGGCGTGATAAAATCTAGACAGGATACCAGACGGATGGACAAGGCAGAAGCATGTAATAACGCCACCATGACTAAAAGAACCCCAAGAGAAGTGGAACAGAGCATGAATACTCAAGGGGCCAATCAAGACAACACAGCACAGGTGACCAATCATGACTGACAGCTGACACATGAGGAAAACAGAGATGACACACACAATCACAAACAGAGGAGACACAGAACATGAACAGAGGATCAGGGGAGACAAGACCATGACAATCATAATGCAAATAATGACTGAACTGATCTCTGATCATAATAATAAAAATAATCACTAAAAACCAAGACGAAGCAGGAGAAAATTTAAAACAAGAACAGAATCATGACTACAACAACCAACAACACTAAATGCAGAAAATCCTAAGATGCAAACTGAAGGAGAGGATGAACTAAATACAGAAAATCCCTGAAAATGAACTTAAAGTGAAGATGTGGGTTGGAGACCATGTCCTGGTGACAAGAAATATAAACTATAACTCAAGGTGAGGACATGGCTCCAACCCGCGCCCTAACACATGTCGATTAAAGACCGCTCCAGTCACCACTCTCTCCCCCTGGGAACACTCTCTACCACTTCATCCAACTTACTCCAGAATTCCCCTTTCTCTTCTACCTGACATCCAACTTGTGGGGCTTATGTACTGACAACATTCAACATCACACCTTTGACTTCTAGCTTCAAACTCATGATTCTGTCTGACTCCCTCGTTACCTCCTGAACACTCTTTGCATACTCTTTCTTCCTTCAAGATTACTCCTACTCCAATTCTCTTCAAATCTACACCATGGTAGAACAGTTTACCATTCAAGATAAGATAAAACTGCTTTTGGAACAGTCAAAATAGACCGTGTCTGTGTACACACAATTGTGAATGGAAACAGAACTGCTGAGGATGAGCAAACTCTCTGCCAAATAAAAGCAGGTGTGTGTTTAAAAAGAAAACTAATAAGGCCAAACGATTAAACTTGCATCAGACAATTGTAGGTTTTCCCTTTTGTTAAAATCCTGTCAGCCCTGATGTAGTTTCAGCTTTGCACGGTCTAGCTGTAGCATTAGATTAGTTTTTTTCTTTTTTTTTCTTTATTCTATTTAATATGGACATAACAAATTACATTAGTACAATCACAAGGAGAGACCAGATGTTTTGCATAGGTGTATATAGCACAAGTGCTAATTCTCAACACCAGTCCATAGGTGGCTTATATAGGTCATAAATTAGGCTGTACATACAAAATTTACAAGTTAATTAAAATTACAAATACATTACAAATTATAAATAGAGCAAGAGATCCATGATCACAACAAACACAATTCAGACTAGACACGCACACATTGCTGGTGGGATTTTAGCCAATCTTTAGTGCCTCTGTTGAAGAGGTTGGCATTTGTCTCCAATTTTAAGTGAGTTGGCAGAGAGTTCCATAAGTTTGCCCCTTTTATGGAGAAAGCAGACTGACCAAATGAAGTTCTAGACATGGTGACAATGCAGTCACCATTGATGGAAGCTCGTGTGCATGCTCTGCTAGAGCTCGAGCTTCTAGCCACCAAACCAGAGAAAGGAGGTGAAACAAGATTGTATAGACATTTAAAAACCAATCTGATATTACAGAAGATAATAAAAATTTCAAAGGTAAGAAGACTGTACTTGGCTAAAATACCACAGTGATGCCACCGCACTGGTTTGCGGTCCAAGATTTTTATAGCCTGTTTATATATTGCAGTTATGGGTTTTAGTGTAATTTGAGATGTTTGTGACCAAGATGTGATACAGTATGACAGATGTGAAAGAATCATCGCGTGCATATATGTATGAGCAGTTCTGAATGACAAATCCCTTCTAATGAGACAGAAGCAATTTAAATTGGGTTTGACCTTCTTACAAATGTAATGCACCTGCTTGTCGAATCATGTTTGAGGTGACTGAGGCGCCATATAACGCATAGGGTGAAGTGTGCCAAATTGCTATGCTCTCTCTTCAGCATCATCACGTCATGTTTTGTTTTCTGCTGTATTTCCGTTGTTTCTGGCCTGTAATGGACCCAGAACCTTGTGGAAGTGCAGTCCTCCAGTTTTCTCTCTGTCTTAATTAAGATTAATGGACAGTGGTTAAATCCATCCAGATGTGGGGGCATGGTGTGGGGGTTTTCTCCACCCAGAGAAGGCAGGGGGAAGGGGAGAATAACGGACCGAAGGAGGAGGTGTCACCAGGGGGTGTCAGATGGAACGGTTAGGTCTAGTCACTCCCGGGGGAGAGCAACAGATGCCGGTGCTGCTAAGAGAAGAAGGTTGTTGGAGCGGCGTCAGCGTTATGCCACGTTAATGTGCCACACAGTTCTTTGTGCAAATAACAATGTGTTATGGTCGGAAGTTCCGGGTCTCGATGCATTGGAATAAAGATATAAAAGAGGAATGTACGGAGACCCGGGATTCTTCTTTTGCTGTAAATTATGATGGAGAAGGAATAAAGTTTCTGTGTCATGTAGCCCGTTGCCTCGCCTGCCTCCTTTCTCCACACAGAGCCTATTTGCTATTGCAGCTTACATTTTCCTCACTTCTCTCCCAGAATTCTGCATCTACTCTCACTTCACAGTGGAACGTGTTCCACCGTAAAACAGGCTATGGCTTTTAAATTACAAGCGAGGAATCCCATGTAAAAAACACTCCCCTGATACATGGAGCGTCTACATTTTACAAATTTGACCTGCCGCACGGTCAGCATCCAATCTCCACAGATTTATCCGGCTATAAAACTGTTGTCTGTAGGGGTGTTGGGTCTCTGAAACACAGCTCACCATCTGTCCTGAGACGACACGTATGTGTGGCATCCGTAAGAAGGTGCATGTCTTAAATATGCAGCGGCAAAAAGCTCACATTAACGCTGATATAAAAATGAGTTAGTGTGCTAAACGTATTCCAAACAGAAGCTGCAGGAGTGTGAATCTAACAGCTGAGAGATTAGATCAGCAGCGTAACTGGCGGTGAGAGCGGCATGAAATTAAATTTCAGGGAGACGGCGCCGGTGAAAGTGACTGACTTCAGTCACATCAGGTTCAGAAAGAAGAAGGAGGTCATCCGCCATGAATGTCGTTTTACCTTACCTCACATGGTGACGTTTTGACGTGATTAAGACAGGAATATCTTTTATTTTTGCTTCTCCACTGAGTGCCCTCTAGTTTATTTTTAGTAACATGTCCAACAGAACTGTAAACTTCTTCCATTTTATCGGCTTGGAGGATAGTTACTGTGACAGCCCTTACAACAGCCCAGGCATGTGCACACGTATGATTGAAGTGGTGCTCCTGCACATGCCCCTTTGGATGGGATAGATAGCATTTTTTAAATGATTACAGATTTCAGTTTCCCCCAACAGAGACACCAGTTCCTGATCAAATGTGTTTTAATGTCCAGTTCTAGCAATATGGGCTTAAATGTGTGCACAAAAACTGTAAAAATTGACTTTTGTTTATTTTCAATTCAATTCAGTTCAATTCAATTCAACTTTATTTATATAGCGCCATTTCACAACAACAGTCATCTCATAGCACTATCAACTGTAGGAGGAACCCCCACAGTTGCACAAAGACCCCAGCAATCAGGCGATCCCCTGTGAGCAAGCACTTGGCGACGGTGGAGAGGAAAAACTCCCTTTTAACAGGAAGAAACCTCCAGCAGAACAAGGCTCAGGGAGGGAAAAGAACAGACATGTAGAGAGCAAACAGCACAATGGGGACTCAATCTATGGGAGAGAACAAACAGATGTTAATGACCAGCAAAAAAAAATATTTCATTGAGAGTGAAGAAAGGAGTGAGGCCCAGTGCATTACTGGAGGTCCCCCGGCTGACTAAACCTATTAGCAGCATAACTAAGGGAGGGTTCAGAAACACATGATCCCTCCCTAATTGTAGGCTATATCAAAAAGGTAGGTTTTAGCCCTATTCTTAAAAACAGAGATCGAGTCTGACTCCCGAATCCAGATTGGCAGCTGGTTCCACAGGAGAGGAGCTTGATAACTGAAGGCTCTGCCTCCCATTGTACTTTTGGAGATTCTAGGTATTACAAGTAATCCTGCATTTTGAGAGCGTAGAGCTCTGTTAGGATAATACGGTAGTATCAGATCTTTTAAATAAAAAGGAGCCTGATTGTTTAGAGCTTTGTAAGTAAGAAGAAGGATTTTAAACTTAATTCTAAACTCTATGGGAAGCCAATGAAGGGAGGCCAGAACCGGAGAGATATGATCTCTCTTTCTAGTACCTGTTAAAACTCTTGCTGCAGCATTTTGGATCAGCTGAAGACTTTTTAAAGATGTTTTAGAACAGCCTGATAATAAAGAATTACAATAATCTAATCTTGAGCTAACAAAAGCGTGGATCAGTTTCTCAGCATCACTCTGAGACAAGATGCTCCTAATCTTGGCAATATTACGCAAATGATAGAAGGCAGTCTTAGAAACAAATTTAATATGTGAATTGAAGGACAGATCTTGATCAAAAATAATTCCAAGGTTCCTCACAGAGCTATTAAGAGAAAGAGTAACCGCATCCAAACTGAAAGTTTGATTTGGAAAGGTATATCTAAGGTTTTTTGGACCAACAAGAATGACTTCAGTCTTATCTGAATTTAATAGCAGGAAATTACAAGTCATCCAAGCTTTGATTTCCTTAAGACAGGCGTCTAACTTGGCTAATTGATTACTATCATCTGGCTTCATTGACAGGTATAATTGTGTGTCATCTGCATAACAATGAAAATGTATACAGTGCTTTCTAATAATGTTGCCTAACGGAAGCATATATAAACTAAAAAGAGAAGGGCCTAGCACAGATCCCTGTGAAACTCCATGACTAAGCTTTGAGTTGAAAGAAAACTCATTATTTACATGAACAAACTGGAACCTATCAGATAAATAAGATCTTGTCGCACATGGGGAGAACATAATGAGTAGCATCTTAGATAAGAACAAAGAGCAGAGTTTTACTTGGAGATAACAGGAAGTTGTGAAGAATGATGCAGTGTGATCTTTTGTGTGTCAGAGACTGCTAGGAGGGTCCTTTGTGTATCAGAGACTGCGAGCAGGATGTTAAAGGATTAAGGAAGTGAATGCAATGTGACCTTTGATGTGAATGCAATGTGGCCTTTGATGTGTAGAAGCGTCTGTAGGAAGACCTGAGTATTTAAGAGAAGAGTTTTGTCTGAGATGTCCTCTTTCTACTATGCTTATGTGTGAGATGTGTAATAAACTGCCTGAGACAAATCTGCCTCGTCATTTACGCACTCCACAATCTAGACCACTGCAACGAAGTTCCATTAAGTCCAACATAGTGTTCTAATCTATCAAGTAGAATATTATGATTGATAGTATCAAAAGCTGCACTAAGGTCTAAAAGGACAAGTACAGAAACCAGTCCATTATCAGATGCGATGAGGAGGTCATTAGTGACCTTCGCTAAGGCTGTTTCATTACTATGATGGATTCTAAACCCAGATTGAAACTCTTCAAGTAAACCCTTTCCCTGCAGGTGGTCAAATAATTGCGTAGCAACAACTCTTTCTAAGATTTTTGAAATGAAAGGGAGATTAGAGATTGGTCTATAGTTAGCTAAAGCTCCTGGATCTAGCATTGGCTTTTTGAGTAAGGGTTTAATTATAGCAGTTTTAAAAGCCTGCGGTACATAGCCTAAAGTTAATGAAGAATTGATTATATGAAGAATAAAGCTACCAATAAGTGGGAAGACTTCTTTAAATAGCCTGGTAGGAATAGGGTCTAAAAGACAAGTTGAAGGTTTGGATGAGGAAACTATTTTGTCTAACTCACAAAGGTCGATTGGAGTAAACTCATCAAGACAGACATCAATTGAAGGAGTTGTAGTAGTTACAGTATTTAAGTTAACTGTGGGAAGAATCTGATTGATTTTATCTCTGATGGATGAAATTTTATTATTGAAAAAGGTCATAAAGTCCTGACTAGTAAACTCTAAGGGAATGCTAGGATTGACAGAATCCTGATTCTTTGTCAACCTGGCAACAGTGCTGAAAAGAAACCTGGGATTATTCTTGTTCTCTTCTATTAATGCAGAATAATAACTCGTTCTAGCTTTTCTAAGAGATTTTTTATAGATTAAAAGATGATTTCTCCAAGCTAAATAGATTTCATCTAAATTAGTGGAGTGCCATTTTCTTTCTAATTGACGAGTCTTCTGTTTTAAGCTACGAGTTTCTGTGTTGAACCAAGGAGTTAGAAATCTCTGATTAGACTTTTTCTTTTTTAAGGGGGCCACCAAGTCTAGAGTCTGATGCAGAGAAGCTGTAACACTATCTACCATGTTATCAATTACAGAAGGAGCAAGCTGTCTATAGCTTATTTCCGTTGTGTTGACACATGGCATAGAGGAAACAATCTGCATAAATTTGTTAACAGCATCATCTGAGAGGCATCTACTGTCGTAATATTTTTCTTTAGGAGCCAAATAGTCAGAAACAGTAAAATCAAAGGTTAACAGACAATGGTCTGACAGTACAGGGTTATGAGGAGACACTACAATATTTTCTATTTCTATGCCAAATGTCAGAACAAGGTCCAATGTATGGTGGAGGTAATGAGTAGAATTTCCTACTTTCTGAGAAAACCCATTCAAGTCTAATATTGAATTAAATGCCACATTAAGGCAGTCACTATCTACATCCACATGTATATTAAAGTCCCTTACTATAATTATTCTATCAGATTTCAGCACTAAATCAGCTAAGAAATCAGCAAATTCGGATACAAATTCTGAGTAGGTTGATGGGGGACGATAAACTATGGCAAATAAAACTGGGTTTAACCTAAAATTGCTAAAGTGCCCAATACTGAGGACCAGGCCCTCAAAGGAATTATAACATGTTTTTTGCTTTACATTAACTAGTAATTTGGAATGGTAAATTGTTGCTACTCCTCCTCCACGACCAGAACTTCTGGGATTTTGACAGTTTAAATAACCAGAGGGAGTTGATTCGTTTAAACCAACATAATCCTCTTGCCCTAACTAAGTCTCTGTAAGGGATATTAAATCAATCTGATGATCAATTAACAGATCATGGACTAACAGAGACTTGGGAGTTAGAGACCTAATATTTAATAAACCACATTTAATGTTTAAATTATGAGGAGGAACAGAGGCCAAATCATTCAATTTAGAGGCTTTATGTTTAATTTGAGTTTTACCAATATTTTGCTTAATCACTTTGGGATGCTTATATATTATATTTTTATTTACTTTGGAGGGAGCAGACAATGATTCTCTGATGGGGAAGACAGGGGCTAAGTTGAGGGGTGGCGGATGAAGAGGAGCTGCAGAGAGGCGTGTAAGACTGCAACTCTGCTTCCTGGTCCCAACTCTGAGTTGTCAAGGTTTTGGAAATTTGGATAAAAAAGATGCCAGATTGTTAGATAAATGAGAAGCACCATCCAAAGTGGGATGAATGCTGTCTCGTCTCATAAGACCAGGTTTTCCCCAAAATGAGCTCCAATTGTCAATGTAGCCCACGTCATTTGCAGGACACCACACAGACAGCCAGCGGTTCAAGGATGACAAGCGGCTAAACATGTCATCACTGGTCAGATTGGGGAGGGGCCCAGAGAATACTACAGTGGCAGACATCGTTTTTGCAAAGTCACACACCGATTCTACATTAAGTTTCGTGACTTCCGACTGCCGGAGACGGATGTCATTAATGCCAGCGTGAATAACAATTGTGGAGTATTTACAGTTACTTTTAGCCAAAAATTTGACTCGATGTCGCCTGCTCTGGCCCCAGGAATGCATTTGACTATGGCCACTGGAGTTTCTAGGTTCATGTTTCTGACTACAGAGTCGCCAATGATCAGAGTTTTTTCCTCAGCGGGTGTGTCGCTGAGCGGGGAAAAACGATTAGAAACGTGAACAGGTTGGAGGTGTACCGGGGCTTTGCGACTAGGCTTCCTTCTCACCGTCACCCACCCAGTCTCCTCGCTGCTGAGGAGAGCCGGAGGACCGCTAACGGGGTTAGCTATGCTAGCTAACTCCGCTGCAGCTAAGGGGAGTCCGTCAAGAGTGGCGGTGTGCGGCGTGACTTGGCGGAGGAGCTGTACAGGAGCTCGGTTGCGGCAGCGAACCCTCACCCTGAGTCGAAGCCCAGTTGCGAGGCCCAGCGGAGGAACAACCAGACTGACGGCGGTTGGTGACGGAACCTAGCGAAGGTACCACCCAGGCAGACGGCGGCAGGCGGCAGTGATCAGCGGCGGTGATCAGCGGAGCTCGGCTGCACCGGCGGTGCGCGGCGTGACTTGGCGGAGAAGCTGTACAGGAGCTTGGTTGCGGCAGCGGTGAGTAGAGGGACCAGCAGCGGCGGGGCTAGCTGAGGCCCAGCCGGACTCACTGTTTTTACTATTCACAGGTCAGTAAAATGCCACCAAAGAAAGACGAAATGGAAGAGATCAAAAAATCTCTGAACTTTGTGTCAGAAGAATTGGCCAAATTGACTAGCCAGCAGGCCAAATTGGCTAGCCAGCAGGCCAAAATAATAGGCCTAATAGAAGATGTACAAGCCCTACAATTAATAATTCAAGAAAAAGACAAAAAAATTAAGGGCCTGGAGCAATGCGTCGAGGATCTTGAACAAGGTTCTCGTATGGATGACCTAGTTATAAGTGGACTAGACATCAGATATCAGTCATACGCCCATGCCACAACAGGACTGAGTGGTGAGGATGCTCCCATGAGTGAATCAGTCTCCCTAGAAAATCAGGTGCTTCAGTTCCTTAATAATAGAGATATTAAGGTAGAAGCTAATGCTATTTCAGCCTGTTATGCTTTACCGAAGAAAGATAACAAAACAAAGAAATCAATTGTGATGCGCTTAGTGAACAGAAGGGTAAAGAATGACATACTGAGGCAGGCCAGAAAGCTACGGGGAACACAAGTTTACCTAAATGAACATCTGACAAAAACAAACGCTGAAATAGCACGACAGGCACGGATGCTGAAAAGACAAAATAAGATACAGGCAACCTGGACAAGAAATTGTAGAATTTGGATTAAACTAAATGGAACACCTGAGCAAGCAAAGAGTATAATGATCAGAGATGCTACTGACTTAGATAAATACAGATGAACACTGATTAAGAAAATTATGAGTCAATGATAATCCATATTCACACACACGGTAAGAATAATTCTTTTGATACACCATGCCAAAGTACTTTAAAAAAAATAAGCAAAACAAACAAAAACCTATGACCGACTCGAGTAGACACCAATTATCCCCAGTTGGAGGAAGTCATTTGACACAGAGTGAGGAAACTCAAACTCTGAAAATATGCCATTATGCTGAACATAAACCACAAGAGATGGAGAATGATATTGATCCTGATAACCACTTTTTCAATAATATTCATAACCACTGTGAATATTACACTGAAAAGCAATTCAAAAGTCAAGTGCAATTAGATGGTAAACTGTCAATAATACACTTCAACAGCAGAAGTCTTAACAAAAACTTTCCACAGATTCAGGACTATTTAAAACAGCTAGACAGAAAATTTACAGCTATTGCAGTCTCTGAAACTTGGCTTAATGAAGAGCAGGCTCCCCTGATGGCAATAGAGGGATATCAGATGTTTCATATTAACAGATGTCAAAAAAAGGGTGGTGGTGTTGCACTGTATATTGATGGCCTGTATAGGTGTAAGCTTGTAAATGGAATGTCCTTTGCACTACCAGGGCTCTTGGAATGTGTCACTGTTGAGATTGACCAAGATAAAACAACAAATCTAATTATAAGTTGTATATATAGAACGCTGGGAACTTGCATTGAGACATTCAGAGATAAATTAGTCGAGCTGTACAATAATATTACTAGTAAGAAAATGGTAGCAATTTGTGGAGATTTCAATATTGATTTACTGAATCCACATCAACAAAATATAGTTACAGAGTTCATGAACTCTATGTACAGCATGAGTCTATATCCCACAATAACACATCCCAGTAGAATCACAGTTCACACTGCTACACTTATTGACAACCTGTTTGTCAATGTTATTGATAAGAAAATAGAAAGTGGATTATTGATAAATGATATAACTGACCACTTGCCAACCTTTGCACTTATCCATGGCCACACCGGGGCCAACACAGAAAAAAATTCAAAATCGTTCAGATACAAATCACCAAATGCAATCAGTTCTTTTAAAGAGGACTTGCTGAAGCAAGACTGGACAGAAGTCTATGTATCAGATGTAAATGAAGTCTATGGCACATTTATAAACATTGTAACCACTCTTTACGAAAAAAACTGCCCATTAGTAAAAAAAAGCTTAAACATAAATTTGCTGATAAGCCATGGTTAACCAAAGGACTACAAAAGGCGTGTAAAAAGAAAAATTTATTATATAAAGCTTTCCTAAAGAAAAGGACAAAAGAAGCAGAGCAGCGGTATAAAACATACAAAAATAAGTTAACATATATAATAAGATGTAGTAAAAGAGACTATTACAGTGAAGAACTGGAGAAAAACAAAGACAATATTAAAAATACATGGACAATACTCAACAGTATCCTTGGAAATAAAAGCAGAAATACAAGCAACCCAACCAATATTCCAAAAAATAATAAAACGACTCAGAGTGTGAATATGGCTTCACCTGCAGATGAATTTAATAATTTTTTTGTTAACATTGGACCTAATCTGGCTCGAGAAATACCCACTATGGTGCCTACAGGTGATACAATATGCAATAACACTGCTGTAAAAGACTCCATCTTCATAAAGAACACAGATGAAAGAGAGGTCATTGAAATTGTTAAATCGTTCAAAAGTAAAACATCTACGGACTCTGATGGTATTGACATGCTCCTAGTCAAAACTGTTATTGAATGCCTAGTAAAACCACTGACGTATATCTGTAACCTGTCTCTCCAAACAGGTATATTTCCCAATGCAATGAAAATAGCTAAAGTAATTCCGATATACAAGACGGGCGACAGAGGGGAACTCTCAAACTATAGACCAATTTCACAATTACCCCAATTTTCAAAGATACTTGAAAAAATATTCTATGAGAGAAGTGACAACTTCATACTGAAGAATAATTTATTGTGTGAGCAGCAATATGGGTTCAGACACAAGAGGACAACTGCATATGCCCTAATGGAATTTACAGAAAAAATATCAACAGCCATCGAAAATAAAGAGTATTCAGTTGGAGTATTCCTGGATCTTAAAAAAGCATTTGATACAGTAGATCATAATCTATTATTAAAGAAACTACAAAATTGTGGTATTAGAGGGGTAGCACTGTCCTGGTTAAGTAGTTACTTAAAGAATAGATATCAGTATGTATGTGTTAACAACAAAAACTCACAGTTACTGAAGGTTACCTGTGGAGTCCCACAGGGTTCAGTTTTGGGACCATTATTATTCAATATGTATATAAATGATATATGTAAAGTTTCAGAAAAAATGGACTTAATATTGTTTGCCGATGACACTAATCTATTATGCAGTGGAAACAATTTGGAACAACTTCTGGATACACGCGGAAAGGAATTAGGAAAGCTTAAACTGTGGTTTGATTCAAACAAATTAACGCTCAATTTAAGTATGACAAAATTTATAGTCTTTAACAACCATCACAACATCCCAGTACCTAAACTCAGTGTAAATGGTGTAGAGATTGAAAGGGTATCTGAAACTAAATTTCTTGGAGTAATAATTGATAATAAACTGTGTTGGAAGTCACATATTAATTAAAGGAAAAGTATCCAAATCAATTGCAATATTACACAGAGTGAAATATTTGCTGAATCAACCCACACTATACACCTTGTATCATTCATTAATACTCCCATACATGACATATTGTAATGAAGTATGGGGAAATACATATAAAACAAACATATATCCACTCTTTATGCTTCAAAAGAGAGCTATTAGAATAATAAACAAAGCAGCTTACAGGGAACCAACAAACCCACTTTTTCTTAAACAAAAAACTCTCAAGTTGAAAGATCTGGTTGACTTTAAAACTGCAATAATAATGTTTACAGTGAAGAATTTATCACTTCCCGCAAATATCCAAAAGTTGTTCCAAATAAGGGAGAAACGATATCACTTCAGAGGAACATGTATATTTCAAAAGCCTACAGTGAGAACAACCACCAAGCAACACTGTATTTCAGTGCAAGGAGTCAGATTATGGAACGATTTTGGACCTGAATTAAAATCATGTACAACGCTTGGACAATTTAAACAAAAACTAAAGGAAGAAATACTCCAAACATATGTACAAGACGACATGTAAAAGCACATAAGGATTGCCATATCCAGCCTGTGTTGTGTTGTAGCTTAGTTTTTTTTTTTTCTTTTCTGTCACATTTTGTCTTAGATTTGTTTTTGAATAGTAATCGCTTAACTTAGCTTAGCTTAGTTTTTTTTTTTCTCTGTCACATTTTGTCTTAGCTTTGTTTTGAATTGTAATCGCTCTTGTCTGTTTTCTCTTTTGAATTCTTGGATGGAATATGGGTGGGCAATATAAGCTGCGGCTTCAGCCATCACCCATTTCGGATAACTTAACGTTGAATTGTATAATCAGAGGAGTCATTGTCTAATTTGACCTTGTTGTTACATTATTCAGTTTCTTTTAACCTGTACTGTACTATCCGAAATAAATTCATTCATTCATTCAAGAGTAACTGGTGCAGACGGTGTTTCAATGCAGCGGAGCCGGGATTCCAAATCAGACAACCTCGCCTCGAGCGCCTCAAAAAGACAACATTTATTACATTTACCGTTATCACTAAAAGAGGCAGAGGTGTAGCTAAACATCTGACAGAGAGAGCACACCAGAGGAGGAGAGGAAGGAGAGCTAGTAGCCATCGCTAGTGGCTAACCCAAAAGCTCAGGAGAGTGAGGAGAGCAAACCACACAGACAGACAGCAAAACAGCAAGTGACGATACGTTACCACAAGGAAGTGACGATTCATTTACAGTGAAATGTTAGTTAACTGTTAGTTAATGAAACAACAGCCTTGTCTTTTCTCAAAATAACCGATCAAAACGGATCCTAACAAAGCCCACACCTGGTATGAAAGCAGGAAAAATCAGAATGATCTCCGTGTGACTTGCATTGTGGGCAGCATGGTGGTACAGTGATTAGCACTGTTGCTTATGAGCTAGAAGGTTCCAGGTTCCCACCCCAGGCTGGCAGAGGTGGGAACCTTCCTGTGTGGACTTTGCATGTTCTCCCTGTGCTGTGTGGGTTTACTCCAGGAGCTCTGGTTTCCTCCCACAATCCAAAGACATGCATGCTAGGTTAATTGGTCATTCTAAATTGTTCTGAGGTAGCTGTCTCCTATAAAGGTTTAAAGCTAGTTAAGCACTTTGAGTGGTGTTTGAGACTAGAAAAGGTACTATATCAGTACAAGTCCTTATCCCCGATAATTGATAACTTAGGTACCTCTGGTGTAACGAAGCTGTGCGACGCTGCAGTCCGGTTGCATCAAACACAACTTGGATGTTGACTGAATGATACCGCTTTTAATTATTTCTAAGTTATTTTAATCCTAATAGTAACCAGAATCAAATCTTGTCAACTAACCTATTAATTATTAATTTTAGAGGGTTTATATTCTCATTCTTGATTGCCCTTCACCTTCCTACAGGACGGCAGTCTATATTAGACACACATGAAGCTAATGAGTGGAGGAGAGAGAGGAGAACAAAGAATGGAGTGGAGTGGAAGCAGCAGGGGGAGTGAGAGGAACCCAGAAACCCAAATAAGTCCAAATATATCCAGCTGGCAGCTTCTGAACTTATATGTTAAAGCCAAAAAGAAAAAAGAATAAAATTAGCAGTCATTGACCCAGAAGCAGCTGCTGTGGGAAGGAAAAATGAAAAATGGGGTTTTTGGTGCTTTTGACCATCTGAAATATCTCTATCAAAAAAACAAACAAACAAACAAAAAAACAAAACAAAAACCAACATCAAAACGCTCATTTCTCTTAAAAACCACGCAGCCTTTATATGATTTCTGTCTCCGATGAGCCTTTTGAACTCTCCCAGGATCTTTCATCTACACCAAGAAAAGGGAAGCCCAGTCTCAATAAAAGTGCCGCCAGCCCAGCTGTCTGTCAGTGGGGAGCCCAGCCAAGGCATTAGCTTCAGAGCTAACAGTGCTACTAGGGAGTTAGCTTACCAAGCGCAGGTTAATTTTGTTATTTTCTTTAAATGTCAGTCATCCAAATAGACATCCCACCTGATTCACTGATCTACAGTCAATAATATATCTTGCATCATTCTGACTTATTTTGATATATTGTGGACATCATGGGCTGGCGCATGCTAGTACCTTGGCTAACCAGCCGAGGCTGGGTTGTCTGCCACCGACAGATGACCAGACCCTAGCGCTAGGTTAGCTGTTGGATCGCAATTGGGTCTTAAAGGTCTTTTCTGACTACCCTCATAAGACATCCAGTGTAGAGGAGCTTGAAATAACGAGGCAATGTGATTCATAAACCAAAGTTTATTATCAGCTCCTCTAACAAGTCTCATCTAGGTGCAGCAGCAGAAGAAGTAAGAGGGTGAACACCTTCGGCTCTACGAACTTATACTTGCACATAACAAAAGACATGCATATCAAAAGCTGACATCCCTCATTATCTTAATCCCCCCATTGTCTTCGTACTCCTCCTCCTGGCCCTGGGGGGTCAGGGCAGCTCCTCCGGTCTCCACCGCAGTGCCTGGGATGCTCTTTAATCTTCACTGGCGGTTGAGACTCTTTGTCCTGTTCTGAGGTGTGAAGTCGTCTTACATATGTAATCACCAAACACTCTCACATGCTTAAACATATGTTGGTTATGGAATATATGATTAATATAGACCACAGCCCCCCCCCCAAACGACTAAGAAAAGGACAATAGAAAAATTCACAGTTTAAGATAATTATTATGACATACTAACTGCTACACCTCTTGCCACAGAAGAAACTTTCCAGCAGCCATGCTCCTAAGAGAGTTCAGTGGTAATCATAACAGCATAGTAAAATCACAAGTCAGTCCTAAACTGTTACAGCACAATTAGTGAACAACTGTTGAGTAGTTTGCATCAGTCCCTGTGCCGTCTGGGTTTTAATCTTCTCCCGAATCTGCTGTGGGTCCGCTTGGGCGTCCTGCTGGGACCTTCCTGTAAGGAATCTGCAGCTTGGGGAGGAGAGTGATTATTTGTTCCCTGCAGGGGGGCTGAGTCTTTTCTCTTGGGGGGGGTCTACCCCGCCGAGGTGCTCTCGCCAACCATGCAGGCTCATCTCTCAACAAGAAGGCAGGTTTAAGTCTGTCAATGCTGACTGTTTCTTTTCTATCCCCAAAATCAAGCACAAAGTGTTTATCACCAGGTTCCAGCACTCTGAATGGCCCATCGTATGGTGGGCGGAAAGTTGGTTTTAAAGCTTCATGCCTAACAAAAACGAATTCAGCGTTTTTCAAAGCTTGGGGGACAAAAACCCGTGGAAAAGAGTGATGTACCGGCCCGGGGAGAGAGTCCGGTCCGTTGCTGCCTAAAAACCTCGGGGCTGGAAGATGCCCTGGCTCTGGGTTCTCTGGTAAAAATTCACCTGGGAGGGACTTCCGGGAAGATGGCGGAGAGACATAACACTTAAACAAAGAGCTCTCCCTAGCCGGATTAAAAATCATCGGTAAATGGCCAACTCGACATAAACGAATCAATAAACTAAGAGATGAAAACACGAAGGAACCGGGCACAAGGACAAAAACAGGGTAAAATTGAAGAATTCCTCTCCAACAACGCAGGAAAAACCGCTGTACGTAAAGCCCAAAAAAACGAGATGTCTACAGCAGAGAAAATGGAGGACACCAGACTCGACAACATGAACGCTGGCATCGCCAGTTTGGGTGAAGAGTTAAGAGAATTCAAGCGACAGCTACAACAGGATTTAGCGGCTCTTAAGGAGGAACTGAAAAAAGAAATTAAGGAGGAAATCATGGACCGAAGAGAAATGGAGCGTAAATTAACGGAAAACATGGAGGAGCTGCGCTCCCAGCGGGCGTGTATGACAGAAGCGCAGACCCGAATTTCGGAACTAGAAGATTGGAAAAGCGAGGCAAACGAACAACTACAGACCCTGACGACGCAAACGCAGAGGATGCAGGAGAAAATAAACGACTTGGAGAGCAGATCCCGACGAAGCAATATGCGCATCTTTGGAATTCCGGAGGGCATTGAAGGCAACTCGATGACAAAATTCATGGATCAGTTCTTAAAAAAAGAACTGGAAATACCCGGAGAAACGGATCTGCAGATTCAACGGGCGCACAGAACACCGGCACAGAACCCGAAAACAAACTCTCCACCCAGGTCAGTTGTGGTAAACTTTGTGAAATATGACATAAAGGAAAGAATCCTGACGCAATGGATCTGAATTCAAAAATTGAGACAGTCAAAATCAGCATACAACCTAGATTACTTTACCTCTTCCAGGCTATACCAACAGAGATTCCAGATGCCCAATTCTCAAAGTGGGACAGGATGATATCGAGATTTGTTTGGGGAGGTAAAAAACCAAGAGTGAAATATAAAACCCTCCAATTACCAAAAGAGAAAGGAGGCATGGGCCTACCGAGTCTAAAGGAATATTACTAATCAGCACAAATAAGATATATCATATGTTGGTGCGACGAGGGATATGAGGCAAAATGGAAAGAAATGGAAAAGGAAATTGAGGGACTCCCAGTACAAAGCATAATAGGGGATAAAGATGCATATAAGCAAATCAAACAAATAGACCCAATCACTAAATTTACTTTAGAACTGTGGTATAAAATAGTACAAAAATATAATATAAGGGAAGACATAAAACTATTGAAATGGGTAGCATTTGACAGTCAGTTTGAACCGGCAAAACAAGATAGGGGATACAAAAATCTGGTGAACAAGGGAATCACAGCATGGGGCAATATCGGAAAAAAAGATCTCGGGAGCTTTGTAAATATCAGGAGAAAATTTAAATTAGAAAGATCGGAATTTTTCAGATATCTGCAGATGAGAGATTACTATATGAAGAAGATTAGGCATAACCTCCAAACAGATGTGAACGAGATTATACAACTTATTTTAAGCTCATATGCAGGAAATAAAATAAGAATTATTTCAAAACTATATCAGAAACTTATGACAAACAATCATACAAGTAACTATATAAAGGAGAAATGGGAGAAAGAGCTCAATTTAAACATAACAGAAGAAAGCTGGCAGGAAATATGGAAAACACAACACACATCAACAAATTCAAGGGCATGGAGGGAATTTGGATGGAAAAACCTGATTCGCTTTTTCATTACACCACAGATTCAAGGAAAATATACAAATACCCAATCTTTATGCTGGAGGGGATGTGGGGCTCAAAATGCAGACCACTCACATATGTTTTGGAAATGCTACAAAATATCATCATTTTGGAAATCTATGCATGTGACAATACAGAGGATATTAGGATATAATATACCAATGAACTGTAACCTGATGTACTTATGTGATCTTAAAAAAGACAATGTTATACAGGCTGAGGACAGATATCTAGTTAAAATCTTGTTGATTGCATGTAAAAAAACTATCACAAATCACAAAAAAATGGCGATCAGAAGTTCTTCCTGACCAAGAACAATGGACTGACATTGTTGAGGACATACGTATGATGGAAAAACTAACATATCGACGAAGAATGCAAGAAGGAATATGGGAGAAAAAATGGCGGAAATGGACACACTACAAAGTGCAACAACGAGGCAGAAATTGAAAGAATAACCAAAGACACTGAAAAAACCAGAAGAATTAAGAGATGGAAACTAAAAACTTGATGCTCCAACATTTGTCCCCCCCCCCTTTTATTTTTTATTTTTTTTATTTATTTATTTTTTTTTTATTTATTTTTTTTCTCTTTTTCCCTACCCTAACCCCTTTGTTTTTTAAATGTAGAATGTGATCTGAATGCATTATATATGATGAAAAATGAATAAAAATCTAAGTTAAAAAAAAAAAAATTCACCTGGGAGCCTGAGAGGTTGTGCAAAAACTAATTCTGCTGGAGAGGCGTCTAGATCCTCTTTGGGCGCAGCACACAACCCCAATAAAACCCAGGGAAGTTTATTTACACAATTTGTATCCGTTAGTGAGGCTCATCGTCGTCCATCTGTTCCCCTGTCTGCATGGGCGCCGGCGTCTGCCTGGGTCACCACAGATGAGTCGATCGCGGGGGAACGCCTCTGGTCCATTCTCGCGTCAGGGTCACCAGTGTAGAGGAGCTTGAAATAACGAGGCGATGTGATTCATAAACCAAAGTTTATTATCAGCTCCTCTAATAAGTCTCATCTAGGTGCAGCAGCAGAAGAAGTAAGAGGGTGAACACCTTCGGCTCTACGAACTTATACTTGCACATAACAAAAGACATGCATATCAAAAGCTGACATCCTTCATTATCTTAATCCCCCCATTGTCTTCGTACTCCTCCTCCTGGCCCTGGGGGGTCAGGGCAGCTCCTCTGGTCTCCACCGCAGTGCCTGGGATGCTCTTTAATCTTCACTGGTGGTTGAGACTCTTTGTCCTGTTCTGAGGTGTGAAGTCGTCTTACATATGTAATCACCAAACACTCTCACATGCTTAAACATATGTTGGTTATGGAATATATGATTAATATAGACCACATCCAGTTCCTTTCCAAGTCAGTAACCCAGCCAGCAGGTCCATGTGGGTCCCACCAAAGGTTAAAGTGGGCTGCCTTTGGGTCCCATGTGGGTTTGCCCGCCTGGACTTTACCTGTTTACCCATTTTCAACTGATTTTCTCATAAATTTGCTGTTTTCTTGTAAATTTGGATCTTTCTCAAAAGTTTTCAACTTTTTTTTTTACTGTAAACTTACAATTTTTCCTCATAAATTTGGGAGTTTTGTGTAGTAAGTTTGCAACTTTCTCATAAATTTATTACTTTTTCTTGTGAAATTGTGACTTTTTCTTTCAAATTTTCTAACTTTTTTGTAATTTTGGAACTCTCATAAATTTGTTACTTTTTTACTGTAACCTTGCGACTCTCATAAATTTATTACTTTTTTCCTGGTAAATTTGCTATTGTCTTGTAAATTTGTTTTTCCCCTAAATTTGCATAATTTTTGTTGTAAATTTGGAATTTTCTCAATTTTAAACTTTTTTTTGAAGCAAATTTACAACTTTTCCTCATAAATTTGAAACATTTTTCTCATAAATTTTCAATTTATTCACTCATATATTTGTTATTTTTCTTTTGTTAATTTGCAACTTTTAACTTTTTTGTTAATTTGCAACTGATTTGCACATCAGACCAGCTCTTTACCTTCTCAAGAATCCTCGAGGGTTCGTGGGAGTTTGCCCAACCAGTCCACATGTGTTTTGTGGACTTGGAGAAGGCATTCAACCACGTCCCTCATGGTTTTTTGTGGGGGGTGCTTTGGAAGTATGGGGTATCGGACTTGTTGTTAGGAGCTATTTGGTCCCTGTACGACGTGTGATAGTTTGGTTCATATTGCCAACACTTGGTCAGACTCATTCCCAGTAAGAGTTGGACTTCGCCAGGGCTGCCCTTTGTCACTGATCCTGTTCATAATTTTTATGGACAGGATTTCTAGGTGCAGCCAGGGAACGGAGGGTGTCATCCTTGGTGAACACAGGATCTCATCTCTGTTGCTTGTAGATGTTGTCCTTTTGGCTTCATCCAGCAATGACCTACAGCTCTTGCTGGGACGGTTTGCCGCTGAGTGTGAAGCGGCTGGGATGAGAATCAATACCTCAAAGTCCTAGTCTATGGTCCTCAGCCGGAAAAAGGTGGATTGCCCTCTCCGGGTTGGGGACAAGCTCCTGCCCCAAGTAGAGGAGTTTAAGTATCTTGGGGTCTTATTCATGAGTGAGGGGAGAATGGAGCTAGAGATTGACAGACGGATTGGAGCAGCATCTGCAGTGATGCGGACGTTGTACCGGTCTGTTGTGGTGAAGAGGGAGCTAAACTCTAAGGCAAAGCTGTCGATTGACCAGTCAATCTACGGTCCTACCCTTACCTATGGTCATGAGCTTTGGGTAATGACCGAAAGAACAAGATCGTGGGTACAAGTGGCTGAAATGAGCTTTCTTCGTAGGATTGCTGGACTCACCCTCAGAGATAGGGTGAGGAGCTCAGTCATCCGGGAGAGGCTCAGAGTAGAACCGCTGCTCCTCCACATTGGAAGGAGCCAGCTGAGGTGGTATCTCAATCTCTGTTTTTAAGAACAGGGTAAAATCCTTCCTTTTCAATATAGCCTATGATTAGGGAGGGATCTTGTGTCTCTTAACCCCCCTTTTGTTTTGCTATTAATAGATTCCGACTGCCGGGTGACCTCTAATAATGTACTTGGCTTCTCACCGTTCATGTTCTTTATGTCTGTTCTCTTCATCTTCTCTATCCCCTCACCCCCAGCCAGTCGCAGCAGATGACTGCCCCTCCCTGAGCCTGGTTCTGCTAGAGGTTTCTTCCTGTTAAATGGGAGTTTTTCCTCTCTACCATCGCTAAGTGCTTGCTCACAGGGGATCGTCTGATTGCTGGGTCTTTCTGCAATTGTGGGGTTTTCCCTGCATTTGGTAGTGCTATGAGATAACTTTTGTTGTGATATGGCACTATATAAATAAAGCTGAATTGAATTGGTATGGGCATCTGATCAGGATGCCTCCCACTTGAGGTGTTTCGGGCACGTGGGAGGAGACTCTGGGGCAGACCCAGGACTTGCTGGAGAGACTATGTCTCCCAGCTGGTCTGGGAACGCCTTGGTATCTTCTCTGAAGAGCCGGAGCAGGTGGCTGGGGAGAGGCAAGTCTGGGCTTCTCTGCTTGAGCTGCTGCCTCTGCGACCCGGACCTCCGAAGAAGCGGTAGAAGATGGATGGATGGATGGATGGATGCAACTTTCTAATTTCCCCCTCATAAATTTGTCATAACGAGCACTTTAAGGGGTTATGGAAGGACACCAAACACTCAATGTGCTTTTGCACATTTATTAACATAATGACAAACACTACATGAAACACAGAACTTACAAATAATAAGGTGTACGCACCGGAGGAGAGCGGAGCTCACGACCAGTAGGGAGGAAGAACAGCCTGAGGAAAACACCAGCTGAGGCTCTAGGAGACACTGGGGAAAAGAGACAATTACAGCTGGAGCACATCTAAAGAGCAGCGGGGCTCTCGGCTGAGGGAATTAGGGGAAAAGGACAAATTACCTGGTTAGAGCTCTAACGTTCACCTCCATGGCAACCCAAATACACTCAGTGTCTGACAATAGAGTAACTGAGGAAAGATGCAGCCGGACACGACAACGGGGAAATGTTGTCGTGCCCTTAAGTAGTGATAAGACCATCTGACAAACGAGTGACAGGTGTGGATACATTAGTAGAAACGTAACATAATCAGTGACAGCTGTGCAGTCTGGAAACCAAGTTTGACAGCTGGAAGCTGCACAGCACTATCAAAGTAAAAGCACAAAAACCGGAACTAAAAAATAATACAAAAGTAAGACAACACAACCCCAGACGTAAATAATACTACATGTACAAAATGACACAATAACTCGACAGGAACCAAGCATGACAGACAAGATAAGCAGAGAAACAAACAGAAAAAGACTAAACTTTGCTCATGCCCAGGATCATGACAGGATTTGACTTTTTTCTTGTAAATTTGCTAAACTTTTCTTGTAAGTTTGTATCTCTTTTCATGTCATTTTACATTTTTTTCTTGTAAATTTGCAACATTTTCTCCTAAATTTTCCGCATTTTTTTCTAGTAAAGTTGTGACTCCGCCTTTGACCGCCACCTAATCCACATAGCACCGGACCCCCATGATCCCTCCTGGAGGAGGGATCCAGACCCAGCTGGTCTGGGAACGCCTTGGTATCCTGTCTGAAGAGCTGGAGCAGGTGGCTGGGGAGAGGCAAGTCTGGGCTTCTCTGCTTGAACTGCTGTCTCCACGACCTGGACCTCCGGGAAAGCGGTAGAAGATGGATGGATGGATGGATGGAAGTTGACTTTTTTCTCATAAATTTGCTTCAATTTTTTGTAAATTTGTCACTTTTTTTTTTTTTTTTTTTTTACAAATTTGTGAGAATTAAAAGAAAAAAAATACTTTTTTTGGGGTAACTTTGCTCATGGCCCAACTGTTACTGAAGCCTGCTGATCCATATTAAACCCATGTGGGGCCCAGATAGGTTTAAAACAGATTGCCTCCTTACCTGTGCCACAGGTAAAGTCCATGTGGGCAAACACAGAAGGGGCCAACATGGAACCCACAGACAAACCCACATGGGACCCAGAAGACAGCCCATCTTAAACCCGTCATGGGGCCCACATGGACATGCTAGCTGGGAATCCACAGCTGATATTTTCATCTTTTTTTTTTTTGCACATTTGCAAATCTGGGTTACTTTTAAATTGCCATCTTTTATCATATCTTTGCACCTTTATCCTTGCAAATCTACGTATACCTGATTTACATTTCCACGTTTGTACCGCTTGCTTAAGTGGAGAACCCCCCCCCCCCCATCCCCCCTTGTTGATTAACCACACACTGCTCACAAATGTTTTTGTTTTTGGCATGTGGGAGGATGCAACATGGGTGGCGCGGTGGCGGAGCGGTTAGCACAGCGGCAGCACAGCAACTCACCCTTGGCCAGGGGATCCTGAGTTCGATCCCAGCCCCCGACCAACAGTGATCTGTGTGGAGTTTGCGTGTTCTCCCCGTGTCTGCGTGGGTATACTCTGGGATTTCTCCGGTTTCCTCCCACATGCCAAAAACATGCAAGTTAGGTTAATTGGCATCAAAACTGGGGATTCTAAATTGTCCTTAGGTGTGACTGTGAGAGTGAATGGTTGTCTGTCTCTCTGTGTTGGCCCTGCGATGGACTGGCGGTCTGTCCAGGGTGTACCCTGCCTCTCGCCCAAAGATGCTGGGATAGGCTCCAGCCCCCCCGCGACCCAAAAAGGATTAAGCGGAAGAAGATGAGATGAATGAATGCTCACAAATGCAGGCGCGAAAGGAGGGGAGGCCTTTAAATTGTTGTCTAAAAGTTCTGAGTGGACTTTTTCAAAAACACATCCATCCCACAGGGTTATGTGAAGGAGAGTGTAACACAGCCTTCATTCATTCGACTGTAAACGTTCATACTGAGATCTATCACAGCTGTTGACGCATATCGGCGCGCCGTAAATGGACTGCGACAGCCACGGCCAGCGTTCATAAACTTCTTGCTCTCAAACCCACCGGCCGAGCCGACGGTATCGGCCTGTGTTCATCACGTCAGAACCCATTCATCCTCTGCCAGCTCCATATTGAGTTTCTTATCAGAAACCTGGCTGGCGAGCAAAAAGCAAAAGACAAAACGAGCTCATTGTGAAGCTGTTTTCAGGTTGGAGGTGCGTCTTGCTCCAGGATCCTGCAAAATAAACGTGTTTGACTTGCTGCGCCTCTTCGCACCTGTGTGTGGATTGAATGTGTGGCGCTTTCATTCGTGGTTTATGATGCAGAACCGACGTGGCTGTTGGATCGTTTTCTGCTGTTTTCATGTTCCAGCGCTGTGAGAAACAACAGCCTTGACTTCAGTGCTGCACTCAACACTTCCTGTTATTTATGCTCTGGAGATGAAGGGAGGTTATTTAAATGAGAAAGAATGGAACGCAATTAAAAGCCGTCCTCCACGAGCTGCAGTTTTATCTGTGGTGAACATTAATTCTGAGGAAAACTGCAAGCTCCGTCAGCTTCAGAGTCACTTTATATCTGGGAAATTTCTTCTCTGGAGTGTTCAAACTTCTTCTATGATCAGGAGGTGATGAGTCATTTTTAACAAGGAGGATGGAGGTCTTCGTCATTTTAGCATGAGGTACAAACATAGTGGTGTGAAAAAGTGTTTGCCCCCCTTCCTGATTTCTCTTTTTTTTTTGTATGTTTGTCACACTTAAATGTTTCAGATCGTCAGACAAATTTAAATACTAGACAATGATAACACAAGTAAACACAAAATGCAGTTTTTATATGGAGATGTTTATTACTAAGGGGAAAAAAAAATCCAAACCTTCATGGCCCTGTATGAAAAAGTGATTGCCCCAAACCTAATAACTGGTTGGGCCACCCTTAGCAGCAACTGCAGTTAAGTGTTTACCATAACTAATGAGTCTTTTACAGCGCTGTGGAGGAATTTTGGCCCACTCATCTTTGCAGAATTGTTATAATTCAACCACATTAGAGGGTTTTTGAGCATGAACCGCCTTTTTATGGTCATGCCACAGCATCTCAATGGCATTCTGGTCAGGATTTTGACTAGGCCACTCCAAAGTCTTCATTTTGTTTTTCTTAAACCATTCAGAGGTGGACTTGCTGGTGTGTTTTGGATCATTGTCCTGCTGCAGAACCCAAGTGCACTTCAGCTTGAAGTCACTAACAGATGGCCGGACATTCTCCTTTAGGATTTTTTGGTAGACAGCAGAATTCATGGTTCCATTTACCACAGCGAGTCTTCCATCCGGCCTCAAGTCATCTGGCCAAAGAGGAAGTCTTCATGGCAGCTGCCCCGTAATATAGGGCGGTGTGATGACGCAACAGGAAGGCGGCGTCATCACACTGCACTTCACAATAAATCCCCATATGACATTCTCCTTTTACAAAGTCCAAAACCACTCACTCAAATCAAACTCACCCTAATTTTGAACCCAAATCACACTCTAAACTAAAATAGCTAAGGCCTAACACACACACACACACACACACACACACACACACACACACACAAAAAAAAAAACTAAAATAGGGCTGGTGGGTTAACTACCACACGGCCCGCATGGCACAGTGGGTTATACTGCCACTGATACAACTAAAAGTCTTTATTTCAACTAAAAATTACCGTGCTCCTAAACTAAACACAAGACACCAAGCAGAACTATAAACACATTAAACCATCACAGCACAGTCTGTTGTGTCCGAATAACGAGGAGGCGAGGTGATGTTTTATAAAGTTTATTAACAAGAACTATGTACACACGGGGAAACCCTACTGCGAGTGCAGGAGCCACAGCGAAGAGACAATGTCTCCCGCTCCAGGCTAATATACTACAGGTGACGCCACCCCAAAAGGCAGGGCATCACCCCTCCCTAGTCTAGGGCACCGCCATACTAATATTATATATATACAGTATATATTATGATCTTACACAGTCACTTGGGGAAAAGGTGGGACAGGCACGGGGGACGCTGGGCAGCCCCGCAGCATGCATGGCCCTGGAGGCGAAAGGCCCTCGGAGCGATGGTTGATCTTCTGAACGATGGAGCCCGGATCCCAAACCACCTTCACCTACTCCCGTCCAGCCTCGCCACCTGGAGCATCCTCCAGGACAAGCCACAGCTGGTTAGTGTGCCTCATCGAACCATCAGACAACCGGAAGCGCACCGCTCCCAACTTCGCCACTATCTGCAGGCATGCTCAATGTTTCGTTGGCTGTCGTCTGGCCCAACTTCACCGTAGTTGTTCATCACCCCGAACCTGAACCAAGTCCATAACCTGAAGTGGGACCTTACTCAGCCTGACGTGCTGCCACTGAGCATGCAGTAACTCCATGCTCATCGGTCGTGCCCTGCCCTCTTCTAAGAACGTAGCAGCGGTCACCGTTGTAGCAGCAGACCCCCCCACCTAACTGTGGTAGAGTACTGGAGGCGTCCAGTGCTAGCATGGTGTCGCTCGTTGACACAGGTGTCCCGTCGTCATGCTCGGCCCCCAACTACCTCTTGCCGAGCGCAGGCACTGAAACTTTCCCATACTGACACTGAGCAAGAACTGGCTGACTTGAAAGTGAGGATGTCCATTAGCTCCTTGTCCCAAACCATGTCCTCTTTGACCACCGGAGCCCGTGAGCCCCAGTAGCCACAACCAGACCAGTCGTTCCCAGTGCTGTTTTTGATGGAAAAACCCAGTCGGTAGAATAGGTCACACCCCATGATGTTATCCCAGCATGCCACCACTTGGAACGTGAAGTCAATCATCGTTTTAGACTCGTAGCGAACAGTTAACTTCACAGTCCCGACAGTGCACAGCCTGCTACCACCGTAGCCATACAATGGCACTGGGTTACTCCTAATCCTGTGGTGGGGGAAAAACTTCTTCACCATGGCCCAATTCAGCATCGACTGTACTGCTACCGTGTCGAGTAACAGTGGCACCTCCACACCGTCTAACTCCACTGCACAATACGTATATCTGCTGGTACTGGGACTCACCGAGTGGATAGTTGTCGGGGACGGGCGGGGTGATTTCTTCCATGGCCTTGCTGGGTCAGACAAACGGCACACTCTGGCGTAGTGATTCAAGCGTCCACATCTACTGCATCATTTTCCTCTTGCTTGGCACTCTCTCGCTTTATGGCAGTGTGTCGCGGACCCACAACCCCTGCAAACAGGGTTCCCCGGGGCAGACCTTTGGCTGGCAGCATTGGTTTCATAATCATCTTCATTCAAGCTATCCCCGCTATCAGGGTCTGCAACATTAGCTGAGGTGGGCGGCTCTGGTGGTTTCTGTGACTGGTGCCAGTTTACCACCGAAGCTAGCTTATCTGCGGCCTCCAACTGGAAAACTTGCTCGACAGCCCTAGCTACTGTCAAGTCATTGGGTGCCGTCAATAGCCTAGCACGTGGTCCAGCATTGCACGTGTGCTCAGCCAATTGATCACGCACCATCTTGTCTTCTAGCGGTCCAAAATGACACTCGCTAGCTAGCTGCCTCAAATCAGCGACATACTGGTGGATAGGCCCACTGACACGTTGACGTCTCTGGCAAAAGTGAATTCTCTGAACAGTCACGCTGTCTGGGGTGGTGAAATGGTTGGCTAGCAGCTCCATGACATCCTTGAATGAGTCCAACACACTGACCATCCGTAAGCTCTGCTGGCCTTCAATGCCCAGATTGTGGACAAGGAGCGAACGTGCCCTCACCTTATCAAGCTCCCCGAGGTCCAGTGTCATGATGTACGTTTGAAAGGCCTCGAATCAACAAGGCCATGGCACCGGTGGCTCGCTCAAGAAAGGGACAGAATGGTGTGACGCACGCCTCCATATGTTAATCCTCAGTCGCCAAATGTTATGTCCACAAACCTGGGGAAGAATGAGGCTGACAGAGAAGTAGCACTGAACGTGTGTTTAATATGGAATTTAGGAACACTGTACAGACTGCACCCAGCGGAGTCATCCGGCCCAACAGGAAGTCCTAATGGCGGCTGCCCTGTAGTATAGGGCGGTGTGATGACGCCGCCTTCCTGTGGCATTATCACACCACACTTCACAATAAATCCCCATATAACAGTGTGATGTTCATTTTCTGAAATGCTGTGTTGCTTTTACACAGGATGTAATGGGACACACACCTTCCAAAAAGTTCAACTTTTGTCTCCTCAGTCCACAGAGTATTTTTCCAAAAGTCTTGGGGATCATCAAGATGTTTTCTGGCAAATCTGAGATGAGCCTTTATGTTCTTTTTGCTCAGCAATGGTTTTCGTCTTGGAACTCTGCCATGCAGGCCATTTTTGCCCAGTCCCTTTCTTATGGTGGAGTCATGAGCACTGACCTTAACTGAGGCAAGTGAGGCCTGCAGTTTTTTGGATGTTGTTGTGGGGTCTTTTGTGACCTCTTGGATGAGTCGTCACTGTGCTCTTTGGGTAATTTTGGTCAGCCGGCCACTCCTGGGAAGGTTCACCACTGTTCCATGTTTTCGCCATTTGTGGATAATGGCTCTCACTGTGGTTTGCAGGAGTCCCAAAGCTTTAGAAATGGCTTTATAACCTTTTCCAGACTGATAGATCTCAATTAGGAGGTTTCTTCCTGTTAAAAGGGAGTTTTTCCTCTCCACCGTCGCCAAGTGCTTGCTCACAGGGGATCGCCTGATTGCTGGGGTCTTTCTGCAACTGTGGGGGTTCCCCCCTACAGTTGATAGTGCTATGAGATGACTGTTGTTGTGAAATGGCGCTATATAAATAAAGTTGAATTGAATTGAATTGAATTGAATTACTTTGTTTCTCATTTGTTCCTGAATTTCTCTGGATAGCAGCATGATGTCTAGCTTTTGAGGATCTTGCATGTTAGGTTAATTGGCTGTTCTAAATTGTCCCTAGATATCTGTTTCCTATAGGCCCTTAGAATAGAGGGTTAGTATTAATGAAAGCGCTTTGAGTGGTCTTTGTGACTAGAAAAGCGCTATATAAGTGCAGGTTAGTTAGTTAGTTAGTTAGATCTTTTGGTCTACTTCACTTAGTCAGGCAGGTCCTATTTAAGTGATTTCTTGACTGAGAACAGGTGTGGCAGTAATCAGGCCTGGGTGTGGCTAGAGAAATTGAACTCAGCTTTCCAAAGATGTGATAAACCACAGTTAATTTATGTTTTAACAGGGCGGGGGGAGGGTCACTTTATCACACAGGGCCATGTAGGTTTGGATATTTTTTACCCTTAATAATAAACACGTTCATTGAAAAACTGCATTTTGTGTTTACTTGTGTTATCTTTGTCTAATATTTAAATTTGTTTGTTTATCTGAAACATTTAAGTGTGACAAACATACAAAAAAAATGAGAAATCAATACTTTTTTCACACCACTGTATACATGTGAATTAGGTACAAATTTGCAAGAATAAAGATGCAAAGGTATGATTTAATTTAAAAGTACAAAAAGTCACAAAATACAATTTGATTACACGGAATAAAAATGTAACCAGCATCCAGTTGAACACTGCAAATTTATGAGAAAAAATATGAAAAACTACAGGAAAAAGTTTCAAATTAATAAGAAAGAAGTTGCAAACTTGAGGAAAAAAAGCCTCCAAATATCTAAGAAAAAGTTGAAAGTTTACAGGACAAAACTGAAAATCTACAACCATTTTTTTTCACATTTATGAAAAAAAGTGTCAGTTTTGAGAAAAAATGAGAAAGTTACACATATATGAGGAAAATGCTGCAAATTTATGAGAAAAAAAGTAACAAATTTATCAGGAAAAATTTGTAAATTTTTGTAGAAAACTGAAAATGTACAAGTTTTTTGCAAATATATGAAAGGGTTTTTATGTTTTGAGAAAAACGTTACAAATTTATGAGAAACAACTGTAAATTTTTGTAGAATTGAAAATTTACAAGATTTTTTTTTTTGCAAATTTATGAGAAAACGACAATTTATGACAAAAAAGTTGCAAAGTTTTGATAAAAAAGAAAAAAATGTAAATTTATAATTAAAAGGTTGAAAATTTACAGGATAAAACTAAACATGTACAAGAATTTTTTTTAGTGCAAATTTATGAAAAAAGCTCAAAATTTTTCAGAAAAAAAGTTAATTTTCAAGAAAAATTTGCAGATTTTTGAGAAAAATGAAATTTTATAGGAAAAATCCTGCAAATTCACAAGAAGATTTTTGCAGATTTATGGGAGAAAAATAAAAAAAAAAGTTGCAAATGTATAAGAAAAAATGCAAATCTGGGCAACAAAGGTGAAAAATTTGCAGGAGAAAATTAAACATTTACAAGAATTTTTTAAAAAATTAAGGGAAAACAGTTTTTGAGAAAAAAAAGTTGCAAATTTATGAGAAAAAGTTTAAAATTTTCAGGAAAAAAGTGACAAATTTACAAGGAAAAAGTAACACATTTTTCTAGAAAGGTGGAGATAGAACGTAACAATGAAAGTAAACCCTTGTTCATGAATAACAATGAAAAAACTTGAACTGCTTAAAAGAAATTGCCCTGGACACGGTAGAGAAATAATGTGAAACTGGAGAGAGAGTCTGTTAAGAGTAAAAACTGCTGTCTTCTTCTCTGACATCCCCCACTTCCAGCTGCTCCTCAGGGAACCCGGGTGTTCATTCCAGATGAAAGTCATCATTTCTCCGGCGTGTCCCGGGTCAGCCCCGGGCCCTCTTTTCCAGGTGAACATGCGTGGAACAGCTCTCCAGAGAGGTGTCCAGGAAGTGTCCTGATCATGCGCCCAGGGCTACTTCAGCTGGCTGGTTTCAGCGTGAAGGAGCAAAGGCTCCACTCTGAGCCTCTCTCGGATGACTAAGTCCTCCCCCACCTCTGAGCGTGGACTCAGCCGCCCGTGAAGAAAACTAATTTGAACTGCCTTTGTCTGCAGTCTCACCTTTTCTGTCTTCACACAAAGCTTGTGACCATTGGTGAGGGTGTGAATGTGAACTGACTACGACGGGCTGGTACAGTCCTCGATGCCCCAATCCAGCCGTTGATCTCCCGCTCTGTTCTCCCTTCATTAGTGATACTTAAACTCTTAAACTTGGAGAGGGCAATCCACCCTTTTATGACTTAGATTTGGAGCTGCTAATTCACATCTCAACAACTTCACACTTACCTGCTGACTGTCCAGTGTTGCACTGAAGGGTCTCAGATTGAAGCACATTGTCAGCAAAAAAGCAAATGAGATTCTGAGACAATTCAATAACCAAACATGGCATCTTCTCCTCCTTGGATGCACCTTAAATCTAGAAATTTATCCTCTTAAAATTCCAGTGTTCCGCCGACAGAACATTTCAAATGTTCTACTGCCACTCTGTGAGGAAAGAATTTGATTTTCTTTGCACATGCTAAATTTAGGGAGATTAGCTGGCATGATCAGGGGTTAAAAGAAAAGTTTCTAATCTACAAGAAAAAAGTTACAAATTTATAGAAAAAAGTTGCAAATATTTAAGAAAAAAGTAAAAAAATTTAACAAAAGAAGCTGCAAATTTTTGAGAAAAAAGCTGCAAATTTACAAGAAAAAAATACAAATTTATAGAAAAAAGTTGCAAATATTTGAGAAAAAAGTTAATGTACAAAAAAAGCTGCAAATATTTGAGGGAAAAAATCGCAAATTTATGAGAAAAAAGCTATAAATTTTTGAGCAAAAAGTTGCAAATTTAACCTCTTAAAACTCTGGTGTTCCACCAGCAGGACGTGTCACATTTTCTACTGCCACTCTGTGAAAGAATTTGATTTTCTTTGCGTAAACTAAGTTTAAGGAGATTGGCTGGAATGCTAAGGGGTAAATCTGTAACATGTCTGACTTATTATTGGCACTGAAGACTGAGTTCATGCTGGATATCCCTTTGCAGAATTCAGTTGAATTCAGCTTTATTTATATAGCGCCATTTCACAACAACAGTCATCTCATAGCACTTTCAACTGTAGGGGAAACCCCCACAATTGCAGAAAGACCCCAGCAATCAGGTGATCCCCTGTGAGCAAGCGCTTGGTGATGGTGGAGAGGAAAAACTCCCTTTTAACAGGAAGAAACCTCCAGCAGAACCAACTGGCTGGGGGGGGGGGGGAGGATAGAGAAGATGAAAAGAACAGACATGTAGAGAGCAAACAGCACGATGGGGACTCAATCTATGGGAGAGAACAAACAGATGTTAATGACCAGCAAAAAAAATATTTCATTGAGACTGAAGAAAGGAGTGAAGCCCGTGCAATTAGTGGAGGTCCCCCTGCTGTCTAAACCTAATAGCAGCATAACTAAGGGAGGGTTCAGAAACACATGATCTCTCCCTAATTGTAGGCTATATCAAAAAGGAAGTTTTTAACCCTATTCTTAAAAACAGAGATCAAGTCTGACTCCCGAATCCCGATTGGCAGCTGGCTCCACAAGAGAGGAGCTTGATAACTAAAGGCTTTGACCCCCCATTGTACTTTTGGAGATTCTAGGTATTACAAGTAATCCTGCATTTTGGGAGCGTAGTGCTCTGTTAGGATAATACGGTAATATCAGTTCTTTTAAATAAAAAGGGGCCTGATTGTTTAGAGCTTTGAAAGTGAGAAGAAGTATTTTAAACTTAATTATAAACTCTGGGAAGCCACTGAAGGGAGGCCAGGACCGGAGAGATATGATCTCTCTTTCTAGTACCTGTTAAAACTCTTGCTGCAGCATTTTGGATAAACTGAAACTTTTTAGAGATGTTTTAGGACAACCTGATAATAAAGAATTACAATAATCTAATCTAGAGCTAACAAAAGTGTGGATCAATTTCTCAGCATCACTCTGAGACAAGATGCTCCTAATCTTGGCAATATTTCGCAAAAGATAGAAGCCAGTCTTAGAAACAAATTTAATATGTGAACTGAAAAACAGATTTTGATCAAAAATAACTCCAAGGTTGCTCACAGAACTATTAAGAGAAAGAGTAATTGCATCCAAACTAAAAGTTTGATTTGGAAAGGTATTTCTAAGGTTTTTTGGACCAACAAGAATGACTTCAGTCTTATCTGAATTTAATAGCAGGAAATTACAAGGCATCCAAGCTTTGATTTCCTTAAGACAGGCTTCTAACTTGGATAACTGATTACTATCATCTGGCTTCATTGACAGGTATAATTGTGTGTCATCTGCATAACAATGAAAATGTATACAGTGCTTTCTAATAATGTTGCCTAACAGAAGCATATATAAGCTAAAAAGAGTAGGGCCTAGCACAGATCCCTGTGGAACTCCATGACTGAGCTTTGAGTTGAAAGAAAACTCATTATTGACATGAACAAACTGGAACCTATCAGATAAATAAGATCTAAACCACTGCAAAGAAGTTCCATTAAGTCCAACATAGTGTTCTAATCTATCAGGTACAATATTATGATCGATAGTATCAAAAGCTGCACTAAGGTCTAAAAGGACAAGCACAGAAACAAGTCCATTATCAGATGCGATCAGGAGGTCATTAGTGACCTTCACTGAGGCTGTTTCATTACTATGATGGATTCTAAACCCAGATTGAAACTCTTTAAATAGACCATTTCCCTGCAAGTGGTCAAATAATTGCGTAGCAACAACTCTTTCCAAGAATTTTGAAATGAAAGGGAGATTAGAGATTGGCCTATAGTTAGCTAAAACTCCTGGATCCAGCATTGGCTTTTTGAGTAAGGGTTTAATTACAGCAGTTTTAAAAGCCTGCGGTACATGGCCTAAAGTTAATGAAGAATTGATTATTTGAAGAATAAAGCTACCGATAAATGGGAAGACTTCTTTAAATAACCTGATAGGAATAGGGTCTAAAAGACAAGTTGAAGGCTTGGATGAGGAAACTATTTTGTCTAACTCTAAAAGGTCAATTGGAGTAAACTGATCCAAACAGATGTCAATTGAAGGAGTTGTAGTAGTTAGTGTATTTAAGTTAACGGTGGGAAGAATCTGACTGATTTTATCTCTGATGAATGAAATTTTATTATTGAAAAAGTTCATAAAGTCCTGACTAGTAAGCTTTAAGGGAATGCTAGGATTGACAGAGTCCTGATTCTTTGTCAACCTGGCTACAGTGCTGAAAAGAAACCTGGGATTATTCTTGTTCTCTTCTATTAATGCAGAATAATAACTTGTTCTAGCTTTTCTCAGAGATTTTTTATAAATTAAAAGATGATTTCTCCAAGCTAAATAGATTTCATCTAAATTAGTGGAGCGCCATTCTCTTTCTAATTGACGAGTCTTCTGTTTTAAGCTATGAGTTTCTGCATTGAACCAAGGAGTTAGAAATCTCTGATTAGACTTTTTCTTTTTTAAAGGGGCCACCATGTTTAGAGTCTGATGAAGAGACGCTGTAACACTATCTACCATGCTATCAATTGCAGAAGTAGCAAGCTGTCTATAGCTTATATCTGTTGTGTTGACACATGGCATAGAGGAAACAGTCTGCATAAATTTGGTAACAGCATCATCTGAGAGGTATCTACTGTAGTAATATTTTTCCTTAGGAGCCAAATAGTCAGAAATCGTAAAATCAAAGGTTAACAGACAATGGTCTGACAGTACAGGGTTATGAGGAGACACTACCAGATTTTCTATTTCTATGCCATATGTCAGAACAAGGTCCAACGTATGGTGGAGATAATGGGTAGAATTTCCTACTTTCTGAGAAAACCCTATTGAGTCTAATATTGAAGGACAAATATCTCATCCTCCCAAGGCATTTCCCAGAGGACTGCCCATCATGTGTGTTTTAATGCAGTGGCAGACCCTGTATTTTACACAACGGCCTTCTTCACTGGTCCCTGAAGTAGTTGCTTTTGAGCTTCCAATTCATTGTCTGTCGGACACCTACAGACAATGAATTGGAAGCTCAAAAGTGTCCGCCTATAGGTGAACTGATTACCTCACCCTCAAAGCACCAGACAACCACCTCATGGAGGTGAACATGGCCCATTTGGACTCTGTTTCTCCAGCTTCCCACATAATGTGACAGAAGATCTGCCAGCAGCAGAAGATGAAGATCCTGTGAGCAGGGATACACACCAGATGTTTGGGCTTGCTATCTCTGTCTGGCATCTTCTCTGATCAGTTCCACACCTCTTCTCAGCTGAGTGAATAGAAAAGGGGTCTGCAACCTGCGGCTCTGGGGCCACATGTGGCTCTTTTGCCCGTAGATAGTGGATCTCTGAGGCCTTAAAAAAGCCTTGCATTTCCAAGAAAAAAAGCAATAAATTTCAAGAAAGAAGGTTGCAACTTTCAAGAGAAAAATACCCTTCCTCTTCTTTTTTCAGCTACTCCCTTTCAGGGTCGCCACAGTGGCTCATCTGCCTCCACCTCACCCTATCCTTTGCATCTTCTTCTGTAACACCAACCCTCCCCATGTCCTCTTTCACTACATCCATGAATCTTCTTTTGTGGTCTTTCTCTTCCCCTCCTGCTTGGCAGCTTCATCTTCAACATCCTTTGTCCAACATTTCCAATATCCTTCCTCTGCACATGTCCAAACCATCTCAGCCTTGCCTCTGCTACTTTGTCTCCAAACCGATCAAGCTGAGCTGTCCCTCTGATATACTTTACGGCTTGCATAGATACAAGCCATAAAGACCAAGTTGGTGAGTGTTCTTGCAACAAAATTCTCCCCCAACTTAGACTCAGAGACATTGGCTGATCTGAAGAAAAAGCTTTAATGTGAAGTGACCTGTGAGAAATTAGGTGCTGCTCAAACTCGATTCAGCTTTTTTGAAGTTACCGCTGAGTGCCATGAAGTGGGAAAAAGGTATGAACCACAGCTCTGGCCTGGGGGGATCTTTGTGAGGCACTTCTATGAGGTGCGTAAACCCAGATCCACCACAGAGGGAGTGACTGTAAAAACATCCACTGCTACAGGAAATGTATGCCTGCCTGAGGCTGGGTCATCTGATGCAGCCAAGATATGATTGTGGTTTATGTCTCTAAGGGTGGTGTCATATAATTCACAAGGCCTGCGTTTAGGACAGAGTGATGGCGATAAAGCACAACGTCTTGTTATTGACAAGCTCCTGGAGATCACTGATATTTTATGTTTGCAAGAAACTTGGTTAGCCAGACAAGATCTTGACAAACTTAACTGTTTTATCGGTGACTTCCTTTGCGTTGGAGATTCTACTACAGATCTTAGTTCTGGAATTGTCCATGGCAGAATACCTGGAAGAGTGGCCATTCTTTGGCCTAAAAAAATATGACTCATGTATTAGTGTGATTAAATTAGAGGTGGACTGTTGTGTTGCAATTAAAGTTGTTCATAATAAGAGTGTTTTTGTCATTTTAAATGTCTATACTCCTTATGACTGCTACACAAATGAGGATGAATACCTTAGCAGGCTTGGCTCTTTAAGTTCTTTTATTAATGAGAACACATTTACATCTGTTTTTATTATGGGAGATATGAATGCTGACATTTCAGATCAGAATTCTTTATTTGGCCAACATCTAATCAAATTCTGTGCAGATAACAAGCTTTTACTTTCTACTGGAGAGCTGTTACCAGATGACAGTTACACATAGATCAGTGAAGCATGGCATACATCATCTTGGCTGGACCACTGTATTACTACTGTAGATGCTCATGACTCTTTGGTTAAAGTTGATGTCTTGTATGATCTAGCTGTAGCACATCACATACATTTTTCCTTGTTATTAGACATGAAGAGTTTACCTGATCTGATGAGCTATGACAGACATGAACAAAGAGTAGAATTTGATTGGATAAGATTGACAGAGAAAGATCTTCGGACATATAATGTTTTAACTGATAAGAATTTACACAACACTGAAATTCCATATAATGCTGTTTTGTGCAGTGACATGAACTGTAAAAACAAAATCACCATAGAGACTTGTGTTTAGTGTATGGTAAAACAGTAAAATGTCTTGTTAATAGTAAATCATTAATCGTTAATAGTAAATCATCAATAGTAAATCATTATGTCAAAAGGGACTAAAGATATTCCACTGCAAGCCTGGATGGCATGAATATGTATCAGAACTCCATACAGAGGCAAGAGATGCTTTTAAAAACTGGGTTATAGCTGGAAAACCAAGGCACGGCCTGGAGTATGATCATAAGAAATATGCAAACACAAGATTTAAAAATGCTGTCCCTTTTGTTAAGAGAAATGAGCAGGCCATTAGGGCAGACCCTATTGCCAGAAAACTTTTACAAAATAGTGTTTACAGCTTTTGGAAAGAGATTAATGCTATCAATAACTGTAGAATGCCATTACCATCAAGTATTGATGGAGTTACTGGAGCTGAAAACATTGTTAAACTGTGGAGAAATTATTCCGAGGATATCTTTAACTGTGTTCAGAGTGCAGAATTTGTGTTTTTGTTTTGTTTATGTTTTATTGTATTTGTGATGTTTTTTTATGATGACAGTGCAGTCATTAGAGCAGATGAAGTTTGTTCTGCTATTGAGAAACTGGCCTGGAATAAAGCTCGTGGTCCTGATGAAATATCAGCTGAACACCTTAAGTATGCCAGCCATAGACTTTTGGTTTTACTTGCCGTTTGTTTTTCTTCTTTTTTAATGCATGGCACATTAACAGACTCTATGCTGTCAGCATTGTTGGTTCCTGTAATTAAAGATAAAACTGGCAAGATATTCAGCAAAGACAATTATAGACCAATTGGTCTAGCAAGCTGATAGAAAAATTACATATTATCCACATTATTATTATTATTGTTATTATTATTATTATTATTATTATTATTATTATTATTATTATTATTATTATTTTGTACCATGCCTTTCCTATTTCATGTCTGATGTTTATATGTGCATTCCATGTAGAATAAGTTCATATATTCCTTTATATTATTCTTTCATGTCTGTGAGCAATTATTGTCTAACTGTGGCCTTCAGAGAATGTGTGCGAGTGCTGAGACTGAGGGTCAGTACAAGTGTAAAAGATTACCTAAGCTCCATTGATAATCTCTTTGACCTGCTCTGCTTAGTTTCTGTGACCAGGAATGTGCTAAAACTTTCAGTTCGTATTTATAGACACTCTGTCTGTCTCCAAGATGTCTCTTATGTCTCCTCCTTTGTTTATCTATCCTGAAGAGCAGCAATAAATACCAGGCTTAGAAAATGTATGTTCAGAGAGTCGGTGTGGGTGTGTTGAAGGTCACACTCTGTAATCTCTCCCCCAAATAGCCATTGGGGTTATCTCTTCTTCTTTTATTTGTTACAATAAATATACTGTACTTAAATCCAATACTCTGCCTGATCTTTGACTCAGAATAATTTATGCTCAAAATTATTCTATCACAGGCATATTGTCTAAGGTTTTTGAAATAATACTTCAGAATCGGATTCAAGATTATATAGCAAGTATTGATAACCAGTTTGGGTTTAAGAATAAACACAGCACAGATTTGTGCATAAACTGTATGCATTAAAGGAAATAGTTGGTACATATAATAGACTAGTGCATTGCCCATAGAATGCAAGTATTCCTATCTGAAACAGGTATCCCAATCAGGCTTTACAGACCCAAATGTAGGCTGTGTTTGAAAGTGGAATACAGAGGTGTAGCCTACACACGTGGACAAAATTGTTGATACCCCTCTGTTAATGAAAGAAAAACCCACAATGGTCACAGAAATAACTTGAATCTGACAAAAGTGGTAATAAATAAAAATTCTATGAAAATTAACCAATGAAAATCAGACAATGCTTTTGAATTGTGGTTCAACAGAATTATTTAAAAAAACAAACTCATGAAACAGGCCTGGACAAAAATGATGGTACCCCTAGAAAAGATTGAAAATAATGTGACCATAGGGACATGTTCAACCAAGATGTGTCCTCTAATTAACATCACAGGTGTCTACAAACTTGTAATCAGTCAGTCGGCCTATTTAAAGGGTGACAAGTAGTCCATCCATCCATCTTCTTCCGCTTAATCCTTTTCGGGTCGCGGGGAGGCTGGAGCCTATCCCAGCATCGTTGGGCGAGAAGCAGGGCACACCCCAGACAGATCGCCAGTCCATCGCAGGGCCAACACAGAGAGACAGACAACCATTCACTCTCACAGTCATACCTAAGGACAATTTAGAATCCCCAGTTTTGATGCCAATTAACCTAACTTGCAAGTTTTTGGCATGTGGGAGGAAACCGGAGAAATGCCGGAGTAAACCCACGCAGACACGGGGCAACATGCAAACTCCACACAGATCACTGTTGGTCGGGGGCTGGGATCAAACCCAGGATCCCCCAGCCAAGGGTAAGTTGCTGTGCTGCTACAGTACTAACCACTCCGCCACTGTGCTGTTTGTTGACATGGTGTGTACCACACTAAACATGGACCAGAGGAAGCAAAGGAGAAAGTTGTCTCAGGAGATTAGAAAGAAAATTGAATCAGTGAATTCAAAAAGGGCCCAAGTCCCCTTTGAAAAAGTGTGGACTTGGGCCCTTTTTGAATTCACCGATTCAATTATAGACAAACGGTTAAAGATAAAGGCTATAAGACCATCTCCAAGCAGCTTGATGTTCCTGTGACTACAGTTGCACATATTATTCAGAAATTTAAGATCCACGGGACTGTAGCCGACCTCCCTGGATGTGGCCGCAGGAGGAGACGGATAATACGAATGGTAACAAAAGAGCCCAGAACAACCTCTAAACACATTCATGGTGAACTCCAAGGTCAAGGTACATCAGTGTCAGATCGCACCATCCGTCGTTGTTTGAGCCAAAGTGGACTTCATGCGAGACGACCAAGGAGGACACCACTGTTGAAAACAAATCATAAAAAAGCCAGACTGGAATTTGCCAAACTGCATGCTGACAAGCCACAAAGCTTCTGGGAGAATGTCCTATGGACAGACGAGTCAAAACTGGAACTTTTTGGCAAGGCACTGTCGCGTGAATTGCCTATAAAAATATTTGTCATAAGGTACAGGAATTATTTATTTTATTTAATAGTGGGTGTGAAAGGGGGCGGAGTTAAACCTTCACTTCTACACCCGCTAAATTAAATAAAAGCACTCGTAAAAGGGGCACCAGTCCTAACGGACAATAATATTAACTTTAATTTTATTTAATTTTGTACCTTCAATTACTTAATGAATCAGTCTCAAAGTTTCAGTGAGTTCTTGTCCTGCCGTGATTAGGAAACATGTATATGCGAAAGAAGAACGCTTCAACTTCTCTCATTCATCCCTTTTATTAAACTCATTCAGGTTACATGGCATGGCGTTCAAATGATGAATACACAGATTTAAATGATAACAGCGTAATATATCACATCAACTGATATTGGATTCCTGAACATAAAGTCTAGCGTTACACCTCTGTAGAACCAAGGAGGAACCAGACTTATGTTTCAATGGTAAATGAGGCTGAAAACAACGCAATTTTATGGGGAAAATTCATAAGCTAATTATCTAAAAATGACTTCTGAATTAATCTACGAAAATTTAAGGGCAGTTACTTAAAAATGACTAAGAGTTTTCCTTCAGTTTACAGCTTTATCCTGTGGCCGAGAGACTAATTGAGCCTTGAAACACAGGCCATATTCAATTGTAATTTAATTGTTAGGACATCACGTTTTAACCCAGCAGATAAGAAAAGTAGGAGCTTCACTCACACAACAGCTGTAGGTCCACGTTTCAGCGGGTCGATGCCGGCCGAGTTGGGAGTTAGGACGTCGGAGGAAGCGGCTGCTGCAATGCTCCCTCACAGCAGTCAGGAGTGTTGACCCAGCCGGGGGCTCGTTCAGGACGGGGGCAGCAGAGTGATCGTCCCTGAGCGGCATGAAAAGTCCTTGGAAAAAAGTCCAAATTTGAGGTCTCTTGTAGTGGGATAGACCAAAAAAACTGAAGGAGGAACGGCTCAGTCTCTGTTCACTTTAAACTAGGCAAATTAAAGGTCCACTTTAACGGCGTGAAAAGTCATTAAAAAAAATGAGAAAAACATTTACTAGGATAAGAATGGCTTCTGAGGTGAAGGAAAAAGTTTGAGAATTTGATTCTCTAAAAGGAACGAGCTCTAAAGAAAAATGGTTTCTCCTCAGTGACCAGAAAATAACGAAAGACTTGACAAACTTCACAAAGAACAGAATAAAACTTCACAGGGCCTTGAAACGGTGGAATGAAATCTTCTGAGATCTAGATTACTATTCTGCTTCTTTAATCTTAATTTAGTTCCTAATCTTTCTCAAAATCTCCCTAATCTTTCTCAAAATCTCTTTCTTTCTTCTTTCTGTGTTTCTAATTCTTAATTCTATCACTGTTCTCTATCTTGCTGTTCTTGTTACTTCTTTACTTCTTGCTAATCTTGCCCTTACTCTTTTGTCTTAATGATCTCCTAAACTCAAATCTAACTTCTCTCTTTTAAAGTTACCTCGCCGGCTCGTAAAACTGATGATGTCGATCGCAAGACTGACCAATCGACTTTTTCAGAAGCAGTTTGAAATGGCTGCTATCCAATGTGAGAACATTTCTTTGTTTGAGAGCAGCCAATCAAACGAAGACACCATCCCATGAAATTGCAGAGGAAAAATCAACACTCAGTCAGTTCTTATGAAATTAGGTGCTCAATATAAAATCTAACTAAATTAAATGACTTGGCTAATATTTGGTGATCATGCATTTATACCATTACTCCAATATTACCTTTGTTTGAACAACACTCATGAATACAACATTTCTTATACATAATTATAATACATGCCTTCATATTTAGATCAAAACGTAGTACAGCAACCATGGTTGGTGATAAAAGAGGGATGATTTTCAGTGTCCTTAGGATCCAGAGGATAAGCTGAAAGAAACAATGTTTAGAACAAATTAAAAGTCATCCTAAGTACTGAAACACATTTTGTAGGTATCCGCTAGGAGGTACTGTTGAGCTGTGGATGATTTCTTTTAGGTCCATGGTATCTGGGAGGAAACCTGGATAGTATCATGGGGCTATAAACCCGTCAGATTAAGCGGTTTATGACTCTTAAGAACATTGGTTTCCTGTGAAAAGGTACGTTATCAAAAGCAGTGTTCACGTTGAGAGGTCTGGTCTCCTGAGTTTTATGTTCCTTTGAGCCTTTAAAAGCAAATTCTGATCCTTACAATCTCTGCAAGAGGCAACTGTTTACATTGGGGTCCTGGGAAAACAAACATCTTTGGTCAGGCCTGGAAGAGGCCTGAATGGGTCGGCATGAAAGCCAGTGATATTCCTGAAAAAGGCAGAAAAGTGGTATTCCTGTATAAGGAATAAAATGAAATTCCTGCAACATGGAGAGAAGTGATCTTCTGTCTTGGTTTGAGGAGACGATGATGCTACAGCACATCAGCTCTATGTTCACAGACGCAAAAATGAAGCATACTAAGAAAAGAACACTGTCCCTACTGTGAAACACGGAGGAGGTTTTGTTATATTCTGGGACTGCTTTGCTGCATCTGGCACAGGGTGTCTTGAATCTGTGCAGGGTACAATGAAATCTCAAGACTATCAAGGTATTCTAGAGAGAAATGTGCTGCCCAGTGTCAGACAGCTTGGTCTCAGTCGCAGGTCATGGGTCTTGCAACAGGATAATGACCCAAAACACACAGCTAAAAACACCCAAGAATGGCTAAGAACGAAACATTGGACTATTCTAAAGTGGCCTTCTATGAGCCCTGATCTAAATCCTATTGAACATCTGTGGAAGGAGCTGAAACGTGCCGTCTGGAGAAGGCACCCTTCAAACCTGAGACAACTGGAGCAGTTTGCTCATGAGGAGTGGGCCAAAATACCTGCTGAGAGGTCCAGAAGTCTCATTGACAGTTACAGAAACCGTTCGATTGCAGTGATTGCCTCAAAAGGTTGTGCAACAAAATATTAAGTTTAGGGTACCATCATTTTTGTCCAGGCCTGTTTCATGAGTTTGTTTTTTAAAATAATTCTGTTGAACCACAATTCAAAAACATTGTCTGATTTTCATTGGTTAATTTTCATAGAATTTTTATTTATTGCCACTTTTGTCAGATTCAAGTTCTTTCTGTGACCATTGTGGGTTTTTCTTTCATTAACAGAGGGGTACCAACAATTTTGTCCACGTCTGTAATGATGCATTTAGAATATTACTCAGAATCCCAAGATAGACAAGTGCTAGCCTTATGTTTGTTACGAATAATGTTCCTACTTTTCATGCTGTCTTGAGGAATTATATGCATAAATTTATGTGTCAGTTAATTGAGTCTGATAACGTGATTATAATAATGTTAACCCGGCCCACGCTCAGTGATACAAGATATATGTCCTGCCTTTGGAAGCATTGGAATAGTTGCCTGTATCTGTTTTAATTATTGTTGTTATAATGTTTTTATTATTGTTAGTTTTTGTATATATATTATTATTATTTATTTATTTATTATTATTATTTACCTTTATTTAACCAGGAAAAAAACCCGTTGAGATTAAAAACCTCTTTTTCAAGGGAGTCCTGGCCAAGAGGCAGCAAAAAAATCACAAATACATTTACAATGACATACAAATCATATAAAACAGTTACAAATTAGTGAAGCCGTCTCAAGTGTTCTCAATCTGGATTTAAAATCGTTCAATGAAACAAGTTCCATTAGTTTCCAGTCTTTTTGCAACATGTTCCATGTAGAGGGGGCTGAGAACATGAAAGCTCTTTTTCCCAGCTCAGTACGGGCAAATGGAACAGAAAGCAACAAATGATCATTAGAACGCAAACCATAAGAATCAACACTTCTCAGTGTGATCAAATTACAAATGTAAGGGGGCGACAGTCGAAGCATGGCCTTGTAAATAAAAATGTACCAGTGAGTCAACCTCCTGGTGGACAAAGAGGGCCATCCCACTCTAGAATACAGTTCACAGTGATGGGTCAAGGCTCTACAGTTTGTAACAAACCTCAAAACAGCATGATATACAGAGTCAATCTTACTCAGACACTGAGCTGAAGCGTTCATATACAAGAGGTCTCCATAATCTAAAATAGATAAAAAAAAGTTGCAGTAACAAGACGCTTTTTAACCTCAAAAGAAAAACAACATTTATTTTGAAATAAAAAAACCCAGTTTCAGTTTAAGTTTCTTCACAAGATTTTCAACATGGGGCTTAAAAGTCAGAGCGTCATCAAGCAAGATACCAAGATGCTTGTACGAGTGAGCCACCTCAATTTCATTTCCCTCAAAAGTGGACACTGTGGGAAGAATTTGTGGACTCTCCCTAAAATTTGAAAATCACATCAGTTTAGTTTTGTCAGCATTAAGGACTAGTTTTAGCTGCAGAAGTGTGTGCTGCACCACATTAAAAGCTTTCTGCAGAGAAGCAACAGCATTAGCAGGGGAAGAGCCAAAGCAGTAAATAATTGTGTCATCGGCATAAAAATGCAAACTAGCATCAGACACATTTTGTCCTAGATCATTAATGTACATAATGAATAGGAGGGGTCCTAATACAAAACCCTGTCCCCCCCCCCCCTTGTGGACACTGACAATTTCAGAACACAAAACATCATATTTAATACATTGGGTCCTGTCACTCAAATAATTTGCGAACCAGGAGACTACATGTTCCGACAGACCAAAACTGATGAGTCTTTGCTTTAAAACTGTGTGGTCCACAGTGTCAAAAGCCTTTGACAGATCAATGAAAAGTGCAGCACAGTACTGCTTTTTATCAAGAGCAATAAGTATATCATTGACCACTTTTGTAGCAGCAGTAATAGTGTTGTGCTTTTTTCTAAAGCCCGATTGCAGTTTTGAAAGAAATTCATTTGAGTATAAAAACTCTTTAAGTTGATCACACACGAGAGATTCAAGAATCTTGGACAAGACACACAAATTTGACATTGGTCTGTAGTTAGTTAAAACTGCTGGGTCACCTCCTTTTAAGAGAGGAACCACAAAAGCTGACTTCCATACTACAGGAATCTCTTTGTTTTCAGTTGATAAATTAAAAAGTACTGTAAGAGGCTGTGCAATAAAATCGGCAGCCATTTTCAAAAAGTAAGGCTCTATCAAGTCTGGTCCAGGAGTTTTTCTGTGATTCAAAGTTTTGAGAGCCTTATGAACTTGCTGTACAGTAAAAGGTACAAGTCTAAAAGGTTCTCCAAAAAACATTTGGGAATTAGTACAGTGAGGCACAGATGTAGCTCCTGTAGAGCTAAACAGAAAACTAGACGACACAAAATGCTTATTGAAGCAATTTAAAACCTTAGTTCTATCATAAACTGGGACTGAGCCATTTAAAACAAAAGTAGGAAGAACCTGAGAGCTTTTGTTCACAGATAAACCTTTGATCACTTTCCAAAATTTCTGTGGATTATTAAGACTCTCAGTTATGACAGATAAATAATATTCAGATTTAGCCTTTTTAATAAAAAAAGTGTATTTATTTCTCAGTTGTCTAAAAATAGACCAATCACTGGCAGTATCAGTTTTCCTGGCTTTGGCCCAAGCCACATTACGCTGATAAATGGCATCAAACAGTTCTGGAGAGAACCAGAGGTTTTCACGCCCCTTTACTCTGAATTTCCCTCTAGGAGCATGTTTATTTACAATTTTCTCAAAGTTTTCTTTAAAGAAAGTCCACGCTAACTCAGCGTCTGGCAACAGGCCTATATGTTCCCAATTAACCAAGGACAAATCATGATGATAAGCTTGTTCATTAAATTTCTTCAAATTCCTCTTGAAAATAATGCGCGGTTTACTTTTGGGGATTTTTGTATCTCTGCACACTGCAACAACACAATGATCACTCAAATCATTGCAGAAAACACCCACAGATGAAAATTTATGTGGAGCATTTGTTAAAATTAAGTCAATCAAAGTGGACTTTTCAGGACTTTTAATATTTGGCCTAGTTGGATAGTTAATCAACTGGCTAAAATTTACAGAGTCACAGAAAGATTTAAATTCTTCAGAAGCTACGTTTAACCAATCCCAATTGAAGTCTCCTGCCATTAAAAGCTCATTGTAGTTTAATTTGGACAAAAGATGCTTTAAGGATGATAATGCCTCCTTGGTGGCAGATGGAGGTCTATAACAACCAACAACAGTTATGGAAAGGGATTTGGCTATTTCCATATTCAAGGCCAGAAACTCCATCTGCTTAGAAATGGACTTAGACAAGACAATTGAAGCATCAAATCTTGATTTAACATAGGCGGCTACACCACCACCTTTTTTAGGCCTGTCAGTATGGAAGACATTGTATCCATTTATACTAATATCATCATCTGTGACAGCTTTTGTCAGCCACGTTTCAGAGATGATCACAACATCTGGATCAGTTGATCTAATCCAAATTTTGACCATGTCCATTTTAGGAAGTAAACTGCGCACATTAAGATGAATAATTTTGAGAGCAGACATTGATTTAAAATCAGCAGGAGTCTGAATACATTGTAGATCAGGTCCAGGGTTTGGTTGCACATTTCCAGATAATAATAAAAGTAGGACAATCATCAATCTTTGCTTCACATCACATTTTGAAGCAGAATTTTTGTATATTGAAGCAAGGCGATTCTTTTCATTGAGCAAAAGTGTGAGGTCATATAAAGTAAGAACATTTTGAAGTTTAAATAATTCCCTTGGTACCTCTGTCCAGGAATCTATGACCCAGACCAAATGAATCTGTGATTGCTCATAAACAACATTAAAATCAGTACCACTATAGTAAGTGTCCCAAAAACACAACACATTGGCATGGGTACTCACCCAGGGAACATTATTTAATCTCGTGTTCCAGGCTGCCAACAAGCATATTAAAGTAATAAAAAATGACATTGTCCTCCACTTTCTGCACATCAGCAGCTTAAAAGTTCTTACAAATACTGCAAGGAGATGTTGCAGGCCCAAGCTAGATATCTCAGCTCCAGGAGTAATATAGGTCTTCAACCCAATATCCAGGAAAATATTACAGGCCCAAGCTAGTAAGCTCAGCTCCAGGAGAGATGTAGGCCTCCCAGCCCAGTCTCCAGGGGGATGTTGCAAGCCCAAGCTAGTTAACTCAACTCCAGGAGGAATATAAGCCTTCCAGCCCAGTATCCAGGGAGATGTTGCAGACCCAAGCTGGCTAGCTCAGCTCCAGGAGGAATACAGGCTTTTCAGCCCAGTATCCAGGGAGATGATGCAGACCCAAGCTAGTTAGCTCAGTTCCAGGAGAGATGTAGGTCTCCCAGCCCAGTCTCCAGAGAGGTGTTGCAGGCCCAAGCTAGTTAGCTCAGCTCCAGGAGGGGTATCGGCCACCCAGTCCAGTCTCCAGGGGGATGTTGCAGGCTCAAGCTAGTAAGCTCAGCTCCAAGAGGAGTATAGGCCTCCCAGCCCAATCTCCAGGGGGATGTTGTGGGCCCAAGCTAGTTAGCTCAGCTCCAGGAGAAGTATCAGCCTCCCAGCCCAGTCTCCAGGGAGGTGTTGCAGGCCTAAGCTAGCCAGTTCAGCCCCCAGGAGGAGCACAGGCCTCCCAGCCACCTCTCCAGGGGAATGCCACAAGCCCAGCCAACCAACTCATCCTGGGGACAGGCCCAGACCTGTTAGCCACACTCAAAGGTGATAGCAGTATTCTTTAAACTTGTTAAAAGTCATTAAATATATATATGGACCTGTGTCTGAAATAAAGTGATTGATTGATACTCATTTCTAATCCTGTCCCTCCTTGTTACTCCCGATGAAAATCTTTGCATCTTCAACTCTGCCACTTCCAGCTGCACCTCCTGTCTTTTTGTCAGTGTCACCGTCTTCAAACTAAACATCATAGAAGGTCCATCTTGAAAATCTTCCCTTTCACTCTTGCTGCTACCCTTATGTCACAAATCACCCCTGACACTCGTCTCCATCCACTCCACCCTGCCTGCACTCTCTTCTTCACCTCTGTTGTGCATTTTCCATTGCTTTGGATGGTTGGCCCCACTTGGCCACCATTTCTGTCCTTAATCAACCTAACCTGCTGTACAGCTTTTCCAACTCGATCTCTCTGTCTAGTCTAGCCAGTCGATACAACTCAGTTTCTTCTTCCTTAGTGTCCAGCCTCTCATACAACTCACTATACGTATGCCTTTTCCTTTGCCACCTCTCTCTTTGCCATGCCCCTAGATTCCAAATACTCCTGTCTACTTTCTTCATCTCTCTGACTATCCAACTTTTTCTTTGCTAACCTCTTCCTTTGAATAGAAAAAGTTTTAAATGTATTAAAAAAAGTTTTAAAAAATTAAGTTAAAAATGTAGTAAAAGAGTTGCATATTTACAAAAAAGTTGTTTAATTAAAGGAAAAAAGTTGCTAATTTTAGATAAAAATTTGCAACTTTACTTGAAAAAAGTTGCAGATTTAAAAGAAAAAAAATGCAAGTTTACAAGAAGAAATTGGAAAATTTCTGAGAAAAATGTTGCAAATTTAGACTGTAAACACTATATTTTATGAAAAAAAATGTTTCAAATGTTGAGGAAAAAATTTCAAATTTGCTAGAAAAAAAACGTGCAAATTTATGATAAACAGTTGCAGATTTGAAAGAAAAAAAGCTGCAAATTTATGACAAAAAGTTTTAAAAGTATTAGAAAAAAGTTGAATATTTACAAAAAAAGTTGCCGATTTAAAGGAAAAAAGTTGCAAATTAAAGAAAATTAAGTTGCAGATTTGCAAGAAAAAAAATATAAATTTACAGGAAGAAACTGGAAAATTTCTAAGAAAAAAGTTGCAAATTTACCCCCCCCCCCAAAAAAAGTTCAATTTATGAGTTGAAATTTATGCTGAAATTTATAAGAAAAAAGTTGCAAGAGAGGAAGGGTGGAGCTATGGATCAACTACATTTTTGACAGGTGCCACGCACCCTACCATGCCCCCTGACCTGCCCCTGACCTAACCTATGTAATTAAATGGGGATTATCTCTAATTAGTGTAAATATGGAATATCAATTATAAGTGCTTTGAAAAAATGGTCTTTGACCTTTGAGATTAGTGGGGGTTATAGAATGCTTATTATAAGTGCTTTTCAAAAAAATACATTTTGAGCTGTGAGATTAGTGGGGGGTTTAGAATGTCAATTATAAGTGCTTTGAAAAATGATCCGTTGCCCGTATGGGGTTAGCGTGAGAAAGGGGTTAGCATGAGAAAGGAATGTCAGTTGTGGGGGGAACAGCTTTCAAGGATGACATGTTTTTAGTGCGTTCATTTTACAAAACATGCATCAGAGGGACCAAAATAAGCACCAGAATTTTCTCTCTTTCGCTCTCTCTCTCACTCACACACACACACACACACACACACACACACACACACACACACACACACACACACACACACACACACACACACACTCTCCTTAGATGCTTTAAAAGCACGGCCTCTGTGGCAGACATCAACCACCAATGGCGAAACTCTGGAGTATCACCATGAGCAATCCAAAAAGAAACTACACTGCCAGACATATTGTGCTTACCTCTGCAAAGTCGGGTTGGGATCCTTCAAAGTTTTGGGGTCCTCAATCCAAAATTAAAACCTCGGATGTCGAACCGGAGGAGAAACGGCTTGTTCCAGCCCCGCAATCTCAACAGCCCTTGCAGACCCCAGAGATCCTACAGCCCGAGCAGACCCTAGAGACCCCAGGACCCATGCAAGATGGAGAGACCCCGGAGCCTCCACTGGCCGTGGAGATCCCAGAGAGCCAATACCCTCTATGAACTGTAGATCTTCCAAACACACCGGCTCAGGACGCGGTCGGTGCAGATATCCCCTTCTCTCAGGCTCCGGAACCAAACAACGATGATATTGACCATCCTAAAACCCCAAGTTCAACGGACATCGATTGTGACTGTGGGGGCTGTCTGATCCCACACCCTTCACCTACATTATCGAGCCACATTTCACTATCAACACTGGTAACATCACCAGAAGATCAACCTGACGGGTGGATGAGCGACGTGTTCTTCAGCATTATAAAATCAGCCGTGCTCCATCTGTTCAGTAAAACTTTGGAGGAGTACCAGCATGATAAATGTCCGGGATGTCGTATTAATCACCCCAGTCAGAGGCAGCATCAATGCTTCAATGTGATCACGGAGGGTTTCTATCAGGAAAACTTTTACCGGTTGATGGGGACACTCCACACACCGGGGTTTATTCCCGACACCTCTTACAACTCCACAACATTCAGGATGACGATCAACAAATCAAAACTATGGCCCAGACTCTTCTGTTGGAGCTACAATCGACCAGAGTCATCCACAAGCCCATCCGTGATATGTACGAGAAACTGGTTTGAAAAAATAAGATCGGCAAGGCCCATCTCCAGAAAGCCACAGAGCTGTGGATGAATCCTTTGCTCTGGGACGTCTAAAAGAAAAATGTGGAGAATGGGAAGTTTCATCGAGAAACTTTGGAGCAAGTTTGAGAGCCATCTTAACTCTCTTTACTTAGCAAATCTTTTGTATGGTGTTATTGATAGCAGAGTAAATAAAAATGCAGAAGGCAGGTTTTCCTCTGGTAACTTTTCTCGGTGGTGGGCCGCCTCACCAGAAAGTTTACCACCAAGCCAAGAAGGAGATATGAATTTAAGAAAAATCTTTGAAGCAATGACTTTCCGCAAGCGCGCACAAGAACAACGCGCATGGCCATCATCTGTGCAGAGTTTAGAAGTGCCCCGCCCACGCAAGCTTTCCAGTCAGTCAGCAGGTAGTGTCTCACTAGCAGCAGCAGCATCTTCATAGAAAAGGAATGAAAACCAGGAAGTCAAACAGTAGAAATTAACTCTATTTGAAGAGAAACATTGTGAAGAAGTCCGCCGTTTCTTCGCTGGTAAAAATCCTGGTGCGTTAGCACCTTGGCGCTACCTATCGGGCAGGAGTGAAACTACAAATGATGGTTGTGTGCATGCGTCAACTGCTTGGCCTGGGTAGATGAAAAAGTGAGCATGTACAGTGCCGCGTGCGTGCCGGGCTCGTCCAAAGCATACGCGGACCAAGGAGGACTAGAGGAGAAATGCAGCATAATAAGGCTTGACTGTCCAAATGAAACATGAGTTTATTAAAGTACTTTAAACACAGAAGAAAAAATCAGAAGAGGTACAGTGGGGAAAAAAAATATTTAGTCAGCCACCAATTGTGCAAGTTCTCCCATTTAAAAGATGAGAGCTGTCTCCAATTTTCATCATAGGTATACCTCAACTATGAGAGACAAAATGAGGAAAAAAAAAATCCAGAAAATCACATTGAAGGATTTTTAATGAATTAATTGGTGAATTCCTCGGTAAAATAAGTATTTGGTCACCTACAAACAAGCAAGATTTCTGGCTCTCACAGACCTGTAACTTCTTCTTTAAGAGGCTCCTCTGTCCTCCACTCGTTACCTGTATTAGTGGCACCTGTTTGAACTCTTTATCAGTATAAAAGACACCTGTCCACAACCTCAAACAGTCAGACTCCAAAGTCCACTATGGCCAAGACCAAAGAGCTGTCAGAGGACACCAGAAACAAAATTGTAGACCTGCACCAGGCTGGGAAAGACTGAATCTGCAATAGGTAAGCAGCTTGGTGTGAAGAAATCAACTGTGGGAGCAATTATTAGAAAATGGAAGACATACAAGACCACTGATAATCTCCCTCGATCTGGGGCTCCACGCAAGATCTCACCCCGTGGGGTCAAAATGATCACAAGAACGTTGAGCAAAAATCCCAGAACCACACGGGGGGACCTAGTGAATGACCTGCAGAGAGCTGGGACCAAAGTAATAAAGGCTACATCAGTAACACACTACGCCGCCAGGGACTCAAATCCTGCAATGCCAGACATGTCCCCCTGCTTAAGCCAGTACATGTCCAGGCCCGTCTGAAGTTTGCTAGAGAGCATTTGGATGATCCAGAAGAGGATTGGGAGAATGTCATATGGTCAGATGAAACCAAAATAGAACTTTATTGTAAAAACTCCACTTGTCGTGTTTGGAGGAGAAAGAACACCATACCTACTGTGAAGCATGGTGGTGGAAACATCATGCTTTGGGGCTGTTTTTCTGCAAAGGGACCAGGATGACTGATCCATGTAAAGGAAAGAATGAATGGGGCCATGTATCGTGAGATTTTGAGTGAAAACCTCCTTCCATCAGCAAGGGCATTGAAGATGAAACGTGGCTGGGTCTTTCAGCATGACAATGATCCCAAACACACCACCCGGGCAACAAAGGAGTGGCTTCGTAAGAAGCATTTCAAGGTCCTTGAGTGGCCTAGCCAGTCTCCAGATCTCAACCCCACAGAAAATCTTTGGAGGGAGTTGAAAGTCCGTGTTGCCCAGCGACAGCCCCAAAACATCACTGCTCTAGAGGAGATCTACATGGAGGAATGGGCCAAAATACCAGCAACAGTGTGTGAAAACCTTGTGAATACTTACAGAAAACGTTTGACCTCTGTCATTGCCAACAAGGGGTATATAACAAAGTATTGAAATGAACGTCTGTTATTGACCAAAGTGTGTTTATATTTATACTGTATATCTATATATTTATTCCATCTAGCTACAATGCTCCGCACTGTGTTTTTATATATCTACATATTATTCCATCTAGCTACATTGCTCCGCACTGTGTGTGTTTATATACTTGCATATTTATTCCACCTAGCTGCAATGCTCCGTACTGTGGGTGTTTATATATTTACATATTTATTCCATCTAGCTACAATGCTCTGCACTGTGTGTTCATATATTCATATATTTATTCCATCCAGCTACAATGCTCTGCACTGTGTGTCTGTGTGTGTGTGTGTGTATATATATATTTTATAGTAATATGTACATATGTATATTAGCTGCTCTTGCTTGCTTGTTTTTTTTCTTGCCTTCTGATTGTTGCTCTGAGTGTTGCTATCCCTGTGCTGTTGCAATCCTGGAATTTCCCCGTTGTGGGACTAATAAAGGCTTATCTTATCTTATCTTATCTTAAATACTGTACTTATTTTACCGAGGAATTTACCAATTAATTCATTAAAAATCCTTCAATGTGATTTTCTGGATTTTTTTTTCTCATTTTGTCTCTCATAGTTGAGGTATACCTATGATGAAAATTGGAGACCTCTCTCATCTTTTAAGTGGGAGAACTTGCACAATTGGTGGCTGACTAAATACTTTTTTGCCCCACTGTATGTAAGCACTGGATGCATTTATCAAGGTTTTAACTCGCTGGAAACGGTAGCACAGCAACTCACCCTTGGCCGGGGTATTCTGGGTTCCATCCCAGCCCCCGACCAACAGTGATCTGTGTGGAGTTTGCATGTTCTCCCCGTGTCTGCGTGGGTTTACTCCGGGATTTCTCCGGTTTCCTCCCACATGCCAAACACATGCAAGTTAGGTTAATTGGCATCAGAACTGGGGATTCTAAATTGTCCTTAGGTATGACTGTGAAAGTGAATGGTTGTCTGTCTCTCTGTGTTGGTCCTGCGATGGACTGGTGATCTGTACAGGGTGTACCCTGCCTCTCGCTCAAAGATGCTGGGATAGGCTCCAGCCCCCCCCCCCCCCCCCCCCCCCCGTGACCCAAAAAGGATTAAGCGGAAGAAGATGGATGGATGGATGGATGGAAATGGGAGGAATAACGGAAGAGTCGCTTAGCTAAGACATGTAGTTAGAATTCAAATGCAGCCAGCTTCATATGAAGGGAAAGGCAGGGGGACTACTGAATTGCTGAGGATATATTTCACCAGCCACTACAATATTAAGTTATGTTCTCAATTATGTACCTGGCAAGTTAAGATGACTGAAATTCACAAAGTCAGTGACTTTAATCTGTCAGCAGCCTTCAGACAAACTGAACATGACAGCATTTGGATTTCAAAATAAGGGAGGTTTTTCTTGGTGGTGATGAGATTTCTAAAAAAAAACAACTATAAATATATAGAAATATTATAACAGAAACAATGGCATCCTTGGTCATTTAAGTTAATTTAAATCATTAAATACAATTTTATTATTTTTTTTTTCTTTGTAACGAGAGTTAAATTATTGTTCTGTTCTGACTGCAAAGTTACGGTCAAAAATATAAATTGTTATAAGGAAAAAGTAAAAAAAAATACCACAGTCTGTTTCAAATTTATTTAAAAAACAGTAAATGTATTTTAATAAACAGACAAAAATAAACCATAAAATAATCCACAAATTTATAATAAAGTTTCAAATGTACAAGAAAAGTCAATTTTGCAAGAGGAAATTACAACTTTGAGGAAAATTGTTTCAAATTTAGATAAATTTATAGAGAAAAGTAGAAAACTATAAGAAAATTGTTATAAATTTTTGAGAAAAACCTCAAACCTTCAAGACAGAAGTCATTACTCAAATTTTAAGCGGGTGCTCTTTGCACCCTTAACTAGAAATTTTTGGTTGTCTCCTTTAATTTACATGGCACTTGATATTTTCTAACCTGTTTGTATACCACCATAGACAGAGAGAGAACCTGAATTAGACAGAGCTCAGAGAGGGCAAGATTAGACAGAAGAGAGGAGCCAAGGAGAGGAAAGTGTTCAGGCAGAGGGTCCAGGAGAGGTGAGAGCAGAGGAAGGAGAGGATAACACCAGTAAAAAGTCCAAATACAGGACGTCTGGGTGGGACCCCAAATGGCCCAATATTCCAACATTCAAGCCTCAGTTGTACAACACTTCAAATTGTAAGTTCCATATGCACGGCAGTGACTCGGGGGTAAAGCGGGTCTTCCAATAACCGGATGGTTTGCAGTTTGAATCCCGCTCTCCCCAGATATCCTGCTGTTGTGTCCCTGGGCAAGACACTTTACCAACCTTGCCTCCAGTGTCCATAACACTGGATATGAATGTGTATAAATGTTCAGTGGTGGCCAGAGAGGCTGTTGGCCCGGATTGGCAGCCACGTTTCCATCAGCCTGCCTGCCCCAGGGCAGCTGTGGCTATAGTAGTAGCTTGCCACTACTATTGTCTGTCTGGAATGAATGAATAATGTATCTGTAAAAAAGCATCTTTGAGTGTCTATGATAAAGCACAATATAAATCTGACGCTTTATTATTATATGCAAAGGTACTGTGCAAAATTAAAAAAAAGAAATAAATAGTATAAAAATAACATATTCATACATATGTTTTCGCTCCCCCCCCCCCCCCCGGAAAAATTGCCACCGCACCAAGGTCTTTAAGACAGAGGAAACACTGTAGAAGGTGTAAGAGGCGACGTGGAGTGTGAGAGACTGGAGAACCTGCTAGAAAAAGTACAGACTCTATCTGTCGATACACCGTTGAAAAGACTGGTACGGGTCTGTGTGACTGAGCGCAACTCCAATTTCTCTCACAGTTTTAGAGAGATCATTAAAGGGATGCGAAACAACCCTCTCAGGCCTAGTCATCTACTTGCATTCTATGCTTAGTTTGTTGATGTTACTGCAGAACTTTTGCAAGCCAGAAACCCTATCAATGTCTTTGGTGAACTCTTGAAAATACACGACATCATTTGTAATACTGTAGATCATTTTGTCCTAGCTCAAACTTTATCTGTTATAAAAAGCGGGTGCTAAGTTTCTGATACATTTTGTAGCGTAAGAGTTAGATTTCTTTTGTTCATTTGTCACACATTTTATTGTGTGTAGATGTTAGTTTTAAGTTATTTTTAATAATTTTTTTTCCCTTCCTGGTTATTTTTTAAACCTTCCATCAAAAGTATTTTTCACACATCCATCACTATGTTGTAACACTGGTATAAAGATGCTTAATTAAAAGAAGGTGAATAAAGAACCTCTGTCCTGTCTTTTTTTCCTCATTCTGGTTTCATCATGTCAGAGACACGCTTCATGAAAATGGTGTATTACAACCCCACACACCCAGGTAGCTTCAGAGGTGTAGAACGACTCCACAGGGGTGTGCAAGACGAAACGGGGTGTGTGTGCAAGACGAAACGGGGGAGAAGGTTGGGGTCGAAAGGGTCAAAAAGTTTTTATCTGAACAGGATGCTTACACTTTACACAAACCTGCCAGAGTACATCTCCCTAGAAACAAAGTTTGTATCTCCCATGACCATTAAACCAATTTCAAGCCGATCTGTACGATATGCAGGCTTTAGCAGAATATAACAACGGATACAATTATTTATTAACGGTTATAGTGTGGTGGATACACATACGTTGACCTGCTTTTGGACTCACATTTTAGATCAGAACAAAGGCAGAGCTTCCTTGGTGATTACAGGAAGCTGCAAGAGTGTTAGCTTTGGTTTGCAAGGCTTGAGACTGTGGAGGTATAATTAAAGGATTAAAGAGGGGATGCATTGTAGACAGTGGGGGTGATATCATGGAGAGAGGATGCATTGTTACTGTCATTATAATGCAATGTGGTCTGTGATACATGTGACTTGTGAACTGTAAGAGTCCTGGTATTTAAGGACAAGAGTTCCCTGTGTGGATCTCTTTTTTCTGCTTCGAGATGTTGGAGATGTGAATAAAGCTGACTTGAGAGAGAACTCTGCCTCGTCATTCTCACATCCCCACACTAGTGACCCAAGACGTATCATGCAAGAGGAGAATTCCCCCGGGCCAGCCTCGGCATGAGCCCCCAGCCAAGCGAATGCCGCTACAGTCCAGGTACCGGACTTCTGGCAGAACAATCCGTGCTCCTGGTTCAACGCGGTTGAGGCGCAGTTCAACCTCCAGGGGATATCGGTAGACGCCACAAAATTCTACCACTTAGTCGCAAAGCTGGACAACAACATGGCCCAGCATGTGGAGAGCCTGATCGACCAGCTGCCGGACAGTGACAAATACGGCATGTTGAAGGCTGCACTCATCCAGCAATTCACCCCCTTGGCGGAGGAGCGAGCAGAGAGGCTCCTGGCGCTGACGGAGTTGGAAAATGACATGCCCGCGAACCTGATGGAGAAGTTGTTGAGGTTGAAAGACTCTGACAACGATCACTTCATTTTCACCCACCTCTTCCTCAGGACTCTACCGTCAGCAGCGAAAGCGACCCTGGCCAGTTCGCCACTGTTGGCCCAACGGGACTACTGCGCACTGGGCCGAGAGGCGCAGCGGATTGTCAACGCCACCAAGCGGCGCGCAGCCACGGCCGCTGCAGCGGAACTCGGCGCGACGACTGGAGACGACAGGAGGCCAGAGGCAGCGGTACCAGACTCACCGACGACGGCGGCGGCAGGGGCCAGGGAACGCACATCGGACGTCCTTTGTTTCTACCATTGCCACTTCGCAGAGAGGGCACGCAAATGTGTACCACCGTGCCAGTTCGGGCGTTCGGGAAACGCCAAGACCGGGGGTCGGTAGCAGCCGCGGCCCTCGGGGAGGAGAACAAGCTGCTCTACTTGTCGGACGCACGCTCGGGGAGGCAGTTCCTCGTCAACACAGGCTCCCAGTTGAGTTTCATCACACCTTCCTACGCGGACAAACTAGCCGGTTCCGGAGGTCCCCGGGTGACAGCAGCGAACGGCTCGGAGATTAAGACCTTTGGTGAGAAGACTCTACTTCTGTCTCTACACGGCCGTACATTTGAGTGGACTTTTGTTGTAGCAGCAGTAAATTTCAATATGTTGGGGGCTGATTTTTTGTGCTCACATGGTTTATTGGTTGATCTCGCTAACAGGTGCCTGGTTAATGCACTTTCTTTTGATTCTATCCCCTGTACAGCGCGAGTGGCCCCGCCAACAGCACAAGCCAATGTCACAGCTGCAAGCGGTAAGTTCCACACACTGCTCACTCAGTTCCCAGCACTCATGGTCCCCACATTTTCGGCAACAGTCGCTAAACACGGGGTGGAGCATTTTATTACCACTACCGGACCGCCCGTTTTTGCAAAAGCTTAGTGCTTGGACGCAGTTAAACTGGCCATAGCGTGCGAGGAGTTTGCCAACTTGGAGAGGTTGGGCATTATCAGGCGTTCAAACAGTCCGTGGGCTTCCCCGCTACACATGGTCCCAAAAGCTGACAGATCATGGCGACCTTGCGGGGATTTCCGCAGGTTAAACAATGCTACAGCGCACGACCGCTACCCAATCCCGCATATTCAAGATTTTTCCATTCATTTGGCAGGAGTGCACGTTTTTTCTAAAATAGGCTTGGTCCGCGGTTACCACCAAGTCCCAGTGCGCGCTGAGGACATACCCAAAACAGCGGTAATAACTCCGTTTGGCCTATTCGAGTTTTTACGCATGCCATTCGGACTTAAAGGGGCTGCTCAGACGTTCCAACACATGATGGACGCGGTGCTTCGCGATCTCCCTTTCGTGTTCGTCTACTTGGACGATATTTTAGTAGCCAGCGCGTCCGAAGACAGACACGAAAAACACCTGGTCACAGTTTTCCGAAGGTTGGGAGATCACGGGTTAATAATCAACCCAGCGAAGTGTCAGTTCGGGGTGGCGCAGATCGATTTTTTAGGACACCGCGTATCCCCCGAAGGAGCAGTTCCACTTCCTGACAAAGTGCGCGTGGTGGCAGATTTTCCCCGGCCGCAGACGGTCAGGGCGTTGCAGGAGTTTTTGTGAATGGTGAATTTTTATAACCGTTTTCTCCCTCGCGCGGCGCAACTCATGCAGCCGCTGTATGCTGCGGTCAAAAAAAAGAAACCCACGGATAAGGTCGAGTGGTCCCCGGAGCGGGACCAAGTGTTCTCGGAGGTGAAAGCAGCCTTGGCAAAGGCTGCGTTGTTGGCACACCCAGACCCATCGGCCCGCATAGCGCTCACCACTGACGCATCAGAGGTGGCCATAGGGGCGGTCGTGGAGCAACATGTAGCCGGGGTTTGGCAGCCCCTCGCCTTTTTCAGCAGGACCTTGCGCGATAGCGAACGTAAATACAGCGCATTTGACAGGGAGCTGCTGGCTCTCCATTTGGCCATCCGCCACTTTCAGTTCTGGCTAGAAGGACGCTCTTTCACCACGTTCGTTGACCACAAACCGCTAACATTCGCGATGGCCAAGGTTTCCGAACCGTGGTCAAGCCGGCAGCAGAGAAAGCTGGCCGCGATATCAGAGTTTACCACTGATATTCAGCATGTGGCGGGCAAACTCAATGTAGTGGCAGATTGCCTCTCGCGCGCCGTGGCGGCCCCAGTTAGTGTAGGAGTAGGTTACGCAGCCATGGCCGTGGAGCAGGTTGGTGACGCGGAGGTGCGCGCGCTTCAGTCTGGACCAACAGGGTTAAGGCTGGAGAGCAGGGTGGTGCAAGACGGTATGCCCCCTCTAATCTGCGATGTCTCCACTGGACGGCCGCGTCCGGTAGTACCGGCCGCGTGGCGCCGCCGCGTTTTTGACTCGATTCATTCTTTGGCGGACCCGGGAGTGCGCGCGTCGATCAAAATGGTGGTAGAGAAATTTGTGTGGCCGAGCCTCCGCAAACAAGTTAAAGAGTGGGCAGCAGCATGCACGGCGTGTCAACGAGCCAAAGTACACAGGCACACGAGGGCTCCTTTGGAGCCGTTTCACATTCCGGCCAAGAGGTTCGATCACGTACATGTGGACCTCGTGGGCCCCCTCCCGCTGTCACAAGGGTGCACACACCTTCTCACAATGGTGGACCGCACCACGCGCTGGCCTGAAGTGGTCCCGCTGGCATCAACCACGGCCAAGGAGGTGGCGCGCGCGTTTTTAACAGCTTGGGTGGCGCACTTCAGCGTTCCGTCGGACATTACGTCCGACAGAGGCCCTCAATTTGTGTCCGAGCTTTGGTCGACAATGGCCCGCAGCCTGGGTGTCACAATTCACCGCACAACTGTGTACAATCCGCAGGCTAACGGGTTATGCGAACCTTTTCATAGGTCATTGAAAGCAGCTCTCAGAGCGTCACTGACGGATGCAAATTGGGTGGACAAGTTACCGTGGGTGTTATTGGGGTTGCGTTCTGCGCCTAAAGAGGACTTAGAAGCCTCCCCAGCGGAGCTCTTGTTTGCGCAGCCACTCCGGCTACCTGGGGAGTTTCTCCCAGATAACCCTGCGCCAGACGCCTCCCCGTCTCAGCTGTTGCGGAGTAACATAGAATCAAGCACGCTGCCCGGCCCCGCGCACCACAGTTTTCCGCGCGTTTTTGTGCCCAAAACTTTGAAGAACGCAGAGTTTGTTTTTGTCAGGCACGATGCGCATCGAACCCCGCTGCGACCGCCTTATGACGGACCCTTCAGAGTGTTAGAAACAGGGGACAAGCAGTTTTTGCTAGATTTGGGGGGTAGGAAAGAGAAAGTTGGCATAAACAGACTCAAACCCACTTTTGTGGTGGCAGATGAGCAAGTGCTGTTGGCGAGGGCTCCGCGGCGAGGTAGATCCCCGCGGGGGGCTTCACAGAGTAATGTTTCCCCAGAACACCCACAGGTGCTGACAAAAGGTTTCCACCCCCAGACGGCAAACCCCCAGCGTGACAGCGCCGCAGAGACATTGAATCCCAGCTACAGCAGATACGGCAGGAGACTGAAGCCCAGACAGCATGTGGACTGATGTGTATTGATACTATCACGGCATGCATGTTGTTATTCTCTTGTTTGTTCTAAAATGTTGGGGGGGGCTTTGTGTGGTGGACACACATACGTGACCTGCTTTTGGACTCACATTTTAGATCAGAACAAAGGCAGAGCTTCCTTGGTGATTACAGGAAGCTGCGAGAGTGTTAGCTTTGGTATGCAAGGCTTGAGACTGTGGGGGTATCATTAAAGGATTAAAGAGGGGATGCATTGTAGACAGTGGGGGTGATATCATGGAGAGAGGATGCATTGTTACTGTCATTTTATAATGCAATGTGGTCTGTGATACATGTGACTTGTGAACTGTAAGAGTCCTGGTATTTAAGGATGAGAGTTCCCTGTGTGGATCTCTTTTTTCTGCTTCGAGATGTTGGAGATGTGAATAAAGCTGACTTGAGAGAGAACTCTGCCTCGTCATTCTCACATCCCCACAATAGATGTATATTCCAAGAAGGCGTATGTACAGGCTCTGAAGAGAAAGATGGCTGCTGAGGTGGTACGGGCCCTTGAATCCATTTTTGAAGAAAGTCAAACACCCGTCAAACTACAAACCAATGAGGGAAAAGAATTTTTCAACAAAAGTTTTGAGGCTTTAATGGAAAAACACAGTATAACACATTTTTCAACGGCCAGCTATCTCAAGGCCTCTGTGATCGAAAGGTTTAATCCTACGTTAAAAGGCAGAATGTGGAGGTATTTTACAGCCAACAACACACTGCAGTATCTCGACGTCTTACAAGACTTGGTGATGGGCTACAATCGAGGTTCTCACAGGGGTATTAAAATGGCACCTATGCAGGTGACCCCGGAGAACACGAGCCAAGTGTTTCAAAACCTGTACGGCACACCCCGAGCTCGACAGAGCGGCCAGTTAAAGATGAATTTTAAAAAGGGGGACTCTTGTCAGGATATCAAAGTTAAGGGGGGTGTCTGATAAGAAATATAAACAGAGTTTTACAGATGAAGTGTTTACGGTGTCTGAGTGCATCCCCTGCAACCCCCCTGTCTACAAAATGAAAGATTATGAAGGAGAACCGATTCAAGGTTGGTTTTATGAGGCGGAGTTGCAAAAATTAATGCTTGGTAATGACAGATTCTACTGTGTGGAGAAGATTCTTAAAAAACATACTGTCAAAGGTGAAAAGCAGGTGCTTGTTTGGTGGAAAAATTGGCCCAAGAAATTTAACAGTTGTGTCAAGGCCTCTGATTTAAAAAAAAACCCCAAAACATATAGATGTAACGGATCTCGTCACAAGTATAGTGGTTCTTCTTTTGGGACACCCTTAAGCGGCCGTGATCGGGAACATTAATGCAAGTGTGTGTGCGGCATAGGGACCACGATGACACCAGACTGCTGTTTCCACAATTTATTTCTCCTGTTAGAGAAATAAAACAAAATGCATCACGCTCCGTCTGTACCTCGATCCCACACAGGCTCCCACAGCAAAGCAACGCGATACTGTCTGGGAAAGGAGCTCTAAAATAACTTCACAATACAAAAATAAATTACATTTCAAATAATAAAATTTTTCAGAAACAAACATACTTGTTAGAGAAATAAAACAAAATGCATCACGCTCCGTCTGTACCTCGATCCCACACAGGCTCCTACATTAACAAAAACATAAATTACACAACGGCACAGGCTGCTGGAGTCACCATTGAGCCTATATCGGCGCGAAACCCTAAAAATGGCGCCCACCGGACTCCCAATGTGCGCCGAAACATCTATAAAACACTTATTTATAACACAAATAACAAAAAAAAAATACACTACAGTGACATGACAAACTAATAAGGAACAATTACAAACTAAGGTTACAGTTTAAATGATAAGACTAACAAACAATACAATTATATAATGCCAGCAGCGTTTTGGACACAACTTACCCACAGCAAAGCAACGCCACACTGTGGGGAAAGACTGACTACCGGAGCCTCGGAGGTACAGAAAGAGCGGATGTGAGAAGTGTACTGCCAAAATAAAAGTACTCAAGTAAAATAAAATTCACAATATAAAGAAAAACATAACTGATAAAAAGAAATACTTACAGTACATTTTTGACTCCGTTACATAGACATTCGCACGCACCGCCGACCAAAGTGTTTACAGTCATTCCATCATGTACGAATCTAAAGATGAGGGGTTTTTCATCACCCTACCCTCCAGTGCCAGTTTTGATGTTTTTAAAGACAACACAAGTTCCAGTTTTCGCGTGGATTTAGCACAACATATCGATTTAGAAGGCTCGTGGGAGGTTGCTTTGACGGAAACTTCATACCCACACACTTGGTATAGCCTAGCTCAAAAAGATGCCTACATTTATTGGAGAGCAAAACCGCAAGAACCAGAAACAGAGACTAAAGTGCATTATCAAAGGATTACAGGCGGTTATTACAACGATATAAATCGCTTCAGGGCGGAGCTGGAGGGGTTCTTTAGAAAAAATAATTCTGATATTTTTATGGTCTACGGCAACATTCAGAAAAGAATGGGTTTCCAGAGCAGAGGTCAAACTCATGTACGCTTTGACACACCAGCTGCTTACCTGCTGGGTGTCGAACCGGGAGAATTGTTCAAGTTTGACTGGAAGTTGGCGCCCTATCCAGCCGATTTGAAGGCCGGATTTTATCACATGTACTGTTACAGCGATGTGGTACATCCGCAATTAGTGGGGGACTCTTGTGCACAGCTACTGAGAACGATCAATATTGAAGAAACGTATGGTGACTTTATCACAAAGCAGTTCAACCCACCTTATTATTTACCCATAGCAAAACATCACATTGAAACCATCCACATGTAGATAAAAACGGATCAAAACAAACCGGTGAAATTTACCTACGGGAAGACTATAGTGACGCTTCACTTTAGACCAGTCCTTCTCAAATAGTGGGGCGCGCCCCCCTGGGGGGGCGTGATGCGATGCCGGGGGGGGGGGGTGCGTGTGACCCCGGGGAACAAGCTTTGCTTTTGCCGTGTAAAGTGTAATTGCACATCCACGGCAGCAGGTGGTGCAGTGGCGCTCTCATTGTCAAAGTCTGTGCGGGAGTTTAAAACTTTTTAAATTGCTGTCAACAAACCCCTTGAGAGACACCATGGAGAAATATTTAACAGTAACGAAAAGAAAGGCGGAGAGAGACAGAGGTAAAGAGACAAATTAAAGTCTCCCAAAAGCTAAGACGAGGAAATATGACGAAGCTTATCTAGCGCTTGGCTTCACTGTGACTACGGTGGGAGACGAGGAAAGACCGGTGTGTTCACTGTGTCTGAAAGTGTTGGCAGCGGACAGCATGAAGCCAAATAAATTAAGACGTCACCTACAGACATTACATCCTCAACACGTTGATAAGCCGCTTGATTTTTTTCAGGGAAAACGTGTGGAGTACGGCCAACAATCATCCCGCTTTGTGAACGCTACATCAGTAAACCAGCGAGCACTTTCAGCATCATTTAAAGTGGCGCACCAAATTGTGCAGTGCAAAAAACCCCACACAATTGCAGAGGAGTTGATACTGCCTTTTTCTACCTTTTTCTTCAGACTAAAATGTTAAATATATTGGTGCTCCTGTGTTAATGTTCCAGATCAATTTACATTTAATATTATTTATTGATTGAATTATTTTTCTCAGCATCAAATGGTTCAGTTGGTCAAAAATGTTTCTAGTTTAAATAAGGATTGACATATTTTTTATTTCAGGCACTTTGATGCACTTTAAGTTTTTTTTTTTCTGTTTTAGACTATAACAGGGTTTCTGTGTGGCAAAATAAAGTTAATATTTGTTGAAAGTTGATTTATCTTGCTTTTTTCTTTTGTTAATGTTAAAAAGGATACAATTTTAGGTATACTTATACAATTTTTATAGATAATGGTCTTATTTATAGTCACTGCGGCGAGTTGGGGGGGGCGCGAAATATTTTCTCTTTCCTAGGGGGGGGCTTTGCAAAAAATAATTGAGAAGCACTGCTTTAGACCAAAACTTTGAATAAAACAATGTATATAACTAAGAAAGGTTTTACCATTGGAAAATCTCATTTTAAAACAGCAACCAGCGGCATCGCATCGGAAGTGTTTAACCAAGCGGTGGGAAAAACGATGAACAAAGACTCGAGACAAGGGGGCTCGGGAGGTATTATGATCTTGTCACATAGATCGAGGAAGCGATTCCCTGGCGAGCATGTCTCATCACTCTCCCATAAACGCTCCGGTCCTAAAAAGAGAAAATCAGTTGGGAAAAGTAAGCGGGTGACGAGGAAGTCTGGAACTCAGAGCTCAGATATATTTTAAGCAAAAGTTTTTTTTAACAAACTAAACCGGAAAAACCATGGTGCTGTTATATCAAAGACCTCCCGAATGCACCCTGGCTGAGTTGGGTTTATTTTCAGCACCTATGACGCAGCTCTCTGTGGAGGATAAAATCTACACTGAAATTTCCCCCGTGTCGGCCATCATCGATGGAGGTCCTATAGAGTTTTTCATCCCCGGAGATGGGGAAAAGTACCTCGTTATGAACGATACCCTGCTGCACCTCTGTGTGAAGATTACCAATGCGGACGGTACGAACTTGGTGGACGACGCATCGGTGGGCCTCATCAATTACCCTCTAAATGCAATTTTCAGTCAATGTGACATGATCCTGGGAGAAAGATTGATTTCACAATCCAGCTCCACACACCCCTACCAAGTTTTAACGAGACAATACTGAACTATTCCAAGAACTCTCTCAAGAGCCAATTTAGCGCTGGTCTTTTTTACAAAGATACGGCCGGAGCTGTAAACTCTATCGTGACCATGGATGGCCCTAATGTGGGTTTAAATAAAAGAGCCTGTTTTACCGCCAATTCTCACGAAGTGCACCTGCTCGGTCCTCTTCACGGGGTCATATTTTTTTGTGAGAGGCTTTTCCTGAACTCTGTCAATTTGGGAATCAAACTAACTCGTACCAATGACGCTTTCTGTTTCACGGGAGCCAGCGATTCCACTTTCAATTTGGAAATATTGGGGGCCTCTCTATTTGTTAAAAAAGTGTCGGTGTCCCCCGCAGTGAGATTAGGCCACGCTGCAGAACTAATGAAAGGCAATGCACTCTACTCCCTCTCACGCATCAATGTAAAAACATACTCCATCCCACAAAATTCTAGGATGTGCAACCAGGAGAATCTGTTTCTGGGGGCCATTCCCAAATACGTGGTTCTGGGTATGGTGCATCATGAGGCTTTCACAGGGAGAAGAGACCTATCACCTTTCAGTTTTATTCACAACGATGTGGAATATCTGGCTCTCTGTCAGGATGGTCGACAGATCCCCGCCAAGGCTTTCCAACCTCAGTTTAATAACAAACTGTCTGTTAGGGAATTTTACATGTTTCTGGCAACAGGGAAACATCTTAAAGATTTACCTCTCACTATCAACAGAGAGGAATTTAACAACAGGTACAGCCTGTTTGTGTTTAATCTCGCCCCGGGGGATGGCAACGATGCTCTGTCCACCGTCTTGAACGGTAATTGTCACAACTCGCTCTCGCCCTTCATCAGTTTCAGCGGCGCGCACACCTGCATCTCATCAGCCGCGGACTATTTAACCCGCTCTGCCTACAGCCTCAGTCTGGAGCCATCTGCTCGTCTACGCTCCCCAACTTCAGCGCAGGACCTTCTCTTCCCGGCCTGCGTCATCCTTCACCCAGCATGTAAGCTATACGTTCTCTTACCTGCTCTTCAGTCTTTCCCCTGTGCACAGGTGGATCCTCCAGGCGGCGGATTTCCTCATCCTCGCCCTTACCTCCGCAGGTCTCTCCTCTCCTCGCTGAGTGCGCACCGGAGTGCTGTCCCCCAGGCAGAAGTCCTGCGTCAGCCAATGCCAGCCACCACAACACCTGCACGTAAGCAGCACACTGAGTGTTAACCCCCACGGGGTGTATGACTGTCATTAACCTGCATCTCTGCTCTGCTCTTAGGGTTGCCTGACTGCACGACGAACTGTTCCGCTCTCGGCGCTCCCCGTTCACCATCAATCCATCCGCGCCTCTCACTCATGCATCCAAACACTCTCTGTTGTTGAATAAAGCTTTGAATCTAACTCGAGCCTGTGTGCGTGTTCCCTGAGCCCAATATCATGTCAGTACGGCTCCAGCAAGGTGGCTCAGCGGACAGTGGGCTCCCACGCCGACTTTCCACTCTCGAGGCTCGAGTGGATTTAATTGCTCATCAACAACAGGTAATTCTAAATCAGCTCACCCAAATTTCCCACCGGTTGGATCGCCTGGACCCTCTACTGGCGTTCCTTCCGGCTCAGCATAGCAGGCCAGCTCCTGCCGCCTCCCCGGCTAGCCAAGCTAGCCCGGGACCGCCAACTCGGCTCACCCCCATCCCGACACCCACGCACTTCAGCGGGAAACTTGGCGAAGCGCGTGGGTTCCTTCTCCAGTGTGAGTCGGTGTTTCAGCGCGTCCCCGGGAACTTCCTGTCTGATCATAGCCGAATTGGGTATGTGGCTAACCTCTTGGAAGGGTGAGCGTTAGCTTGGGCCTACGCCGTCATGGTGAGGCCCAGCTACGTGAACCTGACCTACACCCAGTTCGTGCACGACTTCAGCGAAGTTTTCGATCACTCGGATTGTGACAGCGTTTTAACCACCCGGCTACTTAATCTACATCAGGGTAGCCGGTCGGCCGCCGACTACGTTGTAGACTTCCCGGTGGTTGCGGCGGAAGTCGGGTGGGGCGATGTTGCACTCTGCAGCATCTTCACCCGTAGTCTGAGTTCCAGTCTACAGGACGAGCTGGCCAGCCGGGATTTGCCGTAACGGCTACCTGAGTTAATATCCCTTGTTTAGATAACAGGCTGAGGGAGAGGGCCGCCGAGCGGAAAACTTACAGCCGCTTGAGCGGGACTTCTGCCCGCGCTCCTCGGTCTCGCCCCCTGGCGTTACCCGCTCCGGAGTCCGCTGATGAATCCGAGGCAATGGTAATCGGGAGGACCAAGCTTCCACTGGTGGAGAAACAGCACCGCAGGGAGCTGGGCCTCTGCATGTATTGCGGGGGTGACCAGCACTCTGTGGAGGACTGTCCGATTAGGCCAAAAGGGGGGAGTCCGCGAGTTGCTGTAGGGGGCCTCGCGGATGCTACCCTTTCCAATCCCCTCACCAAATGCCTCCTCCCGGTTAGGTTCTGTCATAACCCCATTGGCCACGTTACTCATGCACTGGTGGACTCGGGGGCGGAACAGAACTTTATTTCTCAAAACCTGGCAACCCGCCTGGGCATCCCGTGCCAAGCGCTACCAGCCCCCCTAAACCTGGTCACTCTCGCCCGTACCCCACTCGAGAGGGTTACCCACAGGACCAAGCCTATCTCTGTCATTATATCTGGCAATCACAGGGAAGACCTAAGCCTCTTTGTCTTGCCCCCCTTGGCTTCTCCCGTCATCCTGGGCTACCCCTGGCTGCGTCTCCACAACCCAACGTTTGATTGGCAATCCAGCAGCGTCCTCTCCTGGAATACTTTCTGTATGAGTGCCTGCCTCCAGTCCGCTGCCTGTGCCCCGTCGGTGCCACTCCCCGCTCCCGACTCGCCTCCGCCGGACCTCTCCTTGGTGCCCCCGGAGTTCCACGATCTGGGACTCATTTTCAGCAAGTCCAAGGCACTATCCCTTCCCCCCCACCACCCGTATGACTGCGCTATAAACCTCCGCCCGGGGGTGCCCTTGCCATCTGGTCGTCTCTACAGCCTGTCAGCCCCGGAGCGCGAATCTATGGACGCCTACATCAAGGAGTCGCTCAGCGCAGGCATCATCCGGCTCTCCTCGTCTCCAGTCGGAGCCGGGTTTTTCTTTGTGGCCAAGAAGGATGGGTCTCTGCGGCTGTGTATTGACTTTCGGGCCCTAAACGACATCACTATAAAAGACAAATACACGCTCCCCCTTATGGACTCAGCCTTTAATTCCCTCCAGGGGGCCTCCTGGTTTACCAAGTTGGACCTTCGCAGTGCGTACCACCTCGTTCGGATCCGGGAGGGCGATGAGTGGAAGACGGGGTTCCGGATGCCCAGTGGCCATTTTGAGTATCTGGTCATGCCGTTTGGGCTCACCATCACTCCGGCCATCTTCCAGCGACTCATTAATGATGTTCTTCGTGACTTCCTGGGGGTCTTTGTCTTCGTCTACCGGGACGACATCCTGATCTTCTCCCATTCTCGGGAGGAGCATCAGGATCATGTGAGGCGGGTCCTTCAGCGACTCCTCGAGAACTCCTTTCGCCAACTTCTACCACCGTTTTGTGCCAAAGTACAGTGCCATTGCCTCTCCCCTGACCCGCCTCACCTCCCCCAAGGTGCCATTCCGGTGGACGGAGGAAGCGGCATCCACCTTTGAGAAACTGAAGATGGAGTTCTCCTCCTCCCAGATCCTGACCCAGGTAGACCCAACACTCCAGTGCCTGGTAGAGGTGGACACATCTGACATGGGGGTGGGGGCAGTGTTATCCCAGCGGTCTCCGGTGGATGAGGTGGTGCACCCCTGCGCCTTCTTCTCTCGGCACTTGTCCGCAGTGGAGCAAAACTACGACGTCGGTGACAGGGACCTCCTGGCAGTGAAGCTCGCGCTGCAGGAGTGGCGTCATTGGTTGGAGGGAGCAGCATAGTCTTTTGTGGTCTGGACCGACCACAAGAATCTGGGGTATCTGAGGTGGGCCAAGCATCTGAATGCCCGTCAGGCGCGTTGGTCACGCTTCTTCAGCCGCTTCAGATTTACCTTCACCTATCGCCCTGGCTCCCAGAACGGCAAACCTGATGCGCTGTCCAGGCAGTTCACCCCAGAGGACCCAGAGGACCGGGACCACACTATCTTGCCAGCCTTGTGCGTTGTGGGTGCCGTTTCATGGGCGATCAGGGACAAGGTCTGGAAGGCACAAGAGGCCGAACCCGATCCTGGCAGTGGTCCAGCTGGGAAACTGTTCGTGCCATCATCTGTCCGGGGTGACGTCATCCACTGGGCACACACTTCGAAGTTCGCCTGTCACCCTGGTATCTCCTGGCTGGTGGAGCTCCTCCAGCGATACTTCTGGTGGCCCAGACTCCGGAGTGATGTCACCAACTACGTCCGTGCCTGTCCCCAGTGCGCAACGGGTAAGACCTCGACCTCCGCCCCAGCTGGTCTCCTCCATCCACTGCCAGTCCCCGGGAGGCCCTGGTCTCATGTCACCCCGGATTTTGTCACCGGCCTCCCCACGTCCAATTCCTACGACACCATCTTGACCATAGTGGACCGGTTTTCCAAGGCGGCCCACTTCGTGCCGCTCAGCGGCCTCCCTATGGTGCGAGAAATGGCCTATTTGTTAGTTCAACATGTGGTCAGGCTGCATGGGATCCTGGTAGATGTTGTCTCTGACCAGGGGCATCAGTTCGTGTCCAGGGTCTGGAAATGCTTTTGCAATGCACTGGGGGCCACGGTGAGTTTGTCCTCCGGCCACCATCCACAGTCTAATGGGCAGTGCAAGCGCACCAACCAGGAGCTGGAAGCGGCGTTGCGCTGTGTCACCTCTTCAAGTCCTTCTTCCTGGAGCACTTGTCTACCCTGGGTGGAGTACGCCCACAATTCCACCCTATCATCGGCCACGGGAATGTCTCCTTTCCGGGCGTCCCTGGGGTACGACCCCCCATTGTTTCCCGAAGAAGAAGGTGAGGTGGCAGTTCTCTCTATCCAGGCACACCTTAGACGCTGCCGGAGCATTTGGACCAAGACGCACCAGGCACTTTTACGCACAGCGGCGCGCAACTCCAGAGTCGCCAATCGCCACAGGAGAGCCGCTCCTTGCTATCAGGTGGGCCAGCAGGTTTGGTTGTTGACCCGGGACATCAACTTAAAGGCAGAGAAGAAGCAGCTGGCTTAGCGCTTCATTGGACCCTTCGCTGTGACTCAGGTAATCAATCCGGTGGCTGTGCGTTTGGCTCTGCCCCCCCCCGTGTCTGTCCAACATTCCACGTCTCCCATATCAAGCCCGTTGTCTCTGACCCTCTCTGTCCTCCTCCCAGAGCTCCTCCTCCTCCCATGATGATCGGTGGCGACCTGGCGTGGGGGGTCACTTCCATCCTGGACTCCCGCCGTTGGGGTCGTGGACTCCAGTACCTGGTGGACTGGGAGGGGTATGGCCCTGAGTGGAGGTCCTGGGTGCACCCTTCCTGGGTGCTGGATAAACATCTCATCACGGAGTTCCACCAGGTGCACCCAGATAAGCCAGCGCCGGGAGGTGCTGCTGGGGGGGGGGGGAGTACTGTCACAACTCGCTCTCGCCCTTCATTAGTTTCAGCGGTGTGCACGCCTGCGTCTCATCAGCTGCGGACTATTTAACCTGCTCTGCCTACAGCCTCGGTCTGGAGCCGTCTGCTCGTCTATGCTCCCCAACTTCAGTGCATGACCTTCTCTTCCCGGCCTGCGCCATCCTTCACCCAGCACGTAAGCTATACGTTCTCTTACCTGCTCTTCAGTCTTTCCCCTGTGCACAGGTGGATCCTCCAGGCGGCGGATTTCCTCATCCTCGCCCTTACCTCCGCAGCTCTCTCCTCTCCTCGCCGAGTGCGCACCGGAGCGCTGTCCCCCAGGCAGAAGTCCTGCGTCAGCCAACGCCAGCCACCACAACACCTGCACGTAAGCAGCACACTGAGTGTTAACCCCCACGGGGTGTAAGACTGTCATTAACCTGCATCTCTGCTCTGCCCTTAGGGTTGCCTGGCTGCACGGTGAACTGTTCCGCTCTCGGCGCTCCTCGTTCATCATCAATCCATCCGCACCTCTCACTCATGTATCCAAACACTCTCTGTTGTTTAATAAAGCTTTGAATCTAACTCGAGCCTGTGTGTGTGTTCCCTGAGCCCAATATCATGTCAGTAATTTAAGACTGGAGATGAGATTTAGAACAGCCCTGCCCCACACCGCGATGCTGATAGTCTACGCCTGTTATGATTCTATTCTGGAAATTAACTCTAAAAGAAAAGTGCTGATGGACTATTACTAGGAACATGAATAATATTCAACTGGAGTCTTCTGCGTCGTCTGCTGGGAGATGTGTTTTGTGGGGTGTGGCCCTCTGATCAGCTACCGTTGCTGACCCCCGCCTTTAGACCCCCCGCCTGCTTCGTCATCAACACACATCACGCACACATGCCCGGAGAGCACTGGTTAGCCATTACCCTGGAAAAGGATGGTGAAGCCACCTTTTTTGATTTTTATGGGCTTCCGCCCAATTTTTTTTACTATACCGACAGCATTTTAAAGTTCTTGGAGAAGCATTCACAAAAAAATCAAGTACCACAATGCCCAGTTACAGCATCAACTATCAACGACCTGTGGTCAACACTGCGTCTATTACCTCGCACACTGGACCTGCGGATTATCTTTTGAACATGTGCTGTCATTGTATGATGAAGATGTGATGAAAAATGACCTGATGGTGTACAATTTTGTGAGAAAATATCAAGATTGTATCAAAAATAAAATCGGTGCACCCCATAAACAGGGGTGTTGTTCTTTACAATTGTTTAAAAACTGTCTTGTGTAGAAACTTAGGATAAAGAGTGTATGATATATACACTCTCTGATGATATAGAGTGTATGCTTGACAACTATGTTACTAATACAGTGAATAATTACACTTTTTGTTATTTTATATGAACAAAAAAGACTATGCTTGAAAAGTATGATGAATAAACGTTTTATTGTTAAAAGACAGAAAAGATGTGTAATTTACAGTTGTATCTAATCTCAAATTTCTCTTCTTAAGGTGTGGTCCATCGAGGGGAGAGTTTCTTTTGTCTCCTATTCCTCCGTGTTCTAGTCTCAAATTCAGACTCTTCTTTCTCACGAGGTGTGATCCAGATTGGGGTCAGCAGAAGTTTCTTTTTTTCCTCTCTGGCACGGTGTACGTCTCAAGGTTTTTCAGTCTCAAATTCAGACTCTTCTTTCTCACGGGATGTGATCCAGGTTGGGGACAGCAGAAGGTTTTTTTTTTTTTTTTTCTCTCTGGTACAGTGTACGTCTCAAGGTTTTTCAAAACCCACATCAGCGATGTTACTCGCATTCATCTTAAGAAGTCGATATTGATCACACGCTTGTGGGCTGCTCACAGCTGATAAAGGAATATTGAGTTCTGACAGTGTTTAAAAATTTCGACCACCCGCAGCCGCCAGGGGTTGATGTTTTTTATAAAGGAGTGAGAGGTGTTTGAATAAATCAATCATATGAGACCCCTTCAGCACCTTGCCCTTGTAAACAAACTCACCCTTTGAATTCCAACCCCCATAACTCTGGGACAATTTCCTCAGGATGTATTCGGCATTCTTATGATCACGCGTGGGGAGGTTTTGCAGAACCTCTTAAATCGTAACATCAAAATATAAATCTTCAAGCATGCTGTGGGATGATACGGGAGCACCCGCAGTTAATAATGCGCGGGTACCATCGGGAGTTGAGGCACGAGCATGTTTGCTCTCACCAGCCCTACCGACACTGGATAGGGATAAGTGGTCACACTCCCGCTGCAGAGTCAGCGTTACTCGCAGTCGCTCATTATGAGCCGGTTTCACGAGCGTGAGGTATCTCTGCAGTAAAGCGTCGTACTTTTTAATTTTTTCATAAGCACTCAATCCTGGTTTGTTTAATACAGCTCTCATTCTGGAGTCCAAATCACCCTATTGCGGTGGACACAATACACAGGTCTGGTGCTCTCTCACACCCAGAAACAGAAGGAGTGACTGAATAATAGACTGACGGAGGAAGTGCCTCTGGGAGGTGTCAAACGGGACAGTAGTTCTATACACCTCCCGGGGAGAGGAAAATTAACATGGAGTCAACCAGACAAAGATGCGCCTTTCGCCACTTGCAGCAACAAGTGGGTGCAGGAAGACAGAGGTGGTGAATGTATTGTAATTTAGGTAAAACGTGTTATGATAATTGCATCACAAAATTCCTTTGTACATACACGATGCATAATGCTCCAGCCCCAGTTTCTATACATGATTAATAAAGCTACGTATAAAGGCAGAACGTAGAGAAACTGGGGAGGCTTAGCCCCCAGTGCGGCCGCGCCATGGCTGTACATGTTGTTAGAGGGATAATAAAGATTCTGTGTCGTTCCAGCTCGTGTCTCGCCTCCTCATGCTTTTACCCTCTACACTCTGCATTTTCTCTGAAGGTTGTTGGCTCGGTCAGATGGATTAACTGTTGGGGTGTGAACAGAAACATCTGCGCCTTCTTCAAAGTCATCTTTATTTTTAATTTCTTCTCACCAGTTCACCGATAAGATCTCTGATCATGGGCACCACAGCGGATACCAGAGGCAATAGAAACCTGCCCGACTGCTTTTTTCAGAACCTGGTGTTTGTGTTTTAAACTAGTTTTCTTATCAGCTAACAGTCTGATAATTATTTTTCCTGCCTTTGTAGTTTCTTGAACTGACAATCGGATAACGGAATGTTATGCTAAAATATCTATTTGTAGTTTATCCTGTGGGTTTTTAAACATCACCAGATAATTGCTGTTCAGACTAATGGTGCAACTGTATTTACCCTGGTGGAACACATTTTGAGTCCAGGACCAGTCTCCAGGACCCGGAGGCGTGCTGGCCGGATCATAGCCGATCCCTCACACCCTGGTCACGTACTGTTTGCCCCCCTCCCCTCAGGTAGAAGACTTCGGTCCATCCAGACTAAAACCTCCCATCACATGAACAGCTTCTTCCCCTCTGCCATCAGACTGCTGAACACTAAGTGACTTATTGACTCTCGTGCACTATGTACAGCAGCTCAACCAGACTCATGTCAATCATCACTGTTTTCTTCCTGCATTACCGACTGCACTATATAGTTCTCCACAGTATCTGCTGCTCGCTAATATATTTTAACTGCTGACCAGTATCACTTACTCTTATTCTACACTTTATTGCATGTATAGTTTATTTCTTTTATTTTATCATGTTTAATGTTGCAGCATTGCACCGAGACAAATTCCTAGTTTGTGTACTACATGAACAATGGCAATAAACCTGATTCTGATTCTGATTCTGAGTCAACATCATGATGCTCATGTTTCTATGATGCTGGTACTGGGTAAAAATTCTTACTACTTCAGGATGGTCAAAGGTTTGAAAAATAGCATCATCCAGAATAATCAAGTGTTTCTGTTTGGGAGGGAACAGGTTTTCATCTTCAAAAGAATCAGGGAGTCCTTCAACAAATTTTATTCTTTTATTCATCGTCTGCAGTTTGCTGAACATAGGTTGATGACATGTATAGATCCACACACTGTTTTCAGGTACAGTGTTTACAATATGCTCACAGTCTTCCAGTACCTTTGAAACAAAATAAGTCTTGCCAAAACCACTCAGTCCCACCACTAAACATGAAAATGGAAAGGTGAACCTAGGGCCAAAATCAATCTCCTCCACTTGGGTAAGATGTAACTTTTTTTTCTCAAAAAAAAAAAAATCTAATAACCATAAGGCAGAGTGGTCCCGTCCCTAAAGAGACGTCTTTTATCATACACAACTCTGAACTTTTTCTGAAATGACAAGTGTCTCAATACAAAGCCCCTTTTATCACATCCTGTGCTGTACTGCGGCGTCTCAATCACTCTGTCTCCTGAATTTGTCATGTAATCCTCCACCAAATCGCTGACGTTGTCAAAATTTTCATGATCGCAACATGATCAGATTTGTGTGATACCTTTGACCTTCATGAAAACCTGCTTTTTGTTCCTTGTTTGGTAGGTGTAACTCTTGGGACCTGCAGATACAAATTCCTGAAAGGTATCACTGTCCAACTCATCCGTCAAATCCCCCAGATAATTACCCAACTCTAGAAGCCTGTCACCGTTCTTTACCACGTAAATTAAACTATCTGTGTCGATAAGAACCCTCTCTTGCAGTTTCTCCAGCTAACCGTACAGCTTCCGACACGCATGGGCTGTGGTAAAGGCAGCTATAAAGATGCTATTAGTTTTATCGGGGGATAGAATGCAATGATCGTTATATTTCCGCCCAGGCAGAGCTTTGCCATCATCCAGAACATTAAAGTATTCCACTTTGTATTTACCCGAAAACAAGTATGTTCTGCCCTCAGTAGTGTGTGTTTTATAGAGTTGAGAATTAGTTCACAAGTTCATATTAAAATATCATAGTTCATTTGTAGTAACTCATGTCATTTAAATAGTCGTTGTGTTAAATATAATTTCTGTATAGTTATTAGTAATTTGCTTGTACTTTATATTGAAAGCGCAGCCAGTTGCCGCTATGGTTTATGGGTAGGAGAAGCGGACATTGTTGAGAGAAGAAAAAAAAGGCAGACGAGCATTAACCTGCCCGCGAATTTCTGAAAACGTTCCTCCCTTGTGTTTAACCCTTTTCCTACACCTTCGAAAGCAATGGCTGTAAGTCCAATAGTGTTATGTTGGTTTTATAAGTTTTGTCATACGTGAGTTTTGTATCGTTTTTAGAGTATATCGTTTCAGGAATTAGTCTTATCCCAGGGCCCCGCTAGCTTGTTTAGTGTACTGTGTTCTCTGTTTTATTCCAGGAATTAGTCTTACCCCAGGGGCCCGCTAGCTTAATTATATGTATTTATTTTCTGTTTTTTATTTCTTTTCAGTTTCACTTGGGCTTTTCAACGAGCTTCGAGCCACAGTTGTAAGGTACTGTAAGCTGTCTAAGGAGACTGAATAAAGTGAGCAGGACGCTCGGTTTCCTGGCTCGTGAAAAACGAGTTTGGCTTGCTGTTGATCTGCGTTAACATACCCCAGTGTATATAACACGTAGTGATAACAGTACAAAGTAGTTGAAAAACTCTTCAGGTTCTGAGATCACAATGGTCTGAACCTGATTATCTGTCTGTGCAAATTTTCCCCAAAGCAAGTTCTAAATCAGTTTTGAGACACGGCGACGGAGTGGATTCTCTTATATTTTATCGGCGTCTAACAGAATACCCTGATGACGTTGATAGTCCCTGTCCTTGTTCTCCCGATCGGTGACATCTGTGGAGTAACCCAATGCTTCCTGCTTTTCTTTTAGAAATTTGTGTATGTAATCTACAAACACCATGTTGCTACTTTGACCAAAATGCCACACTTCTGTGATTTCATCCACCCTGTACCCCAGCTCAAGGGCTTTGTTAAACTCCACAGTGACCCAGACCCTGTCAATGCTCTAGCCTCATCACCGTGCACACAAACACTGTCTTGATGGTTGATTTCCGTGCATGTTTGACACAGTGGAAAAGTTAATTTACCTCCTGAACTTTTATAGGGTAGAACGGGGAAAAAGAGGCCGCGAGGTGGGTAGACGGTAGCGCTGATTAACCTGAAATAGCTTCGAGGATCCCCAAAATCTTTGTAAATGATGGTGGGATGGTCTAGAAGGTAAAAGCACGTGCTGTTAACATAGGGGTACAGAGAAGTGACATCTACATAGTGCACTGTTTCATCAGACCCTGCAATGTCTCTTAGTTTTAAAGCGCTTGTCCTGCCCCCGTAAAGGGCCTGGCACGGTAAGAAAGGCTCGGGTGGGTTAAACATTTTCACAAGCTGTTTCATCTCCTCGCATGATTTTTTCATCTCATTCCACTCGTGCTGTCTCATCACCGTAACGCGGACACCATGCATAGAGTGTAACGCCTGCAACCTCTCCTCACTTTTCAAATGCAGCTCTCCAAATGTAACACCCCTCAGAGGGCAGATGTCCATGCTTTTAAAACTGCAAACACATCCGTGGAAATAGCATCCGTTGAACTCATAGACATGCTTCAAGCCATGGATCTCCTTGTAGCCGTCTACAAAAAAAGGGTCTGATCTGTTTTTCTTCCCTGTTTAAAGTGTGCTGGATGAATATTTTCTGACTGTGCATAACCCATTCTAACCACTGGATCGAAGCGTTAGAAAATCTTTTACACTGACATCTGTAGTTGTTGGGGCATGGGATGGTGAGGGTTTTAGGGGTCAGATAGTTGGTGAGAAACACTTTCATGCAGGCTGAGGCTATTGTGATGCTGGAGAAAGGGTCCACACCCGTGTCGGTGAGGAATCGCTCTCTAAATTTAATGCACCCTGTGGCTAGAATGTCCACATCATTTTTACAATAATGCAGAGCCTCCCGTTTAAAGTCAAACGAGCCATCCTTGACCCTGCTGTACCACTCGTCAAACTTCCCCCGCTCGGCGACCGTCATACACTCTATGCCATAGTCGGACGGTGGTGGGTAAGGACCTAAATAATGAAGATGCTCCACTGCAGAATATCAGTGGGGGGAACAGTCCCTTTCTCGCCTCGCTAAAGCCTAAAGCTGTAGGCATTGCGCTAAGACGCATAGGTAGGAAGGATAGCGAGTCGATGAATTTAAGGTTATAATGGGGTTCCTCAAAACTTAGAATCTTACTCCCCATCATGAGAATTTGCTGTGGCATTATATTCTCTTTTAGCATACTGTTCAAGATCAGGTAACCATCAAACCCTCTGGCATTATGCGCTATGAATACATTGCGCCTGCACTTTTCATGCCTGAAATGGAGAAGAAACTGTTTTATGCAGTCTGCACCGTAAAACCACTTTTCTTCACCTTTCGATGTTTTAGTGTACACAAGAAATGGTGCGCGCTTCCCTTTGTCATTCACGAATGTTTCGGTATCATATAAAATCGAGTCAGGGTGTTCCACCTGCAGGGGGGTGGCTGAATGTAGCATTGATGATCATCAGCTTCAGAACCTGGTTGTAATTGCACCACACAAATTTTACATTTTAACCAGCTACAACAATATGTGGATGTACCTGTGGTTCTACTAACATAATAGCAAAAGTTGCAACAAGGACATTTTTTTTTTATCAAGTCACAGATACTCTTGTAGGGTGTGGGTACACCACCTTGTTTGGCCTCTTTGTGTCTAGCGTAACATGCTGGCGAGCAACACTTTCTATGACAGTCTAAACATTCTGCGGGTCTGAGCTCTTCTGTAGGGCAAACAGGATTGTTGCAAACCTGACGGTATCCTTTACAATAGTGTGCATGCAATTTATTAAAACCCTTGTAACAGTAGTTACAAACAAATGTTGTACCTATCAAAGCTTTGAGATTTTTTATACTATAGTAATGGTTTTGCAATAAGAACAGAAACAATGGTCTGGAACGATCATTATAGTCGGTCCCAAAATGCAAGAGGGGTGACTGTGAGATGTTCTGTGAAACACCACAATTTTACATCCTACAATCCATTCAAATTTAGCTATATCGCTAAAAGTGACAGGCGTCTGGTCACTCAGACCCGCCTGATTTTGCAACATCCTACCCAAAGCCTTACATGCGCTGTCGTCCAAATGGGGGTTCATCAGGTGTGCTAAGCTAATAGTGAAATAGAGTTGATCCTTCTCGCTATGTGTAACGTACAAGTGACACCTTTTTTTTAATGATAATTTCATAGTCTAACATTTTTTCCAGCCTGTGTTTATTGCCGCCTCTGGGGTTATGCAATACCTGTAGGATTAATTCTAAACCCTCGTCTGCGGCGATACTATTGTCGGACTGTACTACTTGATCGAGCAAACCCTCAATAGCTGGTAAAATATTACCTCCATCGTCATTGGCTGTAACGCCGATGTTGCCCATCAGGCTTTCACTGACAACTTCCAGCTGGATTACATTGTTGCGTTCCGCGTGTGATCGGGCATCCTCCGCCAATTCTCTGAGGATACCCAGCAGATTGTTGTAAAAGTCCGTGATGTTGGGCACGTTGCATCGTCTAGGGATGGTTAGGCGATGCGTCATTCTCACCGTGTTAAAAGGTGAGAATATTCTGACTTCTCCATCCCTAGAGGATGCCCCCGCACCCTGTTGCGTGTCAGGGGAGATCTCTAGCAGTTCGGTGGAGGTTGCAGGTTTTGTGAGTGATTTATGATTTGCGGGTGGGAGGGGTGGATGGTTTTGATTCTCAAATATATTTTCTAGATGATGAAGAGCATTGTTGTTGTTGTTGCTCGGGGGTATTTCTACAGTTTCACCTATTTCATTCGCTCGATCCTGTAAATTGACCCAAAAGGGGGCTGGAATATGATGTAATTCTTCTACAGCTCTTTCTAACTCAGCCATTCAAATCAGAGACTGTTGTAGAAGGGTTAAATCTTCTGTTGTTTTATCATAGCCAGCTACCCAGTCTAGTAGCACCTGCCTTTCTTCTGCCTCATCCCCCGATTCAACATGGTCTGATTCTGATTTTTTATCCATGATAGCCTATTACAGTTTGTCACATACCCAGGATATAGAGGAGAGGAGAGTCTACATTACACTTTTTCACAGATAGTCAGGGCCGAGGACATGAAGCACTGCATAACCTGACAGAGTGATAGGACGGTGGTCAGACACTGTTGCATCCCCGTTCTCACCCCCCACACACAGAGCTGAAGAGCTTCCTCAGGGGGGTTGTCAGACTGGACCTCAGGAGTATGCGGAATGGTCGGATTCAGTGCTTGGTTTAATTCTGCAAAGTGGGACAAATGGGGTAAAAAAAAAAAAGAGCAACGTTACTCATCGTGGTTCTGTAAGTACATAACATATGTTTATTTTAAGTCATGTTGGTGGGTGACCAAGGTTTATTTTATATATATATTTAAAATAACCTCGGTTGACAAAGTGATGAATAGATCATACAATTAATCATGAAAACATGTTAAAAATAATAAAATACAGATTTCAGGTTTTATTCTTATTTAGAGACGGTGAATTATCTTCCAACCAAGAAGGTCATTTTAAATTGTATTTTTAATTACACACCTTTAATCATTCATCTCACATTGGCAGTCAGCGTGGTCCCCTTCCTCCTCCTCCTAATCAGCGTCACACACTCTGGTGCACCGGTGTCTACGGGTGAATGATACAGGTAAAAAATGATGATGGACTCAGGGGTTTAATAATGATACAGGATGCGGGGTCTGTAAGTATATACCATTAGGTGAAGGTTTCACCGACGTGGCCTTTTTACGAGGGCGCTTCGGTCTGCCCCAAACACATGAGCCCATATGTGGATGAACGGTGTTGGGAGTCCCACCCTCTCCGGTCGATGTCGAAGGCCTTGGCTGGTATTTTGTAAGATAATAATAATGATAACTTCATTTCACATTGAAAAAAAACAAAACAATGCAGTTTACAACATTTAAAAACACAAGATCACCACAAGACACCAGGCATAAGGCACCAGTCACCAATACATGACCCCGTGGGGAATGTTTACGTCATCACCCTGAGAAGTTGTGAGAGGGCCAATGGTGACCTACCACATCATCGAAGGGTGACGCTATCACCTGTGAACATTGTAAGAACGTGATTTTGGGGAGAAAAACAATCATATTGGATTAATGAAAGTTTTTTTTTAAAATAGGGGGGGTCTTACCATAATCACACGCTGTAGAGTCAGTTGGTCTGTCTCTCCGCCGCGCTAGTTGTTTACTTCTGGTCAGCGAAATGCCCACAAACGATGCGTCTGCAGGCTTGATGCCGGTTATTGGACCTGTAAAGACGGCCGGATTCCGTGGTGCTGGACATCTGGCATTATTCTACTGTGGAGCAGCCATTTGACGAAGGGTTGCAGGACGCTCAACGTTGATCCCAGGCTTTCCGGGCGCCGTTAAAATCGCTGAATTTTCTTCAGCACGTTGAATCTCGTCCAAAAGCCCCACCAGACTGTTTTCGTCATCGGACCGATGCTGATTCTCACCATCCTCGAAATCTGTAAGTACATTTCTCTTTTTTTTCCAACGGCCGTTCATAATGTTTATAGATGCAATAATGGTTGGTAGAGGGGGGATAAATGGACATACCCGCATCCGAAAGGGTGAAATTAACCCCTTCCAATTGAGCAGGAATGACTTTAAAAAAGACAGAAAACATGATTTAAAAATGGTTCTGACTTTGAGACAAATTATGAGATAAATGCTTTATAAAATAAAATAGTAATAATAACTTTATCTGTATAGCACTTTTCACAGACAAGTCACAAAAACAGATAAAAAGCTGATTGAGTAATTAGAAAAAATAAAACGAATAACACTTACCGGGGTACCTTGGTGGTGAGTGGATATCTGTAAGTGTTATAATTCCTAAAAATGAGCAAAGTTTTATTTATCAATGGAGAAAAAAAGTTTTTTTTTCTTTTATAAGGTTTTTGAAAGTCAGATAATATCACCTCTCATCTTGCCCGAGTCACGTTGCTTTTGGGGTGTGAAGATGGACTTCAGAGCCAGTTCATTCATACTTATACAAAAAGCAGACCCCCATGGGCGGATTGGGAAAAAGATTTTGGAATGTGAATGAAGCATGAAGTAAAAACAAAGAGGGAAGGGTTGGTTAACCCCGAGGGGTCTCAGAGTAACAACAGATCTTTGGTCTGGCCATTCAACATCTGTGTGGAGCTCATCTGTTGATGCTACACTTTTGTGAAAATCTAATTTGAAGAAACAGTCTTTGCTCCCTGGGGTCAATGTGTGTGTGTTTTGTAGACAGATCTAACTAACTAACTAATTAACCTTCACTTATATAGCGCTTTTCTAGTCACAAAGACCACTCAAAGCGCTTTCACTAGTACTAACCCTCTATTCTAAGGACCTATAAGAGACAGATATCTAGGGACAATTTAGAACAGCCAATTAACCTAACATGCATGTCTTTGGATTGTGGGAGGAAACCGGAGCCCCCGGAGTAAACCCACGCAGCACAGGGAGAGCATGCAAACTCCACACAGAAAGGTTCCAACCCCTGCCAGCCTGGGGATTCGAACCAGGAACCTTCTAGCTGTAAGGCAACAGTGCTAACCACTGCACCACCAGATCTTTGTTTCACAATGCCACTTCCCGGGGTGGTTAATAGGACCCCCAGACATTGCTCATGCTAATAGCTCATCTGTTTTAGCTAAGAGAATGGCGGTGCTTATTCGGTGTTTCCCCCCAAATCTGTCATCACAATCACAATGAGAGGTGCAGCTCCTTAGGTTTCTTTCTAAAGACATGGTGCAGACATCTGCCTGAACCTCTGCAGTGTGTGTGTGTGTGTGTGTGTGTGTGTGTGTGTGTGTGTGTGTGTGTGTGTGTGTGTGTGAGTGAGAGAGAGAGAGAATTCTGGTGCTTATTTCGGTCACTCTGATTGATGTGTGTTTTGTAAAATGAACGCACTAAAAACATGTCATCCTTGAAAGCTGTCCCCCCCATAATTGAAATTCCTTTCTCATGCTAACCCTACACAGGCAACAGATCATTCTTAAAAAGCACTTTTAATAAACATTCTATACCCCCCCACTAATCTCACAGGTCAAAAGATCATTTTTAAAAAGCACTTACAATAAACATTCTCTACCCCCACTGATCTCAAAGGTCAAAGATAATTTTTTCAAAGCCCTTATAATTTACATTTGATATTTACACTAATTAGAGATAATCTCCATTTAATTACATAGGTCAGGTCAAGGGGCGTGCCAGGGGGCATGGCACCTGTCAAAAAGAAGTTGCTCCATAGTAACTCCCTTCCTCTCTGTTGCAAAGTTACAATAAAAGCTTTGGCAATTTATGAAAAAAATGTTTCAAATGTATGAGGAAAAAAAGTTGCAGATTTACAAGGAAAAATGCTGCAAATTTTTTAGAAAAATTTTAGTAAATGTATGAGAAAAAAGTTACAGATTTACCAAAACAAAGTTGCCAAATTCAAGGAAAAAAGTTGCAAATTTAAGAGAAAAATTGGAAAATTTCTAAGAAAAAAGCTGCAGATTTAAAGACAAAAACTACAAATTTACCAGAAAAAAAGGTGCAAATTTATGGGAAAAAAGTTTTAAATTAATGAGAAAAAACTTTCAAATATACAATAAAAAGCTGCAAATTAATTAATGAGAAAAAGATTTTAAATGTCTGAAAAAAAGCTGCAAATTTGCAAGAAAAAAGTTGCAAATTTATGAGAAAAAAATTGCAGATTTAGAAGAACAAAGTTGCAGATTTAAAACATTTTTATTGTGCTATGCAACATGATACAGAAGGTTTTTGATGAATTCTGTTTTTTCTCGTTGTGTAGATACGTTGCGCCCGACGTTTCTACACAAAATCTTGTCAGAAAATGCCTCATTTGTCGTTGCGACAAAGTGAATCCTGAAAGGCTAAACTCCTCATCTAAACACAGCTCAGATTCTTCCCATCTTATGAAAGCATTCCCGACTGGTTTTGAAGCGGCGGATCCCCAAGGTCTCCATGTCTAAACGTTATCACTGTACCAGGTTTGATTTGTCTTCACAGCTCCTATTACCCACCATACAGCTACAAAGGAATGCCTTCAGTCGCTTCTTTAATTCTTTTAGTCTGAGGTTTGAGGCAAACCCAGTAAAGTGTGACAGAAAAAAACCCTGTTGCTGTTTCTCCGGGAATTTTACCATCGACATTCCTCTTCAGCAGCAGCAGTGAGTGAAGATGTTCAAATGCACTTTGATAGTTTTCCTCCAGTCTCACAGAAAGGTACACACTTGCAGGATTTCAAGCTGTTTCAGTGGTGATATTGGCTCTTTGGTTTCTGGTTCGTTGATCTCTTCCAGTGTGTTCCTTCATGTTTACATCCCCCCCCCCCCACAATGTTTCTTCTGTTTCCTTGTCTGTCTGCTGGTTCACGTTCGCCCCCTACCTTCCTTTATTTAAACTTGTTTTTATACACGTACTTCTGAGATGTATTTTCTCTCACCACATTTAAAGGATATGAGTTCAGTGTCCTTTCAGCGGGGTTACCATGGGCCTCGTGGGCTGTCACCGACACCCACCGCCCGGCTGACGACCGGCTGTGAACATTTTTCTTAAACTAGTGGAGTGCCCGGTTCCTGCTGAGTTCTTACCTCCTTATATGGTCACAACCATATAAGCAGTGAGTGCTTATTTGGTTGTGACCATATAAGCATAGGCCACTTATTATCAGTGACCTATGAATTTCAGCCCCCAACTCCCAGCGGTTATACCTTTTCCACCTCTGTGTTCATTTAATAGCTCTCCTATGGATGTTCATTAAAGATTTCCCCTCCTAAACTTCCACATATCCAGGGAGGCTGAAATTTGGAGATTTCCATGGCGTATTTAAGAAAAAAAATACACTGTGGAAACACTGTTCATCTGCCGACACACACAGCTGATATTGCACCATTAACTCCAGAAAGTTAAGTGGTGGAGGGGGAGGAGAGGCTAAAGGGCCTTTTCCATTAGCCCCACTTAGCCCAACACGGGACAGCTCAGCACGCTTTCTAACTCTTTCCACTAGCCCCAACACGGTTTAACAGCCACAATTTTTGTCCCCGCTCGAGGGCAGGGTACAACCGTGCTGAGTCGTACCGTGTTGTGACGTCAAAAGACTGGTCGCCGCTGATTGGTCAGGTCGTAACGTCACAAAAGCGACCGTCTTCTGATGAATCTACACACGACCGCCATTTGCAATATTTCACGTACTAACTCGGTCACAGAGTAAATACGATATTAATACAGACAGCGTTGTAGGTTTTGCGGAACTCTACACCGTGGTCCAACGAAGAGGTGTGGAGTTTTCTCTGCATGGTGGCAGATCCACAGTGAGGAGTGACCCGGACCGATACAGATGGCAGCCCAGCAAAGAACCGGACTACGGACAAAGACAAACGTGACAGAACCATCGATGGTGAGTGATTTGTAATAATGTGCATCTGTTCGCTTATTTATCCTGTTGGTGGTAATCTAACTTTTTTTGAGCCATACAGCGCTGTTCTGTGCTGGCTAATGAGTTTTAGCTAACGATTTTTAGCTAGTAGCTAGCTAGTACCAACTGCTGATTCGCGCTTGTTTTTTCCTAAATATTTGCTTGTGAGAGCAAAACGATGAAATATGTTAATCCTGGTTAAAGTCCTGGTTTGTGTACGTATTGCACTTTGGTGCTGCGCATTAAATTGTGTGCAATTTAATGCTAGAATGTGTTTCCACATGCCAGGGGTTAGCTTCCCTGTTTATATTGTGGATACTGGTGAAATGGACCACAGGAGCCGAAATCTCGTCATATTAAAATTGCTTTATCAAACCAGTGATTTATAAAGTCATTCATATAATTTTCTAAAGCGTCAGAATAGACCCACACACCTATTCTGTGGCTCCTGCAGTGCTTGTCAGGGAAACGAAGCATTTTTGTCACATCCCACCACTGACTTTCACAGGTGTATTTCCCTAATACAGTTACATCTTCAAAAATTAGAATGTCATGAAAAACTTCAATATTTTTTGTCACTCATTTCAGAAAGAGAAATCCGTATATTATATCGATTCATTACACAGACAGTGATATATTTCAAGGGTTTATTTATTTTAATTTTGATGATTATGGCTTACAGCCCCTGAAAACCCCAAATTCAATTTGGCAAAAAATTAGAATATTACATAAAATTAACTTTAAAAAATAGTTTTTAAATATAAATGTTGGCCGCTGAGGTGTTGGTTAATATGGGCTGTAGCCGTAATCATCAATATTAAAATAAACACTTGCAATATATCACTGTCCCTGTAATGAATCTATATATGGGTTTCACTTTCTGAAATGAGTGAAAAAAATATTGAATTTTTTCATGGTATTCTAATTTTTGAGATGTGCCTGTACATGTGTTGAACTTGCTTGAAACTAACCACCATCCATTTCTGTCGTTCATCTAGGCAAGAGGAAATCAGCCTCCCCACAACCTACCTCGCCACTGTGGAAAGTACAGAAATCCTTTGCTTTTATAGGTAAAGTGTCAAAACCAAAGTAGCACAATTTCCACTTAATATAAAAGGGACTGAACTGAGATTTATTTGATTGTGTGAATATGGCACATCAACTGTAAAATAAACCGATTGTTAATGTATTTATTTTTTTGTCAGATCACTTGTGTGATCCTTTGTGAGTTATGTTCATAACTGTATGTTTTGGCGAATGTGAGATGTTCAGTCATCAATATAATTTACTTTATACGTGTAGTTTATAGTCTATCATCAATAAACTCATGCAGTAACAGGACACATTACAAATATTCGAGACCCATTGTAGTGCTTCCTTTTATATTTTAGCAATGCTAGTACAAAACACCGCCCACACATGAAGCCAGGGCAACAAGAGACACTTTTACAGACAACACAAACTTTTATTGATAAAAACTTCATATTTTGACTGAGCAACTCCATACTCGGTGATGCACACCTTCAGTTAAAGTACTATATTCCATTCAAGTGAATGTATTAATTCATTCTGATTGCTGAGGCCACAGTAAAAAGAAATGATTTTAAATGTAACGCAGCCCTTGTAAAATCTACCGAAGCGCAGCTACATGAAAATTGTGGTTAAATACAACAACGAAGTACTTTATTGTCACATTCAAATTGTAATCCCTCCTGTTTTGTTTTTTCTTTTGAATTCTTGGATGAAATATGGTGGGCAATATAAGCTGCAGCTTCAGCCATCACCCATTTCAGATAACCTATGTTGAACTGTATAATCAGAGGAGTTATTGTTTAATTTGACCTTGTTAGATTTTTTTTTCCCCCTTTGTTATATTATTCTATTTTCTTTTAATCTTTACTTTTAATCAATCCGAAATAAAGATCCATTCATTAATTCACATTCCACCACTGGCTTTTAGCAACAAGTGTATTTCCCAAATATGTTTTAAACTTGCTTTAATTAACCACCACCCATTTGTCTTTTGTCTAGGCAAGAGGGAAACTGTCCACCCCAACTGGACCTTGCCTCACTATTTACAGAGATGCAGGCTGAAGATCTGCTGAACCAGGACCAGTACGAGGGGCTGATCCAGTTGCTTCTCAGTGAGGCAGCGTGGCTGCCGTGTGTGACCATTCCAGGTTTTTTTTTACAGTTTGAATTTTGCACATTCTGAATAATCTGGAATTTGCTGCTGATTGTAATAAACAATTTAGTGACTTATGTGTTTGCATCATGATTTTCTATTTTGTCTGTTAAGACACTGGTGGGAAAAGAGTCAACTGTACAAAGGATTTATCGGTGACCTTGAAAATAATGGCTCATTTTTAAGAAAAAAGTAACCAACACAATTATTTTATTAACTGAAGACTGTATTGTTGGATGTGCCACCGCAGAAGACCCTGCATACTTTAATGACAGTACCAGTATATGGAGGAATTCTGGGTCGTATTAGCATCTGCTCTTCATCATAATGGGTTTGGGTGGGGGTGTCTAATCATGTGCCATGGAGGGCCAAGACCCTGCAGGCTTTACCTCCAACCAGTGTCTTCAACAGCAGATTCCACTGAACTTCTTCCACTGACTGATCAGTGAGAACACCTGCTGAAGAGACTGGGTAGAAGAGAGAACCTGCAGGGTCTTGGCCCCCCATGACACATGATTGGAAGCCCCCAGATTAGGGTTAATGGGATTTAACATTTTAACACAAACTCCTTTATGGTTCATAATTCTGTTGACAGACTTACACCAAACCAAAAGTAATTTCTCAAACTGCTGGATTATTCTTAGCTTTTCCAATCTTTCAGTATTTAATTTATGCCACATGGTGGTAACCTTCACATATAAAAAAAGAGACATCTGCAAAAACTTCAGAGGTTTATTGTCAGTGCAATTCCCAGTGCAATACTACATGAATGCATGTCTAGTACATTGTTGATGCAGAGAATATGTATTTCTACAGTACATGTATCTAGTAAATCAAGTATTTTCCATGTAACCTTGTGACTGCATTATTTTAATTGCTTTTAATCCTAGATCAAGTTTGTTTTGGCCTAAAATGCATGATAACTGTCAAATATATCTTATTATACCTAACTCAGTACTGTTTACTTTTTGAATATATATTTTGTGGCTAATATAGTTATTAACATGGCGATCAAGTTGTGTCAGCTGATCATTTTTTTCTATGATACCACCTCAGACTCAGTTCTGCAGAAGCAGGTACGTCCATGATGTCTCAACAGTCTCTCCATGATTTTCAAGCAGATCAGAGCAATTTGTTGTACAGGAAATAAACGTTTCGACAGATATTCTTAAGCTCTATAACCACTGATCGTTTGTGAAGCTGTGCTGACATCAGTGACAGGCTGTGTTGAACGCCCAGACCGACTGAAGCAGTAATTTCTCCACAACAGAGCCATCTGAAACACACACAGCATACATATTTTAGTACCTAACAACGATAAACTTGCAGACATTACAGTGTAGTACGACGTACTTATAGCAAACTAGCATTAGCAACATTAGCTTACCGTCATATATGACCTAGTTTGTATCCTCACGTCTTTGGCTCTCCCAGAAGCTGCAGAACTATTCCAGAGTGTTTCATCTCGCTGCCTGTACCCTTGTCTGGCGGTCCTTTTTTTGACATTTATCGGTGAAAAAGCAACAGACCGAGGAGTCGCCTTATACAGCCGCATGTGTTTCTGTTTTGCTTGGGTTGCGTGTTTTCCATCACGGGAGTGTGGCGCCGCCTTGCTGTTATAGAAATCCCACCCACCCCAACTTAACACGGTTGTAATGGAGACAAAAGCGAGCCGAACCGTGTCGAAGTGAATTGAGACGTGCCGAGGTGTGCTGGGCTAGTGGAAAAGTGCCTTAACTCTCCTCAGCCCAATCAAGTAAGTGAGCTCCTTTATTCCTCAGAAGTTTTGGTGTCTTGTTGTTTTCCACTAAACTCACTTGGACTACAAATACGTTAAGTATTATTTTGGATAAGTTTTGACTTTTTTCATGTACTGTAGGTTTGTGACATTTTCCTCATGAATTTGCACCCACCCACCCCCCCACCAATTTGTAATTTTTTCCCCAAAGTTTTTAATTATAAGTTTGCAACATTTTTATAAAATTTGTGCCTTTTTTTAATTGAAAAGTTGTTTTTTTTTCCTCTTAAGTTTGCAACTTTTTTCTTGCATATTTGCATCACAAATTGTTTCAATTCAAAAATCAGCAAATTTACAAGAAAAAAGCAACAAACTTATTAGAAAAAAGCTTCAAATTTATGAGAAAAAAGTCAATTTTATGAGAGAAAAGTTGCAAATTTATGTGAAGAGTTTCAAATTTATTAGAAAAAAATTGCAAATTTTGTGAGAAAAAAATATAAAATTGATGAGGAAAATGTTGCAAATTTACAAGAAAAAATATTAAGTTCATGACAATAAGTTTTGAGAATGAAGATGCATTTTTACATGGGAACAAGATCAAAATAAGAGAATTTGCAAACAAGAAAAACTAGCAAATGTACCAAAAAAGTCATATTACAAGAAAAAGCTGCAAATTTGAGAAAAAAGTTGCAAATTTATCAGAAAAAAGTTGAAAACCTATGTGGAAAAATGCTAATTTGTGAGAAAAACGTTGCAAATTAATGAGAAAAAACTTCCATTTTAATTCTTATAATTAATAATAATTATTATTATAATTGGTGCTTCATACACATTTTATTTGGTTCTGTAATGTGATATAGAAAAGTTAATTTATTATGATCTATGGAGGGGGGTAATTCCCTCTTTTTTTAATGCCCCCCTGTTATGTCTATGACCCTAAACCAACAATGAGGCTGCAGTGTCATATTGACTGGACAATCAGCCTAAATGCAGAGTGCATCACCAAGAGAAATACACACAAAATACATCTGACCGTTTATTAAATTTCAAAAGAGTAATCTTGAGGAAAAACCAGTCACTCACCAGAGGAGCACCAAACCTGCAGAGAGAGAAGCGAGGCTGATTAGAATGAGGAATGGAGGAGGATTGGGAAATCCAAACAGTACCACTTATGTGGGAGAGAGAGAGAGACACCGGCTCAGAACCCAGTGAAGGAGAAGGACCATCAGGTCGGAACTGCTGGAAAGGGAAATGGTGAGCTTCGTCTGACCGGGTGGAGTAGAGAAACTGCAGTGGAGGAGCAACAGGCTGGTGAGTGCACTGAAACCCCTGGAGATGCACTGCTCCATTGGCAGCAACCTGAAGAAGGAGGAGTTGAGCAACGTGCCAGGTAAATTACTAAACACAGAGAGCTTACACATTAGAACTCAATGTGCTCAAGGCAGTATACCCAAATGAGCCAGCGCTGAATCACTGAAGAGTGCTTCCTTATAAACGCTGGCTCAACAGAATCAGTAGGTGCGTCAGATGAGGTGATTGGAAGAGCAGAGAAGAATGGGATGGTGGTGGGGGAGCGCTCACCAGGACATGACACAGAGGTGCAGTAGAACATGACTTTATTATAGAACTCACAATACCACAAAGGCACTCCCATCCAGACAGAGGTGAGGTGAAAAGGGACCGTCCCTCTTCTGCATCGGCCTTTTATACTGTGGGTGGTGGCGGAACTGGAAAGTTGGAGCCACCACCCATAACACACAATAATATCATATTGACAGTATTAAACAACATCACCCCCCCCCCAATTTCCACCTAACTAACTAACCTGCACTTATATAGCGCTTTTCTAGTCACAAAGACCACTCAAAGCGCTTTCATTAATACTAACCCTCTATTCTAAGGGCCTATAGGAAACAGATATCTAGGGACAATTTAGAACAGCCAATTAACCTAACATGCATGTTTTTGGCATGTGGGAGGAAACCGGAGAAATCCCGGAGTAAACCCACGCAACACGGGGAGAACATGCAAACTCCACACAGATCACTGTTGGTCAGGGGCTGGGATCGAACCCACGATCCCACGATCCCCACAATCCCCCAGCCAAGGGTAAACTGTGCTGCCGCAGTGCTAACCACTGCGCCACCATGCAGCCCACCTATGTCCTCTTTTCTCACATCTCTCCACTCTCTCTAAATGCAGTTATTTTCTCAACCACTCAAGGGTGCCGTTTGCACCACTTTTGTTTTGCCAAGGCAGAACGTGTAAAATACACAGATAAAGCAACTTTTCTGTGAATATTACACATTTTCTACAGGTGAATAAATGTGATACTTAGATGCACTGGTATGGAGCAAAAACAATATTTTTGCTGGGATATTGACTATGTGAATTCTGTCAAAAACTAATAATCAAACGTCACAATTATATTCAGTGTTAATGTGGAAAACTGCCATTAAATTCTTTTATTTTTTAATTAATGCACAGCAGTAAAATAACTGAGGTAATTTTTATAATTATATTCAGACCATATGTGTTTTTTATCAGTAGAAATCTTTTTTAATAAAACATAATTACAGTGAGATAGACAAAGGACTACTTTATATACTGGCTTTACATAATTACCTTTTTTTACATAATTTGCCATTATTATATGATGCACAGTATGTGACAGTTTAATGAAGCGAAGAAAGCTTTGATCAGACCTGCAGTTCAACTCAGATCTCGTGGTTTTTTTTCCAGAACTGTTTGAATTTAAAATCCATACGCCATCAAACAGGGCATCAACTGATTTTTTCCCCTTCATTACTGACTCAAAGAAAGTGTGTCAGCTCAGCGGGGCTTTGGCTTAGAGAAAACGGCAAATGAACTCTTAGATGTTACAATATGTCTGAAGATTCAGAAACCGCCCATGTACTCTCCCCCACCCCCCCAATACCATAACGAGGAGGAGCGCCACCACCAGCAGCACTTGTAGTTATCAGAAGATAAAAGAAGAGAAAAAGCCAAAGCATGCCAGCTGAGACGGCAGTAGAAGTGGAAGGAGGAGAGGATGAGGCAGCGGCGTGTGGATGACCTCACAAATCAGGCTGGAGTGGTCTGGCTGAAGAGTGAAGAAGAATGAGAGAAAAGTAGAAACTTAAAGAACGGATGTTTGCCTGCTGCTGCAAAGTTCTCAGAGACGACCGATTAGACACATCTTCAAACTCATTCCATGGAGGGCCAAGACCCTGCAGGTTTTACCTCCACCCAGTGTCTTCAACAGGTGATTTCTCTGAATTTCTTCCCACTGATTGCTGATCAGTGAAAATACCTGCTGAAGAGACTGGGTGGAAGTAAAACCTGCAGGATCTTGGCCCTCCATGGAATGAGTTTGAAACCCCTGTTCTAGACGATGATCTGGAGATCCCATTCAGTAAAAATGACAGCTATTTATCTCCTTCATTACAAGGAAACCTGCCCTCACTTATTCCCAGTAGGTGATTTGAAGGGGTTGAGGGGCTGACCTCCTTGTTAGGAAAATATGTTCTCTACTACTACTACTAAAACTACTTTTTGATGACTTTGCAACTTTTTTTCTTGGAAAATAGCAACTTTTTTCTCATAAATCTGCAAGTGTTTTCTTGGAAATTTGTAGTTTTTTTCCTCATAAATCTGTTGCGTAGAGAGTATGGTGTATGTGTGTGGCTTGCCGTAGCCGCCCTGCAGAGTGACATCAGGCGGCTACGGCACCTGTATATAGTTCTGTGTTTCTCGTAATAAAGGGAGTTCGCTGCATTGCATAAGACAGACTCCAGACTCTGATAACCGACACAACAAAATCTGCAACTTTTTCTTGAAAATTTGCAACCCTTTTCTCATAAATCCATAACTGTTTTTTGAATTTTCACAGCTTTTTTCTCATAAATCTGCAACTTTTCTCTTTAAAACTCACAACTTTTTTTCCTCATAAGCTTTTTCTTGTAAATTTGCAACTTTTTTTCACATACATTTGCAACTTTTTGTCACAATGCTGAGCACAAGTTGGGAACCATGCTCAGCCTTCCGGTTTATTTAAGTCATTTTTTGCATTTCGGTATCTGTGTATCCTGTATTTAATCTTAGGTTGGGTTTTACGTATTTTTGTATTATCTTGTATTTATTTTCCTGGTTACATTTGTCTCTGTTTTTGAATTATCCCGCATTTTTGGTTTGGTCATTTAGCCTTGTTTGTTATTATGTGTTTTGGATCATTTGGGAGGTTACATTATTTTTCCCTGTGTTTATGTTTGAATACCATCACTTTTGCTTTCGGTTCTCCTTTTATATATTGATATTAGTATTCCAGTTTTTGTATCTCTTGGTTCGGTAATTTCTCTTGTCCCCACCTTGGTTGACTATAATCATTCCCTGTTCCTTATTTTGATTTTCATTCTTCCCGGTTGTGCTTTTCCCTTTGAAAGTTGTCTGTGTACTTCCGGCTGTCTCTTTTCACGGGCTGTCAAAGCTGTCACCTGTTTAAGTAATTATCCTTGCCCATGTACCCACACCTGCAGTCATTTGTGCCATTTCCCTGTACCCTTTATAAGGCCGCCTGCTCCACAGTTCTGCGCTGCGGCCATTCATCTCCAGATGAAAGCTTAGCATCATTTCTATTCTGTTATGGGGGACCTATGCTGTGGTATTCATCTCAGACTGAAAGACATGGAGATGCAGTAATTTCCTCTGACGGAAGAGCATGGGGATTAAAGGGCTGGGGGACAAAAGGAATTGTCATACGGGAATGAATTGTAATGCAGGACCTCGGGTAGCAGGGACGTGTGAGTGTTGTGATATAAAAGAGAGTCCCTGCTACAGGAGGTTAATGTTTTCTGATTCTGGAAGATGTGAGAGAGTGAATAAAGTTCATCTGCTCTGAACGCTCGGCCTGGTTATTCCTCTCTCCACACTGGTGACCCTTGACGAATAATAGAACACGAGGAGAACACCCCGGAGATGACCCGGACGGGAAGCCCCAGCAATGCGTGCACCGTTTCGGTCAAACTACCAGACTTTTGGATGCACGACCCAAAGTCTTGGTTCCTCCACACCGAGGCCCAGTTCGCGCTCCGGGGAATAACGGCAGATGACACCAGATGTTACTACATGGTTGCAGCTCTGGACGCTCGCACGACTCAGCAAGTAGCGAGCCTGCTCCAACAGCCCCCAGCCCGCGATAAATATGGGGCTCTCAAAATCACGCTGACCCGGCGCTACACGCTCTTGGACTGCGAGAGAGCGAAGAAGCTCCTGACGCGCTCCGAGTTAGGAGAAGGGTTGGCGGTCGAACTGATGGAGAAGATGTTGGCGTTGAGGGGCACGGACGACGGGCATTTTCTATTTGCCCACCTTTTCCTCCGGAACCTCCCAACAGTGGCCAGAGCGGTCCTTGCCAACTCGCCGTTGCTTGCCGCGCGTGACTACCGTGCGCTAGCCCAGCAGGCAGATCGAATCATCCTCACTACCAGAGCCCTCACAGTGAATGCAGCGGCGTTGGAACCCAGGGAGGCGGCCAGCGGAGGCAAGGAGCCAGCGATGGTAGAGGCAGCGGGGGCCAGGAAGTGCCACAGAGACACGCTCTGCTCCTACCACCGCTGTTTTGGAGAGGACACACGCCGATGTGTGCCACTGTGCCAATTCAAGCATTCGGGAAACGCCAGGACTGGCAGTCGGTAGCGGCTGCGACCGCCGGTGAAGAAAGCAAGCTGCTCTACGTGACAGACTCACGCTTGGGGAGACGGTTCCTCATGGACTCCGGCTCCCAAAAGAGCCTCATCCTGCCGTCCTATGCTGACCGGCTAGTGGGAACTAGCGGCCCTGAGCTGACGGCTGCAAATGGCTCAGACATTAAGACTTTTGGTGAAAGAACACTGACTGTATCGCTGCACGGCCATACATACCAGTGGACATTCGTCATAGCTGCATGCAGTTTCCCAATCTTAGGCACTGATTTTTTGTGTGCACACGGACTACAAGTCGATGTTGCTAACAGACGCCTGATTAATGCAATGTCTTTTGATTCTCTCCCCTGTACAGCTCGAGGAACCAGGCCAACAACGCTAGCCAATGTCACAGCTCCAGGTGGTAAGTTCCACACACTGCTCACCCAGTTCCTAGCACTCACGGTCCCGACGTTTTCAGCGGCCATCACTAAACACGGGGTGAAGCACTTTATTACCACCACTGGGCCACCCGTTTTCACACGACCTCGGCGCCTGGACACAGCTAAACTGGCCATAGAGCGCGAGGAGTTTGCCAACTTGGAAAGGCTGAGCATCATCAGACGATCAAACAGCCCATGGGCATCCCCACTACATATGGTCCCTAAGGCTGAGGGATCTTGGTGACCTTGCAGAGATTTCCACAGATTAAACAACGCCACAGCGCACGACCACCACCCGATCCACCATATTCAGGATTTTTCCGCTCACCTCGCCGGGGCACGTAATTTTTCTACGATAGACCTGGTCCGTGGTTACCACCAGGTCCCGGTGTGCGCAGAGGACATACCTAAAACAGCAGTAATAACCCCGTTTGGTCTGTTTGAGTTTTTACGGATGCCTTTCGGGTTAAAAGGTGAGGCACAGACATTCCAACGCATGATGGATGCAGTGTTGCGCGATCTGCCGTTTGTGTTCGTCTACCTGGATGACATCCTGGTGGCCAGCGTGTCCGAGGACGAACACGTAACCCACCTCAGGATGGTTTTCTGGAGGTTAGAGGAGCACGGGCTAATAATCAACCCGGAAAAATGCCAGTTTGGCGTGACGGGGATTGATTTTTTGGGACACCGCATCTCACCGGAGGGAGCGATACCCTTGCTGGACAAGGTGCGCACTGTGGCGAATTTCCCCCGGCCTCAGACGGTCAGGGCACTGCAGGAGTTTTTGGGGATGGTTAACTTTTATAACCGTTTCCTCCCCCGCGCAGCCTAGCTCATGGAGCCATTGTACACCGCGCTCAAGAAACGGAAACCGGCGGACAGAGTCAACTGGACTCCTGAGCGGGGGCAGGCATTCTCTGAGGCTAAAACAGCCTTGGCAAATGCCACACTACTGGCGCACCCGAATCCGGCGGCTTGGCTAATGCTCACTACCGACACCTCGGACGTGGCCATAGGGGCCATCGTGGAGCAATGCGTCGCTGGTTCTTGGCAGCCGCTCACCTTTTTTAGCAGGTCTTTGTGCGACAGTGAGCGTAAATACAGCGCGTTCGACAGAGAGTTACTGGCTCTCCGCCTGGCCATACGCCAGGCCATGCGCAAGGGCGCAACTTCAATGCATTCATGGACCACAAGCTGCTAACGTACGTGATGGCCAAGGTTTCGGAACCATGGTCGGGCTGGCAGCAGAGACAGCTGGCCGTGATCTCAGAGTTTACGACCGACATTCAGCATGTGGCCGGTAAACTCAACGTGGTGGCGGACTGCCTCTCGCGTGCATTAGTGGCCCCACTCTACGTAGGGATAGATTACACGGCCATGGCCGCGGAGCAGATCGGCGATGCGGACGTGTGTGTGCTCCAGTCTGGACCAACAGGGTTAAGGCTGGAGAGCAGGGTACTGCAAGACGGGGGGCCCCCCAATCTGTGATGTCTCCACAGGACACCCGCACCCAGTGGTCCCACGCGCTTGGCACTGCCGCGTTTTTGAGTCGGTTCACTCCCTGGTGCACCCAGGAGTGCGCGCGTCAGTCAAAATGGTGGGAGCAAAGTTCGTCTGGCCAAGCCTGCGCAAACAGGTGAAAGAGGGGGCTGCAGCCTGCATAGCGTGCCAACGAGCCAAAGTGCACAGGCACACAAAGGCCCCCTTGGAGCCATTCCATATCCTGGCTAAGAGGTTCGACCACGTTCATGTGGACCTTGTGGGTCCCCTCCCGCCATCGCAGGGGTTCACGCACCTCCTGACAGTGGTGGACCGCACCACACGATGGCCAGAAGCAGTCCCGCTAACTTCCACCGCGTCCGCAGACATGGCACGCGCTTTTTTGACAACATGGGTGGCACGTTTTGGCACCCCTTCGGACATCACATCCGATCAGGGCCCTCAGTTTGTTTCCAACCTCTGGTCCACGATGGCCTGGAGCGTGGGCGTCTCAATTCATCGCAAGACCACATACAACCCACAGGCCAATGGGTTATGCGAGCGTTTCCATAGGTCACTGAAAGCAGCGCTCAGGGCTTCGCTTACGGATGCAAATTGGGTGGACCAGTTGCTGTGGGTTCTATTGGGGTTGCGTTCCTCACTAAAAGAGGATTTGGGGGCTTCCCCAGCAGAGCTGGCTTTTTCTCAGCCGCTGCGGCTCCCCGGGGAATTTTTACAAGATAACCCCATGCCGAACACCCATCCGTCCCCGTGTTCACGGCATAGCACAGACGCAGGGACGCTACCTGGCCTGGCCCACCACTGTTTTCCCCGCGTTTTTGTGCCAAAAACCTTGAAGGACGCGGCGTTCGTGTTTGTCAGGCACGATGCCCACCGGCCCCCATTGCGCCCACCCTACGATGGCCCATTTAGAGTGCTGGAACCTGGGGACAAACATTTTGTGTTCGACTTGGGGGGTCAAGAGAATCTGTATAGACAGACTTAAGCCCGCCTTTGTGGTGGCAGACGAGCAGTTGGTGTTGGCCCGAGCTCCTCGGCGCGGAAGACCCCCCCGAGAACTCCCCAGGTAAACGATTCATCAGAGCAGTCACACGAGCATACTGAATGTCCCCCCCCCATTGTCCCCCCACAGACGGACACACCCGCAGGAACCCCCCCCCCACCGGCACAGCAGCGTTGCGGAGCCGAAGACCCCTCGTTACAACAGCTATGGGTGGAGGCTGAAGCCGAGAGGACGTGAGGGTTAATACTCAGTCTGAGAATCTGGGGGGGGGGGGGGGGGGTATGGGGGACCCATGCTGTGGTATTCATCTCAGACTGAAAGACATGGAGATGCAGTAATTTCCTCTGACGGAAGAGCATGGGGATTAAAGGGCTGGGGGACAAAAGGAATTGTCATGCGGGAATGAATTGTAATGCAGGACCTCGGGTAGCAGGGACGTGAGTGTTGTGATATAAAAGAGAGTCCCTGCTACAGGAGGTTAATGTTTTCTGATTCTGGAAGATGTGAGAGAGTGAATATAGTTCATCTGCTCTGAACGCTCAACCTGGTTATTCCTCTCTCCACACTGTTCAATTTGTGAGTTTCGTGTAGTGATGGCCAGACGAGGCTTCCTAGAGGACTTGAGGCCTTTCATCAAAATGACTCATACAGATGAGGCCTCACGTGAAACTTCATTTTCTGTACTAGGCCATCTAGTGGACAAAACATATACAACATGCAGATTTTTTCCAAGGGCTTTACTGGTTTAATGTGTATTTTTTCCATTTCAATCAATGCACTTTCTTTTAAGAAATATCAATGATCATAAGGGGAAAAAAAAGAAATAAAACTCAGGTGAGTACAGTGAATGTGCTTGTGGTACTTATCCATTTTTATTAAGAAATGATAACTTTTCAACAGTCTTGGGACTGAGGCAATTTCTTTTTTTGAGATTATTACTCCAGCTTTGAAGAATACTCTCTCAGAGCACAGAGGATGCAGGTGTGCAAAGGAAGGCTACTTCAAGTTTATACAGTGTAGGGTAGACAAGTTTCTGTCTCTCCCAGTACATTCACCTCTGTCTGTATTATCATGCAGGGTACAATAGTGCCTCAGCATAATGATGTGTTATTGTTGTATCCAAGGTCTTTGAAACCCAACAGACACTTCACCGAGCAAATAAAAATAAATTATAAGAATGGCCTTGCTAGGACTGGAACTCCAATTTCCCAGTTGTGGGACAAATGGTTTACCTCTAAGCTACTACTTAGTGAAGGCAAGATGAGGCTTTCTTGAAGACTTGAGGCTTTACATCAAAGTTGTTCATATAGACAAAGCCTCATGTGAAACTTCATTTGCTCTACTAGGCCATGTAGTCAACAAAAAGTATACAGCATGCAGATTTTTGCTAGGGCATTATTGGTTGAATGTGTATTTTTTCCATTTCAATAAATGTACAATAGTGCCTCAGCATAATGATCCAAGCTCTTTGAAACACAACAGACACTTCAACTTGCAAATAAAAATAAAATAATAAGAATGACCTTTGGTGGAATTGAACCCCAGCCTCTCAGGTGCAGGGCAGATGCTTGACCGCTAGGCTATCACTTCAGTTATAATAGCTAGCCACTATTTGTAAAAAATGTATCAATGGGCGAAATGAGATCAAACTGTTCCCAAACGGGAGAAGTCCGTGTTTTTGGTGCTGGCTCTATATGAAAATTGGCTGTGACAAATCCCTTACACGGTCAAATATTGACAACACAAAACGTGAGGGACGGAGATTTTCATTGTGTATCACTGCTCACTTTATTTCATGTTGCGTGCAAAATCATGAATGGCTTCCTGACTCAGTCACGTGGTATGACATCACAATACACGCCTTGAAATGCGCTTTGCCAAATATTTCCTGGATAAAGGTAAGGGATAAGGACCTGTACTTATATAGTGCTTTTCCAGTCTCAAAGACCACCCAAAGCGCTTCACTTAGTACTAACCCCCTATTCTAAGGGCCTATAGGAGACATATCTAGGGACAATTCAGAACAACCAATTAACCTAACATGCATGTCTTTGGATTGTGGGAGGAAACTGGAGCTCCTGGAGTAAACCCATCCAGCACAGGGAGAACATACAAACTCCACACAGAAAGGTTCCTACCCCTGCCAGCCTGGGGATTCAAACCTAGAAACTTCTAGCTACGTATAGGGCAACAGTGCCAACCACTGTAGCACCATGCTGCCCAAGCATAGAGCACCCTCGAAGCTCCAAAGCCTGCCATCCCATCACTAGTTTCATGTGTGGGACTTTATCTCTGCGGGTGTCCCCCGCTCCTATGGTTTGTTCCTGGCGTGTGTTCCTCGCCTTAGGCCATCCGGCTAGTCACCTTCTTGTTACCTGCCTTGCCTCACATCCTGTAAGTTTTTGTTTTTGTATTTTTGTGCTTGTGTTGTTATTGAAATACCTACAAACCCACGGTCACCGTTTGGGTCTTTTACCACCCCTGCTGGGTGAGCCATGACAGATGGTCGCGGCCCGTGTGTGACCCAGCTGCTGTGAGTTTGCATTTTTTTTTTCCACCCACCTGTTTTGGTGTTTTTCCGGAGGGAGAGTAGACAGTATGTCCCCAGCACGCCTGGTCTCAGTCAACAGAAGGAAGTTGGCCGTCGGGGGACCCAGCGTGGGTGAACAGTGGGCAGCTCACTTCATCCAGAGTAACGTCGGTGAAGCTCTCGCCTCCTGAAGCCCGAAGAAAGTCCTGCAGAACATGGAGGCAGCAGTCAGGATTATGGAGGCGTATCCCAGGCTGAGGAAATACTCCAAGTTCGTGGAGTTGTTGACAACCCTCTCCACCCTCCAGTTGTCATTTCGCGGGTTGGTGATAGGCTCACTCCCTGCTGCATCTGAACCGATGGAAAAACGTTCCCTTGTACAGATGCCTTCAGCCTCTCGACACTACTCTGCTGCATCCCGCTGGAAGAACTCCTCCACCTCATCCTCAGCTCCGCCTATCATCACGTCTGCAGGGCCGGCTACTCCATTCTCCACAGTGGTGCCTTCGCCCTCAGCTGATTCTTCATTGGAGTTCCCCGGGGTGACTTCTAGAGTTGCAGAGCAGGCCAGGAAAGTACCTTTTTCTCTCTTCACACCTATGGGAAAGGGGTCTTGCTTGGTATTTAATGGAGGTTCACAGTGGCAGTCACCCATCACTGCTGAGCCTCCGTGCCTTGCTTTTTCTGCCATGATGCCTAATATGGACTTTATGTCTGGCTGTGCTTCCCCATCCCTGTCTGAGGTACATGCCACTGCTCCAGCCTCCACCCTCCACTGTGTCCCGCCTGCACCTGAGCCGACGATAGAGCGTCCCCTGGTGTGGACATCCTCAACTGCTCACCGATCTTCAGCCTCGCCTTCGTCTCCTGAGCAGTGTTCCTCACCCCCTCACCAAGCAATCTCTACAGCCACCAAGAGGGAGTCGCTTGGTTTTTCTGCAGCAGTAACCACCACAGCACGGGAATTTAGGCAAGTACCTTTTCATTCAGTTATACTTGATGATGAAATGCCTTGCCTTATTCCCGGTGGGGGGTGGGGGGGCCTCAGGTGCAGCCATCCACTTTGGCTGAGCTCTCACCACCTGCTGCTGCATCCACCCATGTATCCTCACCTGCTTCTCCTGTGTCCTCCTCTGGGTTTCCTGGAAGTCCGCTGGTCCTGGGAGGGAGCTGCCGGACGACGAGGGAGCCTGCAACCATGGAGGATCTGATTCCAGTCCTGCAGCCATGTCCTGGATGGGAGAGGAGTGCCTCCTGTGTCCCGGAGCCTGAGCCGACAAACAAGTGTCCCCTGGTTTCAGCATTGCAGGACTCGGTGCCAGTAGTGAGATGATCTCCAGTTTCAGCTGCTGCTTCTGGAGGTCCACTGGCATTAGCTGCTTCATCTGGGGTCCAGTCAGCGTCAGCCACCACAACTGGGGTTCTGCCAGATGCACCCACCATCACGCCTGCTGCTGGGGTTGCCGCAGCAGAGTTGTCAGAGCCCTGGGCGGTGGTGGAGCTTGAGTCCAGGCAAGTACTCTGTTCTATTTTAACACCTGCAGATCTAGAGAAATCTTTTCTGGTTCATGGTGAGGAGAACCAGTTGCAGATGTCCTCTGCTCCTGAATTCTCCTCACCGAGCTCCATCACTGTCGGTAACTATGTTCCAGTGTTTTTCTCTTCTTCCCCATCTGAGGTGGCTGAGATGGGGTGGATGCGCCAGATGACTTGATTCGAGACGTCCCAGCCAGAGTTGTGGGCGGCGGTGGGGCTCAAGCTAAGGCAAGTTCTCTTCTTTGTCTTCACATTATCAGAATTAGAGAAATCTTGCTTAGCTCTTGGTGAGGGGAACCAGTCGCAGCCACGGGCTGTTCCTGAGTTCTTCTCACCAGGCGCCACTGCTACCGGCGGTAGTAACCCGGTGTGTGTTCCTTCTCCTCGGCATGAGTCCTCGTCTGGTTCTGCTGATGATCATCCTCCATCCCCGCCAGAGGTCTCTGTGGGTCCTTCCTCTCCGCCAGAGGGCTCCGTGGGTCCTCCGCCTGAGGTGGCCATGGGTTCCCCGCCTCTGTCCGATGTAGCTGTGGGTCCCCCACCAACGCCCGAGATTGCAGTGGGCCCCCCACCTTCGTCCGAGGTTGCCGTGGGTCCCCCTTCTTTGCCTGATGTCACTAGTGATCATCAGTTATCCTCACCTAGCTCCCTTGCCGGTCAGCCACCCTGGTCAGTAATCCTCTTCGCTTGCCTTCTCTGCTGGGCAGTCATCCTTTTCACCTGGTTTCCTCACTGGCCAGCCATCCTATCACCTGGGTTCTTCGTTGATCGGTGCCTCAGCATAATGATGTGTTATTGTTGTATCCAAGGTCTTTGAAACCCAACAGACACTTCACCGAGCAAATAAAAATAAATTATAAGAATGGCCTTGCTAGGACTGGAACTCCAATTTCCCAGGTGTGGGACAGATGGTTTACCTCTAAGCTACTACTTAGTGAAGGCAAGATGAGGCTTTCTTGAAGACTTGAGGCTTTACATCAAAGTTGTTCATATAGACAAAGTGTCATGTGAAAGAAACTTCATTTGCTCTACTAGGCCATGTAGTTGATAAAAATTATACAATATGCAGATTTTTGCTCCCTTGAGGGAGGGGCTCTGTCACGATGCTGAGCATGAGTGGGGATCTGTGCTTAGAAGTTATGTGTTATTTAAGTCATTTTTTGCATTTCGGTATCTGTGTATCCTGTATTTAATCTTAGGTTGGGTTTTACATATTTTTGTATTATCTTCTATTTATGATCCTGGTTACATTTGTCTCTGTTTTTGTATTATCCCATATTTTGGGTTTGGTCATTTAGCCTTGTTTGTTATTATGTATTTTGGATCACCTGGGAGGTTACATTATTTTTCTGTGTGTTTGTATTTGAATACCCTCACCTTTGCTTTTGGTTCTCCTTTTATATATTGATATTAGTATTCCAGTTTTTGTATCTCTTGGTTTGGTAATTTCTCTTGTCTCCACCTTGGTTGATTATAATCATTCCCTGTTCCTTATTTTGATTTTCATTCTTCCTGGTTGTGCTTTTCCCTTTGACAGCTGTCTGTGTACTTCCGGTTGTCAACTCTTTTCGTGGGCTGTCACCTGTTTAGGTAATTAGCCTTGCCCATGTACCCACACCTGCAGTCATTTGTGCTATTTCCCTGTACCCTTTATAAGGCCGTCTGCTCCCCAGTTTGGCGCCGCAACCATTCATCTCCAGAGGTAAGTTTTGCGTCTTTTCTATTCTGTACGGTTTGTGAGTTTCATGTGTGGGGCTTTAGCTCTGCGGGTGTCCCATGCTCCTACTGTTTATTCCTGGCATTTGTTCCACACCTTAGCCCATCTGGCTTTTCACCCTCTTGTTACCTGCCTTGCTTTACATCCTGCAAGTTTTTGTATTTTTGTGCTTTTGTTATTATTAAAATACCCACAAGGGTCCATTCTTGGTCCTTTACTTTTCAGCATTTTTATTAATGACTTGCTGCTACACTGCTCTGCTGCAACATGCCAACTTTATGCAGATGATGCAGTTATTTACACAGCTACCAAGACTCCAGCACAGGCTGCAGATGTGCTGTCTACAAGTATGGTTGATGTCCAAGAGTGGCTCCTCCAGAACCATCTATTGCTGAACCTTCAGAAAACAGTTTCAATGTGCTTTTCAATCAAAAAATATAACCTGCAATGTTTTAAAGTTAATATACATGATCATGACATCAGTTTAGTTACAGAATTCAAATACCTTGGCGTTGTACTAGATCCTCAACTCAAATTTAATCTTCATATAAAGAAAATTTCAAAAACAGTAAAAAAAAATCTGAACTGCTTTAAATTAATTAGATATTACATACCTTACGAACCTGCTGTACTGTATATGCATTCTATGGTTTTTTTCTCATATATCATACTGTTTGACAGTCTGGGCTCAAGCAGCCCCTTCCACAATAAGACATATAGGTTCATTATATAATCAAACCCTAAAAATCTTGGACAAAAAGCCCATTAGGTGGCATCACTGTAATATTTTAAAAAAATACAACCTATTGAGTTTTGAGAGTTTCATTGACCTCTGTTTACTGAAATTAACTTTCAAATGTTTCCATAAATCAGCACCTGAGCCACTTGCTGGTTTCATCCAAAGACAGGACAGCAGCAGAGCCACCAGGAGTTCTGTTAACAATAACTGTAAAATATTCCACCACAGAACCACATTTGGACAAACAGCTTTCTCTATAAAGGGCAGTCACATCTGGAACACAATGCCAAATGAAATTAAAATAATAACGGACTTTAAAACATTCACTAAAAAGGTTAAAAACTGGCTGAAAAATAAACAAGAATGTACCCATGTATGAAATGATTGTCTGCAGGGTGAGAGTGAATGAAGGGAAGGAATGAATGTGTTTGTTTATAGTGAGTGACGAAGGGAGGGAGGCCTGAAATAGGCAAATGTGTGTCAGGTTGTTATATTTGTGTATTTATAATATTTATAATATTTATAATTGTGTATTTATAATGTATTTATGTTTTTTGCATTGATGTATGTGGTTATTGTGTATTCCTTTTCTTTCCTTTTTTTTTTTTTTCTTTTTACTTGTTTCTCCTTTCTAAAGCTCATCCAGGGACAAGAGTTGCAAATTAGCTAATAGCTATACACTCTGTGCAACACATCAGATTGATTGTCATTGATTAATTGTCTATGTTTATTGCACTGTCCCTGTCAAATAAACAAATCTATCTATTTATCTATACCTGCAAACCCATAGTCAGCGTTTGGGTCTTCTACCGCCCCTGCTGGGCAATTCATGACACTTTTTTCTTATAAATTCACAACTCTCTCTCATAAATTTGCAACTTTTTTCTCATACTTGGAACTTTTTTCTTGAAAATTTGCAAACTTTTTTCCTCATAAATTTGTAACTTTTTCTCATAAATCTGCAGATTTTTCCTGTAAATTTGCAACTTTTTTTCTCATAAATTTGCAACATTTTTCTCATAAATCTGCAGCTTTTTCTCATAAATTTGCAGCTTTTTCCTCATAAATTTGCAAGTTCCTCATTAATTTGCAACTTTTTTCTCATAAATTTGCAACTTTTTTCTCATAAATCTGCAGATTTTTCTTGTTAATTTGCAACTTTTTTCTCATAAATTTGCAACCTTTTTCTCATAAATCTGCAGCCTTTTCTCAAATTCGCAACTTTTTCTCATAAATTTGCAAGTTTCTCTCATAAATTTGCAACTTTTATCTCAAATTTACAGCCTTTTTCTGATAAATTTTCATCTTTTTGCTCATAAAATTAAACTTTTTCCTCATAATAAAATTACAACTGCTTTTTCATAAATATGCAGCTTTTTTCTCATCTGCAACTTTATTTCTTGAAAATCGAAAACTTTTTTCTCATAAGTTTTAAACTTTTTCTCATAAATCTGCAACTTTTTCTCATAAATTTGATACTTTTTCTCATAAATTTCTACTTTTTTTTCTCATAAATCTGCAAATTTTTTCTTGAAAATTCAGAACTTTTTTCCTCATAAATATGCTCCTTTTTCTCATGAATCTGCAACTTTTTTCTCATGAATCTGCAACTTTTTTCTCATGAATTTGCAACTTTTTTCTCAAATCTGCAGCTTTATTTCATTAATCTACAACTTTTTTCTGGAAAATTTGCAACTTTTTTCTAATAAATTTGCAACATTTATTCTCATAAATTTGCAACCTTTTCTTATAAATTTGCAGCTTTTTTCTGATAAACTTTCTTTTTTCTTATAAAATTAAAATTTTTCTCTTAATAAAATTACAACAGTTTTTTCATTAATATGCACCTTTTTTCTCATAAATATGGAACTTTTTTTCTTTAAAATTCACAAATTTTTTCTCATAAATCTGCAACTTTTTCTTGAAAATTCACAACTTTTTTCTCATAAATCTGCAACTCTTCTTGAAAACTGAAAACATTTTTCTCATGAGTTTTAAACTTGTTCTCATAAATTTGAACTTTTGTCTCATAAATTTGCAAGCTTTTCTTGAAAATTCACAACTTTTTATCCTCATAAATATGCAACTTTTTCTCATAAATCTGCAACTTTTTTTTTATAATAAAATCACTTTCTCATAAATTTGCAGCTTTTTTCTGAAAAACTTTCTTTTTTCTCATAAAATTAAAATTTTTCTCCAAATAAAATTACAACTGTTTTTTTTTCATTAATATGCAACTTCTTTCTCATAAATATGCAACTTTTTTCTTGAAAATTCACAATTTTTTTTCTCATAAATCTGCAACATTTTCTTGAAAATTATTTTTTTCTTCATAAATCTGCAACTTTTTCTTGAAAATTCACAACTTTTTTCTCACAAATCTGCAACTTTTTTTCTTGAAAATTCACAACTTTTTTCTCATAAATCTGCAACTCTTCTTGAAAATTGAAAACATTTTTTTCTAAGTTTTCAACTTATTCTCATAAATTTGCAACTTTTCTCATAAATTTGCAACTTTTCTCATAAATTTGAACTTTTGTCTCATAAATTTGCAAGCTTTTCTTGAAAATTCACAACTTTTTATCCTCATAAATATGCAACTTTTTCTCATAAATCTGCAACTTTTTTCTGATAAATTCACAAGTTTTTTCTCATAAATTTGCAGCTTTTTTCTGAAAAACTCTTTTTTCTCATAAAATTAAAAATTTTCTCCAAATAAAATTACAGCTGTTTTTTTCATTAATATGCAACTTCTTTCTCATAAATATGCAACTTTCTTCTTGAAAATTTAGTTTTTTTTCCTCATAAATCTGCAACTTTTTCTTGAAAATTAACTTTTTTTTCTCATAAATCTGCAACTTTTTTCTTGAAAATTCATAACTTTTTTCTCATAAATCTGCAATTCTTCTTGAAAATTGAAAACATTTTTTTCTAAGTTTTCAACTTATTCTCATAAATTTGCAACTTTTCTCATAAATTTGCAACTTTTCTCATAAATTTGAACTTTTGTCTCATAAATTTGCAAGCTTTTCTTGAAAATTCACAACTTTTTATCCTCATAAATATGCAACTTTTTCTCATAAATCTGCAACTTTTTTCTGATAAAATCACAAGTTTTTTCTCATAAATTTGCAGCTTTTTTCTGAAAAACTCTTTTTTCTCATAAAATTAAAAATTTTCTCCAAATAAAATTACAGCTGTTTTTTTCATTAATATGCAACTTCTTTCTCATAAATATGCAACTTTCTTCTTGAAAATTTAGTTTTTTTTCCTCATAAATCTGCAACTTTTTCTTGAAAATTAACTTTTTTTTCTCATAAATCTGCAACTTTTTTCTTGAAAATTCATAACTTTTTTCTCATAAATCTGCAATTCTTCTTGAAAATTGAAGACTTTTTTCTAAGTTTTCAACTTATTCTCATAAATTTGCAACTTTTTCTCATCAATCTGCAACTTTTTTCTGATAAAATCACCACTTTTTTCTCATGAATTGCAACTTTTTTCTTTCAAAACTGCAATATTTTTTTCCTCAAATCACAAAAGTGATTTTGGGCCTCTAAAACTACAAATTTATGTCGCTGAATATGTCTAATCTCAAAATGAATCCCTGGGTATTGCACCTTTAAACAAATAAATGTAATATTTGGAACAGACTGGGTGCAGACTTGCTGTATGAACCACACAATCATAACTGAATGATGAACGCAGACATGAACTTGTCCCACAGACATTGTTGTATAAAATTGTTCAGGTCAGGAAGGTCATCATACATGACAAGTTGGAGTGAAACTGGATAATGTACAGTGGTGTGAAAAAGTGTCTGCCCCCTTCCTGTTTGTCACACTTAAATGTTTCAGATCATAAAACAAATTTAAATATTAGACAAAGATAACAAAAGTAAACATAAAATGCTGTTTTTAAATGAAGGTGTTTATTATTTAGGGAAAAAATCCAAACCTACATGGTCCTGTGTGAAAGTGATTGCCCCCTAAACCTAATAACTGGTTGGGCCACCCTTAGCAGCAACAACTGCAATCAAGCATTTGCCATAACTGGCAATGAGTCAGGCAGTGCTGTGGAGTAATTTTGGTCCACTCAACTTTGCAGAATTGTTGTAATTCAGCCACAGTGGAGGGTTTTTGAGCATGAACTGCCTTTTTAAGGTCATGTTACAGCATCTTAATCGGAATCAGGTCAGGACTTTGACGAGGCCACTCCAAAGTCTTCATTTTGTTTTTCTTAAGCCATTCAGAGGTGGACTTGCTGGTTTGTTTTCGATCATTGTCCTGCTGTAGAACCCAAGTGGGCTTCATTCTCCTTCAGGATTTTTTGGTAGACGGCAGAATTCATGGTTCCATTTACCACAGCAAGTCTTCCAGGTCCTGAAGCAGCAAAACAGCCCCAGACATCACACTACCACCACCATATTTTACTCTTGGTATAATTTTCCTTTTCTGAAGTGCTGTGTTACTTTTACGCCAGATGTATTGGGACACCCCTTCCAAAAAGTTAAACTTTTGTCTCGTCAGTCCACAGAGTGTTTTCCCAAAAGTCTTGTGGATCATCAAGATGTTTTCTGGCAAAACTGAGATAAGCCTTTATGTTCTTTTTGCTCAGCAGTAGTTTTCGTCTTCTTCGCCATGCAGGCCATTTTTGCCCAGTCTCTGTCTTATGGTGGAGTCATGGACACTGATCTTAACTAAAGCAAATGAGGTCTGCAGTTCTTTGGATGTTGTTGTGGGGTCTTTTGTGACCTCTTGGATGAGTCGTCGCTGCGCTCTCAGGGTAATTTTGGTAGGCCGGCCACTCCTGGGAAGGTTTACCACTGTTCCATGTTTTCGCCATTTGTAGATAATGGCTCTCACTGTGGTTGGCTGGAGTCCCAAAGCTTTAGAAATGGCTTTATAACCTTTTCCAGACTGATAGATCTCAATTACTTTGTTTCTCATTTGTTCTTGAGTTTCTTTGGATTGCAGCATGACGTTGAGCTTTTGAGGATCTTTTGGTCGGCGTCACTTAGTCAGGCAGGTCCTATTTAAGTGATTTCTTGATTGAGAACAGGTGTGGCAGTAATCAGGCATGGGTGTGGCTAGAGAAATTGAACTCAGCTTTCCACAGATGTGATAAACCACAGTTAATTTATGTTTTAAGGGGGGGCAATCACTTTTTCACACAGGACCATGTAGGTTTGGATTTTTTTTACCCTTAATAATAAAGACCTTCATTTAAAAACTGCATTTTGAGTTTACTTGTGTTATCTTTGTCTAATACTTAAATTTGTTTGATGATTTGAAACATTTAAGTGTGACAAGCATACAAAAAAATGAGAAATCAAGAAGGGGGCAAACACTTTTTCACACCACTGTATGTTCAAGTTGTAACCACTTCCTTTTTTTGCCGAGACATCAAATTCAACCACACCCCTATGGCCAAACCGTCAAGCTTTTAGAAAAGTTTTTGATAGTTTTTAATGATACTGTGGGAATGTGGAAATGATGAGACAGATTTCTCTCATGGCAGCTTTATTCACATTCACCAACATCTCAAAGAAGAAAGAGAACATTACAGGGAACTCTCGTCCTTAAATACCAGGACTCTCACAGGTCACAAGTCTCCTTGCATCACAGGTCACATTGCATTATAATCGCCAGGAACAATGCATCTCCTCTTTAATCCTCTATCACCCCCACAGTCTCAAGCCCTGCATACCAAAGCTAACATCCTCGCAGCTTCCTGTTATCTCCAAGGAAGCTCTGTCTTTGTTCTGATCTAAAATGTGAGGCCTTACATCAGTCACGTGGAAATGATGAGACAGATTTCTCTCATGGCAGCTTTATTCACATTCACCAACATCTCAAAGAAGAAAGAGAACATTACAGGGAACTCTCATCCTTAAATACCAGGACTCTCACAGGTCACAAGTCTCCTTGCATTACAGGTCACATTGCATTATAATCGCCAGGAACAATGCATCTCCTCTTTAATCCTCTGATATCACCCCCACAGTCTCAAGCCCTGCATACCAAAGCTAACATCCTCGCAGCTTCCTGTTATCTCCAAAGAAGCTCTGTCTTTGTTCTGATCTAAAATGTGAGGCCTTACATCAGTCACAAAGTAGGTCATATATGTGTGGCCACACCACCACTCCCCCAAACATTTTAGAACAAACAAGAGAATAACAGCATGCATGCTGTGATAGAATCAATACACATCAGTCCGCTTGCTGTCTAGGCTTCAGTCTCCTGCCATATCTGCTGTAGCCGGGATTCAACGACTCCGCGGCGCTGTCACGCTGGGGGTTTGCTGTCTGGGGGTGGAAACCTTTTGTCAGTCCCTGCGGGTGTTCTGGGGAAACATTACTCTGTGAAGCCCCCCGTGGGGGTCTACCTCGCCGCGGGGCCCTTGCCAACAGCACTTGCTCATCCGCCACCACAAAAGTGGGTTTGAGTCTGTTTATGCCAACTTTTTCTTTCCTACCCCCCAAATTGAGCAAAAACTGCTTATCCCCTGTTTCCAGCACTCTGAATGGTCCGTCATAAGGTGGTCGCAGTGGGGGTCGATGCGCGTTGTCTGACAAAAACAAACTCTGCGTTCTTCAAAGCTTTAGGCACAAAAACGCGCGGAAAACTGTGGTGCACTGGGCCGGGCAGCGTGCTTGATTCTATGTTACTCCGCAACAGCTGAGACGGGGAGGTGTCTGGCGCCGGGTTATCTGGGAGAAACTCCCCAGGCAGTCGAAGTGGTTGTGCAAACACGAGCTCCGCTGGGGAAGCTTCTAAGTCCTCTTTAGGTGAAGAACGCAACCCCAATAAAATCCACGGTAACTTGTCTACCCAATTTGCATCCGTCAGTGACGCTCTGAGAGCCGCTTTCAATGACCTATAACCCGTTAGCCTGCGGATTGTACGCGGTTGTGCGGTGAATTGTGACACCCAGGCTGCGGGCCATTGTTGACCAAAGTTCGGACACAAATTGTGGGCCTCTGTCGGACGTCATGTCCGACGGAACTCTGAAACTCGCCACCCAAGCTGTTAAAAACGCGTGCGCTACCTCCTCGGCTGTGGTTGATGCCAGCGGGACCATTTCAGGCCAGCGCGTGGTGCGGTCCACCATTGTCAGAAGGTGTGTGCACCCCTGTGACGGCGGGAGGGGTCGCACGAGGTCCACATGAACGTGATCGAACCTCTTGGCCGGAATGTGAAACAGCTCCAAAGGAGCCCTCATGTGCCTGTGTACTTTGGCTCGTTGACACGCCGTGCATGCTGCTGCCCACTCTTTAACTTGTTTGCAAAGACTCGGCCACACAAATTTCTCTCCTACCATTTTGACCGACGCGTGCACTCCCGGGTGCTCCAAAGAATGAATCGAGTCAAAAACGCGGCGGCGCCACGTGGCCGGTACTACTGGACGCGGCCGTCCAGTGGAGACATCGCAGATTAGGGGGGGCATACCGTCTTGCAGCACCCTGTTCTCCAGCCTTAACCCTGTTGGTCCAGACTGGAGCGCGCGCACATCCGCATCACTAACTTGCTCCGCGGCCATGGCTGCGTAATCTATTCCTACGCTGACTGGGGCCGCCACGGCACGTGAGAGGCAATCTGCCACTACATTGAGTTTGCCCGCCACATGCTGAATATCAGTGGTAAACTCTGATATCGCAGCCAGCTGTCTCTGCTGCCGGCCTGACCACGGTTCGGAAACCTTGGCCATCGCAAATGTTAGCGGCTTGTGGTCAACAAACGCGGTGAAACGGCGTCCTTCCAGCCAGAACTGAAAGTGGCGGATGGCCAAGTGGAGAGCCAGCAGCTCCCTGTCGAACGCGATGTATTTACGTTCGCTATCGCGCAAGGTCCTGCTGAAAAAGGCGAGGGGCTGCCAAACCCTACATGCTGCTCCACGACCGCCCCTATGGCCACATCTGACGCGTCAGTGGTGAGCGCTATGCGGGCCGTTGGGTCTGGGTGTGCCAACAACGCAGCCTTTGTCAAGGCTGCTTTTACCTCCGAGAAGGCTTGGTCCCGCTCCAGGGACCACTCGACCTTATCTGCGGGTTTCTGTTTTTTGAACGCGGCATACAGCGGCTGCATGAGTTGCGCCGCGCGGGGGAGAAAACGGTTATAAAAATTCACCATTCCCAAAAACTCCTGTAATGCCCTGACCGTCTGCGGCCGGGGAAAATCTGCTACCGTGCGCACTTTGTCAGGAAGCGGAACCGCTCCTTCGGGAGAGACGCGGTGTCCTAAAAAATCGATCTGCGCCACCCCGAACTGACACTTCACTGGGTTGATTATCAACCCGTGATCTCCCAACCTCCGGAAAACTGTGGCTAGGTGGTTTTCGTGTTCGTCTTCGGACGCGCTGGCTACCAAAATATCGTCCAAGTAGACGAACATGAAAGGGAGATCGCGAAGAACCGTGTCCATCATGCGTTAGAACGTCTGTGCAGCCCCTTTAAGCCCGAATGGCATGCGCAAAAACTCGAATAGGCCAAATGGAGTTATTACCGCTGTTTTGAGTATGTCCTCAGCGCGCACTGGGACTTGGTGGTAACCGCGGACCAAATCTATCATAGAAAAAGCACGAGCCCCTGCCAAATGAACGGAAAAATCTTGGATGTGCGGGATTGGGTAGCAGTCATGCACTGTAGCGTTGTTTAACCTGCAGAAATCCCCACAAGGTCGCCATGATCCGTCAGCCTTTGGGACCATGTGTAGTGGGGAAGCCCACGGACTGTTTGAACGCCTGATAATGCCCAACCTCTCCAGGTTGGCGAACTCCTCGCGCACTATGGCCAGTTTAGCTGCGTCCAAGCGCCGAGCTTTTGCAAAAACGGGCGGTCCGGTAGTGGTAATAAAATGTTCTACCCCGTGTTTAGCGACGGTTGCCAAAAATGTGGGGACCGTGAGAGCTGGGAACTGAGTGAGCAGTGTGTGGAACTTACCGCTTGCAGCTGTGACATTGGCTTGTGCTGTTGGCGGGGCCACTCGCGCTGTACAGGGAATAGAATCAAAAGAAAATGCATTAACCAGGCGCCTGTTAGCGAGATCAACCAACAAACCATGTGAGCACAAAAAATCAGCCCCCAACATATTGAAATTCACTGCTGCTATAACAAAAGTCCACTCAAATGTACGGCCGTGTAGAGACAGAAGCAGAGTCTTCTCACCAAAGGTCTTAATCTCCGAGCCGTTCGCTGCTGCCACCCCGGGACCTCTGGAACCTGCTAGCCTGTCCGCGTAGGAAGGTGTGATGAAACTCAACTGGAAGCCTGTGTCCACGAGGAAATGCCTCCCTGAGCGTGCGTCCAACAAGTAGAGCAGCTTGTTCTCCTCCCCGAGGGCCGCGGCTGCTACCGACCCCCGGTCATTCCCTGAACGCTTGAACTGGCACGGTGGTACACATTTGCGTGCCCTCTCTGCGAAGCGGCAATGGTAGAAACAAAGGACGTCTCCTCCGCGTTCCCTGGCTCCCACCGCCGCCGCCGTCGTCAGTGAGTCTGCTACTGCTGTACCTGGCCCCCTGCCATCTCCGGTCGACGCGCCGAGTTCCGCTGCTGCGGCCGTGGCCGCGCGCTGTCTGCTGGCATTGACAATTCGCTGCGCCTCCCGGGCCAGCGCGCGGTAGTCCCGCTGGGCCAACAACGGCGAACTGGTCAGGGTCGCTCTCGTCGCTGACGGTAGGGTCCTGAGGAAGAGGTGGGTAAAGATGAAGTGGTCGTCGTCTGAGCCTTTCAACCTCAACATCTGCTCCATCAGATTAACGGGCGTGTCATCTCCCAACTCAGTCAGCGCCAGGAGTCTGTCTGCTCGCTCCTCAACGGAGGGGGTGAAGTGCTGGATGAGTGCAGCCTTCAACACGCCGTATTTGTCGCTGTCTGGCGGCTGCTCGATAAGGCTCTCCACATGCTGAGCCGTGTGGTTGTCCAGTTTTGCGACCACATGGTAGAATTTTGTGTCGTCTACCGATATCTCCCGGAGGTTGAATTGTGCCTCAACCGCGTGGAACCAGGAGCACGGATTGTTCTGCCAAAAGTCCGGTAGCTGGACCGTAGCGGCATTCGCTTGGCTGGGGGCTCCTGACGAGGCTGGCCCCGGGGAATTCTCCTGTTGCTGCATGCTACGTCTTGGGTCACCAGTGTGGGAATGTGGAAATGATGAGACATATTTCTCTCATGGCAGCTTTATTCACATTCACCAACATCTCAAAGAAGAAAGAGAACATTACAGGGAACTCTCGTCCTTAAATACCAGGACTCTCACAGGTCACAAGTCTCCTTGCATCACAGGTCACATTGCATTATAATTGCCAGGAACAATGCATCTCCTCTTTAATCCTCTGATATCACCCCCACAGTCTTAAGCCCTGCATACCAAAGCTAACATCCTCACAGCTTCCTGTTATCTCCAAGGAAGCTCTGTCTTTGTTCTGATCTAAAATGTGAGGCCTTACATCAGTGACAAAGTAGGTCACATATGTGTGGCCACAATACTTGCATGTAGATTATCGTTTCCAAAAATTAGGTCAGTCAGTGTGATTCCCGAAGGAGGAGTTGTGCCAAAGTACGAGAGCCAAAAATCATTAAATAACACAATTTCAATTAAAAATGGTTGCCTTCCTGTTGCTTTTAGCATAGGGGTCCAAGAGACTCTTTTGTTTGACTCGATCAGCAGTATGTGCCTGCAAATTTTGGCGTGTGTACGGTGAACCTACTTCAGCAGCCCTCTCTTTACAATTTTTGAGGGGGCGCTGTAGAGTCATTTTTGGATGACATTCCTCAAGACCCATATACAACATAAAATTTTTTGCTGGAATCTATGAGTGTGCAAAAATTTGACTTTTCCTGAAAATAGTAATTAGAGTTTCACTAGTTCCCTCGCACTGCCTTCGGTGTAAACCTGCAACTTTTCTCATGAATTTGTGGCTTTTTTCTTCTAAAACTGCAACTTTTTTCTCTGCAATTTTAAACTTTTTTTCACAAAATTGCAACTTTTTCTCATAAATTTGCAATTTTTTGAATTGTAAACTTGCAGCTTTTTTCCTCATAAATTTGTTAGTTTTTCTTGTAAAATTGTGACTTTTTCATGCACATTTGCTAATTTTTTCTTGTAATTTTCGAACTTTGTGATAAATTTACCACTTTTTTACTGTAATCTTGCAACTTTCTCATAAATGTGTCACTTTTTTCCTTGTAAATTTGCTATTTTCTTGTAAATTTGTGAGTTTTCTCATAAATTTGCAACATTTTCCTTGTAAATTTGGAACTTTCACAAAAACTTTCAATATTTTTTACTGTAAACTTATAACTTCTTCTGGCTGCTCCCTTTAGGAGTTGCCACAGTGGATCATCTGTCTTCATCTCATCCTATCCCTTCATCTTCCTCTGTAACACCAACCCTTTCCATGTCCTCCTTCACTAGATCCGTGAATCTTCTCTGTGGTCTTCTTTTCCTCCTCCCTGGCAGCTCCATCTTCAACATCCTTTGTCCAGCATATCCACTATCCCTCCTCTGTCCATGTCCAAACCAGTGTTGCCAGGTTTCAAGAGAGAAACAAGCAACCAGCTCTATGGAAACAAGCACAAAAAAAGACCAACAGGCAACCTACTACATAAAAGAGAGGCTGCTTGATAATATACAGTATGTCGATATATAGATTTATTTTATTTTTTTTGCAGTGAATTGACTGTAAACACAGTCAGCATTGAAAAACAGAATTTTATAAACTCTAATTAAAGGAAAATACATATACATTCTGCATAAGCAACAGCAAATTTATAGTAAACACAGTCAACACAAAAACTTAGAATAAATTAAAATTTTAAACTCTGATCGAAAGAAAAGACATGGGTATTCTGCATAAGAAACAGCACTAAAAATGATTACAGTTTGGTGATGTGGGATGATGGGAGTTGTCTGCTAGTTGTTTAAACAAAAAACTAAATATTACTCTGTTATTATACAACAGCCGACTGTGGTGTTGTGTTCCGGCACATTATTGTGAAGTGAGGTGCAGTGACGTGTATTTCCTGTCACGTCACTGCACCACACTATATACACACGTGGACAAAATTGTTGGTACCCCTCTGTTAATGAAAGAAAAACCCACAATGGTCAGAGAAATAACTTGAATCTGACAAAAGTGGTAATAAATAAAAATTCTATGAAAATTAACCAATGAAAATCAGACAGTTCTTTTGAATTGTGGTTCAACAGAATTACTTTAAAAAACAAACTCATGAAACAGGCCTGGACAAAAATGATGGTACCCCTAGAAAAGATTGAAGATAATGTGACCATAGGGACATGTTCAACCAAGATGTGTCCTCTAATTAACATCACAGGTGTCTACAAACTTGTAATCAGTCAGTCGACCTATTTAAAGGGTGACAAGTAGTCACTGTGCTGTTTGGTGACATGGTGTGTACCACACTAAACATGGACCAGAGGAAGCAAAGAAGAGAGTTGTCTCAGGAGATTAGAAAGAAAATTATAGACAAACATGTTAAAGGTAAAGACTAAGACCATCTCCAAGCAGCTTGATGTTCCTGTGACTACAGTTGCACATATTATTCAGAAATTTAAGATCCACGGGACTGTGGCCAACCTCCCTGGACGTGGCCACAGGAGGAAACTTGATGAAAAATGGAAGAGACGGATAATACGAATGGTAACAAAAGAGCCCAGAACAACCTCTAAACACATTCATGGTGAACTCCAAGGTCAAGGTACATCAGTGTCAGATCGCACCATCCGTCGTTGTTTGAGCCAAAGTGGACTTCATGGGAGATGACCAAGGAGGACACCACTGTTGAAAACAAATCATAAAAAAGTCAGACTGCAATTTGCCAAACTGCATGTTGACAAGCCACAAAGCTTCTGGGAGAATGTCCTATGGACAGACAAGACAAAACTGGAACTTTTTGGAAAAGCACATCAGCTCTATGTTCACAGACACAAAAATGATGCATACCAAGAAAAGAACACTGCCCCTACTGTGAAACAAGGAGGAGGTTCTGTTATGTTCTAGGGCTGCTTTGCTGCATCTGGCACAGGGTGTCTTGAATCTGTGCAGGGTACAATGAAATCTCAAGACTATCAAGGTATTCTAGAGAGAAATGTGCTGCCCAGCAGCACTTTCGCTTTCGGCAGCGACATCAGCAAGTAGGTGAGCTTATTCATCACTTTGTTGCTGACTTGAGGCAGCTAGCTAGCGAATGTCGCTTTGGGGCCGTTGGAAGATGAAATGGTACGTGACCAGCTTGCAGAGCACACGTGCAGTGCCATGTTGTGTGCTAGGCTACTCATAATGCCGAATGACAACATTAGCCAGAGCTGTTGAGCTAGCTCTCCATCTGGAGGCTGCAGACAAGCTAGCTTTGGAGCTAAACTGGCACCAGTCACAGCAGCCACCGGAGCCTCCTGCTGTGGTAAATGTTTCAAAATCAGATAGCGAGGATAACTTGGACGACGATACTACGGAAGCCAACACTTCCAGCCAAAGGTCTGCCCTGGGAAAACCCTTTTCAAGGGTTGTGGGTCCATGACACACTGCAATAAGGCTAAGGACTGTCCAGCTAGGGGAAAGTGTTGTAGCAGATGTGGACACTTGAACCATTATGCTAGAGTGTGCCGTGTATCTGAACTGGAGAGCCAATGGAAGAAATCACTCCGCCCACCCACCCCCGACAACCATCCATATGGTGTTCCCCAGGACCAATGGGTACACATTTTGCACAGTGGAACTGGATGGCATGGAGGTGCCACTGTTGCTCGACACGGGGGCGGAGGGGTATTGCTGAATTGGGCCACGGTGAGGAAGTTTTTCCCCCACTACAGGACTAGAGGTAATCCAGTGTCGCTGTATGATTATGGAGTTGGCAGGCTGTGCACAGTTAGAACTTTGGAGTTAATGGTTGGGTACAAGTCTGCAACAATGGTTGACTTCACGTTCCACGTGACAGCCCAAGGTGATAACATCATGGGCTGTGACTTGTTTTACGGACTGGGTTTCGCCATAAAAGACGATGCTGGAACAAATGGTCGGGTTGTGGCCATTGGAACCCTCCGGTTCCAGTGGCCAATGAGGACATTGTTTGGGACGAAGAGCTAACAGACACCACGGCGGTCAAGCAGGACCAGCTTCACTCAGGTTCGGCACAGGAGGGTCTCAGTTTCGGCGCTTGGGACATGGTAGAGGGGGGTACTGAGCATGGCGGCGAGGTGCCTGCGCCAGTGAGTGACACCGATGTACTAGCCCCAGATGCCTCCAGAGTTTGGCCATAGAGGGATGGAGGATCTGCAGCTACGATGGTGAACACTACGATGGTCTTAGAAGAGTTCAGGGCCCGACCGACAAACATGGAACCACCGCATGCTCAGCAGGACCATTTCAGGCTGAGACGGGCCCCACTGAGGGTTATGGACTTGGTTCGGGCTCGGGGTGAAGAATGTCCATGGCGAAGATGGGCCAGACGACAACAAGCTAAACATTACAGGTGTCTGTGCATAGTGGCTAAGCTAGGCGCAACATACTTCAAGTTGTCCGATGGTTCGGCAAGGCACGCCAATCATCTTCAGTGTGTCCGGGAAGAGGCTTCTGACATATTATTCGGCCCAGAAAACACGCACGCAGGCTCAGGCAGATTTGAAAGCTTTATTATTTAACCAGTGTAATGTGTATGGATGTGTGTGTGAGGAATAAGAGTGTATTGTGGGTGAAGGATGCAGGCCAGGACAGAGCAGTACGCCGTACAGCCAGGCAACCCTACGAGCGAGAAGAGAACAGGAGTTAGCTGGGCAAACCACACGGGAGAGTGATGAGGTTATGTGCTTACTTGCAGTAGCTGTGGTGGCTAGGCGTTGGCAAGATCCCAAGCCTGGGAGACAGTGTCCTGCTGTGCGTCCGAGGAGGAACGGCGAGGCAAGGAGGAGAGTGTCCGCCGCCGGGAAATCCACCTGTGCACAGGGGAAGGCTGACAGGAACAGGTGAGACAATAAATGACAGCTTATGTGTCCAGAAGACGGTCAGCAGGCCTGGAGGAAAGGAATCTGCTGAAGGTTTGAGTATGCAGGGAGACAGACGGCTCCAGGCCGAAGGTCAGGGCGAGGTGGAATAAATAGCTGCGCACTAATGAGATGCAGATGTGCGCGCAGCTGAAGTGGATGCCCGTGAGCGGCGAGTGGTGACAGTACTCCCCCCCCCCCCCCTACCAGCGCCTCCTGGCGCTGGCTTACCTGGGTGCGTCCGGTGAAACTCCACGATGAGGTCCTGATCCAACACCCACGAAGAGCGCACCCAGGATCTCCACTCCGGTCCATAGCCTTCCCAATCCACCAGGTATTGTAGCCCACGACCTCGGCGCCGAGAGTCCAAGATGGAAGTAACACCCCATGCCGGGTCACCGTCGATCATCCTAGGAGCGGGAGGCGACCTAGGATGGGGCAGAGTGGATTGGAAAACACAGGTTTGATCTTAGACACGTGGAAGGTGGGACACACACGAAGGGAGGGGGGGAGGGCCAAACGCACAGCCACCGGGTTGACAATTTTAGAAATCAAAAAGGGGCCAAGGAACCGCGGTGCCAGCTTCCTCTTCTCAGCTTTGAGGTTGATATCCTGGGAAGAGAGCCAAACCTTTTGATCCACCTGGTAGTCAGGAGCTGGCCTCCTGTGGCGATTGGCGGTGGAACTGTTGCACGCCGCTGTGCGTAAAAGTGCATTCCTCGTTTTGGTCCACACACTCCGGCAGCGCCTCATGTGCGCCTGGACAGAAGGGACAGCCAACTCACCCTCCTGCTCGGGAAACAATGGGGGGTCATACCCCAAGGACGCTTCGAAGGGCGACACCCCAGTAGCAGAAGATCGTGCGGAGTTGTGGGCATATTCCACCCAGGTCAGGTAGGAGCTCCAGGATGATGGACTGGAGGAGGTCACTCAGCGCAGGGCAGCCTCCAACTCCTGGTTCGTGCGCTCGCATTGCCCATTAGACTGGGGGTGGTGACCAGAGGAGAGACTAACCGTGGCCCCCAAAGCGTTGCAGAAGCACCTCCAAACCTGGGAGACAAACTGAGGGCCTCGGTCCGATACCACGTCCAGCGGGATCCTGTGCAGCCTGACGACATGTTGGACCAGGAGGTCAGCCGTTTCACGTGCTGAAGGGAGACCCCGAAGAGGCACAAAATGGGCGGCCTTTGAAAACCGATCAACAATCGTCAGGACCGTGTCATAGGTGTTAGAGACTGGGAGACCGGTGATGAAATCAAGGGCGATGTGTGACCAGGGCCTGCCCGGGACCGGCAGGGGCTGGAGTAGACCCACAGGTGGAGAGTTCTGGGACTTGCCGGCAGCGCACTGGGGACAAGCCCGGACATAATTGGTGACGTCCTTCTGGAGACCCAGCCACCAGAACGAGCGTTGCAGCAGACTCACCAGGCGGGTGATGCCAGGGTGACAGGCGAGCTTGGAGGTATGGGCCCAGTGAATCACCTCTCCCCGGACCGCCGAAGGAACGAAGAGCCTCCCCTCTGGCCCCCCACCAGGATCTGGCTCCGTCTCCTGCGCCCTTAGGATCTTGTCCTTGATGGACCAGGAAACCACCCCCACGACGCACGAGCTGGGCAGGATGGTGTGTTCAGACTCCTCCGGATCCTCAGGGGCGAACTGCCTGGATAAGGCGTCGGGCAACCCATTCTTCGAGCCTGAATGGTATGTGATGGTAAATTGAAAGCGAGCGAAAAATAGAGATCAGAGCGCCTGGCGGGCATTCAGGCGCCTTGCTGACCTCAAGTACTCGAGATTCTTATGGTCCGTTCAGACCACAAAAGGCTGGGCTGCCCCCTCCAACCAGTGACGCCACTCCTGCAGCGCGAGCTTGACAGTGAGGAGCTCCCTGTCGCCGACGTCATAGTTGCGCTCCGCCGCCGATAACCGCCGGGAGAAGAAGGCGCAGGGCCGCTTGATTCCATCCACCGGCGCTCGGCTGCGATAACCTCGTCGCAGCAGGCCTGGAGGAAAGGAATCTGCTGAAGGTTTGAGTACGCAGGGAGACAGACGGCTCCAGGCTGAAGCTCAGGGCGAGGTGGAATAAATAGCTGCGCACTAATGAGATGCAGGTGTGCGCACAGCTGAGGTGGATGCCCGTGAGCGGCGAGTGGTGACAGCTTCAGGTGATAGGGCTGGACGAGAGCAGGGGTCGGTGGTGAAGAAGACAGGCGCTTTCGTCCGGAGAATCAGCCATCCCGTGGGTCTGTTGCTTCCAGGGCTACACTTGCTGAGGGGCTGCCCCCCCCCCCATGCCGGTTCTACCCCTCCTGCCCAAGGAACAGTGCTGTATCTAATTTTGTTAATAGTTCTGGTGTTTTTATGTATGTATGCTGTAAAATGGGATTATTTTGTTTAGTTTAGGAGCATGGCGTGTAATTTTAGTTTATGTACGGACTCTTTTTAGTTTATTAGATGGCAGAATAATCTACTCCGCCGTGTGGGCTGCACGATAGTCCACCCGTCAGCCCTATTTTAGGTTATGTTGTGTGAATGTGTTAGGCCGTTTTAGTACATTTTTTTCCCGTTATGTTAATGCATGATTTGGGCCCTACATTTGGGGAGGGTTTCAATTGTGTGCATGGTTTTGGACTTTTCTAAGGGGGGGCGAGAATGGCCTGTTGTCTTCTGGCACATTATTGTGAAATGCGGTGTGGTGATGTGCACTTCATGTCACATCACTGCACCGCCCTATATATAGCAGAGGGCATCCATATTGTGGCCTCTTTGACCGGTGCCCTCTGCCAGGTGCCTGCCGTGTTACCGCTGTTTACCAACTTCAGTAAAGCTGTGTTCATCCAGTCATCTTGCCTCATCCTTCACCCAAGGTATTTTACCGTTCATAACAGAGAACTTTAATTACGTGGTAAATTATCTTTTAAATTGACAAACATTAAATGGGTAACTCGTGGCAAAATTTGATCAGGATCAAAAGATAATTTTGCTCTTGCCATTCGTTACAATGGAGAATTTTTTTGGGATTTAAGGTCCCATATGCACTGATCTTCATAAAAAATCCTGGATAGCTCACGCCCCATTAGCGAGTACAGAGCCAAGTGGAGTCAGCAAAGCAAGCCCAAATAAGCAACTACACGTTAAAAAACAAGCCCAAAAACCTGCAACTTGTGACTGACGAGATTTGCAAGCAACTTTAGAGAAAAACAAGCCCAAAATTTGCTTATAATAAGCAGACTTGGCAACTATGGTCCAAACCATCTCAGTCTTGCCTCTCTTACTTTGTCTCCAAACTGCTCAACCTGAGCTGTCCCTCTGATATACTCGTTTCTAACCCTGTCCCTCCTAGTCACTCCCAATGAGAATCTCAACATTCAACTCTGGTGCCTCCATCTCCATTTCCTGTCTTCTGTCAGTGCCACCGTCTAAAAACCATACATCATCGGAGGTCTCACTACAATCCTGCAAATCTTCCCTTTCACTCTTGCTGCAATGCTTCTGTCACAAATCACCCCTGACACACGTCTCCACCCACTCCACCCTGCCTGTACTCTCTTCTTCACCTCTCTTGTGCATTTTCCATTGCTTTGGATGGTTGTCTCGAGGTATTTACAGTAAACTCATGTTTGAAACATGCTTCAGACTTCATGCTTCAAAAGTGTCCCACAGGGTTGTGTTCTCAGCTCCATCCTCTAAAGCCTCTTCACCCATGACTGTGTTGCCTCCCACAAGGACAATATCATAAAGTTCATCGATGACACAGAAGTGATAGGACGCATCACTGGTGATGAAGAAGCATCCTACAGGAGGGAGGTGGCCACCCTGGTGTCATGGTGTGAGAACAACAACTTCACCCTCAACACGGACAAGACAAAGGGAATGATAGTGGACATGAGGAAGGGGAGGAGGAGACCCCATTGGCCGCTGTTCATCTGGGAGCTTGAGGTGGAGAGGGTGAGCAGCTTTAAATACCTGGGCATCCACATCAGCGAAGACCTTATGTGGACACACAACATCACAGGGCTGGTTAAGAGAGCTCAGTAGCGGCTGTACTTTCTGAGGAGGCTGAAGATGTTTGGCTTGTCCCCCAGGATCCTCAACAATTTCTGCAGCTGCATCATCAAGAGCATCCTGACCAACTGCATCACTGCGTGGTACGGCAGCACTACTGCCCTGGACTGCAAATGCTTGCAGAGAGTGGTGAAGACAACGGAGAAGATCATCAGGACTCCACTCCCCTCTCTGCAGAGCATCTACCACTGCAGAGTCCAAAGGAGAGCTGATGCCATCCTCCGGGACCCCACCCACCCCCAGAATGTTCACACTTCTACCCTCAGGCCGGAGGTACAGAAGTGTGAAATGCAGGACATCTAGAATGAAAAACTCCTTTCCCACTGCCATCAGACTCCTGAACAAACAAACTCCCAAAACTCCGCAACACAGCTTTGCAAATAGGAACTCACACACCTGTTGCTAAATTTGCACACTGCTCACTTGTACAGTGTACATAGTTTCACCCCGTCTGATGTCCATATCATCTCTGCTGCTAATTATCATGTATAGTCTACTGGTATTATCATTACAGAGAAATTCTCACACTGGGTGCTAATTTGTTATCTGTATACTGTTCATTTGCACACTGTACATAGGCTTATGCCATCTCAGGTTCAAATCATCTCTGATATCATCCAGTGAACTTTCAGTTTCATTTGTTTCCTCCAGTTTGACTGTTTTAATTGATTTAGGTCCTAATTGCCTAACTCTGTGTATCGTGTGTGTTATTAGTATCCATTAGTATTAGGTGTGTTATTACCTTAGTATGTTGTGTACCTATTACCTTGGCATTCGTTCGGAAAACAGAGTAAGAATTTCATTGCTCAGAAAATGTTGCATTTCTTAATTGTGCACATGATAATAAAGCCTTTGAACCTTGAATCTTCAAACTGTTCATTTTTTAAAAAAACAGACTCAAGACCTACTATCTGAACTTCGCTTTTGATCAGTTTCCTATTTTAATTTTCTTAATTTCTGATTTTAAACTTATTTTATGTTGATCTTGTTAGAATTATTCACTTTGTTATTTAATACTATTACATTTTAAACTTTGAGTTTAAATGGGTGTGTGTGTTTATGATTATCTTTTTATTAATATATTATTATTATTATTATTATTATTATTATTATTATTATTATCATCGATGGCTTTATTTATCATATTATCCTGTCCTAACTCCAGTGTTTCCCCTCCCACGGGGTGTTGCCTGGTTCTGGCTGCAGGGTGCTGGCCTGTAACCATCCTGGCCCACTCAATGCCTGGTCTTTGGTGGTTGCAGAGGTGGTGCCCCTGTAGCTGCGGACTTGGTGGTGTCATGACCCGAGCACTAGGTCTTGGTGCTCGGGTTATTCTTGTCAGGGTTTGATAGCGGCATTATTATTCTAGCTCTCCGAGCTCTTATTGTGATAGTGCTCGGGGAGGCTTCCGCTCTGCTGTCAAACCCTGAACAGCTGTGCTGCATTTGTGGTCGTTAGCGCTCAGGCTACTTTAACCCGTGCTGGCGGCCGCATCGGTGCAGCAGTGTCTGTTTACACTCCGTCACGCTACGGATGCACGATACTTATTCGTACCACGTCTGCCTTTGGCTTGACCGTCGTTCTCCGGAACTACTAAGTGTGCTGTATAGCCTTACCCCTCCCGGTGTGTATCGATCTCTGTGTGTCTCTGCCTTAGCAGCTGGTGTAATTATTATTTTCACCAACCTTGCCTGCCTTGTGTATGACCGTCTCCTGCTATGGACCTGTAGAGCTCTTAAGCCCTATGCCTCCTGTTGTGAGTACACTCTAGTGTCATTGTCTCAGCAGCTTGTGTTGTCACTATTTTCACCGTTAATAAAAACTCACTGAACTCACTGGTGACTGTGTGGCGTCTTATGGTGGCTCGCGAGAGCCACCCATGACAGTACACTACTGCCAAAACGGCGTTTACGGTGACGCCAACCCGAGACGCAATTCACCAGTGAGTTTGAGTTTTTTGGACAGTTGCTGTTTCCGTCTGGGTACTGTGTGTGTGGAAGGAATGCCGTCGTGGAGGGGCTGCGCTGGGAGCCTGTGCCACGAGCTGACAGGCGTCCTGGAAGTCGTGGATGAGTTGCTCATCTCCGCTTCCCTGCTGGACTACCATCACGGTATTGATGGTAGTCCAATGGGGGCAATGGGGGCAATGCCAAGGTATATGGCATTGCCCCCATGCCATATGGGTTATTGGCGTGGATGCCAGCGCGAGAGGATCCAGCTGCAGAGACCATCAGGCCGGCTGTGGAACCCAACGCAGCCAAGTGGGAGCCCGACGACGAGCGTCTGTCTGAACCTGGATCGACGAAGTCCTGGACGGTTCCAGAGCCCGAGTGCAGGCAAGTGCTCTTCCTTGTTTTCCTTTATGGTGTGTTAGAGCATTTTTGCTTGCCTCATGGGGAGGCGAGCGAGGGGCAGCCGTCTGCTGCACCCGAGCTCGTCTCGCTGGGCTCTGGCGCTGCCGGTGGAACTGATCCCGGTCCTCTCTTGTTCTCTGAGCCTCTCCACAGCGTTACTAGTCTGGAATCTGTCAAGGTCACGGGACTGGAGGTTCCAGGTTCGGGGATGGAGGTCGTTGCCAGTGCAGTGCCGACCCAGTCGGGGTCCGACGCGTGGGCCGAGGTGACCCAGTCGGGGTCCGACGCGTGGGCCGAGGTGACCCAGTCGGGGTCCGATGCGTGGGCTGAGGAGACCCAGTCGGGGTCCGACGCATGGGCCAAGGTGACCCAGTCGGGGTCCAGCGCAGGTGCGGCTGCGACCCGATCAGGGTTCGAGTTGACCCAATCGGGGTCCAACGCGGGTGCAGCTATGACCCAGTCGGGGTCCGACGAGGTCCAGTGGGGGTCCAGTGCAGGTGCGGCTGCGACCCAATCAGGATTCGAGGGGGTCCAAGTTCTTGGTTGTTCCCCTCTCAGGAGCCACCAGCTGGGGGCCGTTGGAGGTTTTTGTCTGGCAGACTGGCGCTCTCATGTCTTGTCGTCATTAGGCGGGCGGCTGCATGCAATTCCTCCACGGTCCTGGTGGTTGTGGGGTGCGGGTCGGCCACCCGAGGAACTGCTTTGTGCGTTGAGCGTCTTGGGTTGGTCGCCTGATAAACTGTGGTTGCTACTGGGTGACCTGGTTCGGCCACCAGAGGACTTGTTTCTGGGGGCCTGGGACTGGGGCAGGCCGCCTGACCATGTACTGTTTTGTGGGACTATCCGTGGGCCATCGGAGTCAGGGAGGTCGCCGGAGCTCTGCCTGGGGGGGCGTTGGATCTCCGCCGATCATCTTTTGTTTTGGCCCATACGGTGTCTGGTTATGTCAAGTTATGCAAAGTAACTTCTGATTGCCTCATGTGTTTTGAAATCCATAGTCTGGTTATGTCAAGTTATGTTAAGCAATTTAGATTGCCTCATGAGTTTTTGTATCCATAGTCTGGTTAGGTTATGTAAAGTTATTTTGTTTGCCTCATGTGGGGTTATAGTCCTTAGTCTGGGTTTTGTTTTTGTTTTTTTTTTCTTGTTTTGTCCTCCCCTCTTCCTTTGAGGGGCTATGGCCGTGTTTTGCTTTTTGTTTTGTTCCCCTCTTCTTCTTGAGGGGCCATAGCATGGGTGTTCTCGTTCATAGTTTCCAGGTGTTTACATGTATTTCTGGTTTCGTGTGTGTTTGTTTTCCATAGTCACGGTGTGTTAGCACGTATTTCTTGTGGGGTTTTTTTCTCTCATAGTTGCCATGTGTGCATTTTTTTCTTGTTTTTCTTTCATAGTTACCATGTGTTTAGTGTTTTGGCTGCACGGTGGCGCAGTGGTTAGCACTGTTTACCCTTGGCCGGGGGATTGTGGGGATCGTGGGATCGTGGGTTCGATCCCAGCCCCCGACCAACAGTGATCTGTGTGGAGTTTGCATGTTCTCCCCGTGTTGCGTGGGTTTACTCCGGGATTTCTCCGGTTTCCTCCCACATGCCAAAGACATGCATGTTAGGTTAATTGGCTGTTCTAAATTGTCCCTAGATATCTGTTTCCTATAGGCCCTTAGAATAGAGGGTTAGTATTAATGAAAGCGCTTTGAGTGGTCTTTGCGACTAGAAAAGCGCTATATAAGTGCAGGTTAGTTAGTTAGTTAGTTAGTTAGTATGTACAGTGATCCCTCACTTATCACGGTTAATGGGTTCCAGAACCGACTGCGAAAAGTGAAAAACCGCGGAGTAGCGTCACCCCAATGACGTCATCCATAAACAATACGTACGTTCATTCTCTCAATCTCATATGATACGTGTGTGTGTGTGTGTGTGTACGTGTACATACATACGTAGATGTAAACAAAGTGTACATAAATATGTTTTTAGAACTCTTTTATTCTTATAACAAGATACGTAACTCAAGATGAAAATGATTTACTGCACAGGTTAATGAGAGCTTTACTGCTCCTCAGGTGACGCCTCATCGTGAGGTGCTGGAGGCGCAGGATCATCGAGGGCAGCTTCCAATAGAGCTGAAGCTGCAGGAGGCGGCGTAGTGCCTCGACGGGAAGACTATTTCGCACAAAATGGCACAAGAGAACAGCAAAAAGTTCCACGCGGCGAGACTAAGTAACACGAGCGATAAAAAGCAATGAATGCGGTCTTTCTTCCCTTCATTGGTGCTCGGCAGGAAGAGGAGGTGGGTGAGACGTCTCGGCCAATCAGCTTGCGGGGTGAAACGTCTCGGCCAATCAGCTTGCGAGATTTCCGAGCCCAGCCAACACGACAACACGTGATGGTCTAATGTAGTCTCCCTGCCTTCTGCTAGCGCCCGCCCATTATTTCTCTATTTTGAATTTTTGATGAATATTTTTGAAAAATCCACGATGCACTGAGGGCGCGAAAGGTGAAGCGCGAAGTAGCGAGGGATCACTGTATTTCTTGCTCATAGTCTTCATGTGTTTGTATTTACATCTTGTTTCTATGTTCATAGTTACCATGTGTTTGTATTTATTGTTTCTGTGTCCTTAGTTACCGTCATGTAATTTTTTCTTTTTTTTTGCCATGGTTGTGTGTTTGCATTTATTTCTTGTTTTGTTCCTATAGTTACTGTGTGTTGAGGTTTTTTTTTGGTGGGGCCAGGTTATGTACACTGGGGGTAAACGGGCTGTCTGTGGCCTTGGTGGGAAAATTTTCAGGGTCAAGTGTTTTTTTTTGCTTTGTATGATTGTGTTCTCCTTGTTTTGTAGTCAGGTCTTGTTTTGTTTTTTCTCTTTCGTCATTGTTCTGGGGGGAAATAGGATGGATATGTCAAGTGATGTATTCGTTTGTTTTCCTGTTTAGGGTGTTAGGTTTGTTGGCTCCCTCCTTGCCTGTTCCTCAATCCACTCGCCCTGTGGTTGCGGGGGGGGGGGGGGGCAGGTGTTACTAGACGTTCAGAGCCCGTCATGTGAGGGGGGGCTACTGTCATGACCCGAGCACTAGGTCTTGGTGCTCGGGTTATTCTTGTCAGGGTTTGATAGCGGCATTATTATTCTAGCTCTCCGAGCTCTTATTGTGATAGTGCTCGGGGAGGCTTCCGCTCTGCTGTCAAACCCTGAACAGCTGTGCTGCATTTGTGGTCATTAACACTCAGGCTACTTTAACCCGCGCTGGCGGCCGCATCGGTGCAGCAGTGTCTGTTTACACTCCGTCACGCTACGGATGCACGATACTTATTTGTACCACGTCTGCCTTTGGCTTGACCGTCGTTCTCCGGAACTAGTAAGTGTGCTGTATAGCCTTACCCCTCCCAGTGTGTATCGATCTCTGTGTGTCTCTGCCTTAGCAGATGGTGTAATTATTATTTTCACCAACCTTGCCTGCCTTGTGTATGACCGTCTCCTGCTATGGACCTGTAGAGCTGTTAAGCCCTATGCCTCCTGTTGTGAGTAGACTCTAGTGTCATTGTCTCATCAGCTTGTGTTGTCACTATTTTCACCGTTAATAAAAACTCACTGAACTCACTGGTGACTGTGTGGCATCTTATGGTTGCTCGCGAGAGCCACCCATGACAGGTGGTTCCCTTGTGTTGATGGCTCCCTAAGATGGTGCTTCTACACCTGGATCCTTGGCGCTCAACCATGTCTCACATTGCTGAGTGTGTGCGTGTGTGTCTCTCTGCTTGTACAATGTTGGGTGGGTGAAGGCGTGGTGTGGGAAAGGGCGTAATTGTGTTTTTTTTAATTTGTAAAGCACATTGTGCTACATTTTTTTGTATGAAAAGTGTTATACAAATAAAATTTTGATTGATTTACTTTCACGACCTCTAGTCCTTGCATCTTCACTGTTACACCTGCCTCCCTCTCATTCACACTTATGTATTCTGTTTTGCTTCTACTGACTTTCATTCCTCTAGCATACCTCTAGCATACTTCCATTTCTCCAGGTTCTCTTCCACCTGCTCCCTACTCTCACGACAGATCACAATGCCGTCTGCAAACATCATGGTCCACGGAGACTCCTGCCTGACTTCATCTGCAAGCCTGTCCATCACCATGGCAAACAAGAAGGGGATCAGAGCTGATCCCTGATGTAATCCCACCCCTACCTTGAACCCATCTGTCACTCCTAGAGCACACTTCACCACTGTCTCGCAGTCCTCATACATGTACTACACCACTCTCACATACTTCTCTGCCACTACAGACTTTCCCATAGAGTACCACACTTCCTCTCTTGGCACCCTATCATATGCTTTCTCTTGATGCACAAAGACACAGTGCAACTCCTTCTGACCTTCTCTATACTTCTCCATCAACACTCTTAAAGCAAACATTGCATCTGTAGTACTCTTGCTTAGATGAATATGTATGACCGGAGTGGTGGCTCAGTTGGTAGAGCATCCGCCCCACACCCGGGAGGCAGGGGTTCAAATCCCGGCCGGGTCATGCTGAAGACCATATAAAAGTGGAACTTCCTGCCATCCAACTTGGTGCTCAGCAATAAAATGGAATGGAGGAGGGAACTCTGTGGCGGCGCCTTGCATGGCAGCAGCCCTCTGATTCTGCACTTGGGGTGTGTGTGATTTACACTGTAGATAGGTAAAGCACAATCTCGTTCTGCTGTACATGATTGGTTGACAATAAAGGTGATTTAATTAATTTAATTTATATTCATCTACTGCTTTGGCTAACCAATTCTTATCTCATTATCTTATTTACTATTACTATTACTATACTAGGGGGCGGCAGTGGCTCAGGAGGTAGAGCAGGTCGTCCAATAACCACATGGTTGGCGGTTCGAATCCCGCTGTCCCCCGATATCCTGCCGTTGTGTCCCTGGGCAAGACACTTCACCCCTAATTGCTCCTGGTGGGTCTGGAAGTGCCATGTTAGGTAGCATGCCGCCATCAGTGTGTGAATGTGTGTGTGAATTGGTGGATGGCAGGATCTGTAAAGCGCTTTGGTCTTCAAGAGATGAGAATAAAAACACTATATAAGTGAATGCCATTTACTATTGCTCTGAGTGCTGCTATCCCTTTGCTGCTGCAATCCTGGAATTTCCCCAATGTGGAACTAATAAAAGCTTATCTTATCTTTCTTGGCATGAAAACATACTGCTGCTCATTGATTGTCCCCTCTCCTCTTAACCTGGCTTCAACCACTCTTTCCCATATCTTCATAGTGTGGCTGATCAGCTTTATGCCTCTGTAGTTACTACAGCTCTGATCATCACCTCTGTTCTTGAAAATTGGTACTAAAACACTTCTCCACTCTTCAGGCATCCTCTCACTCTCCAAGATTGCGCTAAACAATCTGGTTAAAAAGTCCACTGCCATCTCTCCTAAACATCTCCATACCTCCACAGTTATGTCATCTGGATGAACCACCTTTCCATTCTTCATCCTTTTCAAAGCTGCCCTCACTTTCGCCTTGCTAATCCTCAGGACTTCCTTATTCACTGTCTTTCCTTCATCCATCCTTCTCTCTCTCATTTTCTTTATTCATTAGCTCTTCAAAGTACTCCTTCCACCTTCTCAACACACTCATTTGTTAGTACATTACCATTTCTGTCCTTAATCAACCTAACCTGCTGTACACCTTTTCCAGCTTAATCTCTGCAGTCGAAACAAGTCCTTTTCTTCTTCCTTAGTGCCCTGCCTCTCATACACCTCACTATATGCCTTTTCCTTTTCCTTTGCCACCTCTCTCTTTGCCATGCGCCTCGCTTCCAAATACTCCTCTGTAATTTCTTCATCTCCCTGACTATCCTACTTTTTCTTTGCTAACCTCTTCCTTTGAATGCTTTCCTGTACCTCCTCATTCCACCACCAAGTCTCCTTGTCTTCCTTCCTCTGTCCACCGGGTACACCACATACCTTTCTACCCATTTCCCTCAATACTTTTGCTGTACTTTCCCAGTCATCTGGAAATTCTTATCTATCACTCAGAGTCTGTATCAACTCCTTCCTGAACTCTGTGTGACCTTCTCCCTTCTGTAACTTCCCCCACTTAATCTTTGGCTCTGCCTTCACTGTTTTCCTCTTCTTGCTTTGCAGTTATCCTACAGACTACCATCCGATGCTGTCTAGCTCCATTCTCCCCTGCCACCACCTTGCATTCTCCTATCTCTTTCAGATTTCTCCTGCATAAGATGCAGTCCACCTGTGTGCACCTTCCTCCACTTTTGTAAGTCACCCTATGTTCCTCTGTCTTCTTGAAGAAGATGGATGTTGTCCAGCCAACCTGATGGAGCTTGAGAGAAGCTGCAAAGAGGAATGGGCGAAACTGCTCAAAGATAGGTGTGCCAACCTTGTGGCATATTCAAAAAGACTTGAGGATGTAATTGCTGCCAGAGGTGCATTAGCAAAGTATTGAGCAAAGGCAGTGAATACTTAGGTCCATGTGATTTCTTAGTTTTTATTTTTAATATTTGCAAAAAATTCTTAAAAAACTTTTTTCACATTGTCATTACTAGTGCATACCCATGCATGTCCGTAGCAACCAAGTATAAGCAAATATTTCTGTATGAAAGTTACTGTTACCATGGCAACAGTAACCATGGTGATGCCTGCCTTTGATCTTTGAGTCCTATGCTCATGACACACAAAGTCCTAAGATTGTCACGTTGATGATGTCATAGCTGTCACGGATGGCCCTCACGAGCCATCAATAAGATGCCACATATCAACCGGTGAGTTTGCACAGTTTATTAAAGGAAAGGATGAATGATAAAGTAACGAGCCACGGGGGGCTAAAACACACTATAACTAACACAGGCTATGACAAGGAGGAAACAGATCACAATGGGATACACTTACAATAATTGGCGAAGGGTTGTTAACGTCTGATCAGGGAAGCTCGGTGAGGAACGCTCGACGATGTCAGATGAGGGGTTGTCCGACGAGACTGCCGCGACGCTCAGCCCTCAGCTGATCCCTTAAATAGGGCTCAGGATGGGACAACTGGTGTGGCAATCGCTAATGCAGCTCAGCTGTCAAAGAGCTCCGCTCTGACAACCGGAAGCCCCTCCGAGCGCTGTCACAATAAGAGCTCGGAGAGCCATCGGGGACACACATCAGCTGGGCAGAAAATACTGCATGGCCCGAGCACGGACGAAATCGGCGCTCGAACCACGACATCCCTCCCCCCCCCCTCCCCCGAGGTGGCGAATTCCGGGCGCCGTATGACACCCAAGCCGCCCCCCCCCCACCCTACCCAGGGTGGGAGGATGGGAGAAAGGCCTGGAGGGTGAGAACCAGAAAAGACCAAAAAAAAACCACCAAGACAATGACACGGAAAAACACAGGGAACAAACGAAGCAATTACAGAGCATGGTAGAACCCCCCCCCCCCCCCACAATACTCCTTTAATAATTAACTCCTTTAACTAATACGGATGGTACATAGACAGGACAAAAAATGCAAATAACAGGAGGAGGCCTATAACTAAAATACACAGGCCCATGAGACACAATATGGCAGACACAAATCATCCCTCAGACAGGGGAGGGGAGAGAAAAAAAAAAAGACACGCTAAACAGCAGTGAACAAGCAGTGAACAGCAGTGAACACAAACAGTTCTGGTGGTCTTCCTGCGTCCAATGTCCAGATAGCCAATAGGGGGAAAAGGGAACGTTCCGGTGGCCTACCCCAGTCCTAGGCCCGGAGAAACAGGAACTCTGGCGGCTGGACCAGGTTGCCAAGCAGACAGTCTAGTTTGTGGGGTGGCCGACCCAGAACGCCAAGCGGGTGAGGCAGTCCTCCAGGCGGCTGACCCGCATTGCTCAGCCACCAGGAACGCAGGGGAGAGTTTGGAGACGGCCTCGTAAGGGCGAGGAGTGATGAGGGAGAACCAAGCCGATTACGGGAAACCCTTACAGCACCTGATGGAGGGAATGGGAAAGGGATGAGGGACCAGTCCAGCGTTGCTCAGTGGAGGATCTGCAGCTCCACCTCTGAACATTACCAGAATAGGCGCTGTCCTTCTGTTGGACCCCGGGTGAGCCCGTGCTGCATCCACGATGGACCCCAGCTGGGTCGCGGCTGCACCCACGATGGACCCCGACTGGGTCGCGGCTGCACCCATGATGGACCCCGACTGGGTCACGGCTGCACCCACGATGGACCTCGACTGGGTCGGAACAGCACCATGGACGACCTCCACCCACGAACCCGGAACTTTCGGAGCTGAGACCAGGACCGACTCATCACTGGCGACCCTGGGAGAAGGCTCAGGAGAGGAAACAGAACCGGAGTCAGGATCACCGGTAGCAACAGAACCCGGCGAGACAAGTTTGGATGCAGCGGACGGCTGCACCCGGCTCGTCTCCCCGAGAGACAGGCAAAAATGCTCCAAGGAAGAAAGAAGGAAGACAAAGTAGAGCACTTGCCTGATCTCGAGTTCTGTCACCGTCCAGGACTTCGGCAATCCGGGCTCAGGATGAAGAAGGACATCCTCTGGCTCCCACTCGGCTGCGGCGGGCTCCGCAGCCGGCATGATGTTTTCCATAGTCTGAGGACCCTCCAACGCTGACGTCCATACCGATGACCCGCACGGCGTGGTGGAAGGGGATCCTCGACCTGCTAGATCGAACCGCTCACCGATGGAGACCTGGGGACGTTTCGTCATCGGTGCAGGCTCCACACTGCAGTCCGCTCTCCTCCTCTGCCCGTGACGTGGCTGCGGGGCTGGAATCAGGCTCTCCAGGACCGCAGGCCCCCTCCCCGTCCGGCGATGTAGGCCTGGCGTTGCGGAGCACTCAGTGGAGGGAGACACAGAGGCAGCAGGTTCAATGTTAATTACTGCAGCAGGTGGAGGGAGTTCAGGGGACTGTGAACCCCGAACTCCGCCCCCAGGAATCAAGCAAGGCAATTCATCCAATGTGGGAACAGAATGAAACCCGCTGCAGTGGACTTCGTTCCTCCCATTCCCCGCTGGATGGTGACAGAGGGCCCCCTGGAAGGACGAGGAGGAGCTACTCGCGATGGACCGACGACGGGCTTCGCCGAAGCAGGACTCATGGCACTCACAGCAGCCGGGGAAGACATCGAGGAGGAGGGGACGACAGCTGAGGCGATCTGGGCACAAGGAGCTGACGGAACAGCAAGGGAAGATGACCCAGGGGGAGAGGCTGCGGGAATTCCCTCCTGACGAGACGCCGAAGAGGCAGCTGACTGGGAGGTAGAGTTCTTTTGACAACCAGGAACAGGATCCGGACGGGGTTCTCGCTGAGTCTTACTGTTAGCAGTGTGACGACGGTTACCGGCAGAGGGCGAGGCGAAGGAGAGGTTGGGGAAACGCCGCTCCTGCGTGGAAACAGAGGCAAGCAGGTCGACGTACTCTGGATAATCACCTAGCTCCGGATTCCTCTCCACCAGCCTGACTGCCACCATCACATGCTTGATGATTTGCGTAGGGTGAACAGCGGAGCGAGCTGCAGCCATTCGGTCCTGGATGGAAGTAGCTGACAGCTGTAACTTCTCCGGGGGAATCCCGACTGACGTTTCACTCCTTGGGGAATCACCCCTGGGCGGTGTGAACTCCTGGACTGGAACGGGAACAGGAATGGGATTCCGAAGCGAGGAGCGAGGGTGCCTACTCTTCGGCTTCCTGCCGGAGTTTCCCTCCAGCCCACGGAGTCTCTTCCGGTGAGATGTCTGCCTTCCTTGCAATGACTTCAGGGTGGTTGAAGTAGCGAGGAAGGCGATTTATGATGTCCTCAGCGAGGTCCAGGTGCTGGCATACATCGCTGGGAGTGTCATAGAGGCCAGCAGTGAAGAGAGTTCCATCAACGTAGTCCAGGGCCTCCGCCAGCTCGTAGCCCAGGCTCCGAGCGCAGCCCCTGAATGACGACATGACCTCCCAGCACACAGTTACTCAGACAGGGAAAAACAAGTCCAATTCAGGCAAAACTCACAACGACAGGTGTCTCAGTCTGGCGGCAGTCTACTGTCACGGATGGCCCTCACGAGCCATCAATAAGACGCCACATATCAACAGGTGAGTTTGCACAGTTTATTAAAGGAAAGGATGAATGATAAAGTAACAAGCTACGAGGGGCTAAAACACACTATAACTAACACAGGCTATGACAAGGAGGAAACAGATCACAATGGAATACACTTACAATAATAGGCGAAGGGTTGTTAACATCTGACCAGGGAAGTTCGGCGAGGAACGCTCGACGGTGTCAGATGAGGGGTTGTCCGACGAGACTGCCGCGACGCTCAGCCCTCAGCTGATCCCTTAAATAGGGCTCAGGATGGGACAGCTGATGGCAATCGCTAATGCAGCTCAACTGTCAAAGAGCTCCGCTCTGACAGCCGGAACCCCTCCGAGCGCTGTCACAATAAGAGCTCGGAGAGCCATCGGGGACACACATCAGCTGGGCGGAAAATACTGCATGGCCCGAGCGCGGACAAAATCGGCGCTCGAACCACGACAATAGCGAGTCCTATGATCGTGACACACACACAAAGTCCTATGATCGTGACACACACACACACACACACACACGCACGCACGCGTGCGCGCGCGCGCACACACACACACACACAAACAGACAGAGATTTCTTAGGTTATAGATAGATGGGGTATTGTGTGTAGAATTTTGAGGAAAAAAATAATTTAATCCCTTGTGGAATAAGGCTGTAACACAAAATGTGGAAAAAGTGAAGCGCTGTGAATACTTTCTGGATGCACTGTCTTTCTCTTCTACCTGACATCCAACTTGTGGGGCATACACACTGACAACATTCAGCATCACACCTCTGACTTTTAGCTTCAAACTTATGATTCTGTCTGACTGTGTTTACTTCCTGAACACGCTTCACATACTCTTCCTTCAAGATTACTCCTACTCCATTTCTCTTCCTAGCTACACCATGGTAGAACAGTTTAAATCTACTTCCAATGCTCCTAGCCTTGCTTTTCTTCCATCTGGTTTCTTCAACACACAGCATATTTTCCTTTCTTCTCTCCATCATATCAGCCAACTTTACCAGTCATAGTCCCTACATTTAACATCCCTACTCCCACCTCCACATTTCTACCTTTCCCTTTCTCTCTCTCCCTCCTAACACACCTTCTCCCTCCCCTCCTCCTTGATCTTCGACCAACAGTAGCCCAATTTCCACCGGCACCCTGTCGGTTAACAGCACCGATGGTAGTGGTTGTTAACTCGGGCCTGGACCGATCCAGTATGAAAGTCTCATTCATCATGATCCGCATGTTTGATTTGGCAAAGGTTTTACGTCGGGTGCCCTTCCTGACACAACCCTCCCCATTTACCCGGACTTGGGACCAGCACTGGGAGTACACTGGCTTGTGCACCTCCAGTGGCTGGGTTTTACTGTAAACTTAAAACATTTCCTCATAATTTTTTAATTTATTTCCTCATATATTTAGTACCTTTTTTGTTAATTTGCAACGTTTCATAATTTTTCCTCAGAAATTTGTGTCTTTTCCTTGTAAATTTGATAAAAAAAATTCTTGTAAGTTGATAATTCTTTTAATTTCAGTTTTTTTCTTGTAAATTTGCAACTTTTTTTGGAAAATTTGTCACTTTTTTCTTCCAAATTTAGGAGAAAAATTTTTGAAACTTGATGACTTTTTTGCATAATTTTGCCTACATGGCACCAGTGTTGCTGAAACCTGCTCACCCATGTTAAATGCATGTGGGACCCAGATGGGTTTAAAGAGGGTAAACCGATTACCTGCTCACCTGCACCACAGGTAAAGTCCATGTGGGCAAACACTGACCGATCCAACATGGAACCTGCGGACAAACCCACATGGGACCCATAAGACAGCCCAGGTTAACTTTTGGAGGGGCCCACAAGGACATGCTGGCTGGGTCGTCTCACCTATTGCAGTGAATACCCAAACCGATGTGCGTGACAGCTATAAACAAAGTCCCTCACATACTTTGTCACGATCACTTTTTCTGTGTCAGCCTGACCCAGTTTCGATGTCTACACATGTGAGGCTCAGCGGCGGGCCGTAAACACCCCGCTACAGATTGATTTATGTATCTGCGTCAGAGGCGTCTATCCCTGACCTTTTCCGTCATCTCATCTGCGAATCCTGTGTGAAACCAGTGTTATTAAAACTGAATATAAAGTCTACATGGAGATTACAGTGGGGGGCTTTAGTGGGATTTCAGATGAAGTACGTGAAAAAGGTCAGCCGTATTGATGATGGTAATTCTCAGCTCTATGATATTTGAGCGTTTTTCCTGTGTGTTCTTGTTTTATGCAGATCTCCTCTTCCTTCGGTGTGAAAACCTGGTCCTCACACTGGTGCCAGTTTGACTGCATTGAAGCGACCTGGTTTCCCTGGTAAATCCAGATCAGCTGAGGAGGAAGTGTTAAACCGATGCTGGCAATGCTGAAAGTGCTAAAAAGTACATAGAAAACCTATTAATGTGACAAAATGTTGCTCTGCTGTATGGAGTCTGCTTTTACAGTTAAGTCTGTGTTAAAATTTTAAAGCAGCAGGTAAATATTTGCATGATTATCCAAATCCTTTCCTCGTCTTTGTTTTTCCTCACTGGCCAAACATATTAGCCCGATTCTGTCAGAGGTGCCTTCTGTAAAGATGTGGTCAGACCAAACGAGAAGCAAATTTCTCGTGCGGCGTAAATACATACAAAGTCAATGGAAAGAGGTGAGCACACACAAATCTCGCGCATTCGCATGTTCACATCCAAAAGATAGCGCTAGCTAATAATGGCCTTGAGACTCTGCCGTCATCAGAGTAAAAGTATCAACATTGGAGAGTAAACTAGTTTGAAAATGAGACTGACACTCACCTGGATACAGATGGACTGGGAGCTCTGCAGCTGAATTGGAGTGTCAGAGTTTTTTACCCACGGACTCCTGCCATGGACATGCTAACAAGGCTAGTGGGCAAGCAATATAAACACCCCTTTCTCCAGGTGAAGTTTTGGAGGCAGAGACCATTTTTTCAAGGGAGACCTCATCGAATAATGTAAATCTAAGCATGCTTGTGTTTTAGGCATTTCCACAGCAGGTTGGACACAGATGCAGAAGTTATAAAGGCAACTTTGCCTGTCTGCTGCTCACTCAGATGGTGAATTCATGTCTATTTGTGTGTTTACATTGAGTTAAATGTAAAAATTTGTCCATTTGCGTTTGGTCTGAACACACCTTTAGGAAACACTCTTCCTCTTTGTAGAGGTAACTGATGTCGTGTTAATAATGTACAATCCAGTAGGAAACATGTATGAAAAGCAAACTTAAGGATCTATTTGACTGATATGTTATTTCCTGTTTTGATTCTGCAAGCCTAGATTATGGAGTATGTGATTATGTACAAATGTAACATAATCAAAAGGAAAAACTTCAGGTTCAGGTTACTTTATTTGTACCCGTAGGTAGATTTGTTTTGTAGTCAGGTGACATCCATAAACAACGAGAAGCAGAGAAGCCCAGACTTCCCTCTCCCCGGCCACCTACTCCACTCTGAGCCTCTCCCAGATGACTAAGCTGCTCACACTCTCTCTAAAGGGGAGTCCAGAAATCCTACAGAGAAAGCTCATTTCTGTCATGATCCGATGCATGGGCGGGGGCCGTGCCTAGTTATCTGATTAGTTTTGTCTTTTCATGATTGTTTATTTCTTCTGTTCACCCTGTTTGTTGTATTTGGACCCTGGTTTTGATTAGTTCATGATTAGTTTCTGTATTTCCTTCTTGGTTTATTGTTTTGATCATTATGGGCGCTGTGACAGATCACGCGTCACTTCCGGCTGTCAGATTCTGTTTGCGGGCTGTCACAGCTGCCTGCAATGATCGCCACTTATGACCACACAGGTGTTGGTAATCGGGGGGGTTGACTATTTAAACCTTTGGCGCCACTTCCCTGGCACAGCGGCATCAATCTCTCCCATCAGGCAACCCCTGGACGTCTTGTCAATTAAGTAGTTATTTATTGGTTCCTGCTCTCGTTCTTCTTTGACATTTTTTGCTCAAGCCTCAGAGCAGCTGTTTTTTGTTGGTCTGCATTTTGTATCTTGAGTTTTTTTTTTTTTCGTTAATAAAATTGCAAAACTCACAGTCTGCTTTTGAGGTCCAGTTTGCCCTTGGGGAGGTCCAATTCATGACAGTACACCGCTACCATTCGGACGCCAGTGGACTGTGAGTTTCGTTTTTTGTTTCCCTCCCATATTTTTTCTTTAAAGTTTGTTCGCAGGCTGGGGAGAGCCCCTCCGCCACCAGAACCTGTGCCGCGGAAAGAACGCTGCCAGGGACAGATGCCAAGACTGCGGGACCACTACCCAGCTGTGGCCCCGCCTCCCTCTGTCTGGCAGAGTCCCGGAGCCGGTTGCATTGGATACACAGCCTTCACGTCTCCTGATGGACCCAGCGTGGAGGAGCTGGAGGAGCGCCAACAGATGGTTGAGCAGAGGTGGACCTCATCATGGTTCATAAGCTGTGGCTCCTCCCTGAGTTGCTGCACAATTGGAGAGAGCGCCACCAGCACAGACAGAGCCTGAGCTTATGGCAGAGTGCTCCCCGGCTTCGGTGCTCCGCCCACTGGACCAGACGACCTTCGCAACCCCCAGGAAGACTTCATTTGGTATGACAGCAGCCATCACCAAGCCCTGGAAGTTAAGGCATGTGTCTTTTCATTTCTTAACCCTTTGAGTGTGTATGGTGCAGAACTGTGACATACCCCCTAGTGGTCAAGAGTGGTAAATATTTTTTGTCAATAAAATAGTTCAGATTTCCAAGGCTATAACTTGAAAGTGGTAAGATATAATGACTTAATGACAATTAGAAAGATGTAAAATATGATCCAAAGTTTCAGATAGGAATAAATGTATGCATCTCTAGCGCTAGCTAGTAATGCATACATTACTAGCTATAGAGCTAGCGGCTATCTGCCATTACGATAGCACATATCGGGAGTGCTCTCTCCTTTTGTTTTCTGAGACGTGGCTAACTGAACTAGCAGCAGATGCTAACATTGAGCTGGAGGGTTTCCACATGATACGGGCAGACCGAACACCAGACAGTGGCAAAGCAAGGGGCGGTGGAGTGATAATGTATGTTAACAACAACTGGTGCAGACCGGGACATATCACTGTTAAACAACGACACTGCAGCAAAGACATTGAGTTGCTAGCTGTTAGCATGCGGCCTACATATCTCCCAAGAGAACACTCACACGTGATCTGCATTGTTGTTTATGCAAATCCGACGGCGAACGCTGGGACAGCGCGTGACGTCATCCATTCAGTAACCAGCAGGCTGCAGACAGAACACCCAGATGCTCTTCTCCTCATCTCAGGCGATTTCAACCATGTTTCACTATCTCCCATTCTACCCACGTTCACCCAGTATGTCACATGCCACACTAGAGACAATAAAACACTGGACTTATTCTACGCAAACACTAAGGAGGTGTACACCTCATCACAACTCCCCCCACTCGGGAGATCGGATCACAACTTGGTTCATCTCCGGCCGGTGTACAAACCCCTAGTGCACAGACAACCTCCGGCCATGCGCACAGTGGAGTTATGGTCTGAGGAGACAATGGACACTCTAAAGGGCTGTTTTGAAGCCACCGCCTGGAAGCAGCTCTGCGATCCACATGGTGAGGACATCGATGGCCTCACTCACACCTTCACGGACTACCTCAGCTTCTGTGTGGACAAATCCGTTCCCACCAAGACCATACGGTGTTGCTCAAACAACAAACCCTGGATCAACCCTGAGATAAAAACACTTCTGAGAGAGAAGAAGAGGATCTTCAGGTCGGGGAACAGAGAGATGCTGAAGTCCGTACAGAGGGAGCTGAGGAGAAAGATCAGAGAAGGCAAGGACAGCTTCAGGAAGAAGATGGAGGACAAGCTGCAACAGAGCGACATCAGCGGGGTCTGGAGAAACCTCAAAACCATCTCTGGGCTCCAGAATACCTCCCCCCAGGCCACGGGGGGCAGGGAGTGGGCGAACAACCTGAATCTGTTTTTCAATAGGTTTGACCAACCGCCCTCCCCCCCTGACTGCACAACAACCACTGCTGCCTCTAAAGAAATCAAGTCCTGCTGCCCACTCCCCACTCCACCAACACCCCACCACTCCCAACACACAGCCCCCCATCCTGACCCTGACCAGGACCCAGGTGAGGACGGAGCTGAGGAAGATCAAGGCGAGGAAGGCGTCGGGACCGGACGGCATCAGCGCAAAGCTCCTCAAGTCCTGTGCAGACCAGCTGTGTGGGATTGTGACGTACATCTTCAACTTGAGCCTGAAGCTGGGGAGGGTACCACAGTTGTGGAAAACATCTTGTGTGGTACCTGTACCAAAAACTTCCCACCCCAAAGACCTGAACAGCTACAGACCGGTGGCCTTGACGTCCCACTTGATGAAGACCCTGGAGAGACTGATCCTTGCTCACCTCCGCCCCCTGGTGGAACCAGCGATGGATCCACTGCAGTTCGCCTACCAGCATGGCATTGGGGTGGAGGATGCGGTGATCTTCCTCCTTCACCGTTCTCTGTCCCACCTGGAGAAGCCCGGGAATATGGTGAGGATCATGTTCTTTGACTTCTCCAGTGCTTTCAACACCATCCAACCGATGATCCTGAAGGACAAGCTGCTGCGCGCAGGGGTGGACCAGCACCTGTCATCATGGACCCTTGACTACCTCACGAACCGGCCTCAGTTTGTGAGAACCCGGGACTGTGTGTCCGACACGATCATCGGTAGCACGGGGGCCCCCCAGGGAACGGTGCTGGCTCCCTTCCTGTTCACTCTTTATACTGCGGACTTCTCACACAACACAACACACTGCCAGTCTACAGAAGTTCTCTGATGACTCTGCGATCGTTGGCCTCATCTCCAATGGTGGACTGCCGCAGGCATGGGCAACCTCTCACAGCACCAGTAAATATACAAGGAACAGACATCGAGATGGTGACATCCTATAAGTACCTGGGTGTTCATCTGAACAATAAACTAGACTGGTCACACAATACTGACGCACTCTACAAGAAGGGACAGCGCAGGCTGTTCCTGCTGAGGAGACTCAGGTCTTTTGGTGTACAAGGGGCGCTGCTGAAGACATTCTATGACATGGTGGTGGCATCAGCCATCACTTTGGAGTGGTCTGCTGGGGCAGTGGCATTACTGCAGCCGATTGGAAGAGACTGAACAGACTGATCAAGAAAGCTAGCTCTGTCCTGGGGCAGCGCCTTGATCCGGTGGAGGAGATAGGAGAGAGAAGGATGGTGGCTAAACTGTCATCTCTGCTGGAGTCCGAGTTCCACCCTATGCAGGACATACTGAATGCACTGAGGAGCTCATTTAGCAGCAGACTACATCATCCCCAGGTGCACAACCGAGAGATTTCGCAGGGTCCTTCCTACCAACGGCTGTCAGACTGTACAACCTAAGCAGGGCTGCTCGCAGAGATAGCAAAAAGACGTAACAAACTAATAGTTTTTTGAATGCAAAAGATGCAATAGACTTACACAATGGTCCCCTCCGGCATACAACTAGGAAAATACCGGTCGCTATGGAGGGTGAGAATATGTATGGGCACATAATCATACCATGTAGGATAACTAAGTCAGCCGGTTTGTGCTGTTTCATCCATCTAGCAACAATTCTCCGCACTGGGTGTGTTTATATTTATATATCTATATATTTATTCCATCTAGCTACAGGCTCCCGCCTGTGTGTTTATATATCTACATATTATTCCATCTAGCTACATTGTTCCGCACTGTGTGTTTATACATCTACATATTTATTCCATCTAGCTACAATACTCCGCACTGTGTGTTTATATATCATATATTTATTCCATCCAGCTACAATGCTCTGCACTGTGTCTGTGTGTGTGTGTGTATATATATATATTTTATAGTAAATGTCCATATGTATATTAGCTGCTCTTGCTTGCTTGCTTTTTTTCTTGCCTTCTGATTGTTGCTCTGAGTGTTGCTATCCTGTGCTGTTGCAATCTGGAATTTCCCATTGTGGGACTAATAAAGGCTTATCTTATCTTATCTTATCTTATCTAATTTGCATAATGTCCTGGCACCTGTTTAAATTCCATAACTCAGTCAAAACTGGACTTTGGACGTATTTACACAAAAATGGTTCAGTCTTTTGACACCGTTTTTTTTGTACAGAGGTACCTCATCATCTCATCTTCAAAGTTTATGAACAAAAAATCAGTACATTTAAAAAAAAACAACAGGAAATTTCACACTTACTTTTGACAAAGTCAGAGTGAGAAGGCAGGCGCAGTGCCGCGCTCTGCCACTAGAGGCACACAAATTCTCACATTCAAGGGGTTAACACCCTTTGATGAAATGCCTTACTTTATTCCCGGTGGGGAAGCTCAGCCGCAGCAGCCTGGCTTGGCTGAGCTTTCACCATCAGCTGCTGTAACTCTCTCCTCTCCCGTTTCTCCCGCTCCTCCTTCTACATCCCCTGAGCGTCTGCTGGTCCTGGGAGGGAGCTGGTGTGTGGTGGAGAAGCCTGCAGCATTGGAGAGTCCAGCCCCAGCCTCGCAGCCCTGTTCTGGACGGAAAGAGAATGCCACCTTTGCTCCAGAGCTTGAGCCAACAGAGGATTGTCCCCTGGCCCCGGTGGCATGGGAGGTGGCATCAGTGGACAGAGGCTCTCCTACTGTGGCCGTCATGTCTGGAGGTGCACCTGCGTCAGCCACTCCATCGGGGGTCCCGCCAACCATCCAGCCAGAGGTCTGGACTGCCGCGGAGGAATTGTCAGAGTCCTAGATGGCAGTGGAGCTCAAGTGCAGACAAGTTTCTTTATGTAGCCCCGAGAAATCTTGCCTGGCTCTTGGTTGGGGAAACCAGGTACAGCCCTCAGCTGCACTTGGATTTCCCACGCCGAGCTCCACTGCTGCCAGTGACCTTGATCTGGTGTGTGTTCCTGTCTTTGTTCCTTTGCCCGAGCTGCCATCTAGGGTCACCGAGGCCTCCATGGGTGCTGCGCCTCAGTCCGAGGCCTCCGTGGGTGCTGCTCCCTCTCCAGTTGAGATCTCTGTGGGTGCTGCTCCCCCCCCCCGTTCGGGCCATCGTGGGTGCTGCGCTCCAGCCCAGAGTCCACTGTGGGTGCGACGTCTCTGCCTGAGGCTGCCGTGGGTGCGACACCTCCGTCTGAGGCCGCCGTGGGTGCCATTTTTCTACTGTCTGTGGTCTCTGACGGTGCTGCTGCCCTGCCGTCTGCGGTCTCAAAGGGTGCTGCTGCCCTGCCATCTGCGGTCTCAAAGGGTGTTGCTGTCCCGGTGTCTGTGGTCTCCGAGGGTGTTGCTGTCCCACTGTCTGTGGTTTCCGCAGGTGCAGCTACGCTCCAGCCCGGGGCCGCCACGGGTGCGGCTACACCCCATTCCGGGGCTGCCACGGGTGCAGCTACGCCCCAGTCTGGGGCCGCCATGGGTGCGGCTACAGCCCAGTTTGGGGCCACCGCGGGTGCTGCTATGTCCCAGTCTGGGGCCGCCGCAGATGCTGCTATGCCCCAGTCCAGAGCCGCTGCAAGTGGTGCTGTGCCTGAGGTTGCCATGGGTCCTTCGCCGGAGTTTGTCAAGGGTCATTAGCACCACTGGAGATTCCCGCCGATCGGCCACCCATTTCAGGAGGACACTGCCTCCCGGCTCCTGTGGTCCGTGAGGGGCGCTGGGTCCAGCTGCCGCACCCAGGGAGGAGCGTGTTAGCAGCCCACAGGCTGAGGGATGCTGGGAGGCCACCTGACAGATGGAGTCCTTGGTTGTGGTGGCTCAGGCACTGTGGGCAGCCACCTGAAGGGCCAGGCCATCTGTGTTGGTGGCTGTGGAACTCTGGGCGGCCACCGGATGCTCTGGATCTTGTGCTCTGGTGGTCTTGGGACTCGGGCAGACAACCCGAGCTGCCTTGGTCTCTCTCCTGCGGCCCTTGGGTCTTCGGCACCTGTCATTTTGTGTTGTGGGTCATGAGTGTTTTCTTTTGGTTCACTTTTGTTTTGTGGTTGTGTGAGTCGTAGTCGTGTCTTTGTCCTTTTTATCTATAGTGTTATTTTGGGGTTATGGTATTGTTTATGTTTGGTGGGGGTTGTGTTATCTTAAGTCTGTATTCTATGGTTTCTTACCCATTTAAAAGTTATTTCTTTACTGGTCGTTTGTGTTTACTCTGCTCTGGTATTATTTATTTTGTTGTGGTCCCTCCGTGCCTGGGTTCCCCTTCCTCCTCCCTGGGGTGGGTTGTTTTTCTTGTTTGGTGTGTGTGTGGGGGGGGGGTTGTTTTTTCTGGTGCTGTTACCCTGGGTGGGCCATGCCTAGTTATCTGATTAGTTTTGTCTTTTCCTGATTGTTTATTTCTTCTGTTGACCCTGTTTGTTGTATTTGGTTGCTGGTTTTAATTAGTTCATGATTAGTTTCTGTATTTCCTTTTTGGTTTATTGTTTTGACCATTGCGGGCACTGTGACAGCTCGTGCGTTACTTCCGGCTGTCAGATCCTCTTCACGGGCTGTCACGGCTGCCTGCAATGATCACTACTTATGACCCCACAGGTGTTGATAATCAGGGGGGTTAACTGTTTAAACCATTGGCACCACTTCCCTGGCGCAGCCGCGTCAGTCTCTCCTGTCAAGCAACCCCTGGACGTCTTGTCAAGTTAAGTAGTTATTTTTCTGTTCCTTCTCTCGTTCTTGTTTGACATTTTTTGCTCCAACCTCAGAGCTGTGTTTTTTGTTGGTCTGTGTTTTGTATCTTGAGTTATTTTTTCATTAATAAAATTGCAAAACTCACAGTCTGCGTTTGGCATCCTGTTTGCCCTAGGGGAGAGCCATTTCATGACAATTTCAGCCGCTTGTATCCGCAGTCTCATTCTTTTGATCATTACCCAAAGCTCATGACCATAGGTGAGGGTAGGAATATAGATTGACAGGTAAATCAGCAGCTTTGCCTCAGAGCTCAGCTCCCTCTTCACCACAACAGACCAGTACAACGTATGCATCACTGCAGATGCTGCTCTGAATTGTCCATCAATCTCCTGCTCCATTCTCCCCTCACTCGTGAGTAAGACCCCGAGATACTTAAATTCCTCCACTTGGGGCAGGAGCCTGTCCCCATCCCGGAGAGGTCCATCCACCCTTTTCCTGCTGTGGACCATGGACCCAGATTTGGGGGCGCTGATTCTCATCCTAGCCTCTTCCCACTCAGCAGCAAACTGTCCCAGTAAAACCTGTAGGTCATTGCTGGATGAAGCCAACATGGTGATATCATCTGCAAACAGCAGAGATGAGATCCTGTGGTCACCAAACATGACACCCTCCGTTCCTTGGCTGCACCTAAATATTCTGTCCATAAAAATTATGAACAGGATTGGTGACAAAGGGCAGCCCTGGTGTAGTCCAACTCTCACTGGAAGCGAGTCTGACTGGGTGTTGGCAATACGAACCAAACTCTTGCAACAATCGACACCCCTACAAGAAACCACAAAGGACGGGGTCAAATGCTTTCTCCAAGTCCACAAAACACATGTAGACTGGTTGAAACTTTGTGTCATTCCCCCCCCCCCCCCCCCCCCCCCCCCAGTCTTTCAGCCAGTAGAATGGTTTCTTTGTTAACCTGCTATAATTCTCCGATGGTTAACACTGATTAAAAAGTAAGCCATCTGTGGAAAGATTATGGACAGGCCCAGTATAAGACATCCAGTGTCTTCTAGATGGCTTCAAAGAAAGAAGCAATCATGCTTCCAAAGAGGATTAATAAGGTGAGTCTTTTTGGTTGAAAAGATGAGTTCTTTCTAAACATTCAGTAGTTGTTGATCTATGATGAACTACTGGACACTGATGAGACTTTCAAGGTTATGTCAGCTCTGAAAATGGAATGACTGCACAGAAAATCAGAAAACATAAAAAAGTTGTGCATGAATTTCTGAACCAGGTGATGGAGGAAGAAACACCATGGGGCTTGATCTCAGAGATCGGGGGTGAACACAGTTACCTCAAAGAGCTCACCGACCTGGTGAAGCAACACTTCCTAGTCGTCTGCCTCAAAGATTTCCTCCAGGACCCGGCGCTCCACGGCTCCAAAATCCAAGCTCTGCTGACCTGGAAATATTGCATGATAGTAGAGCCGTCACTGCTGAGACTGCTTCCAAACTTCAAAGTGGTCGCGAGCGGAGGGGTGGGCACTGACACCTTGATGTGCCGTTCATCAACAGTCTTGGTGTGAAGGTGACCAACACACCTGGCGTTGTCAGCGATTCCACAGCATATTTTGCCATGGGCCTCCTTCTAGCATCAGCTGGCAATATCATTGAAAGTGACGTCGGCCTCCGTCGGTCTATGATGACCATGGAAGAGAATCCTAAACGTCTACTCTGCTGGAACAGCACCGCCTGTGGCTGAACAGGCCGATGCGCGAATGACAGTCCCTGTCACACAGGTCACACTTGTGGGTGGTCTCCGTGCTGCTGGGTCTGTGGCGGTTCTTCCTGCGGGTCCTTTTTTCATCTGCTGCAGCAGTCAGTCTCTCTTCACCCGCCTTGAGCTGTCTGGTCAGGGTGCCTCTCCATTTGGAGCGGTCCGTTGCAAGGTCCTCCCAGCGCTCTGTGTTGATATCCAGGGCCTTCATGTCTCTCTTGCAGACGTCTCTAAAGCGCAGCTGTGGGCGGCCAACGTCTCTCCTGCCAGTTGCCAGTTCTCCATAGAGGACGTCTTTGGGGATTCTGCCATCCTCCATATGGTGAACGTGGCCTAGCCAGCGGAGCCTGCGCTGCCTGAGTAGAGTGAACATGGAGGGAAGGCCGGCGCGGGACAGAACTTCTGTGTTGGGCACTTTGTCCTGCCAGGATATGTCCAGGATGTGGCGAATGCAGCGCAAGTGGAAGGAGTTCAGTCTCTTTTCCTGCCGGGCGTATGTTGTCCACGTCTCACTCCCATAGAGCAGTGTGCTGATGACGCAGGCGTTGTACACTGCCATCTTCGTCTTGACAGAGAGTTTGGGATTCTCCCACACTCGTGTGGTGAGGCGAGCGAGTGTGAAGGCTGATTTTCCAATCCTCTTGTTGATCTCTGTATCAAGGGAGAGGTTGTTGCTGATCGTGGACCCCAGGTACGTGAACTGATTCACGACCTCCAGCTTGTAGTCATCAATGGTGATGGTTGGTGGTGCTTCCGTGCCTTGCGCCAAGACGTTAGTCTTCTTCAGGCTGATGATAAGCCCGAAGTCCTTGCATGCCTGGGAGAAGCGGTCCATCAGGGTCTGAAGCTCCTGCTGTGTGTGGGTTGCGACTGCAGCGTCGTCTGCGAACAGCATGTCTCTGATTAGAGCCTCGCGTACTTTGGTTCTGGCTTTCAGGCGGGCGAGGTTGAAAAGCCTGCCGTCAGATCTTGTGTGCAGGTAGATTCCCTCTGTTGCTGTGCTGAAGGCATGCTTCAGGAGCATAGCAAAGAAAATCCCAAAGAGGGTTGGCGCAAGTACACAGCCCTGTTTCACTCCGCTGCGTATGTTGAATGGCTCCGAGTCGTTGCCATCGTGCTGCACTATCCCCTGCATGTTGGTGTGAAACGATTCGATGAGGCTTTGCAACTTTGGTGGGCATCCTATCTTTGGCAGGATCTTGAAAAGGCCCTCTCTGCTGACCAGATCGAACGCTTTGGTGAGGTCGATGAAGGCGACGTACAGAGGCATGTTCTGTTCTCTGCATTTCTCCTGGAGTTGGCGGATGGAGAATATCATGTCTACCGTCAATCGCTCAGCACGGAAGCCACACTGAGACTCGGGGTAGACACGTTCGGCAAGCTTCTGTAGATGAACGAGAACAACTCGTGCGTAGACTTTGCCAACAACGCTGAGGAGGGAAATGCCCCTGTAGTTGTTGCAGTCGCTTCTCTCCCCTTTGTTTTTGTAGAGGGTGATGATCTTGGCGTCCCTCATGTCCTGTGGTACGGCACCTTTCTTCCAGCACTGGCAGAGGACATCATGCAATGGCAGCAGTAGGGCGGTCTTGCAGTGCTTGATCAGGTCAGGGGGTATGCCGTCGTTGCCAGGTGCCTTGCCAGCGGCCAAGCTATCAATGGCCTTACTGAGTTCGTCGATGGTTGGCTCGGCGTCAAGTTCGTCCATGGATGGCAGGCAGTTGATGGCATCAAGGGCTGACGGTGTCACGGTGTTCTGTCTAGAGTAGAGGTCGGAGTAGTGTTCCACCCATTTCTCCATCTGCTTGTTCTTCTCTGTGATCATCTCCCCAGTGGAAGATTTGAGGGGGGCCGTCTTGCTCTGAGCCGGACCAAGTGCTTTCTTGATGCCATCGTACATACCACGGATGTTCCCTGTTATGGCAGCGGTTTGAATGTCTTGGCTGAGCTGAGTCCAGTACTCGTTGGCACAGCGCCGAGCAGTCTGCTGAACTTCGCTTCTCGCAGCCCTGAGAATCTGGAGATTCTTCTCGTTTGGGTACTTCTTGTACTCAGCAAGTGCTGAGCGCTTGGCTTCAATGACGGGGGTCATCTCAGTCAACTTGGCATCAAACCAGTCCTGTGACTTCGAGGTCTTCCTCCCAAAGGTAGCCAAGGCTGTGCGGTAGATGGTGTTTCGCAGCTCTTCCCACTTCTGCTTTGCAGATTCTCCTCCTTGTGGTACACCAAGTTCCTTCTCAAAGGTGGAGGCAAACTGCTCAACAAGTTCTGGTTGGGCCATCTTGCTGGTGTCAATCCGTGCCTTTCCAGGTTGTCTAGCACGATGGAATTTCTTCAGCTGCAGCTTGACCTTGCAACACACCAATGAATGGTCTGTGTCGCAATCTGCACTCTGGAACGAACGGGTGATTAGCACGTTCTTCAGTGAGGTGCGCCTGGTCAGGATCAAGTCTAGCTGGTGCCAGTGCTTTGAGCGCGGATGTTGCCAGGAAACCTTGTGTTGGGGCTTGGTCTTGAAGAACGAGTTTGTGATGCACAGATCGTGATATGTGCAGAACTCGAGCAGCCGCTGTCCGTTGTCGTTCATTCTGCCCACGCCAAAAGGTCCAAGACAGGAGGGCCAGGAGTCGTGGTCAGCACCCACTCTGGCATTGAAGTCTCCAAGGAGAATGAGTTGTTCAGAGTTGGGGATGATCCTGACAGTTGTTGCGAGATTCTCGTAGAACTCGTCTTTTGCCTCTGGTGTGGCTGTCTGTGTTGGGGCATACACACTGACGAGGGTGACTGGGCCTTGAGTGGTGTTCAGGCGGAGGGTGAGGAGTCGTGCAGAGCCAGTGCTGCCCGGTTCCACCATCTTCAGCAAAGTGTTCTTCACTGCGAAGCCCACTCCGTGTTCCCTGTGTTCGTCACTGCCCTTTCCCTGCCAGTAGAACGTGTAGTCCTTCTCTCTCATTGTGCCTGCATCAGCTAACCGTGTTTCCTGGAGAGTGGCGATATCCACTCCCAGTCTCTTCAGCTCATTATTGATGATGGCAGTCTTCCTGGTGTCGTTGATGTCCTTGAGGTTAGCAGCGAGTCCTGTCATCATAGTGCGGACGTTCCAAGTTCCCAGTTTTAGAGTTGGTCTCTTTTGTTTTATTGTCTTGCCTGGTGCGAAGGTTCTCAGCCTGCTGTTTGGATTTCTCCTTATCCCCATACACCCAATGAGGAAAGCAAGCTGTGACGGGACAACACCTTATTGGCTGGGGGCTGCCCAGCTTGAGGCGGGCGGTAGCTGTCCAGTGAGATCTGATGATCCCTCCCACCGTCGGGAACAACCCCTGGCGCCACGCTCTACGCCAATTGAGCAGTGGCTTATAACCGGTAACTGTCATTCCCCGTGTTTTGTCTACGCCAAAGGCGAAGCTGGAGTGTCCTCTCCAGTGATCCGGTGTTCTACCTTCCAGCGTTGGGCGTTGGTAGGATTCAAGCCTGGGCAGGAAGATATGGAGGACAAGATGTTGCCCATGCAGCATGTCCCCCCTCTCCACGTCACTGATGAATCCAAAGGAACAGCAGGGCTGCTACAGTTTGGCACCAGTGCCGTTGCAGGAGCTGCCAGAACGATGTTGAGCACAACATAGAACTGCCTTAGGGGCTCCGACTCCAGATTTTTCCTCCCGAAGCCTTTCCCGTGACCGGGTATGCCGCAAGGCAGCAGAGGTTTGAAAACAGGGTTTACCTTCCCCTAGATGGGCTACCTTCCCAGGTTGACGAGCCACCATCTACCCGAAGCATCTGGTTTTAAGGCGCCAGAGATCCGCCCTCGCCCCTTCTCCTATTAGTAAAAGCAGGTAGTAAAAGTAGGTTTAAAAGTTGATGGTCAATCCATTATCAATCCATTATCATCGGATGGGGTAACTGTGTCATTGCTTTTGGCTATTGTGTGGTTACAATTTACATTTTTTATTGTATGAAGCTACAAACTGTGAATGTTGGATACAAACAACAGGCAATTTGTTATTTTTTGATACAAGGGATGAGGGGTATTCATCACTTTAGGGTACAAACACATAAATGGTAAATGGTGTTCACTTATATAGTGCATTTTACTCATCTCTGGATGACCAAAGTGCTTTACAGATCCTGCTATCCACAGATTCGCACACTGATGGCAGCAGAGCTGCCATGCACAGGCACTGGCCTGACCCACCAGGAGCAACTGGGGGATCAGTGTCTTGCTGAAGGACACTTCAACATGCAGACTGCAGACAGAGCAGAAATCAAACCACTGACCCCTCCCATATAAAGGTAAATTAGGTGCTAATTTGCAAGAATAAATGTGCTAAAATATAATAATAATAATAATAATAATAATAATAATAATAATAATAATAATAATAATAAAAGATGCATCCCTAAAGATTAAAAAAAGTCACAAATTACAATTTAATTACACAGAATAAAAAATTCACCAGCATCCAGATGAGCGTTGCAAATTTTAAAGAAAAAAGTTGAAAATTTACAGGAAAAAAATGGTTTTTTGAAATTTTTTGAGAAAAAAGAACCAAATTATAAGAAAAAAACATTAATATTTACAAGAAAAAAAGTTGCAATTTTTAAAAAAAAAATTGAAAATTTATAGGAAAAAATTGCAAATTATAAGAAAAAAGATGAATATTTAAAGGTAAAAACACTTGCAAATTTATGCAATGAAGTACCAATTTTTTGAGAAAAAGTTGCAGATTTATAAGAAGAAAGATGAATATTTACAGGAACAAAAGTTGCAAATTTATGAGAAAAAGTCACAAATTGTGTGGAAAACATTGCAAATTTATAAGGAAAAAGTTGCAAATTTATTAGAAAAAAGTTACAAATTAAAAGCAAAAAGATGAATATTTTCAGGAAAAAGTCGCAAATTTATGCAAAAAAGTAGAATTTTTTTGAGGAAACAGTTGAATATCTACAGGAAAAAAAACTGAATTCATGAGAAAAAAAGTTGTACATTTTTGGGGAAAAAAGCCACAAATTTATGAGAAAAAAGTTGCAGATTAATTAGAAAAAAGTTTTTAAAAAAAATTCAGGAAAAAAGTTTTTTTTTTTAGAAAATCTCACAAATTGATAAGAGAAAAGTTGAAAATTTATGAGAAAAAAGCTGAAAATTTGCAAACATTTTTGCAAGTTTGGAAGAAAAAAAAAGTCTCAAATCTTTAGAAAGAAAGCTGTAAATTTATGAGAAAAAAGTTACAAATCCATGAGAAAAAACCTGAAAACGTATAAGATTTTTTTTTTCTTATTTACAAAATTTTCTTTCATCCCCTCTCAAATCACCTCCTGGATATACAGAATATCTTGACTTCAGTGAATTACCAGCATAAAAGCAACAAAAAAAAAACAACAAACAAGTGTGCTTTTAACAGCTTATTCTTATCTTGCCTTCTAGCTCATCAGATAACAACAGACCCAAAATCAACCCAGCTACCACAGAGACTGATGGAAGCTGACGTCATGGGCTCTCAACTTTGGGCATAATTGGAATTGGTGACATTGGTTACAAGGTTGCCTGGCGAAGCAAAGGATTCGACATGAAGATTCTGTATCACAACAGGATGAGAAGGTAATGAAGAAAACGACACATCAAACAAATACCACATGCTTCCATTTGAAGCTAATAGTTAGCATTCTCTTTGTTTTTAATGCATGTTTTTCATATATTCCTTTAAAATACTGGCAGTTAGAGTTCCCAGTACCTGTCAGTCAGTGACAATGTTTTTCATCATGATTAACTGTGGTGGATAAAAAATAGAAATAAAATAAAATAAAATTAAATAAAATTGGGGAACGAAACAAGCAAAACCTTCGTTTCCTGTCGGACAAGCCTATGTCACACTCAAAACATCCCAAATTCCTCGCTTTATTTAATTCTGGGTGTACAAATCAGTTTGCTAGAGCACTGCTGTCATACTATGTGGACCTTTGGCTCCTAACCTCAACACTGGAGAGCAGAGAAGACGCCAGTGGAGAACAGCGGAGAGGCTGTCATGTGTGGCTTCCTCCCTGCTGCTGCTGCTGAAGCCATCTTATAAATTTTTGACTTTTCAACAAATTTTGTAAAGTTATTACTTTTTCCTATCTTGTAAATTTGTAATTCTTCCATTTCATAAAGTTGCAACTTTCCCCCAGTTTCATAAATGTGCGACTTTTCCTTCAAGTTTCATAAATTTGTGACTTCTTCCCAAGTTTCGTAAAGTTAACGACTTTTCTCACCTTGCATTTTGCAACTTTTCCCATCTTGTAAATTTGCAACTTCTTCCTGTTTCATAAAGTTGAAACTTTCCCTTCAGTTTCATAAATTTGCAACTTTTTCCCATCTTTTAAATTTGCGACTTTTGCAAATTTGCAACTTTTCCCATCTTGTAATTTTTTGACTTTTCCTCATTTCATAAAGTTGCAGCTTTCTCCCAGAGTCATAAATTTGTGACTCTTTCCCATCTTATAAATTTGTGACTTTTCCCAGAGTTTTGTAAAGTTAGGAGTTGTTCTCATCTTATAAAGTTGCATCTTTATTCTGCCGATGTCTAGCCAATGTCTTGCCAATGTGCAAATGACCTCTGTAAGATGTATTCCCCATGCAAACTTGCTGACATTGGCCCAACGTATGTGTGCTGTTGATCTCACTGTTAGCTAGCCTAGCTTACGTTCTCTCATTCGTCTAACTTTATATTAACTAGCTCAGGCAGGGGCTCATTAGCATTTAAAGAAACATGCACTGGAACCAGCGGTTGTAGAGAACCCTGTTATAATCTGAGTGGAAAATGGTGCTACAGTATTTAAACCCCGAGATGTTATGACCAAATCATGTCACAGACATTTCATTAGCACCTCTGGGAGGTGTTTTAACATGTGGAGGAGGTGCATATTATGTCCCGTTGTAAGTGTCAATCTCTTCCAGGAGTGCAAATGAAGAACTGACAGTCGGGGCGAGGTACTGCGAGAGCCTGGATGACATGCTCAGGTGGTCCGATTTTGTCCTAATAGCTGTCAAATTGACCCCGGAGACCATGGGCCTCATTGGCCGCAGAGAGCTGTCCCTAATGAAGCCCACTGCAACATTGGTCAATATCAGCAGAGGTGGGAATAATGAGCGTACTGAGCTAGAGTGATTACAGATGGCTGCTTTGAGCTGATAGCAGTGATCTTGTCATGATCCAGGCAAGGTCGTGGACCAGGACGCCCAGGTCGAAGCTCTGGAGTCGGGGACGATCCATGCAGCAGCACTGGACGTGACCTATGCTGAGCCTTTACCCGGGTGTGGCATCCTTCAGAATGCAGACACCACATGGTCCCGCACTGCGGCCCAGAATGACTTACTGCTGTTTCTGATTCCTCCTGCACAGGGCCATCCACTCCTCTTCCTGCCTAACGTGCTGATCACTCCTCATATCGGGATCAACACCCACAACACGGCGAGGAGGATCGTGGAGAAAATCCTGTAAAACTCCGCTGCTGCGGTGAAAGGCTTATCTATTGCAGATGAAGTCAGGCAACAGCCTGCCATGCACAAGTGATGGTTTATTTCACCATTTATTTTATGATAAGGCAGGCACGGGGGGAGTGGCCCACATTCTCCTCCCCCATCACTGCTCAGTTCATAATTACACTGAAAATGGAGACAAAAGCTGGTAACATGAACTGAATAATTCCTTTTAATCAAATCCTACCCTGAATGCACATCACTGTTCCTGGTCTGTTCATATCGGATCTTTCTGTATGGAGTCGGTCTGTTTTCCTCTACATGCACAAGTTAATGCTCCACATTTGTTTTTAGAAAAGATGTGATAAATTTATAAGAAAAGACTTGCAAATTTAGGAAGAAAAAAATTGTAAATTATAAGAAAAAAGATACAAATTTATAGAAAAATAGTTGCAAATTTAGCCCAAAAATTTGAAAATTTGCAAGAAAGATTTTTAAAATTTGGGAGGAAAAAAGTCACAAATTTTAAGAAAAAAAAACTGCAAATTTAAGAGAAAAAATTGTAAATTATAAGAAAAAAAGATTAATATTGATAGGAAAGAAAGTTGCAAATTTGTGCAAAAAGTTGAAAATTTAAAGGAAAAATTTGCAAATCAATACAAAAAAATTGCAAATTCATGAGAAAAAAGTATATTTTGGGGAAAAAGTTACAAATTTCTGAGGGAAAAAAGTGAAAATTACAGGAAAAAAATTTGCATTTTTTTGCAAATGTCACAAATTTATGACAGAAAAGTTGCAAATTTATGAGAAAAAAGTTGAAAAATTACAGGAATAAAGTTGCAATTGTTTTTTGTAAATGTCACAGATTTATGAGAGAAAAGTTACAAATTTATGAAAAAAATAGTTGAAAATTTGCAAGAAAGACTTGCAAATTCATGAGAAAAAGTCACAAATTTAGAAAAACTAAAGTTGCAAAATTATGAGAAGAAAGTTGAAAATTTACAGGAAAATTGTGCAAATTTGGATTTCCTCTTTAACTTGAAGGACACAACATCCTTGATTTCCAAAAAACAATCTGAAATGTGGACTTGTCAGACCACAGCACAATTTTCCACTTTGCATCAGTCCATCTCAGACAACCTCAGGCCAGAAGAACCGGCGGTGTTTCTGGGTGTTGTTCATATATGGCTTTGGATCAGCATGGTAGAGTTTTAACTTGCACTTGTAGATGTAGCGACAGACTGTGTTAACTGACAGTCTTTTTCTGAAGTGGTAATATCTTTTTCAGAATGATGTCAGTTTTTAATACAGTGCCACCTGAGGGATTAAAGGTCATGGACATTCAGTGTTGGGTTTCAGCCTTGTCACTTACATGCGGAAATTCACCTGTTTCCAATTAACTTGTTCACCTATGGACTGTTCCAGAAAAGTGGGTTTTTTTTTTAATTCCTCAACTGTTCCCACTTTTCTTGCCCCTGTCCCAGCTTTTTTTGAATGTGTTGTAGGCATCAAATTGAAAATGAGTGAATATTTGCCAAAAACAAGTTTCAGAGCTGAAGTGAAACCAGATTTGATTCCCCCTTCAGTAATGGAGAAGTGGAGTCCCCTGATGGTGCTATGTATTCTCTGAGTGCTTTTCTTTTTTGAAAACCCCAAAATTTGTTCAGAATAAGTTATATATTAAGTTAAATCAACCCAGTTGTTGTTGCATTTTCCTGCTAACACACAAACCAAACTCGTAACAACACTCGCAAAGGTAACATTATAGGCCATATTACAATGATCTAGTCAACAGTCCATTGTCTCAGGGAAAAAAAGTGCATTTATGAGCATATCAAAGTCCCATCCCTTTAAAGAATAGAGGCCCATGCACTAAGGTGAACTGTGATGATCATGGCTTGTTTAGAAGATGGTTTTTGTGCTGTCAAAGGGCACGGAAATGTTTGCTGCTTGGTATTATGCTGGGCATCAGTTCACAGTTAAGTCAGCGTTACTTTAAAAGGAAGAGGATTATATGATTTAAATTTAAATTCATTTAGGTTCAACACAGGTTGTGCTCCACACACCGTTTGATTTTCTCTGTGCAGTGAAAAACTCTGTCTCCTCTTTCTTCAATTGATTTGGAATATATTACAGTGTATATGTGGATAGGTTGCATCCAACTGTCCTCAGATTAACACACAACAGAAAAACAACAGCTGAGTCTCTGCTTTTCATTGACGCTCTGCTTTTGTCTTTTGTTGCCCGTTCCAGCGTTTTTGGAATGTGTTGCTGGCATCAAATTCAAAATGAGTGAATATTTGCAAAGAAGCAATAAAGTTTATCAGTTTGAACAATAACTATCTTGTCTTTGTAGTACATTCAGTTGAATAAAGGTTGAAAAACTCAATGTCCCAACCTCAATGGAACCTGGGAAAGTACTGCAGAAGTTGCAGCAGATCATCGTTCACCTCGCCTGGTAGCTTCTGTAACTAGAAGTTTTGATGAAGTAAAGTTAATTCTTTGCTCCAGTAAATTATTTTCTTAATTTCACAACAGGTTCCCCACTGGTCCCTGTGTCAGCCTGCCTGTTGCTGAAAGGTTATTCATTAATCAGTGTTTGAGGAAAATGTGCTTGTTATAGCTGACATTTCACAATCAAGTGTACAGTGGTTTATATTCTCCAGATTCCACCAGCCAGGGGACGCCACAGTTTTTTTTTCCATCTAATAAGAGAAGAAAAACTTAATAAATTTAACAGAGTCTGCTAAGAAACACATAACAACTTAAAGACACTGCTTCCAAAGTGCCTAAATTCCCCCTGAAGTAAGCACATGTTTCTTGTTTCATTCGGAGCCATGGTCTATTTTGATAAAATAATCTGTTATTTGTTAAATGTATTGTACGGATATGGGGGAAACACATAAGATCGTATTTCTTTCATTTATGTCAGGGACGGGCAACTCTTGGCCCATGGGCCACGTGCGGCCCCTGACGTCATCCACTGCCCCCCCGTACTCCAAAGTAGACTGCACAGGGTATCCGCCATGTTAACTGAGATTCCTAATTGAAAGGAGCGAACGGTCTTCAGTTCAAAGGGAACTAAGAACTGTGCAGCAAAGAAATGAACAACAGTACATCACTTCACCGGAAGATGACAAGAAGATTACCCATAAGCCATTGCGCCTCAAATACGAGTAAACAAACTATTGTTGCTAACGTTATTAACAAGCTAAACTGATGTTGGTTGTTGTTTAGATCAACTGATAGTAATAAAAATATATTTCTATTAATATTTTATTTAAGAAATATAAATTATCCACCATAGTATCAGTACGTGTCCATGGTTATTGCGGTAACGCATGGTGGAGTGAGCCGACAGTTATAGGGTGTTTCAAATGGAGAAATTTTGTGAAGGGCACTTAACTTACTGATATTCCCTGAGAACGGAGTAGGGACTAGGGAACACAGTTGATGTACACCGTGGATTGGAATAGATAAATAGAAAAAAATAGATAGAGAGAGCAGTGTGCCCCAGAGTACGTCTTTTAAGGTAGTACGTGTTGCATGCTGAGACTGCATTAATAGGCTGTGAACAGCAACAACTGTACAGAGTAGGCTGCTTTTAATTAAACAACAATAAATGCTACAGCTCCTCACTGAGGAGTATTTACAGTAACAAGTTTCAAACTGAAAGGCAAATTTGTATAAGAAACGGCAAATTTACGACAGAAAAACACTAATTTAGAAAAACCCCAGTACAACTAAGAAGTTATAAATTTTTAAATAAAGTGATGCAAAATTTTCAGTAGACATGTCAGCATCTAATACCAAAATAAAATATAGATTTGCAAAAAAAAAAAGGCTAATTTAAACCAGAAAAGTAACATATTTATCAGTAAAACTATTTTTAATTTTGATCATTTTCTTCTAATATTTTAAAAACATTTTTCTTGATCATCATATTTCCTTTTCTTCTTGGCTTTTTTGTTAATTACCATCCAGAATTTCTCTTTGTTCATCATTTTGATGGAGAGAGTTTTAAAAATTAGGTCATGATATAATTTTATCAGTAATTTTAATTCTAATATGATAAAACACTAAGTAGCTTTTAGTTTCATTTGCATTTTCAGTTTTAATTGTGAAACTTTTGACTTTGAAGAAAATACCCCCGCCAAAGGTTTACATGTAAATCTGGCCCTCGAGAAGTGAGGAAAAATATTTGTGGCCCTCACTACCTCCAGAGTTGCCCATCCCTGATTTACGTGGAATGAGGATGAGATTTCCCAGCAAAAAAAGGCTATGAATCCAAAAGTTCCATGTAGTCTAAAGTCCTATGATTAAACTGGTTGCTTTTGTTTTAAGTTTTCTTGATTATGCTATGGTCACAAAGATTCTTACGAACAATGGGTGTGTAAGAATCTCCCAGTTCTTACAAATTCTGGAGTTCGCAGACATTTGTGGAGGGAGGCATAGTATCTTATGGCTGCCGTTCAATTGGCAACAGCAACTTGAGGCATTCTTGAGAAATGAGGTGCTTTTCTGTTGTACAATGGCCCTGGAGTTCTTACGTTCTTCGTTAGGGTGCCTTGGGATCTTCCTATGGCATACTTACTGCCATCTTACAAAAATTTTTTGTCGTAAGGTGGCCGCACAGCACCATATATGCAACTCACGGCACTCTCAAGTGCTGGAGGAAGGAGGAAGGTCTTCTAGCTTTTGGCACATTTTGTCAGGGTATATAAGTGGCGACCATTCACGCTCCAACATTCTATGTCTGAGTGATCACATCTGCTTTCCTTGTTTTGGTGGCTTCTCCTTGCTGCTCTTTCCTTTGAGTATCATGTCTCACATAGGCCTAGAAAAAGCACAGCTGATGTCTTAAAACAGAAATATGAAATTTGGCATGTTTTCTACTTGAAAACCCTGCTCTGAATGATGATTTGTATGGTGTACATGCAGCCTACCCCAAAGAATGCCTCAAATGTTGCACAATGACGCACTTCACCTTATGAGCACCTGCCCTACGATGAGGGATTTTCATGGGACATTTGTAGAAAATCTTGGACAAAACCATCGACCTGGCCACAAACTTATGAACGGTTTATGAATGCTGGATTCTCCTATGGCTGCCTTAAGAAGCACATAGGAAATGGTCCAAAAATCATTTGTACACTGTTCTCAGCCATTTCTAATGGTATTTGTGACCATTGCATTACATTAATGAAACAACAAAAACACACTACATAAGGAGCTTGTTTTTTCTGTTTCAGTCATACAGTGGTCAGGGTCAGGCCTACTATCTGTGCCCAGAGTTAGAACCAAACGTGGTGAGGCAGCGTTCAGTTTTGATTCTCCTCACATGTGAAACAAACTCCCAGAAAGCATCAGGGCTGCTGAAACTCTCAGCTGCTTTAAATTGAGTTTAAAAACTTTCCTATCAAGGTTTTGCAGTTGTCATCACACAGGGTATGGCTTCACTGTAGCTGGAAGACATATAGAGCTATGCTGTAGTAAACATATATTTCAGTAATGTTTCTGGGAGAATAAGGATTAATTGGATAGCACTGGATTATTCACAACTATAGACCCCAACTGTGTAGCTGTAGGCTGCACAAAATATTTTTTTTTAATTATCTATTATGTGGACAGCTCAGTGGCACAGTGGTTAGCACTCTGGCAGCACAGCAAGAAGGTCACAGGATCAATTCCACCCTTGACCATCGTGGGTTTGATCCTGACCATCAGTGACCCTTCTCTGTGGAGTTTGCATGATCAAATTTTTTCTGCAAATTTTTGAGAAAAAAGTAGCATATTTAGCCTCTTAAAATTCCAGTGTTCCAGAGTTGCATTGAATGGTCTCAGATTGAAGCACATTGTCAGCAAAAAAGCAGATGAGATTCGGAGACAATTCAACAACCAAACATGGCATCTTCAGCTTCTTGGATGCACCTTAAATCTAGGAATTTGACCTCTTAAAATTCTAGAGTCCCACCGGCAGGACATTTCAGATGTTCTACTGCCAGTCAGTGAAGAAAGATTTGATTTTCTTTACGCAAACTATATTTTGGGAAATTGGCTCAGGGGTTAAAAGAAAACTTTCAAATCTACAAGGAAAAAGTTGCAAATTTAAAGGAAAAAACTTGCAAACTTTTGAGAAAAAGTTGCAAATTTATAGCAAAAAGGTGCAAATATTTGAGAAAAAAGTGTCAGGCTCGGGACATGGGCACAGCCCATGGCCTCACCTTTTTTTTTATTACTTATTTTGTACCCGTAGGTAGATTTGTTTTGCAGTCTGGTGACAAACCACCAGCTGCCGGTCGCTGTGTGTGCAAGCACCCCTTAACTCCCTAATCTGCATGTTTTTTTTTGGCATGTGAGAGGAAACCGGAGAAATCCCGGAGTAAACCCACGCAAACACGGGGAGAACATGCAAACTCCACACAGATCACTGTTGGCTGGGGGCAGGGACTGAACCCACGATCTCACGGTCTCCGCGATCCCCCGGCCGAGGGTAAAACTGTGCTGCCACAGTGCTAACCACTGCGCCACCGTGCAGCCTTGGTTTATATTTTGAGTTTTCTGTTGTGACCGGGACATGTGCTTTATTTTTTGTGATTCTCTGTGTTTAGTTTCATTGGTTTCATGGTCATTATGTTGTAGTATTATCATGGTTATGTGTTATTCCTGTCTTGATCTTGGTTTTGTGTTGGCTTTTATTTTGACAGCGTCTTTAATTATTTCCATCTTAGTGTAGCCTGGTCCTTGTTTTGTTATTTTCCTGATTGCCCAAATCTGTTATTTCGGTTGATTAGTCTTGTCTTATTTAAGGGGTGCCACTCCTTACCTCAGGGCGGCATCCTCGTCATTGCTCGCGTGTACCACATGCTTCTGCCATGCCTGTTATCCTAGCCTTAAGCCGCTTTTCCACTAGCCCAGTTCGCCTCGCCTCGTTTCGTTTCGTTACTACTCGGTTCGGCCGCGGTTGTGTCTCCATAGCAGCCGGGTAAAGCGGGGTTAAGCTGTGGTGGGCGGGATTTTTTTTACAGCAAGGCGGTGCCACACTCCCGTGACGTAAAACACGCGACCCAAGCTAAACATAACATGGCGGCTGAACAAGGCGACTCCTCGGTCTGTGGCTTTTTTTACCGTAAATGCCAAAAAGGACCGCCAGACAAGGGTACAGGCAGTGAGACGAAACACTCTGGAATAGTTCTGCAGCTTCTGGGAGAGCCGAAGGCGTGAGGATACAAACTAGGTCATACATGACGGTAAGCTAATGTTGCTAATGCTAGTTTGCTATAAGTACGTCGTGCTACACTGTAATCTCTGCAAGTTATCGCTGTTAGGTACTAGAATATGTACGCTGTGTGTGTTTCAGATGGCTCTGTTGTGGGAAAATTACCGCTTCAAACGGTCGGTCTGGCGTTCAGCACGGCCTGTCACTGATGTCAGCACAGCTTCACAAACGATCAGTGGTTGTAGAGCTTAAGAATGTCTGTAGAAACGTTTATTTCCTGTGCAAAAAATTGCTCTGATCTAAGTATAGGAACCCTATTTCACTGTTTATGGGAATGTAGAAAAATTAGAATGTTTTGGGAAGAGGTGAGGGTAACATTTGAAAAAATAATTTCAAAACAAATCACATTGAACCCTAAACTGTTTTTGTTGGGTCTGTGTCCAGAAAAACATAACTTTAATAAGAGTGAAAGAGCATTCATAGACCTCAGTTTGCTTAATGCCAAAAAATGTATTGCATTACTGTGGAAAAACTCACAGACCAGATGTGACTCAGTGGTTAAGACAGATGTTAACAAACCTTCCACTAGAAAGAATAACATATACACTACCGTTCAAAAGTTTGGGGTCACCCAGACAATTATTTTGTGTTTTCAATGAAAAGTCACACTTATTTACCACCATGAATTGTAAATGAATAGAAAATATAGTCAAGACATTGACAAGGTTAGAAATAATGATTTGTATTTGAAATAATAATTTTTTCCAGATACTCAACTTGCTCAAAGGAAGGTCAGTTTTATAGCTTCTCTAACCAGCTAAACTGTTTTCAGCTGTGCTAACATGATTGCACAAGGGTTTTCTAATCATCCATTAGCCTTCTGACGCAGTGAGCAAACACATTGTACCATTAGAACACTGGAGTGATAGTTGCTGGAAATGGGCCTCTACACACCTATGTAGATATTGCACCAAAAACCAAACATTTGCAGCTAGAATAGTCATTTACCACATTAGCAATATATATTAGATATTATAGTGTATTTCTGATTAGTTTAAAGTTATCTTCATTGAAAAAAAAACAGTGCTTTTCTTTCAAAAATAAGAACATTTCTAAGTGACCCCAAACTTTTGAACGGTATTGTAAGTCACTAAATTGTTTATTACAATCAGCAGCAAATTCCAGATTATTCAGAATGTGCAAAACTCAAACTGTAAGACTGGGTCACTCAGCAGCTGGGATGTGCAGCTCACACTGGTCTCAGATCAGCAGATCTTAGGCCTCCATCTCTGTAAATAGTGACGCAAGGTCCAGTTTGGGGTGGATCGTTTACCTCTTGCCTAGACAAAAGACAGAAATGGGTGGTGGTTAAATAAAGGAAGTTTAAAACATATTTGGGAAATACACTTGTTGCTAAAAGCCAGTGGTGGAATGTGAATGAATGAATGAATCTTTATTTCGGATAGATTAAAAGTAAAGATTAAAAGAAAATAGAATAATATAACAAAGGGGAAAAAAATCTAACAAGGTCGAATTAAACAATAACTCCTCTGATTATACAGTTCAACATAGGTTATCTGAAATGGGTGATGGCTGAAGCTGCAGCTTATATTGCCCACCATATTCCATCCAAGAATTCAAAAGAAAAATAAAACGGGAGCGATTATAATTTGAATGTGACAATAAAGTACTTTGTTGTTGTATTTAACCACAATTTTCATGTAGCTGTGCTTCAGTAGATTTTACAAGGGCTGCGTTACATTTAAAATCATTTGTTTTTACTGTGGCCTCAGCAATCAGAATGAATTAATACATTCACTTGAATGGAATCTAGTACTTTAACTGAAGGTGTGCACCACCAAGCATGGAGTCGCTCAGTCAAAATATGGAGTTTTTATCAATAAAAGTTTGTCTTGAATGTAAAAGTGTCTCTTCTTGCCCTGGCTTCAAGTGTGGGCGGTGTTTTGTACTTGTATTGCTAAAATATAAAAGGATGCACAACAATGGGTCTCAAATATTTGTAATGTGTCCCGTTACTGCATGAGTTTATTGATGATATACTATAAACTACACATATAAACTAAATTATATTGATGACTGAACAACTGCCATTCCCCAAAAGATACAGTTGTGAACATAACTCACAAAGGATCACACAAGTGATCTGACAAAAAAATAAATACATTAACAAGTGGTTTATTTTACAGTTGATGTGCCATTCATTTTCAATTATTCTGTAATTAATATTCACACAATCAAATAAATCTCAGTTCAGTCCCTTTTATATTAAGTGGAAATTGTGCTACTTTGGTTTTGACACTTTACCTATAAAAGCAAAGGATTTCAGTACTTTCCACAGTGGCGAGGTAGGTTGTGGGGAGGCTGCTTTCCTCTTGCCTAGACGAATGACAGAAATGGATGGTGGTTAGTTCAAGCAAGTTCAACACTTATACAGGCACATCTCAAAAATTAGAATATCATGAAAAAGTTCAATATTTTTGTCACTCATTTCAGAAAGTGAAACCCATATATAGATTCATTACAGGGACAGTGATATATTGAAAGTGTTTATTTTAATATTGATGATTATGGCTACAGCCCAGATTAACCAACACCTCAGCGGCCAACATTTATATTTAAAAACTATTTTTTAAAGTTTATTTATGTAATATTCTAATTTTTTGCCAAATTGAATTTGGGGTTTTCAGGGGCTGTAAGCCATAATCATCCAAATTAAAATAAATAAACGCTTGAAATATATCACTGTCTGTGTAATGAATTGATATAATATATGGATTTCTCTTTCTGAAATGAGTGTCAAAAAATATTGAATTTTTTCATGACATTCTAATTTTTGAAGATGGACCTGTATTAGGGAAATACACCTGTGAAAGTCAGTGGTGGGATGTGACAGAAATGCTTCGTTTCCCTGACAAGCATCACAGGATCCACTCTGTACATGAATAAGTACATTATTCTCACCATGGGGTGAGACGCCGGCTCGGCGCTCAGCCCATGCTCCTTTTATCCCTGCCTCTCATTGGGCAGTGCCTCAGCTGGTTCCCAGCTGTCAGTGTCACGGGACAGCTGGGGCCAATTAATCCTCATCAGCTGGGGCGCTGTTAATGAGTATAAAGAGGAGCAGCTTCGATCATTCGGGGCTGCGACATAAGCACTGCTAGGCTGAAGCCCCTTCGTCTGGTGTCAGCCTCAACTCCCCTTGCAGCATTCCGGTGTTTGTATCCCGCTGTGAGTATGCACGTCTTGTTACCCCCCACGTCCGGTACAAGCTACCTACCCCTGCGCTGTGCAGCCTGAGAATGTACGTCTGTATGAGTGTCTGTGCTCTCCTCATCCCTTCCCCTTTACCCTGAATAAAATATCTCGACTCACTGGCTTGCCCCTGGCTCTGATTGCCCGGCTCCCTAGAGCCGGATATGACAGTATGTCGCAGACAGAAGAGTTGCCGGCGGCCGTGAGTCGCTGTGGAAATGTACCTTTCTGTCCGGGTGTCAGCGCTGCTAGCATGCCGTTTCCCAGGAGTCACTTCCGGCGCCAGGGCGACGAGCTGAGGTCCATCTCGGAGGCTGTCGACGGGACGTTCTTCACCCTGCACGACGCCTCCAACGCGAGACGCTGGCATCCGGGCCGTGCTGAGGAACTCCTGGACTGTCACCCTCACTCTCTGTACCATCTGGAGGACAGTGCCAGGATAGACGCTGCAGGTACACAGCAAGAGAAGCTCCACGGGGTGGATGGAAATCCCGGCAGGGAGTAGAAGTGGGCGACGTCTTTCCCCGCTTCGGAGTCCCGTTCCTGCCGCTATTCCAGTCCGGGAGTTCGCGCCAACCAGAGGACTTCCCCCGACCTGCGCCACGTCACTCGGGATTCCCTTCAAGGAGCCGCAGCTGACAGCAGTTATGTCCGGGGTCGAGTGGCTGTCGCGAGCTCTACTGTGTTTCCTGTCACCACCTTCAGGCATGTGGCGGCGGCAGTGAGATTGATGGTGAGGACTTCAGGGCTACGAAGCTTTCCCGTGCTCGACGCCTCCCTCGTCTCGATCTCCGATCTGGAGCGGCGAATCCTGGGTTTCCCCCTCGCTTCGTTCCCTGGGAGTAGTCGTCATCACATCGCCGAGTCACCTCTGCACGAACCTCGTCCGGATCCAGTTCTGGGTCATCGTCAGGACCGTTCCTCCCACGCAGCTGTCATCCCTCCGCCTCGTCAGTGTGGAGACTCTACAGCCTCGTCCCTTGAGCCTCGTTCCCCCGCTGTCATTCCTGGACATTCGGGCTGGCTCACCCCGGCTGTTTCCCCCTCCTCCTCGACGCGCTTCTTGACCGCTGTGTGTGCCTGGAATCCCGGCCTGGTGAGCTCTCTGCTGGAGACAACGCGAGCGACCCTCAGACGAATTCCCGGGGGGTCCTCCGTTATCGCCGGGCGGGGAGAGGAAGAAGCAGATTCCACTACAGCAGGCGATGCTCAACCTCCAGGGGGCAGGCAAGTCATTGTTTTTTCACACCTGCTTAATGATTTGCTCTGTCACATCCCTGGAGGAGAAGTTCAGGGTTCGCAGCTCCCTGAACTCTCCCCACCTGCTGTAACCTGTATGCCTAATCCCGCATCCTCTGTGTCTCTCTCCGCCGAGCGGTCCCCGGCTCCGGGTCAACGTGGTGGGATATGGAGAGGGCCTGTGGTTCCGCAGCTACATTGCGGACGGAGGAGGGGGACTGACTGCTGCGTGGAGTCTACGCTGACGACTGAGCGTCCCCGGGTCTCCACGGAGGAGCGGTTCGGTCCAGCGGGACGAGATTCTTCTGGCTTCACGCCGAGTGGATCGTCGGCGGGGTCACCTGCGCTGGAGGGATCTCAAGCTGCGCTGACCATCGTGCTGGCTGCGGGGCCCGACGCGGCTAGATGGGAGCCTGACAACGACCTCCTGACGACGGATCCTGGATCTTCGCAGTCCTGGACGGCGTCAGAACCCGAGATCAGGCGAGTGCTCTCCTTTCTTTTCTCTCTTTTTATCCTTGAGCACTTCAGCCTATCTCCAGGGGAGACGAGCCGGGTGCAGCCGTCCGCTGCGTCTGAGCTCGTCTCGCCGGGTTCTGGCGCTGCCGGTGATCCTGATCCCGGTTCTGTTTTCTCTTCTGAGCCTTCTTCCAGGGTCACCGGCGAGGAGTTGCTGTTCCTCGTGGTGCTGGAGGGTCCGGGTTCAACGTTGGAGGTCGGTTCTGGTGCAGTGTCCAACGTGGGTTCGCCCGAGACCCAATCGGGGTCCAACGTGGGTTCGCCTGAGGCCCGATCGGGGTCCGACGTGGGTGCTGCCCCAGTGTTGTCCAGGTCCGGTGAGGAGGTGGCCGTTTCCCTGAGGCCCGCCGCCCTAGTCATCGGCTCTCCCCTGAGCCTCTTCCACCGGGATCCGCTCTGACCCTTCGTCCGTCTCAACGGTCCTGGTGGTTGAGTGATGCGGGTCGACGACCCGACCCGCAAAACTTTCGGTTCGGCGATCTGGTTTCCCCCCACTGGTCTGTGTTTGCCTTTGGGCGGCCTGGTTCGGCAGCCGTTGGACTGGATTCCTGGGATCTGGGCCCAGAGTTCGCCGTCCGAACATTTCTCTTCCCCGGGTTGCCAACTGGACAATGGGCGGGGAGATTACCAGAACAATTCCGGCCGTTTTGGACTCTGCCTGCCGTCTCCTCGGGTGTCCTTTACTTCTTTTATTATTATTGAAGTCACTCGGGTGTAGTTTCTTTGTCCATTAGGGGAATATATGTTTTTGTGCTGTGTGTTGTTTTTTTTTAACCATACTCAGCATTTTTATCGTATTGTTATCCTGTTACCCTGTCACCTTTTTTTTCCTCTTGGTGACTCACCTTATGTATCGCGCTGTGTATTGCATTTTCTTATCTTTACTCAGCGTTTTTATTCATCCTTACCTTAGCCTTGGCCTCGTCGGTGCATCATGGAGTATGCGTGTGGTTTCCTGTTCAACCATACTCTGTGATCACCCCATTCTGTCTTATTATCCTCGTGGGGGGCCTTCCCTAGCCCCGACTTTAACATTGACTGTTTGTTATTGTTTGAAGTAATGTGTTTCATTCCCACTTAACCGTACTTCATTATTACCCATTTGTCCTTGTCACCTCTGTTTCTTTAGGTGATCTTTTATATATTCAGTGCTGTGTGTTTTGTTTTCTTTAGTATCCATGCACAGCGTTTTTCATCATTTTTTGTCCTGACCTTTGCCTTGTTGGTGCATTATGGAGTAGTGTGTTTTGTTCCCCTTAACTATACTCTGTGATTGCTTTATTCATTCCTGCCACCTTTTTGGTGGGTTTTTGGTTTTCTTTTTTTTTGCCCCGATCTATACGTTATTTGTATGCTGTCTGTAGTCATGTTTGGTATTTTCCCTACCTGTGTCCTAACTCAGTTTTCTCCCTAACTGTGCTCTGGGTTAATCCTTTTCCCTGTGTTGTAGGGTATTGTATTTGGGGTTTTTTTTTTTTCTCTGCCCTGCTGCCCTACATTGGTCTATTGTTTTTTTTTTTTTTTTTTTTTGTCCTTCCCTTTGCATCTTCCCCTCCGGTCCTGCCTCCCTTCCGCCCACCCTAGGTGGGGAGGGGGGGGGGCTGGGATGTTCCTGGTCGTTCGGGAGCCCGACCGTGAGGGGGAGGCTCTCTCACCATGGGGTGAGACGCCGGCTCGGCGCTCAGCCCATGCTCCTTTTATCCCTGCCTCTCATTGGGCAGTGCCTCAGCTGGTTCCCAGCTGTCAGTGTCACGGGACAGCTGGGGCCAATTAATCCTCATCAGCTGGGGCGCTGTTAATGAGTATAAAGAGGAGCAGCTTCGATCATTCGGGGCTGCGACATGAGCACTGCTAGGCTGAAGCCCCTTCGTCTGGTGTCAGCCTCAACTCCCCTTGCAGCATTCCGGTGTTTGTATCCCGCTGTGAGTATGCACGTCTTGTTACCCCCACGTCCGGTACAAGCTACCTACCCCTGCGCTGTGCAGCCTGAGAATGTACGTCTGTATGAGTGTCTGTGCTCTCCTCATCCCTTCCCCTTTACCCTGAATAAAATATCTCGACTCACTGGCTTGCCCCTGGCTCTGATTGCCCGGCTCCCTAGAGCCGGATATGACAATTATCAATCCAGGGATTTATGGTGGAACAGCACAATACTGTTCCAGCACCTTTTATGGAAAATCCACAGAATAGGTGTGTGGGTCTATTCTGACGCTTTAGAAAATTATATGAATGACTTTATAAATCACTGGTTTGAAAAAGCACTTTTATATTGTTGAGATTTTGGCTCCTGTGGTCCATTTCACCAGTATCCACAATATAAACACTGAGGAAGGCTAACCCCTGGCATGTGGAAACACATTCTAGCATTAAATTGCACACAATTTAATGCGCAGCACCAAAGTGCAGCATGTACACAAACCAGGACTTTAACCAGGATTAACATATTTCATCGTTTTGCTCTCACAAGCGAATACTTAGGAGAAAACAAGCACGAATCAGCAGTTGGTACTAGCTAGCTACTAGCTAAAACTCGTTAGCCAGCACGCTCAATAAAAGTGAGCTTACCACCAACAGGATAAATAAGCGAATAGATGCACATTATTACAAATCACTCACCATCGATGGTTCTCTCACGTTCGTCTTCAGCTTGTCCGTAGTCCGGTTCTATGCTGGGCTGCCATCTGTATCGGTCCGGGTCGCTCCTCTCACTGTGTATCTGCCACCAAGCAGAGAAAACCCCGCACCTCTTCATTGGACCACGGTGTAGATTTCCGCAAAACCTACAACGCTGTCTGTATTAATATCGTATTTACTCCGTGACCGAGTTAGTCCGTGAAATATTGCAAATGGCGGTCATTAAAGATTCCACTGAAGACGGACGCTTTCGTGACGTTACGCCCTGACCAATCAGCGGCTCGCAGTCTGTTGACATCACATCTCGGCTCGCTTCAGCACGGTTGTACCCTGCCCTCGAACAGGCACTAAAATAGCACCTGTTAAACCGTGCTGGGTACAGTGGAAAAGGCTAGAAAGCGAGTCGAGTAGAAGTGAGTAAGGCCAAAGCGATACTAATGGAAAAGGGCCATTAGTGTTTTCTGCTTGTCTTAGCCTTAGTGTTGTTGCCTGCTATTTTGTTTTTGTTTTCCAGCCCACAAGCTGTGTTTATTTTTTTTGTCATTAATAAATCATGCCAAGAGCTCGTGCTTGTGCTATAACCGCTGAAATGCTGAAGATGGAAGGAAACTGCACAATCCAGTGGCTCACTCACATCATGTTTGGGTGACACAGCAGCTCCCCAGTGGCTGGACCAATGGCATCATCCTCTCCTTCTGGAAAGGAAAGGGCAACAAACTCATCTGCAGCAATCAGAGGTATCACCCTTTTGTCCATTCCTGGTAAGCTCTTCACCAGGATCCTCCTCAGTCGTGCCCTTCCAGCCATCAGAGGTGGCTGTCACCCTCAGCAGGCAGGCTTCATGCCCAACCGCTCAACCTCAGACCACATCTCTGCTGTTCACCCATTAACAGAGAAGGCCTATGAATTCAGCAAGAACCGCCATCTCTATATAGCCTTTATAGATCTTGAGGCTGCCTTCAACACCGTGGACCGCACTTCTCTTTGGATTATCCTGCCAACCCTCGGAGCCCCACCCAAGATTGTAGCCCTGTTCAAGCGGCTCTACAGCAGCTTGGAGACCTGTGTCCGTGTCAATGGAAAGGAGTCCGGCTGGTTTCATATCAACTGCAGGGTCTGACAAGGTTTTCTGGCTGCTCCTGACCTCTTCAATTGTGTCAAAAACTATCTGATGACCAAAGTCTGCGAGCAGATCCCTGGCATCCAGTTGGCAACTACCATCTGACTGACCTTGAATATGCTAATGATACCATCCTGTCAAACCCATCCTACAGTCAGCTGAGAGATGCTATGGCTGTCTATCACTAAGAGGCAGTGAAGCTGAGCCTTCAGGTGAGCTGGATGAATATATACTACAATATAATGCATGTCGGCAACGGACCAGACTCATCCCCATTACAGCTTGGGAATGATGCCGTTGAGTTTGTCAATTCCTTTGTGTTTCTGGGCTCCACAGTCACCAACAATGGGGACATGAAACAAGAGATCAACCACAGACGTGGCCTTGCTGCATCAGCCCCTGTAGGCACTATGGAAACCTCTCTGGCGCCATTGTTCAATCTCCCGAAAGACGAAGCTCCGCATATACAATGCATCAGTCCTCTCCATTCTACTCTATGGGTCAGGGACATGGCCACTGAATAAGACTCTGACCTCAAGAGTGGATGGGTTTGATAGTCGGGCCCTCAGAACCATCGAGAACATCAGGTGGCCCCAGTGCACTTCTAATGATGCCTTCGAGCCCGCACACATCAGCCTGCAGCATCCCACCTTATTACACAGTGGCATATCTACTGGTTTGGCCATGTCCTCTGTCTCCCACCAGAACACCTGACAAAAGCCATCCTCATGTTTGACCCCAGGGCCTCAGGGTGGAAAAGACCTCGGGGCAAGCCACGCACCACATGGCTCAATGTGGGGGAGAGAGACCTCCAACAGCTCGGAGTTGCTGTTGACGACGCAGAGGTGCTGGCCCAAAACCGGCAATGTTAGCCTGCACTGGTTAACCTAATTGGCTCTACGCATGGTGATGGCCACCAGCCCTCACCCCACAGGAGTAGTAAGTTAAGTTAAGACCTCGTCCAGCACACAAGTCCTGTTTTATGCCTCGTTGAGGCTACCATGACAAAAGTAAAAAAAAAAAAAATTGCAAGAAAAAAGTGGCAAATTTTTGAGAAAAAAAAGGTACAATATTGCACGAAAAAGCTGCAAACTTACAAGAAAGAAGTTGCAGATTTACAAGAAAAAAGTTTAAAATTTTTTAGAAAAAGTTGCAAAATTGAAAGAAAACATGCTAACTTACAAGAAAAAAAATTGAAAATTTAGGACAAAAAAAGTTGTAAATTTAATGAGTGTGTTCAAACTTTGAGTGATCTCACGGTAGGGCAGCACCGTCCCCCCCCCCCCCCCCATCCCCTTGGTCCCCTGGCAGGAAAATGTTCAAGGGGCTCCAGGGTGCACATGGAGGGGGCGAGGGTATGGCACCGTGAGTTGCAGACTGCATGTGCAGAGACACCAACCAGAATGGATTTAACATCATAGAACGTTTTAAAAGCTTCACAAAGATAATAGCTCCTCTATAGCAGGACCGTTTCTACCTTTTTTGGAGGCCCTATGTAAGATAATGTTTCGGATCCCCTATTATTTTGTAATGGGGAAGAGTTCTACCCCTTTAAAAGGCAACAACAGAAACATTAAACGACATTTTCTATATGAACAGAAAAAAATACCATTGCATAAAAATATTAGAGAGCACTCTGAGAGTGCATACCTCCTCTGAAGTCTGTCTGTCTGTAATAAAGATTAGACAAAAAGAGGAACCTTGTTATGGTCTGAAGTAAGAACACAAACCACACTCGCAGCATTCCTTATCACCTTGATTGCCTGCAGCTGCTCCTCATTACTACACCTGCCCTAATTGGTGCAGGGAAGTTAAGGACTCCAGTTCACCTCAGTTCCTCGTAGGATTGCCTTGGCACCACAGCTCACTGTAGCTCTCAGGTTCTCCTGCCCCTTCCGCTCATGTTCTCCTGCCCCTTCTGCTCATGTGCCAAGCCTCTATGTTCTCACCTTCCTGAAGACCCCCCCCCCCCCATGAACTCCCACATAAGCTTGCACCTATCGTAAACAACTGTTATCTACCTGGATACATCATATGCTCTGGAATAAATATTACAATAGTAATTGGAAATACTAAGACAAAAACATGCAGCATTGCTAAAACTTTATACAGAAACGGAAAAAAAATTGTTGCCAAGGTGACTAATCTGCCACCTTTAGCCTGCAGCAAATCTACTGTTAGGCTAAAACCAAAGCAGCATAAGCAACTATAAATCACAGCATCATAACATCACACCTCTTCAGTTGCTCCAGATTCATGCAGTGATGAAATTATCTATAAAGAAAAAAATCCTTATGCTGAGAGAAATCCTGATTACAGAAAGCTGAAGGTCACACTTTGACCGCGATAGCTCTACCTACAGCAGCCCAAACGAGGCTCTCGAGGCTCTCCGAGTGAGCTGGGATGGACAGCGGTGGAGGCGAGGTTGCCACTCATTCTCCTATCTATGACTGTATTTTAAAAAGGGCACACTGTCTGGAAATGAAGGGCACCCTTTCAGCCGGCTGGCCTCCCTAAAGCCCCCACCGACCGGCTCACTCTGGCTGGCCTTTTCCCTCATGGCTTCTCCTATAAACTGTGGAGGTGTCCCATATGGCGAGGGGGTATATTAGTCCATCACAGATGTGACCTCTCCAGAAGCTAGAGGGTGTCCTTGAGATCTTTTGATTGTCCTATGGTTTAATTTTACTCTGCCCTCTTTTTTCCTTTAAGTCACTGAAAGTATTTGTTAATGTCCTCTGCTTTTCTTACTTTCCCATTGATATGGCTGTCTATGCATGATATAAGTATAGAATTTAGTATAAAAGACCAATTACCAGCCAGTCGAGATCATTCAAAACTGACACAGTCTAACTGCAGTGAAGTATTTCGTGGAAAAAATGATGAGCTTGTGCATGGAGAGAGAAGAAATAAGGAATTGTATCAAGGCCGTTTCATAGTTTTAATCTGGAAAGATGATCAGCGTGGACACAGATCGTGGTTGAAGTATCCCCATCTGATAGAAGTGGGAGAATGTCTAGTGTTTCAATAGAGGTGTCTGTGGAGTGTGACAGGATTCATACTATTGACAAAGAGAGAACTGAAAGGCTCATAAGTTTTTGACATCTCATTTGGCATCTATGGGGGTCATTCCTTTAAAAAGGGAGAACACAACAAAGGTGTGTAGCTTTACATGTGGGAGACACAAAGGGAGATCACAACAAAAGTGTGTAGCTTTACATGTGGAACACACAAATGCCCCTTTTGCACTAGTACCGACTCAACTCTACTCGGTTTGAAGGGTTCATCATTAGTACCAGGTACTTTTTTTGGACCAGCTTCAGTGAGGCTCCAACTGTGCTGAGTCGAGCTGAAAATGTGACGTCAACAGATTGCAGGCCACAGGGTGTAACATGAGTGGATAAGAGTGATGTCTTCACAAGATTCAAAACCGCCATCTGTAAATTTAGCCATGAGTTTTTATTATTTCTGTGATAATCAACATCATCACAAAACACTCACAATCTTCCTCGTGAGCAGCCATCAGCTCGTAGACCTCCTGGTATTTCATTTTGGAACGTTTCACTGGCCCTGAAAAGTTCATAGACTGAAAAGTTCATAGTGATCAAATTTGAGCATCCATCCATCCTTCCATCTTCTTCCGCTTAATCCTTTCCGGGTTGCGGGGGGGCTGGAGCCTATCCCAGCATCTTTGGGCGAGAGGCAGGGTACACCCTGGACAGATCGCCAGTCCATCGCAGGGCCAACACAGAGAGACAGACAACCATTCACTCTCACAGTCATACCTAAGGACAATTTAGAATCCCCAGTTTGAGGCCAATTAACCTAACTTGCATGTTTTGGGCATGTGGGAGGAAACCGGAGAAATCCCGAAGTTTTAACAGGTGCTAGAAAGAGAGGTCATATCTCTCCGGTTCTGGCCTCCCTTCATTGGCTTCCCATAGAGTTTAGAATTAAGTTTAAAATCCTTCTTCTTACTTACAAAGCTCTAAACAATCAGGCCCCTTTTTATTGGGATTGGATCGTCACTTCCTTGTGGTAACGTATCGTCACTTCCTGTTTTGCTGTCTGCCTGTGTGGTTTGCTTTGTGGTTTGCTCTCTAGCCACTAGCTATGGCTACTAGCTCTCTTTCCTCTCCTCCTCTGGTGTGCTCTCTCTGTCAGATGTTTAGCTACTCCTCTGCCTCTTTTAGCGATAACGGTAAATGTAATAAATGTTGTCTTTTTGAGGCGCTCGAGGCGAGGTTGTCTGATTTGGAATCCCGGCTCCGCTGCATTGAAACACCGTCTGCGCCAGTTAATCTTGACGGACGCCCATTAGCTGCAGCGGAGCTAGCTAGCTTAGGTCCCACTGTCAGCGGTCCCTCGGCTCTCCTCAGCAGCGAGGAGACTGGGTGGGTGATGGTGAGAAGGAAGCCTAGTCGCAAAGCCCCGGTACACCACCAACCTGTTCACGTTTCTAATCGTTTTTCCCTGCTCAGCGACACACCCGCTGAGGAAAAAACTCTGATCATTGGCGACTCTGTAGTCAGAAACGTGAACCTAGAGACTCCAGCGGCCATAGTCCAATGCATTCCTGGGGCCAGAGCAGGCGACATCGAGTCAAATTTGAAAATGCTGGCTAAAAGTAACTGTAAATACTCCACAATTGTTATTCACGCCGGCATTAATGACATCCGTCTCCGGCAGTCGGAAGTCACGAAACTTAATATAGAATCGGTGTGTGAGTTTGCAAAAACGATGTCTGCCACTGTAGTATTCTCTGGGGCCCTCCCCAATCTGACCAGTGATGACATGTTTAGCCGCTCATCATCCTTGAATCGCTGGCTGTCTGTGTGGTGTCCTAAAAATGACGTGGGCTACATTGACAATTGGAGCTCTTTTTGGGGAAAACCTGGTCTTATGAGATGAGACAGCATTCATCCCACTTTGGATGGTGCTTCTCATTTATCTAACAATCTGGCATCTTTTTTATCCAAATTTCCAAAACCATGACTACTCAGAGTTGGGACCAGGAAGCAGAGTCGCAGTCTTACACGCCTCTCTGCAGCTCCTCTTCATCCGCCACCCCTCAGCTTAGCCCCTGTCTTCCCCATCAGAGAATCATTGTCTGCTCCCTCCAAAGTGAATAAAAATATAATGTATAAGCATCCCAAAGTGATAAAGCAAAATATTGGTAAAACTCAAATTAAACATAAAGCCTCTAAATTGAATGATTTGGCCTCTGTTCCTCCTCATAATTTAAAAATTAAATGCGGTTTATTAAATATTAGGTCTCTAACTCCCAAGTCTCTGTTAGTCCATGATTTGTTAATTGATCATCAGATTGATTTAATTTCCCTTACAGAGACTTGGTTAGGACAAGAGGATTATGTTGGTTTAAATGAATCAACTCCCTCTGGTTATTTAAACTGTCAAGATTCCAGAAGTTCTGGTTGTGGAGGAGGAGTAGCAACAATTTACCATTCCAAATTACTAGTTAATGTAAAGCAAAAAACATGTTATAATTCCTTTGAGGGCCTGGTCCTCAGTATTGGGCACTTTAGCAATTTTAGGTTAAACCCAATTTTATTTGCCATAGTTTATCGTCCCCCATCAACCTACTCAGAATTTTTATCCGAATTTGCTGATTTCTTAGCTGATTTAGTGCTGAAATCTGATAGAATAATTATAGTAGGGGACTTTAATATACATGTGGATGTAGATAGTGACTGCCTTAATGTGGCATTTAATTCAATATTAGATTCGATTGGGTTTTCTCAGAAAGTAGGAAATTCTACTCATTACCTCCACCATACATTGGACCTTGTTTTGACATATGGCATAGAAATAGAAAATCTTGTAATGTCTCCTCATAACCCTGTACTGTCAGACCATTGTCTGTTAACCTTTGATTTTACTATTTCTTGACTATTTGGCTCCTAAAGAAAAATATTATTACAGTAGATGCCTCTCAGATGATGCTGTTTCCAAATTTATGCAGATTGTTTCCTCTATGCCATGTGTCAACACAACGGAAATAAGCTATAGACAGCTTGCTCCTTCTGTAATTGATAACATGGTGGATAGTGTTTCAGCTTCTCTGCATCAGGCTCTAGACTTGGTGGCCCCCTTAAAAAAGAAAAAGTCTAATCAGAGATTTCTAACTCCTTGGTTCAACACAGAAACTCGTACCTTAAAACAGAAGACTCGTCAATTAGAAAGAAAATGGCGCTCTACTAATTTAGATGAAATCTATTTAGCTTGGAGAAATCATCTTTTAATTTATAAAAAATCTCTTAGAAAAGCTAGAACGAGTTATTACTCTGCATTAATAGAAGAGAACAAGAATAATCCCAGGTTTCTTTTCAGTACTGTAGCCAGGTTGACAAAGAGTCAGGACTCTGTCAATCCTAGCATTCCCTTAGAGCTTACTAGTCAGGACTTTATGAACTTTTTCAATAATAAAATTTCATCCATCAGAGATAAAATCAATCAGATTCTTCCCACAGTTAACTTAAATACTGTAACTACTACAACTCCTTCTATTGATGTCTGTCTTGATGAGTTTACTCCAATCGACCTTTGTGAGTTAGATAAAATAGTTTCCTCATCCAAACCTTCAACTTGTCTTTTAGACCCTATTCCTACCAGGTTATTTAAAGAAGTCTTCCCACTTATTGGTAGCTTTATTCTTCATATAATCCAATGTTTCTGAAAGTGCGGCCCCCGTGCCAATGGCGGCCCGCGAAAACATTTCTGGCGGCCCGCGGCCAATCTGTTAACGTCGTTAACTTGCGATCACTTCATTGCAGCAGCTAGTCCAATTGTATTATGGGAGATGAAACGTTCAGCGCACAGTGCAGAAGTGTTGGTTGGCAACGGTTTCGGAGCACCATTTTGAGTCAGAAGAAGAATAAGAAATAAATATTAGTGCTTGTGGAAGTCGAAGTGTGGAAATAAAGATGGATCAGCGAGAGAAAGAGGCAGAGATGGAGACCGCTCACTCGAGGAAACCGAGAACTGTCAGCGAGGAAAAAAGGCAGTTTCAGAGAAAATGGACTTTGGACTACTTCGTTGAACCTCACGGGTCAGATAAAGTTGTATGCCTCATCTGCAGACAGGTAATCGCAGTGCGAAAAGACTTTAACATCAGGCGCCATTACGAAACAAAACACAAAAATTATGAAAAATTCAGTGGCAAGGATCGCACCACAAAGATGGAACAACTTAAAAGGGGCTACACAGCACAACAGTCAGTCTTCACGCAATTTTCAAAAACCAGCGAAGCAGTAACAGAGGCTAGCTATGTGGTAGCTCATGAAATAGCTAAACGGGGCAAGCCGTTTAGTGACGGAGAATTTGTTCGAGACTGTATGCTAAAAGTGGCAGAGCGTGTATGCCCAGACCAAAAAACAAAGTTCCGTGACGTAAGTTTGTCGAATGACACAGTCACAAGACGAATCGAAGATCTGGCAAATGATTTGAAGGACCAACTGGCGATACGTGTGGAGGGGCTAGAAAAGGGAGCGTTTTCCATCGCACTGGATGAAAGCACGGATATTTCCGACACTGCCCAACTGTTGATTTTCATCCGAACTGTCACTGAGAATTTTGACGTCGGCGAGGAGCTACTGAGTATGGAGAGTATGAAAGACACAACGAAGGGAGTGGATATTTGCGAAGCAGTGTATCGCAGTCTGGACACACACAATGTTAACCTGGCATCCTTGGTCGGTGTCACGACAGACGGAGCACCAGCAATGATTGGGAGTAGGACAGGTGCAGTGTCGCTGCTGGCTGAGAAAGTGGTGAACAGCGGTGGTAAGAAACCAGTCAGCTACCACTGCATAATTCACCAAGAAGCCCTCGCTGCTCAGACGCTAGAAATGAAACACGTCATGGCCGTAGTTGTGAAGACAGTTAATTACCTGAAGTCCAGAGGTCTGAACCATCGCCAATTTAAAACCTTTTTGGCGCAGTCAGAGGCAGATTTTGGAGACGTCATTTACTTCACTGCCGTCCGGTGGCTGAGCAGAGGTGCCACACTGAAACGTTTTTTTAACCTGAGAAAAGAAATTTGCGAGTTCATGCAGGCAAAAGGACAAGACGTGACTGAGTTAACGGACAGCAAATGGCTCTGTGACCTAGCCTTCCTCGCCGACCTGAATAATTGTCTGAGCGATCTCAATCTGAAGCTGCAAGGCCATGGAAAACTCATTTCCACACTTTTTGACAACGTGAAAGCTTTCCAGCGAAAACTCCAACTGCTCCAGGGACAGCTCAGAGAAGGAGATCTCGCTCATTTCCCTGCCTGCAGGGCGCTGGTAGATGACCCAGACACGGACGGGAGTGAAGTTTTGCGTCACCTGCGTTCAGAGAAGAACCATGGCCTCATCGAAAAGCTTCGAGACGAGTTCGACCACCGATTCTCTGACTTCAGGGACCACGAGGGTGATTTCAACCTTTTCCAAAATCCCTTCTCATGTGTGCCCGAGGCAGTGCCTGCAGACATGCAGTTTGAGCTCATCGACCTACAGGAAAGCTCCGAGGCCAGAGCTGCATATCGTGACAAGAGTCTGATTGAGTTCTACAAAGGACTTTCCCCATCCACATTCCCTGCTCTTCGTCAACATGCTGTCAGAATGGCGTCTTTATTCGGAAGCACCTACATCTGTGAAAAGACCTTCTCCACCATGGCCATCAACAAATCTAAGCTGAGATCCAGGATGACAGATGCCCACCTACATGCAGTCCTTCGCATCGCGACGACGGAGATGGAGCCAGACTTCAGAGGACTCGTGGCCAACCGAAAACAGCACCACAAATCACACTGCAGTTAAAAGGTGTGTTGACAAAGTAACACATACTGTGTGTGACTTAATGACAAGCAATGGTAAATATGAATGATAACTATTCGCTAAGCTTATCTTTTCTCCTCTCTCCACCCCACCCCCTCTTTTTCTCTGTCAGGATTTCAAGGGAAATGGTCGTGAGGAAATTTGTCTTGGACATTCATTCACAAAAGCTGCCACATAACACACACACACACACACACACACACACACACACACACACACACACACACACATACTCATACTGTAGTTGACAAACTAAAATTGTATTTTCATCAGTCCCAATTTCTTACTGTTAATATGACTTTACCCAAACTAATTAAATCTGATAATTAAAAGGATTACAAATGGAATTGAATTTTCAGTCTTTTTTTTTTTTTTGCCTCCGTCCCTTTGGTGGCCCTCGGTTCAACTTTGGATTCCCAAATTGGCCCTCACCCATCAAAACTTTGAGAACCCCTGATATAATCAATTCTTCATTAACTTTAGGCCATGTACCGCAGGCTTTTAAAACGGCTGTAATTAAACCCTTACTCAAAAAGCCAACGCTAGATCCAGGAGCTTTAGCTATCTATAGACCAATCTCTAATCTCCCTTTCATTTCAAAAATCTTAGAAAGAGTTGTTGCTACGCAATTATTTGACCACCTGCAGGGAAATGGTTTACTTGAAGAGTTTCAATCTGGGTTTAGAATCCATCATAGTACTGAAACAGCCTTAGCGAAGGTCACTAACGACCTCCTCATTGCATCTGATAATGGACTAGTTTCTGTACTTGTCCTTTTAGACCTTAGTGCAGCTTTTGATACTATCGATCATAATATTCTACTTGATAGATTAGAACACTATGTTGGACTTAATGGAACTTCGTTGCAATGGTTTAGATCTTATTTATCTGATAGGTTCCAGTTTGTTCATGTAAATAATGAGTTTTCTTTCAACTCAAAGCTTAGTCATGGAGTTCCACAGGGATCTGTGCTAGGCCCTACTCTTTTTAGTTTATATATGCTTCCGTTAGGCAACATTATTAGAAAGCACTGTATACATTTTCATTGTTATGCAGACGACACACAATTATACCTGTCAATGAAGCCAGATGATAGTAATCAATTAGCCAAGTTAGAAGCCTGTCTTAAGGAAATCAAAGCTTGGATGACTTGTAATTTCCTGCTATTAAATTCAGATAAGACTGAAGTCATTCTTGTTGGTCCAAAAAACCTTAGAAATTCCTTTCCAAATCAAACTTTCAGTTTGAATGCGGTTACTCTTTCTCTTAATAGCTCTGTGAGGAACCTTGGAGTTATTTTTGATCAGGATTTGTCCTTCAATTCACATATTAAATTTGTTTCTAAGACTGCCTTCTATCATTTGCGTAATATTGCCAAGATTAGGAGCATCTTGTCTCAGAGTGATGCTGAGAAACTGATCCACGCTTTTGTTAGCTCGAGATTAGATTATTGTAATTCTTTATTATCAGGCTGTCCTAAAACATCTTTAAAAAGTCTTCAGCTGATCCAAAATGCTGCAGCAAGAGTTTTAACAGGTACTAGAAAGAGAGATCATATCTCTCCGGTTCTGGCCTCCCTTCATTGGCTTCCCATAGAGTTTAGAATTAAGTTTAAAATCCTTCTTCTTACTTACAAAGCTCTAAACAATCAGGCTCCTTTTTATTTAAAAGATCTGATACTACCGTATTATCCTAACAGAGCACTACGCTCCCAAAATGCAGGATTACTTGTAATACCTAGAATCTCCAAAAGTACAATGGGAGGCAGAGCCTTCAGTTATCAAGCTCCTCTCCTGTGGAATCAGCTGCCAATCTGGATTCGGGAGTCAGACTCGATCTCTGTTTTTAAGAATAGGGCTAAAACCTACCTTTTTGATATAGCCTACAATTAGGGAGGAATCATGTGTTTCTGAACCCTCCCTTAGTTATGCTGCTAATAGGTTTAGTCAGCCGGGGGACCTCCAGTAATGCACTGGGCCTCACTCCTTTCCTCACTCTCTATGAAATATTTTTTTTTGCTGGTCATTAACATCTGTTTGTTCTCTCCCATAGATTGAGTCCCCATTGTGCTGTTTGCTCTCTACATGTCTGTTCTTTTCTTCTTCTCTATCCCCTCACCCCCCAGCCAGTCGCAGCAGATGACTGCCCCTCCCTGAGCCTGGTTCTGCTGGAGGTTTCTTCCTGTTAAAAGGGAGTTTTTCCTCTCCACCGTCGCCAAGTGCTTGCTCACAGGGGATCGCCTGATTGCTGGGGTCTTTCTGCAACTGTGGGGGTTCCCCCCTACAGTTGATAGTGCTATGAGATGACTGTTGTTGTGAAATGGCACTATATAAATAAAGTTGAATTGAATTGAATTTAAAAGATCTGATACTACCATATTTTCCTAACAGAGCACTACGCTCCCAAAATGCAGGATTACTTGTAATACCTAGAATCTCCAAAAGTACAATGGGAGGCAGAGCCTTCAGTTATCAAGCTCCTCTCCTGTGGAACCAGCTGCCAATCTGGATTCGGGAGTCAGACTTGATCTCTGTTTTTAAGAATAGGGTTAAAACCTTCCTTTTTGATATAGCCTACAATTACGGAGGGATCATGTGTTTCTGAACCCTCCCTTAGTTATGCTGCTAATAGGTTCAGTCAGCCGGGGGACCTCCAACAATGCACTGGGCCTCACTCCTTTCTTCACCCTCAATGAAATATTTTTTTTTGCTGGTCATTAACATCTGTTTGTTCTCTCCCATAGATTGAGTCCCCATCGTGCTGTTTGCTCTCTACATGTCTGTTCTTTTCATCTTCTCTGTCCCCTCACCCCCCAGCCAGTTGCAGCAGATGACTGCCCCTCCCTGAGCCTGGTTTCTTCATGTTAAAAGGGAGTTTTTCCTCTCCACCGTCGCCAAATGCTTGCTCATAGGGGATCGCCTGATTGCTGGGGACTTTCTGCAACCACAGTTGCAGAAAGACCCCAACTGTAGGGGTTCCCCCTACAGGGGTAGCATAGCACAGGGGTAGCGTAGCACTTTCAACTGTAGGGGTTCCCCCTACAGTTGAAAGTGCTATGAGATGACTGTGAAATGGCGCTATATAAATAAAGTTGAATTGAACTGAATTGAATTAAACCCACGCAGACATGGGGAGAACATGCAAACTCCACACAGATCACTGTTGGTCGGGGACTGGGATCGAACCCAGGATCCCCCGGCCAAGGGTAAGTTGCTTTGCTGCCGCAGTGCTCACCACTCCGCCACCGCGCTGCCCCCAAATTTGAGCAAATGTGGTTTATTTTTCAACAGTCTCCCCATCGGTGAGCACAGTTCTTCCATTGGTGTTGCAGCACTTGGATCCCTGTGCTTGAAAAATAAACTACGTTTGGTCAAATTTGATAACTATGAACTTTTCAGCCCCGTCGGCCCTGCTGCAGCGGAGTGACCCAAAATGAAAAAGTATACCAGGAGGTCTATTCATCAGTTCATCCATCCATTGACATGTTAGGCTGGCCCAGGAAATACGCACGCAGGCTCGGGTGAGATTTAAGAGTCTTTATTAACAACAGGTGTATGGATGCGTGAGTGAGGGATGTAGATGTCTTGTTGGGGACTGAGGAGCACCGAGGGCAGAACAGGACACCGTGCAGCCAGGCAACCCTGAGGACAGAGCAGAGGACAAGGATGAGCTGAAAACACAGAGGCTGTGATGAAAATAGGAATGTGGCTTACTTGCAGGAGTTTGGTGGCTGGCGTTGGGAAGGCGTGCTCCCACCTGGAAGTCAGCTCCCTGATCAGCACGACGGGGAGAAAACTGAAGAGGAATGGCGATGAGGGGGTATTTCCGCCGCCAGGAGGATCCACCTGTGCACAGGGGAAGAACTTGGAAAGCAGGTAAGAGGAAAACCTTACGTGCATGCGATGAGTAAAGCGCTGGCCGTGGAAGACAGGCGAACGCAGAACTTGATTGAGGAGGAGAGCTGATGGCTCCAGGCCGAGGCCCCGGGCAGAGCAGGCTAAATAGGAAGAGCCTGATGAGGCGCAGGTGTCCGCGCAGCTGGAGTGGATGACAGGTGGGAGGGGGTTGTGACATCCATCTTCTTCCGCTTAATCCTTTTCGGGTTGCCGGGGGGGTGGGTGGAGCCTATCTTAGTATCTGTGGGCGAGAGGTGAGGTCTATTCAATTCAATTCAACTTTATTTATATAGCGCCATTTCACAACAACAGTCATCTCATAGTACTTTCAACTGCAGGGGAAACCCCCACAATTGCAGAAAAACCCCATCAATCAGGCGATCCCCTGTGAGCAAGCACTTGGTGACGGTGGAGAGGAAAAACTCCCTTTAAGCAGGAAGAAACCTCCAGCAGAACCAGGCTCAGGGAGGGCCAGTCATCTGCTGCAACTGGCTGGGAGGTGAGGGGATAGAGAAGAAGAAGAAAAGGACAGACATGTAGAGAGCAAACAGCACAACGGGGACTCAATCTATGGGAGAGAACAAACAGATGTTAAGTCTCTGAGCTGATGGCTGATAACGGGGAAGATGGTAAGTGTTTTATGATTTTAAGCATCTTTAAAGTTATTTATCAGTGAAAACGTCAACGTCAGCATGTAAACAACATAACAGGATAACGGGTCACCTTCCTGTACTGAACCCAACCCCACCCACTTGAGGTAGTATGCAGTTGAAATGGAAAACCAATGACACTGTGTCGAGCCGAGGAGAGTCGAGGTGAGTCGGGCTGAGTAGGTACGAGTGGAAAAGGGGCTAAAGGGTATCACAACCAAAGGGAACACCTTTACATACAGAAGATACAAAGGCAGAACACAACAAAAGGGTGTAGTTTTACACATGGAAGACACAAAGAGAGAACACAACCAAGGAAAGCTTCACATAAGGAAAACATCTTGTTTGGCAACTACAAAGGTCAGCCATTACAACAGGAGCAATGTCAAAAAAAATCCACTTCAAGTACCACAGTCATATATATGAGAGGACTGTTGTTTCTTTGATATGTTTTCTTATATTTTCTTTAGATTGAGAATGAAAGCCTGAGACATTATGAAAAGTTGTATTTTCAGCCCTGGCAACAACTGACTTCTCTAAACTGAAGAAAATCTAAAAATTGGAGAAAATCTAAAAACAACATCTGGTGGCCAGTATTCAAGAAATGTTTTCAGAGTTTTACTGCTCTCAAAGTTGGCAAATAAAAGAACAGAAAATAAAGGTGACAGGATCCAAGTCATTTTCAACAGAAAGAAGAGTGAAACACTAAGCTAAAACGTGGAAGCTGATACATACATAACATTGACTAAATTAAGTACTGTCCGACTCATTGGGTTTCAGTATTGTAAAGCAGATCTTAGTACCACATAGGCTTGATTTACTAAAGGTCTGCAAGTAATAAAATACATGCAAAGTGGATTAGACTGGTTTACTGAGACCACACAGTTGAAAAAAATAGAGCATGCTGTGTATTCTGTACCTGTAAATTGAAACAAATTCTGTCTTCTGTAATTGCATCTATTTTTAATCACTACTATTATCACTGCAAGGATTTACAGGTGAAAGGAAAAAAATGCTTCAAGAGTCATGTTACGTCAATATATGTGGAATGACAGTGGAAGAAATGACAGGACTGATGGGAGCCCTGGGAGGAGGCACCTCCAGACATTTGTTAGTCGTTGGGACTCTGTGGTGAGTCCTGGGTGTGCCCTGGGAGTGAGGGGGCACGAAGGGTTCCTTGAGCCTGTGTGCGGTCAATTGTTCCCACAGTTCCCTGTGGGCCACCTGTTCTCGTCCCTTCCTGGACCGTACCAGAGTGGGACCCCATAGGTCACTGCGCTGCGATCAATGAACTGTGGAGTCATCGCTTGTCATTTCCTCCGCTGTACCCTTCTATTGTCGATGTACTATTAAATGGCACTGCCTTCCACATCTCTTTATATCACTCCATCCTTATCATAAAAGCTCATCTGGGTGGATGAAGGAATCGGACCCAGATGTAGACAAAGACATGGTGCAAAATAATGATTTATTAAACAAAACTCAGGAGGAAGCAAAAGCACAGCACCGGGGCTGAAAACAAACTAACTCACAGAGGCTAAATAAACTCACTGGAAACAACTCACAGAAGATCCACAGGAAGCACTTGACAGGAATAATAATACACACAACAATGACCCAACAATGAACTGAAAGCAAAAGGCAACATATATAGGGAGGAAACTAATCAGAGGAACACGGGACAGCTGGGAGACAGCCAGTGCTGAGCAGAACACATGAGAGCAATAATGATGACAGGGGATGAGCACAGTAGACCAGGGGAGACACAGAAGACAATAACTATAATAATAACAATACACAGAGGACAAATAATAATAATCACAGCAGGGGAAACACAAAGACAGCAAATAATGACATTAAGATCAAACAGGTTGATGCAACATGACTAGAGACACAAAGGACAATCAAACACTACTAATAATAATCAAATTACAAAAGACAGTCACAAAGCAACAACAGGGGATGAGGACAGGATAACATGCAAGAGACAACAACTAGGGAGTCCAAGAGACATTTAAGTAATAATAATAATAATAATAATAATAATGGGCGGAGCGGTGGCAGAGTGGTTAGCACTGCGGCAGCACAGCAACTCACCCTTGGCCGGGGGATCCTGGGTTCCATCCCAGCCCCCGACCAACAGTGATCTGTGTGGAGTTTGTATGTTCTCCCCGTGTCTGCGTGGGTTTACTCCGGGATTTCTCCGGTTTCCTCCCACATGCCAAAAACATGCAAGTTAGGTTAATTGGCATCAACTGGGGATTCTAAATTGTCCTTAGGTATGAATGTGAGAGTGAATGGTTGTCTGTCTCTCTGTCTTGGCCCTGCGATGGAGTGGCGATCTGTCCAGGGTGTACCCTGCCTCTCGCCCAAAGATGCTGGGATAGGCTCCAGCCCCCCTGCGACCCGAAAAGGATTAAGCGGAAGAAGATGAAGATGATTGAAGATAATAATAATTCATTCATTCATCTTCTTCCGCTTAATCTTTTTCATAATAATAATAATAATAATAATAATAATAATAATAATAATAATAATAATAGTCAAGGGGAAAAACAAGGAAACCAAAATTAACATAAAACATGGGCACAGTCCCCGGCCGTGCCCTGACCATGACATAGTACACCATTTAAGGGGTGGATTCCAGACACCCCTAAAAAAAAAAAACATGGAGACACCAAAATGGGTGGGAGGAGAACGACAAGGCATGGTGGGAAGAAAAAAACTACAAAATTTACCACAAAGAAAAATTTCCATTGGGTGGTTTCCCAAAGTCCCCAAACCACCGGTTTGGGGAACATGATGAGTTTGGGGGCCAACGTGAGTCCAAGGGCCCCCAGAACTTGAGACGAGGCTAATTAAACTCACTGGAAACAACTCACAGAAAATCCACAGGAAGCACTCGACAGGAATAACAATACACACGACAATGAACCAACAATGAACTGAAAGCAAAAGGCAACATATATAGGGAGGAAACTAATAATGGGAACACCGGATAGCTGGGAGACAACCAGCGATAAGCAGAACACATGAGGGCAATAGTGACGGCAGGGGATGAGCACAGCAGACCAGGGGAGACACAGAAGACAATAATAATAATAACAATACACAGAGGACAAATAATAATCACACCAGGCGAAACACAAAGGCAGTAAATAATGACCTTAAGGACAAACGGGGTGACGCAACATGACTAGAGACACAAAGGACAATCAAACACTAATAATAATACTAATTGTCGAGTTATTTAGATTTTAGCCTTGATGCCTGCCTAAACTCGACTCGACATGGCAACCAACAGAGAACGCTGGACAACTCTACTTATCATTTTCTTTCATTTATTTAACAAATTCAAGGAATGACAAGCATAGTAGCAGGTTGATAACCTTCAAAAGAGAGAAAAAAGAAAAAGAACATGTCAAGTCAACAAGCTCAGATAAGAATTAAACTTAAGTACCCTAATTCAATCTTTTATTTTTGCCAATTCTATTAAGTCAAATAAAATTGAATAAATGTACTTATTTGCCATGTTTATCTAATCTGTTACAAACCATTCTAACCTACTCATCCAGATAAGAAATTTTCCATATTATTAAATTAAACACTGCACAAACTTAATTTTACCATTCTTTCACCATTAAATGCCAAATGAAGAATATTTCCTCCTTAATTGGAATCAATTTGCTACACAAAGACACATAATTGATTCAACCCACCACCAACAAAAGCACTTAAATTAAACACCCCTGTAACCTGCAAATTTACCATTATATAAACTCAACTTGCACACTTTCCCTCACATGATACATTATTAATACCCAAACTATCTTAAATAAGATAAAACAAAAATCTCACCAGTTGTGTCTCGTGGTCACCCATACATCAAGGAACCCTGCTCTCTGCAACACTGAGCAAACAAGTCTCAGCTGCTCAAGTGAACTGCCTAATGCAACCTCTGCCTGCTGAGCTGCCACACCTACAAAACAAAACTGCTCCACACTGCCCTCTTGACCTTTTACTGTTCATGGAAAATTCCTAAAATACACCCAACAAAAGTAGAGCAGAAGAACTGAAGGCTGAGGAAAAGAAAAAAAAAACAGCAATATGATAAATTATGGCCTAATACCTCCCACTTGAGCTCCTGGTTAGTTAACTGAAGGAGGTCATGAAAGTCATTTAGTCCTTTTAAGTTCTTGCTTGTTCTTCAATGGGAAGCAGGACCACCAGGTGTCTGACATCCCTGTAAAGGATGGTTGCAGGGATCTTAGTTGAGTGTCTCCTACTGTGCGCATCCGATGCATTCCTTAAGGTTGGCTTCTTGACTGGGACAGAGTAGCTGGGGAAGGTCTTCACATTCTCTGACTGTGCCCTTCTTGTCTGTGTTGACACTGGTGACTCTGGCAAACCTATATTGGTCCCTCAGTGAGTTTAGATCAGCCAGCCAAACTATATCTCCCACAGCAACATTCCTCTCTTTGGTATGTCACTTGGTACTTATGAACAGATTAGGACCACCTAACTGGCACCACTTCTTCCAGAATCTGTTCACTTCCCCTTGGATACTCTGGAGCCTCTTGTATGGATACCTCTTAAACTGGAAGTCTCCTGGGTCCCCTCTTAGACTGGCTCATCCTAACAGGAGGGAATTGGGGTTGACATACTCTATACAGTCCTCCTGGCTCTGCACTCTTGCATCTATAGATATTTCATTTACCAGGTTTGCTGCCATGAACAGGAATGTCTGGAATTCACTCCATGTACACTACCGTTCAAAAGTTTGGGGTCACTTAGAAATTTCCTTATTTTTGAAAGAAAAGCACTTTTTTTCAATGAAGATAACTTTAAACTAATCAGAAATACACTCTATACATTGCTAATGTGGTAAATGACTATTCTAGCTGCAAATGTCTGGTTTTTGGTGCAATATCTACATAGGTGTATAGAGGCCCATTTCCAGCAACTATCACTCCAGTGTTCTAATGGTACAATGTGTTTGCTCATTGCGTCAGAAGGCTAATGGATGATTAGAAAACCCTTGTGCAATCATGTTAGGTCTGCAATGCTGTAATTGCTGCAAATGGAGGATTCTTTGACGAAAGCAAAGTTTGAAGGAAAAAATTATTATTTCAAATACAAATCATTATTTCTAACCTTGTCAATGTCTTGACTATATTTTCTATTCATTTTACAACTCATGGTGGTAAATTAGTGTGACTTTTCATGGAAAACACAAAATAATTGTCTGGGTGACCCCAGACTTTTGAACGGTAGTGTAAAGACCCCATCACCACAAAGATTGCTTAGGGCCCGTTTCACTAGCTTCACTGCTGCTTCTGCTGCTCCACTTCTGTGTGGAAAGTCTGCTGGGTGGAACTTCCAAGACCACTCAGTTCCCTGATTGGAAGCTTCTTCTTCAAGCTCAGTCCTATTTAGATTTCTTAGGAATCTATGGAGTTCCTGAAGTGCTGGCTTGGCCCCTACAAAGTTTGTGCAAGGGTCTGTCCACAGTTTTCTGGGGTGTCCTCTTATGGAAGTAAATCTCTGATAAGCAAGTAGAAACCCTTCAGATGACTGACCATTAACAAGATCAGTGTGCATGGCTCTTGAGGCCATACAGCAGAATACAATGAACCAGACTTTCAATGTGACTCTTTTCCTGATTTCATCTTTTACCTTATAAAACCCAAAGAAATCCACAGTTGTAAACTCAAATGGACTTGCTGGACTTGCTGTCATGTGTGGAGCTGGTGTTTCATCTCTTCTCATGATTTGTGGCTGCAGCTTCTGATTTGTTGTAAATTGGATCCAGCTGGCGATTGAGCCCTGTGCCTTGGGCCTCATCAGTCTACAGCCACACCCCTCCCTCTGCCAGACACCAACCAGCTGTCAGTTGTTTCTTCACACACACACATGCTTGCATACATGCACACTTATACACAGACTCCTGCCACACACCTGCGTCCACTTGACACCCATCAGCCTGCTTGATATTTATTGGGTGACAGTGGGGGCATTCAGGGTTGTGGCGTCAGTCTACACTGCACAGTCATATCCATGGTCACCTGCCTACACGATGTCCTACAGCGGTTGGGTTCCTTTCCTTGGACTAGTACGGCGTTGCTTTTCCCCAGAGCCCGCTGAGCTCCGACTCCCTATGCAAGTCTTTCCTCATCATTTACTGCCCTCTTTCCACTGCTCGGTTCCACCTGGGAGTGCGTGGGGCTTCCCCTATTTCCAACTGAGCTTGGACTCCCAGCGCTTGTGTCCCTGACTGTGTTTCCCCAATTGAACATTTTCCCTGTTTTTGTGTGTTTTTTTGAGTTATCCCATTCTGTTAATAAACTCGTTCACTTCACCTGCATTTTGGGCTCGCATTAATTCATATGTTGGCTGCGAGATTACACAGCGCACATGACAGTATGCCACAACCAAAATTGAGCCCAAGCGGTGGAGTGTCATTTTTCCATTTTTTGTGTGTTTTCAAATACCTGTTCGGAGCATGATGTCCTTGTCGAGCCATTCCCACATCGGTGGGCGTGGATGGGCAGCAGGACATCCCAGTGTGGAGGAGCAGCAGGCAGCCTGGCTGATCTGGGAGTTGCTGGAGGATGCTCACTATGCCATTGGTCCAGGAGAAAGACTAGACTGCCTCGATGGAGCGTTAAGGATCCTGGAGGCTCACTGGGGCCTCTGGAATTACCCCCAATACGCCAAACTGCTGTCCTCCATCTGCATGCTTGAACAAACTTTTCCCAACCTGAAGAGAAGGGCTTTCCAGACCAAGCCGAAGCAGAAACACTCTTCTCTGCCGGCGGCTATCTTCCCCTCCACTCCATCTTCTGCTCCAAGATGGCCGCCACCTGGTTGGCAGCGTTGACGTCATCCAGCCCTGGATTCCCGGAAGTACGATCCAGCACCGCCAACTGCTTCTCTCCCTACACCGAGCCCAGTTAATCCCGCAGCAGATTCTCATCACCACTTCCAAGCAGTCCCGTCTGCAGAATCTTCCTCCACATCCACTGCAAGGTCTCCTTCCTCGGTAAAGCCGCAGGCAATAGATGGACGCCTGTTTTCCTCACCGGCGGCTCCCGTCTCTGTGGTGGGGGGGTGGCTCCTCTACTGTCTATAGAGGGGCCAAGCATCGCCTTTCATGGACAGACGGGTGACAACGCCTAAAAAACAGTAGCAGCCAACATCTTAATCCGGGAGAACAGGCAAGTTATTTTTCATTTGACTCTTGTTAATAATGAAATGTCTTGCCTGATTCCCGGTAGGGAGGCTCAGGGAGAGCAGTCCCCTGAGTTTTCCCCACCTGCTGCTGTTAAAAACTGTTCACCACCCCCGGTACCGGAGCCAAACAGTCAGGACCAGGAAGATCCAGAGGTCCAGGAGAATTGCCCTCCCGAAGCAACGGTGAACCGGATCCCAGCCGCCACACCAGAGGAGTCACCAACGTGGATCATGGCAGCTGGGGAAATAAAGACTGCAGAGACCATCATGCCTGCTGCGGAGGCTACCGCAGCAGACTCTACGCTTACGCTGAACCTCCAGGAGGCCCAGCCTGGGATTACATCGCCCGGATTGTTGGAGTCCTGGACAGCGGTGGAGCTTGAGCAAAGGCAAGTGCTCTCTTTTGTTTTCCTCCTTTCTATTATTAAGCATTTTTTCCTAGCTCTTGGTGAGGAGAGCTGGGCGCAGCCAACCACTGCATCTGAGCTCGCCTCACTGGGCTCCGCCGCTGCCGGCGATCCTGACCCTTCTTTCTCCCTGTCTGAGTCCTCTTCCAGGGTCGCCGGAGAAAGTCTAACATCGCCAGATGGGTCCGAGGATCCAGGTTCACCACTGGACGTCACTGTGGGTCCAGCCTCCTCTGCCAAGGAGGTCATTGTGGGTACTCTGCTCCAGCCGAAGGTGCCTGTAATTGATCGTCTTCTGGCTCGGGTGCTCGTACTGGTCGGCTGGCCCACGGTTAAGGCAGTGTTGGGGTCAGCAGTGACCCAGCCGGGTCCCACCGCGGGTACAGCAGGGGTCCAGCCGGACTCCATCGTGGGTGCAACAATGGCCCGGTTGGGGTCCATCATGGGTGCAACGCAGGCCCAGTTGGGGCTCACCGCGGGAGCAATGAGGTCCTGGGAATGGGCCACCGCTGGTGCAACGTTGTCCAGGCTGGGACCACAGCAGATGCAGCCATGGCCCAGCCTGGGTCCACCGCGGGTATCATGGAGCTCCAGTCTCACGTCGGGACCACTGAGGGTGCTACTGGACAGTCTGGGGACAACAGGGTCTTCCCTTCCGTTTTGGTGGCCCTGTGGATGTCCCTCCTCTTTCTGCTGGGCACCACCGTAGTCCTGTTTTCTCCGCCACCTGTGACCACAGGAGTTCCCCTTGTCATGGCGGCCTCTGGGCCGTCATTAGTGTCATTAGCCCCAGCTGCACACAGACCAACAGGTGTGAATCAACGGCTGTTAAAAGCCAGTGTCGCTGACAGCCCGGCACGGAGTCGTCTGTCTTCCTCAACGGAGAATGAACCTGCACTCCGCTCTCTGGTCTCGTCAAGAATATCTCTTGTCTCGTCTGGAACTTTGTCTGTCTCATCAAGAACTTTGTCTGTCTCGTCAGGAACTTTGTCTCGTCTGGAACCTCGTTTGTCTCGTCTGGAACCTCGTTTGTCTCGTCAAGAGCTTCACTTGCTGCATCCAGGAACTCTTCCCAGCGTCAAGCAAGTAAGCGCACCATTTGCTACTCAATGCCAAACCTTTACCCCTGTGCACAGGTGGACCACCTTGGCGGCGGACCTGCGTCCCCAGCTGACGGGGTAATGCCATCACGTCTTCGTAGCGGCTCGCTACCACCACGCCTTCCGGTACGTCTTGCTCCTCAATTGCCAGAACTGTTATTGTATCAATTACAGGAGTATTGGCCAACGTTATCGGTGGAATCACTGTCATCAGCATCTGCTGTGTCGTCATTGCCACTGTGTGTGGAGTCACTAACCTCGTCTTTGTCTGCATCATCATCTGTGTCATCGTCATCCCGGTCTGTGGAGTCACAGCCGGCGTCATCGTCAGGATCATCGTCATCCCGGTCTGTGGAGTCACAGCCGGTGTCATCGTCAGGGCTGTCATTGTCACAGCCGGCGTCATCGTCAGGGCTGTCATTGTCACAGCCGGTGTCATCGTCAGGACTGTCATTGTCACAGCCACGGGGAGTAACCCCAGCACGGTCACGGACGCCTTCACCTCCACGCTGCCCGGCCGCTGGAACTCAGCAGAGCGAAGCCAGTGCTGCTCTCAAGTAAGCCTTGTTATCTGCAGCTCTTTGCTAGTGTGGAGCATTAGTAATTTGTCTCTGCTTATCTGTTCCAAGGTTGCCGGGTCTCCGTCCAGGTCGCTCAGCTCCAGTGACCAGAACGATACCCTCGCCTCCCCAACTCTCCTCCTCTCGCTCTATCTGCGTCAGAGGAACTTCCGGTTCAGCAAGCTATAATCAGTGGCCGGTCTAAAGTGTCAGCAGCAGAGAAACAACGCCGCAGGGATCAGGGCCTTTGTTTCTACTGTGGGAAAGAGTCACATGGGGTTTTTGAATGTCCCAATAAGTTAAAAGGGAAGGCCCGTGGATCAGAGTAGGGGGATTCACGGGCAATAAGATAAGATAAGATAAGATAAGATAAGCCTTTATTAGTCCCACAACGGGGAAATTCCAGGATTGCAACAGCACAGGGATAGCAACACTCAGAGCAACAATCAGAAGGCAAGAAAAAAAAACAAGCAAGCAAGAGCAGCTAATATACATATGTACATATTACTATAAGATATATATATACACACACACACACACACAGACACACAGTGCAGAGCATTGTAGCTGGATGGAATAAATATATGAATATATGAACACACAGTGCAGAGCATTGTAGCTAGATGGAATAAATATGTAAATATATAAACACCCACAGTACGGAGCATTGCAGCTAGGTAGAATAAATATGCAAGTATATAAACACACACAGTGCGGAGCAATGTAGCTAGATGGAATAATATGTAGATATATAAAAACACAGTGCGGAGCATTGTAGCTAGATGGAATAAATATATAGATATATAAATATAAACACACCCAGTGCTGAGCATTGTAGCTAGATGGAATAAATATGTAAATATATAAACACACACAGTGCAGAGCATTGTTGCTAGATGGGATGAAACAGCATAACCGACTACTTAGTTATCCTACATGGTATGATTATGTGCCCATACATATTCTCACCCTCCATAGCGACCAGTATGTTCCTAGTTGTATGCCGGAGAGGACCATTGTGTAAGTCTATTGCATCTTTTGCATTCAAAAAACTATTAGTTTGTTACGTCTTTTTGCTATCTCTGCGAGCAGCCCTGCTTAGGTTGTACAGTCTGACAGCCGTTGGTAGGAAGGACCTACGAAACCTCTCGGTTGTGCACCTGGGATGATGTAGTCTGCTGCTAAATGAGCTCCTCAGTGCATCCAGTATGTCCTGCATAGGGTGGAACTCGGACTCCAGCAGAGATGACAGTTTAGCCACCGTCCTTCTCTCTCCTATCTCCTCCATCGGATCAAGGCGCTGCCCCAGGACAGAGCTAGCTTTCTTAATCAGTTTGTTCAGTCTCTTCCTATCGGCTGCAGTAATGCCACTGCCCCAGCAGACCACTCCAAAAGTGATGGCTGATGCCACCACCGTGTCATAGAATGACTTCAGCAGCGCCCCTTGTACACCAAAAGACCTGAGTCTCCTCAGCAGGAACAGCCTGCGCTGTCCCTTCTTGTAGAGTGCGTCAGTATTGTGTGACCAGTCTAGTTTATTGTTCAGATGAACACCCAGGTACTTATAGGATGTCACCATCTCGATGTCTGTTCCCTGTATATTTACTGGTGCTGTGAGGGGCTGCCCATGCCTGCGGCAGTCCACCACCAGCTCCTTAGTTTTCCTCGCGTTGATCTGGAGGCAGTTCCGATGGCACCAGTCCACGAAGTCCTGGATAAGCCCTCTGTACTCAGCTTCATCTCCGTTGGAGATGAGACCAACGATCGCAGAGTCATCAGAGAACTTCTGTAGATGGCAGTGTGTTGTGTTGTGTGAGAAGTCCGCAGTATAAAGATTGAACAGGAAGGGAGCCAGCACCATTCCCTGGGGGGCCCCCGTGCTACTGATGATCGTGTCTGAAACACAGTCCCGGGTTCTCACAAACTGAGGCCTGTTCGTGAGGTAGTCCAGGATCCATGATGACAGGTGCTGGTCCACCCCTGCGCGCAGCAGCTTGTCCTTCAGGATCATCGGTTGGATGGTGTTGAAAGCACTGGAGAAGTCAAAGAAAATGATCCTCACCATATTCCCGGGCTTCTCCAGGTGGGACAGAGAACGGTGAAGGAGGAAGATCACCGCATCCTCCACCCCAATGCCATGCTGGTAGGCGAACTGGAGTGGATCCATCGCTGGTTCCACCAGGGGGCGGAGATGAGCAATGAGCAGTCTCTCCAGGGTCTTCATCAAGTGGGACGTCAAGGCCACCGGTCTGTAGCTGTTCAGGTCTTTGGGGTGGGAAGTTTTTGGTACAGGTACCACACAAGATGTTTTCCACAGCTGTGGTACCCTCCCCAGTTTCAGGCTCATGTTGAAGATATACCTCACAATCCCACACAGCTGGTCTGCACAGGACTTGAGGAGCTTTGCACTGATGCCGTCCGGTCCCGACGCCTTCCTCGCCTTGATCTTCCTCAGCTCCGTCCTCACCTGGGTCTTGGTCAGGGTCAGGATGGGGGGCTGTGTGTTGGGAGTGGGGGGGGGTGTCGGTGGAGTGGGGAGTGGGCAGCAGGACTTGATTTCTTAGAGGCAGCAGTGGTTGTTGTGCAGACAGGGGGGAGGGCGGTTGGTCAAATCTATTGAAAAACAGATTCAGGTTGTTCGCCCACTCCCTGCCCCCCGTGGCCTGGGGGGAGGTATTCTGGAGCCCCGAGATGGTTTTGAGGTTTCTCCAGACCCCGCTGATGTCGCTCTGTTGCAGCTTGTCCTCCATCTTCTTCCTGAAGCTGTCCTTGCCTTCTCTGATCTTTCTCCTCAGCTCCCTCTGTACGGACTTCAGCATCTCCCTGTTCCCCGACCTGAAGATCCTCTTCTTCTCTCTCAGAAGTGTTTTTATCTCAGGGTTGATCCAGGGTTTGTTGTTTGAGTGACGCCGTATGGTTTAATAACTCTAAAGAGCCCCTCACTTGTTGTCGATTACCTCTTAGGCTCATCCATTTACACACAGAACACTCCACATTGGCGTTAGTAGATTCTGGAGCTGAGCAAAATTTTATTTCTAGAGACCTGGCAACCCGGATGGGTCTTAGCTGTCAGACTCTAGATCCCCCTGTCAAACTGATCACCTTGTCTAAAGCGTCTTTGACTACTATTGCTCATCAGACGGTTCCTGTGTCAGTTATTGTATCAGGAAATCACAGGGAGGAAATTCAGTTTTTTGTTCTGCCTGTTTCTTCTTTGCCCGTTATTTTGGGGTACCCCTGGCTGCGCCTACATAACCCCACCATTGATTGGCAAGCTGGGAGAATAACGGCATGGAGTACGTTCTGCCTTAGTGCCTGCCTTCATTCGGCGGCATGCGCCCCATCCGTCAAGGTGCCTCTGCCTGATTCATCGCCACCGGACTTGTCCAAGGTGCCAGAGGTCTATCACGATTTGGGGCTAGTATTTAGCAAGCCTTGGGTGTTGTCCTTACCCCCTCATCGCCCTTATGACTGCGCGATCAACCTGAAGGCTGAGGCCCCTCTACCTTCTAGCCGCCTGTACAGCCTGTCAGCCCCGGAGCGCGAGGCTATGGACACATATATTAAGGAGTCCTTGGCTTCTGGTATCATCCGCCTGTCGTCTTCGGCAGTAGGTGCTGGATTTTTTTGTTGTTGAAAAGAAAGACGGTTCTCTACGCCCCTGTATCGATTTCCGGGGATTGAATGAAATATCTGTGAAAGACAAATATACCCTGCCTTTGATGAACACTGCTTTTGACTCCCTCCAGGGGGCGTCCTGGTTTACTAAATTGGACCTTAGGAATGCCTACCATCTAGTGCGCATAAGGGAAGGAGATGAGTGGAAGACGGCTTTTCGGACCCCCAGCGGACATTTTGAGTACCTGGTAATGCCGTTTGGGTTAACTAACGCTCCAGCCGTGTTCCAACGTCTGATAAATGATGTACTACGGGATTTCCTGAACTCGTTTGTTTTTGTTTGTCTCGACAATGTTCTCATTTTCTCCCGCACACTAGAGGAGCATCGAGTGCATGTGCGCAGGGTACTGCAGCGCCTCCTGGAGAATCAACTGTTCGTGAAGGCTGGAAAATGTGAGTTCCACACTGATCAAACCTCCTTCCTTGGGTTTATTTTAGCTCGGAACCAGGTGTTCCCTGACCCGGCCAAGGTCAAGGCAGTTGTGGATTGGCCTGCACCCACCTCCAGAAAGCAGCTTCAGGGGTTCCTGGGGTTTGCTAATTTCTATAGGAGGTTCGTGCCTAATTTTGGCAATATTGCCCGTCCCCTGTCTGCTCTTACTTCCCCTAAGATCCCGTTTTGTTGGAGTAAGGAGGCAGCTGAAGCATTTGAAAGACTCAAGAGGGAGTTCGCCTCGGCCCGAGTCCTTACTCAGGTGGATCCAAAGCTGCAGTGCTTGGAGGAGGTGGACGCTTCTGATTCAGGAGTTGGAGAGGTACTCTCCCAACGGTCTCCCGAGGATGGTAAGATTCGCCCTTGTGCTTATTTCTCTCACCGTCTCACTTCTGCAGAGAGGAATTACTGCATCGGAGACAGGGAGTTACTGGCAGTAAAACTCGCCTTGGAGGAATGGAGACATTGGCTGGAGGGGGCTGCTCAGCCGTTCGTGGTTTGGACGGATCATCGTAACCTGGAGTACCTCAGGACGGCGAAGCGCCTGAATGCCCGCCAGGCTCGCTGGTCCCTCTTCTTCGGCCGTTTTAACTTCTCTATCAGGTATCGGCCGGGAAGTAAGAACGGTAAGCTGGATGCTCTCTCTCGGCAGTTCGACACTCCATCCTCTGAGGACCAGGAGACCCCTATCCTGCCGCCTTCCTGCGTCATGGGCGCCCTGTCCTGGGGAATCTGCAAGACGGTTCGCCAGGCTCAGAAGACAGAGCCGGACCCCGGGGGGGGGGGGGGGAGGGGGGCCCGGGCCGCTTGTTTGTTCCACGCGCTATCTGGGGCAAGGTGATTGAGTGGGGTCATGCTTCCAAGTGGGCCTGTCATCCTGGAGTGGGTCGGACCGTGGATCTCCTTCAAAGGACCTTCTGGTGGCCAGGGTTACGGAAGGACGTTGTTAATCACATCTGGGCCTGCGCTCAGTGCGCCACCAGGAGGACTACCCAATGTAATATCCAGGTGGCCAACCGGCATAGGAGACCCGCCCCGGACTTTAAGGTGGGTCAGAAGGTCTGGTTGTCAACCCGGAATATTTGTGTACCGGCCGAGGAACGGAAGCTCACGAAGCGCTTCATTGGCCCTTACACTATTAATCGTATTATTAACCCTGTGTCTGTGCGCTTGTCTCTCCCCTCTTGGATGCGTATCTGCCCCGTTTTTCATGTCTCCCAGGTCAAACCATACGTCTTGGACCCCCTGTGTCCTGTTCCAGCGGTTCCCGCGCCCCCGAGGATGATCGATGGCCATCCGGCCCGGGGGGTGACTGCTGTCCTTGATGTCCACAGGCGGGGTCATGGTCTTCAGTATTTGGTGGACTGGGAGGGCTTTGGACCGGAGGATCGCTCTTGGATTCACCCAGCGTTGATCTTGGATAAACAGCTGATTCGCGATTTTCATCGGGCGAATCCAGGTAGGATTGGGCAGATGCCTGGAGGCACTGCTAGAGGGGGGAGTACTGTCATGGCGGCCTCTGGGCCGTCATTAGTGTCATTAGCCCCAGCTGCGCACAGACCAACAGGTGTGAATCAATGGCTGTTAAAAGCCAGTGTCGCTGACAGCCCGGCACGGAGTCGTCTGTCTTCCTCAACGGAGAATGAACCTGCACTCCGCTCTCTGGTCTCATCAAGAATATCTCTTGTCTCGTCTGGAACTTTGTCTGTCTCGTCAAGAACTTTGTCTGTCTCGTCAGGAGCTTTGTCTGTCTCGTCTGGAACCTTGTTTGTCTCGTCTGGAACCTCGTTTGTCTCGTCAAGAGCTTCACTTGCTGCATCCAGGAACTCTTCCCAGCGTCAAGCAAGTAAGCGCACCATTTGCTACTCAACGCCAAACCTTTACCCCTGTGCACAGGTGGACCACCTTGGCGGCGGACCTGCGTCCCCAGCTGATGGGGTAACGCCATCACGTCTTCGTAGCGGCTCGCTACCACCACGCCTTCCGGTACATCTTGCTCCTCAATTGCCAGAACTGTTATTGTATCAATTACAGGAGTATTGGCCAACGTTATCGGTGGAATCACTGTCATCAGCATCTGCTGTGTCGTCATTGCCACTGTGTGTGGAGTCACTAACCTCGTCTTTGTCTGCATCATCATCTGTGTCATCGTCATCCCGGTCTGTGGAGTCACAGCCGGCATCATCGTCAGGATCATCGTCATCCCGGTCTGTGGAGTCACAGCCGGTGTCATCGTCAGGGCTGTCATTGTCACAGCCGGCGTCATCGTCAGGGCTGTCATTGTCACAGCCGGTGTCATCGTCAGGACTGACATTGTCACAGCCACGGGGAGTAACCCCAGCACGGTCACGGACGCCTTCACCTCCACGCTGCCCGGCCGCTGGAACTCAGCAGAGCGAAGCCAGTGCTGCTCTCAAGTAAGCCTTGTTATCTGCAGCTCTTTGCTAGTGTGGAGCATTAGTAATTTGTCTCTGCTTATCTGTTCCAGGGTTGCCGGGTCTCCGTCCAGGTCGCTCAGCTCCAGTGACCAGAACGATATCCTCCCACTCACACTCGCATTACACTCACTCACTATTAAATAAAGATTATTGTCACTATCTGCTCGTGTCAGTGTCTGTCTCCTGGGTCCTGAAACATGTCACCCCTTCCTCTGTCCGGCCACCCACCTCTCAGCCTCCCGGTGGGTAGGCCACCGCCTCATCTGCCCTTTTGGCCCTGGTGGCTTAATCATGTGGGCAGGCCACCCGAAAGACTGGAGTTCCTAGCCGGGTGGCCCACGTGCCTTGGCAGGCCGCCTGACACTGTTCTACGGGTCACATGCTGGACCTTGGACTCTGGTCGGCCCCCTGAACTGTAGGACTCTTGGGATGGGGTAGGTTAGTTTTAGTTGTGGGGTTGAGTTTGTTGTGCTTTTTTGTGTTGTGTTCTTTCTCCTTGGTTTATCCTCCTAACCTGTTTCCCCCACCTCCCGCCCTGGTTAGTTGTGTTGGCCTTCTGGGTGGGGAGGGGCAGGGGCAGGTTTTTTCCTTTGTTTTGTGTTACCACCATGAGTTGTAAAATGAATAGAAAATATAGTCAAGACATTGACAAGGTTAGAAATAATGATTTGTATTTGAAATAATAATTTTTCCTTCAAACTTTGCTTTCGTCAAAGAATCCTCCATTTGCAGCAATTACAGCATTGCAGACCTAACATGATTGCACAAGGGTTTTCTAATCATCCATTAGCCTTCTGACGCAATGAGCAAACACATTGTACCATTAGAACACTGGAGTGATAGTTGCTGGAAATGGGCCTCTATACACCTATGTAGATATTGCACCAAAAACCAGACATTTGCAGCTAGAACAGTCATTTACCACATCAGCAATGTATAGAGTGTATTTCTGATTAGTTTAAAGTTATCTTCATTGAAAAAAAGTGTTTTTCTTTCAAAAATAAGGAAATTTCTAAGTGACCCCAAACTTTTGAACGGTAGTGTAAGTACACACAAATATATAAATATATATACATAAATATATAAATATATATACACAGTGAAGAGCATTGTAGCTAGATGGAATAAGCAGCATAACCGTCTACTTAGTTATCCTACATAGTATGAATATGTACTCATACATATTCTCACCCTCTGTAGCAACTGATATTGTCCTAGTTGTATACTGGAGGGGACCATTTGTGTAAGTCTGTTGTGTCTTTTGCATTCAATACTATTAGGTCGTCACGTTTTTTTGCTATCTCTGCAAGCAGCCCTGCTTAGGTTATACAGTCTGACAGCCGTAGGTAGGAAGGACCCGCGAAACCTCTCGGTTGCGCACCTAGGATGATGTAGTCTACTGCTAAATGAGCTCCTCAGTGCGTCCAATGTGTCCTGCATAGGGTGGGACTCAGACTCCAGCAGAGATGACAGTTTATCCACCATCCTTCTCTCTCCTATCTCCTCCACTGGGTCAAGGCATTGCCCCAGGACAGAGCTAGCTTTCTTGATCAGTTTGCTCAGTCTCTTCCTATCAGAATCAGAATCAGAATCAGAATCAGGTTTATTGCCATTGTTCATGTAGTACACAAACTAGGAATTTGTCTCAGTGCAATGCTGCAACATTAAACATGATAAGATAAAAGAAATAAACTATACATGCAAAAAAGTGTAGAATAAGAGTAAGTGATACTGGTCAGCAGTTAAAATATATTAGCGAGCAGCAGATACTGTGGAGAACTATATAGTGCAGTCGGTAATGCAGGAAGAAAACAGTGATGATTGACATGAGTCTGGTTGAGCTGCTGTACATAGTGCACGAGAGTCAATAAGTCACTTAGTGTTCAGCAGTCTGATGGCAGAGGGGAAGAAGCTGTTCATGTGACTGTCGGCTGCTGTGATGCCACTGCCCCAGCAGACCACTCCAAAAGTGATGGCTGATGCCACCACCGTGTCGTAGAATGTCTTCAGCAGCGCCCCTTGTACACCAAAAGACCTGAGCCTCCTCAGTAGGAACAGCCTGCGCTGTCCCTTCTTGTAGAGTGCGTCAGCATTGTGGGACCAGTCTAGTTTATTGTTCAGATGAACACCCAGGTACTTGTATGATGTCACCATCTCAATGTCTGTTCCCTGTATGTTTACTGGTGCTGTGAGGGGTTGTCCTTGCCTGCGGCAGTCCACCACCAGCTCCTTAATTATCCTTGCGTTGATCTGGAGGCAGTTCCAATGGCACCAGTCCACGAAGTCCTGGATAAGTCCTCTGTACTCAGCTTCATCTCCATTGGAGATGAGGCCGATGATCGCAGAGTCGTCAGAGAACTTCTGTAGATGGCAGTGTGTTGTGTTGTGTGAGAAGTCCGCAGTATAAAGGGTGAACAGGAAGGGAGCCAAAATCGTTCCCTGGGGGGCCCCCGTGCTACCAATGATCGTGCTGGACACACAATCCCAGGTTCTCACAAACTGTGGCCGGTTAGTGAGGTAGTCCAGGATCCATGATGACAGGTGCTGGTCCACCCCTGCGCGCAGCAGCTTGTCCTTAAGGATCATTGGTTGGATGGTGTTGAAAGCACTGGAGAAGTCAAAGAACATGATCCTCACCACATTCCCGGGCTTCTCCAGGTGGGACAGAGAACGGTGAAGGAGGAAGATCACTGCATCCTCCACCCCAATGCCATGCTGGTAGGCAAACTGGAGTGGATCCATTGCTGGTCCCACCAGGGGGCGGAGGTGAGCAAGGAGCAGTCTCTCCAGGGTCTTCATCATGTGAGACGTCAGGGCCACTGGTCTGTAGCTGTTCAGGTCTTTGGGGGTGGGGAGTCTTTGGTACAGGTACCACACAAGATGTTTTCCACAACTGTGGTACCCTCCCCAGCTTCAGGCTCAGGTTGAAGATGTGCTCCACAATCCCACACAGCTGGTCTGCACAGGACTTGAGGAGCTTCGCGCTGATGCCGTCCGGTCCCGAGGCCTTCCTCACCTTGATCTTCCTCAGCTCTGTCCTCACCTGGGTCTTAGTGAGGGTCAAGTTGGGGTGTTGTGTGCTGGGAGTGGGGGGTGTTGGTGGAGTGGGGTGTGGACAGCAGGTCTTGATGACTTTAGAGGCAGCAGTAGTTGTTGTGCAGTCGGGGGGGGGGGGCGGTTGGTCAAACCTATTAAAAAACAGGTTCAGATTGTTCGCCCACTCCCTGCCCCCCGTGGCCTGGGAGGAGGTGTTCTGGAGCCCAGAGATGGTTTTAAGGTTTCTCCAGACCCCGCCAATGTCGCTCTGTTGCAGCTTGTCCTCCATCTTCTTCCTGAAGCTGTCCTTGCCTTCTCTGATCTTCCTCCTCAGCTCCCTCTGTACGGACTTCAGCATCTCCCTGTTCCCCGACCTGAAGATCCTCTTCTTCTCTCTCAGAAGTGTTTTTATCTCAGGGTTGATCCAGGGTTTGTTGTTCGAGCAACACCGTATGGTCTTGGTGGGTACGGTGTTGTCCACACAGAAGCTGATGTAGTCCGTGATGGTGTGAGTGAGGCCATCGATATCCTCACCATGTGGATCGCAGAGCTGCTCCCAGGCAGTGGTTTCAAAACAGTCCTTTAGGGCGTCCATTGCCTCCTCAGACCATAACTTCACTGTGCGCATGACCAGAGGTTGTCTGTGTACTAGGGGTTTGTACACCGGCAGGAGATGAACCAAGTTGTTACCCGATCTCCCGAGAGGGGGTGGGGTGGTGATGAGGTGTACGCCTCCTTAGTATTTGCATAGAATAAGTCCAGTGTTTTATTGTCTCTAGTGTGGCATGTGACATACTGGGTGAACGTGGGTAGAATGCGGGACAGTGAAATATGATTGAAATCACCTGAGATGAGGAGAAGAGCATCTGGGTGTTCTGTCAGCAACCTGCCCATTACTGAGTGAATGATGTCACGCGCTGTCCCAGCGTTCGCCGTCAGAGTTGCATAAATAACAATGCAGATCACGTATGAGTATTCCCTCGGGAGATAGATAGGCCGCATGCTAACAGCTAGCAACTCAATGTCTTTGTTGCAGTGTTGTTGTTTAAGCGTGATATGTCCCGGTCTGCACAAGCTGTTATTGACATACATTATCACTCCTCCACCCCTTGCCTTGCCACTGTCTGGTGTCTGGTCTGCCCGTATTGCTTGGAAACCCTCCAGTTCGATGTTAGCATCTGTTGCTAGTTCTGTTAGCCACGTCTCAGTAAACAACATCAAGCTACTCTCTCTGAACATGCTCTCGTAGTGGGAGACAGCTGCTAGCTCGTCAGTCTTATTGAGTAGTGATCGTACATTCCCCATAATAACGGATGGGAGGATGGGTCTGTACCTTATATCCCTCGCCCGCTGTCTTACTCCAGCTCGACATCCACGCCATTTCCGTCTTATTTCTCCCAGTATGTCGAGTTTTTGCGTTAGCATCGTGGGCCGGTTCAGTGCTAACAGCTGGTCTCAATTGTACTGCCTCCTGCAAGAAACAGTGGCTCCGTCCGCTGGCTCAGGAGACATTTGGGTGATCTACGTGTCTGTGATGGATAAAAGTGTCGCCGAATCAGAAAGATTAGCAAGAGAGCCAGATAGTAAATAGAAATAGGAAGAAATTGATCCGCTGTTGCAAAAAGGCAGTCTACTCGTGTGGTGCCGGAAGTAGGTGAGTGCGGACCCGGGTGATGGCATATTCTTTTACATCTTCCTCAGGTTTATCCCTCAGAGAAATCTGTATAAGTGCATTTCACGCTCTTCCAGCCATACTGAATTATACATTTTCTTTACGTCTCCAAGGGTTGCATGTATCCTTCGCCTGAACCTCAGGAGAACAGCTCTGATTGGGTTGAGTACATCTGGTCCCTTCAGCAAAAGATCATTCATACTCAGCCCCTTGAACTTCTTACTACTGTTCCATACTAGCCGAACTGGAGTTGTTACTGAATGTGGGTTTGGCGCCACCAGGTGACTTATATACCACACAGGCCCTTTCCAACATCTCTTGATTTCATCAGTGAGTCCTATGGCTGCTCCTTGCTGAACCATTTCATGAACCTGGGCTATATACAGTATGTAGCTTTCCATTCTGGCTGTCTTTCCAGCTGTCTCTCTGTTCTTAGGAATGTGGCTCCCACTGCACTTTTGTTGTTTGAGAGAGAGGAAGGATCTTCTGTCCAAGGATACTTTGCATCCCAGAGTGGAGAATTTATGTGAGCATCCTCATTGGCATAGGTAAGTCCTGCCTTTATGATTTCCAGTTCTTTCTCCTTTGCTATGGTAATTTCTTTCCCTCCAGGCTGTCAGTTCCAACTTCGGCATCCTCCACATCTTGGTTCACAAGCTGCTCCTATGCTTTCCCACCTCCACCATTCAAGAAACCCATGGTTTGAAGTGGTTATGAACTGTGCATTGACTACATCATTTTGCAGTGGGGCTCTCTCCATCTTCGGGTGACTGTCAATCTCCTCATACTTGACAGCAGCTGCCCTCATGGAGCAGACAAAGTGGGTTTTTGATCTGTGTGTTGCCATCGCCACTTCCTCAAACAGATCAGGGTGTGCTCCACTGACCATTTTTCCCAGTGGGCTTTCCCATAGGATGAGATCTCCAACAACTCTCACCCTTTGTCAAGCAAGTATTCCCTCTCTGTGGCTGATTGGAAGCTCAATTTCTTTTGGCCGCCTCGATTCTTCTAACTTGACCTCTGGGAAGAATTTCTTTAACCTTTCAGGACTGATATTTTTGTGTACTTTGGCGATCTCATCCAGACCATAACAGATGAGCTCATGGGATATTTCCTTGCCTTTGGATGTCTTGATCTCCTGATTCTAAGGAAGTACCTTTCTGTGTTCACCTTCATGGTCATCCCACCAACACCATGTACAACTATGGTCACTTTATCTCTTTGCAACCTTAGCCTGTCAGCACTCTTGTGGGTGATGTAGTTAGTATCAGATGCAAGATCCACTAAAGTCCCGATCTTTTGACCTGCATTAGCAGCGACCTCCATTAGCATCATGATAACAGGAAGTTCACACACTCCATTTCTCTCCCGAAGATCAGATTGGTTCTTACTGGTCTCGGTTGTTCTTGCAGTATTGTTGGTGAAGGATTTTTTTCATCTCTCTGCCATCTCTGGTGAAAGCTCAGACAAGAAATCCTCTTGCTCACCTGTCAGGTCACTTTGGCTTTTGGTGATTTTACTGCTCTCTTCTGCATTGCTCCTTTTACAACCTCCTCTTGGGCAGAGAAAGTAATGGTGATTTGAGGTGCCTTCATTTTTAGTCTTTATTCCTGCATAAGAAGGAGTCTCTGCAGTAATCATCCTCATCATGCCAACCAAGGAACCGTCTGCAAACTCCCAGCTTTTTCACAACAGCATTTTTTCCATGGAGTTTCAGTCCTTTGAATTTTTTGCATAAGAAAATCTTGTCAGTGTCTTCCATCACGACACACAACACAGACATCTTCAGGCATTTTCTTTGTGGTTTTTGTAGAGGCATATTTTTCTCAGATTTCTTTTCAGGATGAAAATCTAGTTTCTCTGCCTTCTCCACAACTTTAAGTTGCTCAAGTCTCTCCTGAATCTCCTCTTGATTTCTCAGGAACCTCAGTAGTGCATCAAAGTGGTTGTCTGAAGTTACATTCTTGTTGGGTTCAACCATGAAGTTTAACCAGTCTTTATTAATAAAGTCGGGTAATTTGCTCTCTTTTGCTCTAATCACCAGTCGGTTCTTCATTGCACCAGTTTCCTAATTCTGAAAGATCTGCCAGGGCTTTTTCTACTGACTGTATGAGATCGATGACTTTTGGTTGATTGACTTTAGCAGGAGGTAATTCCTCAAGGTCCTTGAGTACTTCAAGAGTGATGGTTGTTCTGTTCCCATACTTGTTCTCCAAGACTCTAAGGATTTCTGCAGCAGTGTTGTATGTTGATAGCCCGAGATCCTTTAATATTTTCTCATCAACACTACTCAGGAGTTGAATTTTCTTGGCTTCCGCTGATCCTGATGGCTCTCCCTGCCTTTGTAGACTCTCCCAGTCTTTCTTTCATCTGTGAAATTCTCTCTTATTGCCATTGAAGATGGGAAGAGCTGTAGGCTTAATCTTCACAACAGGTACTACAGGTGAAGATGGTGCTCTGTCCGTCTCACCAGATGCTCCTGCAGTTCGTGCTTCCTCTACAACGCTACATGCGGTGACAAATTCAGTTTTTCTTAACTATAGTCTGCTGCTGGTTACTTTCAGGCCTTTAACTCTGTCCTCGACATCCCTTCTTTCTTGCAGCGGTATCCATCACTCCCAGGCTGACATGAGTCTAATGACCTCCTGTACTCTCTTCTCCAGGACAACCAGATGCACCTCATACCCCTCCAGGTGAGTACTTTCAATGGGTACATTAGCTGCTTCATTGTTAGTTTTTTTTTTTTTTTTTCTGCTTCTAGGATTGCAGTGGTGAGTTTGCACTGACCATATCTTGACCACAGGTTCACTTGGACTGTATCTCTCAATTCTTTGAATCTTGCTTCAGCCTCAGTTGAAGTCTTCTCAATGTCATTCTGTAGTGCCTCCCCAAGAACTGCAACTTCTTCCTCTTCTTCTTTTGTAGCCTCAGCCAACAGCCCCATCCTGTAATCATTTGCTTCGAGGACTTTCCTGAGGTAACTGGTGAGTGTGCTGAACTCTTCTTTCAGCTCAGTTTCAACCAAGTTGTCAGCCTCCTTACTGAGGAAGTTGGCTTGCCTGGTGAAATTGCTTTTGGCTGTAGTCCTCTCCCTCTTGAGCTGTTTAACAGTCTTTCCCATTCATCTTCTGCAATCTTGGACTTAAGGACTTGACCAGCTCTACACTGTTGCATTTGCAGCTCTTTATTGGACCTTTGAAGCCTTTTATCTTCCTGACCACATCCACACTGCACACAGGGTGGTTAACAACTGTGGTTATCAACTGTGGTGAACAACTTTGGTTATCAACTGTCGAGTTATTTAGATTTTAGCCTTGATGCCTGCCCAAACTCGACTCGGCATGGCAACTAGCAGAGAACGCTGGACAACTCTATTCATCATTTTCCTTCATTTATTTAACAAATTCAAGGAATGGCAAGCATAGTAGCAGGTTGCTAACCTTCAAAAGAGAGAGAGAGAGAAAAAAAAATAGCAATATGATGCCTTATGGCCTAACACTAATAAAAATCAAATTACAAAAGACAGTCACAAAACACCAACAGGGGTTGAGGGCAGGACTACATGCAACAGACAACAACTAGGGAGCACAAGGGACACTTTAATAATAATAATAATAATAATAATAATAATAATAATCCATCCATCCATCCATCTTCTACCGCTTAATCCTTTCGGGTCGCGGGGGGGCTGGAGACAGATCGCCCTAGACAGATCGCCAGTCCATCACAGGGCCAACACAGAGAGACAGACAACCATTCACTCTCACATCCATACCTAAGGACAATTTAGAATCCCCAGTTTTGATTCCAATTAACCTAACTTGCATGTTTTTGGCATGTGGGAGGAAACCGGAGTGCCCGGAGTAAACCCACGCAGACACGGGGAGAACATGCAAACTCCACACAGAAGGGTCACCGATGGTCTGGGGGTGGGATCGAACCCACGATGGTCAAGGGTGGAATCGATCCCATGACCTTCTTGCTGTGCTGCCACTGTGCTAACCACTGCGCCACCGTGCTGCCAATAATAATAATAATAATAAATGTGTTTAAATGTACAGTTTGTTATGTATATGTTATTTGTTACATTAGTGCCCTCTTAAATGTCTAACCATGTTTTTTTTTCTTGTAGATGCATTTTACTGCTTTTTTTACATCTTGGCCAGGGGACTACAGATGAAAACTAGCCTTTTGGCTAATTCTGGCTTTTTTAACCATGTGTAATCATGTGTTTTATGAAATTGCATTGTCCCTTTTCAAATAAACTAAACTAAACTAAATAATAATAATAATAATAATAATAATAATAATAGTCAAGAGGAAAAACAAGGAAACCAAAATAAACATAAAGCGTGGGCACGGTACCCAGCTGTGCCACGACCATGACAATCCTTTCTTAATTTCATTGTCCTTGTCCTCCTGATGGCACTGCATTTCTTCCTGTTATACTAAGATCTCAATTTTGTAGCTGAGGAAAGTGAATGCACTCACACCAATTCCCCTGAATCAAATCTCCTCTTGTGTTTGCAGCTGTTGTCAAACATGAAAATTTGCTTTGTAAGTTATGTGCAAAATGCATGAATAAGATTTTTCTATGTAAGAGTTGACCTTTAACGATGTTCCACCAGCGGGAGGTTCCAAATGTTCTACTGCCACTCAGAGAAGAAAGAATTTGATTTTCTTTGCTTATGCTAAAATTAGGACAAAATTGTCCTTAGGTATGACTGTGAGAGTGAATGGTTGTCTGTCTCTCTGTGTTGGCCCTGTGATGGACTGGTGATCTGTCCAGGGTGAACCCTGCCTCTCGCCCAAAGATGCTGGGATAGGCTCCAGCCCCGCCGCAACCCGAAAAGGATTAAGTTTTTGTGAAAAAGTTGCAAAAATTGAAAGAAAAAACTACAAATGTTTGAAAAAAGTTGCAAATTTATAAGAAAAAATTGAAAATTAGCAACAAAAAAATTGAAAATTGTGCAAAAAAGTTGCAAATTTTTGGAAAAAGTTGCAAAATTTCAGGAAAAAATTGCAAATGTTTGAGAAATAGAGTTGTAACTTTACAAGAATAAAGCTGCAAATTTACAAGAAAAAAAATTAAAAATTGAGAAAAAAACCTGTAAATATAACCTCTGAAAATTCTGCTGTTACGCCAGCAAGACGTTTCAAATTTTCTACTGCCACTCAGTGAAGAAAGAATTTTATCTTCATGAAATTATCAGGATGCTAAGGGCTTAAAACACAGGAATATTTCAACTTTCATTATATATTTTTTTGAAGCTTAGCACTAGCAAACGTGTCTGTCATGACGCTGAGCACAGTGTACACACTATGCTTATGCTGTAGTTTATTTCTGGTTATTTCCTGTATTTCCTCTTTCCAGTATTATTATTTGACTTTATGTATCATGTGTTTGAATTTTGCCATTTCTGGTTCACCCTCTTGTTTTGACAGTATGCTTGTTGACTTCCTGTTTAGCTCACGTTCACAGGTTAACACAGCTGTCATCATTCCGGTTAATTATTCTTCACTCCTGTTCCACACTTATTTCCATTTGTGGTTATTTCCCTTGCCTTATTTAAGGGGCTGTGCACTATTGTCTGGTGCAGCACCCTTCTGGACATCAGGACATAAGTTTCTCTTCATTCCTCTCAGTTTTTCTCTGTATCATTCTAGCGTGTGTTTCACAGGTTTAGCCGGTGTTTCCGCTCGCCTTAGCAGCTGCTATTTTGGCTTCACCTGTACCCTCCCGCTTCTACTTGTTTTGTAAGTTTTCCCCGTGTATTTGTGTTGGGTCACTATTAAATCTGCAAACTCACAACTGGCATTTGGTTCCTCAATTCAGCCCTGAAAAGGAAATTTATGACAGAAGGGTGCTGCCAGTTAGGAGACAAGCAGTTGTGAGTTTTGCTGTTTGTTTTTCCCTCCTGTACTTTTTTAAGTCCATTTTCTCACTACTATGTCAGCATTGACTGACTATTCTGAGGTTGGTCTTAATGAGGTGGAGCGCAGGGCTGTGGAGATATTGCAGGGCATCTTATCAGCGGCTCATGCCTCTCACACGCCTGACGCAGCCCGGGAATGCCTGGACGGTGCAGCACAGGTACTGGAAGCGTGCCCCAGCCTGTGGAGCCATTTTGACCTCCTTGCCTCAATCATCAACCCACAGCCCATGCTCCGCAGGCTGGGGGAAAACCCCCTCTCATCTGTACCTGTGCTGACAAAGAAGCGTCCCTGGGTACAGAAGACTCCAGACAGTTGCTGTCGCTCCGCCGCAGCCCCGCCATCTCCTCACCAGCAGTGGCCTGCACCATCAGCCGTCTCTCCGGCGCAGGAGGAGCCCAAAGGCGACCCTGCTCAAGCAAAAGGGCCTCACACCTCCTGCTGGTCCCACTGCAGAAGAACTGGAGGAACGCCAATGGGCCTTAGTGGCAGAGGCGGCGCTTACTCTGGAATATAAGCTGTGGCTCCTTCCTGAGTTTCTACAGCAGCTGGAGGGCGTTTCTCTGGACAAAGCGGAGCCTGAATGGATGACAGAGTGTCTCTTGTTTCCAGTGCTCCGCCCATCTCCCCAGACGACTGTCACAGCTCCAGAACAGATGTCGTCTGGTTGGGTTTACTCCGGGGTTTACTCCGGGATTTCTCCGGTTTCCTCCCACATGCCAAAAACATGCAAGTTAGGTTAATTGGCCTCAAACTGGGGATTCTAAATTGTCCTTAGGTATGACTGTGAGAGTGAATGGCTGTCTGTCTCTCTGTGTTGGCCCTGTGATGGACTGGCCATCTGTCTAGGGTGTACCCTGCCTCTCGCCCAAAGATGCTGGGATAGGCTCCAGCCCCGCCGCAACCCGAAAAGGATTAAGTGGAAGAAGATCAATGGATGGATCTAACTTATTTCACCTTTAACCTCTTAGCATTCCACCCAATTTTCAAAAATTTAGCATACACAAAGAAAATCTAATTCTTTCTTCAATGAGTGACAGTAGAAAATTTAATGTCCCATCAAAAGAACACTGGTATTTCAAGAGGTTAATTTTGCAACTTTTTTCTCCTCAATTTGTAATTTTTTCCTTGTAAAGTTTTTACTTTTTTTTTTCAAATATTTGCAACTTTTCTCTTATAATTTCTAAAATCTTTTTTTCCTGAAATTGCAGTTTTTGTTCATGGAAATTTGCCACTTTTTTGTAAAATATTTGCAACTCTTTTCTTGTAAATTTGCAACTTTTTTCAAAAAGCTGTAATATTTTCTCAAAAATTTGTAACTTTTTCCTTGTCAATTTGTAATATTTTTCTTTGTAAATTTTCTACTTTAAAAAAATGCTACTTTTTTGGTAAATTTGCAATTTTTTTCTCAAAAATTTGCAACTTTTTCCTCACATATTTGCAATTTTTCCTACAAATCTGCAACTTTTTGCTCCTCAATTTGAAATTTTTTATCTTGTAAATTTGCAAAATTTTCTGAAAAATTTGCAAATTTTCTCTTGTAATTTCTAAAATCTTTTTTTCTCAGATATTTTCAACTTTTTTCTTGTAAATTTGCTACTTTTTTGAAAATATTTGCAACTTTTTTCTTGTAAATTTGCAACATTTTCTCAAAAATTTGTAACTTTTTTCTTGTATTTTTTTTAACTTTTTTCTCAGCATTTTGCAACTTTTTCCTATCAATTTGCAACTTTTTTCTCCTCAATTTGCACATTTTGTTTCTCAAAAATGTGTAACTTTATTCTCAAAAATATTTTTTTTCCTCAATTTGGAATTTTTTTCTTGTAAATTTGCTACTTTTTTTAAAAAAATTGCAATATTTGTGAAAATTTGCAACTTTTTCTCAAAAATTTGCAACTTTTTCCTTCCCAATATGCAAATTTTCCTTGTAAATTTGCTACTTTTTTCAAAAACTTGCAGTTTTTTGGTAAATTTGTAACTTTTTCTCAAAAATCAGTAACTTTTTCTCCTGAATTTGTATTTTTTTCTGGTTTATTTTCAACTTTTTCTTCAAAAATTTGCTAAATTTTCTCAAAAATTTATAGCTTTTTCTTGTATTTTTAAAAACTTTTTTCTGAAATATTTGCAACTTTTTTTCTGTAAATGTGCAACTTTTTACTTCTCAATTTGCAGCCTTTTTTGTTGTAAATTTGTAAATTTTTCTCAAAAATTTGCAAATTTTTTCTGGATAATTTACAACTTTTTTCTCGTCAACTTTCTTGTAAATTTGCCAATTTTTTCTGGTTAATTTACAACTTTTTTTTTGTAGATTTGAAGCTTTTCTTTTAACCCCTTAGCATTCCAGCCAATTTCCCTAAATTTAGCATATGCAAAGAAAATCAAATTCTTTCTTCACTGAATGGCAGTAGAAAATTTGAAACGTCCCGTTACCGGAACACTGGAATTTTAACCCCTGATATCTGCATCTAAACATCATGGATTCTTCTTTGGGGAAACCATTCATCTGTCACTGTCGCCTCAGGTAGAATTAACATCACAGAGGGAGCTGGGTAGTAAAATGGTGACGTGCTCTCTGGAGTAATTCCACTAATCCCTCCAGATGATGTTTTAGCTGTGGTGAAATTAGATGCTGTGCTGTGAAACGGACGTGAAGATTGGAGGCAGAGGAGAACAGTAATGATGGCAGTTTTGATGAGAGTTTACGGGAGAGCGCTTTTAGAGGCGCCACTTTCATCTCCTCTCCTCAGAAAGTCAAACATGACTCCGGGGGTCTGGATGAGATCTGGGCTCCGTCTGCATAGCCAAATAGCCAAAATATCCAGCCAGAATAATTAAGAATTATCTTCACCGACTGAAGAACATGTGAGCCTTCCAACAGATGGTAGTGGCTACCCTCACAGTTTGCATCAGAATCAGATTGGCTCAGTAACCCGTCGTTACACGTGAGTCAATTACATCAGGGTTGATGGACAAATTTAAATAATGCAGTCTCTCTCTCTCTCTTGTAAAAATAAACTGACATACACTACCGTTCAAAAGTTTGGGGTCACTTAGAAATTTCCTTATTTTTGAAAGAAAAGCACTTTTTTCAATGAAGATAACTTTAAACTAATCAGAAATACACTCTATACATTGCTAATGTGGTAAATGACTATTCTAGCTGCAAATGTCTGGTTTTTGGTGCAATATCTACATAGGTGTATAGAGGCCCATTTCCAGCAGCTATCACTCCAGTGTTCTAATGGTACAATGTGTTTGCTCATTGCTTCAGAAGGCTAATGGATGATTAGAAAACCCTTGTGCAATCATGTTAGGTCTGCAATGCTGTAATTGCTGCAAATGGAGGATTCTTTGACGAAAGCAAAGTTTGAAGGAAAAAAATTATTATTTCAAATACAAATCATTATTTCTAACCTTGTCAATGTCTTGACTATATTTTCTATTCATTTTACAACTCATGGTGGTAAATAAGTGTGACTTTTCATGGAAAACACAAAATAATTGTCTGGGTGACCCCAAACTTTTGAACGGTAGTGTAGATTAGCTGGTAGGTACAGTAGACCCATTGGATCTGTGTGAGCAGTGACAGGTGGGAAGGACGGATAATTTTTTTCACACGTAAGGAGTTGTTTTGAACTCCTTATACAAAGATATAGAGTGATGATAATCAAGTCAGTGGCGGTAATGCACCTATAAGCTGGTTGCCAACCACAAATCAAATCTAAAAGAAGAAGAAGAGGAAGTGACAGGTGGGTGGTTAAATGAGTGGGAGGAACAGCCTAATGAACCATGCTGCAAGAGTGACTCAATGTGTGCTGACCTTCCCACATAAAATTACCATAATTTTCAATTTTGGTCCACACACACAATAAAAATAACCGATGGATGAGAACTGTGGAACCTGGTGGGAACTGGGATGCTCTCAGTGATCTCAGTGAGTCACAGAGAGGAAATGTGCAAAACAAAAAAGCCCAGAACCAGACATCGATTCCCCCGCTTTCCCTATCTGCCTCCCACGGATGCTTTTATTTGCTCACGGCTTCGTCCTCATGCTCTGTTTCTATTTTTGCGTGTTCATCTGCAGCAGATGAAATAAAAACGTGCTCAGATCCTTCTGCCTCAGAAGCTCGGGTTTCTCTGAGTACTTTTTGGGAGAGCAGCCTATTGTGGGGAATGATATATGCTCAATCTTGATTAAAGCGTGATGAGACAAGAGAAAAGGCACTGTATTAGGGAGGAAGAATCATGAAATCTCTTTTGTGCAAAGCAGACTTTGTGCAGATTTCACCCCATCATGCAGCAGCAGCAACAGCAGCAGCTCAGAGCCTTGGAAACTTCATGGACGTCTGAGTGCTTTTAACAGCACACTTGCATTCATCATGCACAGCTCAGAACCGCTGCTCACAACTTTAGTTTCACTGTGTGAGAATGTGCTTTATGCTTTACGGCACCATGTTGCTACAACAGACACAGAGAAAACTAGAAAAGCACTCGGAGAGCGCAGACCTCCGCCAAGCGCCACAGTTCCCCCCATACAGTGTTTGTGTGTACGTTTTCAGATTCCTGGACCATGAAAACATATGACTAGCAATTGGATTCACAATGATAGGACTAGTGGTTCAGTAGTTATTGACGAAAATGGCATTTTCCGTAATGGCGGTTTAACGCCACAGTTCCCCCCATACAGTGTTTGTGTGTACGTTTTCAGATTCCTTGACCATGAAAACATATGACTAGCAATTGGATTCACAATGATAGGATTAGTGGTTCAGTAGTTATTGACGAAAATGGCATTTTCCGTAATGGCGGTTTAACGCCACAGTTCCCCCCATACAGTGTTTGTGTGTACGTTTTCAGATTCCTTGACCATGAAAACATATGACTAGCAATTGGATTCACAATGATAGGATTAGTGGTTCAGTAGTTATTGACGAAAATGGCATTTTCCGTAATGGCGGTTTAGCGCCACAGTTCCCCCCATACAGTGTTTGTGTGTATGTTTTCAGATTTTTTGACCATGAAAACATATGACAAGCAATTGACAATGATAGGATTAGTGGTTTAGTAGTTATTCACGAAAATGGCATTTTGCGTAATGGCGGTTTTCTTGTGGATGGTGATCCAGATCACCACCAAAATCTAGTCATCTGTAGGATACCCCATTTCTGACAATCTGTGAAAATTTCATGAAAATCCGTCCATAACTTTTTGAGTTATCTTGCTAACAAACAGACAGACAGACAAACCAACGCCGATGAAAACATAACCTCCTTGGCGGAGGTAATAAAGTGACAGAGCAAGAGACAGTGCTGGACTGGTTTTAGTTGATGAAAACATGAAATGGGTTCCACCCCGACCTTCACGGAATGTTGTAGAAGCATGTCAACTAATGGCCCTTTTCCCTTAGCACCTACTCACCTTGACTCCTCATGACTCTACTCACCCCAACACAGTTTCGGTTGTTTTTCATTACAACTGAGTACGACCTCAAAGTGGGTGGGTTCATTATAGCAAGGTGGCCCGTTATGTTGCTGACATGCTGACATTTTACTCTCAGAAGCAAATACCTAAGGACCAGCAAGCACAAAATACAAGCAGAGCACTGAGTTAGCATTGATGGCTAGCTAGCGAGCTAGTTAGCTCACTCACTGTCTGCAAACAGGAGACAACGGCAATATCCTTGTTTGTTCAAAGTGAGTTTGCCACCAGTGGGATAAATAATGTAAAAGATCCTTAAAATCACAAAACACCATCCTCTATCACAGTTTCCACCAATGCCGTGGCCAAAGTTTTCAACGATGCTGTAGCCGAGTCAATGCCACTCTCCCTCCCACTGAGCAAACCTCGCCGTTGGACCACAGTGTTGATTTGTGTTTAGCCATTTATCTCGTTGATTATCACAGAAATAATAAAAACTCATGGTCGCTGTCACCAAATTTTACAAATGGTGGGTTTGATTCTTGTGAAGACGTCGCTCTCATGACTCATCCAGTGACGTTGCACCCTGGCCAATCAGTGGCCTGCAGTCTATTGACGTCACATTTTCAGCTTAATTCAGCTCGCTTGGAACCCCGGCTGAGTAGGTACTAAAAAAGTACCTAGTACCAGGTACTAGGTACTAATGGGAAAATCGAGAAGAGTCAAGGCGTGTCGGGCTGAGTAGGTGCTAGTGGAAAAGGGCCATAAGATAGCCCCACAATGTCCACAGCTTTCAGGTACTCGGGGTGATTCTCATCTACCCCCGGGGCCTGGCCCCAAAACAGTTTTTTAACCACTTAGGTGACCTTGCCCCCTGTGATGAGCAAGTCACCCCCCTCGTTCTCAAGTTCTGCTTCCTCTGTGCAAGGCATGTCAGTGGGGGTGAGGAGATCCTCAAAGTATTCCTTCCACCGCCAGACGATATCCCATTTCAAGTCAACAGCTCTCCATCCACACCATACACTGTGGACGAGGAGCTGCTTCCATCTCCTGAGTCACTGGACAGTTTGCCAGAATCTCTTCGAGGCCAACTGAAACTCTTTCTCCATGGCCTCACCAAACTCCTCCCACTCGCGAAATTTGCTTCAGCAACCACTCGAGCTGCACTCTACTTGGCCTCCTGGTACACCTCACTCCCTCACCTCGGGAGTTCTACAAGTCAACCAAACTTGATAGGACTCCTTCTTCAGGTTGATAACCCACTTCACCACCGGTGTCCACCACTTGGTTCAGGGGTTGCCACCATGAGATGCACCAAGGACCTTGCGGCCGCAGTTCTGGGCAGCTGCTTCAATTATGGAGGTGGAGAACATGGCTGGTTCAGACGCCATGACTCCAGATTCCCTCGGAATGTGGTCAAAGTTCTTCCAGAGGTGGGAGTTTAAGACCTCCCGGACAGGGGCCTGAGCAAGTGTTCACTTGAAGCTTGGGAGTCACTGGACCTTCCAACAGGACAATGATCCCAAGCATACCTCAGAGTCCACCAAGGTTTTGTTTAAGTTCTGGAAGATATTAGAGTGGCCATCACAGTCTCCTGACATTGAAAATCTCTGGTGGGATTTGAGAAAGGTGGTTGCAGCACACAAACCCAAGAATATTGGTGAAGTGGAGGCCTTTGAACTCGAGGAATGGGCTATGATTCCTCAGGAACATTGTCAGAAGCTGGTGTCTGGCTATGAATCACATTTGCAGTAGGTCATAACAGCTAAAAGGTGATCTACTAAACACTAAAGATGCTGTCATGAAGGGGTTGAATAATTTTGAAACTGCAGCAGTCATTAAAAGTGACATTTTTGAGTTGAATCTGGAGAAACCACTTGTGATATTGATTGTGTTGAGCTATTTAAATTGTTCTTGTTTGATTTGTTTATTGCAAACAGCTGCTACTTTGGACATTTTGCCAATAAACCTAATTTGCAGTGGGGGTTGAATAATTTTGATTGCAACTGTAGATATATATCATCCTCGGGATATTCAATTCAATTCAATTCAATTCAACTTTATTTATATAGCGCCATTTCACAACAACAGTCATCTCATAGCACTATCAACTGTAGGGGGGACCCCCACAGTTGCAGAAAGACCCCAGCAATCAGGCGATCCCCTGTGAGCAAGCACTTGGCGACGGTGGAGAGGAAAAACTCCCTTTTAACAGGAAGAAACCTCCAGCAGAACCAGGCTCAGGGAGGGGCAGTCATCTGCTGCGACTGGCTGGGGGGTGAGGGGATAGAGAAGAAGAAAAGAACAGACATGTAGAGAGCAAACAGCACGATGGGGACTCAATCTATGGGAGAGAACAAACAAATGTTAATGACCAGCAAAAAAAAAAATATTTCATAGAGAGTGAGGAAAGGAGTGAGGCCCAGTGCATTACTGGAGGTCCCCCGGCTGACTAAACCTATTAGCAGCATAACTAAGGGAGGGTTCAGAAACACATGATCCCTCCCTAATTGTAGGCTATATCAAAAAGGTAGGTTTTAGCCCTATTCTTAAAAACAGAGATCGAGTCTGACTCCCGAATCCAGATTGGCAGCTGATTCCACAGGAGAGGAGCTTGATAACTGAAGGCTCTGCCTCCCATTGTACTTTTGGAGATTCTAGGTATTACAAGTAATCCTGCATTTTGGGAGCGTAGTGCTCTGTTAGGCTGATACGGTAGTATCAGATCTTTTAAATAAAAAGGAGCCTGATTGTTTAGAGCTTTGTAAGTAAGAAGAAGGATTTTAAACTTAATTCTAAACTCTATGGGAAGCCAATGAAGGGAGGCCAGAACCGGAGAGATATGATCTCTCTTTCTAGTACCTGTTAAAACTCTTGCTGCAGCATTTTGGATCAGCTGAAGACTTTTTAAAGATGTTTTAGGACAGCCTGATAATAAAGAATTACAATAATCTAATCTCGAGCTAACAAAAGCGTGGATCAGCTTCTCAGCATCACTCTGAGACAAGATGCTCCTAATCTTGGCAATATTACGCAAATGATAGAAGGCAGTCTTAGAAACAAATTTAATATGTGAATTGAAGGACAAATTCTGATCAAAAATAGCTCCAAGGTTCCTCACAGAGCTATTAAGAGAAAGAGTAACTGCATCCAAACTGAAAGTTTGATTTGGAAAGGAATTTCTAAGGTTTTTTGGACCAACAAGAATGACTTCAGTCTTATCTGAATTTAATAGCAGGAAATTACAAGTCATCCAAGCTTTGATTTCCTTAAGACAGGCTTCTAACTTGACTAATTGATTAGTATCATCTGGCTTCATTGACAGGTATAACTGTGTGTCATCTGCATAACAATGAAAATGTATACAGTGCTTTCTAATAATGTTTCCTAACGGAAGCATATATAAACTAAAAAGAGTAGGGCCTAGCACAGATCCCTGTGGAACTCCATGACTAAGCTTTGAGCTGAAAGAAAACTCTAAAACTATAAGATGACTTATATCGGGATGTGAAATTTTGGTCGTATCACACACCTGTAGGCTGAGAAATCAGTAAGGGATCACTGGGAAATCAATGAGATCGTTGAGCGCTCCTTGAGAGTTTGGTGAGAGGTCAATGAGAGATTACTTCCTTTTGACGATCGTTGAAAGATTGTTTTGGACCAAGCCAAAAGTTTATGAGAAAAAAAATGCAAATTTACTATAAAAATACTTCAACTTTATGAGGAAAAACGTTTTAAATGTATGAGGGAAAAAGGCTGCAAATTCACAAGAACAAGTTGCAGAACAAAAAGAAAAAAGTTTGAAATGTATGAGAAAAAACTGCAGATTTACCTGAAAAAAGTTGCGGATTTACAAGCAAAAACTTGCAAATAAACAAGGAAAAAGTTACAAATTTATGAGAAAAAAGTTACAAATTTATGGGAAAAAAGTTACAAATTTACAAGGTAAAAGTTGTAGATTTAGTAGAAAAAATTGCAGATTTACAAGAAAAAAAAATCTGAGAAAAAAGTTGCAAATTTACAAGTAAAAAGCTGCAAATTTATGAGAAAAAAGTGTTAAATGTATGAGGAAAAAGCTGCAAATTTACAAGGCAAGACAAGGCAAGTTTATTTGTATAGCACATTTCGTGTACAAGAATTCAAAGTGCTTTACATAAAAAACATTAAAATATTACAGCAAGTTGCAAAAAGCAATACATAAGAATTTAGAAGCAAACTAGAAAGTAAATTAGAGAGAAAAAAAACAAGCTACAATAATAATAATAATAATAATAATAATAATAATAATAATAATAATAATAATAATAAGTTTATTTATAGGGCACCTTTCACAGATAGAGTCACAAAGTGCTTAACATGGTACAAAACAAAATAAAAACACAGGCACATAAAACAGTAAAAAAAAAAAAAGTAGACAGTAAAAGCACATAAAAATACAATCAGCACATAGTTAAAAAGCCAGGCTAAAAAGGTGGGTCTTTAGTTGCTTCTTAAATACACCAATGGAAGGTGCAGATCTAAGTTCAAAAGGCAAGGAGTTCCATAGTCTGGGAGCAACAGCAGCAAAGGCTCTATCGCCTTTGGTTCTGAGCCTAGTACTAGGGACTACCAATAGATTCTGATGAGAAGACCTTTTGGACAATTTAAACAAAAACTAAAGGAAGAAATACTCCAAAAATATTTACAAGACGACATGTAAACTCACATAAGGATTGACATTTCCAGCCTGTGTTGTGTTATAGCTTAGTTTTTCTTTTTTCTCTGTGACACTATGTCTTAGATTTGTTTTTGAATAGTAACCGCTTAACTTAGACTAGCTCAGTTTTCTTTTCTCTCAGTCATATTTTGTCTTAGCCTTGTTTTAAATTGTAATCGCTCTTGTCTTGTTTTCTCCTTTTTCTCCTTTGAATTCTTGGATGGAATATGGGTGGGCAATATAAGCTGCGGCTTCAGCCATCACCCATTTCGGATAACTCACGTGGAATTGTATAGTAGAAGGAGTCTTTGTCTAATTTGACCTTGTTGTTATATTATACAGTTTCTTTTAACCTGTAATGTACTATCCGAAATAAAATACATTCATTCATTCAAGACCTGAGAGACCTGCAGGGCTGGTATAGAGAGAGCAGGTCACTAATATAAAAAGGTGCCTCTTCATGAATGGCTTTGTAAGTAAGAACAAGAACTTTAAAATCAATTCTATAATTTACAGGAAGCCACTGCAAGGAGGCCAAAACAGGAGTGATATGATAGAATCTGCTGGACCTAGTTAGTAATCTTGCAGCAGCGTTCTGGACTAACTAGACGGTGTAAAGAGGATTTGCTAAGACATGTAAAAAGAGCATTACAGTAGTCCAAACGTGAAGAAACAAAGGCATGAATAATGATTTCTTTTTTTTCCACAATATCTTTATTGAACCTTTTTTTTTTTTAACAAACATGATACAAACAATCAAACACTAACACTAAAGTACTACAAAAAAAAAAAAAGATGCACTAAAAACACCAACAACCACCAGCAAAATCAAATCTTCAACAATGCTCCTCTGTTTAGTCTAGACAATCCAATACATAAGTATACATATTATGTTCACCAGTTTGGAATTTACAAGGTCCACACACATCATTCACCTTCTTCTTCAAAAGTTATGTTTAAATTTTTTACATAATCAATAAAAGGTCTCCATATATTCTCAAACACAATTTCCTTTGATTTCAGTATATATGTTATTCTTTCTAATGGAAGGTTTGTTAACATCTGTCTTAACCACTGAGTCACATCTGGTCTATGAGTCTTTTTCCATAATAGTGCAATACATTTTTTGGCATTAAGCAAACTGAGGTCTATGAATGTTCTTTCACTTTTATTAAAATTATGCTTTTCTGGGTACAGACCCAACAAAAACAATTTAGGATTCAATATGATTTGTTTTGAGATTATTTTTTCAATTGTTACCCTCACCTCTTCCCAAAACATTCTTATTAATCTACATTCCCATACACAATGAAATAGAGTTCCTTTACTTTCCATGCATTTTGTGCATGTATCTGGTATATTTTTGTTATATTTATTTAACTCCTCCTGTAACATACATCCGCATTAACCATTTGAAATGTATCAATTTAAGGCGTACATTTATTGATTTGGTTTGAGCTTCTGTACAAGCCAATTCCCATTGTTCCTCTGAAATTTCAATTTGCAGATCTTCTTTCCAGTAGTTTAATCTTTTCAGTGAATTTTCACTTGAAGATAGTGTCAATGAGTTATAAAACTCTGAAATAATACCCTTTCTTTTACTATCTTTCATCATCATTTTTTCCAAGGATGAATAAATAGGTCGAGTGAGAGCTTTATTTTGATTTGATCGAATAAAGTTTCTAAGTTGAAGATATTTAAAAAAATGTGTTCTATTGAGATTAAATTTGATCCTCAGCTCTTCAAAAGACATTATGTTATCTGCACATGGCAAATATAAATCCTGAATCTTTTGTATCCCTTTTAAATTCCATACTTTAAATACAGCGTCCGCTCTCCCTGGTTTAAAATATTGATTACCCCATATTGGACTAAATTGTGACAATAACTGTGGTTCTTTTAATTAGTTTTTAGCTTCACACCATATTTTGATCATATGCTTTACAAATGGATTTTTAACTTGTTTTTGTAATTTTTTTGCCGAATCTGAGTATATGAATATGGGAAGAGGTAAAGGTAAATTGTATGATTCCATTTCAGTCCAGTGAGGGAGATCATTTGATGAAAAATAATATGTCATAGACCTCAGTTGTGCCGACCAATAATACAACATAAAATTTGGACATTTCAGACCTCCACGATCAAATGGTAAATATAATAAAGACAGACGTAATCTAGCCCTCCTGTTGTTCCATATAAATTCCACTAACTTTTTTTTTATTCTTGAGAATAAATCTAAAGGTGGTGATAAGGGAATGTATTGAAATAAATAAAGTATTTTAGGTAAAATATTACTTTTAAGTATATTGATTCTCCCAATCATCGACATTGGTAGTGACATCCATCTCTGAGTTAACTCATTGATATCTGACATTAAGGCTTCATAGTTGACACTGGCGACTGATTCTAGCTTAGGCACAATTTGGATTCCTAAATATTTAAACTGATTTACAACATTGAATTGATTTACCTCAGGGGCTGGGCAATTTCTCTGGGTCTCATTTAGCATTAATATTGAAGATTTAGTTTTATTTATTTTATATCCTGATATTTCCCCAAAATTCTTTATTAAATTCAACAAGGTTGGAATTGATTTTTTTAGATTCGACATAAACAAAATTATGTCATCGGCGTACAGGGAGATTTTATGTTCTGTTGGTCCAACTTTAATTCCATATATTTGTGAATGTAAACGTATCGCTATCGCTAAAGGTTCAATTGCCATAGTAAACAGTAAAGGTGAAAGTGGACAGCCTTGTCGACATCCTCTATTGATTTTTATTGGTTTTGAAATATTGTTATTTGTTAGGATTTCTGCTGTAGCATTATTGTATATTATTTGAACCCATTTTATGAAATTATTTCCAAGTCCAAACCTTTGTAGGACTTCAAAAAGAAAGGGCCATTCAACTCTATCAAAGGCCTTTTCGGCGTCCAGTGATAGGAGAGCTGTATCCGGTGCTTCTTTATTAAAATAAATAATATTAAATAGTCTTCTTACATTATGGAAGCCTTGTCTTCCCTTTATAAAGCCATTCTGATCCATCCATCCATCCATCTTCTACCGCTTTTCCAGAGGTCCGGGTCGCGGAGGCAGCAGTTCAAGCAGAGAAGCCCAGACTTCCCTCTCCCCAGCCACCTGCTCCAGCTCTTCAGAGGGGATACCAAGGCGTTCCCAGACCAGCTGGGAGACATAGTCTCTCCACCGAGTCCTGGGTCTGCCCCGGGGTCTCCTCCCAGTGGGACGTGCCTGAAACACCTCAAGTGGGAGGCGTCCAGGAGGCATCCTAATCAGATGGCCATACCACCTCAACTGACTCCTTTCAATGTGGAGGAGCAGCGGTTCTACTCTGAGCCTCTCCCGGACAACTGAGCTCCTCACCCTATCTCTGAGGGTGAGTCCAGCAATCCTACGGAGAAAGCTCATTTCAGCCGCTTGTATCCGCGATCTCGTTCTTTCGGTCATTACCCAAACCTCGTGACCATAGGTGAGAGTAGGAACATACGTAGATTGATTGGTAAATCGACAGCTTTGCCTTAGAACTAAGCTCCCTCTTCACCACAACAGACCGGTACAACGTCCGCATCACTGCAGATATTGCTCCAATCCGTCTGTCGATCTCTCGCTCCATTTTTCCCTCACTCGTGAACAAGACCCCAAGATACTTAAACTCCTCCACTTGGGGCAGTAGCCTGTCCCCAACCCGGAGAGGACAATCCACCTTTTTCCGGCTGAGGACCATGGACTCGGACTTGGAGGTGCTGATTCTCATTCCAGCCGCTTCACACTCAGCGGCAAATCGTCCCAGCAAGAGCTGTAGGTCATTGCTGGATGAAGCCAACAGGACAACATCATCTGCAAACAACAGAGATGAGATCCTGTGCTCACCAAGCATGACACCCTCCATTCCCTGGCTGCACCTAGAAATCCTGTCCATAAAAATTATGAACAGGATCGGTGACAAAGGGCAGCCCTGGCGGAGTCCAACTCTCACTGGGAATGACTCCGACCGAGAGTTGGCAATACGAACCAAACTCTCACAGCGGTCGTACAGAGACCGAATAGCTCGTAACAACAAGCCCGATACCCCATACTCCCGAAGCACCCCCCACAAAAATCCACGAGGGATGCGGTCAAATGCCTTCTCCAAGTCCACAAAACACATGTAAACTGGTTGGGCAAACTCCCACGAACCCTCAAGAATTCTCGAGAGGGTGAAGAGCTGGTCCGATGTGCCACGGCCAGGACGAAAACCACATTGCTCCTCCTGAATCCGAGGTTCGACCAACGGCCGGACTCTCCTCTCCAGTACCTTGGCATAGACCTTCCCAGGGAGGCTGAGGAGTGTGATCCCTCTAAAGTTGGAGCACACCCTCTGGTCCCCTTTTTTGAAGAGAGGAACCACCACCCCGGTTTGCCATGCCAAAGGCACTGCCCCCGACCTCCACGCAATGTTGCAGAGGCGTGTCAACCATGACAACCCAACAACATCCAGGGCCTTGAGGTACTCAGGGCAAATCTCGTCCACCCCCGGGGCCCGGCCACCAAGGAGATTTTTAACCACCTTGGCGACCTCAGCCCCTGTGATAGGCGAGTCATCCCCCTCGTCCCCAAACCCTGCTTCCTCTGTGGAAGGCGTATCAGTGGGATTGAGGAGATCCTCGAAGTATTCCTTCCACCGCCCAACGATATCCCCAGTCGAAGTCAACAGTGTCCCATCCGCACCATACACAGTGTGGACGGGGAGCTGCTTTCCCCTCCTGAGCCGCCGAACAGTTTGCCAGAATCTCTTTGAAGCCGACCGAAAGTCTTGTTCCATGGCCTCACCGAACTCCTCCCATACCTGGGTTTTTGCTTCAGCAACCACCCGAGCTGCACTCCGCTTGGCCTGCCGGTACACCTCAGCTGCTTCGGGAGTCCCACAAGCCAACCAAGCTTGATAGGACTCCTTCTTCAGAAGGAGTCCATTCTGATCTCGATTAATAATATTTGGTAAAATTTCTTGTATTCGTCTTGCTAAAATTTTACAGATTATCTTAAGGTCGGTGTTTAATAGGCTTATTGGTCTCATATTTTCACATTTATTAGAGGGCTTACCTGGTTTTGGCAGCAGTATAATTAAGGCATTATTTATGTATGATGGTAAATTATTATTTTGAAATGCTTCTAAAACCATTTCCAAAAAAGGTTTTATTAATTTATTCTTAAATTTTTTATAAAGGTCAACTGGAAGACCATCTGGTCCTGCACTTTTTCCTGATTTCATATTATCAATGGCTAGCCCAACTTCTTCTTGACTAATTTTAGACTCCAATATCTCCCTGTTTTCATTTGGAATACACGGTATAGATAGTTCGTTCAAAAACCCATTTAGTTTTGTTAAATCAAATTCATTTTTAGTATCATATAATTTTTCATAGTAATCTCTAAAGGCTCTGTTAATTTCTAAAGGATCTATAACTACCTGTCCGTTACTTATAATACTAGTAATTGGTGTTTTAATTTCTAATTGTTTAATCTGCCATGCCAATAATTTTCCAGATTTTTCACCTTGTTCATAAAAAGATTGTTTCAATCTTAGAAGACTCGAGGCAGCTCTATTCGCTGATTTTTTGTCGTATTCAGCTCTCAAAATCAGTAATTCATTCTCCAACCTTGGATCACTTCCTGCATACACTTTTTCCTGAAGACTTTTCATTTTATGTTCCAATTTAGCTCTCTCCTCTCGAGTCTTCTTAGATTTTGATCCTGTATAACTAATAATATGTCCCCTAATAAAAGCTTTGAAAGCCTCCCACTTTACACATGCTGATGTTTGTGTAGTATTGATGTCAAAGTACTCGTCTATCTGTTTTTCTATATACTTGACAAATTCCTCATCCTGAAGCCATTTATGCTGAAATTGCCATCTACCTGATTCCTTTATCAATTTTTTATCTACATATATTAGACAACAGGGTGCATGATCAGAGATCACAATGTTATCATAAAAGCAGTTTTGAACCTTGGATCTTAATTCTGTGGAAATCAAAAAATAATCAATACGTGAGAATGTCTTGTAGGTACTGGAATAACAAGAATAGGCTTTAACTTGTGGTTTCATTTCTCTCCATATATCTAACAATCTCAATTCTTTCATAAAATGATTAATAGTCATCCTACATCCATTGTGCGTACAATCCAGTCCTGTTGATCTATCTATACCTGGATTCAATGTACAATTAAAATCCCCTGCTATTATATGTTGCCCTGTAAGTGATGATAAAATAAGAAATAAATTAGCAAAGAACTTTTGGTCATCTATATTGGGACCATATAAGGTCACAAGATTTATATTTTCTAATAGCAAAGAACCTTGAATGATTACATATCTTCCAAGTTTGTCTCCAATTACATTTTTCACTTGAAAAGGGACTGATTTATGTATGAGAGTCATAACTCCCCTGGCCCGGGATGAGAATGATGAGGTGAAGACACTTCCTTGCCATCTACTCCTAATTCTTTTTATATCCTCCTCTATTAGATGAGTTTCTTGTAAAAACACAATTTTTGAACCCATGTCTTTTATTTTATTCATAACTTGTTTAAGTTTTTTTAAATTTTGTAGACCTCTGCAATTCCATGAAGTTAAATTAAGATTAACACTTTGGTTTATGATCAATAGAGAGTTTGGGATTACCTTGCAGTGTAAACATGCTCATACAGAGAAGCAAAAACATGAGTGGTTGAACATTCATCCTACAAACTACACACAAACAAATTCCCCCTTCCCACACTTGTGGCGAACCCCCCAAAATCAAAAGAAAAATTCCGTCTCCCGATATAGCCATCGACCGCTCCACACCCACGGGGAACAGCCTAAGCCACTCCTTCTTCATCCTCCCAATCACCCTATCTCTACTGCTTTTAATGACGTAACATTAACTCTCCTCTGTAGTTTTCCAACTTAACTCCAAAATTTTTAACAACTTTGTACATCATAGTTTTTTTTGTTTGTTTTGTTTTTGTTTTTTTTTTAATATATAATACAATCTATATTTTGTAAACTTGCTATTTACTTCAAGTCAGTCAGATGCCTGTGCAAATGCTTAATTATTCTACCTTATATTTTGTTCATGCTTAGCTCCCACCAGTCTCTTCTTCTTCTTTGATCTTCTTGATGAACTCCTGCGCCTCCTCTGGGGTCTTGAAGATGTGGGTTCTGCCCTCATACGTGGTCAGCAGTCTCGCAGGATAGATTACACCATGACGAATCCCAAGGTTGCACAGCTCCTTACGTATGGGATCAAACTGCTTCCTCAATTGTTGGATTCCTGTGGCCAAATCTGGGTAGAACCGCACCTGCTGATCCTGGTGTTTAATCTCTCCTTTAGCTCGTGCAGCGTTGAAGATCTTCATCCTGTCTCTGTTGCTAAGAAACTTCATAATTAAGGTCCTCGGCGGTCCCTTATCTCTCCGTGGGCCAATACGATGTGCTTTTTCCAGAACCACTGCTGATTGCAACTCCTCGCTGCCCAGCACCTCCGGAATCCACTTTTCCAGAAAGGAATATACGTCCCGACCTTCTGATTCCTCTGGAAGACCCACCAGTCTCAAGTTATTCTGTCTCGACCGAGATTCCAAATCCAAAATATTATCTTCTAGACATTTATTTTTTTTTCCAAAGTGCGCACCTTTAATTGAAGACGGGTGACGTCATCTTCAGCACTAGCGAGACGGAGCTCCATCTGCGCCGTTCGTTCTACACAGTCACCCAATTCCTTTCTTATTCCTTCCAACGCTGTCATAATCCCATCAAATCTAGAGGAAAAGTCCGCTCTCATTGAACTCATGGCAGCCATCAGCGCATCTGCGCTGCTCCCCGCAGATATCGCACCGTTGCCAGCCTCCTCCGCCATATATGGAGTTTTGTTTGCTGCGTCACAGACCTGAAAGTCCATTAATTTGGACTGTTTCGGCGGCTCGCTTTTTCCTTTACCTGGTTTTCCAGTCTTAGGCTTCGCCGACATATCCTCGCCCAAACGCTGGGATACTTTCTGTCCCAAATGAGAGAGTTATTTGCCGATTTTTTTCTCCAGGAGCAGAGCAGAGTGAAACACGTCCGTCTTACGTGGCAGCCATAACCGGAAGTCATGAATAATGATTTCTAACTAGTGTAGGAAAGCAATGACCTAATTTTAGATATATTCCTAAGGTGGAAAAAACAACTCCGGGTCAGAGATTTGACATGCTGATCAAAACTCATCGATTGATCGAAAATGACACCAAGATTTTTTAGTTTAGACCGTACGTTAGAGCTTAATGAACCAATGCTATTAACCAACTTAGGAATTAGATTATCAGGTGCTACAATAAGGACTTCAGTTTTATCAGCATTAAGTTGCAAAAAGTTACTAGACATCCAGTCCTTAATTGCAGACAGACAATCATGAATAATTTTCAAATTGTCAACATGGTCAGGCTTAAAAGAGAAAAGTAGCTGTAAATCATCAGTGTAACAGTGATAAGACACACCTTTAAATTTGCTGATAATAGAACCAAGTGGCAGCATACTGTATATAGGGCAAATAAAAGTGGACCCAGAATAGAACCCTGAGGCACCACACAGGTTAAAGGATCAGAGTCAGATGAATAAGAGCCAACAGCCACGGAAAAACTCCTACCAGAAAGGTAGGAGAAAAACCAATCCAGAGCTTTTCCAGAAATACCTACCCAATCTCTAAGCCTTTGTAACAAAATAAAATGAATACAACAGAAATAAAAGTTCCAGTTCTTTGTAGATTAATTCAGTTCAATTGTTCGACTGAAAGGCGACAGCAAATAGGAGAGTTTTTAACCTGGATTTAAAGCAGCTGAGAGTTTCAGCAGCCCTGATGCTTTCTGGGAGTTTGTTCCTCATGTGAGAGGCATAAAAACTGAACGCTGCCTCACCATGTTTGGTTCTAACTCTGGGCACAGATAGTAGGCCTGACCCTGATGACCTGAGGACTCTGGGTGGTTCATAATGGACTAGCAGATCTGAAATGTATTTTGGCCCAAAACCACGGCTTTATAAACCAACAGGAGTATTTTGAAATCTATGTATTCTTTGACAGACAGCAAGCCAGTGTAAAGATCTGAGGACTGGAGTTATATGATCCACTTTTTTGGTCTTAGTGAGGACTCAAGCTACAGCGTTTTGAACTAACTGCAGCTGTCTGATGGACTTTTTAGGGAGACCTGTGAGGACAGCATTACGGTAGTCCAGTTTACTGAAGATAAATATATGGACAAGTTTTTCTAGATCCTGCTGAGACATCATACCTTTAATCCTCGCTATGTTCTTTAAGTGATAGTAAACTGACTTCACTACTGACTTAATGTGGCTGTTAAAATTCAGGTCTGAGTCCAGAACCACACACCAAGATTTTTGGCTTGGCTGTTGGTTTTTAGCATCATTGATTGAAGCTGAGTACTAACTTCGAGTCTTTCTTCTTTGGCTCTGAAAACTGTTATTTTGGTTTTGTCTTTGTTTAACTGAAGAAAATTCTGGCACATCCACTCTTTAATTTGACTAATACATTTGATCCGTGTTTTAACTGCACCATAGCCTCTTGGTGAGACGGTTATGTAGATTTGTGTATCATCTGCATAATTATGGTAATATGTGTTGTTGTTTTTTATGATTTGAGCAAGTGGGAGCATATAGATGTTGAAAAGCAAAGGTCCCAAAATAGAACCTTGGGGAACTCCACAGGTTATTTTTGTTCGCTCGGATTTGTAGTTACCTATAGACACAAAATAGTCCCTGTCTTTTAAATAGGACTCAAACCAGTTAAATGCTGTACCAGAAAGTCCCACCCAGTCTTTCAGCCGGTCTTGTAAGATGTTATGGTCAACCGTGTAAAATGCAGCACTGAGGTCCAGTAGAACAAAGACTGAAATGTTGCCACTATCTGTATTGGACTGGATGTCATTAAGAACCTTAACTAGAGCTGTCTCAGTGCTGTGGTGTGGCCGAAAACCTGACTGGAAGACATCAAACAGTTATTTAATGTCAGGAAGTTGTACAATTGGTGAAAAACAGAATTTTCTATTGTTTTACTAAGAAAGGGGAGGTTTGATATAGGCCCATAGCTGTTGATGAGTGAGGTGTCTAGGTTGCTCTTTTTTTAGAAGTGGTTTGAAAACAGCTGTTTTAAAGCACTGAGGGAAGACACCTGAATGCAGAGACATATTTATGATCTGTAGTAGATCTGAGGCCATACAATATGAAACATTTTTTTAAAATCCTGTTGGGAGGGTATCAAGGCAGCAGGTAGTGAATTTCAGGTGGCGTATGATGTCATCCAAGATTTTATGATTGATTGAAAGAAATTTTGCCATGGTGTTTACATCTTCTCTACGTGGACACAGAGGAAGAACATGTCCTGCACCTGGTATAGAAGCACTTACTGACTGTCTAATTTTCTGAATTTTGTCAGTTAAGACAAAGGCAAAGTCACTGCAGGCATGGCAGGATAGAAGTTCAGGAGCTACTGACACAGGGGGATTTGAAGAACAGAAATGGGGATTACAAGAATAATTTGCAGAATTAAAAGAAAAAAGTTGGAAATTTATGAGAAAAAATTTGTCATGAATCCGGGTTTGGAGGCCAAACCTGGTTCTGACTTATTGTTATGATTTGTCCTAGTTTCCTCCTGACAGCTCAGGCACACCCCCTCCTCCTGTCAAATGCCATCAGCTGCACTGTCACGGGTGCTCACACACATACACACACCCACACGTACACACACACATGCACACACTCCATTCACTCTCATTCACAAGCTCTCTCACACACCGGATGCTAATCAGTTCTGCCCACGCATTCCCCCACCGGCAATCTCTTTTCTCGTTAGCTTCAGGAGTATTTGTTGGTCGCTCCAGAGGAAAGAGATTGTGGGGGCATTCACCTCTATACATGGCAGCTAGTTCTCCCCGTATATGGTTTCACTCCCTTCGTTATTCTCCAGCCTGTCACTGCTAACCTGTTTGATCCGTTGGTGTTTCAGCTGGCCCTGCTTCTCCACTTCATCCTCCAGACTGCATGTTCCGCCCCGGATCAGCCCCAGCCTTGTAAGCCTTTCTTCGCCTTTTCTCCTGTGCATTGCAGCCCTGCAGCACTAGGCTGTTCGCCTTTCCTGTTTGTGCTTTAGGCAGCACTGTAGCATGAGGCTCCATTTTAGACCGGGCTGTAGAGCATTCGGCCGGTGCCCTGTAAGTTTGGTGGCCTAACCTTGTCATTACACCTCTCCATATACTGTGTGGTTAACTGAACTGAATTTGGTGATTATTGGACTGGTTATTTTTGGTGAACTAAAATAAACATGACACTCTCTATTCCTGCAATTGGGTTTTTGATTCTCTCTGTCATGTGCTGTGTTATGGCGCACGGAGGTTTGTGACAAAATTGCAAATTTACTAGAACAAAGTTGCAAATTTATGAGAAAAAAGTTATAAATTTACTAAAAAAAGATGCATATTTACAAGTAAAAAGCTACAAATTTATGAGAAAAGTGTTGCAAATTTACAAGGAAAACATTACGAATTTACAAGGAAAAAGTTGCAGATTTATTAGAAAAAAATGCAGATTTTCAAGAAAAAAAATGAAACATTTCTGAGAAAAAAGTTGCACATTTACAAGTAAAAAGCTGCAAATTTACTTAGAAAAAAGTTGCAAATTTATGAGAAAAAGCTGCAGATTTACAAGGACTGTGGAGATCATCGAAGATTATCAACAGATCTTGGCGATTGCTGGAAGATTGTCGAAAAGTGGTTGAGCGATCTAGCTGTTTCTCAGACCAGACCAATTGGTTTCAAGAACATGAGCTTGAGTTTAGTGGACTGTAAACATGGAGTCAGATCTCAGAAGAATATGTGAAACTCATGCTCTTGTAATAACGTTAAGTCCATGTTTTGCACCCAAACTCTAACAGTTCCTGTGAACAGAAAAAAGCTTATCTTTTTAACAAGTTCTGCAAGAGAAAAGAAGGTGGTTCCCACCAAATAAATAAAAACAAAACCCATCTGTATAAAGACTGCTTGGCTTTAATTATAACACGGCGCTAAGGTTCTCCTGTTTGTTTTATCAAGCCCTCTGGCGGTTTTAATTAGCACTTTTTTAATTTTACATTAATTGTAATAGAGCTATTTTGTCACCCAGAGCGAGTTGCTGAGCCTTAATAGGGGGATTTGTCTGGTGAGAAGTGATGAGGCAACACGAAGCTGCAAAGATGAGAAATGAGTTTAAACTGCAGGCATTATAAGCCATTTATTTGAAAAAAAAAAAGAAAAAGGCAGAGACAGTGTTTCATGATCAGTCTTAATGATGGTGAGCATCCAGTCATTCTTATTCTGGGCACATAATACACTACAGGCATTTGATCACGGCTGTTTGCAGCTCTTGACATACACAGAAGATGCCCATCGGGGGGGGGGAGGGGGGGGGGCTCCAACAGACTCAACCATTCAAACTCGCTGTGGTAAGATTTCAAGCTGAGTACAGTGAACGGGTTTGCCCATTTCCACCACGTCCTCATAGGGCCCTTGGGGAGCACTGTGGATGGTGCTAAGCCGGTGGTTTGGTGCAGGAAAATCAGATTTGTGTTCCATGATGTTTGCCTGGGTTTGTAATGCACACATTTGCAAGCCCGCTGTGCCAATAAACTGCAGCTGAGAGTGCTGATGGGTGCAGCAACAGACTTTTAAACAGTCCCCGTGCACTTTTTTCTGCATGCTGACACAGCTCACAGACATAAGAACCTCTTAAAATTCTGGTGTTCTGCTGGTGGTACGTTTCAAATTTTACACAGAAATGCTGTAAAACCTGCGGTTAGACCACTAGCTAGCTCACTAGCTAAGCTATTTGCATTGTAGTAATGTGACAAGGCTCAGTGGGAAACTTCCTCTTCACAGGCTGATGTTTGGCTTTGCAGAACATAACTCTAAAATGAAAAGCAAATCCAAACCAGCACAGGAACACCTTAAAAGAGCTACAAAATGGTGTGTCAGTGATTATAGTAAACATCATTTTGTGTGTTTTGTTGACTTTCAGTGGTCCTTCTGTTAGATTCGGGGAGAGTTTGATTGATTTCAATTGTATAAAAGCCCGAGTAAATAGTAGACTCCGTAGGTGTGGGTTCTGCTTTCAGCCTGTTTGTTTTTTACAGTCCATGTGTGCCATATTGCTACTCTGTGAAAGACTACTATCTGCCAGCAAATCACAGAGTAGTGGTACTGGCAGTGCACCCTGTTTCTGACCAATTTGATGCATGACTGTTTTTTAATAGAAAGTTCTCAAATTTTAGGGTACAGCATCTTGTGGTGTGCATGTGTGTAACAGGATATGGCTTTTGTGATGTTCTAGCAAGTTCTGCACCCAGTTTGATGGACTTTATTCCCCTATCTTCTAGCAAGTCATCTGTGATGCTGTAGACAATTTGTCACAAAGAAAAACCTTCAAATGTCACTGTAATGTCTTTAACTAACCATTGTGATGTGGTGCTGCATGAATAAAGCTGAACAGATGTGAACTGAATATATAAACTGAGGAAGAGACGCTCAGGCTAAGAGGTGAGCAACGGTGAGTTTGATCATATATGTAAACTACACAAAGGAAAGACCTAATGACTCTTCCACTATATGCCACCCATGGATGAGGCATTGAGTGAAGGATACCCGACAAGCCTGGGGTGCATAAACTTTAAGCTAACCTCTCCTGGGAGTGTCTGGGAGGTCTTTTCTTCCCACCACCAGTAAAGTTTCAATACCCAAACTGATGCATGTGTGGATGGTCTCATTGCGCAGTGATTGCGGCTCATGGTACATGTTCATGGGGGGCATCTTTTTCATGGATGGAATTGCACCACTTCTCAATATTCACACGCTTGGTGAGCAAACCTCCAGTAAGTACTGCTACACTTATTGACAACCTGTTTGTCAATGTTTTCGATAAGAAAATAGAAAGTGGATTATTGATAAATGATATAAGTGACCACTTGCCAACCTTTGCACTTATCCATGGCCACACGGGGCCCAACGCAGAAAAAATTTCAAAATCGTTCAGACACAAATCACCAAATGCAATCAGTTCTCTTAAAGAGGACTTGCTGAAGCAAGACTGGACAGAAGTCTATGTATCAGATGTAAATGAAGCCTATGACACATTTATAAACATTGTAACCACTCTTTATGAAAAAAACTGCCCATTAGTAAAAAAAAAGCTCAAACACAAATTTGCTGATAAGCCATGGTTAACCAAAGGACTACAAAAAGCGTGTAAAAAGAAAAATTTATTATATAAAGCTTTCCTAAAGAAAAGGACAAAAGAAGCAGAGCAGCGGTATAAAACATACAAAAATAAGTTAATATATATAATAAGATGTAGTAAAAAAGACTATTAGAGTAAAGAACTGGTGAAAAACAAAGACAATATGAAAAATACATGAACAATACTCAACAGTATCCTTGGAAATAAAAGCAGAAATACAAGCTACCCAACTAATATTCCAAAAAAATAATAAAACGACTCAGAGTGTGAATATAGCTTCACCTGCAGATGAATTTAATAATTTTTTTGTTAACATTGGACCTAAACTGGCCCGAGAAATACCCACTACGGTGCCTACAGGTGATACAATATGCAATAACACTGCTGTAAAAGACTCCATCTTCATAAAGAACACAGACGAAAGAGAGGTCATTGAAATTGTTAAATCGTTCAAAAGTAAAACATTTACTGACTGTGATGATATTGACATGCTACTAGTCAAAACTGTTATCGAATGCATAGTAAAACCACTGACGTATATCTGTAACCTGTCTGTCCAATCAGGTATATTTCCCAATGCAATGAAAATAGCTAAAGTAATTCCGATATACAAGACGGGCGACAGAGGGGAACTCTCAAACTATAGACCAATTCACTATTACCGCAATTTTCCAAGATACTTGAAAAAATATTCTATGAGAGAATTGACAACTTCATACTGAAGAATGATTTATTGTGTGAGCAGCAATATGGGTTCAGACACAAGAGGACAACTGCATATGCCCTAATGGAATTTACAGAAAAAATATCAACAGCCATTGAAAATAAAGAGTATTCAGTTGGAGTATTCCTAGATCTTAAAAAAGCATTTGATACAGTAGATCATAATTTATTATTAAAGAAACTACAAAATTGTGGTATTAGAGGGGTAGCACTGTCCTGGTTAAGTAGTTACTTAAAGAATAGATATCAGTATGTATGTGTTAGCAACAAAAACTCAGAGTTACTGAAGGTCACCTGTGGAGTCCCACAGGGTTCAGTTTTGGGACCATTATTATTCAATATGTATATAAACGATATATGTAAAGTTTCAGAAAAAATGGACTAAATATTGTTTGCCGATGACACTAATCTGCTATGCAGTGGAAACAATTTGGAACAACTTCTGGATACACTCGGAAAGGAATTAGGAAAGCTTAAACTGTGGTTTGATTCAAACAAATTAACGCTCAATTTAAGTAAGACAAAATTCATAGTCTTCAACAACCATCACAACAACCCAGTACCCAAACTCAGTGTAAATGGTGTAGAGATTGAAAGGGTATCTGAAACTAAATTCCTTGGAGTAATAATTGATAACAAACTGTGTTGGAAGTCACATATTAATTATATTAAGGTAAAGTATCCAAATCAATTGCAATATTACACAGAGTGAAATATTGCTGAAATCAACCCACCTATACACCTTGTATCATTCATTAATACTCCATACATGACATATTGTAATGATGTATGGGGGAAATACATATAAAACAAACATATATCCACTCTTTATGCTTCAAAAGAGAGCTATTAGAATAATAAACAAAGCAGCTTACAGAGAATCAACAAACCCACTTTTTCTTAAACAAAAAACTCTCAAGTTGAAAGATCTGGTTGACTTTAAAACCGCAATAATAATGTTCAAAGTGAAGAATTTATCACTGCCCGCAAATATCCAAAAGTTGTTCCAAACAAGGGAGAAACCGATATCACTTCAGGAGGACATGTATATTTCAAAAGCTACAGTGAGAACAACCATCAAGCACACTGTATTTCAGTGCAAGGAGTCAGGCTATGGAACGATTTTGGACTGATTAAAATCATGTACAACGCTTGGACAATTTAAACAAAAACTAAAGAAGAAATACTCCAAACATATTTACAAAACGACATGTAAACTCACATAAGGATTGACATATCCAGCCTGTGTTGTGTTGTAGCTTAGTTTTTTTTTTTTTTTCTCTGTGACATCTTGTCTTAAATTTGTTTTTGAATAGTAACCGCTTAACCTAGCCTAGCTTAGTTTTCTTTTTTTCTCTCAGTCATATTTTGTCTTAGCTTCATTTTAAATTGTAATCGCTCTTGTCTTGTTTTCTCTTTTTCTCTTTTGAATTCTTGGATGGAATATGGGTGGGCAATATAAGCTGCGGCTTCAGCCATCACCCATTTCGGATAACTCACATGGAATTGTATAGTAGAAGGAGTCTTTGTCTAATTTGACCTTGTTGTTATATTATACAGTTTCTTTTAACCTGTACTGTACTATCCGAAATAAATAAATTCATTCATTCAAGTATTGACAAATAATTGACTGCACTCCAAGAGTCTCTGCAGACACAGAGCTGAACTTGATTGGATGACATACAGAACCTTCTTGTGGGTGATCTGCTCCTATATTTCAAGATGTGTGCAACGTGATGCCACTATGCCACCAGTAAAGTGTTTCTGGAAGCTCTAGGGATGAGAAATAAGCTGAGTAGCTTCTGAGTTTTTTTTTTTTAAATTTTAAAGAGCAGAAGCTGCTAGTTGAGATGTTTAGTTAAAATTCCCCATAAACAACAGCCTGAGGTGCAGCCAATTCAGAGGTCCGTCTCTCAAAGAGATGCAAAGAGTTCTACTGTCAATTGATTGAAACGGTTGCACAACAGTACAGCAACAGTTTTTACACTGGCAAAGAGTTTTTCTTGGAGTGGAAACAGTCATTCTTGTCAAGAAAAACTGTTTTCCACCAAAAAACCTGTTGGCAAACTGTTGTACGAACCCTGATGAAACTCCTCAGATTGCAATGTTCGTGAATGTTGCGTAGCATTCGGCGCACCGTGAGATACGTGTTTCTGGAAACTGCCTTCACTTTATGGATTTCTGAAATGGAACCATTACCTCATGGTGACCAAAACTGACACCAACGCCAAAGGAAATCTTTCGGTAAAGATAAACTGAAGGAATATCTGACAAAAAAGTCAGTCACTGACACTCTGCACTGGCCATATTTGAATACAAAACAACAACATAAATGGATCTTTACTGTTATATGATTCAGTTACTCTGTTAGGACGTTATTTGTTCATAAGTCACAGTTTTACTTTAGCATATATCCATCCATCTTCTTGTTTCCAAAGCTGATATGTGCACAGTGTCGCTTGCTCTGTGTGTTGCCACAAAGTCCCCAGGCACATGACATTAGTCACCCCCCACCACCAATCCTCTCACCACCCTGCCTCATGTTTCTGTCAGCTCACATTGTGTAGGAGCCCATCAGTGTTGCTGCTGAAAGTCCAAGGAGTCAGACACCTTTTGTTATCCTGGGGACTGAACTTGTGTGCACTGTGGCTGTCAGAACTCGGTGACATAGCGCGCAAAGGCGCCGAGGGCAGCCTGGGCAGCAGGGAACAGGCTGTGGCTTTCTTTGTTCCAACTCACACAGCACCCAGGAGAGGCAGAAATGCCACCGAATTTATTGTCAAATGTGCCTTCTTATCATCATTATTATGACATTGCAGGGTATCTTAGCGTCAGCCAAACTACCGAACAACTTGATGAAGATACTGAGACTAAAGATGAATTCTAGAGCAGGTTAGAGGACAAAGATGTTACCGTCTTGATGGGAGACAAGACAGAATAATTTATGGATGTTAGAGACCATCTAATTGGGGAAAGAGAAAACAACTAAAGACTAAAGAAAGGTATCTAAACAGTTAGCAATGGGCAATACACCCGGCAAACAAAGAATAAGACTAAAAAATGCATGGAGAAAGTGGCCAAAAAAGCAAACAAAGCTACAGGTACATGAAACATAAAAGCCTTGTATGACATCATAATGAAACCTTCAAGAAAATATTAGCACACCTTAAGGCCCATCAAAAGCAACGCTGAAGAAACCTCAAAGACCACCGACAAACACTGAGTAGACTAGTAGAACAGTTCAAGTAACTGCTGAACCATCCTCCGCCAGCAAAGCCAGTCGAACGCACCATCAGAACCAGCTCCATGTAACACCAATTACAAGAGACCAACAAAAACATAAGTTATTAAGGCAATGAAACAGCTCAGGAACAACGGAGTACCAGGTACTGACAACAGAAGCATTGGAAATGGTCATCAACATGTCAACTGATATGCTATAGGGAAAGGTCTGGTATGAGGTAGATCCACAAATGACAAGAAGGAAGGCCATTTCATAAAAACTGCTAAAAAAATAAAAGGTGAGACCTGGAATATGTGGCACCCACAAAGGAATTATGCTGCTGCACTCAAGGAAAATACTGAATTATGCCATTGTAAATGGTAAAATGCCGTCCCTTATTCCCTTCTATTTACTCATCTTGGATGACCAAAGTGCTTTACAGATCCTGCTATCAACCCATTCACGCACACATTCACATACTGATGGCGGCAGAGCTGCCATGCACAGGCACTGGCCTGACCCACCAGGATCAACTGGGGGTTCAGTGTCTTGCTCTGAGGACTGTCACCAGTACAACCACCAGAGACAATCATGAGAGGAGGACTTGAAGTTCCCCCACAGATGCACCACACTTGCTCAATCCGTGCTATCAGTGAGGGGGCACCACGATCTGGAATAATATACCACTGCAATCAGAGAACGTACCACACTAAATACTTTTAAGACTCATTGTAAAAATTGGCTTTTAAACAACCAAAACTGTACCCATAACTAGTGGCTGCTTTGTGGCATACGCATATATTATACACGTGGACAAAATTGTTGGTACCCCTCTGTTAATGAATGAAAAAAACCCACAATGGTCCACAGAAATAACTTGAATCTGACAAAAGTGGTAATAAATAAAATTCTGTGAAAATTAACCAATGAAAAATCAGACAATGCTTTTGAATTGTGGTTCAACAGAATTATTTTAAAAAACAAACTCATTGAAACAGGGCCTGGAGAAAAATGATGGTACCCTTAACTTAATATTTTGTTGCACAACCTTTTGAGGCAATCACTGCAATCAAATGATTTCTGTAACTATCAATGAGACTTCTGCACCTCTCAGCAGGTATTTTGGCCCACTCCTCATCAGCCAAACTGCTCCAGTTGTCTCAGGTTTGAAGGGTGCCTTCTCCAGATGGCATGTTTCAGCGCCTTTCACAGATGTTCAATAGGATTTAGATCAGGGCTCATAGAAGGCCACTTTAGAATAGTCCAATGTTTCACTCTTAGCCATTCTTGGGTGTTTTTAGCTGTGTGTTTTGGGTCATTATCCTGTTGCAAGACCCATGGACCTGCGACTGAGACCAAGCTGTCTGACAGTGGGCAGCACATTTCTCTCTAGAATACCTTGATAGTCTTGAGATTTCATTGCACCCTGCACAGATTCAAGACACCCTGTGCCAGATGCAGCAAAGCAGCCCCAGAACATAACAGAAACTCCTCCATGTTTCACAGTAGGGACAGTGTTTCTTTTCTTGGTATGCTTTCATTTTTGTGTCTGTGAACATAGAGCTGATGTGCCTTGCCAAAAAGTTCCAGTTTTGTCTCGTCTGTCCATAGGGACATTCTCCCAGAAGCTTTGTGGCTTGTCAACATGCAGTTTGGCAAATTCCAGTCTGGCTTTTTTTTATGATTTGTTTTCAACAGTGGTGTCCTCCTTGGTCGTCTCCATTGAAGTCCACTTTGGCTCAAACGACGACGGATGGTGTGATCTGACACTGATGTACCTTGACCTTGGAGTTCACCATGAATGTGTTTAGAGGTTGTTCTGGGGCTTCTTTGTTACCATTCGTATTATCCGTCTCTTCCATTTTTCATCAAGTTTCCTCCTGCGGGCCACGTCCAGGGAAGTCGGCTACAGTCCCGTGGATCTTAAATTTCTAAATAATATGTGCAACTGTAGTCACAGGAACATCAAGCTGCTTGGAGATGGTCTTATAGCCTTTACCTTTAACATGCGTGTCTATAATTTTCTTTCTAATCTCCTGAGACAACTCTCTCCTTTGCTTCCTCTTGTCCATGTTTAATGTGGTACACACCATGTCACCAAACAGCACAGTGACTACTTGTCACCCTGTAAATAGGCCGACTGACTGATTACAAGTTTGTAGACACCTGTGATGTTAATTAGAGGACACATCTTGGCTGAACATGTCCCTATGGTCACATTATATTCAGTCTTTTCTAGGGGTACTGTGGCTTATATTATTCATATATCCATACCTACATATATATAGACATAAGAGGAATGTTTAGAGATTGCATATGTGGAATGACCTCACGTCTCAGAGCAGGATAATAGGTCTTGACCACCGGCGAAGAGCAACGAGCAGATGGAGACGCAGCAGTGGAGACCTGAATGGACTTCCTGACCCCCCAGGGTCAGGTGGAGGAGAGAGAGAACAATAGAAGGAGATAACGCGAATGTGTGATGTCGGCTTTGTTATGCAATGTCTTTTGTTGTGTGAGGTATAAGTATGAAGGTCTGACTGCGCTCAGCCTCTTCTGTTTCTGCATTGAGATGAGACATGTTAGGGACTGGAAGCCGACAATAAAACTTGATTTATAAAATCACTTCGCTTCCTTATTTCAAGCTCCCTACAGGTACCATCATTTTTGTCCAGGCTTGTTTCATGAGTGTGTTTTTTAAAGTAATTCTGTTGAACCACAATTCAAAAACACTGTCTGATTTTCATTGGTTAATTTTCATAGAATTTTTATTTATTACCACTTTTGTCAGATTCAAGTTATTTCTGTAACCACTGTGGGTTTTTCTTTCATTAACAGAGGGGTACCAACAATTTTGTCCATGGCTGTACGTATATGTGCCAGTGTGTCACACACATATGCCCGCTTCTTGCTTATTGTTGATGTTTGTTGTTGCTGTGAGGTGCACGTTCTCTCCCCTGTACCTGCACATGCTGCCGTACAGCCCTGGCATGCACACACAGACAGGTCCCTCCCTATCCCAACTGTTGGAGGCTGCTGCAGCTTTTCTACGGGTAACAAACTCATAATGATGTATGACGCCATCCTCAGTTGGGATATTCTGCAACGTTATGAATAGTTTTTGGGTCTGCTTGAATTTATTCAGTAAGAGTAGGATGCAAACCTGCAGGCATTTAGGTTTCAGAATATGTGAGGTTTTCACCTTGGTTGGGGGTTAGAAAATAGGCTATTAATAGGCTATAAATATCCTATAGCAGAAAATACTGCATCTTTGCTCATTTTATTTTTGATTTTTAATTTATATCTATATTATCTATATTATAATTTAAAAATTAAATGTGGTTTACTAAATATTAGGTCTCTAACTCCCAAGTCTCTGTTAGTCCATGATCTGTTAATTGATCATCAGATTGATTTAATTTCCCTTACAGAGACTTGGTTAGGGCAAGAGGATTATGTTGGTTTAAATGAATCAACTCCCTCTGGTTATTTAAACTGTCAAAATCCCAGAAGTTCTGGTCGTGGAGGAGGAGTAGCAACAATTTACCATTCCAAATTAATAGTTAATGTAAAGCAAAAAACATGTTATAATTCTTTTGAGGGCCTGGTCCTCAGTATTGGGCACTTTAGCAATTTTAGGTTAAACCCAATTTTATTTGCCATAGTTTATCGTCCCCCATCAACCTACTCAGAATTTTTATCCGAATTTGCTGATTTCTTAGCTGATTTAGTGCTGAAATCTGATAGAATAATTATAGTAGGGGACTTTAATATACATGTGGATGTAGATAGTGACTGCCTTAATGTGGCATTTAATTCAATATTAGACTCGAATGGGTTTTCTCAGAAAGTAGGAAATTCTACTCATTACCTCCACCATACATTGGACCTTGTTCTGACATATGGCATAGAAATAGAAAATCTTGTAGTGTCTCCTCATAACCCTGTACTGTCAGACCATTGTCTGTTAACCTTTGATTTTACCATTTCTGACTATTTGGCTCCTAAAGAAAAAATATTATTACAGTAGATGCCTCTCAGATGATGCTGTTTCCAAATTTATGCAGATTGTTTCCTCTATGCCATGTGTCAACACAACGGAAATAAGCTATAGACAGCTTGCTCCTTCTGTAATTGATAACATGGTGGATAGTGTTTCAGCTTCTCTGCATCAGGCTCTAGACTTGGTGGCCCCCTTAAAAAAGAAAAAGTCTAATCAGAGATTTCTAACTCCTTGGTTCAACACAGAAACTCGTAGCTTAAAACAGAAGACTCGTCAGTTAGAAAGAAAATGGCGCTCTACTAATTTAGATGAAATCTATTTAGCTTGGAGAAATCATCTTTTAATTTATAAAAAATCTCTTAGAAAAGCTAGAACAAGTTATTACTCTGCATTAATAGAAGAGAACAAGAATAATCCCAGGTTTCTTTTCAGTACTGTAGCCAGGTTGACAAAGAGTCAGGACTCTGTCAATCCTAGCATTCCCTTAGAGCTTACTAGTCAGGACTTTATGAACGTTTTCAATAATAAAATTTCATCCATCAGAGATAAAATCAATCAGATTCTTCCCACAGTTAACTTAAATACTGTAACTACTACAACTCCTTCTTTTGATGTCTGTCTTGATGAGTTTACTCCGATCGACCTTTGTGAGTTAGACAAAATAGTTTCCTCATCCAAACCTTCAACTTGTCTTTTAGACCCTATTCCTACTAGGTTATTTAAAGAAGTCTTCCCACTTATTGGTAGCTTTATTCTTCATATAATCAATTCTTCATTAACTTTAGGCCATGTACCGCAGGCTTTTAAAACAGCTGTAATTAAACCCTTACTCAAAAAGCCAACGCTAGATCCAGGAGCTTTAGCTAACTATAGACCAATCTCTAATCTCCCTTTCATTTCAAAAATCTTAGAAAGAGTTGTTGCTACGCAATTATTCGACCACCTGCAGGGAAATGGTTTACTTGAAGAGTTTCAGTCTGGGTTTAGAATCCATCATAGTACTGAAACAGCCTTAGCGAAGGTCACTAACGACCTCCTCATTGCATCTGATAATGGACTAGTTTCTGTACTTGTCCTTTTAGACCTTAGTGCAGCTTTTGATACTATCGATCATAATATTCTACTTGATAGATTAGAACACTATGTTGGACTTAATGGAACTTCGTTGCAGTGGTTTAGATCTTATTTATCTGATAGGTTCCAGTTTGTTCATGTAAATAATGAGTTGTCTTTCAACTCAAAGCTTAGTCATGGAGTTCCACAGGGATCTGTGCTAGGCCCTACTCTTTTTAGTTTATATATGCTTCCGTTAGGCAACATTATTAGAAAGCACTGTATACATTTTCATTGTTATGCAGATGACACACAATTATACCTGTCAATGAAGCCAGATGATAGTAATCAATTAGCCAAGTTAGAAGCCTGTCTTAAGGAAATCAAAGCTTGGATGACTTGTAATTTCCTGCTATTAAATTCAGATAAGACTGAAGTAATTCTTGTTGGTCCAAAAAACCTTAGAAATTCCTTTCCAAATCAAACTTTCAGTTTGGATGCAGTTACTCTTTCTCTTAATAGCTCTGTGAGGAACCTTGGAGTTATTTTTGATCAGGATTTGTCCTTCAATTCACATATTAAATTTGTTTCTAAGACTGCCTTCTATCATTTGCGTAATATTGCCAAGATTAGGAGCATCTTGTCTCAGAGTGATGCTGAGAAACTGATCCACGCTTTTGTTAGCTCGAGATTAGATTATTGTAATTCTTTATTATCAGGTTGTCCTAAAACATCTTCAAAAAGTCTTCAGCTGATCCAAAATGCTGCAGCAAGAGTTTTAACAGGTACTAGAAAGAGAGATCATATCTCTCCGGTTCTGGCCTCCCTTCATTGGCTTCCCATAGAGTTTAGAATTAAGTTTAAAATCCTTCTTCTTACTTACAAAGCTCTAAACAATCAGGCTCCTTTTTATTTAAAAGATCTGATACTACCGTATTATCCTAACAGAGCACTACGCTCCCAAAATGCAGGACTACTTGTAATACCTAGAATCTCCAAAAGTACAATGGGAGGCAGAGCCTTCAGTTATCAAGCTCCTCTCCTGTGGAATCAGCTGCCAATCTGGATTCGGGAGTCAGACTCGATCTCTGTTTTTAAGAATAGGGTTAAAACCTACCTTTTTGATATAGCCTACAATTAGGGAGGGATCATGTGTTTCTGAACCCTCCCTTAGTTATGCTGCTAATAGGTTTAGTCAGCCGGGGGACCTCCAGTAATGCACTGGGCCTCACTCCTTTCCTCACTCTCTATGAAATATTTTTTTTTGCTGGTCATTAACATTTGTTTGTTCTCTCCCATAGATTGAGTCCCCATCGTGCTGTTTGCTCTCTACATGTCTGTTCTTTTCATCTTCTCTGTCCCCTCACCCCCCAGCCAGTCGCAGCAGATGACTGCCCCTCCCTGAGCCTGGTTCTGCTGGAGGTTTCTTCCTGTTAAAAGGGAGTTTTTCCTCTCCACCGTCGCCAAGTGCTTGCTCACAGGGGATCACCTGATTGCTGGGGTCTTTCTGCAACTGTGGGGGTTCCCCCCTACAGTTGATAGTGCTATGAGATGACTGTTGTTGTGAAATGGCGCTATATAAATAAAGTTGAATTGAATTGAATTGAATTGAATTATGAGGAAAACCTCACAAATTTATGAGTAAAGTCTCAGATGTACAAGAAAAAAGCCCTAAATTAGCACTGAACACAAATTATGAGGAAAAAGATGATTTAAGTGGGAAAAAAATCTTCCAAATTTACAAGGAAAAAGCAGTAAATTTAGAATAAAATTGTCATAAATTCAAAAGAAAAACCTCAAACTGTCCAGACTAAAGTTACATCTCAGTAACTTCTTAACTATTTTGAGGTAACTCCTCTTATGTATATCTGAGTCATAATATATCCACCTTATTCCTTGGCCCCATCATGCCTTGCGTGAATTATGGTAGCAACTTCTGGTACTAGTTTAGAACGTATGGTTGTCACTGAAACAGGACACTTTTCCTTTTTAAAAAACAATGACTTCGGCATCAGAAATGCGGGAACACGGCCTTTTGAGCCTCAAAAACAGCAATATAAATCATACCACTTCCCACAACTAACTAGGCATAAGAAGATAACCTTAAAAAGTGGCCTGGCAGACAGCAGCTCTGTTTGTTAGCGCCGCTGCTAAGATGCTAACGCTGTAAACAAATAAAAGCTCTGAGATATGTGACCCGTTCTGGCAAAATGAGTCACTTTGAGGAAATTATCAAAACTGAGGTAACATTTTTTCTATATTCTGTATTGAAGGACCTTCATAATGATATTTAATTTGTAGGAAGTGTGCAAAAATGGACCCTGAAAAACCTGATTTGTTTATATTTTGGCTAGATTAAAAACTCGCGTTTGATTTGTTGGGAGTTACGTCTTCTGCCAAAACATATATATAGAAAGAACGATTTCTAAGTTTTACAATGATACCAGGCACTCATGGGGGTTTTCCCAGGACTTTCCGCTAGCAAACACAGAAAGAGTCATGATTTATGACTTCTCATGCTTGTAGCTCGTAATGACGTGGTGCGCATTACAACTCATTTTGCCAGCATGGGGCACATATATCAATGTCTCCACCGCAATAAAGTTGGCTGCATTTTGTTACAATATGTTGGACATAATCAGATTTACCTCAGAGCAGACATAGAATCAAATCAGAGCTACAAAGAAGCCTCCATTTATACAGTTTATGGCACAATCACGAACACCAGCAGCAAATACCAGAAATATGCTAAAACATTCAAAAAATACAAAAGCTGCAAGTGCTGAAATTAGCTACCACTTGAGTGCAAAACACGTATGTAGACTATACATTAAAACGAATTTGAAAAACTTTTAAAAACACCATTTTAACTCTTTAACTGCCCACACAGTATGGACAGGCCGCGCACCCGCAGTGACACAGTGCAGCAACTGCACCAGTCAACTCATTGATGTCCCCCGGCTATACTGAGAATTTGTACTGATCTGTATTGATCTGACAGTTCAGAAGGTGGCAGACATGCGCCGGAGGAATCATGGCTGACATGGAATACAGCAAAGAAGAAGAAATCCTCATTATTCTTCTCCCTTTTTCCGCTTTGAGCTGACAACACCAATGTGGATGCTGCCATGTTCAGTCATGGCCACCGTGTTTCTGACTGAAACTGCATGATATGGGAAAAATAGCTGCGTAATACAAACAAAATTCACGTGGGATAATCATAAGAGTTTGTAGATGTGGAAGCGGGTGTAAATGACCGAGCAAACGCCAAACATCAACCACGATGGATGAAAACGGACCTGTCACGTGGGGGAGCGAGCCCCCCCCCCCCCCCTCCCCGCCAACAGGTAAGAGAGGAATATATGTTTTTTGACATTTTATTGATTTTCTGGTTCATATACTTTGAAGATTGGATGAAAACATATCCCTGTAGACAAAACGGCGTAAAAAAAACTCGGACCATTCTTGGTGTAAATGTGTCCAAAGTCCAGTTTTGACTGAGTTATGTAATTTATATATCTGCCGCGAGATTATGCAAATTAGATGCAAAAATTTATTCCTATCTGAAACTTTGGATCATATTCTACATCTTTCTAAATGACAGTAAGCAATTATCACTTGTAACTTTCAAGTTATAGCCTTGGAAATCTGAACTATTTTATTGACAAAATTTTTTTACCACTCTTGACCACTAGGGGCCTTTACCACCCTTTAACCATTCCTGTCGCCATACGGCGACTAGGGCAGTTAAAGGGTTGAATGCCCCTGCTACTCCACTTTTGCTGACTGATTTAACACTACCTCAGCCAAAACCGGAAGTCCTGCCCATAATATTTCCTATAGCGGTACCCCCAGGAATAAGGTGGGTAAAGATAACCTATGTTTACTTGTGTACAGTTTCAGGCTACTCTACCAAAATGTGGAAATTTTTTTATGTGAATCTGGAGAGTTCTCATAAATTATCTACTTTTTTATGATTATTTTTATTCTTTTTGAATTATAAACTTTTTAAGAAACTTCATGAAATCTGAAACTTGGTGAAAAATTTTTTGCTCATGGATTGACATTTTTTTCTTGAATTTGTGACCTTTGTATCATAAACTGGCATCTTTTTTCTTCCATCTTTTCTTTCTTTCTTTCTTTCTTTCTTTCTTTCTTTCTTTCTTTCTTTCTTAGTTAAAACCAGGGATTCACTTGTTAAGGGCAAAAGTGGGATCATTCTGACCTCTGTTAGACCATATAAGGGCAGATTTACTAAGGCAGTGCAAATTAGCGAATGTGCAGATTAGACAGCATGCCGAAGGGAGTGTCCAATTTTTGCCTGTGATCTACTATCAACACGCAAAATTATGAACACAGATGCAGTCACTTCATTTCAATAATTCCCACCCATCCACCAGGAGCACTGCAAAATTGCACACAGGCACACCTGATGAGGAAGCGGGTCATCAACACAGGCACAGCCAGTTCAGAGGAACATAATATAGTTTAAGTTTTTTTAAGCTTTTGTTTAAGCGCAAACCCCAATAAAATAGTTTATTTTATTCGTCATATATCAAAGTTTTGATTTTCATTTCACATGGCAGACTCCTTTGTTTAATATATGTATGTGAATGAATAAATGAATAAATTGATTATTGACCAATGTGTTTATTTTATTAACACAAGAACCATGAAGATGGTCTGATGGAGACTCTGGGGTTGTATTATGTGAATAACTTTGTTTTAACAAAATCTACAGGTTTCCCAGTTCATGACTTTTCGTAAATACTGTATGTGTCACGACTCGCTGCTCATCATCTGCCTCAGCTGCACGCACACCTGTGCCTCGTCAGCCGCAGGCTATTTAGCCCACTCAGCCCAGTGCAGCGGTCTGGAGCCGTCTGTTCGCATCGGCACTTCTTCGCAGCTGGATCGTCTCCCAACGACAGCTAAGCTACGCTTTCACATAAGCATCATCCTATCTTTTGCAAGTTTTCTCCCCTGTGCACAGGTGGATTCCTTGGCGGCGGATATCCCGTCATCGCCATCCTATCCTCATCGTTGTCACAGGCTCTGCAGGACGCTGTCTCCCGGGCTTCTCCCTGGCCACCGCCAGCCACCCGTCACCTACAAGTAAGCAGCAATCTGCTCATTATACCTGTCTAGGTGTGGTGCCCTTTACCCCTGTCCTCTGTTCTCTCCATAGGGTTGCCTGGCTGTACGGCGCACTGCTCTGCTTCCTGTGCATCGGCATTCACCCTCATCACATATCCATATCTCACAACATCCATTCCATACACGTCCTGCTTGTTGAATAAAGCTGTTGAATCTTCCTAGCCTGCGTGCGTGTTTCCTGAGCCCGACATTATGGTCAGTATGTGCGTTTTATACTTTTCTGAAGTCTGGAACATAATAAAATTAAACACACACAATTTCACTTATTTCTCGGGCAGCCATAGCAGAGACTCATTGAGTTACTACGATGTTGCAATGTCAGGGAAGTTATGTATCTGTGCTTTTTGTTTTGTCCACTCCAGGTAGGAAGGGCTGTACTATTTTATGGATACAAATTCATTTGCTAGGAAAGCTTTTTCATTTTATTTATTTGACCTTAATTTTACCAGGTAAAATATTTGAGAGCAATTCTCACCAGGGATGTCCTGGTGTGTCATCATATGTACTTAATGTTTACTTTTATTCTTGTTCTTAATCCTATTAGTGCAAATATTTGGCCCGAGATGTAAAGTGCATTATAAATTAAATATTATTATTATTATTATTATTATTATTATTATTATTATTATTATTATTATTATATAAACAATTAACATTTTAAAAAAATTCCTCTGCCGCTGATGTCCAGTTCAGCACAACACCGATCTCTGTGAGATCGTTTCTGTTCATATTAATATCTTCTGTCATACCAAATCATGTCATGCACAGGGAGAAGCTTCTGTCTCTCCGGCCACTCGCCTGCGGTTCTCGCCAGTGTCTCGGCACCAGCAATTGCTATCATCAGGTGCAGATGATTAAGATGTTAAATCCTGGCACATTTAACAGAATACTGACAACCGCAAACCTTAATAAATCACCTTGTGCCAGTCCACTTAAATATTCCCCTACCTCAAATTTGTGCATTGACATGACAACTCCCACAAATGCAATGCAATGAGGCCAGGCACAAAATTAACATAGTCCACGCCTTTCCACGGCTAATTTTGCCCTGCACCCTTTAGTAAATCTCAATAGTAGTTTTTTTTTTTTTAATTTAAGTTTTTGTAAAGGGTATACACATGTCATTACAGCATTGCATTGTTTACATTTTCATCACATATTCCCCCTTTTTTTGTTTTTTTTTGACTACATTGGAAAAAAAAATTATTACAACCTTTTTTAAGTGAAAGAAATAGAGAAATTAAAAAAAGAACAAAAAAAAGAACAAAAAAAACCAAAAGAGCAGAAAAATAAAAGAGCATCTGAGTACTCAGAACTCAGAACTCAGAACTCAGAAAAGATTTATTGCCAAGTACATTCACAGTAAACAACTGATAAACATACGAGGGATTTGACTTGACACTGAGAACGACATAGTTGACATTTTCAGTGACGCGGCAGCGTCAGTGATGCGCCTGTTAGCAGACGGGGAACAGGAAGCAATGGGGGAGGAAAAGGATAAACACAATAGGAGAGAGAAAAAAAGCATTGTTTGTCAGAATACAGGTCATAAAGGATCAATATTATGATTACAAGAAAAAAAGCTCTCAATGCACAAGTAGCAGACAATAGAATCTATACAAGGACACAAAGAGAGCAGTGAATGAATAATCTTCACATCAGTATAGTGAGTCAGTGTGAGTGAAGGTGTTGAGTGAGGGTGTTGATATCAGTTAAGAACAACAAAGTCTCTTCAGCAGCAGATGTTATGTCTACCGTCTGGCAAAGGCGTGTGTCCTTGGCACAGCAGATGGTATAGTTTGCCAGACAGCTGGCTGTCCTTGAGAGTCAAATGCTGCTCACATGTTTTGAAAACAAAAACTGCAGATAATCTGGAGGACTGTGACTGTGAGGGCAGGTCGAATGAGTCGAATAGTACTGACTTCAAAGAAAAAAACTTTATATTCTCTTACAGATTCAGTACTTAAATCCTTCATGGCTGGACGTTGAATTTATCATGGACGGCTCTCAGCATGATCATGATGTAATCCATTTTCCTAGACAGTTCTCCATTAGCCGCTGTCAGAGTCCTGCCCAATTGGTCAATTTGATGGTTAAGCCTCGCCGGGTCTGCATTTTGATAGGCTCCGTCCATCTTCTTCAATTTACGGTACACCAAAACAATCCCAGATCCAATCAGTAGAATTCCGATGACCAATGCTACGAAGAGGTATAAATCTTCAACATCTTCGATAGAGAGATCACACAGGCACAAGAGTTTCCAATTACTTGTGTCCTTCAAATAGCCCGCGGCCGCGGTGCCTGCGGGGCAAACCGGCTCCCCCAGGCCACTTTTCCTCGTTGAAAAAACAGTGTCAATTGCGTTCAAAGCCCAGCTTATTAAATCCATAATTTCGTTTGATAATCAGCAGTAAAGACACGCAGACAGACAATAGCAAGCTGGGATCCAGTCAGTCAGTTAGGGAAGGAGAGAGATAAGGAGCCGGAGCTGGAAGAAAAAGCGTCTGCTCTCTTCGGAGGGTGGAAGTGAGTAGCGTTGGAACGAAGAGAGGTGCCATTATTGAAATGGTGTTTGTCAAAGATTAGATCTGATGGAGGACACATATGCGTTCCAGGGTTGTCAGAAGTTCAAGAACCCATCCATGTCTTGTCTCAGTGCAAATGTCAACTTTTCCATCAAATAAATGTCCTGAATCCCGTTAATCCAATCTTCAGGTGTAGGGCAGTCTTTCAACATCCATTATTTTGTTAGTGCTTTTTTACTTGCCAATATTAAAACAGTGAATAAGTATTTTTCTCCTCGTCTTTACAGTGATTCCGGTAGTAAACCCAAATACAAAGTTACAAAAGAGAAGGGAACTGTTTCTTTGAATATTTTCCCCAATATTGTCTGTACATTAGTCCAGTATTGGTGGATAACCGGGCATGACCAAAACACATGAAAATGATTTGCAGTCTTTTCACCACACAAGCGCCAACAATTCAACCCTTTACGAGTAAATTTGTTTTGTGCAGGTGTTCTGAAAAATCTTACCAAATTTTTCCATCCAAATTCTCTCCACAGCAGGGATGAAGTACTTTTCCATTGTTGTTTATTTAGCTTTTCCCATATTTCCAGTTGTAAATTGAAATTCCCCTCCTTTTCCCATTTTTCTTTTATATATGATGTGTTGTCTCCTTTTAACTCTTGAAGACCATGGTATATTTTAGAAATGTATCTGATCCCCGGGATCCCTTTATATGCCATTAAGAAAACCTTCAGAACACCTGACTGGGCCCTTTCCAAATCCTCCTTTTTAAGTATTTTGTTTATGTGGTGTCTAAGCTGAAAGAACTTGTAAAGGTCTTGATTTACTAGGCCTTGTTTTTTCAAATCTTCAAAACTTCTTAAAGTTTGCCCTTTAAAAAAATAGTAATATTTTATCAGTCCGTTCTCTTTCCACTTTTTAAATTTAGTGTCTGTTTTATTAGGAGTAAAGTCCTGATCATAGGAAATCCATTGCAATAATCGATAGGGTTCTTTAGTTTGATTCTCTCTGACTATCTTAAACCAAATTTTTAGCGGGGTTAGTGTTATTCAAAAGTTTAGGTAAGGCATTGTTCCCTATTATCGCCTGTAGGGGAATGTCACTTGTTATTTGCATTCTAGCCTCCTTCCATTGTGCAGTGTAGTCTGGGTTACATATCTCTACTAAAGTTTTAATTTGCGTGGCTTTAAAATAGTCCCTGATATTTGGCAGCACGAGCCCACCTTTGTCTTTGTTTAGCTGTAGGGTTCTATATCTGATTCTAGGTCTCTTGCCCTGCCATATGAATCTTGAGATCCTTCTGTCCAGTTCTTGCCATGTTTTTTTTTTGGGAGGTTCTACCAGTATTGTTTGGAAAAGGTATAGAAGACGTGGAAGTATATTCATTTTGACTGCTTCAGTTCTTTGTGCAGTACCCAAGAATGGTATCATATTCCATCTTGCTAGATCAGATTTTATTTTTGCCATCAGTGGATCATAGTTTAGTGTTATAATTTTGTTGAGTTGTTTCGGGATATTGACCCCCAGATATTTCATAGATTCCATCTCCCAGTTAGTTTTGAATTTGCTTAGTAAATATTCATTTGGGTCATAGTTGAATGTTAAAATTTGGGTTTTATGCATGTTTAATTCGTACCCCCGATAACTCTCCATACTCTGAAAAAACTGAGATTAGTTCTGGAAAAGAGGTGTCCGGCTTCCCCAGGTATATTAAAATGTCATCAGCAAAGAGTGCTATTTTATGTTCCTTCTGACCAAGTGTAATACCTTGAATTTTTTCCATTCTGTCTTATCCATTGGCTCAGAGGTTCTATGAAGATTGCAAAAAGCAGTGGAGACAAGGGGCAGCCCTGACAACATCGTCTTTCCAGTTCAAAAGATGATGATAATTTACTGTTAATCCTTATTTTAGCTGTTGGTTTTTTATATAATACCTGGAAAGTTCTAATGAAGTTGTTATGAAAATTGAAACTGCATAAGATTCTATATAGGAAAGACCAGTCAACCAAATCAAATGCTTTTCCAGCATCTAATCCCAATATGGCTGCATTTAAATTATATTTTTTTATATGATGAATTATGTGTAAAGTGTGTCTAATGTTATCTTGTGTCTGTCTTTGTCTTATAAAACCTGTTTGGTCTAAATGAATTAAGTCTGTCAGCATATTTTCTAACCTTTTGGCAAGGATAGTGGTAAAAAGTTTATAGTCCTGATTTAACACACTGATTGGTCTGTAGTTGGAGCAGTCAAATTTATCCTTTTCAGGTTTAGGTATGACTGCAATGACCCCTTCTCTCCAGGAGGGGGGATTTCCCCTGTGTGGAGGACATAGTTAAATGTTTTCAGGAGGAGAAGAGATAGTTGCTGTTTAAAGGTTTTGTACCACTCTGCTGTATAGCCATCTGCTCCTGGGGATTTGTTAGCTTTAAGTTTCATAATTGCTTTTTCTAATTCTTTAGGTTGTATTTCTGACAGTAGTTTTTTTATTTTGTGACTCAGTAAGTTGGGGAAGATTCAATGTGTTTAGGAAGGCTTCGGATGCGTTTTTGTGTTTTTTGCGGGAGTACAAGTTCTTGTAGTAATTCTCAAAGCTTTTAAGAATTTCCTGGATTCTAAATTTTATTTCCTTTGATACTGGGTCTCTGATTTTGTAGATTGCTCTCTCTGTTTGTTGTTTCCTCAATTTATAGGCTAGTAATTTTGCCGATTTGCTACCTGTTTCATAGTATTTTTGTTTCAGAAATGTAAGTTTCTTCTGGATTTCTATTGTGTAGATCTCGTTTATTTGTTTTTTAATTTCCTTAATTTTGAGCGAGTCATTAGAATGAGTGTCATCTTTGTGCTCTTTTTCTAGTTTCTTAAGTTCTGACTCTAATGTGATTAGTTTTTCTTGTCTCAGTTTCTTTTGGAGTGCCAGTTTTGCGATAATCTTTCCCCTTATTACAGCTTTGCATGCGTCCCACAGTATTAAAGGGGATACTTCTCCATTATCATTTTCTTCCAAATATCTGAGAATATCTGATTCCAATTCATCTTTCAGTGGTCCTTTCAGCACATTTGAATTTAACCTCCAAGAAAATGTATTATTTGTGTATTTTTGGATATTTAAGTCCATATAGATCGGACTGTGGTCAGAGAGATCCATCAGTCCTATTTTACATGTTTTTACTCTTCCAATGTCTCTATTAAACATAAAAAAAAAAATAGTCAATCCTTGAATATGATGAATGTGGTGCTGAGTAAAATGTATAATCTTTTACACTGGGGTTGAATTCCCTCCACACGTCACAGATTCCCATTTCTTTTAGTAGCATCCGAGTTTTTCTACTTTGAGTGTTATTTTGATGTGGAGAATTACCTGATGCATCCCACTATGGATTCAGTCTTAGACTGAAGTCTCCACCATATATCACTAAACCTTGGGCTTTAGTTTTCATTAGGTCAAATACATTGTAAGAGAATATATGAAATTAATAAATATGATCAGGTATGAATTATTTAATTTATATTGATGTATTGGAATCTGAGATCAAATCTCGTTTCATATACACCAGAAAAGTTAACACTTGTAGGGGCACCAGCTTCTATCTTTAAGAAGCAATTTTAATTTTAATTTCACTTTATACCTGTTTAATCACTCAATAAATTAATCAATAATCAGTCTCAAAAAATCTTCCGTGAATTCGATACCTGTACTTGAAACAGACTCAGAATGAAATAAATTCTCAACAACTTCTCTCATTTTCACATATTTATTAAACAAATTGATTAACAGACATTGCAGTAATTTCATTAATCATAGAATCAATCTTGTAAATGATAGATTAACAATGTCAATATTTTTGGAACCAGGGTTAAACTGAGAAATGAATTTCTATCAGTTTGAGTTAACAGATTATGGAAACAACGCAAATTTATGGAGAAAGTTTACTAATTATATGAAAAGTCCTGGATTAATCTTAAGAAAATAAAAACGGAATTTTAACGAAAAGAAGAGTTATGTTAAGGGCTTCTTAATTTGCATCTGATTAGATATACAAATTATTACCGAACCTCAGACGTTTAATTCAGCAGATGAATTAAAGTTTGCAGCTCACGTGATTCCTCGATGATCTGGTCAACGTGCTTTCATCGTCCTCAGCCCAAGATTTCGTGGATGTTAGGGGAAATATCTGCCCGCAGATATTTCAGGGTCCACAGTTCGACCTTTAAAGTCAAGCGGTTGAAGTGGCTGGATTTTGGCTGAATGATCCACAGTTGTAACTTGGATCGGAGCCAGATGGTGCCGACGTTTCTTCAGCGTGTGATGAGAGCTGCGCGTTTTCTCCTTCGTAGACAAGAGGCTCCAGAGGTCTTCGAGAATAATTAGATCTAATCAGATCTCAAATTAGAAAAAAGACTTTCGGACTTTAGATAAAATAATAGCTTCTGGTGTGTGATTGGTCAGGAAAAATATTATAAAAATAAAGTCAAGATTAAAGTTTACATTAAAATTAAACAAACGGTGGTTTTACATAAAGTTTAACAAAGAAAAAGTGAAATAAAAATTGGAGTTTAACTCCGATTAAGAATTGAGCTCAAAGAAATAGGAATTCCTAGGCATTTAAGAGAAAAAGAAAAAAACATTAAAATACAAAGTTACATAAACAAATTACGAGTTATCTGCTCAGTGTTCAGAAAAGCGACACGTGGTAGAAGCCTTTGTTCTTCCCAAAGTTCTTTCTTGCTGTGTGTAGACAATAGACAATGAAGAGAGATAAAAGAGTGGAGCAAAAGAGCGAGTCCAAAAAAGGCGACAAGAGCATGCCGAAAGAGAAAAGCCAAAAGAGAGCGTTGAAAGAGCAAAGCCAAAAAGAGAGGGCAGAAAGAGGAAGTAGCAGGGGGTTTTGCTCCTTTTATAAGTTCTGTTGAGCTTTCGCGGGCTACCGGGTTGACCGGAATCTCAGCCAATGAGCGTCCTTCGTGGGCGGGCTTGACGAACTTTAGTCCAATGACAGGCTTTGTCTGCGAGGGACCAATAGGAGGGAGAAGCTGGGGCTCGGTGAAGACTGGGTGAAATTGGATATCGGTCCACATGAATACACACAATTTTAAATACATTGGAATATGCTTTTACACACTTATGTATAACTAAGCTAACTTTAATGTAACTTATAAGCAGTGCTTCTAAATCAACATGCAGGAATAAACATTCATTTAAACATTTTTAACATGCATATATATATATATATATATATATATATATATATATATATATATATATATATATATATAAAATCACAGATTAATGCATTTCACACATATTATTGATTTTCCACATTAAAACATCAGAGTCCATTTGCTTTTCATAGTCCTGAAAAGAAGAAAAGGTTTAGAATTGAGTTTGTAATAATGTACTTTAAAGTTCACTGGTTAAATCCAGCATGTCCCACAGTTTAAAGAAATTAACTGAGTTGTGGATCTGTGTAGGCCATGAAGGGCTCCTCAGGTCTGTTGCATGTTTATGGGGGCAATAAAGGGGCACAGGAGGAAATAGGTTGAATGTGGGGAGCCTTGAATAACGAAACTGAATTGCATTTAATTCAAGTTTATTTCAAGCAACCATTCCCACAGTCTGCTCTCATTCTTGAGCAGCGAACAAAGAGGAGGAAACACACCAAAGTCCTCACCTTTAAACATTCTCACATAAAGGAATCTCCCTCGCAGGGGAGGTCACACATCTCCATCATAATCCCTTTATTCACATTCATAATCCCTTTATTTACATTACTCCCCCCCTCTCTCCTCTCGAGCCTCAGAGGTCAGGGAGTCTTCAGTCCACACCTATGTCTTCTCTCGCTGTCCATCGCAGGGGTCTCAGACTCTGCGTCTCCTTCATCGTGAGGTTAAATCACATATGTGCTGTCAGCATATCTCTCATATGTCCAACATGTACATGCACAACTACACAGCCATATAACCCCCCCCCCCCAAACGATGAAGAACGGACTATTCCCTAAAATTCAATAACATCTTACTGACTACTGTATAATCAACATCAACATTCAGTCTGTGCGCCGCCTGGGCTTCAACCGTCTGCCTAATCTGCTGTGAGTTGGCCCCGCCTTGCCTGTGGTGCCTTTCTGCTCCGGCTCTGTTGACTGAGGAAGAGAGTGATTATTTGCCCCCTGTGGGGGCCTGCCTCGTCGAGGCGCCCTTGCGACCGGTACAGACCCGTCCTTCATGACAAAAGCAGGTTTTAGTCTGTCAATACTGACTGTCTCTTTTCTGTCTCCAAAATCTAGCACAAATTGCTTATCACCTGCCTCCAGCACTCTAAATGGCCCTTCGTAAGGTGTTTTGAGTGTTGCTTTTAGGGCTTCGTGCCTGACAAAAACGAACGCGGCATTTTTCAAAGCCTTGGGGATGAAAACTCGTGGAAAAGCATGATGAACCGGACCCGGAAGCATGTCTGCTCCCGTGCCAACTAACGGTCCCAGAGCCGGGAGAGGTGGGGGCTCCAGGTGCTCTGGTAAAAACTCGCCTGGCAGCCTAAGAGGTTGTGCGAATACCAGCTCCGCTGGGGAGGCGTCTAAGTCCTCTTTGGGCGCAGAACGCAACCCTAATAAAACCCATGGTAGTTTATTTACCCAATCTGCATCTGTGAGCGACGCTCTGAGTGCTGCCTTCAAAGACCTATGAAAACGCTCGCATAAACCATTAGCCTGAGGGTGGTAAGCCGTAGTGCGGTGAATTCTGGCTCCCAAGCCGTTGGCCATCGCTGACCACAGCTCAGAGACGAATTGAGGTCCTCTATCGGACGTGATGTCCGACGGAACCCCGAAGCGCGCCACCCAAGCCGTTAAAAAAAACGCGAGCCACCTCCGCGGCCGTGGTCGTCGCCAGCGGGACCACTTCCGGCCAACGTGTGGTTCGGTCCACCATTGTCAAAAGATGCGTGAACCCCTGTGACGCCGGTAGGGGGCCCACGAGGTCGACGTGCACGTGGTCGAACCTTCTGGCTGGAATGCGAAACGGTTCTAACGGGGCTCTTGTGTGCTTGTGAATTTTGGCCCGTTGACAGGAAATGCAGGTTTTTGCCCATTCCTTCACGTGCTTGCGCAGGCACGGCCAAACAAACTTTTCCGCTACCATTTTCACTGACGCGCGCACCCCCGGGTGCGCCAGTGAGTGGACCGAGTCAAAAACACGGCGGCGCCACACGGCCGGAACCACCGGACGCGGGCGCCCCGTCGACACATCGCAGATCAGGGGGGGGCATACCAGTTTGTAAACACTTGCTCTCCAGCCTGAACCCTGTTGGTCCAGACTGGAGCGCGCGCACATCTGCGTCTGCCCCCTGGTCCGCTGCCATGGCTGCGTAATCTATACCCACGTGCACCGGGTGGCGCGGTCACGGTGGCCCGTTCTGCCTCTGCGCGTGGTGGAGTCGTGACCGCGCGCGAGAGAAAATCTGCTACTACATTGAATTTGCCCGCAACGTGCCTAATGTCAGTGGCAAATTCCGAGATCGCGGCCAGCTGCCTCTGCTGCCTGCCTGACCACGGGTCTGAAATTTTGGCCATGGCGTATGTGAGCGGCTTGTGGTCCACATAAGCGGTGAAGCACCGTCCTTCCAGCCAGAACTGGAAATGACGAATAGCCAAATGCAGCGCCAACAGTTCTCTGTCGAACGTGCTGTATTTTCGCTCAGCCACGCTTAAGGATTTGCTAAAGAAAGCCAACGGCTGCCAAACTCTGGCGACCTGTTGCTCAATAATGGCCCCTATGGCTAAATCTGAAGCGTCTGTCGTCAGCGCGATACGTGCTGCTGGGTCTGGGTGGGCCAGGAGCGCAGCGTCAGCCAAGGCTTTTTTTACCTCTGTGAACGCGCGCTCCCGCTCTGGGGACCATTCGACCGCTTGGGTTGGTTTTTGCTTTTTGAGCGCGGCATATAATGGTTGCATGATTTGAGCTGTGTGGGGCAGGAATCGGTTATAAAAATTCACCATCCCCAAGAATTCCTGCAGTGATTTGACCGTTTGTGGGCGGGGAAAATCCGCTACCGCGCGTACTTTATCTGGTAACGGAACCGCTCCCTCTGGGGAGACGCGGTGACCCAAAAAATTGATCTGCTCGACGCCAAACTGGCACTTGGTTGGGTTAATTATTAAGCCGTGCTCTCCCAGCCTCCTAAAAACTGCTGTGAGGTGCGTTTCGTGTTCGTCCTCTGAAGTACTCGCGAACAAAATGTCGTCGAGGTACACAAACACGAAAGGGAGATCGCGTAACACTGCATCCATCATCCGCTGAAACGTTTGCGCCGCCCCTTTGAGACCAAACGGCATGCGTAAAAATTTGAAAAGTCCGAACGGGGTTATTACCGCTGTTTTAGGAATGTCCTCCGGTTGGACTGGGACTTGGTGATAGCCGCGAACCAGATCAATCTTTGAAAAAATGCGCGCAACCGCCAGGTGCACCGAAAAGTCCTGAATGTGCGGGATGGGATAACGATCGTGCGCCGTAGCATTGTTTAGCCTGCGGTAATTGCCACACGGTCTCCAGGAGCCATCGGCTTTCGGGACCATGTGCAGCGGCGAAGCCCACGGGCTTTTTGACCTACGAACGATGCCCAGCCTCTCTAGGCTGGCGAACTCCTCGCGCGCAATGGCGAGCTTAACTGCATCCAAGCGCCGAGCCTTTGCAAACACGGGAGGGCCAGATGTAGGGATAAAATGCTCCACCCCGTGTTTCGCGACTGTCGCTGAAAAAGTGGGCACAGTGAGAGCTGGAAATTGGGCGAGGAGTGTGTGAAACTTACCACCTGCTGTAGCGACGTGGGTCTGTACTGGTGGCGGGGACACTTGAGCTGCACAGGGGAGAGAATAAAAAGAGAGTGCATTTACCAGCCGTCTATTAGCAAGATCAACTAACAGATTGTGTGAGCACAAAAAATCCGCGCCCAACATGTTGAAACTCACCGCCGCTATTACAAAAGTCCATTCATATGTGCGGCCATGTAAGCATAAAGGCAAGGTCCTTTTCCCGTAGGTGTTGATGCTCGAGCCATTTGCCGCCGTAGCTCCGCTACCGCGGGGTCCAGCCACCCGGTCCGCGTATGTTGGGGTGATGAAGCTCACTTGGGCTCCGGTGTCTATGAGGAACTCTCGTCCGGAGCTCGTATCCGTGATGTAGAGCAGCTTGTTGCCTTCTCCGAGAGTCAAAGCTGCTAGTGACCCCCGGTCTTGCCGTTTCCCGAACTCTTGAAGTTGTAGGGTGGCACGCACCTGCGTGCCCTATCAGCAAACCTCCGATGGTAAAAGCAGAGATCCTCTCCTCCGCTGTGTCGGGGCCGCGCCTCTGCCACCGGACCATTGGCTCCACCTCGTCGCGGCCATGCTGCCGCCGTCGTCGGCCAGCCTGGGTCTGCCGCCTGTGGCTCCCCGCTGTCTTGGGTCGCCGCTGTGGTTGCCTGCCCGCCGCAGGCGTCCAGAATCCCATCTGCTTCCTGGGCCAGCTCCCGGAACTCCTCCAGGGTGTGACACTTCTTGCCAGCCAGCGTGCTTCTCGCATGCGTCGGGAGGTTGGAGAGGAAGATGAACTGGAAGAGGAAATCATCGTTGTCCGACCCTCTCAGCTGTATCATATCCTCCATCAGGGCGCTCGGCCTGTGTCCTCCTTGGTCTAGCAAAGACAGGATCCTCCTCGCCCTCACTTCGGCCGAGGGGGTGAAAAACTTAATGAGGGTGGATTTCAGCTTGTCGTACCTGCCGGTCGCGGGTGGCTGCTCCACCAAGCTCTGCACGCACCGAGCTGTGCTGTTATCCAGTTTAGCGATGACATGGTGGAACTTAGTGTCATCCACCGTTACTCCTGCGAGCGCGAACTGCGACTCCGCTTGCAGGAACCACGACCGTGGGTTGTCCTGCCAGAAATCAGGCAGCTTGACGGCCACTGCGCTTGCCAGCTCTGAACTCTGTGAGTCCGGGACCCTGAGACCTTCTCCGGTCATTCTCAACGTCGTCGGTCACCAATTGTGGGGAGCCTTGAATAACGAAACTGAATTGCATTTAATTCAAGTTTATTTCAAGCAACCATTCCCACAGTCTGCTCTCATTCTTGAGCAGCGAACAAAGAGGAGGAAACACACCAAAGTCCTCACCTTTAAACATTCCCACATAAAGGAATCTCCCTCGCAGGGGAGGTCACACATCTCCATCATAATCCCTTTATTCACATTCATAATCCCTTTATTTACATTACTCCCCCCTCTCTCCTCTCGAGCCTCAGAGGTCAGGGAGTCTTCAGTCCACACCTATGTCTTCTCTCCCTGTCCACCGCAGGGGTCTCAGACTCTGCGTCTCCTTCATCGTGAGGTTAAATCACATATGTGCTGTCAGCATATCTCTCATATGTCCAACATGTACATGCACAACTACACAGCCATATTGAATTCTTTTAGACTGGTTTTAGCAAAGGAATGGGATTTCAGCTGTGGCCTGGGGGAGAAAATCAGTTCTTGACTGTCTTACTCCTGGGTGAAACAAAATGTCTTTAAGCAGAAGAATAATTATTGCTGAGCCAAAGTGAGATGATGCTACAACATTTTTATAAAATTTCCAGTTAGCCCCTGGAGGTGCATGTACATTCAGCAGGGTGATATCTTCTCCCTCTAGCCGACCAAGTACCATACTAAATCTCCCTTCTTTATCTTTGTGTTCTGAAGTTTTTTCAAATATAATTTTGGTTGAGATCAATGTCGCTACCCCCCTCCTCCTCCCTGACTTATATGAAGATGAAGAGATCAGTTTAAACCCTTGTCTATTAAGTTTAGTGTGCTCCAAGTCTGTTAGGTGGGTTTCCTTTAAAAATATTATTCCTGCTTTGCCTTTTTTCATTTTGCCTAGAATCTTGGATCTTTTAACTGGATTCAGGATCCCATTTACATTATATTAGATTATTTTGATTGCACCCTGTTTCTCCATTGTATTGTCTTATTTAGTATAACAGTGTAGTGACCCTCTTTTATGCTACTCAGAGACTGAAAGAACATTAAGAACATAAAAAACATTAAGAACATAGTATATAAAACTTTAAAACAAAAAACTGTCAAAAGATCTTCCTGAACTGAGGTCTTTTTAGCGACCTTAAAAGAGCCTTGATGGTGCATTGGCTCTGAGGGAAATTCCTCAAACTTTGTTATGTGCTGAGGGCCCTCTCTTACCCCATACGTTGTCCCATGTTTTTAATGTGAATTTCAGATCCCAATCTGAACTTGTAATGATTTTTTTTTTTTTTTATGCCTATACCCTATGAAATTGTGCACAACCTCCCACCACCATCACAGCAAACAATCACGGTAATACAGTTATTTGTTAGTGTGGAGAGTTCATGTGGTTCATTGTCACATTTCTATTTTAACAAGTTTTTTTTTTTTAAAGACTTATTTGTTTCTAATATTATGACTGTTCCATGAAATGTTTTACCACTTCATATTTGCTGATTCTGCATCTCCTTTAATGTTTGTTACCTTGTAGGAGGAGGTTTGGATGCGCAGATTGACTAAAAATATTGTTATTTCCTCGTGAAAGCGTCCAGTTTTTCCTTATAGCCCTGGCGCTGGGTTTCCCGCTGCTGGCCCGTGGATTTTGAGGGTCTCTGTGTGCACCACGTTTGAGCCTTGATTCTTTCAGTCGGGTCTGCTGCGGGTTTATACACCGTTACCGGGAGCCCTCTTCTCACCATATCCCTGGTTGCTTCTTCCGCCGAGTTGTAGAGACACGTCTCTTCCCCGTAAAAAACCCTCAGCTTCACCGGAAATGGAGTTTGAAAGTGCAGTTTCTTCTCTCTTAGTACCTTTTTAGCGTCGTTGTATTCCCAACGCTTTTTAAGGACCTCCGGGGTGTAGTCATGCTCCACAAAAACTTTTCTTTCTTGGTGCATAAATCCTTTTTTCTGCCAAGCCAGTCTCAAACCTCTTCTTTTGTTCTGAAGTTGGAAAACTTCACCACCACCAATCGTGGGGGAGCTTCCGCCGACGGCCTTGGGGCTAATGAATGGTGCGCCCTTTCTATTTTCAAATCGGTGGATTGGGGAATTTCCAACTTCTCTCTCAGTATGGATTCCACGCATGCAGCCATTGTGGTGAAACCGTCCTCGACTCCTTCTTTCAGACCATGAATTCTTATGTTGTCCCTTCTTAGTCTTCCTTCCTGGTCGGTTAGCTTAGCCTCCAGTCTTGTCTGTTGTTTGAGTAATTCCAGCGTGGTTTCTTCCAGCCCTTTTATTCTTTCTTCTGCTTCCATGATTCGGGCCTCAGCCTGGTCCACTCTGTTGTTTGTCCTTTTTATTCCGTCTTTAATTTCACGAAATTCGGCCCAACACTCTCTGCGAAATTCTCTTAATTCTTGAAGTACCGTTGTTAAGCTAACCGTGTTGTTAGCCTCATTTTGCTCCTCTATTTCCGAGTGGTTGTTGTCTTCCAGGTCAGATTCTCCGGCCGATGCGTGTCTTGGCCTGGTGAATGTCGATCTCTTCTGTTTTCCTTTAGGCATAATGACTTTGTCTTTTGATTTTCACTCTTCCATAAATCCGTTAAATCTGATTTTCATGGTATTTTCACAGATGGGGTCTGGGAGCTTCAGTGTTAAGCTGCTATCACCATGGTGTCCAGACCGGAAGTCAATAGTAGTTTTTTTTAACACCAAAACAGGGTTTTGCGATGGTGCAGTACGTTAAAAAAAATCTGCCCCTAAGTGTGATAGTTGAATGTTGCTACTTAACAAATTGGACCAAAAAAAATTTTGGTCCAAAAATTGGACCAAATTGGACCAAAATAATCAAATTGGACCAGGGACAATTTTGTTTGTCCCAGTCCAGCCCTGGCTAAGACAGCTAGAAGCAGACATTTTTCTTTAATGGTTGAATTGTCAATCAACCACTGTGCACTGTTTGAATTTGAGAGAAAGAAGCTGTTGTCGTTTTGGTATAAGCAAAATCTTAAATCCAAGCTCTCACTGTTTTTTTGTATCATCAGGTACCATGTTCACTAATTAGAAGCCAGAGAGGAGATGTATGAAAGACAATAACTCTAACAAAACAACGTGTGAGTGTGTGTGCGCGCATGTGCGTGCATATGTGTGTGAAAAGGGTGGGTGTGTGGTGGAGCTCACTGGGTGCTCAGCACCCCTAAAGCTCTGATCCTAGAACCACCCCTGGCTAGCCACATAATACCGTAATGCACCTGTAAGCTGGTTGCCAACTGCCAATCAAATCTAAAAAAGAAGAAGATAACACAATACAATGACAATTAACAACACAACAATAATACAGAAAATAATACAAAAAATAATAACAATAGCAGTAGGATTGTGCACTGATAGAAAGAGAGAAACAAACGAACAAAGTTGCGATGAGTATTGTTAATCTCAGACCAGCAAAAAGTACCACAGTGACCAAGGTGTTACTCAGGATGTTTAAGTGTAAAGTGCTAAGGGGCATCGTGTAGCTTAGTAAAGTGCATTTGTAGAATTACATGATGCATGAATTTAAAGTGCTTAGTGAATTGCACACGGCTCTATTGCACATGTTTCAGCACATACAGACGTGTGTGTGCTAATGATATTGCACCAGATTTGCATACATGGTTAAACCCATGTGCACAGGGTTATTGAAGTTATGTAGATTAGCATACAAGCATACAGACACAAAAACGATCACAGACACACAAACATGCCGAGGTCATGTGACGTAATAAATCTGGTCTGTTTTCAACAAATTAAAAACACATAATTACTACACATGAGCCTCTGGTGTTGGACAGGTACACAGGTTTGAGATGATATGAGTCACTCCTTCTCTTCACTGTTAAAGGTGGCAAAGCTGGAGCTTTCCTTGACAGGAAGTGGTATGGTGTTCCATGAAATACTACCATGAAAGGAAAAAAAAATATTTTGACCAAAGGAGGTTTTACAGAGGGGGATAACACAATCACCTCTTGAGGAAGTCCTGGTGGAGCGACCATGAGTGCTACTCACTCTGTATTTGATGTATTCATTTAGGGGCGTGGAGCCAGACCATGTGGGATTTCATACATCAAGTGTCGTGAATTGTCCATCGGGGCAGAGAGGTAAGACCCACGCGCTGAACTGTGAGTTTGTGAAATTTATTGAAAATAACATAAAGTCCACACAGTGCACTAACACAAAATACAAGCAATGAGTAAACTTATGGAGGAAACGCACCAGAGCGAGGCAGGGCTCTGGTGGAGATGAGGAGAAACTCAACAAGACTGCGGCAACAAGAAATGAAAATGACTGCCCTTAAACAGGGTCAAAAACAATTTACATAAGGAACAGCAGCTGTGGGTCACATGAGCGGACAGGAGAAAACAATGATACAGAATTGGACCAGCTGGGGGCAATGAGAGAAGAGGCTGAAGCTGACAGCTGACAGGGGCGATGCCCACAAAAAGCACAAAACCCAGAAACACCCTTGACAGCTGTCAACCCAACAGAAAAGATCTAAAGAATAAAATATCAAGAAATGCAGACTGAAATATAACTGTAAATAAATACAAAATAAAAGTGTAACAAAACTAAAACATGAACAGGAAAATGGCAAACAGTACAAGAATACAGAAACCGAAAAAGCACAAAATACAACAAATATATAAATATAAAGAGAAGACCATAAGGCTGAGCCAGGCGGAAACCTCCTGTGCTCAGTTCATGACATCAAGCAGGCAGTTTTATATTTTTTAAAACTGTCAAAGGACAGGAGGATGTTCATTCATTCATTCATTCATCTTCTTCCCCTTAATCCTTTTCAGGTCGCGGGGGGGCTGGAGCCTATCCCAGCATCTTTGGGCGAGAGGCAGGCTACACTCTGGACAGATCGCCATTCCATCGCAGGGCCATCACAGAGAGACAGACAACCATTCACTCTCACAGTCATACCTAAGGACAAGTGGTTAGCACTGCGGCAGCACAGCAACTCACCCTTGGCCGGGGGATCCTGAGTTCGATTCCAGCCCCGACCAACAGTGATCTGTGTGGAGTTTGCATGTTCTCCCCGTGGCTGTGTGGGTTTACTCCGGGATTTCTCCGGTTTCCTCCCACATGACAAAAACATGCAAGTTAGGTTAATTGGCATCAAAACTGGGAATTCTAAATTGCCCTTAGGTATGACTGTGAGAGTGACAGGAGGTTGTACCTAGTAGAATATTGCAGTGGTGGTATGTGAGAGGCTTTTTATCTAATGTTTTCAGAGCATTTTTATAGAGTTATTCAACTGGTTTGAAGGTTACCACTCCAGCCAGTGACCAGGTGGTAATACAATAGCTCAGATGCGAAAAGATCATTGAGTGTAAAAACATCATGGCAGCTCTGTCTGTAAGTGACCTCCTAATTTGTCTGAAGTTGTGAATATTAAATTTTAATGTTTTAGTGATCATTTTGATATGGCTCTTGAATTAGATTGTAGAGTCCAAAGTCACGCTCAGGTACTGTATATGAATTCCTTGACAACATTTAGTTCTTCTCCTCCTTTGTAAATGGTAGAATGCGTAATAATATTAGAGCATTTTGAAAAAAACAAAACAAAAAAAAAACATACATACAGTTTTATTTACATTCAGAGAGAGACAGAACTTGGTGAGCCAGTGTTGAACATGCGTCAGAGCTGATGAAAGTGCAACCGCAGCTTCTTCAGGATTTTTTTCTGCAGTAAAAATAATGGCATCATCCGCATACAGCTGAGCATTAACACCTCTACAGACATCCATCCATCTTCTTCTGCTTAATCCTTTTCCGGTCGCGGGGGGGGATGGAGCCTATCCCATCATCTTTGGGCGAGAGGCAGGGTACACCCTGGACAGATCGTCAGTCCATCGCAGGGCCAACACAGAGAGACAGACAACCATTCACTCTCACAGTCATACCTAAGGACAATTTAGAATCCCCAGTTTTGATGCCAGTTAACCTAACTTGCATGTTTTTGGCATGTGGGAGGAAACCGGAGAAATCCCGGAGTAAACCCATGCAGACACAGGGAGAACATGCAAACTCCACACAGATCACTGTTGGTCGGGGGCTGGGATCGAACCCAGGATCCCCTGGCCAAGGGTAAGTTGCTGTGCTGCCACAGTGCTAACCACTCCGCCACCGCGCTGCCCACCTCTACAGACATCTGGGAGTAAAATGAGAATAGGATAGGTCCCAGCATGGATCCTTGAGGGACCCCCACTGGGAAATCTAGATAGGGAGATCTGATACCATCAACCATTGTTTCCTATTGCATAGGTATGATTTGATCCACATTATAGCCTAGTGAATAAAATTAAAACTAGGTAATTTGGAGAGCAATACTTGTGGTTTACCATATCAAAAGCCCTTTTTAAGTCTGAGGCTGCGTGCACACCAGGATAGTCCGGGGGTCTCGGTTTGACTGGGCAGGGAATGCTGAGAATTTTCGCTCCTTCATTTGGTTTGCATTCACACTGCAACGGACCAAACTGCCTGGACAACGTCACACAGTTACAACAACTGCTCATTTGGGGTGCCGTAGCCGAAACCACCACTGACCAGGAAGAAAAAATCACGGCGAAGAAGAAAAGTTCAGCACATCAATTGGCCAGAACCGAAAATGGAAATCCATTTCCTTCAGCTGGGTTGTTTGTCTGCCACAAACAAGACATTTTTAAACTTTTCTCCTTTGCTTTCTCCAGTAAAAGGATTTCATGCATCCTCGCGGTTGTCTTTATTGTTATTTTCTACCCCAAATCCGTTACGGTAAACGCCACTTCCTCTTCTCAGACTATGTGTTGCTATGTTACACAAACGCTAAGGGGCATTCCTGCCCTTTGGTCCACTGGATAGTCCGTTTGCACTCACACTGCAAGTGAAGCACACCAAACTTTGTTTGCAAGTAAACAAAGACCCCTAGTTTGAACTCACATTCAGATGGCACCAAACAAACCGAACTATCTGCGGATGGTCTTTTGGTCCAGCCCAAGCAGTGGCTGTGTGAATGCGCCTTAAAAATACAGCTCCAACACAACTATTGTTTTCAATATATGTTTTATTCAGTTTTTTTGAAAATAAGACAAAACAAAAAAAACACTGCCAGTGCACAAGAAAATTCACAATGAAATAAGTGATTGTTACACAAAGCCCATATAACTACAAAAGTGTAAGCAGTCCATGCTAAGCAAGTTTCATGATACAATCCTTTCATGTTACAGGCTGAGTCTTCTTTTTCTTAATGTGATCCATAAATGGTCCCCAAATTTTAGTAAACATATCTTGAGTATTAGACAAATGATATCGAATCTCTTCAAGGTACAAGCAAGATGCCAAATCATTAAGCCAGTTAATATAACTGGGCGGCGTATTGGCCTTCCATTCTTTCAGAATGACCCTCTTCGCAACAATCATGCCAAACCTTATAGCATGCTGAAGTGACTGTGAGCAGAGCAAAGTTTGATCTGAACAACCAAGTATTACTGTTAAGACATCAGGTATTATGACTTTTTTATATATGACACTGTACAAATTAAAAATCTGAGACCAAAAATTTTTAAGCGAGGGGCAGGAGAAAAATAAATGACATAAAGTACCATCACTTATTTTACACTTGTCACATAGTGGTGAAATGGTCGGAAAAAGTCTATTAAGGCGGGTCTTAGAGTAATGTAATCGATGTATTACTTTAAATTGTATTAGCTGAAGTCTGGCATTTACTGAACATGAATGAATACCAACTAAGGCTCTTTCCCATAGATCATTTGAGATCTCTATACCTGCATCCCTCGTCCATGCCTCCTTGACATGGGTCGAAGACGTTGGCCAAGAGAAAAGATTAACGAATTCTGAAACTAAATGCTTGGAGGTTGGGTGTTTTCTCAAAACCTCATAGAAATCATGTTGTACAGGAAGTTTGACAAAATGGGTTAAAGACTGTTGTACAAAATGTCTAATCTGCAGGTACCTGAAAAAATGATCAGGTGGGAGATTGAACTTCATTTGTAATTGTGTAAAAGATGCAAAGTCCTTATTGATATACAGGTCCTTTATTAAAAGAATACCTTTATTTGACCATTGCCTGAACACAGGATCTGATAAAGCAGGTTTGAAGGCAGGGTTTTGGCATATAGGTGCATATATAGAAAGGTCAGGAAGATGCAATATCTTCTTAATTTGTTTCAAAATTCTGAAGGAATTGTACAACACAAAGTCATGTCTGAACACATTCAGAGGGACGTCGACCTTGCTAAATAATAAAGCAGATAAAGATGTACCAATGAGGGATTGACAGTTATGAGATTCAAGTGCAGGCCAACACGGTATTTGATCCACATTATGATTATCTTGGGACCAGAAGACCAAGGCCCTAGCGTTGCAGGCCCAATAATAATGTCTCATAATAGGCAACCCAAGACCACCCTCGACCGAGGGTTTTTGGAGATGTAATTTAGAGACACGGGGGTTTTTGCCAGCCCAAATAAAGGAGATAATAATGGAATCAACTAATTTAAAAAAAGATGCTGTAAGAAAAATTGGCAGATTCTGAAATAAATATATAAATTTAGGAAGTACAATCATTTTGACAATATTTACTCGTCCAATTAGAGAAATTGGTAGTAATTTCCATTTCTCAATCATGCCCCTAATCTTATTTAATAGTTCTGTAAAATTCAGTTTGAAAATAAGTTTGGGATTCCTAGGGATGGTGATTCCTAAATATTCAAAGTGCTCATTTGATATTTTAAAAGGTAATGTGTTGAGAAATGTTTTATCTAGACCATCTGAAAGAGGCATGAGAACACTTTTCTCCCAGTTAATGGTAAAACCAGAGAACTGACCAAATTCCCTAATGATCTCGAGAAGAGGTGGAAGAGACTGTTTAATGTCAGACAGTGTCAAAATGACATCATCAGCGTACAAGCCAATAGTGCATTCAGATGCGCTATATCTAAACCCAACTATTTCAGGCTCCATCCTGATGGCAACAGCAAGTGGTTCAAGCGCCAGAGCAAAAAACATTGGCGATAGACAACAGCCCTGCCTGGTCCCACAAAGTAATAAAAATGGGGCAGATTTATTGTTGTTAGTAAGTACATATGATCTAGGATGTGCATAAAGCATTTTTGCGATAGCTATAAATCTGTCACCAAAGCCAAATCTTTTAAGAGTAATAAACATATACTCCCACTCAATTTGATCGAAGGCCTGCTGTGCATCCAAGGAGACAACAGCAGAATATGATGGGTTGTTAGAATACATGACGTTCAGAAGTCTACGAGTATTCGAAAATGCAAACCTTTCGGGGATAAACCCGGTTTGGTCACTATGAATTAAGGAACCAATGTGTTCGTTCAAGCGGTTTGCCAAAACTTTTGCAACAATTTTCTGGTCACTATTTAAAAGGCTGAGAGGGCGATAAGAAGCTAGATTTGTTTCATCTTTACCCTTCTTCAACAGTAGACAAATGTTCGCATCGTATAATGTCTCTGGGAATGATCCTTCCTTCACGGAAGAGTTTATCATACGAAGCAACAATGGAGCAAGTTTATCAATGTGAATTTTATAAAATTCAATGCCAAATCCGTCAGGGCCACAAGCCTTACCATTTGGAAATGAACGGATGGCAGCTTTGATCTCCTCTAATGTGAAGTCAGCATCCAACTGTTGTTTGGCATTTTCACTCAATGTGGGCATATCCAATCTATTTAAGAACCCCCATATATCTTCCTTTGATGACGATGATTTAGAGGTATATAAGTTTTTATAATATTCATAAAAAGTGTTATTTATCTGTAAAGGGTCAGTTATTAGTTCTCCATTAGATACAATTTTATAAATTGCCCGTTCAGCTTGAACACCTCTCAGCTGCCTAGCGAGTACGCTGTGTGCTTTATCACCAAGCTCAAATTGCTTTTGTTTAAGCTTTCGTATATGATTACAAACATGCTCACCAAGAATGCGGCTGTATTCCATGATGGGCCCATCATGGAAGTCTTCATTGTCTTCATGGAAGTCTTCTGCTGGGTTTGAGATGATTTCGTATCTCAAAATCATCTGATTTTGAGATACGAAATGATTCCTCCAACAAAGGGAGTTGGGCCTGTATTTCAGACATACGCTTCTGTTTAACCTTTTTATTATAAGACTGGTACGAGATAATATCACCCCTAATAACAGATTTAAATGTTTCCCACAGTGTGGAATCAGATACCTCACCATTATCATTAAAGTGTAAGAAATCTGTAATTTTGTCTGAGATGCTTTCACAAAAAGCTTTATCTGAATTTAATGCCGGATTGTATTTCCAATTATCAACACAACTATTGTTAACCAGCGAGTGCTTAACTTTTTCTACAAACAGGGCCAAATGCTGTCTCAGTTGAATGGTGCTCACGGAAGCTGAATTGCATGGGATGTAAAGGTGTTGAGCTATTGTTGAGATGATCAATTAATTGTTGAGCCACCCATTTTTCTATAACTTTGGAGATAATCAGTAAGATGTTGATTGGTCTGTAATTACTCATAGTGGTTCTAATGCCTGACTTGAAAACTGGGGTAAATGTTGCCAGCTTCCAAGTCACAGGGACACTACAGTGTTTTATTGATAGATTAATTAAATGCATGATTGGGTGAATCAAGGTGTCCTTGTGGGTTGTTTTTTTTAAACTGGCATCTAATCCATTAATGTCCTTAGCTCTGGAGTTGTTCAAGGAGCTGATGATGCTGCCTACCTTGATTTCAGATATTTGTTCTGTGCTGAAAGCTGGCTGACTATTATTTACTGGGTTGGAGATGCAGTCAGCAGAAGCAAAATGTTAGCATGTATCTTCTACAGATTTCACAAAGAATGTGTTTAGCTCCATGGCCAGAATAGTAGGGTGTTTCTTCAGCTGGTTATTAATATTTAGTTCTAGTTTTTTGGAGTTATGTTTATTTTGTCTACCAGTTAATTTATTAATATTTTGCCAGATATTTGTCACATTCCTTTTTGCACTCTCAATGATGTTAATGAAAAAGTTTGCTTTGGCTCTACGCAGTGTTACAAGGCTGAGCATGGTGTCTCACCAAGCTTAGGCTCTTAATTTTCATCTGAGTATTTTCTGTATTTTTCCAGTGTTAGGTTATTTTCCTGTGTGTTCTTGGTGGTTAATTGTTCTGTTAGTTATTAATGTTCTTAGTATTACTGTTATTTTGTCAGTCTCTGTAGTTTAGGATTTATATTTTGTTTCTTTTGTGATCCGCACCTGCCATCAATTGTGTCATTTTGTTTTCAGCTATTTAAAGACTGTTATTTTTCTTTCTTATTGCCGGAGTCTTAAGCTTCTCTTCTTGACCAGAACCCTTCCCCTGTGCTGGTGTACTCTGTAAGATTGTGTTGTCTTCAGTTTGGACTTTGTATTGTGCACTGTGTTGGATTTTTGTGTTTTCATTAAATATCACAAACTAGCAGTTCAGCGTGTGGGTCTTCCTCTCTGCCCCGAGGGGCATTTCATAACACGCAGCTCTGAAGTAACTTTTGATGTGAAGTTTTGCCTGTCTAAAAGTAACCCAGAGTTCACATTTTTTTAAAGTACTTGGGCCCTCCTTTTTATTCATTTAAGACAATCAGAGATGAGCCGTGGAAGAGAATTATATTTTTTTTCTTTTTCTAAGGCTCCCTTTCTTGGAGAAGGACAGAATCACCTCTTTAATATTATTGATAAGTGTCTCACTGCAGAGATCAGTGAGAGGACATTATCCAACTTTATTTCTTTTAGCGGTCTTTCAGTTTTGTTGTTGGTTTTTGGGAATAGTCTTTATATTTGATTGTTTACCAGAGGAGATAATAGGTTAGTTAATAAAGTGCTGTTTTGTTTGTTTTCTTGAAAAGAAAGTTGCATTATGGTCAGAAATTCCGGTTAATAGATTCTGGGTTTTACTGATTCTGTCAGGTTTATTTGTGAAACAAACACAGAACAATTAAAGTCTTTGAGTGATTTGTGATTCTAATGGGTTGTTTGATTAGTTGGGTAAAGTTGTAATGATCAGTAATAGATTTGAGTTTTTTTCTGTCCTTCTTGTCATTCCAGATTATGTTGAAGTCTCTAAGTAAAATTATTTCTTTTTTGTGGTTGCAGAAATCAAGGACAGCTTTAAGGTAATCATAGAACTTGTTTGTTGCTGAAGGTTTGCAGTAGAGACAGATGACCGCTACAATCATTTCAGCAGAAAGGGAGATGTTTATGCCAACACATTCTACATTAACATCATTGGGCCATATAACCTGGTTACACTTCAGGTTTTCTCTCACATATAATGAAACACCACCTCCTTTCCCCTGTTCTCTATCTTTTCTGAAGATGTTATAGCCAGGCAATGTTATAGCTGCCTTAGGTGAATAGGTAGTTAGCCACGTTTCAGACAGTACCCCCAAAAAAATATCAATATTCGACTTACATAACAAGTGTTCAAGCTGCTTCCACTTTGACGTCATGCTGCGGACGTTTAAATAACCTCCAAGCAACCCCTCTTTTTTCAATACAGAGTCCCAGATTTTTCTTGTCATGGGCAGTGAGAGTATGCCCCTCCCATCCTGCCTTACATTCACCAACTCATCACTGCACCTGAGGCAGAAGACACACCTGCACCCGCTCAGCAGTCAGCGTACTTAAGGAGGTTCTCTGTGCGCAGTCAACGCTGGCTCGTCCGGGTATACTGCCCATGATTAGGCAAGCTAAACTAAAGTTTTAAGTGTTGACACATCGTTAACCTTATTTCTCCTCTTTTCTCAGGTTGCTGCCACCGTGTAGGTGTGTCTCTAGGACTGCGCGTGCTCTCCTGCCACATCTCACCATACTTCAGCTTCCACTCCACCCTGTCAGGCACCATCAGCTCATCTTCCCCCCACCCTACTGGTTTGTCTATTCCTTGCTGGGTCCCTGCCGGTCCCTGCCGGTCCCCCAAGTAAGTGGCAATTTGGCTCGCCTATTTCCCCTTACTCCATTGCTCTGCTCAAAGCTCTCGTCTTCTCTCCACAGGGCTGTTCCTCTGGCTAGTGACTGTTTCTGCAGCTGTGCCCTTTGGTTTTTGCTATTTAATAAAACTTTCAAACGTGCCCCTCTGTGTGGTTCCTTCCTGTGCCTTGCCATCGTGCATGTGAGCTGTCAATTAGTCATGGCAGTTCTTGCATGATTTAATGCACTGAGAATTTTTAATGATCGGTGCTTTTTCATTTATGGGGTTTCTGTATTTGGCTACACTAGCGATTGGGGCAGTTGTATTGCTACCTGTTTCTGATGGGATGGCTGAAGAAGCTCGCCACTGGTTGTGATTTTGTGGTCTTACATTGCCACTTGGGCTCGCCGAAGGAGAGGCCATCGCTGCCGCGTAGGTGCATAGACCTGCCGGGGGAGTCATCACCACAGCGCAGCCAGGAGCTGCTGGGAAGCCATTGCTGCCATGTCACTGCATGGGAAAACTGAGAGGAAGCCACCACTGCTGTGCCATTACATGGGCCCACCGGGAGGAAGGCTATCATATCGGTGACATTAGATGGGCCCATCATGGAAGTCTTCATTGCCACGCCGCCAAATGGACACTCTGGAGGAGCCACCACTGTTGTGTCACCCCAGGGACTTGCCGCAGGAGCACCCATGACTGCGCCACCACTCAGAGGCATCAGTCCGTGAAGAGGGGCCATCTGCTGGGTTAGCAGCCATGGGCACAGGCTCACTGGAGGAACTGCCATCACTGCGCCGTGGTACATGGCTGACCGCCGGACCGATGGCCTGAGACATCCACCCACTGGGGGCCTCACCACTTGCCAATTAGTCCCAATAGGTAGGTGTGTGGGTCCCGGGGTGGCCATGTAAACTGTTGCAGTAGCATGGGCAGTTGCACTGGGAGCCGAGATAGCCAAAGTATCTGCAGTGGTAGCCATGTTAGCTGTGGTTGGAGTCCTGACAGCTGCTGTTGTAGCAATGCTAGCTGGCAGAGGTAGTTGATCTACCTATGTGGTGTCATAGCTGGAGGTATCCAAGGGTTGAGGACCGGGATTTCTTTCAACGTCACCAGCCAGAAGCAGGATAATCGTGAGACGTGCAAGTCCCAGTGAATGGCTGAGTGTGCCAGTTAACACTTGTTTCTTTAAATCCATGAGCAATCTCATCAGGTTTGAGTCCAGGAAGCTTGTGTGTAGGAGGCCTAGGTTACCTTTAGCTGGTGAGTAGATGTGATAACGGCTTTTGGTCATGATGCAAAGTCATATGGAACATAAAAAGACAGAGTATAATGACCGCAGTTACAAAACAAAATTGTTGCAAAGACGGGCTTTTTTCGATGGCACCAAGTGGTTTTTGGCATAGATGCAAAGGACCTGCCCAATTGTGTGTCTGCCTTGGATCTTGAAGTCATCTTGAAAAAAGCCTAATGGAATCCCAGAAGTTCATGTAAACATATGACAGGATATTCCATGCAATGAAGTGCATGAAAGGGTTTGTAGTTTGGTCTTACTGTTTGTCTTTCAATAGTTTGGATCCCGAGGCAATCAATTGAAAATATGTGAACTAGGATCCAGGGAACACTGAATAACTTGATGACTTGGGTGTTGCGGACAATATCATCCTGCTATCACTCACTCAACCAACAGATGCAGGATAAAACAACAGCAGCAGAAACAAATTCTAGCAAGATGAGTCTTTCATTCAACATAAAAAAGACAGAGGCACTTAAGGATAACACAAAGTAAGTTGAGCTTATCGCCGTGGTAACTTCTGTCACTCAAAACTTGGTCCAAGTTACCTTCAGGGTTTTCATTCATAGCTCATAGAAAGTACCCAGTTTTAAATGAGTTAATTGCTCTAATCTGCAGTCGTTCCATAAGGAATTACTTGAGGCAGTATGAATATACTGAGCTATGGGCATGGTAATTATACAACATATAGTACTCTGTAATGATTGTGTTCACTTAGGAGTTAACAAGATTTGCAATTTTCTGAAAGATTTCTTAATTTGTCTATTTCTTGTTCAGCTGCAACATGAGACTTAAGAAGTATAATCAGTCTGACATATTCTGATTAATTAGAAAACATTTCTCGAGTGTAATTTAAAGAAGAGCATTCAGATATTTTCAAATGTGTGTTCTGTTATTTGTAATAAAGCTTCAAAGCAAGTTTTTCAGTAAATGAAGAATTAAAACAAATTCCTTAATTTTATACATCATAGGAACAAAACAACCCCACCCCCATGGATCACCACTATATTGTAGTAGGAGGTTTGATGAATGATCCTGGGCAGTTTGACCCTGTTTAGGATCTCTCCCATGTTAAACTGGTCCACACCAAGATCAGTCCAGAAGACTCCCATGGGAATTTTAGAAACAAAGACCCAGAAAGCCCTTCCCAGCATGTGGTTGCCAGGGTACCCTGCCCCGGAGCCAGGCAAGAGCAAGGGGCTGACCGGTCAGCATGTGGTGGGTGGGTTTCTGCCCATGGGACCCCTCTGAGCTCAGCCTGAACCATACCCGCCCTGTAAATCTTTGACTTTTGGCCCCAGTCAGCATTATAGAAATTAAGTTTGTCTTTTACAAGCAACAACAAAATATGTATACAATAGATATTTTATAGCCTACATTAAATTAAGGAGCATCGGACATCCCCTTCAGGGCTGTGTTGCATCATGGCCTTGCGGTAAATAGTCGACTTTCCACCAGAAAGAAAAATAAAATTGATGAGAAAAAGTCTCAAATTTGCATGACAAAGTCTAATATAACTATAAGTGGAAAAAGGCAGAAATTTATTAAAAAGAAAGCTGTAAATTTGTGGAAAAAAATTAAATTCATGTTGGGAAAAAAATGCACATACACAAGAAAATTAGTGTAGAAGAAAGCTATTGTTATTGGGTTTTTTTCCAGACAATTTTGGCAGCAGTGGTGAGTTTGACTTCCTTTAAATTTATTTCTAATATTAAGTATTAGGGATGAGCCAATCCGATCCGCAGTATCGGTATCGGGTTTGATGTAGGCAAAATGGCCGTATCGGTAAGGAATAAAAGTAATTTGCCGATCCGATACATTAATAACAATAAAATGAAGGTGCAATCCTGTTCTCAACTGTGCTGTGCACAGCTTCTGTACTGTACACAGAGGCAATGAGTGTCACATTCCTGGAGCCTGTCTGTGGGACTCACCTCAGTATGTTGCTGTGTGGTACCAGCATTTACTATTGAGCTTGCCAGCCCACGTGACAAACGCGCAATGCATTCTGGGATTAGTAGGTCTGGTGATTGTAAGCAGACTGCAAGGACACAGCGCCTCGACATTTCTTGTGAATGAACAAAAAAAAAAAAAAAAAACACAAAATGGACAGTTTGAAGGAAAATCTAAAGGGACCATACGACGCCAAACTGAACAGGACTGCAAAGGCACGCTATTTGGTGAGGCTTTAAAGAGTCTGTGACATAATTCAACCAAAACATCATTAGAAAGAAGAACTACTGTGTTTTTATTCTGTGTAGACAAAAAAAAATCATTTTTTTTCCCCATATACTACCATAAATTACATCGTGATGCAGCAGATTGCGATGTTCGTTTGTCAAAATTAGATAGATAGATACTTTATTGATCCCGAAATGGGAAATTACAGTGTAACAGCAGCATGACAGTAGACAACCAAACAACAGAAACACACACATGACAGACAAACGGATTACCCATGGAAAGTAAAACTAACACGACTATAGAAAACCTATATACATCATAGCTTAATATATGATGACCCGTATAAACACATGAATCATCCCATTGCACAAAGAAGGACTATCAGGAGCAGAGTGAAAATGTGAGTTACCAGTTAGTCTGTAAGGTGCAGTATGGCAGCATAGCTATGACCAGAATACAACATCATAGTGAGCTATTGTACAGTGAAATTGCATGTGGCAGGAAAGATTTCCTGTACCTGGCCATTTGACAGCGAAGCTGTAGTAGTCTACTGGAGAAAGTGCTTCGCTGTCTATCTAGTGTGTGATGGAGGGGGTGATCAGGATTGTCCATGATGGATCGCAGTTTATTTAGTGTTCTCCTCTCCACTACTGTCTCAAAGGTCTCCGGTCTGAGACCAATTACAGAGCCAGCCCTCTTGATAATCTTGTCAAGTCTGTTGGTATCTCTGGCCCTGATACTGCTACCCCAACAGACAGCAGCAAACAAGATGGTGCTGGCGACAATGGTCTGGTAGAAAAGCTCCAGCATCCTGCTGCACACGTTGAAGGATGTCAGCTTTCTCAGGAAGTAGAGTCTGCTCATCCCCTTCTTATGTGCAGCATCGGTGTTGGATCTCCAGTCCAACCCACTACTGATCCTGACACCCAGATATTTGTAGTCCTCAACCACTCCCACATCCTCCCCCATAATCTGCAGTGGCTGAGAAGGAGTCTTCCTCTTCCTGAAGTCAATCACCATTTGCTCTGGTTTTGCTGACATTCAACCTCAGGTGATTCTGCTCCGTCCACTCCACAAATCTGTCTACCAGTGCCCTGTACTCCCCTTCCTCTCCTCCTCTTATACACCCCACAACAGCTGAGTCATCAGAGAATTTCTGCGGGTGGCATGACTCAGTGTTGTACTGAAAGTCAGTGGTGTATAAGGTAAAAAGAAAAGGGGAGAGCACAGTCCCCTGTGGAGCTCCTGTATCACTAGCCACCACTCCAGACAAGACATTGCCCAACCGGACAAACTGTGGTCTGCCTGTCAGGTAGTCAGTAATCCAGGAGATCACAGAGCTGTCAACCCCCATCTCCTGCAGCTTCTCACCCAGCAGCAGTGGCTGGATGGTGTTAAAGGCACTGGAAAAATCAAAAAAAGTGATTCTCACAGTATCTCCTCCACCATCCAGGTGCAGATGGGCTCGTTGCAGCAGGTAGATGAGAGCATCTTCAACTCCTAAATGGGACTGATATGCAAACTGCAGAGGGTCCAGCCACGTCTTCACCTGCGGCCTCTGGTGGGCTAAAACCAGTCTCTCCAGGACCTTCATCACATGAGATGTGAGGGCAACTGGTCGGTAGTCATTCAAATCCGATGGAGATGACTTCCTGGGGACAGGAACCAGGCAGGATGTTCTTGACAAGATTATCAAGAAGGCTGGCGCTGTAATTGGTCTCAGGCTGGAGACGTCTGAGACTGTGATTTCCAATCCAGTCCGTTGCTGATCATGACACCCAGGTATTTGTAGTCCTCCACTACCACCACATCCTCCCCCCTAACCTGCAATGGCTGTGAAGGCGTCATCTTCTTCCTGAAGTCAATCACCATCTCTCTGGTCTTGCTGACGTTCAGCCTTAGGTGATTCTGTTTGGTCCACTCAACAAATCGGTCTGCCAGTGCCCTGTACTCCCCCTCTTTTACACCCAACAACAGCTGAGTCATCAGCGAATTTCTGCAGGTGGCATGACTTGGTGTTGTACTCAATGTCAGTTTGATGCTCCTGATCTGAGCTGGTGGAGCACAGCATAGTTATAAAGTGACATCACCAACACAGCATAGATAAGAAGAACAGTTAAAAAAGTTGTTCAATCTCAGCCATTTCAAAAACAAAACCTATACCCCTGAGGTGTAATTTAAACTCTGATTAAGTACAGTAAATCCTCCATGTTTTCAGTTCCGCCTAATTACACCACCAGATGCACATTTTTTCTCCAACTCAAAATAAATATTAATTAATATTTCAGGGTCCGTTACAGAAACTGACAGAGGACTAGCGCTCAGATGCCATCGGTCCTCCGCTACATGGCGATAAAAAAATGTCCTTCCTGATCCTATATTTTTAATTAGTGCAAAATGTCAACACGGAAGTTAACTTGACCCCGAGGCCTCTGGAAACATTTTCTCCATCATTTTTCTCATTATGCGGCTCTCTGTGGACTATTAGGGAAGCCGTTTCAGTGCATTTCAGGTAAAGTATTTCAGTGGGTTCAGCAATGAGAGTAATGGTTTCTCGCCCTCATGTGGATTGAGAATATGCAATGAAAAGGTGGGGGGGGGGGGGGCTCACTGTGCCACTGCCAGACCAGCAATGAAAAAATATTATTTCAGCAGATCACAGAGGTCAGTGTATTATTACGCAAGAGAAAAAAAAGCCTGAACACCCCCCCCTTCCCTTAAAGCCCAAAGTGATAGATTTCTATGAACTCAAGGACAAAGCACAATGTTTCTGTGAAGTCCCCACAGATCAGGTCATGTCCTCTGATGGTATTAACATCCTTGGACAGTTTTTTTTTTCAATTTATCATAATAAATGGAAAGAGAATCCTAACATTACTGGTAACTGTCAAATCTTGAAGAAAAATGCTCTATGATTTGATGAAACCCCCAAATGAGTTTTAAATCTTCTTGTCCAAAGTGCTCATCAGCAGTGATTGGATATTTACTTAAAAATGTAATAGTAATACTCACTTTTTTTAAACTACTGCCTTACTTGACTTAATTACTCCTTGCTGAAAGTAATTAGTTGCAGTCAGGTTTGCTTCTAGCTTTCTAGATGAGTTTAAAGAGATGGGGTCAACCATCCAAAGCAATTAGTTGCAGTCAGGTCTGCTTCTAGCTTTCTAGATGAGTTTAAATACCTGGGATCAACTATCCAAAGAAATTAGTTACAGTCCGGTCTGCTTCTAGCTTTCTAGATGAGTTTAAAAACCTGGGGTCAACCATCAAAAGCAATTAGTTACAGTCAGATCTGTTTCTAGCATTTTAGATTACTTTAAATACCTAGGGTCTGTTATGTTTGCCCCATTCAGGGCATAAATGAGGCACCAATAGCCAGCAGTGAGTTTGTTATTTTATTAACAAAAGGTAGCAAAAGAATGTGCCACGAGGGGCAAAACACAGACAACCACACATGCGACCCCGATGGGTGAATAACAAGAAAAATCAAGAGACAATATAAACATTTACATGTATAGCGCGAGGGCGAAACCTCATGCTGAAAAGGACTGGCTTCAGGGTTAGGGAAACCAGTCTGGAAAGGGCGAAGTCGCAGCGAGGAGTGAGCCTCGACTGCGACCTTAAATAGCACACAAAACTAATCACAATCAGGTGAGGAGACAAGGTGCTGTCAAAAAAAAAGCACAAATAAACACCATCATAACATGCCCAAATCAAGAGACAAAAGGAAGAAAATAATAAGTGACTCGAGTGCGGAGCAGACACATGCTCGGGATCACCACAGTGCCCCCTATTTAAGGGATGGATTCCAGACATCCCTCTGTGACATCCAGGGAGAACGGAACACGCCCCCCCCCACCCCCAACCAGAAATAACTACCAAGAATCAGCCTCGGGAGGGCGGAGGGGGAATCCAGTCCTGGAGGGAGAGACACTGAAAAGAAAGAAAAAAGAAAAACCCAAAATGCTCAGCAAAACCTCCCAGAACATCAATGTACCAAAACACAAAACATTCAAATGAAATCAAACTTTATTTGTATAGCACTTTTAAAACATTAGATGCTGAGCAAAGTACTTTACATAGATAAAAACAATAGAGACATAACAATAAACAATACAGTAAAACCCCAAACTACGAGTTCAAGTGAGGGTTCTTGTCTCCCTCCCAGAAATGTCAACCCAGAAAAAAAATGTCGCCTAAGAAGGCTGAACATTCCAACTTAAACTAATTAACAGGGGCATAACACAATGAATAATTCATGCAGGTAACATTGACTAAACAAGGAGTATAGGGGCTAAGCAAGACAGGGTAACAGAAAGAAAAACGGCTCTGGTGGCCTACCAAAGTCCCACCACAGCCAGACCGCCAGGAAACATGAGTTGGGTGGCCTGCTGGGGAAAATGGGCCACCCAACCCAGCGGCACAGTCTATCAGGCGGCCGACCTGGATGTTTTAGCCACCAGGCCAGGACAGGTGGCCTGGCAGGCGACTTCCCCACAGCAACACCCATAGGGACCATGGCGGCGTCAGAAGGCGAAGGTCGAACAGTAGAACCCATGGTGGTCCCCGTCCGGAACCTAGCTGCACCCACAGTGGACCCTGGCTGGGCCATAGCTGCACCTGCGGGGGACCCCGGCCGAATCAGTGCGGCACTTATGGGGGTCCCAGCCTGGAACATTGCTGCACCCGTGGTGGTCCCAGTCTAGGATATGGCTGCATCTGCGGTGGCCCCGGACTGAGGCATGGCTGCACCCAGAGGAGACCCAGGCTTGGAGGGCATCACCACCAGAACCTTGGCCAGAAGACCCCTGGAGGCCACAGGTGGTGGACCAGAACCCACGGAGACCTCTGGAGAAATAGGGTGTTCCTCAGTGACCCAGAGAGAAGACTCGAGAACAAGGGGAACAGAAACAGAGTCAGGGTTACTGGCAGCAGCAGAACCCAGCAAGGCGAGCACAGATGCTGCTGATGGCAGCACCCAGCTCGCCCTACCAAGTGCCACGCAAGATCTCTCCAACACTGAAAAAAATGAAAACAAAGGAGAGTACTCGCCTGAACTCAAGTCCCACCGCCATCCAGGACTCCATCAATCCAGATGGCGAAATCTCAGGCCCAGCCTCCTGAAGGTCCAACTCGAACTCTGCTGCGGCAGCCCCAACAGCAGGCATGATGGTCAAGGCAGTCTCAGAACCCCCTGGCACTGCAACCCACACCGATGGCTCACTCAATGGGGAGACAGGAGGTCTGTCTACAGCTGGGGCAGAACTGTACTCAATGGAGCCACGAAATGACAGTCTGCCCTCCTTCTCTGTCCAAATCATGGCTGCAGGGCTGGAACCAGGTTCTCCAGGGCCGCAGGCTCCTCCTCTGTCTGACAGTCTGATCCTGGCACCGACGGACACACAGGGAATAAAGGAGGAGACACAGATGAAGCAGGAGATGTATTAATGGCTGCAGGAGGTGGTGGAGGCTCAGGAGACTGCGTGACCTGAGCCTCACCCCCAGGAATCAGACAAGGTAATTCATCAGCTAGTGATAAAGAATGAAAAAACACTTGCCTGTTTTCCTGGGGAACGGTGATCACCGTTGCAGCAGGCTCTATTCCTCCCTCTCCCGTTATAGTGATGAAGGTGGGCCACTGGGGAAGACAAGGAGGAGCCGCTCCAGGTGGATTGATGATGGAGGCAGCCGGAGAAGAAATCACTGGGCCCGCAGCAGCTGAAAGAAGTGTTGTAGAGGAGGGAGGAGCAGCTGAGGCAGTCTGGGGTAGGGGAGCTGGCGAAACAGCTGAACACAAAGACCTGTAGGCTGAAGCTGCTGTTATCCCTCTCTGCCGTGGTGATGAAAAAACAGCTGACTGAGAGACAAAGGAATCCTTCCAGCAGCCCATAGCTGGATCCAAACATTAACCCCGTGGCGTACTGACCCAGTCATTATCCTCCCTCCGTTTCGGAACGGCCGTGTCCCGGGGAGGAGATGGGTTCTGTGCTGGGTGGTGATGTCTTCTGGCTGGAGACAAGCTTAATTTCAGGTTTGGAAAATGCCGCTGCTGAGTGGAAACAGTGGCTAGCAGCTTGGCGAACTTGGGGTAATTGTTCAACCCGGGATGTGCCTCCACAATCCTGACTGCTGCCACCATGCTCTTAAGAACCTTGTCCGGGATAACGGAAGAGAGAGCTTCAGCCATCTGGTCCCCGATGAAATCAGCTGCCCACTGTTCATCTTTGCTGGGAACCCTGGCTGCCCTCCTCCTCCACTGCGCTGGAAGACGATCTTTTGGCGATGCAGATAGGGGAGCTGGAACCGTGGCAGGAACTTCATAATGAGCCGAGGAATGGGAGTGCTTCACCGTTGGCCCCCTCTTAGGCTTCCTGGAGGATTTCTGGTCAAACTCACGGTTCTTCTGTTGGAGCGCCAATAGCTCAGCCATCCTATCCCTGCCCTCAGCATGTTCAGCAAGACGAGGATGATGATTCACAGCCGCTTTCGTGAGGTCCAGGTACCCAGCAGCATGTTTAGGTGTAAAATATTGGTGTGCAATGGCCAGGAGGTAGTCTACCTCCATTAGGGCCTGGACGAGCTCAAAACCCAGGCTCATAGGGTACCACCTGGAAAAAAGATGCCATAATACCCAAAAAACGCTGGCACCCGAAAAAGGAAAAATACAGAGTAAAAAAATAAAACTCACTGTGGCTGGCACCTGCTTTGGCTGCGACCTATTGTTATGTTTGCCCCATTCAGGGCATAAATGAGGCACCAATAGCCAGCAGTGAGTTTGTTATTTTATTAACAAAGGGTAACAAAAGAACATGCCACGAGGGGCAAAACACAGACAACTACACATTAGACCCCGACGGGTGAATAACAGGAAAAATCAAGAGACAATATAAACACTTACATGTATAGAGTGAGGGTGAAACCTAACACTGAAAAGGACTGGCTTCAGGGTTAGGGAAACCAGTCTGGAAAGGGTGAGGTTGCAGAGAGGAGTGAGCCTCGACTGCGATCTTAAATAGCGCACAAAACTAATCACAAGCAGGTGAGGAGACAAGGTAATGAATTAAACATGAACAGCTGTGACAGGCTGCCAGCCGACTGACAGGGGAAAGTCCTGCTGCGACGCTGTCAAAATGATGATGATGGAGTCTCGCGTCGCTGGCGATGCATGAGTATCTTGCGAAGTATAGTTCACCAGTGTGTCTTCTGGTGGGAGATGAGTCCAATGTTGGACAAACAAACTCTGTTGCAGACACTGCAGATGAGAGTTGTGTTACTGCTGGAGGATGGCATAGCTAAAGCCTTCCTTCGAGCTCTCTTCTCGATTAAGTGTGTAGTCCTGGACAGTTCAAAGTGCTTGACGCCCTGCATACACAGATGGTGCCATGCGAGTTGATCTTGGGCATTATGTTGCCAAGAGTTGATATCCATGTCACAGGATTTAAGGGTAGCTTTGAAGATGTCTTTGTAATGGACACGGGGTCTGCCGACTGACCTCTTTCCTTGCTGCAGTTGGCTGAAGAACATTGCCTTTGGGATCCTAATGTCCTCCATCCTGGCCAGATGTCCAGTCCAACACAGCTGGGCCTTGATGATCAGGCTTTCAATGCTGGGTAACTTGCATTTGTCCAAAACCTCTATATTGGTCACTCTATCCTGCCACTTGATACCGCATATGGATCTCAGGCATTGCTGTTGGAACTGTTCAAGAAGCTTGATATGTCGGCGACATGGTGTCCACGTCTCACAACCATACAGGAGGGAGGCAAGAACGACAGCCTTGAACACTTTAATCTTGTGGAGCTTGATACCACGTTCATCCCACAACCTCTTTCTAAGCATGCCAAAGGAACCACTTGCCTTGGCTAATCGCTGGTTGATCTCTTCGTCAAGGGTTGCAGAGTAAGAGAGGGTGCTTCCAAGGTAACAGAACTTATCTACGGACTTGAGCGGGCTGTTGTTGATAGTTACCACAGGGTGAACATGGCATTTTCCGGGGGCTGGCTGGTACATGACCTCCGTCTTTTTAATACTGATGGTAAAACCATATTTCTCTGATGCCGTGGCAAATTTGTCAGTGATGAGCTGAATATCTTCCAGTGTGTGTGCAACTAAGGCACAGTCATCAGCAAACAGAAGGTCTCTGACTAGCATTGACATGGTCTTCGTCCGAGCTTGTAAAGGTCTCAGATCGAATAGGCCACCATCTGTTCTAAACTGAATGTGCACTCCTTTATCCAGGTCGCGAAAAGCCTCCATGAGCATGAAAGAAAAGGCAATGGAGAAGACTGCTGGGGCCAGGACACAGCCTTGCTTGGTACCATTTGTCACTGGAAATGGGTCAGAGGTATCTTCATTCCCTTGGACTTTTGCTTGTATTCCCTCATGGAAAAACCTTATGATGGAAATAAACTTGTTAGGGCAACCAACTTTGTGAAGTATCTTCCACAGGCCAGGTCTATTTACTGTGTCGAATGCCTTGGTGAGACCGACAAACACCATGTAGAGGACCATGTTCTGTTCCCTACATTTCTCCTGTATCTGTAGCATTGCGAAGATCATGTCCACTGTACCTCTTCCAGGTCTGAATCCACATTGAGATTCTGGGTAGACCGTAGCAGCGAGACAGCATGACATCCTGTTGAGGACAATACGTGCCAGTATTTTCCCGGCAGCTGACAGGAGGGAAATACCTCTGTGGTTATCACAGACAGAGCGGTCTCCTTTACGCTTGTAGAGATGTACAATAGAAGCATCCTTAAACTCTTGTGGGACTGTGCCATACTGCCAGATAAGTATAAATAACTGTAGGAGTTTGTTCTGCAGATGCACGCCACCGTTTTTGAAAATCTCAGCAGGGATGCCGTCAGCACCTGGAGACTTTCCCGCAGATGTCTGTTTTATGGCACGGAGGTCCAGCTCGGCCAGTATCTGCCTCCAGAAATCCACGGAGCTGCTCATCCGTAAGCTGCCCTTCCAGCGCCTGGTGAGGGAGATCGCTCAGGACCTCAAGACCGACCTGCGCTTCCAGAGCTCCGCCGTCATGGCTCTGCAGGAGGCCAGCGAGGCCTACCTGGTGGGTCTCTTCGAGGACACCAACCTGTGCACCATCCACGCCAAGAGGGTCACCATCATACCCAATGACATCGAGCTGGCCCCCTGCATCCGCGGAGAGAGAGCTTAGACTTTCTGCTGCACATCCACCAACCACAATGCTCCACACTGTGTGTCTATATATTTATAGTAATATGCACATATGTATACTAGCTATTCTTGTTTTTTCTTGCCTTCTGATTGTTGCTCTGAGTGTTGCTATCCCTGTGCTGTTGCAATCCTGGAATTTCCCCATTGTGGGACTAATAAAGGCTTATCTTATCTTATTTTATCTCTTATCTTATCTGGGGGATGGCGTCCAGGGTTTCCTCACACATTGATGATGGCCTATTGAGCAGGGTGTTGAAGTGTTCAGCCCAGCGTTGTAGTATTTCCGATTTGTCAGTATGGAGGTTATTTCCGTCAGACAATCGGATGGGTGCGCTACCAGTGGACTTAGGACCATACACTGCCCTCAGCCCTTCATGGAAGAGCTTATTGTTATGCTTATCAGTCGCTTCCTGAAGCTCTGTGGCTTTACTGTCCCACCATGACTCCTTCACCTGGCGGAGTTTTCTCTGCAAGGTGTGCCTTGTGTTCAAGTAAAGCGATCTTTTGGCTGGTGATGATTTGTCGTCAATGTAGTTCCTGTGAGCTTTGTGCATCGTGTGCAGAAGTTGTGAGATTTCCGGGTTATTTTCATCAAACCAATCCTGGTGTTTGCGTTTGACGAATCCAAGGAGATCTGTACTAGCAGAGTAGGTGACATCCTTGAACTGCTTCCAGGCTGCCTTGACCTCCATACCCTTGAAATTTTCAGGTACGTTGGTTTCCTGAATTTTCCTCTGCAGATCCTCTTGGATATGGGAGTCCTTAATGCAGGAGACTTGAAGTTTGGCTGGTGGTTTTACTCTCCTGGTTTATATCTTGGGCCTGATGTGGAGTGCCATCTTGCTTCTGACCAGCCTGTGGTCAGACCAGCATTCGGCTCCACGCATGGCTCTGGTAAGCTTGACATCTCTGGCATCTCTCTGTCTGACGATGATGTAGTCTATGAGATGCCACAACTTTGAACGAGGGTGCATCCAGGTTGTCTTATATTTGTTGGCTTGCTGGAAGAGGGTGTTAGTGATTGTGAGTTGGTGCTCACTGCACTTTTCCAAAAGGAGCAGGCCATTTGAGTTGAGCTTCCCTATACCATGTTTGCCAATAACACCTTTCCAGGCGTCATTGTTGCAGCCTACCCGGGCGTTGAAGTCTCCAAGGATTACGAGCTTATCGCTAGAGGGAGTTGACCTGATGGCTTGGTCAAGGTCACTGTAGAAAGCTTCCTTCTCCTCGTCGCTGTATGTCATGGTGGGAGCATATACACTGAGAATAGTCAAGTGGCGTCCCTTGTGGAGACCAATACGCATGCACATAATACTGTCGCTGATGGCAGTAGGTAGTCTGTCGAGCTTCTGAGCAATAAATGTTCGTATTGCAAAGCCCACACCTCCAATTCTGGGTTCTCCCTCTGGCTTGCCTCTCCAGTAGAAGGTGTAGCCTGTACCAACCTCCTCCAGACTAGATTCACCAGCGAGTCTGGTCTCACTGAGGGCTGCAATATCAATGCTGTACTGCCCCAGCATCTTTGCCAGTATTGCAGTACGGCGCGCTGGTCTGTTGTCACAGTCTAAAAGGGTTCTGACATTCCATGAGGCAAAGATCATTTGGTGTTTTCGTGTTGGTCTTCGGCTGCAGTATTGGATGACCAGTCAGGTGCGGCTGCCTGGCAGGTTCTTAGTGGAGTAAGCAATGTTTAGGATCCCTTTTCAGTACCCTTCCCCATCTGGGGAGAGCAGTGCTGTTCCTGAAGAAGGCTGCTCTGTCACTCATGCAGGATATGAGTGCCGCATTTACCCCAGTATATGACAAACGACCGTCACACATGAGCCGCCTGAGTGCAGGTTTGTAGCTAAGAACCTCCAGCATCATCCTATGCCTGTTCCCGTTGCCACGTGCCCGTCGCCCCAGGACTTAAAGTAATAGATGTGATGTGATTTGCAAGATGACCTGCACATGAATGGATTTAAGTGAGAGAGGTTTGTGCACTCCCAGTCCCACTCTCTCGTCCAATGCATGTCATATGCCACCTGGTGCAAAGGTTGCCACAAGATGAGCGGCATGCATGGGTGCAGCCTTTCTCCGGTGTGGAGACAAATCTGCAAGGCAGCAGATGGATTTGAATTCGGAGTTACCTACTCCTGGCCTTTGCCTAAAGAGGCACAACCTACAAGGCAGCAGGTGGATTTGATTTCGGAGTTACCTTCTCCTAGCCTTTGCCTACAGAGGCACAACCTACAAGGCAGCAGGTGGTTGGATTGGTAAGTGTTAGGGCATATCCACACGCCGGTGGGCCTGCACACTGTACCTCTGGGGCTCCAACCTGCTCCGAGATCCCTCACTGTTCTGTCCTGGAACCGCAAGGATCCAGTTAACGTGGTGTACCGCTGGAAGGCTACGTGAGAGTCTTGATGCATAGAGATGTAAAAATCATCAGAGAGGACTTACGCACTCTGCCTCCTTTTCACTCCAAGGAGCTAGATGGCGGCTGCAGATGGAAGCGGAAGACATGCAGAAGCAGGCAGACACAACACTATGCTACAGCACTACATATTAAGCACCCTGTGCTTAGAAGCACCACACCAATAAAAGCACAAATAAACACCATCATAACATGCCCAAATCAAGAGACAAAAGGAGAAAATAATGTGACTCGAGTGTGGGGCAGACCTGCGCTCGGGATCACCAGAGGGTCAACCATCCAATGTACAGTCAGGTCTGCATCTAGCTTTCTAGCTTGTCTTTGGGAAGAGTTCACACATTTACTTCATTGTCTGATTAAACTTTCAGCTCTGACCCTCTTCTTGTTTGTGCTAAGACAGTGACATATGGTGAAAACCTTATAGCCTTACCTGAACTACATGTGAGAATGAAGGCCTAATTGTGACCCCATTCACCTCTGCCTGGCTGCTTCCATTCTTCAAGGACACAGCATATAATGGGTTCACTATGCAGCCATGGATGGGAGCACAGCTCATGAAAATGCCCCAGCATTGTCGACCAGACAGACCATATATGGTTAACGTCCCACCAGAGAGTCCTGCCACCATCTTGAACAGAACCGGAGAGAACCAGATTCGGCCGGATGTGACTCTGCAGCTACTGGACTGTACTGGCAGTCCAAATATGGAAGAAGTTTCCTCCCAGAGTCGCATCAGTCGATCCCAGGATGGGTGAGTCTCATCAGGCCCGGTGGTGGAAACTCCGGATAACCATCCATAAACCAGGGCACATCTTCAACTCAGTTTTTGTGGGGCTTTGGCTCCTCCAGCAGTGGGTCGGTCATGCTGAACTGCAGCAGGAGTACACAAAAACTGCTGGATGGATTTGGATTAAATTTTCAACAGATCTGGTCCTTAGGCTAGAGAGGAAGCCATTACATTTTGGTGATGATCTGAGAATGCATACCTCCATCAAGACTTTTATCTTCTCAAAGTGTGTTAGTAACAATACTCCAAAACTGGAGGACAAAGTTTAATGCAATTTTCACCACAGGTGGCTCTTGGGCTCCACATGAACCAATTACATCTTGGAGGTGATCCATGAGCGCAAACCTCCACAAAGGCCCTATCTTGCAATGTACAGAGGGATAAAGGCAGGGAGGTACAAACAGATTGATGGGCAAATGGAGGAATGCCACAGTTGGTGGAAGATTGGACCCAAATGCAGTATTTAAGTTTGGAAATTTTATTGACGAGCTGGCCAGGCTGGCGCAGCTCGAAAACCCCCCACAAAATAATACACAGCTCAGGAGCTGGAACAAAAAACTCACTAAACTAGACAGGATACAGGATAAGGCGGACCAGAAGCATGTTGATCATGCAGTATGATGAATGACACTCATAACAAGACACAGATTGGGGTTGACATAAATAGACACACAAGTAATCAAACACAATACAGGGCAGATGGGCACAATCAGGAGCAAACAGAGACAGCAGGGCATGGTCACAGAGACACGGGATGGGCGGGGCTGAGAAGACAATCACACACAGAGGACAAGACCATGGCAATGATGATGAAAATAATAAGGATAATAATAATACTGATAACAAACTAAGAGGACAACAAAACAGAATAACGATGGCAATCCAGGATAAAGATAATAATAAGAATAAAATACAGAAAATTCCAAAGTGAAATTTAAAGTGAGGGCAAGGGCTGGGGCCCATGCCCTGAAGACAAGATAACACAATTTTAAATTAGGATGAGGGCATGAGACCCAGCTCACACCGTGAGAGTACCCGCCTCTTAAGGGGGCGACTTCCAGACAACCCAGGGTAACACCAACAAAAGAAAAAAGACCAAAAAAAAACCTTGCAGGGTGGATGGTGGGGGTAAAAGGCCAGGTGGGACGAAAAAAAAAAAAATTGTAACACCCCCCCCCCACACAGCAACATCCAAAACAAACAGTTCATGGGCCAAATAAAGTCCAAGGCCCCAAAACAAAGCGGGTCGGGTTGTCTACCCAAGTCCATGGGCCACCTGACCGCAACAAACAATGGGTCAGGGGGTCTACCAAAGACCATAGGCCCTAGAACCGGAGAACAACATGGGTCGGGGGGCTTGCCCCAGTCCATGGACCCTCAGTTTGGAATGCAGGGATGGACCGGCAGCCTGCCAATGTCCTTAGGTCACCGATCCGAAGAACAAGGTGGAACAATGGCCGCAGAAACACAGAGCTCACCAAACAAATACAGAAGAGCCCTATCGTCTGTGATCGACAACTGCTTCATCACTGATGACGATGAGAAGGCATACAGGGTAGAGGTAGAGAATCTGCTGCTGTGGTGCCAGGCAAACAACTTGAAAGTGAATGTCCAAAAAAACCAAAGAACTCATACTGGACTTCTGGAAGAACACAGAGGACCACCCCCCTCCTCATATATGGCGACCGCATGGAAACCGTCCCCACCGTCAGGTTCCTGAACACCCACATCTCCTCTGACCTCTCCTGGACTGTCAACACTAAGACCCTGGTGAAGAAAGCCCAGCAGTGGCTGCACTTCGTCCGTGTCCTGAGGAAGAATAACCTGGACCAGAAGTTGCTGCTGGCCTTCTACCACTGCTCAGTGGAGAGCATGCTCACCAACTGTCTGGGTGTGTGGTACGCCAGCTCTATAGCCGAAAACAGGAAGGCTGTGCAGAGGGTCATCAACACCGCCAAAAAAAATCATCAGTGGCCCTCTGCCCTCCCTGGAAGACACCTCTAGAACCTCCTGTTTCAGAGGGGTCAAGGCCATAACAGGAGACCCCTGAACAGCTACTGACCAGTGGCCCTCACATCACACCAAATAAAGACCCTGGAGATGCTGCTCTTCGCCCACCTCCGCCCTCTGGTGGGACCAGCGATGGATCCACTTCAGTTTGCCTACTAGCATGGCATCGGGGTGGAGGATGCAGTGATCTTCCTCCTACATTGTTCCCTGTCCCACCTGGAGAAGCCTGAGAGCACTGTGAGGATAATGTTCTTTGATTTCTCCAGTGCTTTCAACACCATCTAACCAGTGAGTGTGAGGGACAAGTTGCTGTGCACAGAGGTGGCCCAGCACCTGTCATTGTGGATCCTGGACTACCTCACAAAACAACCACAGTTTGTGAGAACCCAGGACTGTGTGTCTGATACCATCATCTACAGCACGGGGGGCCCTGAATGGAACAGTTCTGGCTCCCTTCCTGTTCACCCTCTACACTGCTGACTTTTCACACAACACACCACACTGCAATCTACAGAAGTTCTCTGATAACTCTGCGATCGTCGACTTCATGGGGATGGCACGGAGTACAACAGATTTATCTAGGACATTGTGGACTGGTGCCTATGGAACTGCCTCCAGAGCAATGCGAGGAAAACTAAGGAACTGGTGGTGGACTGCCGCAGGTGGGGACAACCTCCCACAGCACCGGTAAACATCCAGGGAACAGACATTGAGAAGGTGATATCTTACAAGTACCTGGGTGTTCACCTGAACAATAAACTGAACTGGTCATACAACACCAGCGCACTCTACAAGAGGGGGCAGCACAGGCTGTTCCTCCTGAGGAGACTCAGGTCTTTTGGAGTGTAAGGGGCACTCCTGAAGGCCTATGATTCGGTGGCGGCATCAACCATCACATTTGGAGTGATCTGCTGGGGCAGTGGCATCACGGCAGCTGACAGGAAGAGACTGAACAGGCTGATCAAAAAAGCTAGCTCTGTTCTGGGGCAGTGTCTCGACCCAGTGCAGGAGATAGGAGAGAGGAGGATGGTGGCTAAGCTGTCATCTCTGCTGGAGTCTGAGTCCCACCCCATATAGGACATGCTGAACACACTGAGGAGCTCATTTAGCGGTAGGCTGTGCCATCCTAGGTGCATGACGGAGAGGTTCCACAGGTCCTTCCTACCTATGGCTGTCAGACTTTATAACCTAACCAGGGGTGCTCGTAGAGGTCACATTAAATGTACTAAACGTATCAACTTTGCACAATAGAGATCATCCCCTCCAATACACAACTAGAACAATAACAATCATTACTGAGGGTTCAGGTTCAGGTTCAGGTTACTTTATTTGTACCCGTTGGTAGATTTGTTTTGCAGTCTGGTGACATCCATATTTACGAGCCACAATTGTCGTCGGCCTCCGTCGGTCTATGATGACCATGGAAGAGAATCCTAAACGTCTACTCTGCTGGAACAGCACCGCCTGTGGCTGAACAGGCCGATGCGCGAATAGCAGTCCCTGTCACACAGGTCGCACTTGTGGGTGGTCTCCGTGCTACTGGGTCTGTGGCGGTTCTTCCTGCGGGTCCTTTTTTCATCTGCTGCAACAGTCAGTCTCTCTTCACCCGCCTTGAGATGTCTGGTCAGGGTGCCTCTCCATTTGGAGTGGTCCATTGCAAGGTCCTCCCAGCGCTCTGTGTTGATCTCCAGGGCCTTCATGTCTCTCTTGCAGACGTCTCTAAAGTGCAGCTGTGGGCAGCCAACGTCTCTCCTGCCAGTCGCCAGTTCTCCGTAGAGGACGTCTTTGGGGATTCTGCCATCCTCCATACGGTGAATGTGGCCTAGCCAGCGGAGCCTGTGCTGCCTGAGTAGAGTGATCATGGAGGGAAGGCCGGCGTGGGACAGAACTTCTGTGTTGGGCACTTTGTCCTGCCAGGATATGTCCAGGATGTGGCGAATGAAGCGCAAGTGGAAGGAGTTCAGTCTCTTTTCCTGCCGGGCGTATGTTGTCCACGTCTCACTCCCATAGAGCAGTGTGCTGATGACGCAGGCGTTGTACACTGCCTTCTTCATCTTGACAGAGAGTTTGGGATTCTCCCACACTCGTGTGGTGAGGCTAGCGAGTGTGAAGGCTGATTTTCCAATCCTCTTGTCGATCTCTGTATCAAGGGAGAGGTTGTTGCTGATCGTGGACCCCAGGTAGGTGAACTGATTCACGACCTCCAGCTCGTAGTCGTCGATGGTGATGGTTGGTGGTGCTTCCGTGCCTTGCGCCAAGACGTTAGTCTTCTTCAGGCTGATGGTAAGCCCGAAGTCCTTCAATGCCTGGGAGAAGAGGTCCATCAGGATCTGAAGCTCCTGCTGTGTGTGGGTTGCAACTGCAGCGTCGTCTGCGAATAGCATGTCTCTGATTAGAGCCTCGCGTACTTTGGTTCTGGCTTTCAGGCGGGCGAGGTTGAAAAGCCTGCCATCAGATCTTGTGTGCAGGGAGATTCCCTCTGTTGCTGTGCTGAAGGCATGCCTCAGGAGCATAGCAAAGAAAATCCCCAAGAGGGTTGGCGCAAGTACACAGCCCTGTTTCACTCCGCTGCGTATGTTGAATGGCTCTGAGACGTTGCCGTCGTGCTGCACTATCCCCTACATGTTGGTGTGAAATGATTCGATGAGGCTTTGCAACTTTGGTGGGCATCCTATCTTTGGCAGGATCTTGAAAAGGCCCTCTCTGCTGACCAGATCGAACACTTTGGTGAGGTCGATGAAGACGACGTACAGGGGCATGTTCTGTTCTCTGCATTTCTCCTGGAGTTGGCGGATGGAGAATATCATGTCTACCGCCGATCGCTCAGCGCGGAAGCCACACTAAGACTCGGGGTAGACACGTTCGTCAAGCTTCTGTAGACGAACGAGAACAACTCGTGCGTAGACTTTGCCAACAACGCTGAGGAGGGAGATGCCCCTGTAGTTGTTGCAGTCGCTTCTCTCCCCTTTGTTTTTGTAGAGGGTGATGATCTTGGCGTCCCTCATGTCCTGTGGTACGGCACCTTCCTTTCAGCACTGGCAGAGGACGTCATGCAATGGCAGCAGTAGGGCGGTCTTGCAGTGCTTGATCAGGTCGGGGGGTATGTCATCGTTGCCGGGTGCCTTGCCAGCGGCCAAGCTATCAATGGCCTTGTTGAGTTTGTCGATGGTTAGCTCGGCGTCAAGTTCGTCCATGGATGGCAGGCAGTCAATGGCATCAAGGGCTGACGGTGTCACGGTGTTCTGTCTGGAGTTGAGGTTGGAGTAGGGTTCCACCCATCTCTCCATCTTCTTGTTCTTTTCTGTGATCATCTCCCCAGTGGAGGATTTGAGGGGGGCCGTCTTGCTCTGAGCCGGACCAAGTGCTTTCTTGATGCCATCGTACATACCACGGACGTTCCCTGTTATGGCAGCGGTTTAAATGTCTTGGCTGAGCTGAGTCCAGTACTCGTTGGCACAGCGCCGAACAGTCTGCTGAACTTTGCTTCTTGCAGCCCTGAGAATCTGGAAATTCTTCTCGTTTGGGTACTTCTTGTACTCAGCAAGTGCTGAGCGCTTGGCTTCAATAACGGGGGTCATCTCTGTCAAAGGTGACGGACATTGACATTTTTTTATTGAACCAATCAACTGATTGTATGAAAATATTCCATTCTTCCCATTCCCCTGATTTAATATGTGTCACCATCCTCCATAAATGAAATTAATTGGTCATAGTCCATCTTTCACTCAGTGATGCTGCAGTACCGCCATCTGCCGATAGGTGCGTGCAGCCTTCACGTCAATTCGGTATGAAAAAAAGTTGCAGAACGAGAGCAAAGTGATTAGGACAGCGATTATTTTCTAGAGTTTGACGACCTCAATATAAATGATTACAAATGATTACATTGACAATGAAGACGTTTTGGGTGGTGTGTGGGCTGTCAGCCTTATTTGTTCGAGGGAGAGGAGGAAGACGCAACACGGACGGGAAAAGAACACGTTTACGATCGGCTGTAAGATATTTCTAGGTAAAAGATGCTTACAAATATTTTTCTTTGGCGACATGCATGGTCACACACTTAATTTTAAAAATAAAACTACCCATTGGTCACTCGCTGCATCTTCTCAGCCGCTGATTAGCACCTGCTGGTCTGTGCGCAGCTGGAGCTGATGAGACAGATGAAGCGGCCGTCATCGTCCACACGAGTGAGTTTATAAACAATATTTATTCATTTGATTTAATTTCCCAAATGAATTATGAAGAAACCATTCAATACATTCAATAATCAATGCAAACGGAATAATCAATGCCAACCCCATATTTTTCAGGCAATACAGATTCATAGTGTTGGGGATTTTTTGGGAGAAGAAGTGATGGTTATGTTGCCTGTCTGTGCGGTGAGCCTCATCAGAGAAACATTCCCATCTCATCACTACAAGGGATTTTGCCTACCAAGATTAGATTTGTGAACAATGTTATTTAAATAAAGTTTTGTAAAATCATATATTGAGTTATTATTAGTATATTGAGTTTATGAAATCTAAATTGATCAAACAGGCACAACCACCTCCCTATACAGCACTGAATATTTCATATTTGATGAGTATGAACACCCTAATATGCTAATATTTGATAAGTTGGTAAGGCAATGCAAACCATGGCTTGGAATTCATTTAAGATGTTTAGTAAACATTTGCAGTGAATATTAAAAATAAAAAACTTACCCGGTTTCCTTCTCGTGTTCTGACAGTTGATCGCCACTAGTACTGACCCCGTTCTCAGAGTCACACTTGGAAATCGAGGCATATATAGTTGGAATAGCCGTTTTCTTTATCAGAAATCTTTTGGCAAATTTCATTTCAAATTGACATAATGTCTGGCCCAGGAAACACGCACGCAGGCCCAGGATAGATTTAACAGCTTTATTCAACAAGCAGGTGTGTGTGAATGGATTTATGGGGATGTGCTGACGAGGGGCAGGTGTGCGCGCAGCTGAAGCCGCTGAGGAGCGGCGAGTCGTGACACAAATTGCATCTTATTCTCGAAATCGCTGTCAACGAAATCTCTACTGCACATTTTTGGTGTTTTACCGACATAAGTCCATTTTTTTTTGCGTTTTCTGAACGAATTTCACCCATGCCGTTCTGATTTTCACAGGGACGGGACATTCAAAAACACTCACAGCATGCTCCTCTGGTATAACGTCGCACCCGTACACAACACAACGACAAACCATAATTAATTCGATTCCTGAAATCCTAATGTTAATAAATAATCTATTTGTAATCCAAAAGTATTCCGAGAAATATCCGTAATCGCCGATTTTAAAATGTAAACATCAAATAAAAAAAAAGCAATGTCCGCCGACTGTGTGCCACACCGAAATGACGTCACACAGTCAGTGGCCATTTTAGACGCTGTTCTTGGCTGGGTCAGACAGCTCTCCACAACAGCGTACTTCAAGAGCGCATTGTCACCTTATGCGACATACGTTGACACCAAAACATGTGGGGTTCCAATTAGCTCGTCTCAGACAACAATTTGAGATATGATTTAGCGATTTTGAGTTTTCGTCTGTCCGTCACCTTCAACTTGGCATCAAACAAGTCCTGTGACTTCGAGGTCTTCCTCCCAAAGGTAGCCAAGGCTGTGCGGTGGATGGCGTTTCGCAGCTCTTCCCACTTCTGCTTTGCAGATTCTCCTTCTTGTGGTACACCAAGTTCCTTCTCAAAGGTGGAGGCAAACTGCTCAACAAGTTCTGGTTCGGCCATCTTGCTGCTGTCAATCCGTGCCTTTCCAGGCTGTCTAGCACGATGGAATTTCTTTAGCTGCAGCTTGACCTTGCAACACACCAATGAATGGTCTGTGTTGCAATCTGCACTCTGGAACGAACGGGTGATTAGCACATTCTTCAGTGAGGTGCGCCTGGTCAGGATCAAGTCCAGCTGGTGCCAGTGCTTTGAGCACGGATGTCGCCAGGAAACCTTGTGTTGGGGCTTGGTCTTGAAGAACGAGTTTGTGAACTCGAGCAGCCGCTATCCGTTGTTGTTCATTCTGCCCACGCCAAATGGTCCAAGACAGGAGGGCCAGGAGTCGTGGTCAGCACCCACTCTGGCATTGAAGTCTCCAAGGAGAATGAGTTGTTCAGAGTTGGGGATGATCCTGACAGTTGTTGCGAGATTCTCGTAGAACTCGTCTTTTGCCTCTGGTGTGACTGTCAGTGTTGGGGCATACACACTGATGAGGGTGACTGGGCCTTGAGTGGTGTTGAGGCGGAGGGTGAGGAGTCGTGCAGAGCCATTGCTGCCCGGTCCACCATCTTCAGCAAGGTGTTCTTCACTGCGAAGCCCACTCCGTGTTCCCTGTGTTTGTCACTGCCCTTTCCCTGCCAGTAGAACATGTAGTCCTTCTCTCTCATTGTGCCTGCGTCAGCCAACCGTGTTTCCTGGAGAGTGGCGATATCCACTTCCAGTCTCTTCAGCTCATTATTGATGATGGCAGTCTTCCTGGTGTTGTTGATGTCCTTGAGGTTAGCAGCGAGTCCTGTCATCATAGTGCGGACGTGTAGAGTTGGTTTCTTTTGTTTTTTTGTCTTGCCTGGTGCGAAGATTCTCAGCCTACCATTCGGACTTCTCCTCATCCCCATGCACCCAATGAGGAAAGCAAGCTGTGGCGGGACAACACCTTATTGGCTGGGAGCTGCCCAGCTTGAGGCGGGTGGTAGCTGTCCACTGAGAGCCGATGATCCCTCCCACTGTCGGGAACAACCCCTGGCACCGCGCTCTACGCCAATTGAGTGGTGGCTTATAACCGGTAACTGTCATTCCCCGTGTTTTGACTACGCCAAAGGCGAAGCTGGAGTGTCCTCTCCAGTGATCCGGTGTTCTACCTTCCAGCGTTGGGCGTTGGTAGGATTTGATTGATTCAATGAGAAATATACTGTCTGGGTACAGATTCATATTCTGCAAGGTCATTTAACAAACCGTAATGCTGTTTATTCCATCTAGCTGCACTGCTCCTGCACTGTGTACATATCTGTGTACATATGTATATTCACTTACTGCTTTGGCTAACCAGTTCTTATTATCTTATTTACTATTGCTCTGAGTGCTGCTATCCCTTTGCTGCTGTAATCCTGGAATTTCACCATTGTGGGACTAATAAAGGCTTATCTTGCATCCCGCCCACCACCTGTTTGACCTGCTTCCCTCTGGACAACGGTTCAGATCCATCAGGTCCCACACCTCCAGACTGACAAACAGTTTCTTCCCCTGGGCCACCCAAACTGCAAAACCCCAAACACGCTCATGCACAGTATTGAGGACCTTTTTAATTATTATCATAACACACCTGTCTTTGCACTCCACACTTTCATGTACATGGACCTATCCATGAAAGCACTACCATTCCTGTGTATATTTTCCATAATCTTTGGGCCATTTTATTCAATCGTGTGTTCTGCACTCCACACTCTTATGTGCATAGTTCCATCCGTGAAGCCACTACCATAACTGTGTATATACCTGTGGGCTATTTTTATTTTTATTTCAGGCATATGTTTAATTGTGTATTGTGTAACTGTGTTTTATCAAATCCTTCTCTCTTACTTTATTGTGCAGTACCTTGGTGGAACACCCACAATTTCACTGTACTGTACAAATGGTAAGTGGTGTTCACTTATATAGCGCTTTTTCTCATCTATGGATGACCAAAGCGCTTTACAGATCCTGCTATCCACCCATTAACGCCTGACCACCAGGAGCAACTGGAGGTTCAGTGGCTATATTTACATGGACACTTGTAACCGGATTAAAAGCCTGATCGGAATAAAAATGCTTCATGTAAACACGCCAATTTGAAAATTCTAACGCAATCACGCTCATTCGGATCAAAATTTCATTCCAATTGAGAGGGGTGGGTTATGCCGATTGTTAATCCGAATGGTGCGCATGAAAACACTTATTCCGAAGGCTGGGCAGAAACTATGTTTACTGCACATGTCTGTACACCGGATGTATTTCCGCCTTAGCAGCAGCTAGCGGAAAACATTGTGGGAGTAAAACAAAACTGGTCTGTATCGTCCTGCTGTCTCCCTCTGTCATTTGTAGAAGTATGTACTTGTAGCTTCATTACAGAGACCAGCAGAAGCAGAAGTACAGCCTACCACAGGGATCTGTGCTAGGCCCTACTCTTTTTAGTTTATATATGCTTCCGTTAGGCAACATTATTAGAAAGCACTGTATACATTTTCATTGTTATGCAGATGACACACAATTATACCTGTCAATGAAGCCAGATGATACTAATCAATTAGCCAAGTTAGAAGCCTGTCTTAAGGAAATCAAAGCTTGGATGACTTGTAATTTCCTGCTACTAAATTCAGATAAGACTGAAGTCATTCTTGTTGGTCCAAAAAACCTTAGAAATTCCTTTCCAAATCAAACTTTCAGTTTGGATGCAGTTACTCTTTCTCTTAATAGCTCTGTGAGGAACCTTGGAGTTATTTTTGATCAGGATTTGTCCTTCAATTCACATATTAAATTTGTTTCTAAGACTGCCTTCTATCATTTGCGTAATATTGCCAAGATTAGGAGCATCTTGTCTCAGAGTGATGCTGAGAAGCTGATCCACGCTTTTGTTAGCTCGAGATTAGATTATTGTAATTCTTTATTATCAGGCTGTCCTAAAACATCTTTAAGAAGTCTTCAGCTGATCCAAAATGCTGCAGCAAGAGTTTTAACAGGTACTAGAAAGAGAGATCATATCTCTCCGGTTCTGGCCTCCCTTCATTGGCTTCCCATAGAGTTTAGAATTAAGTTTAAAATCCTTCTTCTCACTTACAAAGCTCTAAACAATCAGGCTCCTTTTTATTTAAAAGATCTAATACTACCGTATTATCCTAACAGAGCACTACGCTCCCAAAATGCAGGATTACTTGTAATACCTAGAATCTCCAAAAGTACAATGGGAGGCAGAGCCTTCAGTTATCAAGCTCCTCTCCTGTGGAATCAGCTGCCAATCTGGATTCGGGAGTCAGACTCGATCTCTGTTTTTAAGAATAGGGCTAAAACCTACCTTTTTGATCTAGCCTACAATTAGGGAGGGATCATGTGTTTCTGAACCCTCCCTTAGTTATGCTGCTAATAGGTTTAGTCAGCCGGGGGACCTCCAGTAATGCACTGGGCCTCACTCCTTTCCTCATTCTCTATGATATATTTTTTTTTGCTGGTCATTAACATTTGTTTGTTCTCTCCCATAGATTGAGTCCCCATCGTGCTGTTTGCTCCCTACATGTCTGTTCTTTTCTTCTTCTCTATCCCCTCACCCCCCAGCCAGTCGCAGCAGATGACTGCCCCTCCCTGAGCCTGGTTCTGCTGGAGGTTTCTTCCTGTTAAAAGGGAGTTTTTCCTCTCCACCGTCGCCAAGTGCTTGCTCACAGGGGATCGCCTGATTGCTGGGGTCTTTCTGCAACTCTGGGGGTTCCCCCCTACAGTTGATAGTGCTATGAGATGACTGTTGTTGTGAAATGGCGCTATATAAATAAAGTTGAATTGAATTGAATTGAATATTTAATCACTTTGCCAAGGTTTGCCGGTCGCCAACGCCATAGAGCCCACCATTCAAGCAAAGCCACCCATGTGTGACACTCATCCATGTGGTAAGCCCGAAGATCATGTCGTACACATACAGCATGGCAGAGTTGGATGACGTTGCTATGCTATTATTGCTCAACACCGCTGCAGTGAGGTCAATGTTAAACTGGGCTACAGTGAAGAAATTTTTCCCCAACTACCCGATTAGAAAGAACCCAGCGGCACTGTATGGCTATAGTGGTCACAGAGTTACCAACATAGGGACCATCATGCTAACGGTCTACTGCACGTCGAGAGTGGCTTATGACTTCAAGTTTCAAGTGACTACACATGGTGACAACATACTGGGTTGCAACCATTTCTACCGACTGGGCTTCTCCATCCATGACAGTAACGGACTCTGCTTGGCTGGCCATGGTGGTTGGGATTTAATACACACCAGTGGTAATGATGCTGAGTGGGACAAGAAAACAGCTGTCCTGTGTGTGCAGGAGGAATGCCTCAGATCCTCACCCAGCATGAGTCCACGGGAGCCGCTGCAGAGTTGCAGGTGAGGGAGCCCACGCATACAAAAAATCCCAAGACACACCACCCTGATACCAACTGCCAATACTTTAAATAGGCTGGGTCCATTTGATGAGTGTCGTACTGTCACGGTTGGTGAAAGATTCCACCCAAATGCAATATTTAAAGTTTGGTGATTTTATTGAAGAGCTGGCCAGATGGGCGCAGCTCGAAAAAAAAAAAAAAATAATAATAGCACACAGCTCGGGAGCTGGAACAAAAAACTCACTAAACTAGACAGGATGCAGGATAAGGCGGACCAAAAACGTGTTGATCACACAGTAAGATAAGATAAGATAAGATAAGCCTTTATTAGTCCCACAATGGGGAAATTCCAGGATTGCAACAGCATAGGGATAGCAACACTCAGAGCAACAATCAGAAGGCAAGAAAAAACAACATCTAGTAAACATATGTCCATATTACTATAAATGTATATATATAGACACAGTGCAGAGCATTATGGCTGGTGAATGTGCAGCAGAAAGTCTAAGCTCTCTCTCCGCGGATGCAGCGGGCCAGCTGGAAGTCTTTGGGCATGATGGTGACCCCCTTAGCGAAGAAGAGACCACCAGGTGGGCCTCGCTGGTCTCCTGCAGAGCCATGACGGCGAAGCTCAGGAAATGCAGGACGGTCTTTAAGTCCTGAGCGATCTCCCTCACCAGGCGCTGGACGGGCAGCTTACGGATGAGCAGCTCCGTGGATTTCTGGTAGCAACGGATCTCTCTCAGAGCCACGGGCCTGTGACGGCGAGGCCTCTACACTCTGCCGGTGGCCAGAGCGCCTCTCCGAGCAGCCCTGGTGGCTAGCTGTCTCCTGGGGGGCTTCTTCCTCCAGTAGATTTTACAGGCGGTCTGCTTGGTTCTTGCCATCGCTCTTTATTATTCTGTCTTATATTTCTTTCACGCCGCCTAAACTGCAGCCCGGCACCCGCGTCGTTCTCGCTACAGCTCCCGGTATGTCGAGTTTCCCATTAGCACCGGGCGGCGGCCAAGTGCTAGCTAGCACTAGCTCCTCCCCGCTGTAACGTCTCCCGCTGCAAACCGTGGCTCCGTCCGCCGACCCGGGAGACCCCCGGGGCGATCCGTGCATCCGTGATATATATACAGAGTGAAAGGTGTAGAAAGAAGAAGGAAGATAAAAAAAAAAAAGGCTGTTGCAACAGGCAGCCAACTCGTGTGGCGCCGCCGGTCCGGCGGAACCGGAACCGGAAGAAGAAGTGGTATAACAAAGTACAGTATAACAAATGACTGTCATTGTTATGACCCCTCGTGCCCCATTACGCAGCGCACAGAGGGAGAAATGGAAAACCCAAAAGCAGAAGTAGATTTGTGCACTTTATATAACAAAACCCAAATATTGTCCAGCAAAACAGTCACATAATAAAGCAGAGAGTTGATATGATAGTAATTGAGGCAACCAGGAAAACAGAGACACCACCTGGATGCTCAGCAGCCCGAAGGAGAGAATGCCTATTGCCGCAGAACAGCTGTCGGCACGAAGAGAAAGGCAAACATTAACTTACGGGCTGGAGTGATCCAAGGCAGTCCGTGCAGTCCGATGGATGAGGGCGAGGCAGGAACAGCCGCTAACACTAAATAACTAACAGTCCAGTAGTGTTAGAGAACACTAAATTAGTCAGGCTGAAAGTAAGCGTAGGGAATGAAAACTTGCATACACAGAGGAACACGCTGCTGTGCATATTGTGCAATGCTCCGGCAATCTCTTCTCACTCAAACAGAGCTTAAGTAATAACAATACTAATGAGGGAAGAGACCGCCGGTGTGGAAGAGCGTGGGCTGGACAAATTGAAACCAGATGTGCATGAGTGAGTGTCTGAGCATGTGAATGGAAGTGAATGAGGCGTGTGTGTATGTGTGTGAGACACCATTAATGAGAAACAGCTGATGACATTGACAGTAGGAGGGGGCGTGGCCGAGCTGTCAGAGAGTGGAGGACCCAAAGAGTTCCCTGAAGCCCCTGATAGAAAATAAGCAGTGAAACGGGACAAAATAGCCGCAGTGTCAGGACTGGGTTTGGGACCACCAAACCCAGGTTCACGACACTCATAACGAAACACAGACTGGGGCTGACATAAAAATATAATAATATGACATAATATAAATAGACATACAAGTAATACAATACAGAGCAGGAGGGCAAAATCAGGAGCAAACGGAGACAGCAGGGCATAGTCATGGAGAAACAGGATGGGCGGGGCTGAGCAGACAGTCACACACAGAGGATCAGGAGAGACAAGACCATGGCACTGATGATGAAAATAATAATGATAATATTAATAATACTGATAACAAACTAAGAGGACAACCCATGGAGAAATGAATATAAATAACAGAATAATAACAATGGCAAGCCAGGATAATAATCCGAATGAAATACAGAAAATTCCAAAATGAAACTTAAAGAGAGGGCGAGGGCTGGGGCCCATGCTTGGAAGACAAGCTAACACAATTATAAATTAGGATGAGGGCATGAGACCTAGCCAACACCCTGACAAGGAAGGGAAGGAGCCTCTCTGAGTGCTTTTCTAGTTGTTGTTTTTTTTTTTATTATTATTTTACTGTATCGTAACTTTGATTTAAACCCATTTTATGCGTGATTTCACCTTTTTGGGTTATATTCATTATGCATGCTTCACATTTGATATACTCAGTTTGTTCTCAGTTTAAGCTGTTATGCTTTTGTGTCTCTGCCTAAACTCACTGACCTTCTAAAGACTGATAGCACTCACAGGTTCAGCGCCTGCTTCTGCTTGAGTTTTTTCCCCAAGAGTTTAAATTACTTGACCGCAATTTTTCATGTGTTTTGTTTTTTTTCAGCACTTAAATGCATTTTTCTTGTTTTTGATTTTTGTGAGCTCATTAAAAAAGGCTGTGCATGCGGCACAAAATCTTTGGACCAGCTTTATCTTCTTGTTCTTGAGTGAGTTACTCATTTCTATGTTTTGATGTAATTTAAGAGCTCTAAGGTCAAAGGTAAAGGTACTGAGGTGTAAGGTTCCTCTAAATCTGTTGAGCTAGGATGTAATCAGCTAAAGATAGCCCAAAATAGTGACTCAAACACTTTAAATATAAAAATTTATTAACCATTCAAGATAGATAAGACCCAGAACTTAATTAAGTCGCACTCTCCACTGCTGGAAGATCTGAAAAAGTAAAGTCTGTCTGAATCACACACTTGTGAATGGATACAGGGAAGTGCTGAGGAGTAAGCAATTCTCTGCCGAAGAAAAGCAAGTGTGTGTTTAGAAAACCAATTAGGCCAAGTGAAATACTTCACATCGAAAAACTGTGTTTTTTCCTTTTGTTAAAATCCTGCCCACCCTGATGTAGCTTCAGCTTCACATGGTCTAGTTGTAGCGTTAGATTAGTTCAAGGTGACCGAGGCAGGTGAGAGTATAGGGTCACATAGTGTGGAAGGGAGTAGTGTGCAAAATTGCAATGGGCCCACTTTCTTTTTAGTTTGCTATTTTGATGAACATGCTGATGGACGAGGTCAGCCAGGAGTCTTTGTGGACTGTGATGTTTGCAGACAACATTGTGATCTGTAATGAGAGTAGGGAGCAGGTGGAAGATAACCTGGAGAAGTGGCAGTATGCTCTGGAGAGAAGAGGAATGAAAGTCAGTAGAAGCAAGACAGAATACATGAGTGTGAATGAGAGTGAGGCAGGTGTAACAGTGAAGATGGAAGGAGTAGAGGTAGTGAAGGTAGATGAGTTTGAATACCTGAGGTCACCCATCCAAAGCAATGAAAAATGCACAAGAGGTGAAGAGTCGGTGGAGACGAGTATCAGGGATGATCTTTGACAGATTAAGACAAATTAGTTTCCCCTTGGGGATTTATAAAGTTTATCTATCTAGCTATCTATCTATCTAGAAGGATAGCAGCTAGAGTGAAGGAGAAGATATACCAAGACGGTAGTGCGCTGTAGTGCCAAAAATGTGCTGCTAGTCCAGCAAAAGCTAGCGGTACTCAAATACTTTGCAAGCAGTTTCATGAAGTGGTCAGTCAGAGAGCAACTCATACCGGCTCAGACGTCGCCTGAGTTAACAAGGTCAGGAGTTCCTGGCAGCAGAAGGTGAAGGACAGAGCTGCGTGGAGGAATCTGATCAGACCTAAATGAAACAGTCATTGATTTCCCCGACAGACTGCGGCGGCGACGACGACGACGACGACGACGACGACGACGATGATGATGAGTGAGACCTGCTATGATGTCCGGTTTCAAGACGGTGGCACTGACAAAAAGACAGGAGGTGGAGTTGGAGATGGCAGAGTTGAAGATGCTAAGATTCTCAATGGGAACCACCAAAATGGACAGGGTTATATCAGAGGGACAACTCATGTTGAGCGATTTGGAGACAAAGTAAGAAAAATAAGGCTGAGTTGTTTTGGACAAAGAGGAAGACCAGAGAGAAGGTTCAAATTTACAATAAATACATTAATTACCAAGAAAAAAGTACCACATTTCTGCAAAAATAAAGAAATTCCTTCTTTTCTTATATATTGGGCACACCACTAAGACAGGGAGAAATGGCATTTCAATTATCCTGTATGTACTGTACGTATAGAAGTATTGGCAAATAAAATTTTTGAATCTTTGAAAATAAAAAACTTAGGAGAATTTTTTTTTTTTTTTTGCAAATTCACCAGAATAACTACATATTTATGAGTTAGGGTCATTTCATATTCATTTCTCTCACACCTCACATGTACCTTTTTAATCATTAGAGGGAGGAAAACAAACCACCAGATAACTGGTGAAGACAAGGGTTCTGTATGAGACTGACTTTGTTTCTGGCTTCACCTTTTCTGTAGACACATCGTGGACTGGCAGTCTCGATATTTGGATTTCCCCAGTCTTACCTCCTCGTAACGGACTGTCAGGGCAAAGTTTGGAAATCTGCTTCTTGGACTTTACACTGGTTCAGCCTCCCATTTATTACCTGTTACAGATAAAGCACCAGTTATCCTGCCTTTTTTTGCCAGCCTTTATTTGTTATCTCATAAACCCTCAGGCCATTTTAGCATTACAGTACTCAAGACCCAAAGGTCCTGATCTTATCTTGGCTTATCAGCACTCGACAAAACTGACTCAGGCTCAAGATCATTCAAGAGCAGGACTGGTTTAATTTGTCCTCACAATTATGATTGCAAACAAATATGCCCTTAAATGTAACGATAAAGTCATTTTAAGGTTTAATTTCATGTCACCGGTAATGGCTGCAACACCGCCTCCTTCACATAAATGAGAGAAGACGAGAAGAAATGGAGAGTGGACGCCGCACGGTTGGAGGAGACATCGGTGTTATGTCCATAACCAGTATTCCCAAAACGAGGCCGAAGGTGCAATGGAACGTGACTTTATTAAGTGACTCACAGTATTACATGGCGCCCCTATACAGGCAGAGGCGAAGGTCAAAAGAGACCGTGCCTCTTCCGCATCAGCCCTTTATACTCAGGGTGGCAGCAGAACCGGAAAGACAGAGCCACCACCCACATCACACAATAATATGTCTTATTAATATATAACACCCCCACTTTAAAAAAAAAGTCCAAAACACATGCACACTAATTAGACCCTCTCATATTTAGTGCCTGAGTCACACTCTAATATTAAACAAATAAGGCAGGCCCATCCATGCACACAAGCAACTAAAACTAGAGGGGGACAGGTGGACTACTGTCCCACCTCCACACGGCCAGACAGATTATTCTGCCGTCTCTGATAATAAAAGTCCATGAAATAAAATATTGCCGTGTTCCTATTATAACACAAAATAACCCCATAAACTTATATACATAAAGGGTTAACCTGAAATTCAATAAACAAACAATCAGTTAACATGCACATTCATGCCTTGCTACCATCATTTCCAATATTAACACCCCAACCCGGGCAAACCCCACAGTAATACACATCCCAAACATGGTACATACACACATTACTTGAGTATTTTTTTTAAAACATGGGCACTTGATATAGCAGTTCTGCACAAGAAACATTAACTACGTAGCCCGGACAATCATATTTAACCCAACTCATCGCCCTTTGCTACCGTACAGTCTCGATGGAGAAGCCACCCCCTGAGGAACTCGTCTGGCGGGTCCCGCCCAGAGCTCCTTTGTCTCTTTGCCCCTGGAGATGAGCCACGTCGGAGCCCTGACACCTCCTTCTCCTCAGTGGAGCGCCACAGTTCATTGGGATGTCTCCATGAGTCATCTGACAGCCAAAGGCACCCGTCCTCCTGAACAGCCACCACCTTCAGCCACCCCTGGTCCTTCTGTTGTTTCCTCTTCCGATGGACCCATCTCAGTCGAGCCTCCTCTCTGGGTCGAACCACATCACCGACTCCCAAAGGAGCTCGATTTGGCTTCCAATGTCCACGAGGCCGCCACACCGGCAACCCTCCACGAAGCCCAACTCGGCCTCCAGTGTTTCTGTGTGGCACGTCTGTCCACCGTGCCAGCCAGTCCTGCCCCACTCTCTATCATTTTGAACGCTGGCGTAGCTATTGCAGCCCCTTGCTTCTCGGTATCTCCAGGCCGAACTCCGGAAGCAGAGGGAGCCATCTTCACAGCTCCGCCCGCTGTCACGGGTGTTACACAATGCCACCCAGTTCCCTCACCTAGGGTAACATGGGCCCTGGCACCAAAACCCTCCAGCGATGGCACTGGATGGTAATAGTCCTGTCCATCTCCCAGAATACTACGCCATGTCGTCCCAAACCGCATCGACCACCACTTGCGGAAGAGACAGGTCCCACAAACCACAGCCTGACCACTCCTCTCCGCTACTGATGGTGATTGAGAAGCCCAGTCCATAAAAAAGGTCACAGCCCATCACATTCCACCAACTCGTGGTCACCTCGTCGCCAAATGTTATGTCCATAACCAGTATTCCAATATCGAGGCCGGCGATGCAATGGAATGTGACTTTATTAAGTGACTCACAGTATTACAAGACGCTTCTATGCAGGCAGAGGCGAAGGTCAAAAGAGATCGTGCCTCTTCCGCTTCAGCCCTTTACACTCAGGGTGGCGGCGGAACCGGAAAGGCGGAGCCACCACCCACATCACACAATAATACATCTTATTAATATATAACAGTTGGGAAAGTCTTTGGTTATTAAGTTAATCAACACCGCAAAGAATGTGTATTTAAAAAGACATGAAAATGAAAACACAGCAATGTGTTTATTCTGCAGTGCATGACTTACAGAAACAGTTGGAACTATGTCCAGCTTCTACCATTACCTTGAAAGAAAGCATAAAGACAGGCAAGCTAGCTATTAGCTGAAGTTAAGTGTTGGCTGACATTAGTAGAGCTAAGCTAGCTCTCTGTGCTACAAGTCTTAAAGGAAACCTGTACTGGTCGTTATAAGATAAGATAAGATAAGATAAGCCTTTATTAGACCCACAATGGGGAAATTCCAGGATTGCAACAGCACAGGGATAGCAACACTGAGAGCAACAATCAGAAGGCAAGAAAAAAACAAGAGCAGCGAGTATACATATGTACATATAAACATAAATATATAGATACACAGTGCGGAGCATTGTAGCTAGATGGAATAATATATGAATATATAAACACACAGCGCGGAGCATTGTAGCTACAATAACAACATTAATCCTGCTTTAGACATTACTTATAAACCAAAAATGTGTTTATTCAGTAAAAATAACCCCCTAGAGTCAGTATACTGAATAATTTTATCCCATGAAAACTGCTTGGTCAAAACCAATGGGGAGCAGCCATTGCTGGCTGGAAGTAACGTATACTTGTTTTCGGCTTTACCGTGGAAGAGTAACATGTTTACCGCGGGCAAGTAAACATGTTCAGCAGATGCTCAGTAAGTTGAGATCCAAGTTGAAAATGACACAAAATCTGCACGGATATATACTGCACAAACTGTTCTTGGAAATATCCTTTATTGACGGCATGATCCGCAATTACCTCCAGCGACCAGCAGCTGAAGGGGACCTGACGAACAGGCAAGTTCCCAGTCAAGTAACTTCAGAACACGTTGAATACTGTACTAGAATTATATTTCATTAAATTATATGCAGGTAGATTTGCTTATGCATGGTTGTAAAAAATTACATAAGATTCTGATGTTAAAACTTTGTTGACTGCTGTACCACAGCCCAGTCAACCACACAATGTAACGAATGTGCATGACTACTGTGCTGAAACTGGCCATGGAGGAGACAAGATGTCACTGACCATGACTGACCGACAGAACAGTGACTTGAAACTCGCGTGTATTTGAGAAGGAATCATGACCAGAATTATCGGATGGAACCACTAGTATCCTATATGATCCTTTGAAATAGCTTTTGATTAAAATTGACTACAGGCACCCTTTAAGAAATGTGAGTCCTCACATATACCAGCCAGGATGTCCATGTGGGCTCCACCGCAGGTTAAAACTGGGCTGTCTTATGGGTCCACTGGCTTTGTCCATGGATTCCATGTTGGTCCCATCTGTGTTTGCCCACGTAGACTTTACCTGTTTATCTGTTTTTGTCATGGTCTGAGCGCCGATATCGTCCGCGCTCGAGTCATGCAGTATTTTCCTCCCATTCGGTATTATTCCTTTTGACCCCTCTGAGCTCTTATTCTGACAGCGTCTCTGCGGGGCTTCCGGCTGTCAGAGCTGAGGCCGGCTGTGACAGCTGGAATTAATGGAGCTGATGACGCCCTCGTCAGCTGTGCTATCATCTCGCCCATTTAAGGGAGCAACTTCGGTCTCTCGGGGCTGCGACCTCATTCGTGAATGGATAACGCTGGTCTCCCCAACGTTAGGCTGGAGTCCCTACGTTCTGGCTCCAGTCATCCTCTAACTCCTCGCTACTCACTAAGTTTATTCTTTAATAAACAAACTTGATGTAGAATCGGTGTGTGACTTTGCAAAAACGATGTCAGCCACTGTAGTATTCTCTGGGCCCCTCCCCAATCTGACCAGTGATGACATGTTTAGTCGCCCGTCATCCTTGAACCGCTGGCTGTCTGTGTGGTGTCCTGCAAATGACGTGGGCTACATTGACAATTGGAGCTCTTTTTGGGGAAAACCTGGTCTTATGAGACGAGACAGCATTCATCCCACTTTGGATGGTGCTTCTCATTTATCTAACAATCTGGCATCTTTTATCCAAATTTCCAAAACCATGACTACTCAGAGTTGGGACCAGGAAGCAGAGTCGCAGTCTTACACGCCTCTCTGCAGCTCCTCTTCATCCGCCACCCCTCAGCTTAGCCCCTGTCTTCCCCATCAGAGAATCGTTGTCTGCTCCCTCCAAAGTAAATAAAAATATACATGCATAAGCATCCCAAAGTGATAAAGCAAACTTGGTAAAACTCAAATTAAACATAAAGCCTCTAAACTGAATGATTTGGCCTCTGTTCCTCCTCATAATTTAAAAATTAAATGTGGTTTACTAAATATTAGGTCTCTAACTCCCAAGTCTCTGTTAGTCCATGATCTGTTAATTGATCATCAGATTGATTTAATTTCCCTTACAGAGACTTGGTTAGGGCAAGAGGATTATGTTGGTTTAAATGAATCAACTCCCTCTGGTTATTTAAACTGTCATAATCCAGAAGTTCTGGTCGTGGAGGAGGAGTAGCAACAATTTACCATTCCAAATTACTAGTTAATGTAAAGCAAAAAACATGTTATAATTCCTTTGAGAGCCTGGTCCTCAGTATTGGGCACTTTAGCAATTTTAGGTTAAACCCCATTTATTTGCCATAGTTTATCGTCCCCCATCACCTACTCAGAATTTTTATCCGAATTTGCTGATTTCTTAGCTGATTTAGTGCTGAAATCTGATAGAATAATTATAGTAGGGGACTTTAATATACATGTGGATGTAGATAGTGACTGCCTTAATGTGACATTTAATTCAATATTAGACTCGATTGGGTTTTCTCAGAAAGTAGGAAATTCTACTCATTACCTCCACCATACATTGGACCTTGTTCTGACATATGGCATAGAAATAGAAAATCTTGTAGTGTCTCCTCATAACCCTGTACTGTCAGACCATTGTCTGTTAACCTTTGATTTTACCATTTCTGACTATTTGGCTCCTAAAGAAAAATATTATTACGGAAGATGCCTCTCAGATGATGCTGTTTCCAAATTTATGCAGATTGTTTCCTCTATGCCATGTGTCAACACAATGGAAATAAGCTATAGACAGCTTGCTCCTTCTGTAATTGATAACATGGTGGATAGTGTTTCAGCTTCTCTGCATCAGGCTCTAGACTTGGTGGCCCCCTTAAAAAAGAAAAAGTCTAATCAGAGATTTCTAACTCCTTGGTTCAACACAGAAACTCGTAGCTTAAAACAGAAGACTCGTCAATTAGAAAGAAAATGGCGCTCTACTAATTTAGATGAAATCTATTTAGCTTGGAGAAATCATCTTTTAGTTTATAAAAAATCTCTTAGAAAAGCTAGAACAAGTTATTACTCTGCATTAATAGAAGAGAACAAGAATAATCCCAGGGTTTCTTTCAGTACTGTAGCCAGGTTGACAAAGAGTCAGGACTCTGTCATCCTAGCATTCCCTTAGAGCTTACTAGTCAGGACTTTATGAACTTTTTCAATAATAAAAATTTCATCCATCAGAGATAAAATCAATCAGATTTCTTCCCACAGTTAACTTAAATACTGTAACTACTACAACTCCTCCTTTTGATGTCTGTCTTGATGAGTTTACTCCAATCGACCTTTGTGAGTTAGACAAAATAGTTTCCTCATCCAAACCTTCAACTTGTCTTTTAGACCCTATTCCTACTAGGTTATTTAAAGAAGTCTTCCCACTTATTGGTAGCTTTATTCTTCATATAATCAATTCTTCATTAACTTTAGGCCATGTACCGCAGGCTTTTAAAACAGCTGTAATTAAACCCTTACTCAAAAAGCCAATGCTAGATCCAGGAGCTTTAGCTAACTATAGGACCAATCTCTAATCTCCCTTTCATTTCAAAAATCTTAGAAAGAGTTGTTGCTACGCAATTATTCGACCACCTGCAGGGAAATGGTTTACTTGAAGAGTTTCAATCTGGGTTTAGAATCCATCATAGTACTGAAACAGCCTTAGCGAAGGTCACTAACGACCTCCTCATTGCATCTGATAATGGACTAGTTTCTGTACTTGTCCTTTTAGACCTTAGTGCAGCTTTTGATACTATTGATCATAATATTCTACTTGATAGATTAGAACACTATGTTGGACTTAATGGAACTTCGTTGCAGTGGTTTAGATCTTATTTATCTGATAGGTTCCAGTTTGTTCATGTAAATAATGAGTTTTCTTCCAACTCAAAGCTTAGTCATGGAGTTCCACAGGGATCTGTGCTAGGCCCTACTCTTTTTAGTTTATATATGCTTCCGTTAGGCAACATTATTAGAAAGCACTGTATACATTTTCATTGTTATGCAGATGACACACAATTATACCTGTCAATGAAGCCAGATGATACTAATCAATTAGCCAAGTTAGAAGCCTGTCTTAAGGAAATCAAAGCTTGGATGATTTGTAATTTCCTGCTATTAAATTCAGATAAGACTGAAGTCATTCTTGTTGGTCCAAAAAACCTTAGAAATTCCTTTCCAAATCAAACTTTCAGTTTGGATGTGGTTACTCTTTCTCTTAATAGCTCTGTGAGGAACCTTGGAGTTATTTTTGATCAGGATTTGTCCTTCAATTCACATATTAAATTTGTTTCTAAGACTGCCTTCTATCATTTGCGTAATATTGCCAAGATTAGGAGCATCTTGTCTCAGAGTGATGCTGAGAAACTGATCCACGCTTTTGTTAGCTCGAGATTAGATTATTGTAATTCTTTATTATCAGGTTGTCCTAAAACATCTTTAAAAAGTCTTCAGCTGATCCAAAATGCTGCAGCAAGAGTTTTAACAGGTACTAGAAAGAGAGATCATATCTCTCCGGTTCTGGCCTCCCTTCATTGGCTTCCCATAGAGTTTAGAATTAAGTTTAAAATCCTTCTTCTTACTTACAAAGCTCTGAACAATCAGGCTCCTTTTTATTTAAAAGATCTGATACTACCGTATTATCCTAACAGAGCACTACGCTCCCAAAATGCAGGACTACTTGTAATACCTAGAATCTCCAAAAGTACAATGGGAGGCAGAGCCTTCAGTTATCAAGCTCCTCTCCTGTGGAATCAGCTGCCAATCTGGATTCGGGAGTCAGACTCGATCTCTGTTTTTAAGATTAGGGTTAAAACCTACCTTTTTGATATAGCCTACAATTAGGGAGGGATCATGTGTTTCTGAACCCTCCCTTAGTTATGCTGCTAATAGGTTTAGTCAGCCGGGGGACCTCCAGTAATGCACTGGGCCTCACTCCTTTCCTCACTCTCTATGAAATATTTTTTTTTTGCTGGTCATTAACATTTGTTTGTTCTCTCCTATAGATTGAGTCCCCATCGTGCTGTTTGCTCTCTACATGTCTGTTCTTTTCATCTTCTCTGTCCCCTCACCCCCCAGCCAGTCGCAGCAGATGACTGCCCCTCCCTGAGCCTGGTTCTGCTGGAGGTTTCTTCCTGTTAAAAGGGAGTTTTTCCTCTCCACCGTCGCCAAGTGCTTGCTCACAGGGGATCACCTGATTGCTGGGGTCTTTCTGCAACTGTGGGGGTTCCCCCCTACAGTTGATAGTGCTATGAGATGACTGTTGTTGTGAAATGGCGCTATATAAATAAAGTTGAATTGAATTGAATTGAATTGAATCTGTGTGTATCGTCAGTGTGTTCTTGCTTTAGTCTTATTTGTGTTTTGCCCCTCTTGGCTCATTATTTTGTACCTTTTTCCCTTGTTTAATAAATACGCAAACTCACTGGTCGCCTATAGCATCTCATTGTGGTCTGTGAGGGCCGCACCATGACAGTAGGTCGCAGCCAGAGACGTTGGTGACTGTGAGTTTGCTTGGACTTGATTTTCCACTTACTGTGTACCAGTGTACTGGGAGATGGCGCCGCTCAAGGGCTACACTAGGAGCCTGGGCTACGAGCTGGTGAAGGCCCTCGATGAAATTGATGGAATCCTTTTCACCGCTTGCCTCTACGACACTCCCAGCGATGCACGCTGGTACCTGGACCTCGCTGAGGTGACCATTAATCGCCATCCTCGCTACGCTGACCATCCTGAAATCACGGCGAGGATGGCGGACATCTCTGCGCAATGGGAGAAGCTCCGTGGGCTGGAGGGAAACTCCGGCAGGAAGCTGAAAAGGAGGCATCCTCGCTTCGGGATTCCATTCCTGTCCTTCATCCAGTCCAGGAGTTCGCACCACCCAGGGGACATCCCCAGCGGTGGATGACGTCAGCCGGGATTCCCTCAGAGGAGACGCAGTGGACAGCTGTGATCCTCAAGGACCGTGTGGCTGCGGCTCGCTCTGCTTCCTGTCCTTCCGAAATCATAAAGCATGTGACGGCAGCAGTTAGACTGGTGGAGCTCAGTCCGGAGCTCCATAATTATCCCGAATACGCTGACCTGGTCGCCTCTGTTTCTGTTCAGGAGCGGCGTTTCCCAAATCTCTCCTTCACCTCGCCCTCTGCTGGAAAACGTCATCACCATGCTGATCGCAAGCCTCAGCGAGAACCCCGTCCGGATCCAGTTCTGGGTAGCTGCACGAACTCTGTCTCCCGGCCAGCTGCAGCCTCTGTGCCTCGTCGGAGGAGTAAGACAGCCGCCTCCGCGTCATCAGTCCCCGCTGTTCTGTCAGCTCCTCAATCCCGGTTCGCCTCGGCTGTTCCTCTCCCCTCCTCGACGCCCCCTCCAGCTGCTAGGAACTCCACGAGTCCGTCTCTGGCTGCTCCCGTTCCTGATCCGGTGCGAGAGGCTCCTCTTCGTATTCCCGGGGGGTCCTCCGTCTCCATCCAGCGGGGGAAGGGGAGAACCAAGTCCACTGCAGCGGGTTCCAGCTGCCCTCAGCGGATCAGGCAAGTGTCTCTTCATTCTTTTCCTTCACTGGATGAACTGCCTTGTTTGATTGCTGGGGGTGGAGTTCAGGGTTCACAGTCCCCCGAGCTCCCTCCACCTGCTGCAGTAATTAATTATGAACCTGCTACCTTTGTGTCTCCTTCCCCTGAGCGTGGACTACGCCGTTGGACGAGGAGAGAGCTTGCGGGCCTGGAGAGCCTGGATCCAGCCCCACAGCCATGACACGGGCAGAGGAGGAGGGCGGAGTGCGGATTGGAGCCTGTGCCGACGAGCAAGCGTCCCCGAGTCTCCACGGAGGGACAGTCCGACCCGGCAGGTCACGGAGACCCTGCCATCACGCTGTGCGGGCCCTCGGTGTGGACATCTGCATCAGGGGATCTCCAGACTGTGGACTCCATCATGCCGGCTGCGGAGCCCGCCATAGCCGAGTGGGAACCAGATGATGACCTTCTTCCCTCTGAACCCGGATCATCGAAGTCCTGGATGGTGACAGAACTCGAGATCAGGCAAGTGCTCTATTTTATCTTTCTCCTCTCAATTTTGGGGGAATTCTTGCCTGTCTCTCGGGGAGACGAGCCAGGTGCAGCCGTCCGCTGCATCCGAGCTCGTCTCACTGGGCTCTATCGCTACCGGTGATCCTGATCCCAGTTCTTCTTCTTCTTCTCCTGAGCCTTCTCCCAGGGTCACCGGTGCAGAGTCGATCCCGGTCGCTGTCCTGGAGGTTCCGGGTTTGGGTTTGGAGGCCGTCCCTGGTGCTGCGCTGACCCAGTCGGGGTCCGACATGTGTGCAGCCGCGACCCAATCGGGGTCCATCGCGGGTGAAGCATTTTTTTTTTTTTTTTGTTACTTATTTGTACCCGTAGGTAGACTTGGTTTGCAGTCTGGTGACAAGCCACCGGCTGCTGGTCGCTGCGTGCGCGAGCGCCCTAAACCTACATGTTTTTGGTGTGCGGGAGGAAACCGGAGAAATCCCGGAGTAAACCCGCGCAACACGGGGAGAACATGCAAACTCCACACAGCTCACTGTTGGTCGGGGGCTGGGATCGAACCCACGATCTCATGATCCCCGCGATCCCCCGGCCGAGGGTAAAACTGTGCTGCCACAGTGCTAAACCACTGTGCCACCGTGCAGCCCATTGACCCAATCAGGGTCCGTCGTGGGTTGTGTTCCGGCCCAGTCGGGGTCCGACGTGGGTGCTACACTGACCCAGTCAGGGTCCGTCATGGACACTGCTCTGACCCAGCCGGGGTCCCTCATGGGTGCGGCACGGTCCCGCTGGAGACCCAACGTGAGCGCAGCGCTTGTCCGTTCAGTTTATTTACTCATATTTGCTACTTTTTTGTTAATTTGCAACTTTTTCTAATTTTTCCTCAAAAATTTGATAGTCTTTTCTTGTAAATTTCTAAAATTTTTCTTGCAAGTTTGTTGCTTTTTCAAGTAATTTTACCATTTTCTTGTAAATTTGCAGTGTTTTTCTCATAAATTTTAACTTTATTCCTCATAAATTTGTGACTTTTTCTCTTGTAAATTTGTGGCTTGTGCGTCTGCAGTTCACTGCGACCATTTGCGGGCAAGGAATGTTGGGACTTGGAGTTTTACCTCATCCTTCCTCTGCAAAACTAAACAGCAAAACCAGTGTGAAAACAATCAGTGTGATGAATAAACGGTGTAGCTGCTGAATATGTGGGGTTTTTTTTTCAGTAACCGCTACTTTATAACAGTTCAGCTCCACATGCTGTAAAAAAAACCCATACTGTGTTGTGCTGTAAAAAGTCACACTGCCGCCTTTAGTGGCCCAGCATAGTTATTACAATACCTTTTCCCCGGCTCAATTGACATTAAAAGTGAGTTAAATTTGTGTTTATTTCAAAAACAAAGCCTCATCCCGGAATTCTGGCAAATTAAAAGTCAAGAAAATATGGCGATACAATGATACATGCCTTTAGTTGCACTGAATTTTAACCAGGCCAGCTGAAACAGAGTGGCGGAAAGACGGACAGATTGACAGATACAACCACAGACGCACTGAGTGATTACCGTATGCCTCTCTGTTTCACTGAGGCATAAATATATACTACATATATTTTCTTCTTTGTCACTGCTCATGATGATTTTGTTTCTTTCTAATCTAGTTTGCTCCAAACTTTGAGAGCTCAGAGACCTGCTGCATTCTGGGAGGATAACATATCAGTGGGGCTTGAAGCAGCTTGTGAGGGAGGTTTGGGAACAAAGATAAGGGCCCCTCTTAGCAAGCCACGTTCTCGTACAAAAGCTCAGGTGTCAATGAGGTTTTCAGGCGGCCACTTTGGATTCTGCCGCAGCACAAAAAGACAGCGAGTTCCCGAGCTACTGAGGTCTCGGCAGTTAAAATAGAGTAGGAGTATAATGTTTTCTCCAAACATCTCTGTAGCAGAAGAACGCCCAGGATCCAAATGGTGTAGGTAGGATGCCACAGAATCTTCCAGACAGACCCTTGTCTCTGCAGAACATAAAAGGCACCGCCGCCTTCCAGCTTTACGCACACGACAGATTCTTATAGCGCTTTGTTTTCATTAAACATATTTGCTCCTTCTGTAGTTGTTCCCGTGTGATTGCTCTCAGCTCTGCATTGATTGAACTGCAGTAAAACTGATGTGAGCAGCTCAGTATGCTCCTGTCCTTGGAGCAGGAAATACTCCCACAGTCATTTACATTATCATTGCTCATGGGGAGTTGTGAGAGAAAAACTTTATCACCTTATCAAAGAAATATGTTTACATTTGCGCCATATAGATTTTTGTTAGTAGTTTTAAAATCATCAGCTCACTACAAAATTCTTCTATGGTGTCCTTGATAAATGCTCTCACCCAGTTGTGTTACAGAAAGTGAAGCCGTGGAGTTTTTCCTTGTCAAATGAGGGAACTAATTGAATCATTGCTTCACAGGGACTTAATGACATCACCTAAATCTAAAGGTGCATTGCTTGACTATAGGAAAAAAAAAAAAATAAAAAATGTTATATTCTGTGCTTCTTTACTGGTTATATTTTCAGAAGACTGAAATAAAGTGATTTTAAGTGATATTATAATTACACAAAAATGTTTTAGAAAGACTGCAGTGTTTCCTCTGGCTTGAAGACCCTGGCGCGGTGGCAACATATTTTTCGGGGAGGGGCACAAATGACACGATTGTAACCGGAATATGTTAATTTTACACTATTTATTTTTATTTTTCTTTATTTTGCACAGTAATATTGCATAATGGAACTTACCATTTGAAGTACAGTGATCCCTCACTTATCGCGGTTAATGGGTTCCAGAACCGACCGCGAAAAGTGAAAAACCGCAAAGTAGCGTCACCCCTAATGACGTCACCCATAAATAATACGTACGTTCATTCTCTCACTCTCTCTCTCATATGATGCGTGTGTGTGTGTAAGTATACATACATACGTAGATGTAAATAAAGTGTACATAAATATGTTTTTAGAACTCTTTATTCTTATAACAAGATACGTAACTCAAGATGAAGATGATTTACTGCACAGGTTAATGAGAGCTTTACTGCTCCTCAGGTGACGCCTCATCGTCAGGTGCTAGGAGGGCAGCTTCCGATAGAGCTGGAGAAGCTGCAGGAGGCGGCGTAGTGGCTCGACGGGAAGACTATTTTGCACAAAAAGGCACAAGAGAACAGCGAACAATGAATGCGGTCTTCCTTCGCTGGGTATGGGCGCTCGGCAGGGAGAGAAGCTGGGTAAAACGTCTCGGCCAATCAGCTTGCGAGATTCCCGAGCGGTGAAGAGGTGGGCGGAGAGGAGTGGAGCGGTGGTCAGAGAAGTGGATTTTGAGTTGTGCGGGCTCTCCGTGTTGATACCTGATGTTCTAATGTAGTCTCCCTGCCTTCTGCTAGCGCCCGCCCATTTTTTCTCAATTTTGAATTTTTGATGAATATTTTTGAAAAATCCGCGATGCACTGAGGGCGCGAAAGGTGAAGCGCGAAGTAGCGAGGGATCACTGTATTGTGCAACCAAGGCTTGGATGTTGGCATATTAGGCCAGTTGGGGTCCCATCCAGAGGTCCTGTGTTTGGACTTTTTACTGGTGTCATCCTTCTTTCCTTCCTCTGCTCTCACCTCTCCTGGACCCTCTGTCTGAACACTTTCCTCTCCTTGGCTCTTCTCTTCTGTCATCTTTCCCTCTCTGAGCCCTGTCTTATTCAGGTTCTCTTTCTGTCTATGGTGGTATACAAACAGGCTAGAAAATACCAAGTGTTGTGGTGGACACACATACGTGACCTGTTTTTGGACTCACATTTTAGATCAGAACAAAGGCAGAGCTTCCTTGGTGATTACAGGAAGCTGCAAGAGTGTTAGCTTTGGTATGCAAAGCTTGAGACTGTGGGGGTATAATTAAAGGATTAAAGAGGGGATGCATTGTAGACAGTGGGGGTGATATCATGGAGAGAGGATGCATTGTTACTGTCATTATAATGCAATGTGGTCTGTGAGACATGTGACTTGTGAACTGTAAGAGTCCTGGTATTTAAGGACGAGAGTTCCCTGTGTGGATCTCTTTTTTCTGCTTCGTGATGTTGGAGATGTGAATAAAGCACTCGCGAGAGAACTCTGTCTCGTCATTCTCACATTCCCACAGTGTCATGTTTTGTCATGCAAGATTTTTTTTCATGGTTTGCATAAATAACCAAAATGTGTATTTTTCGTATTTTTATTCTAGTGTTTCTTTTTTCCATTGACGAAGAGCAGGAAAGGGAAGGGGGGGGGACATCCAAAATAGTAATTTACTCATGCATACTTAAATTGTATGATCAGAGGTGGGTATAGTAGCCAGAAATTCCACTTATGTAAAAGCAGTGCTATGAAATTAATAATTAATTGATTTATTATTTAATTAATAATAAATCACATCTTCAACCTGAGCCTGAAGCTGGGGAGGGTACCACAGTTGTGAAAATCATCTTGTGTGGTACCCGTACCAAAGGCTTCCCACCCCAGAGACCTGAACAGCTACAGACCAGTGGCCCTGACGTCTCACATGATGAAGACCCTGGAGAGACTGCTCCTTGCTCACCTCCGCCCCCTGGTGGGACCAGCGATGGATCCACTCCAGTTTGCCTACCAGCATGGCATCGGGGTGGAGGATGCACTGATCTTCCTTCTTCACCATTCCCTGTCTCACCTGGAGAAGCCTGGGAACGCGGTGAGGATCATGTTCTTTGACTTTTCCAGTGCTTTCAACACCATCCAACCGATGATCCTGAGGGACAAGCTGCTGTGCAAAGGGGTGGACCAGTACCTGTCATCATGGATCCTGGACTACCTCACAAACCAGCCACAGTTTGTGAGAACCCGGAATTAAGTGTCCGACACGATTATCGGCAGCATGGGGGCCCCCCAGGGACCGGTTTTGGCTCCCTTCCTGTTCACCCTTTATACTGCGGACTTCTCACACAACACAACACACTGCCATCTACAGAACTTCTCTGATGACTCTGCGATTGTCAGCCTCATCTCCAACGGAGATGAAGCTGAGTACAGAGGACTTATCCAGGACTTTGTGGACTGGTGCCATCGGAACTGCCTCCAGATTGACGCGAGGAAAACTAAGGAGCTGGTGGTGGACTGCCGTAGGCAAGGACAACCCCTCACAGCACCAGTAAACATACAGGGAACAGACATTGAGATGGTGACATCCTACAAGTACCTGGGTGTTCATTTGAATAATAAACTAGACTGGTCACACAATACCGAAGCACTCTACAAGAAGAGACAGCACAGGCTGTTCCTACTGAGGAGGCTCAGGTCTTTTTGTGTACAAGGGGCGCTTCTGAAGACATTCTACGATTCGGTGGTGGCATCAGCCATCACTTTTGGAGTGGTCTGCTGGGGTAGTGGCATCACAGCAGCCGATAGGAACAGACTGAACAAACTGATCAAGAAGGCTAGCTCTGTCCTGGGGCAACGCCTTGACCCAGTAGAGGAGATAGGAGTGAGAAGGATGGTGGCTAAGCTGTCATCTCTGCTGGAGTCCGAGTCCCACCCTATGCAGGACATGCTGAACGCACTGAGGAGCTCATTTAGCAGTAGGCTACATCATCCTAGGTGCACAACCGAGAGGTTTCGCAGGTCCTTCCTACCTACAGCTGTCAGACTTTATAACCTAATCAGGGCTGCTCGCAGAGATAGCAAAAAAACGTGACTACCTAATAGTGCTGAATGCAAAAGACGCAACAGACTTACACAAAATGGTCCCCCTCCAGTATACAACTAGGACAATATCAATCGCTACAGAGGGTGACAATATGTATGGGTACATATTCATACTATGTGGGGTAACTAAATAGACAGTTATGCTGTTTATTCCATCTAGCTACAATGCTCTGTACTGTATATACAGTGGGGCAAAAAAGTATTTAGTCATGCACCAATTGTGCAAGTTCTCTCACTTAAAAGATGAGAGAGGTCTCCAATTTTCATCACAGGTATACCTCAACTATGAGAGACAAAATGAGGAAAAAAAAAATCCAGAAAATCTCATTGAAGGATTTTTAATGAATTAATTGGTAAATCCCTCGGTAAAATAAGTATTTGGTCAATAACAAAAGTTCATCTCAATACTTTGTTATATACCCTTTGTTGGCAATGACAGAGGTCAAACGTTTTCTGTAAGTCTTCACAAGGTTTTCACACACTGTTGCTGGTATTTTGGCCCATTCCTCCATGCAGATCTCCTCTAGAGCAGTGATGTTTTGGGGCTGTCGCTGAGCAACACGGACTTTCAACTCCCTCCAAAGTTTTTCTGTGGGGTTGAGATCTGGAGACTGGCTAGGCCACTCCAGGACCTTGAAATGCTTCTTACGAAGCCACTCCTTCGTTGCCTGGGCGGTGTGTTTGGGATCATTGTCATGCTGAAAGACCCAGCCACGTTTCATCTTCAGTGCCCTTGCTGATGGAAGGAGGTTTTCACTCAAAATCTCACGATACATGGCCCCATTCATTCTTTCCTTTATACGGATCAGCCGTCCTGGTCCCTTTGCAGAAAAACAGCCCCAAAGCATGATGTTTCCACCCCCATGCTTCACAGTAGGTATGGTGTTCTTTCTCTTCCAAACACGACAAGTTCAGTTTTTACAATAAAGTTCTATTTTGGTTTCATCTGACATTCTCCCAATCCTCTTCTGGATCATCCAGATGCTCTCTAGCAAACTTCAGACGGGCCTGGACATGTACTGACTTAAGCAGGGGGACACGTCTGGCACTGCAGGATTTGAGTCCATGGCGGCGTAGTGTGTTACTGATGGTAGCCTTTGTTACTTTGGTCCCAGCTCTCTGCAGGTCATTCACTAGGTCCCCCCGTGTGGTTCTGGGATTTTTGCTTACCGATCTCGTGATCATTTTGACCCCACGGGGTGAGATCTTGCGTGGAGCCCCAGATCGAGGGAGATTATCAGTGGTCTTGTATGTCTTCCATTTTCTAATAATTGCTCCCACAGTTGATTTCTTCACACCAAGCTGCTTACCTATTGCAGATTCAGTCTTCCCAGCCTGGTGCAGGTCTACAATTTTGTTTCTGGTGTCCTTAGACAGCTCTTTGGTCTTGGCCATAGTGGACTTTGGAGTCTGACTGTTTGAGGTTGTGGACAGGTGTCTTTTATACTGATAACGAGTTCAAACAGGTGCCATTAATACAGGTAACGAGTGGAGGACAGAGGAGCCTCTTAAAGAAGAAGTTACAGGTCTGTGAGAGCCAGAAATCTTGCTTGTTTGTAGGTGACTAAATACTTATTTTACTGAGGAATTTACCAATTAATTCATTAAAAATCCTTCAATGTGATTTTCTGGATTTTTTTTTTTCTCCTTTTGTCTCTCATAGTTGAAGTATACCTATGATGAAAATTGGAGACCTCTGTCATCTTTTAAGTGGGAGAACTTGCACAATTGGTGGCTGACTAAATACTTTTTTGCCCCACTGTACATATATATATATATATATATATATATATATATATATATATATATATATATATATATATATATATATATATACACACACATTCACTGCTCTTATTCTCTTATCTTCTAAATTATTGCTCTGAGTGTTGGTATCCCTGTGCTGTTGCAATCCTGGAATTTCCCCACTGTGGGACTAATAAAGGCTTATCTTATTACAAGTAGACAGCCAACAATTTCTAGTTGAGTTAAGGGTACAAAGAGCACCTACTTAAAAACTTGAGTAATGACTTCAGTCTTGAAGGTTTGAGGTTTTTCTCCAAAATTTTTTTTTAACAATTTTCTTATAGTTTTCTACTTTTCTCTGTAAACTTATCTAAATTTGCCACCATTTTCTTCAAATTTGTAATTTTTTCTTGTAAAATTATGACTTTTCTTGTACATTTGAGACCATTATAAATTTGTGGAATATTTTATGGCTAATGTTTATCTTTTTTAATCCAATCCAACTTTATTTATAAAGCTCTTTAAAAACGACAGTTGACACAAAGTGCTGTACATCAACGATAAATAAAATATAAAAAACAATAAAATACAGCTAAAGTACAAAACAGCACAAACAGAACAATAGTCATACAATAGAGATAATAAGAACAAATAAAATCAATGTCTCAAACTGGGTCAAAAGCCAGAGAAAAAAAGTGAGTTTTAAGAGGAGTTTTAAAACTGGACAGTGAAAGATGCCTGTTTGATGGACAAAGGCAGATTATTATAAAATTACTGTTTTTTAATAAATTTGAAACAGAATGTGACTTTTTTTTTTTACTTTTTTTTTTCCATACAATTTAAACTTTTGACCAAAATTTTGTAGAGCCAGAACAGAACAATAACTTTAACTCTGAATTCAAAGAAACAAAATTATTAAAATTATATTTAAAGAAATAAGTTAACTTAAATTACCAAATTGCTATGTCTGTAAAACGTGAAACAATGATGAGGCGGATGGTGAACTACACAGGACTTTATTATAGACTCACAGTAATGATACAGACACTCCTGCTAGGCTGCGGCGCAGCCCTCTTACACTCCGGGTGACGTCACCACCCGTCTAACACCATAATGTGTCCTATGAACAACATCACATCCCTCCCCCCGGTCAAAAAGATCCAAAACTCACACACACAATCAAGACCCTCCCAAATTTAGAGCCAGTATCACACACTAACAGTAAACAGAAATAATTAAGGCCTAACCATGCACACAACCAACTAAAGCTAAGGGGAGAAAGGTGGACTACTACCCCCCATGGCTAGATGGATTATTCTGCCGTCTTTTACAAATATTATCATCATCGTCCATTAAACCTAAAATTGCCGTGCTCCTAAGCTAAAACATAAAACAATCCCCATAGTACAACATTTATACAAACAGGTATAACTCCAATAAATGACTTTATTATTCATATTCAACCATGCAAAGAACACATTAATACAACTATAATATAACCAGGGCAATTCACACCACAATATCATGCAATAACTCCATTGCCCCCCCCCCCCATTGTCCCCCACTACCGTACAGTCTCCATGAAGAAATCACCCCCCCCAAAGACCCGTCAGGTGGGTCCTGTCCAGAGCATTTTCTTTTCTTTACGCCCGGAGATGACCCACATCGACGCCGGGACACCTTCTTCTCGTCAGTGGCGTGGCACAGCACATTAGGATGTCTCCACGAGCCAACAGACAGCTGGAGGTAGCCGTCCTCCCGAACAGCCACCACCTGCAGCTGCCCCTGATCCTCCTGTTGTTTCTGCTTTCCTCAAACCCCTCTCGACCGGGCCTCCTCTCTGGGCCCGACGACATCAGCAATCCCTAGAGGAGCCCTACTTGGCTTCCAGTGTTCCTGATTGGCACGTCGTTTCACCGTGCTAGCCGTTCCTGCCCCGCTCACTTTCATTTTAGATGCTGGCAAAGCCATTGTGACTCCTGCTTCTTGGTACCTCCTAGCCGAACTCCGGAGGCAGGTTGGGCCAGCCACTCAGCTCCAACCACCGTCATGGGCATCCCACGGCGCTGCCCAGTTCCCTCAGCTAGGGCAACTTGGGCTCTGGTGCCGGAACTCTCCCGAGATGGCCCTGGGTGGGGTTGGTCCTGCTCACCTCCCAAAATACTAGGTCAAGGTTCATCCCATATTGCATCATCCAACACTTGCGGAACCGGCCGGTCCCACAAGCCACAGCCTGACCACTCCTCTCCACTACCGCTGGTGACTGTGAAGCCAAGTCCATAGAAAAGGTTGCAGCCCATCACATTTGCTCCACTGGCAGGCACTACAAACTGCAGGTTGGTTACTTCCTCTTCCTTGTATCTAGCTTCCAGTTCCAGTGAACCCACAATGGGCAGTCTATTTCCATCATATCCACAAAATGGCATTGAAAGATCTCTTACTCGGTGCTATGGGGAAAAAAACAAAAACAAAAAAAAAAACCTCCTCACAGTAGGCCAATTAAGCACGGACATCACCGCGCCCGTGTCCACCAGTAACGGCACCTCCTCACCATCCAATTTCACCATACTGTATGTATGGCCATCTGTGCTCAGGGAGACGGTGTGAATCACCGTAGGAGTTGGAGCAGGGATATCCACTTTATGTCGCCGTTCCCCTCGCTAAAACCTATTACAGGCCCTGGCAAAATAATGCAGGTAACCGTACTTGCCACAGCATATACCTCTCCCCGGACACTCTCTAACCTTGTACTGGTGCTTATTGGACCCACAACCCAAACACCTGGGAGATCCCGGGGCTGACCTTATCTTCACAGCTGAAGCGCATTTCTCTTGTTTGTTATCTTCACTGTCCCGGTCCACAGCCTGCACTTTGATTGTGAGTCAGAGCGGTGTAGCGTAGCTCTCTCGCCGAGGTTACGTAATAATTTGTACGGTGCTTTGCCTTGCTGAGCTATCTCCACAGCCATGGCTAACGTCAGTTTGCTGGAGTACGGTAGAAGTCTCGAGCGTGCTGACGAGCAAAGTGTGTGCTCCGCCAGCTGGTTGTGGACCATTTCTTCCTCCATATCACCAAACTGGTAGTCTCCGGCCAGCTGCTGCAGGTCCACAACATAATGTTGCACCAACTTGTTGATCCACTGGAGGTGCTGCTGAAACTGAATACTCCAGACGATGACATTTGTAGGCGCACAAAAATGTTGCACCATTAGCTCAACCACGTCCTCGAAACTATCGCTAGCATCCAAAGTAGCAAGGATACGCTGTCCTTCCATACCTAAATGGTGGACCAGAATTGCCCATGCCCATACCTTCTTCAGTTCACCAAGGTTTAGTGGCACCAAGTAATTTTTAAAAGTGGCAAACCATCTCGCCCAAGGCACCAGATGCTCTCCCAGAGACTCCAAAAATGGCCGAATTGAAGACACGCCAGCATCCATACTTTATCCTCATCGTCAAATGTTATGTCCGTAAAATGTGAAACAATGATGAGGTGAATGGTGAACTACACAGGACTTTATTATAGACTCACAGTAATGATACAGACGCTCCCGCTAGGCTGAGAGATGGTCGAAGAGACCGCCCTCCTGCCGCATAGCCCTTTATATACTTGCAGCACCACACGAGTAGGCTGCCTTTTTGCAACAGCGGATCAATTTCTTCCTATTTCTATTTACTTTCTGGCTTCTCTTGCTAATCTTTCTGATCCAGCGACATCTTATACATCGGACGGACACACGGATCGCCCAAATGTCTCCTGAGCCGGCAGACGGAGCCACTGTTTTTAGCAGGCTACGTTACAGCAGAGACCAGCTGTTAGCTGTTAACCGGACCAAGATGCTAGCGCAAGACCTCGACATACCGGGTGAAATAAGACAAACGATGTGGATGCCGTGCTGGAGCAAGACGGCGGGCGAGAAATATAAGGTACAGACCCGTCCTTCCATCCGTTATTGTGGGGAACGTTCGATCACTACTCAATAAGACAGATGAGCTAGCAGCTATCTCCCGCTACGAGAGCGTCTTCAGAGAGATTAGCTTGATGTTGTTTAATGAGACGTGGCTAACAGAACTAGCAACAGATGCTAACATCGAACTGGAGGGTTTCCACACAATACGGGCAGACCGGACACCAGACAGTGGCAAGGCAAGGTGCGGAGGAGTGATAATGTATGTCAATAACAGCTGGTGCAGACTGGGACATATCACGGTTAAACAACATCACTGCAGCAAAGACATTGAGTTGCTAGCTGTTAGCATGTGGCCTACCTATCTCCCAAGGGAATACTCACACGTGATCTGCATTGTTATTTATGCAAAACCGACAGCGAACGCTGGGACAGCGCGTGACGCCATTCACTCAGTCACTGGCAGACTGCTGACAGAACACCCAGATGCTCTTCTCCTCATCTCAGGTGATTTCAACCATATTTCACTGTCCCTCAGGCATCAGCGCGAAGCTCCTCAAGTCCTGCACAGACCAGCTGTGTGGGATTGTGGAGCACATCTTCAACCTGAGCCTGAAGCTGGGGAGGGTACTACAGTTGTGGAAAACATCTTGTGTGGTACCTGTACCAAAGACTTCCCACCCCCAAAGACCTGAACAGCTAAAGGCCAGTGGCCCTGACGTCTCACATGATGAAGACCCTGGAGAGACTGCTCCTTGCACACCTCTGCCCCCTGGTGGGACCAGCGATGGATCCACTCCAGTTCGCCTACCAGCATGGCATCGGGGTGGAGGATGCAGTGATCTTCCTCCTTCACCATTCCCTGTCCCACCTGGAGAAGCCCGGGAATGCGGTGAGGATCATGTTCTTTGACTTCTCCAGTGCGTTCAATACCATCCAACCAATGATCCTGAAGGACAAGCTGCTGTGCGCAGGGGTGGACCAGCACCTGTCATCATGGATCCTGGACTACCTCACTAACCGGCCACAGTTTGTGAGAACCCAGGATTGTGTGTCCAACACGATCATCGGCAGCACGGGGGCCCCCCACAGGGAACGGTTTTGGCTCCCTTCCTGTTCACCCTTTATACTGCGGATTTCTCACACAACACAACACACTGCCATCTACAGAAGTTCTCCGACGACTCTGTGATCGTCGACCTCATCTCCAATGGAGATGAAGCTGAGTACAGAGGACTTATCCAGGACTTTGTGGACTGGTGCCATCGGAACTGCCTCCAGATCAACGTGAGAAAAACTAAGGAGCTGGTGGTGGACTGCTGCAGGCAAGGACAACCCATCATAGCACCAGTAAACATACAGGGAACAGACATTGAGATGGTGACATCCTACAAGTACCTGGGTGTTCATCTGAACAATAAACTAGACTGGTCACACAATACCGACACACTCTACAAGAAGGGGCAGTGCAGGCTGTTCCTACTGAGGAGGCTCAGGTCTTTTGGTGTACAAAGGGTGCTCTTGAAGACATTCTACGACATGGTGGTGGCATCAGCCATCACTTTTGGAGTGGTTGCTGGGGCAACGGCATTATAGCAGCCGATAGGAAGAGACTGAACAAACTAATCAAGAAATCTAGCTCTGTCCTGGGGCAGCGCCTTGACCGAGTGGAGGAGATAGGTGAGAGAAGGATGGTGGCTAAACTGTCATCTCTGCTGGAGTCCGAGTCCCACCCTATGCAGGACATACTGGATGCACTGAGGAGCTCATTTAGCAGTAGACTACATCATCCTAGATGCGTGACCGAGAGGTTTCACAGGTCCTTCCTACCTACTGCTGTCAGACTGTATAACCTAAGCAGGGCTGCTCGCAGAGATAGCAAAAAAAACCAAAACGTGATGACCTAATAGTATTGAATGCAAAAGATGCAACAGACTTACACAAATGGTCCCCCTCCACTATACAACTAGAACAATATCAGTCGCTATGGAGGGTGACAATATGTATGGGTACATATTCATACCATGAAGGGTAACTAAATAGACGGTTATGCTGTTTAGTCCATCTAGCTACAATGCATTACTTGCCTTGTCTGACTCCTGGGGGTGGAGTTCGGGGTTCGCAGTCCCCCAAGCTCCCTCCACCTGCTGTAGCCTCTAACATTGAACCTGCTGCCTCTGTGTCTCCTTCCGTTGAGCGTTCCGTGGCACCAGGTCTACACCGCCGGACGGGGAGGGGGCCTGCGGTCCTGGAGAGCCTGGTTCCAGCCCCGCAGCCACATCACGGACAGAGGAGGAGAGCGGACTGCAGTTTGGAGCCTGCGCTGATGATGAAATGTCCCCGGGTCTCCACTGATGAGCGGTTTGATCCAGCAGGTCGAGGATCCCCTGCCACCACGCCGTACGGGTCGTCGGCGTGGACGTCAGCATTGGAGAGTCATCAGACTGTGGAGAACATCATGCCGGCTTCGGAGCCCGCCGTAGCCAAGTGGGAGCCAGAGGACGTCCTTCTTCGTCCTGAGCCCGGATCGCCGAAGTCCTGAACGGCGACGGCACTCAAAATCAGGCAAGTGCTCTACTTTGTCTTCCTTCTTTCTTCTCTGGAGCATTTTTGCCTGTCTCTCGGGGAGACAAGCCGGGGGCAGCCGTCCACTGGATCCAAACTTGTCTCGCTGGGTTCTGTCGCTACCAGTGATCCTGATTCCGGTTCTGTTCCCTCTCCTGAGCCTTCTCCTAGGGTCACCGGTGATGAGTCGGTCCTGGTTTCAGCTCTGAAGGTTCCAGGTTGGAGGACGTCCATGGTGCTGTTCCGACCCAGTCGGGGTCCATCGTGGGTGCAGCCGCGATCCAGTTGGGGTCCATCGTGGGTGCCGTTGCGATCTGATCGGGGTCCGTCATGGGTGCAGCGCAGGCTCACCTGGGGTCCAGCAGGAGGACAGCGCCTGTTCTGGTGACGTTCGGAGGTGGAGCTGCAGATCCTCTGCTGAGCGATGCCGGACTTGTCCCTCATCCTTTTCCTGTTCCCTCTTTCCCTCCATCGGGTGCCGCAGGGGTTTCCCGTAATCGGCTCGGCTCTCCCTCATCGCTCCCCACCATTAGGAGGCCGTCTCCGTACTCTCCCCTGTGGTCCTGTTGGCCTGACGATGCGGGTCGGCCGCCTGGGGAACTTTTTCGCCGGTTCGGCGTTCTGGGTCGGCCACCCGACGTACTGTACTTCCTACTGGGTGACCTGTTTCGGTCGCCGGAGGTTCTGTCTCTCTGGGCCTGGGACTGGGGTAGAGAGCCCGAAGGAATCCTTTTTCCCCTATTGGCGATCTGGACGCTAGACGCAGGCAGACCGCCTGAACTTGTTGTTTTTTTCCCTCGTTATGCATTGCCTGTCGTCATCCCTGTTTTCCCCTCCACTGTATATTTGGGGATGCTTTGTGTTTGGGGTTTTGGACTTTTTTGGAACCGTTATTGCTGCTCTTCAGTGTGTTACTTTTTTCCACCCCTCTGTAACCTGAGTGTTGTTTCCTGTACCCGTTATTTGGCCTATATCTCTGCTCTAGGCATGTTTTTTTTACTCTGTATTCGGTGATGTGCCCATCTATTTGTCATTGTTGTACTATGGTATGTTGTCATCAGGTAGCGTGTGTTTTTTTTTTTTCTTCCCTTTTCTCCTCCTCTCTTGTGTGGTATTTGTACATGCAATTATATGTATCACTGCTCTGTGCCATGTGTTTTTTTTTTTTCTCTTCCCCTGTTATGGGACATGTTGCAATTTTGTGCCTTCATTTCTGTCTTCTGAGGTTCTGATTGTCATTTTGAGTTTCTCCCCCCCCCCCCTTACTGTGATTAGGCTGGCTTCTGGCCCTCCTTGGCCTTTTTTTACCCCCCTCCTCCCTCCCTGGGGCGGTCCAGTGGACCTTCCAGGTGGGGGGGGGTGATGTTCCACCACGTCTAGAATCCGCGTCGTGAACGGGGGCAACTGTCACGGTCCGTGTACTGACTCTGTCTGCACTCGGGTTGTGCGGTTGTTTCCCATTCTCTTCTCTAGCGCACCTCTTGGCCTCCGGGCTTTTATTTTGACAGCGTCTTGGCGGTGTTTCCGGCTGTCAGAAGCCAAGCTCCGCGGGACGGCTGGATCCCAATGAACCGATGATTCCATCAGCTGATCAATCACTATTTAAGGGAGCAGCTCTGTTTGCTCAGGGCTGCGACCTCGTCGAACATTCCTTCTTTCACCATCCATTCCTGTAAGTGTTTTCCTAAGTATCTGTATTCCTGTTGAACCTTAGTTATGTTGTTGCCCCCCGTGGCTCGTTATTTTGTCATTTGTCCTTCATTAAAAAATTATGCAAACTCATCGGCTGGCACTCAGCATCTTATTGATGGCTCGTGAGGGCCATTGTTGACGCTAATAAAGGCTTATCTTATCTTATACTTCAGGTGACGTCACCACCAGTGTAACACCATAATGTGTCCTATGAACAACATCACACAAATATGCAGTTATTTCTGTTGTAATATTTCTAGGTATTTATAGTTTTTTAGAACTCTCCTCACCACCCCGACAGCAGAAAAAACCTCCCATATTTTGAAATCCAAATGTTGGCACGTTTAGATTCTCTGAAGGCTGCTCATGGATTAAAGTCATTGACTTTGTGAATTTCGGTCATTTTAACTTGCCAGGTACATAATAATGAACATAAATTATTAGTTAATATAGTAGTAGCTGGTGAAATAAATCCTCAGCAATTCATCAGTCACTCTTGCCTTTCCCTGTAATGAAGCCTAACCAGACCTGTTAGCTGGCTCCTCATTGTTGTCCAGTTACCAGCGGGTTAAAACCACCATAAATGTCTCACTGCTTATCTCTTGTACTTTTTTCCCCACATTTAAAGTATTTTAAAAAGCTCATGCTTCTCTCGGACAGCAACGCTAGAGAGACACACTCTGCCTGCAGAAATGGTCATGCAGGCGCCGGGCGGGCGGGGCGCTTCCGCACTGATGACGGTCACCCGCATTGTTCGTGTGCGCGCTTGCGGAGCGTTTCTTTCATATTTAATTTTTCGGCGGCATATGCAGCGGCATACTTCCTTAGGGTGGCGGGCCACCACACAGAAATGCTACCAGAGGAAACCCTGGACTGTGAAATAAAACAAGTTATACAGGATATCCATCTTATTCCTGGGGGTGCCGCTGTAGGAACGATTATGGACGGAACTTCCAGTTTCGGCTGCAGTAGTGTTAAATGAGTCAGTTAGGGTGGAGTAGCAGGGGCATTTAAAATAGGGTTTTAAAAGTTTTTCAAATTAATTTTAATGTATAGTCCACATACATGTTTTGCACTCAAGCGGCAGCTAATTTCAGCTCTTCTCATTTTAGTATTTTTTGAATGTTTTGGCGTAGTTCTGGCACTTGTTGCTGGTGTTCGTGGTTGTGCCACACTGGATAAATGGAGGCTTCTCACCACACGGTGACAGACGACATCCAAGCACGGTGTTGTTTTGTCTGCTCTAAGGTAAATTTGATTAGATAGATAGATACATACTTTATTTCGAGCAAAAAAGTAAAACAAAAATAAAAGTGACAAGTGCAATAAAGCAACAGTATACAGTGTTCGAAAGGGAGAAGGAAGAAGTGAACACTTATTAATTCCAACTTATTATGTCCAACATATTTTAACAAAATGCAGCCGACTTTATTACAGTGGAGACGTGCTGGTCGGAATGTGCACCGCGTCATTATGAGTACAGGCAACGAGAAGTCATAAACCATGTGTCACAAGCGATAGCCAAGCAGTCAAGGCACCAGAGAAAGAGCAGAGGCTTCCAAAGTTTGCAACCAGCAATTTCTGTTTATTCCAACAATCTTCACAGGCAATAACTCCAACGCACATCCGACACCCCACACCAACCAAATGAAAACACCTGTTAATATACTCAGTGAGATAATTAATCTAATTGGCACATACCATAATCCCAGGTAAGACAATGAACATTTCATCTTCCCACATACTGTATACCCAATAATATCTAAAAAGGACATAAATACAGAAATAATTCCCCACAATATTTACAGAATAAATAACACCATAAATACGCCATAAATAATACAATAAATAATTCAAACCCCTATTTACATATTAAACTCCCCCTTTACTCCACCATCCTATACTACCTCCTGCTGGTATCCTTTAAAGGCCCTCAAACCCCTGAGGAGTCTTTTGCCCGGATACCACCAGGAAGAATGCTGGCAAAGGTACGTGGTTTCAAGATTAATCAGTTGCCTCACCCAATTAACATGATTAATATTAACAATTATCTCACAAAAGGATTCACTTCAGTCAAACCACATTCTACAATTATTTGTGCATTTTTACAATCCCAATACATGTTAACATTTGCAAATATAAATCCTTTCACACATATAATATAATATTCAATTACCAGACCATACAGTTGGTAGCGGCAAAGTCCCAGGAAAACCCCCATGAGCCTCTGGTTTCAATGTAAAGCTTAGAAATTGTACTTTCTAAAAATACATCCGTTTTTGTGGAAGACGTAACTCCTGACAGATGGAACGTGAGTTTTCTACCTAGCTAAAATATAAACAAATCATCTTTTTCTGGCTCAGTTTTTGCACACTACCTACAAATTAAATATCATTTTGAAGGTCTTTCAATACAGAATATGGAAATGACGTTACATCAGTTTTGAAAATATCCTCAAAGTGACTCATTTTACCAGCAAGGGTCATTTGTTTGCATCATTAGCCTCTTAGCAGCAGCGTTAACTAATGGAGCTACTGTGTACGAGGCCACTTTATAAGGCCATCTTCCCATCCGTCGATAGTCAAGGGAAGTGGTATGATTATGTTATGGTTTTGAGGTGCAAGAGGCCGTGTTCCTGCATTTTTGATGCCAAAGTCATTGTTTTTTTTACACGGAAAAGTGTCCCATTTCAGTGACAACCATATGCTCTAAACTAGTACCGGAGGTTGCTACCATAATTCACGCAAGACATCATGGGGCCTAGGAATAAGGTGGATAAATATAATTCTTTTGAAAGGCATGGGAACTATCCATCTGTGAAAGATTTTTTTTTTTTTTTACAGTTTTTTCATAGCTTATGACAATCCATCCATCCATCCATCTTCTACTGCTTTTCCAGAGGTCCAGGTTGCGGAGACAGCAGTTCAAGCAGAGTAGCCCAGACTTCCCTCTCCCCAGACACCTACTCCAGCTCTTCAGAGAGGATACCAAGGCGTTCCCAGACCAGCTGGGAGACATAGTCTCTCCAGCGAGTCCTGGGTCTGCCCCGGGGTCTCCTCCCAGTGGGATGTGCCCGAAACAGCTCAAGTGGGAGGCGTCCAGGAGGCACCCTAATCAGATGCCCATACCACCTCAGCTGACTCCATTCAATGTGGAGGAGCAGCGGTTCTACTCTGAGCCTCTCCCGGATGACTGAGCTCCTCACCCTATCTCTGAGGGTGAGTCCAGCAATCCTACAGAGAAAGCTCATTTCAGCCGCTTGTAGCCGCAATCTTGTTTTTTCGGTCATTACCCAAAGCTTGTGACCATAGGTGAGAGTAGGAACATAGATTGACTGGTAAATCGACAGCTTTGCCTTAGAACTCAGCTCTCTCTTCACCACAACAGACCAGCGCAATGTCCGCATCACTGCAGATTCTGCACCGATCCATCTGTCAATCTCTCGCTCCATTCTCCCCTCACTCGTGAATAAGACCCCAAGATACTTAAACTCCTCCACTTGGGATAGGAGCCTGTCCAACATTTTAAATGTCTTTCATGTGTCCTTGAACCATAAATGCAACTAGAAAATTTGCATTTCCTGAAGAAGATGCAGAGTGAATAGTTTGAAAATGCTTTCCTGAAAATGCTAAAAAAAAAAAAAAAAAAAAAGGCTGAAATATGCTAGCTTAAATGCTAAAATAGCTTAATGGAGCAAAATGGAGGAACTCAAAATCAATGCCAAATTCCTATACGAGTACCGGGAGTCATGCCTACTCGTTTTCACAGAGTCGTGGCTTCAGGAGGATGTACCTGACTCGCTCCTATCTGTGGACGGCTTCTCCCTGATGCGGCAGGACAGGGACGCGTTCTCCGGTAAGATCAAAGGAGGAGGTATTTGTGTGTACGTTAAGAACAAATGGTGCTCACAGTTCACTATGAGTGAGTCATTTTGTACCCCGGACATAGAACTGCTGTGCTTAAACCTGAGGCCTTTTTATCTCCCTCGTGAATTTGGAAGCATTTTATTATGCAGCGTTTATATCCCGCCCAGTGGGAACACTTTCATCGCGGCGAACGCTATTGTGGACTGTGTACACAGACAACTGGAACGCCCTCCTGAAGCACCTTGTTTGATTTTAGGTGATTTTAATCACTGCAAACTGGATGCAGCATTGCCTGGCTTCAGCAAATATGTGAACTGCAGTACAAGGGGGAAAAATATTTTGGACAAATGCTATGGGAACGTCAAAAATGCCTATATAGCAAGGGTTAAGCCCCCCTTGGGGTCCTCAGACCATAATGCTGTTCATCTGATTCCTACTTACAAGTCTTTGCTTAAAAGCAGCAAACCACAGACAAAGACAATCTTCATATGGGACAATGAAGGCATAGAAACTTTGAGAGGTTGTTTTTCTTGTACCGACTGGGGACTCTTCCATAACTTGGAGTTAGAGGAGGCCACAGATACCATAACTGAGTATATAAAATTCTGTAAAGAAAATGTTTTACCTCAGAAAGTAATCACTATGTACCCCAATAATAAGTCTTATATTTCCAAGGAATTAAAACGGTGCATAGTACAGAAAAAGATTGCTTTTAAGAATGGGGACAAGTTAAGTATGAAAAATATACAGAAAGAACTTAATTATAAACTAAGAACAGCTAGAGATGAGATGAGGAAGAAATTTGAATCTGAATGCCAAGGAAAAGTTCTAGGAAACTGTGGGACTCAGTTAAAGTAATGACAAAGATGACTCCATCCAAAAGCTGCATCAATGTAATGAATGAGGAAGAAAAGGCAAACGAGTTGAATAATTTCTTTTGCAGATTTGAGACTGGAGATTTTTCTCATGAACAAAAAGCTGCTCTGGACGCTATACCAGTTTTAGGCTTTACAAAAACTATAGTTGACCAGCATGTTGTGGAAAAATTTTTCTCATGTATGTGCCCCAAGAAGGCATCTGGACCAGATGGGATCTCTGGGCGCTTACTTAAGTCATGTAGCGAGGAGCTAGCAGAAGCCTGGAGTCCCATCCACCAGAAGTCCTTAGATACATGTTCTGTCCCAGTAATTTGGAAAAGCTCTATTATAATTCCTGTACCAAAAAAAGCAAGCTGTAAAGAGAATAATGACTATCGTCCTGTTGCACTGACCTCACTGGTAATGAAGTGCCTTAAGAAGATTGTCATTGACATTCTGAAAACTGATTTTGGAGGACTTTTGGATCCTCTGCAGTTTGCTTATAAAAATAATAGAAGTACAGAGGATGCCATTTTAACCTTAACTCATTCTGTGTTTAAACATTTAGAGGAGACAACCTCATATGCACGTCTTTTATTGGTTGATTTTAGTTCAGTTTTTAACACACTGCAGCCACACCTTTTAATTAAGAGGTTAAATGATTTTAAAGTGCATCCTGTCATTATTAAATGGTACCACTCATTTTTAACTTATCGTAAACAGCAAGTTAGAGTAAATGGAACTTTTTCTAAATTTAGAACCCTCAGCACAGGAGTTCCCAAAGGCTGTGTTAGTTCACCATTTTTGTTCACCTTGTACACTGATGAGTGCAGAAGTGTCTATCCAGGCAATCAAATTATTAAATTTTCTGATGACACTGCTATTTTATCACTACTTCAAAAGGCTCATGATCTGTCAAGCTATTTTATAGAAATTCAGAGGTTTGTCAATTGGTGTGATGACAGTCATCTCATTTTGAATACTGATAAAACAAAGGAGATGGTGTTGACCACAGGCCTGTGGTCATCCACAACCACACTATAACACAGGCTAGTTCCTATAAATAATTGGGAGTATTTATTGACAATTCATTAACCTGGAGCACACATATTGATTACCTCTGTAGTAGACTACAACAGCGGCTGCATTTCTTGCGTAGATTAAGAATACATGACGTTGATAAAAGGATTGTTAATATTTTACCAGGCTGTGTTGGAGAGCTGTATTAGATACAGCATTACAGCTTGGTTTGGCAACCTCTCTGTGAAACTTAAGAACAGAGTGTTGCGTTTAATTCATACAGCATGGAAAATTATTGGAGTTAAAGAGTATTTACCCATGCAGATCTTATACAAACAGGCAGCCTGTAGACAAGCTCAAAAAATAATCAGTGACATGAGCCATGTATTAAACAATGAATATGTGCGGCTGCCCTCAGAGAGGAGATACAGAGTCCCCAAGTGCAGGTTCAATAGATACAAGAACTCATTTATCCCGACATCAGTAAAACTTTTAAACTCAAATAGATAGGTCAGGGACGCTTATAACTCCTGTTCTTAATGACAGTTGCTCTCTCTCTCTCTCTCTCTCTCTCTCTCTGGCTGTGGGAGAGCAGGTGGGCCATGATGCGATCTGCTTTACGTCCCGAATGAATAGAGCTGTAGTTGTGTTTCTGGCTGCTGAGGAGGATGTCCACACTCTGATTGGGAGCGGTGTTGTTATCGGGGACACGTATGTACAGATGTCCCCCTTATCTGTCCCATCAATGCGTATCACCTTCTCAGGTGTTCCACCTTTCATCACTGACGAGCAGTTGGCAACGGAGCTCCGCGGATTTGGGAAGTTTGCGGGCCCGTTTAGACGTGTGAGTTTAGGATGCAGGGAAGCCCAGTTAAAACATGTGAGATCATTCAGGCAACAGGTGTTCATGTTTCTAGACTTGCCCACACAAACTCTGGAAGTGTCCTTCCGGGTCAAACACGGGGACGGCTCCTATATGGTGTATGCGAGCTTGGGACAGATGAAGTGTTTTGAATGTGGAGACGTGGGCCATAAACGGTTCGCCTGCCCGCACACGCAGCCGGCGGGGGGCTCTGATGGAGCCGCGGCTGAAGCCAGCGGTGCGGCTTCCGCTCGTGCCGATGCTGTGGACGGCGTTGCGGGGGCTTCCGCCGTGGCTGAGCCCGGTGGGGGCAGAGAGCCCGGCGGCGAGGCCTCTGCCCCCACCGCTACTGCGGCCGACGTTGCGGGGCCTTCCGCCGGTCCTGCTCCAGAGCCTGCCGCTCCGGAGCCTGCCGCTGTGTCTGGACAGCCCGCCTGCGGCGCCCGCAGCGCAGCTTGCAGCTGGGAGCGTCGCTGGTGATGGCGCCCAAACAGTCACTGATGGTGCATCAGAATCTCGCTGTGTGACATCAGCGGCTGTGCTTCCGGGGGCTGCTGCCGCTTCAGAGCAGCAGATGGAACAACTCCGGTCGGCTGCTGTAGGTGCCGCCCAGGAAAATGTGGCCAATGATGAATCAGCTGGGCCAGCTGAAATGCCAGCTGAATCCAACAGTCAGCTGAGTTGTGCTGACGAGGAAATGGATTGTGATTCTGACGCTGTGTCTGCTAAAACTGAGTCTATTGGGGCAACTTGCAGTACAAACGCGGGTTTGTATTCACTGGAAGAAACAAATGCTATTCTGGATGAGACCTATAATAACAGGGACGTTAAAGTCACTGATTACTTCAGTGACACTGATAAATTCATTAGGTCTGTTAATGTGCTGAAAAGGCAGGTTGGTCTTGACCTCCTGGATGAAAGAAAACGTTTCCGCCTCAAGAAGCACCTCACAGCCCTGCGTAAATCAGCCGGGGGACAAAAGGTCAAGCATGCGAAGATGGAATAATTTCCATGGCAACAGCACGGTGTTCCTTACATCTATCGCCCAATGCAAAACATAAAATTAGGATCCTTAAACATCAATGGTGGGAGGGGCAATCATAAGAGGGGATTAATTAGTGACCTGTTCCTACGGAGAGATCTCAACATTTTGTTTTTGCAGGAAACTCATACCACTTCGGCAGATGAAGTGGACTGGGCCTTGTGGTGGAAGGGCCCTTTTTCACTCAGTCATGGTACCAATCTTAGTGCAGGAGTGGCCATTTTGTTTGGGGAATCAGCAAATGCAACAGTTTTATCGGTGGTGGAGATAGTGAGGGGCAGGCTGCTTCTTGTTAGGGCCGAAATAGGGAATTCCGTGTTTTGCCTGGTCAACGTTTACGCTCCAAACCACGGTTCTGAAAGGGTTGCCTTTTTTAATACACTGACAAATGAATTGCAGAGCTATCACCAAGACCAACTTATTGTTGCTGGTGATTTCAACTGTACCTTGGACTTCACTGTGGATTGCACTAATGCAGAACCCCATCTGCAGTCTTCTCGACTCTTAGAAAATGTCACTGTCCTGTTCGACTTATTGGACACATGGAGGTCTAAACATGCAAACGCTAGACAGTACACCTGGGTCAGGGTCACTGACGGTGTTGTCAGTGCTGCTAGATTAGACAGGATATATGTTTCTAAAACCTTTGGCCCCGGAATCCTCCACAGTAACAAAAGTCCCGTCGGTTTCACGGATCATCACCTGGCCACTGCGGTGTTACTTAACTCACCAGGGGAAGGGACTAAATCTTATTGGCACTTCAATAACAAGCTCCTTCAGGACAACACCTTTTGTCACTTTTTTGTGTGTTTCTGGGAACACTGGAGGACCACAAAGGCTCGTTTTAGTTCCCTGGAACAGTGGTGGGAGGTTGGCAAAGTGCAAATTCACCTTTTTTGTCTCCGCTTCCATCATCAAGGCCAAGGTCAGTGAACTTGAAGACACTGTAAAGAGGCTGGAGGACAGTTTGGTTATGGGTCAGGATTCTACCGCTGGTCCTTTGCTGCAGGAGAAGAGATCGGCCCTGCCCACATTCATGCAGGAAAGAGTGGAGGGGCCGCTTGTGAGGTCACGGTTCACTCGCCTGCAGGACATGGATGCCCCAACGTCCTTCTTCTTCAATCTAGAGAAGTCTGCTGCGAAAAAGAAGTTGATTACTTTCTTGATGCTCCCAGATGGTCGAGTGACTACAAATCCATCTGAGATGCGGCGCCATGCAGTGGATTACTACGGGGCCCTCTTTGCTGCGGGACCGTGTTGCATGGAATCTCAAAACAGGCTCTTCGAAGGTCTTCCGGTGCTCAGCCCGGAGGACAGGGCCGCTCTGTACTGTGCCCTGACTTTGGATGAGTTAACTGTGGCTGTTAATCAGATGGCTCTGGGACGCGCACCTGGACATGATGGTATTTCTTCTGACTTCTTTAAGCATTTTTGGAATATTATTGGATCAGACTTCTATGACGTTCTAACTGCCTGTTACAGAAAGGGAACCTTACCTGTCTCCTGCCGCCGTGCAGTGCTATCTCTGCTGCCTAAGCAGGGGGACTTGGCCCTGCTGAAAAACTGGAGGCCCGTGGCTCTTCTTTGCACGGACTACAAGGTGCTTTCGAAAGCCCTGGCAAATAGATTGAACAATGTATTGGGTTTGATCATAGATAGGGATCAAACATATTGTATTCCTGACCGAACCATTATGGACAATATTTTTCTCATACATGACGTTCTCCAGCTCAGTAAATGTTATGACCTACAGTTCGGTATTATGTCTTTGGACCAAGAAAAGGCTTTTGATAGGGTTGACCATTCCTATTTGTTTTCCACACTGAAGGGGTTCGGTTTTGGCAATATGTTTTTGAGGTGGGTCAATCTGTTATATACTGGAGCTGAGTGTTTGGTAAAGATGGGGGCAGGGCTGAGTCGCCCAATCCCTGTACACCGGGGAATACGCCAGGGTTGTCCAATCTCGGGTCAACTGTACAGCTTGGCTATTGAGCCTTTGCTGTGCAGGTTGTGCACTCAGCTTGGTTGTCTGGTTCTGCCGGGGCCCTCCAGCAGTTGCCGCCCAATCGTCTTGTCTGCTTACGCGGATGAGGTCAGCATTTTCATCACGTCCCACAGGGATGTACAGCATCTGGTGGACACTTTGTCTGTTTATGAAAGGGCATCTTCTGCCCGCGTGAATTGGGCCAAGAGTGAGGGTCTATTGGTGGGCCAGTGGTCACATCAGGACGTTCCTCGGCTACCCGGCGGTCTTCAGTGGGGGACGGCCGGCCTCAAAGTGTTGGGGGTTTTTCTGGGTTCGGAGGAATTTGAACGCAAGAACTGGGAGGGTGTTAAGGACAAGGTGTGTGCTCGTTTTTCTAAATGGAAATGTTTGCTACCACAGCTGTCATATAGGGGCAGGGTTCTGGTCTCCAATAATCTGGTCGCTTCGGCTCTTTGGCATAGGCTTGTTGCTTTGACACCGCCCAGGAGCCTCGTGGAGGAGGTTCAGAAGATCATCGTGGATTTCTTTTGGTCTGGTCGGCATTGGGTCCATGCGGCTGTTCTCTACCTGCCTGTTGCTGAGGGGGGACCGGGCCTGGTGGACATACACTCCAAGATCGCCTGCTTTAGGCTTCAGACTGCACAACGCCTCCTTTACGGATGCGGCCCCTGCTGGATGGACACTGCAAAACTGCTCCTGAGGAGAGTTGGCCGCTTGGGCTATGATAAGCAGCTCGTCCTCGTGACATCTGGGGAGGTGGACCTTACTGGACTTTCTGCCTTTTACACATCCGTCTTGCATGCATGGCGAGTCTTCACCGTAGCCCGCTTCCCTGACGAGACACCGGGCATGTGGCTGTTCGAGGAACCACTGTTTTTCAATCAATTCATCGACACTCAGGTGCTGCAGTCGGTCAGTCTACGGACTTGTTTACGAGAGGCACGCTGTACCAAGCTTAGTCATCTTATCGTTGATCGTTGGCCTCATCTCCAATGGAGATGAAGCTGAGTACAGAGGGCTTATCCAGGACTTCGTGGACTGGTGCCATCAGAACTGCCTCCAGATCAACGCGAGGAAAACTAAGGAGCTGGTGGTGGACTGCCGCAGGCATGGACAACCCCTCACAGCACCAGTAAATATACAGGGAACAGACATTGAGATGGTGACATCCTACAAGTACCTGGGTGTTCATCTGAACAATAAACTAGACTGGTCACACAATACTGACGCACTCTACAAGAAGGGACAGCCTGTGCTGTCCCTACTGAGGAGACTCAGGTCTTTTGGTGTACAAGGGGCGCTGTTGAAGACATTCTATGACACGGTGGTGGCATCAGCCATCACTTTTGGAGTGGTCTGCTGGGGCAGTGGCATTACTGCAGCCGATAGGGAGAGACTGAACAAACTGATCAAGAAAGCTAGCTCTGTCCTGGGGCAGTGCCTTGACCCGGTGGAGGAGATAGGAGAGAGAAGGACAGTGGCTAAACTGTCATCTCTGCTGGAGTCCAAGTTCCACCCTATGCAGGACATACTGAATGCACTGAGGAACTCATTTAGCAGCAGACTACATCATCCCAGGTGCACAACCGAGAGGTTTCGCAGGTCCTTCCTACCAACGTCTGTCAAACTGTACAACCTAAGCAGGGCTGCTCGCAGAGATAGCAAAAAAGACGTAACAACCTAATAGTTTTTGAATGCAAAAGATGCAATAGACTTACACAATGGTCCCCTCCGGCATACAACTAGGAAAATACCGGTCGCTATGGAGGGTGAGAATATGTATGGGCACATAATCATACCATGTAGGATAACTAAGTAGACAGTTATGCTGTTTCATCCCATCTAGCAACAATGCTCTGCACTGTGTGTGTTTATATATTTACATATTTATTCCATCTAGCTACAATGCTTCGCACTGGGTGTGTTTATATTTATATATCTATATATTTATTCCATCTAGCTACAATGCTCCGCACTGTGTGTGTTTATATATCTACATATTATTCCATCTAGCTACATTGCTCCGCACTGTGTGTGTTTATATATCATATATATATATATATGAGTTGTTGCTATGCAATTATTTGACCACCTGCAGGGAAATGGTTTACTTGAAGAGTTTCAGTCTGGGTTTAGAATCCATCATAGTACTGAAACAGCCTTAGCGAAGGTCACTAACGACCTCCTCATTGCATCTGATAATGGACTAGTTTCTGTACTTGTCCTTTTAGACCTTAGTGCAGCTTTTGATACTATCGATCATAATATTCTTCTTGATAGATTAGAACACTATGTTGGACTTTATGGAACTTCGTTGCAGTGGTTTAGATCTTTTTTATCTGATAGGTTCCAGTTTGTTCATGTAAATAATGAGTTTTCTTTCAACTCAAAGCTCAGTCATGGAGTTCCACAGGGATCTGTGCTAGGCCCGACTCTTTTTAGTTTATATATGCTTCCGTTAGGCAACATTATTAGAAAGCACTGTATACATTTTCATTGTTATGCTGATGACACACAATTATACCTGTCAATGAAGCCAGATGATAGTAATCAATTAGCCAAGTTAGAAGCCTGTCTTAAGGAAATCAAAGCTTGGATGACTTGTAATTTCCTGCTATTAAATTCAGATAAGACTGAAGTCATTCTTGTTGGTCCAAAAAACCTTAGAAATTCCTTTCCAAATCAAACTTTCAGTTTGGATGCAGTTACTCTTTCTTTTAATAGCTCTGTGAGGAACCTTGTAGTTATTTTTGATCAGGATTTGTCCTTCAATTCACATATTAAATTTGTTTCTAAGACTGCCTTCTATCATTTGCGTAACATTGCCAAGATTAGGAGCATCTTGTCTCAGAGTGATGCTGAGAAACTGATCCACGCTTTTGTTAGCTCGAGATTAGATTATTGTAATTCTTTATTATCAGGCTGTCCTAAAACATCTTTAAAAAGTCTTCAGCTGATCCAAAATGGTGCAGCAAGAGTTTTAACAGGTACTAGAAAGAGAGATCATATCTCTTCGGTTCTGGCCTCCCTTCATTGGCTTCCCATAGAGTTTAGAATTAAGTTTAAAATCCTTCTTCTTACTTACAAAGCTCTAAACAATCAGGCTCCTTTTTATTTAAAAGATCTGATACTACTGTATTATCCTAAGAGAGCACTACGCTCCCAAAATGCAGGTTTACTTGTAATACCTAGAATCTCCAAAAGTACAATGGGAGGCAGAGCCTTCAGTTATCAAGCTCCTCTCCTGTGGAATCAGCTGCCAATCTGGATTCGGGAGTCAGACTCGATCTCTGTTTTTAAGAATAGGGCTAAAACCTACCTTTTTGATATAGCCTACAATTAGGGAGGGATCATGTGTTTCTGAACCCTCCCTTAGTTATGCTGCTAATAGGTTTAGTCAGCCGGGGGACCTCCAGTAATGCACTGGGCCTCACTCCTTTTCTCACTCTCAATGAAATATTTTTTTTGCTGGTCATTAACATTTGTTTGTTCTCTCCCATAGATTGAGTCCCCATTGTGCTGTTTGCTCTCTACATGTCTGTTCTTTTCTTCTTCTCTATCCCCTCACCCCCCAGCCAGTCGCAGCAGATGACTGCCCCTCCCTGAGCCTGGTTCTGCTGGAGGTTTCTTCCTGTTAAAAGGGAGTTTTTCCTCTCCACAGTCGCCAAGTGCTTGCTCACAGGGGATCGCCTGATTGCTGGGGTCTTTCTGCAACTGTGGGGGTTCCCCCTACAGTTGATAGTGCTATGAGATGACTGTTGTTGTGAAATGGCGCTATATAAATAAAGTTGAATTGAATCTAAATATTATTCCATCTAGCTACATTGCTCCGCACTGTGTGTGTTTATATATTTTCATATTTATTCCACCTAGCTGCAATGCTCCGTACTGTGGGTGTTTATATATCTACATATTTATTCCATCCAGCTACAATGCTCTGCACTGTGTGTCTGTGTGTGTATATATATATATATATATATATATATTTATAGTAATATGTACATATGTATATTAGCTGCTCTTGCTTTTTTTTTCTTGCCTTCTGATTGTTGCTCTGAGTGTTGCTATCCCTGTGCTGTTGCAATCCTGGAATTTCCCCGTTGTGGGACTAATAAAGGCTTATCTTATCTTATGAAGATGCCGACCACATCGATGGAAACGATGAGGCGGAGTGCCAACATTACATCTGTCAGACTGCTGCAGAGGGTGGTGGGGGAAGTGTGCGCCGCCCTGCCATAACCACTTCGAGCGTTTGCGAAAAACCGGACCATTTCCACTCAATGGGATGACGACACTGTGTCCAACTTTCCTGCCATTTCCATAAGTCCAGCTGTGGGGGAGTGGCAGTGGGGAGAGGATCACCTGCTGGCCTTCAGAAATCCTCGTCTGGGCAGGTTCCAGTTTGTGGGGACGAAGACGGTGTATCACATCTGTGTGAAAGTTCTGAATCTGCGCTCTCTGATGGACGTGAGAGAGTCGAAGTGGGCGGGTTGTGTGGGGCCAGAGGTCTCCCCAAAAGGCAGCTGGCAGTGCATGTACAAGCTCCCTATTGAGAAACGGACGGCAGATCTCCAGTGGAGGATTGTTCATGGGGCAATAGCTACGAATAAATACAGAGCATGCCTGGATCCAACTGTGGGGGAGGAATGTTTGTTTTGTTCCCAAGTTGAGACCCTGGAGCATTTGTTTGTTCAATGTTTTCATTTATCTGACCTTTTTGATCTTTTGCGAGTGTGGTTTCAGGCTTTGGGTGAATGTTTCTCTTATCGTTTGCCACTTTATACTTTGGACCGTAAAGTGACAAAGAAGTCTGCGCACACTTTGATGACCTTCCTATCTGGTACTGCTAAACTTGCCATCTGGCTGACAAGGAAAAATCCGACTACCAACGCTGGTAATGTGGATCCTGTGTCTGCTTTCAAGTCCTTGTTGAAAGTCAGACTCCAGGTGGAGTTCTCTTACTATCAAATGGTGAACAATTTGGAGGCATTCATCAATCGATGGACTGTAGGGAATGTTTTGTGTTCTGTGGGAGAGGGGGATGAGTTATGTTTGCATTTTTGAGATGTGACACACTTGGGGGCATGATATTGGTGTTCTTACATTTTTGAATTGTACAATAAAGCCATTTTTTAAATCTCTCTCTCTCTCTCTCTCTCTCTCTCTCTCTCTCTCTCTCTCTCTCTCTCTCTCTCTCTCTCTCTCTCTCTCTCTCTCTCTCTCTCTCTCTCTCTCTCTCTCTCTCTCTCTCTCTCTCTCTCTCTCTCTCTCTCTCTCTCTCTCTCTCTCTCTCTCTCTCTCTCTCTCTCTCTCTCTCTCTCTCTCTCTCTCTCTCTCTCTCTCTCTCTCTCTCTCTCTCTCTCTCTCTCTCTCTCTCTCTCTCTCTCTCTCTCTCTCGTGCGCATGCGTGGGCGTTTGTGGGAGCAGGGGTGTGGAGTGGTGTCGAGTGAGTACGTTAAACTTTGTATTTTCTAACTTTTTCTCTATCTTGTGTGTTTGAGGTGTGTGTGTTTAATATAGTGGGTTGAGTGTGGGTGTGTTGGGGTGTGAGTGTTGGAGTGTGTGTGTCGGGGAACGGTAGCTTCTGCTGCCGGTTTTTCCCGGCCGGCATCATGCCGGTGATTGATGGTGGTGTGGAGTTTGAGCGCTTAACCCGGCGTCATGGCGTGAGAATCCTCCCGACAGTTCCCTGTTCTGTGGAGGAGGCCAGCCTCGCTGTAGGACAGGTGGTTGGGCATGGCAGCATAAAATCAGCATCGAGGATGAACAGCGCAATTGTGATCTTTCTGGATTCGACTGAAAAAGCTGATCAGGTGGTGGCACAGGGAGTGGTCATAGGTGACACTTTTACTCCCGTTTTACCGCTGGCGAATCCGTCTAGGAGGATCACCATCTCAAACGCTCCTCCTTTCGTTAAAAATGATCAGCTGATTAGAGAGTTGTCCCGTTTTGGCCAGGTTGTGTCCCCTATCAGAATGGTCTCTCTGGGTAGTAAATCACCCCTGCTGAAGCATGTTGTGTGTCACAGGAGGCAGTGTTTCATGGTGTTGAAAGACAGCTCTGCTGAACTGAACGCGTCTTTTAATTTCAGGATTGACGGCTTTAGCTACTTGGTGTTTGCAACATCTGAAACCATGAAGTGTTTTGCGTGTGGCGCAGAAGGCCATCTTATTAGGTCATGTCCTGAAAAGGCGAACACAAAGAGCACTGGCGGTAAGAAAGGTGACGCCGCTGTTTCTGGTGGTCCGGAGGGTAGCGCTACATGCGGTGCGGCGGATGCCGCTGCGGCGCCCGCTTCTGCGGGGGTGTCCGCGTCCGCGTCTGCTTGTGCTGGGGCGGCCGCGGCCGCCTCTGCTGAGGTAGCCGCAGCGGGCGCGGTAGTTGCCCCCCCCAAACATTGATGGTGGGAAATTTCTGTCTGGCGGCAGCTGTGATCATTGTGACGAGCCTGTCACCCGGAGTAAAGAGGCGGAGGGTGTAAGTAAGAGTGCAGTTAAACGAAGGAACGTGGGTGAGCAGACTTTGCAGGCGGGGGAGGAGCGGTTTGAGGCTGTAGCGGACACACAGAGCAAACACTGCATGACGAACGTTGCAGTTCACGAAGAAATGCAGGAATGTAGTTTTGTTGAAGAGGATCCTTTTAAAGCTGCACAAAAAAGAAAAAGTGCTGAAAACTTGCAGAGCTCTGCTAAATCTAGTAGGGTTGGGAAGTTAGATTTACTAGATGAGAGCGTCTCTGACGAAAGTGGAGCTGAGTCTGAAATGATGCAGACGCAGGAGGAGCAAAGCTCCTATTGTTTTACCAAAATTAGGCAATTTCTCCAGGTGACCAAGGGGAGCAGAGCTGTGAAAGTGGAAAATTACTTTCCAGATCTGGAGTTATTTGTGGCATCAGCTCGCAAGCTGATGAAACTGAATGATGGGAATGAGACTTTTACTGATCAGGAAATTTTTCGTTTAAAGAAACTGGTTGTCAAACTGAAATCACAAATTACTAACAGTCATGTTGACTCTTAGTTTGTTTCTTCCCTTTTATGCTATGTGTGTGTTTTTTTACTGTACCTTATTTTTATCCTTTTTAATGCCCCACCTTAGAATTGGCACTCTTAATATAAACGGGGCCAGGGATGATGTAAAAAGGGCCTCTTTATACAAGCTTTTTAATTTAAAGGCACTTGACGTGCTGATGGTCCAGGAGACTCACAGCACTGTAGACATTGAGTGCCAGTGGAGAAAAGAGTGGGATGGCTGCATTTTTTTTAGCCACAAATCCAATAATAGTGGAGGGGTGGCTGTACTTTTCTCTAGGGGTTGTGTGCCTGTCTCTTATGAGGTAGAAGAGGTGGTGAAAGGACATGTACTCTTGCTAAAGGTACAGTTTGAAAATGTAAACTTGGTTCTTATAAACGTGTATGTGCCAACCCAGAGAGCAGAAAGGATCAGGGTCTTTAATATGCTATCAGATACGGTTAGATCCTGTAATCCAAATAGTTTTTTATTTCTGGGGGGTGATTTTAACTGTACATTAAACCACAGACTGGACAGGAACCATCAGGAACCTCACCCTGCTTCTGCCAATAGGCTGAGGGAACTAGTGAAGGCACATGAAATGGCCGATGTGTGGAGATCACATCATGGGGACCAGAGGCAGTACACCTGGAGCCATGCTAAAGATAACCTCTTATCTATGGCCAGGTTAGACCGTTTCTATGGTTTTAAACACCAAATGAGTGTTTTTAAAAATAGTTGTATCTGTCCTGTTGGTTTCACTGATCACTGCCTGCTGATTTGTTCTGTTTTCATTGAAAATGTAAAGTGTAAGAGTGCTTTTTGGCATTTTAACAATACACTTTTAAATGATGTGTTTTTTAAAGAGGTTTTTCATGATGTTTGGAAGTCACACAGGGAACAAAAACCCTCTTTTAGTTCTCTCCAATTGTGGTGGGATTTTGGTAAGGCCCAGATAAAACAACTCTGCCAACAGTACACTCAAAATGTCACTCGTAGCTTGACCCAATCCTTGAAAGTTCTGGAGACTGAGGGGGTAGAACTAGAGGAGTTGCTCAGTTCTACAGGACAACAGGAGCACTTAGAGGCTCTCAAGTCAAAAAGGTCAGCCTTGGCTAGCTTGCTAGGGGTCACCGCACAGGGTGCTCTGGTCCGCTCACGCTACATGGATGTAGCTCTGATGGACTCGCCCTCCCAGTACTTTTTTGGACTGGAGGGGAAAAATGGACAGAGAAAGCTCATTCACTCCTTGTTGGGCGATGACGGGAGAACAATCTCCACAGCAGCAGAGATCAGGAAACACGCTGCTAGCTTTTACAGTGAATTGTTTAGAGCAGAGTGGAGGGAGGACACGGCACTGGGCCAGGTTTTCCTTGATGGTCTTCCAGTGCTCTCAGAGGACCTTGTTGCCGGCTTGGATGCTCCACTGTCTCTGTCTGAGCTGCATACGGCGCTATTGAGCCTCCAGAATGGAAAATCACCAGGCATAGATGGTCTTTCTGTGGACTTTTTTAAGGAATTCTGGCCCCTGCTTGGTCCAGACCTGCTGGAGGTTCTCCAAGATAGCTTGGAAAGGGGGACCCTACCCACGACCTGCAGGAGGGCCATCATCACACTGTTGCCGAAAAAGGGGGACCTCCAGAGCCTAAAGAACTGGAGGCCAGTCTCTCTGCTCTGCACAGACTACAAGATTCTCTCAAAAGCTCTGGCCCGAAGACTGAGAAAGGTGATGAGCGAGCTCATTCATGTAGACCAGACTTACTGTGTGCCTGGCAGGCTGATTAGTGACAACGTCACTTTAATTCGGGATATTTTGGAGGTCTCTGGTTCATTGGCGGTAGAAACTGGTTTGATTTCAATTGACCAGGAAAAGGCGTTTGATCGGGTTGAACACCAATATTTATGGACAGTTTTAACAGCTTTTGGGTTCAGCCCAGGCTTCATAGCCAGGATACGGGTCTTGTACAGTGACATTGAGAGTGTGCTGAAGATAAATGGGGGCCTGTCTGCCCCTTTAAAAGTCCAGAGGGGGGTTCGGCAGGGCTGCCCTCTCTCAGGGATGCTGTACTCCCTCGCCATAGAGCCTTTGCTTCACTGCCTGAGAAGGGATCTATCAGGAGTTACTTTTCCTGGCTGTGACACCACGTTCAAGCTGTCGGCCTATGCAGATGATGTAGTCATTCTGCTAAACAAGCAGAGTGACATTGACGTTCTGGTTAGGAGTGTCAATCTTTTTGGCCAACTTTCCTCTGCAAAGACAAACTGGGGAAAAAGCGAGGCTCTGATGGTGGGGGAGAAACTAGAAAATCAGCTTACGCTGCCGGGTGGGTTGATTTGGAAAAAAGGAGGTTTTAAGTATCTTGGCGTCTTTATTGGAAATCAGCAGTTTGAGCAAAAAAATTGGGATGGGGTCATAGAGAAGATTAACGGGAGACTAAACAAGTGGAAGTGGCTAATGCCAAGAATATCTTTTAGAGGAAGAGTGCTCATTTTAAATAATCTTGTTTCCTCATCCCTGTGGCACCGCCTCATGTGCATGGACCCCCCTGCTGGTTTGTTGTCCAAAATTCAGTCTGTTTTGGTGGACTTTTTTGGGGGGGGTGGACTCCACTGGGTTCCTCAAGCCCTGTTATTTCTTCCCAAAGAGGAGGGGGGGGCAAGGAGTGATTCATTTAGCTAGTAGAGGTGCTGCTTTTAGACTGACTTTCATACAGAGACTGCTGGCGGGCCCCCAGGACCTGGTATGGAGGCCTTTGGCCTGTGTTATTTTACAGAGAGTCCTTGGGCTTGGGCTAGACCTCCCTGTGTTTTTAATGGATTTTAAGAACTCTAATGCACTGTCTTTACCCAGTTTTTACCGCAGTCTCTTTTCAGTGTGGACTCTTTTTAAAAAACAAAGAGGGCCATGCGATTCCCTCTACTGGTTGTTGAGGGAGCCGCTGGTTTTTGGTGGTCGCCTTGGTGTCCTGCCGGGAGTTGGAAGGACCTTCCTTGATAGGCTGTGTTCCAGGAACATTCTCACTCTGAAGCAAGTGGTGGAACTGGCTGGTCCTGGCCTCAACAACGCCTCAGCTTTAGCAGCTCATCTTGGTGTCAGGTCGATTCGTTTCATCGATGGTCTTCTTGCACACTGGAAACAGGAGCTTCATGGACTTGAGCACTCCCTACTCTTGGACTTTAGCAATGGCACGCTGCAGCCAGAAAGCACTGACCCCTTTCCCTCTCTCACGCTCTATATGGACTTTGACGTCGCTCCTTGCTCCTTACTGGCATTCTGTGCTCCCACTGGTGTGGACTTTGGAGGAGCCAGTGGTAAGGCACTCTACAGACTGGTGGTGATGGCACTCAACAAGGACCGATTGAACACCTGTGTGGACACTCCTTGGAGAGCCTATTTTAGACTAGGAAAAGGGCATCGGCCTGCCTGGAGGGCTCTTTACAAAGCCCCTCTCCCTAAGAGACATGGAGACTTACAGTGGAGGGTCCTGCATGGTATTATAGCTGTCAATGCTTTTGTTTCTGTGATTAACAGCAGTGTCAGTGATCAGTGTGTTTTTTGTTCCTCTAGGGAGACAGTTTTTCATTGTTTTATTGAATGTCAGCGCCTGAGTGGCCTCTTTGAACTTCTCACAAAACTTTTTCATATTTTAAGGAAGTTTTCTCTAAGCAGGTTTTCATTTGTGGTTTTATGTACAATCGTCGTTTTAAGCAGAAGTGTCAACTACTGAACTTTGTTTTAGGACAGGCGAAGTTGGCTATCTATGTAAGCCGGAGAAGAAAACTTGAAAATGTTGAGAATGATGTTGATGTCAAAATTTTATTTGTGAGGCTACTTAAAGCCAGAATCAGGCTGGACTTTCAGTTTTTTATGGGGAGGG